>OU026129.1:0-1250000 GCA_907269095.1 Blastobasis adustella
AACCTAACCTAACCTAACCTAACCTAACCTAACCTAACCTAACCTAACCTAACCTAACCTAACCTAACCTAACCTAACCTAACCTAACCTAACCTAACCTAACCTAACCTAACCTAACCTAACCTAACCTAACCTAACCTAACCTAACCTAACCTAACCTAACCTAACCTAACCTAACCTAACCTAACCTAACCTAACCTAACCTAACCTAACCTAACCTAACCTAACCTAACCTAACCTAACCTAACCTAACCTAACCTAACCTAACCTAACCTAACCTAACCTAACCTAACCTAACCTAACCTAACCTAACCTAACCTAACCTAACCTAACCTAACCTAACCTAACCTAACCTAACCTAACCTAACCTAACCTAACCTAACCTAACCTAACCTAACCTAACCTAACCTAACCTAACCTAACCTAACCTAACCTAACCTAACCTAACCTAACCTAACCTAACCTAACCAACCTAACCTAACCTAACCTAACCTAACCTAACCTAACCTAACCTAACCTAACCTAACCTAACCTAACCTAACCTAACCTAACCTAACCTAACCTAACCTAACCTAACCTAACCTAACCTAACCTAACCTAACCTAACCTAACCTAACCTAACCTAACCTAACCTAACCTAACCTAACCTAACCTAACCTAACCTAACCTAACCTAACCTAACCTAACCTAACCTAACCTAACCTAACCTAACCTAACCTAACCTAACCTAACCTAACCTAACCTAACCTAACCTAACCTAACCTAACCTAACCTAACCTAACCTAACCTAACCTGACCTAACCTAACCTAACCTAACCTAACCTAACCTAACCTAACCTAACCTAACCTAACCTAACCTAACCTAACCTAACCTAACCTAACCTAACCTAACCTAACCTAACCTAACCTAACCTAACCTAACCTAACCTAACCTAACCTAACCTAACCTAACCTAACCTAACCTAACCTAACCTAACCTAACCTAACCTAACCTAACCTAACCTAACCTAACCTAACCTAACCTAACCTAACCTAACCTAACCTAACCTAACCTAACCTAACCTAACCTAACCTAACCTAATCTAACCTAACCTAACCTAACCTAACCTAACCTAACCTAACCTAACCTAACCTAACCTAACCTAACCTAACCTAACCTAACCTAACCTAACCTAACCTAACCTAACCTAACCTAACCTAACCTAACCTAACCTAACCTAACCTAACCTAACCTAACCTAACCTAACCTAACCTAACCTAACCTAACCTAACCTAACCTAACCTAACCTAACCTAACCTAACCTAACCTAACCTAACCTAACCTAACCTAACCTAACCTAACCTAACCTAACCTAACCTAACCTAACCTAACCTAACCTAACCTAACCTAACCTAACCTAACCTAACCTAACCTAACCTAACCTGACCTAACCTAACCTAACCTAACCTAACCTAACCTAACCTAACCTAACCTAACCTAACCTAACCTAACCTAACCTAACCTAACCTAACCTAACCTAACCTAACCTAACCTAACCTAACCTAACCTAACCTAACCTAACCTAACCTAACCTAACCTAACCTAACCTAACCTAACCTAACCTAACCTAACCTAACCTAACCTAACCTAACCTAACCTAACCTAACCTAACCTAACCTAACCTAACCTAACCTAACCTAACCTAACCTAACCTAACCTAACCTAACCTAACCTAACCTAACCTAACCTAACCTAACCTAACCTAACCTAACCTAACCTAACCTAACCTAACCTAACCTAACCTAACCTAACCTAACCTAACCTAACCTAACCTAACCTAACCTAACCTAACCTAACCTAACCTAACCTAACCTAACCTAACCTAACCTAACCTAACCTAACCTAACCTAACCTAACCTAACCTAACCTAACCTAACCTAACCTAACCTAACCTAACCTAACCTAACCTAACCTAACCTAACCTAACCTAACCTAACCTAACCTAACCTAACCTAACCTAACCTAACCTAACCTAACCTAACCTAACCTAACCTAACCTAACCTAACCTAACCTAACCTAACCTAACCTAACCTAACCTAACCTAACCTAACCTAACCTAACCTAACCTAACCTAACCTAACCTAACCTAACCTAACCTAACCTAACCTAACCTAACCTAACCTAACCTAACCTAACCTAACCTAACCTAACCTAACCTAACCTAACCTAACCTAACCTAACCTAACCTAACCTAACCTAACCTAACCTAACCTAACCTAACCTAACCTAACCTAACCTAACCTAACCTAACCTAACCTAACCTAACCTAACCTAACCTAACCTAACCTAACCTAACCTAACCTAACCTAACCTAACCTAACCTAACCTAACCTAACCTAACCTAACCTAACCTAACCTAACCTAACCTAACCTAACCTAACCTAACCTAACCTAACCTAACCTAACCTAACCTAACCTAACCTAACCTAACCTAACCTAACCTAACCTAACCTAACCTAACCTAACCTAACCTAACCTAACCTAACCTAACCTAACCTAACCTAACCTAACCTAACCTAACCTAACCTAACCTAACCTAACCTAACCTAACCTAACCTAACCTAACCTAACCTAACCTAACCTAACCTAACCTAACCTAACCTAACCTAACCTAACCTAACCTAACCTAACCTAACCTAACCTAACCTAACCTAACCTAACCTAACCTAACCTAACCTAACCTAACCTAACCTAACCTAACCTAACCTAACCTAACCTAACCTAACCTAACCTAACCTAACCTAACCTAACCTAACCTAACCTAACCTAACCTAACCTAACCTAACCTAACCTAACCTAACCTAACCTAACCTAACCTAACCTAACCTAACCTAACCTAACCTAACCTAACCTAACCTAACCTAACCTAACCTAACCTAACCTAACCTAACCTAACCTAACCTAACCTAACCTAACCTAACCTAACCTAACCTAACCTAACCTAACCTAACCTAACCTAACCTAACCTAACCTAACCTAACCTAACCTAACCTAACCTAACCTAACCTAACCTAACCTAACCTAACCTAACCTAACCTAACCTAACCTAACCTAACCTAACCTAACCTAACCTAACCTAACCTAACCTAACCTAACCTAACCTAACCTAACCTAACCTAACCTAACCTAACCTAACCTAACCTAACCTAACCTAACCTAACCTAACCTAACCTAACCTAACCTAACCTAACCTAACCTAACCTAACCTAACCTAACCTAACCTAACCTAACCTAACCTAACCTAACCTAACCTAACCTAACCTAACCTAACCTAACCTAACCTAACCTAACCTAACCTAACCTAACCTAACCTAACCTAACCTAACCTAACCTAACCTAACCTAACCTAACCTAACCTAACCTAACCTAACCTAACCTAACCTAACCTAACCTAACCTAACCTAACCTAACCTAACCTAACCTAACCTAACCTAACCTAACCTAACCTAACCTAACCTAACCTAACCTAACCTAACCTAACCTAACCTAACCTAACCTAACCTAACCTAACCTAACCTAACCTAACCTAACCTAACCTAACCTAACCTAACCTAACCTAACCTAACCTAACCTAACCTAACCTAACCTAACCTAACCTAACCTAACCTAACCTAACCTAACCTAACCTAACCTAACCTAACCTAACCTAACCTAACCTAACCTAACCTAACCTAACCTAACCTAACCTAACCTAACCTAACCTAACCTAACCTAACCTAACCTAACCTAACCTAACCTAACCTAACCTAACCTAACCTAACCTAACCTAACCTAACCTAACCTAACCTAACCTAACCTAACCTAACCTAACCTAACCTAACCTAACCTAACCTAACCTAACCTAACCTAACCTAACCTAACCTAACCTAACCTAACCTAACCTAACCTAACCTAACCTAACCTAACCTAACCTAACCTAACCTAACCTAACCTAACCTAACCTAACCTAACCTAACCTAACCTAACCTAACCTAACCTAACCTAACCTAACCTAACCTAACCTAACCTAACCTAACCTAACCTAACCTAACCTAACCTAACCTAACCTAACCTAACCTAACCTAACCTAACCTAACCTAACCTAACCTAACCTAACCTAACCTAACCTAACCTAACCTAACCTAACCTAACCTAACCTAACCTAACCTAACCTAACCTAACCTAACCTAACCTAACCTAACCTAACCTAACCTAACCTAACCTAACCTAACCTAACCTAACCTAACCTAACCTAACCTAACCTAACCTAACCTAACCTAACCTAACCTAACCTAACCTAACCTAACCTAACCTAACCTAACCTAACCTAACCTAACCTAACCTAACCTAACCTAACCTAACCTAACCTAACCTAACCTAACCTAACCTAACCTAACCTAACCTAACCTAACCTAACCTAACCTAACCTAACCTAACCTAACCTAACCTAACCTAACCTAACCTAACCTAACCTAACCTAACCTAACCTAACCTAACCTAACCTAACCTAACCTAACCTAACCTAACCTAACCTAACCTAACCTAACCTAACCTAACCTAACCTAACCTAACCTAACCTAACCTAACCTAACCTAACCTAACCTAACCTAACCTAACCTAACCTAACCTAACCTAACCTAACCTAACCTAACCTAACCTAACCTAACCTAACCTAACCTAACCTAACCTAACCTAACCTAACCTAACCTAACCTAACCTAACCTAACCTAACCTAACCTAACCTAACCTAACCTAACCTAACCTAACCTAACCTAACCTAACCTAACCTAACCTAACCTAACCTAACCTAACCTAACCTAACCTAACCTAACCTAACCTAACCTAACCTAACCTAACCTAACCTAACCTAACCTAACCTAACCTAACCTAACCTAACCTAACCTAACCTAACCTAACCTAACCTAACCTAACCTAACCTAACCTAACCTAACCTAACCTAACCTAACCTAACCTAACCTAACCTAACCTAACCTAACCTAACCTAACCTAACCTAACCTAACCTAACCTAACCTAACCTAACCTAACCTAACCTAACCTAACCTAACCTAACCTAACCTAACCTAACCTAACCTAACCTAACCTAACCTAACCTAACCTAACCTAACCTAACCTAACCTAACCTAACCTAACCTAACCTAACCTAACCTAACCTAACCTAACCTAACCTAACCTAACCTAACCTAACCTAACCTAACCTAACCTAACCTAACCTAACCTAACCTAACCTAACCTAACCTAACCTAACCTAACCTAACCTAACCTAACCTAACCTAACCTAACCTAACCTAACCTAACCTAACCTAACCTAACCTAACCTAACCTAACCTAACCTAACCTAACCTAACCTAACCTAACCTAACCTAACCTAACCTAACCTAACCTAACCTAACCTAACCTAACCTAACCTAACCTAACCTAACCTAACCTAACCTAACCTAACCTAACCTAACCTAACCTAACCTAACCTAACCTAACCTAACCTAACCTAACCTAACCTAACCTAACCTGACCTAACCTAACCTAACCTAACCTAACCTAACCTAACCTAACCTAACCTAACCTAACCTAACCTAACCTAACCTAACCTAACCTAACCTAACCTAACCTAACCTAACCTAACCTAACCTAACCTAACCTAACCTAACCTAACCTAACCTAACCTAACCTAACCTAACCTAACCTAACCTAACCTAACCTAACCTAACCTAACCTAACCTAACCTAACCTAACCTAACCTAACCTAACCTAACCTAACCTAACCTAACCTAACCTAACCTAACCTAACCTAACCTAACCTAACCTAACCTAACCTAACCTAACCTAACCTAACCTAACCTAACCTAACCTAACCTAACCTAACCTAACCTAACCTAACCTAACCTAACCTAACCTAACCTAACCTAACCTAACCTAACCTAACCTAACCTAACCTAACCTAACCTAACCTAACCTAACCTAACCTAACCTAACCTAACCTAACCTAACCTAACCTAACCTAACCTAACCTAACCTAACCTAACCTAACCTAACCTAACCTAACCTAACCTAACCTAACCTAACCTAACCTAACCTAACCTAACCTAACCTAACCTAACCTAACCTAACCTAACCTAACCTAACCTAACCTAACCTAACCTAACCTAACCTAACCTAACCTAACCTAACCTAACCTAACCTAACCTAACCTAACCTAACCTAACCTAACCTAACCTAACCTAACCTAACCTAACCTAACCTAACCTAACCTAACCTAACCTAACCTAACCTAACCTAACCTAACCTAACCTAACCTAACCTAACCTAACCTAACCTAACCTAACCTAACCTAACCTAACCTAACCTAACCTAACCTAACCTAACCTAACCTAACCTAACCTAACCTAACCTAACCTAACCTAACCTAACCTAACCTAACCTAACCTAACCTAACCTAACCTAACCTAACCTAACCTAACCTAACCTAACCTAACCTAACCTAACCTAACCTAACCTAACCTAACCTAACCTAACCTAACCTAACCTAACCTAACCTAACCTAACCTAACCTAACCTAACCTAACCTAACCTAACCTAACCTAACCTAACCTAACCTAACCTAACCTAACCTAACCTAACCTAACCTAACCTAACCTAACCTAACCTAACCTAACCTAACCTAACCTAACCTAACCTAACCTAACCTAACCTAACCTAACCTAACCTAACCTAACCTAACCTAACCTAACCTAACCTAACCTAACCTAACCTAACCTAACCTAACCTAACCTAACCTAACCTAACCTAACCTAACCTAACCTAACCTAACCTAACCTAACCTAACCTAACCTAACCTAACCTAACCTAACCTAACCTAACCTAACCTAACCTAACCTAACCTAACCTAACCTAACCTAACCTAACCTAACCTAACCTAACCTAACCTAACCTAACCTAACCTAACCTAACCTAACCTAACCTAACCTAACCTAACCTAACCTAACCTAACCTAACCTAACCTAACCTAACCTAACCTAACCTAACCTAACCTAACCTAACCTAACCTAACCTAACCTAACCTAACCTAACCTAACCTAACCTAACCTAACCTAACCTAACCTAACCTAACCTAACCTAACCTAACCTAACCTAACCTAACCTAACCTAACCTAACCTAACCTAACCTAACCTAACCTAACCTAACCTAACCTAACCTAACCTAACCTAACCTAACCTAACCTAACCTAACCTAACCTAACCTAACCTAACCTAACCTAACCTAACCTAACCTAACCTAACCTAACCTAACCTAACCTAACCTAACCTAACCTAACCTAACCTAACCTAACCTAACCTAACCTAACCTAACCTAACCTAACCTAACCTAACCTAACCTAACCTAACCTAACCTAACCTAACCTAACCTAACCTAACCTAACCTAACCTAACCTAACCTAACCTAACCTAACCTAACCTAACCTAACCTAACCTAACCTAACCTAACCTAACCTAACCTAACCTAACCTAACCTAACCTAACCTAACCTAACCTAACCTAACCTAACCTAACCTAACCTAACCTAACCTAACCTAACCTAACCTAACCTAACCTAACCTAACCTAACCTAACCTAACCTAACCTAACCTAACCTAACCTAACCTAACCTAACCTAACCTAACCTAACCTAACCTAACCTAACCTAACCTAACCTAACCTAACCTAACCTAACCTAACCTAACCTAACCTAACCTAACCTAACCTAACCTAACCTAACCTAACCTAACCTAACCTAACCTAACCTAACCTAACCTAACCTAACCTAACCTAACCTAACCTAACCTAACCTAACCTAACCTAACCTAACCTAACCTAACCTAACCTAACCTAACCTAACCTAACCTAACCTAACCTAACCTAACCTAACCTAACCTAACCTAACCTAACCTAACCTAACCTAACCTAACCTAACCTAACCTAACCTAACCTAACCTAACCTAACCTAACCTAACCTAACCTAACCTAACCTAACCTAACCTAACCTAACCTAACCTAACCTAACCTAACCTAACCTAACCTAACCTAACCTAACCTAACCTAACCTAACCTAACCTAACCTAACCTAACCTAACCTAACCTAACCTAACCTAACCTAACCTAACCTAACCTAACCTAACCTAACCTAACCTAACCTAACCTAACCTAACCTAACCTAACCTAACCTAACCTAACCTAACCTAACCTAACCTAACCTAACCTAACCTAACCTAACCTAACCTAACCTAACCTAACCTAACCTAACCTAACCTAACCTAACCTAACCTAACCTAACCTAACCTAACCTAACCTAACCTAACCTAACCTAACCTAACCTAACCTAACCTAACCTAACCTAACCTAACCTAACCTAACCTAACCTAACCTAACCTAACCTAACCTAACCTAACCTAACCTAACCTAACCTAACCTAACCTAACCTAACCTAACCTAACCTAACCTAACCTAACCTAACCTAACCTAACCTAACCTAACCTAACCTAACCTAACCTAACCTAACCTAACCTAACCTAACCTAACCTAACCTAACCTAACCTAACCTAACCTAACCTAACCTAACCTAACCTAACCTAACCTAACCTAACCTAACCTAACCTAACCTAACCTAACCTAACCTAACCTAACCTAACCTAACCTAACCTAACCTAACCTAACCTAACCTAACCTAACCTAACCTAACCTAACCTAACCTAACCTAACCTAACCTAACCTAACCTAACCTAACCTAACCTAACCTAACCTAACCTAACCTAACCTAACCTAACCTAACCTAACCTAACCTAACCTAACCTAACCTAACCTAACCTAACCTAACCTAACCTAACCTAACCTAACCTAACCTAACCTAACCTAACCTAACCTAACCTAACCTAACCTAACCTAACCTAACCTAACCTAACCTAACCTAACCTAACCTAACCTAACCTAACCTAACCTAACCTAACCTAACCTAACCTAACCTAACCTAACCTAACCTAACCTAACCTAACCTAACCTAACCTAACCTAACCTAACCTAACCTAACCTAACCTAACCTAACCTAACCTAACCTAACCTAACCTAACCTAACCTAACCTAACCTAACCTAACCTAACCTAACCTAACCTAACCTAACCTAACCTAACCTAACCTAACCTAACCTAACCTAACCTAACCTAACCTAACCTAACCTAACCTAACCTAACCTAACCTAACCTAACCTAACCTAACCTAACCTAACCTAACCTAACCTAACCTAACCTAACCTAACCTAACCTAACCTAACCTAACCTAACCTAACCTAACCTAACCTAACCTAACCTAACCTAACCTAACCTAACCTAACCTAACCTAACCTAACCTAACCTAACCTAACCTAACCTAACCTAACCTAACCTAACCTAACCTAACCTAACCTAACCTAACCTAACCTAACCTAACCTAACCTAACCTAACCTAACCTAACCTAACCTAACCTAACCTAACCTAACCTAACCTAACCTAACCTAACCTAACCTAACCTAACCTAACCTAACCTAACCTAACCTAACCTAACCTAACCTAACCTAACCTAACCTAACCTAACCTAACCTAACCTAACCTAACCTAACCTAACCTAACCTAACCTAACCTAACCTAACCTAACCTAACCTAACCTAACCTAACCTAACCTAACCTAACCTAACCTAACCTAACCTAACCTAACCTAACCTAACCTAACCTAACCTAACCTAACCTAACCTAACCTAACCTAACCTAACCTAACCTAACCTAACCTAACCTAACCTAACCTAATCTAACCTAACCTAACCTAACCTAACCTAACCTAACCTAACCTAACCTAACCTAACCTAACCTAACCTAACCTAACCTAACCTAACCTAACCTAACCTAACCTAACCTAACCTAACCTAACCTAACCTAACCTAACCTAACCTAACCTAACCTAACCTAACCTAACCTAACCTAACCTAACCTAACCTAACCTAACCTAACCTAACCTAACCTAACCTAACCTAACCTAACCTAACCTAACCTAACCTAACCTAACCTAACCTAACCTAACCTAACCTAACCTAACCTAACCTAACCTAACCTAACCTAACCTAACCTAACCTAACCTAACCTAACCTAACCTAACCTAACCTAACCTAACCTAACCTAACCTAACCTAACCTAACCTAACCTAACCTAACCTAACCTAACCTAACCTAACCTAACCTAACCTAACCTAACCTAACCTAACCTAACCTAACCTAACCTAACCTAACCTAACCTAACCTAACCTAACCTAACCTAACCTAACCTAACCTAACCTAACCTAACCTAACCTAACCTAACCTAACCTAACCTAACCTAACCTAACCTAACCTAACCTAACCTAACCTAACCTAACCTAACCTAACCTAACCTAACCTAACCTAACCTAACCTAACCTAACCTAACCTAACCTAACCTAACCTAACCTAACCTAACCTAACCTAACCTAACCTAACCTAACCTAACCTAACCTAACCTAACCTAACCTAACCTAACCTAACCTAACCTAACCTAACCTAACCTAACCTAACCTAACCTAACCTAACCTAACCTAACCTAACCTAACCTAACCTAACCTAACCTAACCTAACCTAACCTAACCTAACCTAACCTAACCTAACCTAACCTAACCTAACCTAACCTAACCTAACCTAACCTAACCTAACCTAACCTAACCTAACCTAACCTAACCTAACCTAACCTAACCTAACCTAACCTAACCTAACCTAACCTAACCTAACCTAACCTAACCTAACCTAACCTAACCTAACCTAACCTAACCTAACCTAACCTAACCTAACCTAACCTAACCTAACCTAACCTAACCTAACCTAACCTAACCTAACCTAACCTAACCTAACCTAACCTAACCTAACCTAACCTAACCTAACCTAACCTAACCTAACCTAACCTAACCTAACCTAACCTAACCTAACCTAACCTAACCTAACCTAACCTAACCTAACCTAACCTAACCTAACCTAACCTAACCTAACCTAACCTAACCTAACCTAACCTAACCTAACCTAACCTAACCTAACCTAACCTAACCTAACCTAACCTAACCTAACCTAACCTAACCTAACCTAACCTAACCTAACCTAACCTAACCTAACCTAACCTAACCTAACCTAACCTAACCTAACCTAACCTAACCTAACCTAACCTAACCTAACCTAACCTAACCTAACCTAACCTAACCTAACCTAACCTAACCTAACCTAACCTAACCTAACCTAACCTAACCTAACCTAACCTAACCTAACCTAACCTAACCTAACCTAACCTAACCTAACCTAACCTAACCTAACCTAACCTAACCTAACCTAACCTAACCTAACCTAACCTAACCTAACCTAACCTAACCTAACCTAACCTAACCTAACCTAACCTAACCTAACCTAACCTAACCTAACCTAACCTAACCTAACCTAACCTAACCTAACCTAACCTAATCTAACCTAACCTAACCTAACCTAACCTAACCTAACCTAACCTAACCTAACCTAACCTAACCTAACCTAACCTAACCTAACCTAACCTAACCTAACCTAACCTAACCTAACCTAACCTAACCTAACCTAACCTAACCTAACCTAACCTAACCTAACCTAACCTAACCTAACCTAACCTAACCTAACCTAACCTAACCTAACCTAGCCTAACCTAACCTAACCTAACCTAACCTAACCTAACCTAACCTAACCTAACCTAACCTAACCTAACCTAGCCTAACCTAACCTAACCTAACCTAACCTAACCTAACCTAACCTAACCTAACCTAACCTAACCTAACCTAACCTAACCTAACCTAACCTAACCTAACCTAACCTAACCTAACCTAACCTAACCTAACCTAACCTAACCTAACCTAACCTAACCTAACCTAACCTAACCTAACCTAACCTAACCTAACCTAACCTAACCTAACCTAACCTAACCTAACCTAACCTAACCTAACCTAACCTAACCTAACCTAACCTAACCTAACCTAACCTAACCTAACCTAACCTAACCTAACCTAACCTAACCTAACCTAACCTAACCTAACCTAATCTAACCTAACCTAACCTAACCTAACCTAACCTAACCTAACCTAACCTAACCTAACCTAACCTAACCTAACCTAACCTAACCTAACCTAACCTAACCTAACCTAACCTAACCTAACCTAACCTAACCTAACCTAACCTAACCTAACCTAACCTAACCTAACCTAACCTAACCTAACCTAACCTAACCTAACCTAACCTATCCTAACCTAACCTAACCTAACCTAACCTAACCTAACCTAACCTAACCTAACCTAACCTAACCTAACCTAACCTAACCTAACCTAACCTAACCTAACCTAACCTAACCTAACCTAACCTAACCTAACCTAACCTAACCTAACCTAACCTAACCTAACCTAACCTAACCTAACCTAACCTAACCTAACCTAACCTAACCTAACCTAACCTAACCTAACCTAACCTAACCTAACCTAACCTAACCTAACCTAACCTAACCTAACCTAACCTAACCTAACCTAACCGAACCGAACCGAACCTAACCTAACCTAACCTAACCTAACCTAACCTAACCTAACCTAACCGAACCGAACCGAACCGAACCGAACCTAACCTAACCTAACCTAACCTTTTTTTTTTTTTTTTTTTTTTTACTTGAGGAAACGCATTTACGCGTACCCGCCCACCGGGGGTGCGAACGGGTTATGCGGGGCTCCCGACCCAGAGCGGCCGGACTACCCGCTAAAACCCCAAGGTGCCCTCTACCGCATTGACGGACACAGCCACGGGGAGATAACAAACTTCCGCGACTGCAACCTGCGCGCGCCCATTATGGGCTCGATCTCGGGGAGTGAGCTTTTGGCCCACTCCCAAAACAGCTTGAAGTAGCGACGTGTTGGGACACTTCAACACGGGGCCTCTTACGTGGGCGACAAACAGCCATCCTGTTTGTCACTCGAGACCCTGTTAGGGGGGGAGGTGGCGCGCATGTTCACGCCGCCTTCGCCCAGCTCTCCGACGGCGGATCGGGTCTGAGATAATGTCATCCTCTCTCGCCCTTTCCGCCGCTTCCTTCTGCGAAATTGTCACTTCGCAGAAGTCAACTACGGCTTGCCATGCCCGCCCGCTGTCGACCATGGAAGTTACCACAGCCGACAGCGAGAGGTCAGCCCCCACTGCCGCGATCAGCTGAGCTCGCGGTTCTGCCCAAGCCGGACATACCGCCAGGGTATGCTGCGCTGTATCTTCAGCGCAGCCACACGCGTGACACTCTGGTGTCATTTCTCGCCTTGCCACCCCGTGCAAGTATTTGCCGAAGCACCCGTGCTCTGACAGCATCTGCACAAGGCGGAAAGTGAGCTGTCCTGTTCGCTTCTCAGACCAACGCCGTAATACCGGCCGAATGGCGTCGATAGTGCGATGCCCGGCCGATGGTTCTGAGAGCCTTTCTTCCCACTCTGAGAAGAGGTTGTCCCGGAGGCGGTCCCGCACGGCTCCAATTTCACGTGGGGCCCAAACCTCGCCGTTTCGCTTTGCCTCCGCGCATTGGAAATATAAGTCAGCCTGCACCCCGGCCTCCAGGTCCCAGGGTGGGGTACCTGCCAACACGCACGCCGCCTCGAAAGATATGGTGCGATACCCACGGACGACTCTGACCGCCATAACCCGTTGAGACCTTCGCAAGATGGTTTTATTGTGCCTGGTCAGAGCGTCATGCCACACTGGTGCTCCATAGAGCGCCATGGATTGTAATATCCCGGAGTAGAGTCGTCGACACCTAGCCTCTGGTCCTCCCAAATTGGGCATCAATTTGCTCAATGCTCCAGAAGCTTTCAAAAGCTTTGGGGCGAGCCGACGAAAATGTTCACAGAATTTCCACGTCCCATCCAGCTCTAGCCCTAGGTACCGCATGGATGTCTGCAAGGTAATACGCACTCCGCTTACCATAATACCAGCATCCCGTGGCGGCGCATTTCGAGGTCCGTGGAAACACACGGCCTCAGATTTATGAAGCGCGACTTCCAGGCCCAATAGTCTCATGCGGCGCACGACTTGCGCAACACCAGCGGTAGCAATGTGCATGGCCTCCTGGTGGGTCCTTCCGCGAGCGGTGACCAGAGTGTCGTCTGCGTAGCAGAATACGTCGACGCCTCTCAGATTGTCTCCGCGGAGGACCCAATCATAGCCGATATTCCATAATAGCGGCCCCAGCACCGACCCTTGTGGGACCCCGCAGGCCATTTTCCTAGCCTTCCACCCGTTTTGAGTAGGAAACTCCACAGTCCTCCCTGCGAGGTAGTCGTCTACCAGCTGGCGCAGGTAGAGGGGTACACCGTGATAGCGTAGTGCCTCCCTTATGCTACTCCAGGGCAAGCTGTTGAAGGCGTTGGTGATATCAAGTGACACCGCCAAGACAACCTCGCCCCGGGCTACAGCTTCCTGCGTCAACGCTTTCACACTTAAGATCGCGTCGACCGTGGATCTACCTCTACGAAAGCCAAACTGATTTTCGGAGAGGTCTGGACCCGTCGTTTCGAGGTATTTTATGATACGGCTGGCAGCGACACGTTCGAGGAGCTTGGTGTCCTCATCGAGCATCACCAACGGGCGGTACCCTGAAGGCAAGTCTGCAGGGCGTCCCTCCTTCCGCAGAAGCACCAGTCGACCCTTCTTCCACGCGGCCGGGATTTTCCCCTGTTCGAGGCACGCACTAAGAAGACGCCGTAGTCGCGGCTCCAGGACGTCAAGGGCCCGAGCTAGCACCTTCCCCGGAATTCCGTCGGGTCCCGGGGCAGTATTTTTAGCTCTGAGCCTCATGATGGCGGCTTCTAACTCCCCAGCAGTCACCTCCGAGGAGGCCTCTCCGTCGTGCACCGTGGCCGAAGCTACCATACTTGGAGGAGTATGCTGACCTCTTTGAGGGAACAAGACAACGACGATGTCATCCACAAGCTGAGGCTCGAGCGATTCAGTGAGCGGAGGAGCCCAGGGACGTATCTTAGCTCGAGCCGCTTTATAAGGCCTTCCCCAGGGATCTCTATTTAACGTCTCTAACATTTCCTCCATTTTAAGAGACTTGGCTTCGCTAATTGCTACTCTTAATGCCGTGCGGGCCTCGTTATACGCTGCATAAAGATTGGCTTCATCGTTCCCGTCCCGTTGCCGTCTTCGGCGATATCGGGTGTATTGGCGTCTGGCTACAATGCACGCTTCGCGTAGTTGAGCGATTTCGTGCGACCACCAATACACCCAACGCCTGGGAGGGCAGGGCCTGGCCCGAGGCATTGCCGCATCGCAAATATGCGTCATGGCGTTCCGAAACCAATCCCTTTCGGCTTCCAGATCCACAGGTTCATCAGGTACTGGCACCCACGCTTGCACGTTGGCCGCAGCCTCTAAAAAATCGTGGTCTAATCGGCTCAAAACCCAGCGCGGGCCACCTTGGATAGAGGACTGAGTTGGAACAGTTCTACTTCTTGCAGGGAGAACACAGAGATCGAACCGAATGTAACGGTGATCTGAGAGCGTCTCGGCGTCCTCCACTACATTCCAGCACTGGACACGGCATGCTAAGGCGGGGCTTGCGAACGTTACGTCTACAATGGACTCACCCTGCTGTCGTACACACGTGTCTACATGACCCTGGTTTAATATTATAAGCCCAATTGCCGTTACCCATTCCTCCAGGACTGATCCGCGCGCATCGGTTATCGGAGACCCCCACGCAGCGGACTTTCCGTTAAGATCGCCAGCGATCAGAACAGGATTTGGAAGGTTCTGCTCGACAATCCGCCCAACTTCGTCCAAGAAGGCCTCGAACTCGACAAGAGGTCTATTGGGGGAAAAATATACCCCTATGACCACGACTCTATCTATTGTGACTGCCACAAAGCCGTGACCCCTCTTCACCCTAGAAAAAGGGGGAGAGCCAACCGCCACGTTGGTGGTGATCGCAACCAAACCATCATGGTCGCCTACCCAGTCCTCCCTATCGGGAACGACATAGGGTTCTGCCACCACGGCAACTTTAATTGACCATTGTGCCAGGTGCTGGTAAAGTAAATCCTGCGCCCTTGCGCAATGGTTTAAATTCCCCTGAAGAAATGGTTGGGAAGCCATTTATTAAATTGTCTCCATTTCTAACGCCTCCGTGTCCCCGGCAACAGTATTAGCGGTAACCGTGGATACGGCAGAGAGTGGCTGAGCCCTATTCACTCTTACCGCAGTCTTACCCCTCGCTGATTTGGCGGATGGAGCGGTGCAGAGGCCGCTGCCCAACCGATGCTCGGCCGGCTTTTTAGCAGCTGCGCATACAGCGCAGTGTGGTGCTGCACTGCATTGCGCAGCTTTGTGCCCAGGTTGACAGCACCGGTAACACAGGTCGCTGCGGTCAGCCTGTTCGCCGCAGTGCGCTCTCACGTGTCCGGTTTTAAGGCATCGGTAGCAGCGCTGGGGTTTATTGTCCAGGAGCTTTACCGCCGCTGCTGTCCACCCAACCAACAGTCTGCCGTTGCTAATAACTTTCTTCCCGGCAGCCACCGGGCACCGCAGCCACATCGTTCCGAGACGATTTGCGTCGCGACGGATATCACCTGCCTTCAGGGCCTCCAATTGACAGCCCCCCACTTTTGAGACGGCTTCCAAAACCTCGCCCTTATCTACAGAATCATCGAGACCTGAGATGCGTAGCTCGACACATTTTGTAGGTCTCGATATCCGGACTATTGTCTGATCCAATGCGGCGGCGAGCTTAATGGCTAGCCTGTCCGCCTTTGCCTCCCCGTCGGGATTGGGCACCTCCAGCAGGGCTGCTCCAGTCGCCGCCTTCTTAATACGCAGGCCCGTTATGTCCAGTTCAGCAAGGTCTATTTTAGACCTGGCTTCTTTAATAACTGCTGCGTATGTTGTCGGCGGATCGCTCGCCATGGCGTCAGGCTGCAAGGTCAGCAGCACAGCGGCCGTACGCGGAGGACGTAGCTTACGCTGAGTTACCGATCTCGGTGCAGAAGTTGCTGCAATCGGAGCTGAGCTAGTGTTTGTCTTGCCCCTACCTCTCTTTACCACTGTGACCCAGGATTGAGCCTGAAGGACTGGTTGAGTTGTCTGTTGCGGTGCGACCGCTATCTGCCCTGAGCTCGAGCTTTTTTGTTTTTCCCGCTTACGGGCTTTCCCCTTACGGGTTTTTGGCGCGAGGCTTGAGCCTGGTGCCTTCACAGAGGCCACTGGCGCTGCACTCGGTTCCAAAGGGGCTAGTGTGGGACGAGATGAGGGTCGACGCACTTGTGTGTCCATTGCCCTAGCTCTGTCCGCCGCCAGAGGGGGTCGGAGGCGCGTCTCTGGGAGGAGGCGGTCCTCTAAGGAGTCAAGGCGAGCATTGACCATGGTCCCGACCTGATCCATGATGCAGCGTCTCAACTCTTCCTCCTTCTCGGAGGAACTCTTAGAAGAGGCCGGGAGGACCTCGCGGCGCGCAGCACGTTCCCGTTGCAGGTCCGTTTTCAGTTCATCTAACTCTTTTCTGAGCTGGGTGATCTCCTCATTCTGCTTAGAATTGGCCGCCAGCAGCAGGTCCACTTCCTCATTAGCAGATCGCTTGCTTAAGCTTTCGACTGCTACCGCAATCGCAGCCGCAGCATCCTTTAGGGCACGGACAAATGTACCCTTAAGGTGGCCGGACCTGCCAGCGACACGGTTGATTACAGCCACGCCATCCAGCACCTGGGTGCGGAGGGCAGAGGCCAGCTCAGCTTCTGACCCAACGACTGCTGGGTCCTTGAGCCTTGCCGCCACAGCCCTATGCATTTTAGTGGCCATTACGGCCACTTCTTCCTCGGGGTCCATGCTGGTCATTGCGGAATAGTCGCGGCCTTGCTGGGGGTCTTCACTCGACCCGGCTTTGCTTATCACCGGGCGTCTTCGACCTCGGCGTGCAGTCGACGTTTTTGACGCGGCACGAGACGTTTTTGCGGAAGCCTGACTTCCAGCCGAGTCGGAGCTTGCATTAGCATCAGTATGCCTGCGTTTCCGCAAGAAATACGACACGTTTCTGACGGAAGCCACAGACATGGCACTCGACTGGGAGTCAGTATCCGACTCCAAGTGTGTGCTTTTCTCAAGTGTCACAAGAGGCAAACGCCCCAGGACCACTTGTGGCATGAGAAATGTTCCTTCGACAGGCTCAAACGAACCCGTCGCAGGCGAACTGCTCGCACCGCCCCTCCCAGGCACATCGTCAACGCCACCCGTTCTCGGGCTACTGTCATCGCATGCAAATGGTTCGGAGCCCATTTCAGGCTCCACAACAAGCGACGCGGACGCGCCGCCAACACCGCCCCCTCTGGGGCCAGTCACGTTCGGTTCTCCGCCCAGTCCAGGGCCACTGTCCACGTTCATGGGAGCGGATATACCGCCAATACGGCCAGTACGGCCGTGGTCAAAATATTCACCGCCTTTCTCAGGCCTACATTCTAGCGCAACATTGCCCCCCCCGTATAAGTTGGGGCAGACCTCCGGGCTTTCGTCCAGAGGTGAGGGATTCCCCAGCTCAGACCCTGAGACTGGGACCCTCCCGGGGAAATTGTGTTTGTGCTGTGCCATCATGTCTTTGGAAAGCTTTTTTCACAGTGAAAAGCCTTCCTGAAAAACTGTTCACCGCCCATCTCGGGCAACCTCGCAATGGAGTTGGCTACTGCAGGGGAGCTCCAAGTCCCCGCAGGGAACTTTTACAGTGGTTTCCTACCACGCAGCCTGTCCTGTAAAGAACGGGCCCCCGGTCCTGACCCCAAACTGTGAACAGCCGGTCTATGACAGGATTACGGTATGGATCCTCATCCCAAGTACCAGAAGGCGACAAGAAAGGATCGGACGGCCCTCATCTCAAGTGCCAACAGGCGACAAGAGAGGGCCGGCTCCCCTCTCGGCTCCTCTGAGCGCAGAGGAGGAGAGAGAAGCGGCGTCGAGTTATCTGCCACTTGGCTACCAACATCCCTTGTGGAAAGTTAATAACCAAGTGCCCAGGGTGCACCGTTCCGGTCATGCTACTCTTCCCCCGGGTCGTAACCCAAAGGGACAAATAGCAAACCGGGCACACGAGGAGGTTACCCGACCCTAGCACCCTAACCTAACCTAACCTAACCTAACCTAACCTAACCTAACCTAACCTAACCTAACCTAACCTAACCTAACCTAACCTAACCTAACCTAACCTAACCTAACCTAACCTAACCTAACCTAACCTAACCTCACGCGTTACTAGATGCGCGGAGGCTAGGTACCTACACTATCCTTTATTTATTTCGTTCTCATTCGTTTGAACGAAACCTTTATGGGTGATAAGTTACGTCTCATAAACAGGAATACTCAAGTATTTATCTCATACCTAAATAGGTACTTAGAAGTAGTGTGATTGGGTGCTTACTTTGATTTCGTTTGTCGTTAAGTAGGCGAACGGTTTTAAATAGTATTAATCATGTTGGCGTTAATGTCCTGGTTGTGCTCTCGCGCACGAGGGCCCGGTGTCCTTGGCCATGATCCAAGATTTAGCAAATCAGGTAATTACAGTGGAGCGACTGCCGTGCCCGAATCTCCGCAGCTTAGGCCAAATGGCGGGAGCTCATGGCGGTCACCTGTGACCCTAAAATCCCGATCAAGCTCAAGGGGTTAATATATAAGAGCATAATTAGGCCTGTGATGCTTTACGGCAGCGAAACCTGGAGAGCACTGACACAGCACGTCCGCGAACTCCACGCCAACAAAATGTAAATGCTGCGGTGGCTGCGTGGCGTTACGCAGCTTGATCGAGTGCGTAATGAGTACATCCGTGGCAGCCTTGGCGTGAGAGATATCGCGGATATATCGAAGAGGCATGGCTGCGCTGGTTTGGTCACGTATTGCATAAGCCCCAGGTTTACGTGGGAAATAGGTTCCTGAACCTGCCTGTAAGAAGAAAGAGGTACCGCGGGAGACCCAAGAAACGATGGATTGACATCTGACGCTGAGTCGGACGCGAGAGCCAACGGCTTACGACGGACGTGAGGATGCCAAAGATCGAGCAAAGTGGAGAAAGCAAAGCAGGAAAGCGTACCCTGGCAGCAGCCGGGATTGGCCGGTCGGATGATGATGATGATGACTGCCAGCTGACCTCCATGACCATGCTATCAGGAGAACCTGACCAAATTGGATCATGGTTACACATTCAAAAGCCTAAATGTACAGATTTTATCACGATGTTTTCTCTCACCGTAAGAGCACCGATTAGTATTCAACTAATATACAGGCGAACGGTTTATATCTACCTCTATTTCACTCGTATTCGCCGTTTATTTCGGCCAGTGTCGAGTACCTTATGCAGCAGCCTACGTTTGTCTTACCTACCTACCTGACTACCTTCATGTAGTGGTTTATGGTGGATCAAATTTTAATTTCATACCTATTTTTTAATTCGTAATGCGTTAGGCGAATTCTTCAAGCTGAGGCCAAACAATCTTCGCGTCTAAAATACCGCAGTGTTTCAAGACTAAAGTCGAAATTCAAAGGAGACAAAAATTTTAACCAGTGTATTGCCAATGATGACTTATGGATCATAGACATAGTCTCTCACTAAGGGCCTCATAAGAAGGCTCACGATCATTCAGCGCGCGAAGTAGAGTTGTTCTCAGTTTCTCTACGCGATAGGATCAGAAATGAAGACATCCGCAGCAGAACTATAGTCACCGACATAGGCTCCAGAGTCGCAAAATTGAAGTGGCAATAGCCAGGCTCCGTTGTTCGCAGAACCGATAGTCGATGGAGAAAAGGTTCTAGAGTGGTGAGAGTGGTGGCAATCGCAGCTTAAGATGATCCCCACAAGATGAACGGATGACCTAATCACGGAGCCGATGGATGCAGGAGGCACCGAGTTGATCAGTGTGGCAAGCGTGGAAGTGGCTTATGTTCAGCAGCGGGCGTCCTACGACTGAGATGATGATGATGACTACAAAGTTGCATCAAAATTCGATCAGTAGTTTAAAAAGGTAATAAATATTGTTTTAACTGTTTTGGCTTGTGTTTTTCCATAATATTTGTAGGAGTAGGCTCCTTGCAATTATAAGTTGTAGGTTTTCCAAATAAAATTAAAAATATCCAGCCAGAGTCTTAAGTACTACGCTGGTCCAAAAGCTTTTAGCAAACGGCTTGTTATACACCCTATAGTTTTAATTTTTATATCTTTTAAAGGCAAATTTTAATACAAACTCCTTGACCAAAAATCACTAGCCGGCAACTTTCAATTTTTTTTATCGATTATTAAAAATAACATGTCTGCTATATATCAACCTCTACGACGGAGGTAACGCAGGAAGCATCAGGAAGCATTTTGTTGTAATATGTATGATGATTATAAATATGGGTTAACGTTTATAGAATTACATAAAAAAATTATCAGCTCCTTTGGTGAATTGTCCCTTGCCTATGCTATTGTAGTTTATTGATTTTATGACTTTAAACGAGGTCAGAGCGATCTGAAACATGATCCTAGAACAGGGCAGCCGCCAAAGTCAGTCACTCCAGAAAACGTCATCAGGATACCCTGATGACGACTATACAGTCGCTGATAAAAGAATATCACATATCTAAACTCTGTCTTTTATCATAAGTTCTAGAGAGCCTAGTATATGTATAATCAGGTCTATCCATCAATAAGACATTGCCTTAGCCCATCTCAGCATGGTTTTCTGAAGGGACGCTCAACGGTTTCGAACCTGGTCCTTTTCAACGATTTCCTTACTTTATTTATATATTGAGGAAAACAAACAGTCTTACACAAGTATTACACATAAACAAAACATATAAACAGACTTACAATTCCATAACTGATACAATTTTTTCTTTTATCGAGCTTATAGAAGTTATACAGCGCAAGAAATATTGATTTTGACAAAATTATTATCAATAAACATATTAATCTGCGCAATAGTACCCAACAAGATCATGTTTGGGCGCCGGTTGCCTACTGATTGATCGCCTGATGATTGATGCTTATAACAACAATTCGTATACTCTTCTCTTTCTATAAAGAGAGATACTCGCCGCGAAAATGTCAACACTGCTTAAACATTTATTATAACAATCACAAGAACGTATGAAGAAAGTATTTTTGGCATAATTTGTTCGAAAGGGTGGGATGTAAAAAGTAGCAATGGTACGTGAGGAAGGTCGAGGTACTCTAAATGTAATTTTATTCAATAGCGATTCGAAATTAAGTAAATTGTTTACAATTTTATACAGAAATATGGCATCTAAGTAAATACGTTTAGTTTCCAGGGACTTAAATCTATGTCTAATTGCGCTTGCTCCGTAATCTGTAAAATTGTGGCCTGTCCGATAATCTAATGACTTTAAGAATTCATGTTATCGATAAAATGAATCACCACATGCTTTTAACGAAGCTTTCTGCAATTGAAATATGTGGTGACTTACACCGTTGGTTCTCATCCTATATTGAGAAACGAACCCAAGCGGTGGCCTTGCATTATTACACCTCTAGATGGATTGACATCCCCAGTGGCGTGCCGCAAGGCTCTTTGCTGGGTCCTCTACTGTTTATTATGTTTGTGATGTGTTGTTATTATGATGTGAAGAAGCTATCTAAGATTTTACCTTAATAAATGATGCAAACATACCAATCTTTCCGCATATTACGTCCTTGTGTCACCCATTCCAGCAGCAGTGCGGCTTTACTACTTCCATGTATGCGCGCTGAAACTTGTCATAACATGTTTACCTCATAGCGTCTACAGATTTTGCCGGCAATTAATGCAAAATCTTATATTTGTTTGAAAAATAGTTTTTGGTGCTTATTTCGGTGCGAAATATGTATTGGTGGTGTTGTGTAATTTGGTAACTGTGTTTTTGATGTGTTTTTGTGCAATAAGCGTGCAAAATCGGTAAGTCGATGCCGAAAATACTAATGCCGGGCGGGTGCTCCGGACGAAGCTGTGTTGCTGCCTGCTGGGCACCCCTTATCGTCTTTTAGCTAATGATGAGGCGGATGGTGGGAGCTCAACATCCTCGGAGGATGAAAGTGTAGCTTCCGCGCACCGCAGCGTCCGTATATACTTGCCACCCACGCATCGTCTTTCTAAATAACTAATTAGACAGGTTAGTTACATCTTGCACAGTTACCTCTTACTATATGTACAAAATGTTACACAGAAGAGGACTTTGGCTCTTAGTCAGTGTAAAAATTTTACTAAAGCTAGTAGTTTACATAACATGAGAGAGAATGGCAATATATACTAATTAGTACAGAATTTGATAAAGAAGTAGTTGAATTGAAAACTAATAAGAAGATTCGTAGATCTTACTCTCTTTAAACAATTTGACTGACCGGCTTGGATGAGGCATCACCTTTCCCGGCTTATGACAGGGTATGCTTGGAGCAGTGTTCATTACAAATCTACCATAAGGTTGAATACCTAAAGCGACACCAGGATTTGTGCAATGTGATGCCCCTGGTATTGTAAATGTCCATGGGTTGCTGTACCCGCTACCATCAGGCCGTGAGCATGTTTGCCATTTTAGTAGTATAAAATAAATTAAAGTATATGAAAAGAACTCTCTTACATTTATAAGACTATGGACTATTTAGCCATCACAGAGAGAGTTTTGCCCGGTCTCTCAATAATAGGTCTACCAGTAATGAGTTATTTAAACAGGACCTAGTAAATTGGGCAACGGCTAACCCACAAGATCTGAATCTCAGTTCTCTGTTACATATCTCTTGGGCCAAGGTTAAGGTTAAGAGCTTTCTTCATAAGTATACCTCTAAGTTCAGAGGATCTATGTAGCAGGGATGCTCTTTCACCTCTTATGCAATTCCTGGGAAAATTACTTTAGAAAATATGAAAAAATAATAATTATAGTTAAGTACTGATTGAAACTCAATAAAAAATAATAATGCACATGTTGTGCAGGCAAATACAAATCCATTTGCAAGCAATCCATTTATATGGAAAATAATAACGGGTAATCTATGTAATTTTCCCTATAAATCAAACCATTGCAATTTCCCATTTTTGGAATATTTACTATTCACTTATTATGATGGTACAGTGACCCAAAGTGAGTTTGGGTACTGTATGAATAACAAATAGTTTTTGATAATTTTTTTTTTTTACCTTAAGGGAAAAACATTTTAAACTGATAAGTCAGTGAGTCAGTAATGTATGCTTACTTCCATATCCCAATAAAGAATTATTGTGGTTATAATTATTACTAAGAGTTAATGTGGCCTCATGAGGGCCGGCCCCCTGAGAGTTGAACTCCGACTGTTTGCAGCGGTCACCAATTAGATAATAGAGAGGTAGAGATGCGTCTCACCGTCTCGTCGGTGGTCTATCTTGCTGATTTTCTAATAGCCCACCAGAACAGGGTGGCACTGGAAAATCAGACACAGTGGAATTTTCAGAAATAAATTTCTGAACCAGTCCTGGAGTGGAATACTTGGGGCTCTACCTCTACCTGTACACAATGCAGTGATAAGGATAGGATAAATTATAGGTACTATCTAGGGATACATTTTTAATATTTAGCTAACCCAGCTATTCCAAGGGTGCTTACATTGTCGTCGGACTCAGGTCTTTCTGAAGTCTTTGGACAGGGCAGACCCAAAGAGAGGAGGTCGATGCCATTTTAAGCGTTATTTGAGATTTTTTAAACGTGCTATAAATCACACAACAGCAAGTCTCCCAACAAGAACCCAGTAACACACTTACCACCGATGCAGCGGATGCACGGTGGGGAGCTCACCTAGACAACCTTAGTCTGTTAGACATCTGGACACCATATCAGAGATGATGGTGTTACAATCTGAAGATGATGTTTGCCGTATATGGAGCTGAAAGCGTACATGAAGCAGGCCTTCAGTGTGCAAACATTCTAGTTCAGTCTATATAACAGGACATTATTGTATTTAGCTGCAGGTCAAATCAGCAGTTTTAAAAACCTGACAAAATACAGAATTTGTATGCAATACAGACTTGTGAGCTCATTGTCAAATGGGTATTTCTTTAACATTTTATGTGGCTTAAAACATAAATAATGGGATTTTCTTTTTCTCATATCGCCCAGCGGGCGAGTTTTAATGTAAAACTCAATAAACATTTGACTATTGAATGTAAATTATTTAATGGTGTTTCATAATTTAGTTGCCGCCTAGGAAAATAGCCTTTTACAGCAGACGGAGGTACTCATTCCCGTGCTCTCCTGAATCTGACTGCACACCTCACTGATAGCGGTGTACCTTTCGGGAAGGTATAGCGGCATAGCCGACCGCCTTTCAAAAAATACTCTTGCCGGAATGGCATTTGTTGCCCCGGGCCTCGGAGGCCTTGATTCGTAACTGGGGCGTCCATGTTGTGAACATATCGTTTTGACATCACCCTCACACTGGTGGTCCTCTCGGGGAGGTAAAGCGGCATAACCGACCGCCTTTCAAAAAAAAGACCCTTACCGGAAGGGCATCTGTTACCCCAGGCCTCGGAGGCCTTGATTCGTAAATGGGGTATTCATACATTTGTTGGTGTTGTCATATTGGCTCAATATCACCCTCACAATGGTGGACCTGTGAGGAGGTACAACGGCATAGCCGACTGCCTTTAAGGAAACAAACCCGTGCCAAAATGGCATCTGTTGCCCCAGGCAGCGGAGGCCTTGTGGGCGTCCCAGACTGTTGACTCGGCCGTTGTCGAGAATACGCTACATATTAATTGCGCCTTAATTAGTACTGGACTCAGTGCGCCTGGATGCCCTACCTGTGGGCCTGAGCTCCGGAGGAGCTGGTATCAGTACAGAATCTGAGCGAAAACTTCGCAATTGGGAGACCCTCCCCCACCTACAAGTGGACAAACTGCAAATCTTGGCTTGGAAAAGGAGAGGGGGAGGGGGTGAAGCTACTCAGTGTAGTTTAGAGGAAAGAGAGAGAGAGTTATGCTCTCATAAGTACCTATAGGTACTGGTTACTGAGATGAAACAAACTGTTAATTCAGGAATCTTGCAAACTAATAAATAAATTAAAATTAAAATAATTTATTTCAGGCCGATTAACCCATAAATTGCATTACATAGGAAATATGTCTAATAACTTGAATATGCATAATGCAATGACCTGAACTTGTGCCACAGTGTTATCCTTTCCTCCTCCTGAGTAATATTGTCTGTAGAAATATCCAAGTGTATGATCAGGCAAATGTCTTCCTGAGACCAAAAGAAGAGTCAAAGCCGTTCTTCTTGACATGTCATGCAGTGTGCATAAGGAGATGGTGGACAATTAACCAGTTATATAATAGTTTTGTGTCCCACACAGGCACTCTCTTGGGTTGTGGTTTACTCAGAGAAATAGCTTTTGGAATCTGCTGCACATAAAGGTTTATCATATATTCTCATTTAATGGGGCACAATGGCGGAAATACCCACTCGTATGAGAGATACCTACTGTACAGTAGATTGTTTTTTAAAAATAAGGTAGCTAGAAATATAGCTAGCTCCTGGCCTTCAGGAGGTTTAGGGCAATGTAATGTGAATTAAAAGAAACATTAAAAAAAGGGAAACAATTTCTAAACACCAGTCCCTCTAAATCTTTATTTATGGAGAACATGGAGGCACCAACAAGGAGTTTGCTAGAGAATAACCTTAGACAAGTAGGGAAAACTGGAAGAGTACTGTACAAAAAATTTACTGTCATCAGGTTGGCAGAAAAACAGACTCAGCTCAGATTTAATATTGATTTTTACTTTTGGTAAGGTGTTCAATACCTGATTTAAAACCAGAGATTGTTGTGGAGCGATTAACTATTATGTGTAATTACTGTTAAAGTTACTATTGTTTGTAAGGACTTCCCTGATAAGACTCTATAAGAGTCAACTTTACAATACTTTTTTTTTTTTTTTTACTTAAGGAAAGCCAACAGCAGTTATTACATTAAAAACAATAATAACATTACATAGCCAATTATAGGCCTCCACTGATAAAACACACAATAAATAAAAATAAGTACAACAGTTGATGAGACACAACAACTTAAGAGTAAAAATTATCTTTGCTAGACTCAATTTTTCAAAATACTTGCATTACAGTGTGTCAAAGTAATACTTAAGTACACGATTTCTCGCCGATTCACAACTTATATTAAACAGGTCAAGGTCAACCACTTTGGACAAGACGTTAAAATTTTGAGCTGCACGTAACAGAAAGGTATTTCTCCTATAGTTGGTGGTAGCTTCGGGAACATAAAGAGGGTAGTGGTGTCTAAAGGATCTTGCAGGCGCTTTAATAAAAATACGAGAGAGAAGTTCCGGGCAATCAACAGTACCACATGCAATTCTGATGAGTAGTCTCAGGTCTGCTATTTCTCTTCGTTTGAGAAGTGGAGGAAGGTGGTGTTTCTTGCATAGGCGTAAGTAATTGTCGGATTCATAATACTGACCCGCTCGATAGCATAAATAACGCATAAACTTCTTTTGTATAGCCTCGATATGTGACTTGTAAATAGCATAGCACGGACTCCAAACCTGAGATGCATATTCAAGAATACTCCTAACAAACGTACAATACAATATCTTCATAGTTTTTTTGGAATTGAATTCTTTAGAACATCGCATTATGAAACCAAGCACCTTATATGCTTTAGCTACTATAGCGTTGATATATGAGTCAAAAATAAGTTTGGAGTCGTGCAGAACGCCTAAATCACGCACCACCGAGACTCTTTGAAGTTTTTGTCCTTTGAGAACATAATCGAAGTATATGAAAGCTCGCTTGTGACCGTAAGTCACAATTGAACACTTAGCGGGATTGAGATCCAGTTTGTTTATTAGACAGTAGTCGTCAAGACGCTCGAGATCGGCCTGGAGGGCCTCAGCGTCAGCAAATGAACCTATGGTAGCATATATCTTCATATCATCTGCATAAGCCAAAAGACTAGCTGTTAAAAAACATAATTCTATGTCATTTATAAAGACAATAAACAACAGAGGCCCCAATAATGAACCTTGGGGCACGCCACTAGGAATGGTCACCCAACCAGACATATAGTTGCTCATTACGACAGCCTGAGATCTATTTGAAATGTAGGTGAATCATCTGAACAGATCACCACTGATCCCGATAGCAGCCAACTTATTTAAAAGCAGTTTGTGGTTGATTCTATCGAAGGCTTTGCTATAGTCTGTATAAATAACGTCAACTTGTGAGCCACTCTCCATAGCATCAGTCAATGTATTATTAAGAAGAGTTAAATTAGTCGCAGTGGAACGACCCTTCAGAAACCCATGTTGGAAGTGACTGAAAGAACTTTGCAGCGAGGCGTACACTTGCGTGTAGACTACCTTTTCAAGGACTTTGGAGATTATACACAGGTTAGATATAGGTCTATAATTTACTGTTTCAGTCTTATGGTTATTGTTAAGGTTACAATTGTTGCTGATGTCATTAGCAATATAATTAATGATTTTTGGGATAACATTTCATAGAAAATTTAAAAGGAATCGTGGTATTTGAGACATACTAAAATGTTTTACGTTTCAGAATACCTAAACTAAACATTAAAATTACATATTATTTCAGTTATTTGATCACATAGCGTTCGCAATCCTCTTTCACCAGCAGTAATCAAACAAGTCTTCACTCAACGCTGTGTGTTTCGAAGAAACATAATATAACTGTTTTGCATTACAACAAAACAGATATTATGTGTATAACAAACACACAGCATTGCAGCAAGGTTCTTGCTGGTGGATCATGAAGACTTTTATGAGGTAAACATGTTATGACAAGTTTCAGCGCGCTTACATGGAACTAGTAAAGCCGCACTGCTGCTGAAATGGGTGACACAAGGAGGTAATATGCGGATTGATTGGTATGTTTGCATCATTTATCAAGGTAAAATCTTAGATAGCTTCTTCACTCAACGCTGTGTGTTTCTCATACACATAATATCTGTTTTGTTGTAATGCAAAACAGTTGTATTATATTTGTGAACGACATCGACCAGTGCCTAACGGTCATCCCGCCTTTTGTGTTTTGCCGACGACATGAATATTTTTACCAAAATTGCATCGCTCGCTGACGCTGAGGCCCTCCAAAGAGACTTGAAACAGCTTGAACAATTTTGTAAAAATTTCTTAGATTAAAATGTTTCTAAGTGTTCAATTGTAACGTATAGCCGTAAACACAGCCAAATTGAATATAAATACACGCTTAAGGGTTATGCGTTGCTCTAGGGACTTCCATAGAGTTAAAACATTGAAGATCCTTTATTGCACATTTCTGAGAAGTAACCTCAAGGTATGCATCACAGATCTGGAATCCTAGATATATGACGTATATTACCAGGTTGGAACGCATCCAAAAGCGTTTTATAAAGCATTTATGTTTCCGCACTAAAGAAACGTATTCTTAGGACGACTATCTTGACCTATGTAGAAAGCATCACCTGATTCCCCTTGAGCAGCGGAGAGAGACAGCTGATTTAGTCTTTCTGTTAAAAATAGCACAAGGAATGCTTGATTGTCCTGACCTGCTCTCACTTTTATCCCTATCTGTTCCTCGCAAGGTGTTAAGATTCAACGTACCCATCAGTCTGGAGAGTGCTTCCACCAATTACAGACTTAATTCCTACATTTGTCGTGCAAGCAATGTTTTCAATAGGGCAAGTATTGAATTCGATTTTGATTTGTTCAACACTAGCGCTGTGTCAGCGAGGCGTTTGCTGAGTAACAAGTTTTTTATTAAGCAATGAGCGTTTTCTAAAATTATATTGGAGTTCATAATTGGCAGTACTTTTAGAAAGATAGACCGATATCGGTCATTTTTATGTTAATTAGGTGCTCACTTTTTTTTGTGTGTTATATTATCTGTATTAGTTTGATACCTATCTGTGGAGGCCTATAATTGGCATTATTTTTCTTATATGAATAACCATTGCATTATAAAGCTGTTGGTCTTCCTAATAAATAAAATAAAAATAAAAATTACTATCTGTGGAATTCAGTATGAAATGTAGTAAATCAAGAAAAAAAAAAAAAGAATTGGCAAGAGTAACTTTCTGCTCTTCTCAAAGAAAGTGGGCTATTATTCGAGATACAACCTTCCAGCCCTTTAGAAGTTCACGCAAAGTAGTGGAAACTACCTGGGATCTAATTCTCATTTCATCCTGAATCTCATACTTGTTAATGTTGTGACACTTCTTTAAAAAAAAAAAAAAAAAACAAAATAACGAATTCACCCTGATAGCGTTTTCTGAAGTGACGGCAGTTGGCGGTTGCCTTAGTCTAGGTTCATGTTTGAGGTTGCCCTGACCACGTTTAAACTTATAAAATCAATAAATGACAATAGCATGTGATAGGGGCAATTCACTAAACGCGCTGACTAAAATTTCAAGTGATTTTTTATACGTTAACCCTAATAATATAATTATAATAATACATCTGCCACGAAATGCTTCCAATATTACCGAAATAGTATGGATTTGTAAGGGACAGACTTGTTATTTTTAATATTCGATAATAAAATAACAAGCCATTGGCTAAAAACTTTTGGACCAGCCGACGTATGTCTAAAGTAGCTTGAAATTATAAGACGTGGCGGTGCGTCGCTGTTTCAGCCAGACTCGGTTGCAGGCATGCATGCAGGCTGTTCAAATTATCTGTTTAGAGAAAGTAAACAACTCATTATTAATTTTATTGTATTTATTAAATAAATAGTAATCATTTATATTTTAAAGCTCAGCATAACTAGGTATCTAATATATTATTTACATTATTCTTTGAGATTCTTAAATCAAACAATAATATGCGATTTTTTATATATCGAGTGAGAGAGAGAGAGAGAGAGCTTTATCAACGCTCTAATAACTTTTAACAATTTAATATTACTAATTTATAATTAGGATAATATAATGTACTTATTTACTTATTTGTTCAATTTGAAAATGCAATTTGGGAATGTTGAGCGGCAACCGGCACGCCCCCGGTCAGGCGGCGAGCGTGTTGCACGCCTGGTCGTTGGCGCGGCCCAGCGCGAGCGAGCGGCCCGCGGCGGGCCGGCGCTCGGCCCGCGCCGCGCGCGCCCGGCCCGCGCCCGCGCCGCGCCAGCTCGTGCTCGCCGCCGCCGCGTGGTCCGCCACCGTCACGCGCACGCACAGCGCCACGCCGTCGTAGAAGTCCGCGTCCACGGCGATGTCCAGCCGCGCCTGCGACTCCCGCGCCGCGCGCGCCGCCAGCGGGCCCGCCGCGCCGCGCACCGCCGCGCGCGCCACCGCCTCCGCCGCGGGCCGCAGCGCCACGCCGGCGCGCGCGGTGCGCGACCACAGCGACGCGGCGGCGTGCGCGTCCAGCGCGGCCGCCGCCGCCGCGGCCCAGCGCGCCGCCAGCCGCGCGCCGGCGGCCAGCGGCGCCACCAGCGCGCCCGACGCGCCCGACAGCGGCGCCGCCGCGCGCAGCACCGCCACGGGCTCGCTGCCGGTGCCGGCCCACACGTGCGCCGCCAGCTCACCCTAACGATGCACAGTTTGACCTACTTAGTTATACGTCTTCAGTATTTCGTCAAACTGGTGGCATCTAGGATGTCCCCCGGGACATCCATTCGCCCGCCCTGAGTAGGCTCTGATGGTAATTCTGGGACCTATCAAGCATGAGAATGATAGCTGGAGAATCCGATGACCCTACTACCATGGGAACCTGACCTGATGAAAACATTAAGAGTATCAAAAGTTAAATTGGCAGTTGCAATCGTAAATGAAATCAAAGCTTAAATTTATCAATAAATCTCTCTAAAGACACTATGCTGTAAATATGTGATCCTTCGGCTCACCTGTCCGGAGAACAGCCGCAGCGGCCTCAGGTGCACCCCGGCCGCCGACAGCTGCAGCTCAGCCTCCACCGCCTCCTCCGCCGCGCCCGGCTCCGCCTCCGCCTCGGCCTCCGCCCCGCCCGCCAGCGCCGCCAGCCCCGCCGCCGTCAGCCGCAGCGTCAGCGCGTCGCGGCCCGCCCAGCGCAGCGCCACCACGCCTCGCCGCAGCGCGCCGCCCATAGCCACCTGCGCCGAGTCCACGCGCGCCGCCAGCCAGCCCGCCGGCAGCGACAGCACCGACGACGTGCCCGCCAGCGCCAGCGCGTCCCACGACCGGTACCGCAGCGGCAGCCGGCGCAGCGCGGCCGCCAGCGCCGGATGCTCCGCCGCCAGAGCCGCGGCGCGCTGCCAGAACACGCGGCGGAGCTCCGCCGGCGCGCGCTGGTCGTGCAGCGCCGCCGCCAGCAGCGCCGCGCCCGCGGGCGCCGGGCCCGCCACCGCCGCCAGCACCTGCTGCAGCGCCGCCGCGCGCACGTCCAGCGGCCGCGGGTGCCGCAGCCCCAGCGCCACGTCGCGCAGCCGCCGCAGCCGCTCGGCCGACAGCGCGCCGGGCAGCGCGGCCAGCCCGTCCAGCGCGGCGAGCGCGGGCGCACGGCCGCCGCGCTCCGCCTGCCGCAGGAACTCCTCGACGGCGTCGTCGCGGCCGAGGTTGGCGAGCGCGAGCAGCCGCGCCGCGCGGCAGCCGTCGTCGCGGCAGCGGCCGAGCGCGCCGGCGACGGCGTCCCGCACGGCGCGCGAGAGCTCGTCGGCGGCGGGCGCGGCGGCGCGGGCGCGCGTGGCGGCGGCGGCGGCGGCGGCGAGCAGCGCGGCGGCGCCGTCGGGCCGCGCGGCCGCCCGCAGCGCCTCGCGCACCGTCCACTCGTCGGGCTGCGGCGCGAGCGCGAGCGCCGCGAAGTAGGCGTCGACGAGCGGCGGCGGCGCGACGTCGGCGGCGTCGGCGGCGCGCTCGCCGTCGTCCGGCGCGGCGTCGGCGTGCGGCGGCACCCGCAGCATCGCGGCGGCGGCGAGGTGCGCGGCGCGCGTCCCCGCCAGACCCAGCAGCCGCACCAGACCGTTTCTGAACATCAGTCCGGTCGTGTCAGAATACAGTAGTAAAAGCCTAGACGAAGCTAATGCCACTATTCAATTATTGAAACACGAGAACAACACACTGGATCAATTCTCACGTCTAAACAATCTAGAGATTTCGGGAATACCACTAACAAACGGGGAGAATTTGCATACTATATTGCACGATCTATGCGTTAGGGTTGGATTCTCACTTCAAGAATCGGATATAGATATTATTCACAGAGTTCGTCCCTTTATTCCTACTAATACTGACAAAATTGAGACTGGCGGTAGTGATAAGATTACTCGAACGCCTTCTATTGCTGTGCGGTTTAACCAGCGACAGCCAAAGAATGGGTTGCTGGCGGCAGTGCGCGCGCGCCGCAAAATCACCACCGCCGACCTCGGTCTGCCGGGCGCCGCCGTGCCTGTCTATGTCAACGATCATCTGAACCCTGCTAATAAGTTATTGTTAAAACGCGCCCGTGAACTTAGACAAGAACTGTAGTATACATATTTATGGCTCCGTGATTGTAAAATCTTCGTTCGTAAGAATGATAAATCTAACGTCTTGCGCATCTATCAAGCAATCAATCTTTTAAAAATGAAGTGACTTTATATTTTTGTTTATATTTTTAGATGTCTCCATAGCGCTCCACAAGGTATTGTGATATTTCTATTTACGACAAAATCTACTAAACATATTCAATCAACACGGCTTAGTCTAAATCTATTCACACTGCTTAACATTGCGTTGGTCGTTTATACAAAAAAAAAACATTTCAACAGAACGTAGGTACATCATTATTATGGCAAATATATTTTTATATGTAGGTACAAAACATTTTGAATATAGTGTTTGGTGTCATTGTTTTTATTGCTAATGGCGGAATTTAAATCGCCGGCATCGCCCGCGGACGACGCGGTCACTATAGCTTGCTGCTATTTCCCTCACAATAACAATACAGAAACTTTACAAGCATTCTTTGATAACGCTACTGAACTGATTTGTAATAATAGCAGAGATAAATTTTTGTTACTGGGTGACTTCAACATATCGCATGCGGTGTGGTTCGTAGATGATTGTGCTAGAATAAATCTTAACCCAAATGGAGACAATAAAGCAGAATGGCTATTGGCTTTTATGAACCTAACAAACCGATCGCAGTGCAATGGGTGTTATAACGTCGGATTTTGGACTTGGTATTAAGTAACTTTAATTGTACAGTTACCGCCTGTGGATCGCCGTTCACCCCGGAGGATCCACATCATAAATCGTTAGACCTGGTGCTATCTTTATCACAAAGTAGATATTTGCAAGAGAATCTTTATTAAATTTATTTATCTTGACAGTAATTTCGATGAAATGAGCAAATATTTATTGAAAGTTGATTGGACATCCAAATTATTGAATTTAAATACAGAGCAAGCTGTCTCGTGCTTTTATAAAGAGTTACTTAACTTAATAGATACGTATACATTAAAGAAAATAATCTCCACTGATCATAAAAAATATCCTCTATGGTACTCTCGGTCTCTTATTAAATTATCTCGCCAAAAGATGGAAAAAGTATAGCAATTATTTGGATTACCAAGAATTCAAGCTCCTGAGATCCCGGGAAGCGAAGCTAGAATCTGAATGTTATAATAGATATATAGACTTTGCAGAGGAGAAGATGAATACAGCACCCCGATATTTTTGGTCATTTATAAAATCTAAACATTCAGATAATCGCATACCTACGCATATGACTCTCGAAGGCGAGTCCTCCTCTGATGGTGAGGTCATCAGCAATATGTTCAACAACTATTTTACTCTGTGTTCGTTGATGGTGGGGTAGGAGGTGATGACACAGTGTCTAATTTGAGCGAACTCACAAATACTAGGTCTGAGGAAGATGTATCTACTGTTGATATGGACCAAAAATTAGTTTTAAAAATGTTAAAAAATTGAAACGTTAATAAAGGTGCGGGTGCTGATGGTGTACATCTTTTCCTGATATCGAAACTTGCAACTGAACTCTGGCTACCATTAACGATAATTTTTTTTAAATCCCTTATCGAAGGTTGTTTCCCTTCCATCTGGAAGAAGGCATTGATCACACCCATTCCGAAGGGAGGTGACAAACATAATATAACGCAGTATAGGCCTATATCAAAATTATGTATATTCGGAAAAGTTTTTGAGAAGATTGTTACTAGTGCTCTGTTCACATGCCTTCGTCTTCATATTTCGGAGCATCAACATGGGTTTTTCCGGGGACGCAGTGTAGACTCGAATATGATATCCTATACAGACTTCATTCTAAACGCACTGGATGCGGGTTATCAAGTGGATGCCGTGTATATCGACTTCTCGAAGACATTTGATAAAATTAACCATAATACTCTTATAAACAAGCTTTCTGAGGTTGGTATACACGGAAACTTGCTTAGATGGGTTACCTCATATATAAGTAACGGTAGCCGTTTGAAGGGATTCCAATCAAGGTTCCTTAAAATCCCTTCTGGAATTCCTTAGGGCTCTCATTTGGGACCGTTCCTGTTCATATTGTATATTAATGACATGGGTACTTGCTTCCAGGACTCTCAACACCTGCTTTACGCGGATGATACAAAAAATTTTAAAGTCATAAGAACTATGGAGGACTGTTATGGTATGCAAAACGATTTGGTAAGATTTGAGAGTTACTGCTCCTCGAATCAGTTATTTCTCAACCTCGATAAGTGTCACACAATAACTTTCACTCGGAAGTATACCAGCATCAGATATGACTATAATTTTTCCGACAACCAAATTAACCGTGTAGATGTTATTCGGGACCTCGGGATTGCTGCGGACGCGAAACTGCATTTCAATATTCATATAGATAATATAATCTCCAAAGCATTTAAAAAACTGGGATTAATCCTTCGATTGGGAAAACCTGTCAAGAAAGTTGTTACCTTAAAAACGTTATATTATTCATATATCCGGAGTAATCTAGAATTTGGAAGTGTAGTTTGGAGTCCACAGTATATCGTTCACATATCAAGATTAGAAAAAGTTCAAAATAAGTTTATAAAATCGCTGGACTATCGGACTGGTCAGAAGTTCATTGATTACGAAACAAGTGCATCGAGACTGAAATCAATTCACTGGAAGTTAGGCGTACTTACCTGGATGCATTTTTCCTGTATAAAATAATTACTAATTATGTTGACTCGGAACCACTTCTGGGCAAGATTACTTTTAAGGTACCTCGACCCTCTTCACGTTCTCATGATACTTTCTATATAGCACCATTTAGAACGAATTATGCCAAAAATAGCTACTTCAGACGATCTTTTTACTATCACAATAACAATCTAAGCAGTGTTGACTTATTTTTCTTAAGTATCTCACAGTTCAAAAAGAAATTAAAAGAACTGATGTAGTTCACAATACCTTTTAGTGAAAGTTTTAGTAAAATATCTACCTTTAGAATTACGATGTTTAACTTTAAGTGTTGCTAGTAATGTTGTGTCCTATACGTGCAATGGCCTCTTTCTGCTCGACTAGTTATTGTAAAACTTGCCTAATTTTATGTGGAACTGTAGGTCTGTAGTATTATACGGAATACATATAGAGCAAGAGCCCATGACGGCCAGACCTTCCTATTGTCCGTAAATATGAAAGTTTTTCCATGTGTGTCCCCAACACAGGTAAGAATGATCCCCACCCATGAAACCTGGATCGTGGTTCCTTTGGCAGGTAACAGGTAACAAAGGTGTATAAAATCTTATCTCCAATTTATTAAGTTACCAAGCTCAATTTTTTTGTATTTTATTCGTAACAGCATTAATACTCACGATGCTCATTGCCAGACATATAGTATAGTTACAACCCTCCGCCGGACACCCCTAAACTATAATTCTCTGTAATTATATTTACCTTATATTAGGAAAGCTGAATTTTATAAATGTTATTCAGAGAATTATTAAACTAAGTTTTCTCAGTAGCCAGACAGTTTTTTGGGTTCTATAATCCTGCCAGACGCATTAAAAGTGTGTTCGATTCATTAAAAGCTATTCGTTGATAATCTCGGTGATAGTGCCAATCCGGTTTTTTAGTTTGTGATTCTAAACACGATAACTTATAATCAAAGTCAACTCGGCATTTCTTATGATAAACAATTTTAGGACCAGAAAAATTATCCAATTTAATTAAAAATTCTGTAAACTCTTCATGACTTTCAATTTTTGATCTGATACTAGCTTTAAATTGATGGACATCAGATGCATGAAGCGGAACCATTTTTGATCTCACTTTTTTTTTCTCTCCATTACAAAATATACAAGCAATCTCATTGTCATTATTACCGGTAACACTATCAAGCGAAACATTTACATCCGGAGTTACAGTACTATTATCACTAATATCTGACTGTAAAACACCAAAATTATCTTGAAAAGTTGAAGATTGTTGATCCAATAATTCAGAAATCGGAGTTAACTGAGATGTCATGGAAGATTCTATAGGTACAGGCTGTAAGTAAGAGTTATCTTGAGATGTTGAAGGTTGTGCATCTATTACCTGGAACTGTAATATTTGTTGAGTTGATGTTGAAGACTCTATTGATGAAACTACACCACTTACATTTCTTTTTTCTTTTTTCTTTTCAGCACTCAGAGGTTCAGAGCTAAAATATTTTTTCATCAGACCTGTAAAAGCTTTATAACATGCCCGGTGATAACCATTGTCTGTAAATTCATTAGGTAAATTAATGTCTTTGTATTTGAGGTTGTGTATTTTTCTTAATTTAAAAATAGTCTGACATTTTTTCAAAGTTTCCACGGAAAATTTTATTAAATCATCACCACTTTTCTCACAGACAAAACAAACTGAATTTGAGTCTTTGTCACTCATGATTACACTTTATTATTATTAAATCACATTTATTTTATAAAGTATTAAAATAATCAATTTTACTATGAGCATAAACATTCAACACATAATAATACGACAGCTGATGCGCAGTAAAAGATCGCAACGAACCGAGCGCTCTGTCTCACTCACACCAGTTGTTGCACATGAGCCCCACTCTCGCAACTATTAGACACTTTTAATGCGTCTGGCAGGATTATAGAACCCAAAAAACTGTCTGGCTACTGAGAAAACTTAGTTTAATAATTCTCTGAATAACATTTATAAAATTCAGCTTTCCTAATATAAGGTAAGTATAATTACAGAGAATTATAGTTTAGGGGTGTCCGGCGGAGAGTTGTAACTATACTATATGTCTGGCAATGAGCATCGTGAGTATTAATGCTGTTACGAATAAAATACAAAAAAATTGAGCTTGGTAACTTAATAAATTGGAGATAAGATTTGATACACCTTTGTTACCTGTTACCTGCCAAAGGAACCACGATCCAGGTTTCATGGGTGGGGATCATTCTTACCTGTGTTGGGGACACACATGAAAAAACTTTCATATTTACGGACAATAGGAAGGTCTGGCTGTCATGGGCTCTTAGACTAATACTTACTATAACCCTCATGTAGATCGCATCGAAACAGTTCAGAATTTTGTTTCAAAAATATCTAGATTATAGAATGGAAACCCATTTAGTCGATTACAGTACTTCAGCTGTTTTACACAGAACCCTTAGCCTGGAAAATCGTCGTAAATTGCTGACGTCGTATACCTGTTTAAGATGAAATAATTTATTTTTTTATGACAGTAATGTTTAATAATAATAGCATATCGGATTTTGTAAACCTTAGTCAACCTTAGTCTTAAGTCAACATTGGTTCCGTAATAGAATGTCCGCGATCACCAATCTGACTCAATACTTCAGTGATTTAGCTGAATCTGTAGACCAAGGGCGTCAAGTCGATGTAATACACTGATATAAGCAAGGCGTTCGATAGAGTGAATCACGATTTGCTTACCTTTAAAATTCTATTCGATCCTTTAAATATTTTTTCAAAATTGAGAATATATGCAGTAGCAACTCTAGTGAGGCGGCAAGTTTAGGTAATAATTTTCGAAGACGACGGGAGTAGACCTTCTGTTAGTTTTATATTTAGTGACATGGTGGAGGACAGTATACTCACAGCCTCTGCGCGGAGTGTTCCTTATGCAGCAGCTTGGCGAGCGCGGCGCGCTGCTGGCGGCGGGCGGCGGGCAGCGCGCGGCGGACGGCGCGGGCCGCGGCCGCCGTGCCGCCCCCCGCGTCCCCCGCGCCCGCCCCCGCGCCCCCCGCGTCCGCCCCGCCCGCCCCCAGCGCGTCCGCCGCGGCGAGGGCCAGCGACTCCCAGTCGCCGCTGGACCCGTCCTCCTCGTCGACCTGACAAGTTTCAAATACGAATTGAAATGGACAACTTCCGACTCAAAACGTGGGCTGTCGTAGGTTACACGTGGGCGTTTGGATCTTTATAACTGTGGCATACCTCCTTGAACCTTGATCAGCTCCCGAAAGGATGGACCGCTTTCAAAATTTCGTGGTAGAAAGAAAGGGGAGCATACGGGAAAATATTTTGGAAATAGATAATGCATCTGTTAATAAAGCATCCATTAAGCGATAAACAAATTATCTAAGTAAATATTGGAAATATGTACATGCGCAGATAAGTCTATAATCATTTAGAAAATGAGCTCCTCGAAAAGGACAAGTTATGACTCCCGGCGATTCTCAACTGGCATAAACAAATATATGAAACGATGTATGAATGTGGAGGAGCATAGCTTGTGGTATGGTATTCACTGTGTGAATACTTTTCGCTTACACGATCAACAGAATTGAGTGATGTATGAGTACCTATTATACAGGACAAGCATTATCGTGTTACAGGAAATGTCGAAGGCTTGAAAAATGTAACATGTACGTAGCTTTGCGTGTCATAATACAATGGAAGATAGGGTAATTACGTGGCGCGGGAGATAAAATAGAAAAGCATGATACTACACAACTCTAAACAAAAAAATATAACGATAGCCGGTGCCGGAGCGGACATTATCTACAATGTTTCGCTGCTATCTCGGGCGGAGGTCACGGCCGGCGGCCACGGCGGCGGGGACATGTACACCAATGCAGCTTACGATAACTAAGATAACTCGTATTTTACTCTGATGGATTGTTGTCAAGGGTTGAAGTTTATGCAACTTGCGTAACGAAAGGAAAACGTTTGCATGAGATGAGTATAAGTAAGTAAGGCTGCATGTTCGAACGTACCTCGTCCTCCGGAAGCGCATCATCGTCCGTGATGGGAATGGCGGGCGGCTGCTCGGCCACGCGCGGCGGCAGCGCGGCCAGCGCGCCCGGCAGCGACGCGGCGGCCGCGGCGGCCACGGGCGCTGCGGCCGCGCCGCTCGGCAAGGCTTTCAGTTCGTGCAGCGACCGCGCCTATAACACATACATATTATACTGTTCGTCGATCGATAACCATATTTCGAAGGCTTATTAGGTATTGTGGTCCGGCTGTATACGATGTTAGTATCTTTTACAATATTATAAAATGTATACAATGACACGGCACAATAGGCTGCTAGCGTATGCTCGACCACACAATTTCATCATTATCAAAGAACAAATCATGGTAACGGATACAATTAATTGTGACACGCAATCGAGAGCCATTACCTATACTAACTCTATGTTCAGAAACACGTCACGGGGCGGAGCCCCGCTATTTTATGCCCGATATGGTTGGTGGTCGTCCGTTAAAATTTTGATCGTTGTTCAACGGTTGATGTCAACCGGGTTCTGAACGAATATAATGCTTTGCACATTTATAATTTGCTGCTCTATGACACCGGAAAGGGAGTAGCTAGTTTTATAAATTCCAAATAGCCTGCCTTGAGCCTCGGCTCGCCCATCTCGATGATCTCCTCGTCCCTGAGGGCGGCGAGCGCGCCGTCGGCCGCCAGCCGGTAGCGCGCCGCGCGCCGCACCGCCACCGCGCCCGCCGCGCCCCCGCCCCCGCCCCCGCCCAGCGCCGACTCCCACTCGCACAAAGATTTTAGTTTGCGGATCTGCAGATCATAAATATGGCATTTATAATATCATCATCATATATTTAAGAGTATGACTCTTGTCGGTGGAGAAGTCGCAATAAGAGGGGTAAATACTGACTAAAAAGACTGGGAAGACACGAAACGAGATTTTCGTAACTTTGAACCGATCTCCGATCACTTTCGATACACTGAAGCTGAAATGAGCAATTATGTTTCTTCGAAACACACAGCGTTGAGTGAAGAAGCCATCTAAGATTTTACCTTAATAAATGATGCAAACATACCAATCAATCCGCATATTACCTCCTTGTGTCACCCATTCCAGCAGCAGTGCGGCTTTACTACTTCCATGTAAGCGCGCTGAAACTTGTCATAACATGTTTACCTCATAGCGTCTACAGATTTTGCCGGCAATGAATGCAAAATCTTATATTTGTTTAAAAAATAGTTTTTATTGCTTATTTCGGTGCGAAATATGTATTGGTGGTGTTGTGTAATTTGGTAACTGTGTTTTTGATGTGTTTTTGTGCAATAAGCGTGCAAAATCGGTAAGTCGATGTCGAAAATACTAATGCCGGGCGGGTGCTCCGCACCAAGCTGTGTTGCTGCCTGCTGGGCATCCCTCATCGTCTTTTAGCCAATGATGAGGCGGATGGTGGGAGCTCAACATCCTCGGAGGATGAAGGTGTAGCTTCCGCGCACCGCAGCGTCCGTATATACTTGCCACCCACGCATCGTCTTTCTAAATAACTAATTAGACAGGTTAGTTACATCTTGCACAGTTACCTCTTACTATATGTACAAGCCAAGCGATTATGGCAATAACCTCCCCTTTCGTGGGAAAAGCCCAAAGTCCTGCAGTGGACTGTTACGGGCTGTGATGATGATGATGATATGTACAAAATGTTACACAGAAGAGGACTTTTGACTCTTAGTCAGTGTAAAACAATTAAGTAAACCTTCCTGGAGCTAGTAGTTTACATAACATGAGAGGGAATGACAAACAACTAGGTAAATCCCATGGGATTTTCTGAGAAATTATATTACAGCTATATATATCAATTAGTACAGAATTTGATGAAGCAGTTGAATTGAAAACTAATAGGAAGGTTCGTAGATCTTACTCTCCTACAACAATTTGACTCACCGGCTTGGATGAGGCATAATCTTTCCCGGCTTATGCCAGGGTATGCTTGGAGCAGTGTTCATTATAAATCTACCATAAGGTTGAATACCTAAAGCATCCATGGGTTGCTGTACCCGCTACCATCAGGCCGTGAGCATGTTTGCCATTTCAGTAGTATAAAATAAATTCAAGTATATGAAAAGAACTCTCTCACATTTATAAGACTATGGACTATTTAGCCATCACAGAGAGAGTTTTGCCCGGTCTCTCAAACATAGGTCTACCAGTAACGAGTTATTAAAACAGGACCTAGTAAATTGGGCAGCGGCTAACCCACTCGATCTGAATCTCTTGGCCCAAGGTTAAGGTTAAGAGCTTTCTTCATAAGTATACCTCTAAGTTCAGAGGATCTATGTAGCCGGGATGCTCTTTCACCTCTTATTCAATTCCTGGGAAAACTACTTTAGAAAATATGAAATAATAATAATTATAGTTAAATACTGATTGAAACTCAATAAAAAATAATAATGCACATGTTGTGCAGGCAAATACAAATCCATTTGGAAGCAATCCATTTATATGGAAAATAATAACGGGTAATCTTTGTAATTTTCCCTATAAATCAAACCATTGCAATTTCCCATTTTTGGAATACTTAGTATGCACTTACTATGATAGTACAGTGACCCAAAGTGAGTACTGTAGGAATAACAAATCTCTTCTGATAAATAAAAATAAAAAATTATTTCACCTTAGAGGAAAAACATTTTAAACTGATAAGTCAGTGAGTCAGTAATGTATGCTTACTTTCATATCCCAATAAAGATTTATTGTGGTAATAATTATTACTAAGAGTTAATGTGGCCTCATGAGGGGTGGCCCCCTGAGGGTTGAACTCCGACTGTTTGCAGCGGTCACCAATTAGATAATAGAGAGGTAGAGATGCGATCAGCAGTTGTAAACACCTGACAAAATACAGAATTTGTATGCAATACAGACTTGTGAGCTCATTGTCAAATGGGTACTTCTTTAACGTTTTGTGTGGCTTAAAACATAAATAATGGGATTTTCTTTTTCTCATACGCTGGGCGAGTTTTAATGTAAAACTCTATAAATATTTGAGTATTGAATATTGAATGTAAGTTCTTCAATTGTGTTTCATAATTTAGTTGCTACCTGGGAAAGTAGCCTTTTACAACAGACGAAGGTACTTATTCCCGTGCTCTCCTGAATCTGACTGCACACCTCACTGATAGTGGTGTACCTTTCGGGAAGGTACAGCGGCATAGCCGACTGCCTTTAAGGAAACAAACCCGTGCCAAAATGGCATCTGTTGCCCCAGGCCGCGGAGGCCTTGTGGGCGTCCCAGACTGTTGACTTGGCCGTTGTCGAGAATACGCCACTTGGGACTCAAACGATGACTTGGCAAAATATTGCGATGCATTTAGTAAGTTTCGGCTTGCGTGGCCTCCGCCTAATCTAATAACGCGAGTTCTCAATCACTTGAACATGGCAGAGAGACCTTACATATAAATTGCGCCTTAATTAGTACTGGACTCAGTGCGCCTGGATGCCCTACCTGTGGGCCCGAGCTGTGGAGGAACTGGTATCAGTAGAGAATCTGAGCGAAAACCTCGCAATTGGGAGACCCTCCCCCACCCACAAGTGGACAAACTGCAAATCTTGGCTTGGAAATGGAGAGAAGGAGGGGGTGAAGCTACTCAGTGTAGTTTAGAGGAAAGAGAGAGAGAGAGTTATGCTCTCATAAGTACCTATAGGTACTGGTTACTGAGATGAAACAAACTGTTAATTCAGGAATCTTGCAAACTAATAAATAAATTAAAATTAAAATAATTTATTTCAGGCCGATTGACCCATAAATTGCATTACATAGGAAATATGTCTAATAACTTGAATATGTATGTATGTATGTATGTATGTAATCTCTTTATTGCATCAATTAATAACATTACAGGAAATAAAAATACATATGCATAATGCAATGACCTGAACTTGTGCCACAGTGTTATCCTTTCCTCCTCCTGAGTAATATTGTCTGTAGAAATATCCAAGTGTATGATTAGGCAGATGTCTTGCTGAGACCAAAAGAAGAGTCAAAGCCGTTCTTCTTGACATGTCATGCAGTGTGCATAAGGAGATGGTGGACAATTAACCAGTTATATAATAGTTTTGTGTCCCACACAAACACTCTCTTGGGTTGTGGTTTACTCAGAGAAATGACTTTTAGAATCTGCTGCACATAAAGGTTTATCATATATTCACATTTAATGTGGCACAATGGCGGAAATACCTACTCGTATAAGAGATACCTACTGTACAGTAGATAGTCTTTTAAAAATAAGGTAGCTAGAAATTTAGCTAGCTCCTGGCCTTCAGGAGGATTAGGGTAATATAATGTGAATTAAAAGAAACATTAAAAATTGGGAAAAAATTTGGCATGGATTTTGGCAAAAAGATGGAGGCACCAACAAGGAGTTTGCTAGAGAATAACACTTAGACAAGTAGGGAAAACTGGAAGAGTTATATAATGTACAAAAAATTTACTGTCATCAGGTTGGCAGAAAAACAGAGTCAGCTGAGATTTCATATCGATTTTTACTTTTGGTAAGGTGTTCATTACCTGATTTAAAACCAGAGACTGTTGTGGAGTGATTAACTATTATGTGTAATTACTGTTAAAGTTACTTTTGTTTGTAAGGACTTCCCTGATAAGACTATAAGAGTCAACTTTACATTCTTATGGTTATTGTTAAGGTTACAATTGTTGCTGATCTCGTTAGCAATATAATTTGTTGATTTTTGAGATAACATTTCATAGAAATTATTAAAAATTTTAAAGGAATGGTGGTATTTGAGACATACTAAAATGTTTTACGTTTCAGAGTACTTAAACTAAACATTAAAATTACATATTATTTCAGTTATTTGATCACATAGCGTTCGCAATCCTCTTTCACCAGCAGTAATCAAACAAGTCTTCACTCAACGCTGTGTGTTTCGAAGAAACATAATATAACTGTTTTGCATTACAACAAAACAGATATTATGTGTATGAGAAACACACAGCGTTGCAGCAAGGTTCTTGCTGGTAGATCATGAAGACTTCTATGAGGTAAACATGTTATGACAAGTTTCAGCGCGCTTACATGGAAGTAGTAAAGCCGCACTGCTGCTGGAATGGGTGACAAAAGGAGGTAATATGCGGATTGATTGGTATGTTTGCAACATTTATTAAGGTAAAATCTTAGCTGGCTTCTTCACTCAACGCTGTGTGTTTCTCATACACATAATATCTGTTTTGTTGTAATGCAAAACAGTTTTATTTTTGCTGATCTAGAGTTTCACACTGAGCGAAACTGCACTGCGGCGGGACGTAACGGTTCGCGCGTCCCAATATTATGTTATTTTTAGATTTTATTAGCTTCCGCCAGTAAATCCTAAAACGTAGAATTAGGTTATAGCATAATTCCGCGCACTATTTTGAATTTATAGCTAACCTACTTATTTGTTCGATGTTATAGCTAACCTACTTATTTGTTATCCCGGTGTATGTAAGGCTACAATATCGTATTTCTTCAAAATCGGACGTAACTAAGCCCAAACATTTTTTCTGAGGTTTCTTCTGTTCGTGCATCACGCAAAAACTAATGAACGGATTTTGATTCGGATAGTTTGATAGCTTGAAGTTAAAGGTACAATCTAAGCCACGTTTCATCTAATTCTGGTTAGTAGAACCAGAGATACAGCTTGACCTCCTCGTAGTACTAGCATACGGAGATAATTTAAAATGATACAGCGGATTAAAGCTAAACTGTGATAAAAACTATTTCCACGCAGACGAAGTCGCGGGCAAAAGCTAGCTAGAGCATAAAATCTTATGAGACATTAACAATAACAGCACGCAACAGCGCAACTCGGCGAGATAATGTTTTAACCACAAATAAATAATTCATTATGATTACGATTACATGCCGAGGCGCTCTGTCACTTAAACGCTTCGGACAATCGGTCGAAGAGTGACCGACGCGACGGTCCGTGCTATAATAATGTATGCTGAGGGGGTTCATTCACACCGCAGCTGGCTACGTTAAGTTTTTAATAAATACCTCATTATCTCCGTCGGGCTCGTAGGCGACGAGGCAGGCGCCCGTGGCGTCGGTCTCGTTGCGCTCGCCGGCCGCCGCGCTGAACTGGAACAGGCCGGCGACGGCGCGCTGGTAGTCCTGCAGCGGCGGCGGCACCTCGCCGTCCAGGTACAGGCTCTGCAGGCGGCCGCCGCGCCAGCGCGCGTAGAACGGCCGCTCGGCCGCCGCCCAGCCCGCCGCGGCCAGCCCGCCCGCCGGCGCCGCGCGCGGCTTCCAGTCGGCGCGCGGGCGCGTGCCGCGGCCCCACGCCGCTAGGGATGATAGCTGCACACAGCCGAAGAATCACCAATCATTGATAAAAAGAAACAAATAAAATGAGACCACAGTAGGTAAAAGCAAATTTGACCCGCCCACTAGTCGACACGCAAAGAAGGAGGTAAAAGCAGTGGTTAGAATTATGTTATCTTAATATTGTATACCTATAGAAAGCGGATCTGTAACAATGTTTATAGATAATGAAAGATGTATATTAAAAAAAGGAATGTTGTTACAATATTCTTTATTGGACAAGTAGGTAAGTCTCTCTTCTATAGGCCTGCTGGAAGATCTTTCTTTAATCTTGGAATTTCTGGTCTTTAATTTTAGAATTTCTGTATGATACTTATTGTGTGCAATAAATTGTAAATAAAGTTGGTTGGCGTGGAGCAATAGGAGTGTAGCAATAAGTTACTTTTTCTATTGTACATATTTATCTACCTACATAACTCCAAAAGAGAAAATCATTATCCTATTTGTATATGATCGCGTTGATACCGGCGTCAACCTACCTGGATGGTCGTCAGCACGTCCCCGTCCGGGTCGTCCGGCCGCCAGTACAGCGGCGTGAGGTCGACCCTCGCGCGGAGCTGGTAGTCGGCGGGCCTCGGCGCGGGCGCTCCGCCGGGCGCCGCGGCGGCGCCGAGCTGCGCCGTCGTCACGACGCTGTAGGCGCCCGCCCGCGTCAGCACGGGCCCGTTCCCGCCCGCCGCCGCCGCCGCCGCCGCCGCGCCCAGCCCGACCAGACCCACCGCGCACATCCCCAGCGCTAGCAACGCGAACCCCGTCATATTCGACTCTCACTACCGTTTATCGCAAGCAAATAAACACTCATTTATTTCTTAATTGATTGTTGTATGCGCCGGCGCAGGGTGAAACTCCGACTGCTGCGCTGTCAATGTCACCCAAATGTCAGTATCACAGCTGACCGCCACAGACTACTTGTCAAACTTTTTTGAGGCAAAGAGTGCGAACCGTACAGCCATGCCTTCATTAAAATATTTAGTGTTAACGCGAGCTAAAAAAATATAGGTAGCGTCACTGGCGATTAAGATCTCGTTAAAATAAGTCGTGCCATTTTAGTCTGATCAGAGTTAAATTGGTAGATTTCCGATGCTTTTTGTTTTCGACAACGACAAATCGGTAATAATTTTACAGTGACAAGACCGAACTCGTCAGTGGCGCCCACTGGCGAGCAAAATCTCACCAGCCGCCATTTTTAGTGTGGGTTGGATTTTTATTTATTTATTTATTTCTTCAGGAAACAAACAGTCTTTTAACAATATTACATGCAATTTCAATTTACAAACAGACCTACAGTTCCATGTAAAATTAAGCAAGTTTTATAACTAGTCGAGCAGAAAGAGACTATTGCACGAATACGACATAACATTGCTAGCAACACTTAAAGTTAAACAACGGAATACAATATGAAGGTAGATATTTTACTAAATTTTCACTAAAAGGTATTGTGAACTATATCAGTTCTTTTAATTTCTTTTTAAACTGCGAGATACTTAAGAAAAATACGTCAACACTGCTTAGATTATTATTGTGATAGTAAAAGGATCGTCTGAAGAAGGTATTTTTGGCATAATTTGTTCTAAATGGTGCTATATAATTTAAATGGATGTAAAATAAATTATACTGATTACTTATCACAATCATATTAAATGATTGTTATAAGTAATTTTAAATATATTATAATTCTTCTGTACGTGTGATTGTGATGTTTATCACCTAACTCCTAAACGGCTCTAACGATTTGAAGGGGTCCCTGGATGATTTTAAAATATAATTGACCCGGTTGATGACGTTCAAATCGCGTTTTAATGAAAAAAAAGCGTTTGTAAACTATTGACATTACATAATTTTTACAAGTACTTTTGTAGGGTACGTGTAGAGTAAGGTAGTGGTAGGGAGGGATAGGGTAGGAGTAGGACACCACGCGAACGAAGTTTTATAATTTTCAAGAGTATTTTGGCGAACACCTTTTTGAAATGAGAATAACTTAAAATGGGTATTATCTCCATAAAGTTATGCGTTGTTAGTACTTAGAATATAATGATAAAATTTTTTACGAATGTGGAGGAGGTTGAAGTACAACACTTCATTTGCTATGAGCTGAAGAACGCTCCGAATCGTACGTCGCCGTTGCAACGCCGAAGGGCAAGATTCACCTATTTCAATCCTAGGAGTACGTGGGACAGGATAAAATAAAACCAGGTACATTACAGGACTATACATTTATTAGATATTAAAGAGACTCCATTCGCTACATTATCTAGATAATATTGGCGTGTTTGAATAGTAACGCTATCAACTCTGAGTACAGTGGCAGACATCACACGCCATACAAAACACACTACGAAAATTATGGTACAGATTGTTAGAAGTGCGTTAGAAATTGGAGCGCCACGTCTACGCGCTCCATGATGTAGCTCGAAGGAATGCTAATTCGTATAGTGTGCCAATGAAAAATGCTAACTACCTACCTAAGAGAGAGAGAGAGAGAGAGTTCTTGCTTACATATTTCTTTAAATGCTTATATACACACATAAATGGAAATTCTAAATGACATAGATTGCACGTCGATTCCCAGATTGGCTAATAACCTGACCATCCTTCACTATCATCACGCTACGTTTCATTCGCTCCCCCAACTCACTACGAATTGGATAAAACGATTACGAAAGTACCGCGACTCGACATATCGATCCTCAAGGGTCACGCTGACGCATCGTCTACTGAGTGTCGGTGGAACGTGTTCGGCTACTCCCCGTCCGCCTCGTCCGCGCCGTCCGCATCCGCATCCGCGGCGGCCCCCGCCGCGTCGGCCGCCGCCGCGTCCGCGTCCGGCTCGGGGGCGGCGTCGGCGGCGTCGTCCGCGTCGGCCGCCGCCCCCGCCCCCGCGCTCGCCCCCGCGCCCGCACCCCACACCCGCCCGCCGCCGCACTGTGGAAACAATGGAACATTCAGTGACCATATAGATAGAAGATATAATAATAATAATAATAATATTTATTAGCCAAATAATACAACAACAACACAGCATAACAGTACAATAAATCTCTTAATTACTATGTGTGTATAAAACAATTCATGCACAATAAAAGAAATGTATTAGCCACATATTGATTTCCTGTCTCCTAAACTAGGTTACCCTGTACTATAGGAGACAGTAATCCCTCTTTTTAGAATTTAAAAGTATGATTTTTAGCCATGAACGGTTTGAATGTGGAATATTGTAGAGAAATTTGCTATGTGTGCGTGTGCGCCGTGTGTGTGTGGTGTGTGTGTGTGCGTATGTGGTATGCGTGTGAACTTAAGTATCTTAGTACAAGTATAAGAACTTAAGTATAATCTGTCTCTATTTTAACATCACACTATCATAGCCTCAGTGTCATTATAACCTACATTTGTCAGCCAGGATTGTAATTTTGTTTTAAGTTCGTAACCAGTAATGGGGTACCTATATATTGAGCTCTTTGTTTATTTTATTATAGAGTATGCCACTCATAACTGGGTATTGTTTCCTTGCCGAAGTGGTGCGGTAGGGGACAGTGTTACACACTGGCATACCACGTCTTTTCTTTAGGACATTTCCGTCTAACGGAAGAGATGAATGTTTCCGCATGATGGTACGCAGAATGTAAAGCTTTCTCACGCTTAGGACCCCACATAACGCACATAAAAATGAGGTAGGGAATAGTTGGGGTTTCGATAGTAATACCTTAAGAACCGCTCGTTGAGCTCTCTCAAGGTGTATAAATCGTGTCTTAGCGGCACCTCCCCAGACCGGAATGCAGTATGTTAGAATTGACTGGCATAATGCGGAGTATACCATAAGCATTGTTTCCTTATCCGCTGATTCCCTAAGGTTTTTAAATGTGAAAATTAGTCGCCTTACTCGCGTGATTACGTTCTCTAATTGGAAGCTCCAATCGAGTCTCTCATCGATGTAGACACCCAAATACTTGGTATGACTTACCATGGTAAGCGGTCTACAGTAGCAAGTACTGGACACAGCTTGGCAGTGGTGAGCGACGAGTGGAGACGCAGTTTGAGGGTCCGAATTGGATTTCCTCAGAGAGAAACGTATTACCTTGGTTTTCTCTAGATTGAGGGTAAGTAGATTTACCCTAAGGATACGCATGACTGCACGAAGAGACGCTTCAGCAGCCTCTTTTGCCATTTTCCAATCTGTGCCATAAGTTAGCAATACTGTATCGTCTGCATACGCTAAAATCTCAGTGTGGGGCAGGGATAGCTTACAGATGTTATTAATATAAATTAGAAAGAGGGTAGGGCCCAGAATGCTCCCCTGGGGGACACCAATCTCAATACCTTCCTCATCGCTAACCACCGACCCCAACTTAGTACACTGAGTACGACCTTGGAGATAATCTTCAAATATTTTGAGCGCAATGCCACGCACCCCCGAGCTTTCCAACTTTGAAATTAGGATGGGAATGGAAATCGTATCGAAGGCCTTGCACAAGTCGAGAAACACACCTAAACATTTATGTTTTCTGTCAAGTTTCCCAATAACTGAGTCAGTAAATTTCATGACGGCATCCTCTGTTGATATCCCTCGTCTGAAGCCAAACTGGTTTTCAGATAAAATTGCATTCTTAGTTAGAAAGTCGGTTAGTGCATTGTTTAGTATGCGCTCCAAGATCTTTGAAAGGGTAGAGAGCACCGATATTGGCCTGTAATTTGTAACTTGGTCCCGATCACCGCTCTTGTAAATCGGATGTACTATCGCGCGCTTTAATGTTTCCGGAAATTTGCCCATTTCAATTGTCAATTTACAAATGTGCGTTATGGGGGGAACAAGTACATGCCGAGCCATCTTGATAACCATGGCTGGGATATCATCCCAACCGACTGCACAGTCACTCCGTAAACCCATTATAATTCTCTCTATCTCATCAGGGTGAGGTGGAAGTATGACAAGGGAATTTTTAGGCGGGTTTGGCTTATCAGTTAGTGGTGACGATAAGTCGCTAGAGCTCTCATTTAATATATTGTTCGCCAGGAGTCTGCCTACATTTGCAAAGGTGGTATTTACTTTAGAGGCTGCAATTTTTTTATCTGGGTGTAGACCCAGTAGTTGGTCAGGTGGTTTAGTGTGTTGGTACCCATGTGAACTTTGCTTAGCTTTATGGAACTCTGCACGCTCAAATGATGTTTTGAGGTTTTTTAGTAAGGTATTGCAGTAGTTCCGATACCTTTTGTAAGTTATTTTTAAGATCAGGTTATTTGGATTATTTTTTAATTTTTCACTCCTGGGGTAATCCAGGGCTTTAAAATATTATTCTTGCGTGACACAAGTTGTAAACGGGTGTTTTTGTTCAATACGGTTTGTATAGCTGTTATGAGCAACTGAGTAGCAAGATTTGGATCATAACAATTAGTAATATGATCGAAACTAGTGATCTCCAGATCTTTTTGAATACCTACAAGATCTAGCTTTTTCTTGTACGTGCTTCTAGTTATTTGGTAAGGATTTTCTTTCAGTATGTTTGCTATCAGTACGACTGGGTAGTGGTCAGTTATTGCAGACTCTAGAACAAGAACCATAGACGAAATTTTATGGTTTAAGAAAACGTGATCGAGACAGTTTCCTATGCGAGTGGGAAGAACGTGGGCAGGTAATAGGCCAAGCGACGCGGTAAAAGTTAAGTATTCATTAGAACGCAAATCTGAATTTTCGGGCTTAATATCCACGTTTAGGTCACCAAGTAAAATTATATTTTTAAAAGACTTCAGTTCGCCTATTATATTTTCCATACTTTTATAGAAATTTTGTAAATTATCGTATGATGGGGATCTACAACCGTTTCACCCATAGCACAGTACAGGCAGTTTGCGTCTAGTATTTTAGGTTCTACCACATTGCATTTGATTCCATTCTTTACATATATTACAACACCATCGTTTTGAATGGTATTTTGCGCTGTATAGTGCGTTGAATATCCTGCTAGGTTTGGTGGTAGGCCGGAAGTTTTTAGCATCACGACATTCAACACAACACTCTGTAAGAATCACGACATCGTATGATATCTTAGTACTGGATAAGAGTATACACAGTTGGTCGACATTTTTTCGTATACTTTTAATATTCATGTGAATAATTTTTAGCGAGTCTTCGGTTTTCGTGATCCTGGCAGAACATTCGTCCGGTGAGCACATGGCGGAGTCAGAGACGTTATAATTGTCGATTTCTGATATTAATTGCATATGGTAAGCCATTTGTGTTATAATTCCTTTTTAAATAAGAGTAAAAACTAATTTGTTTTGAAGACGAGTGTTTGTTAGACGTACTTACAAGAATTTTACAACATTTTAAGTTACTGAGATTTTGCGCCCGTTGGATGTAGGTGCGAGTGTGATACTGAGAGTGTATATATGTATGTGTAGATGTTAGTGTATACTTAAGTAGAGGAATGTAGATTGATTTGTGGTGGTGTGATAAATTTTTAATATATAGAACAATTTTAATAGTTAATGTAAGCATTGTAGCATTTATTAATAAATTTGTAATGGTTAATGTATGTACTTAACATTGTTATCAGTCGCAACAGTTAGCTTACTAAGTATCAAAGTTTGTAAATGATATAGGAAACTTTAGGTCTAATTAATTATCTAGTGAAATGTACTATTTGTGTAAACGACTGTTTGTTTCTAAATAAAGAAAAAAAAAAAAAAAATTTGGTATTTTGTAAGAGCTCTTGGTAGGATATTACACATAAGCAATATGCTCTAATATACTACGCTCCGCGTCCAGTACAATGATGCGTTCAGGATACTGCTGGGGCTGCCTAGATATTGCAGTGCATCCGCTATGTTTGCGGATGCAAAAGTGGACGGCTTCAACGCCATTGTGCGCAAGCGCACAGCTTCCCTGCTGAGGCGAGTGCTGGGCAGCGATAGTAGTCTCCTGAACCCTATCGCGGACAGACTACAGTGTCCTATTGTTAGGCACTGGAACGATGTCCATATGGGATCTAGGCCGGTTTTGTTCAGTAAAGGGTAGTGCATATACAAGTGCTCTTTACTGGACCAAACTGCTAGACGGATAGATTTAAGATTTTCATTTTATTTATTTTTGTTTTTATTTTTATTTTGTATTACATTATGGACATGTGTCTGAAATAAAGTATTGAATTGAAATGAATTGAATTGAAATATGTTATTATTGTCATAGTGCGCACAAAATATTTAACATTGTGTTAGGACTTCGTGATGGAACTCCATTACATTATAAATATGTAGGTACCTGCAAGTAAACTAATGGGGAGACCGACGGTATAAATATTGTGATACAATAACGTTAGCACATAAGCTAGATAAAATGTGCACTCACCGGCAGCGGGCGCAGCGCGCGGCAGAGGCAGCGCGGGAGCAGCACGAGCCGCGAGGGCCCCGCGGCGGGGGCGGGGGCGGGCGCGGGCGCGGGGGCGGGGGCGGGCGCGGGGGCGGGCGGGCCCGCGGCGAGGTCGGCGATGGTGCCGCAGGAGGCGGAGAGCGCGGCGGGCGCGCCGCAGCCGCAGCCGCCGAACGCGCCCCAGCCGCCGCACGCGCCGTACGCGCCGTCCCACGCGGCCGGCGGCGCCCGCGTGGCGCGCGGCATCGGCAGCGTGCCCGCGTCTGGGACATCGGAACACTGGCTCAAACCGTGATACGATTGACCGACGCGACGCTCGGGACGACGAGCTCTGCTAATTTGTTATACATATCTGCAGCTGAGATCAAATTTGATTGTTTGTTTGTAGATACCCACAAAAACTATTCTAAAACATTTTTCACCTACAGAAAGCTACATTATTAACGAGTAATATAGGCGATAGTTTTTCCCGAAATTTGATGTGGTTTCCTCGGGAACGGATTCGAAACGAATCGAATTTCAACCGAACGAAGTCACGGGCAAGAAAGCTAGATTTGCAATAAATGAAAAAAAAAAGGACTCACAAAGGCGTTGCGGGCGCCCGCCGCAGTCGTCGTCGCCCGCCTCGGGCTCGCTCCGCTCTCTGCCACCGGCACAGAGCATATTAGTGCATCAAGATTCGATTCAATCGAAGAATTCAAATTCAATATTAGGATGGACGACATCGCTCGATCGGTTTAGCTAGGATAAAGGTACTCACGGGGCGGGTTGCGAGCCGGGCGGGCGTGGGTTGTGTCAGGGGGGGCGCAGGCAGCGCTCGCGGTCGGCGCGGGTGATCATCAGCGGCCGGCCGCGCTCGATGGACCCCGGCACGGGCCGCTCGGGCCGCTCGGGCCGGTCGGGCCGCTCCAGCACGGCCACGCCCGCGTACGAGCGGCCCACGGCCATGCCCGACGCCAGCAGCGTCCACGCGCCCGCCGCCGGCTCCAGCACCTCCACCGTGGGCAGGTTGGCCGCGCCGTCGTCGCCGCCCACCACGTACAGCCGGCCCGCCCACGCCGCGCAGCCCGCGTTGCGCCGCGCGTGCGCCATCGCCGGCGCGGGCTCCCAGCGCGGCCCCGCCCCCGCCCCCGCGCCCGGCGACCCCGGCCGCAGCCGCTCCACCGAGCGCCGCACGGCCGGCCCGTCGTGGCCGCCCGCCGCGTACAGCGCGTCGCCCAGCACGCCCACGGCCGCGCCCGAGCGCCGCGCCGCCATCTCGGGCGCCGGCTCCCACGCGTCGGCCGCCGGGTCGTAGCGCTCCACGGAGGCCAGGCACTGGCGCGCGCCGCCGTCGTAGCCGCCCACGGCGTACAGCCGCCCGCCCAGCGCCGCCACGCCCACGCTGGAGCGGCGCGTGCTCATGGGCGCCACGGGCCGCCAGCCGAGCGCGCCGCCCGCCACGTCCAGCACCTCGGCGGAGCTGAGGCCGGTGACGCCGTCGAAGCCGCCCACGGCGTAGATGCGGCCGTCCACGACGGCCACGCCCAGCGTGGAGCGGCGCGCGGCCAGCGGCGGCCCGGCGGCCCAGGCGTCGGCGGCGGCGTCGTACACGTCCACGCTGCGCACGCGCAACGTGCCGTTGAAGCCGCCCACGGCGTACGCGCGCCCGCCCAGCACGGCCAGCCCGGCGCGGCAGCGGCGCGCGGGCAGCTCGGCCACCGACCGCCAGCGCCCGCACTCCAGGTGCAGCGCCTCCACCTGCCCGCCGGGGGAAGCGTCCGTGGATTACTTATCTGATCGTTCATTATGATCTTTGGCAATTTGAATAATTCGAAGATCTTCAATCTGACAGATTCGAGAAGGGCTATGCTCGGAGTCTCGTTGCGCGATAGAATCAGAAATGAGGAGATCCGCAAGCAAACCGAGGTCCCCGACGTAGCCCTAAGGATTGCCGGGCTAAAGTGGCAGTGGGCAGGGCACGTTGCTGAAAGAACAGATGGCCGATGGGGCAGGAAAGTTCTCGAGTGGCGACCACGTACTGGAAGACGCAGCGTGAGTGGGCAGGCCTTATAAAAATGACATTCGTAATGTTCTTCAATCCATTTTAAATTATTATATAACAGTTATGTTAGAAGTGTTTTGGAATTTGCTAGCAGTGTGTGGCACCCTTTCTACAGTGCACATATTGATCGCATCGAGAGAGTGCAGAAGAAATTTGTAAAGGCTCTGGACTATCGAACTGGTAATTATCATCTCCATAATAATCGTTTTAGTTATAAAACATCATCTCAAGTGCATAGAATCGAAAATTTGGCACAGCGTCGTCATTACTTAGATGCAGTGTTTCTTTATAAAATTGTCAATAACCTTGTAGACTCGCCTAATTTACTTAAGCATATTTCCCTAAGAGTACCACTCAGACGCGAAAGGGACTGTCGCAAAAAGCCACTTTTTCACGTTAACCCTACCAGAAAGCGTTACGTGGAAAACGGTTTTGTTCGTCGTGCGTGTAAATATTACAATAAGCATCTTCTTGACGTGGATATGTTTTTGGATTCTTTACCGAGGTTCAAAGGGAACGTTAAAGAATTATGTATTATATTTCTCATCTAATTATTGTACTTTACTTTTTTATGTTATTTTAAGTATAAGTAATCGTTTTATTTGTATTTATGTATCAATTTAGGAAACTATAGGTCTTCATTTATTGTATGATTTTTAAATGTTATTCTGTATAAGACTGTTTGTTTCTGATAATAAAAATAATAAAAAAATTAAAAAAAATTTAGTATGGACGCCAACGCCAACGCTGGGTTACAAAGAAATCAATAAACTACGGAAGAGAGAACAACGTCAACTCGTCCGGGTCACTCACCTCGCGGATCGCCTTGGGCGCCTGTCCGCCGACGGCGAGCAGCAGCCGCGGCTTCGGTCACTCACCTCGCGGATCGCCTTGGGCGCCTGTCCGCCGACGGCGAGCAGCAGCCGCGGCGGGGGGGGGGGGGGCGGGGGGGCGGTCACTCACCTCGCGGATCGCCTTGGGCGCCTGTCCGCCGACGGCGAGCAGCAGCCGCGGCGCGGCGTCCAGCCCGCGGCGGGGGCGCGCGCGCACGCAGCCCTGCGCGGCGGCCGCGCGCCGGTCGGGCCGCATGAGGTGGAAGGACAGCGCCTCGATGACCAGGTCCTTCACGCGCAGCCCCGCGCTCGCCAGCGGCTCCGCGCCCGCCCGCGCCAGCAGCGCCTCGCGCGGCATCAGCGGCAGCCGCACCGCCTCCATCACCGTGCCGAGCTGCCCCAGCCGGCCCTCCCCGCCGTGCTCCGCCCAGCGCAGCGCCGCGTCCAGCACCGCCTCCTCGCCGCCGGCCGCCAGCCGGTCGCTCGACAGGAACCGCGCCAGCGCCGCCGCGTCCAGCGACAGGAACTCCTCGCTCTGCGGGCGCAGGCGGCTAGTCAGTGATGCCCGCCCGTTGTCGACCGAGACATTCGCGAGTCGGAAAATTCGGACGCAAAAATGCAGAGCTGCAAATGCGCCGTCGCCGTGAGGCTCTAAAATGATACGACCGAAGCCTGTAGTTGCGGCTACCCTTATTATTCTAACTGAACCAAAATACAGAAATAGATAAGGCGGTGGTGCTCACCCGGGTGGACTCCCCGGGCTTAATAGAGTCCTCGCACCTGGAGTGCGATTCGTTAAAAACATTCTCGATCGCAACATTACAATGTAGGATGTGGTGCTGAATGATCCCCTGGGGGCGGGGAGGGGGGGAGGGGGGAGGTAGGCGGTCTGACCTGCATGACCTGCGTGGCGTGCGCGTCGGCGTAGCGCGCGGCGGCGGCGGCCAGCTCGGCGCAGCCGTGCAGCTCGGCGAAGGCGCGGATGCCGAGCGCGTTGTCGGGCGCCAGGCAGCGCGTGAGGAAGGCGCCGCACGCCGCGCGCACGCCCGCCACGGCCAGCAGCGACGCCGCCGACAGCAGCCGCTGCACCGACGCCTCCGTCACCACCAGCGACGCCGGGCAGTACACGTAGTCCACCACCGCCTCCAGCGCCTGCTGGTCGATGTTCTGGGGACCGATGAGGATGACTTATCTTACCTTTAGTATCTCTTAGTAGTATGCGTGTTCTACTTGCTTTAAATAAATCAATATGTAATATAACAAACAAACTCGTTAATGGCTCATCAATATCCCTATTTATTTATTGAATTTGCCTTATCAGTATGTATACCGATGCCTATTGTTGGTGGTAGTTTTCAGAATAAAATAAAATAAAACAAAACGTAACTGATTTCATAACATGAATGTCATTACAATTATATACTAACTGAGAAAAATCATTTAGGTAGGTAACCTCTAGAAGATAAAAAGGAAGCGAAATAAACTCGCCGCAACCTGTATGGTGACAGTCTGCTGCGTGCGCTCCTCAAACTGCGTGAACATGGCGCGGAAGTAGGGCGAGCTCGCGGCCAGCACGGCGCGGTGCGCGTGCACGGGCTGCGACGATGGCTCGGCGTTCCCGGCGGGCCCGGCGGCCCCAGCGGCCCCGGCGGCCCCGGCGGGCCCGGGCTCGGCCGCGGCGGGGTCCCCGTCCCCGTCCCCGTCCGGCGGCACGTCGAGCGGGGCGCCGGCCGCGTGCAGCTGCACGTCGCACAGCGCCGCGTTGGAGCGCAGCGAGCTGAGCGCGGCTAGCAGCTGCGCGCTGTGCGTGTGCACCGCGATGCCGCAGGCGTCCCCGCCGGCCCCGGCGCCGTCCGCGCCCGCGCCGCTCGCGCCGGGAGCCGCGCCGCCGCCCGCCGCGCGCTGCGAGCACTCGTCGAGCGACGACTGCGAGGCGCAGCGCATCATGCTGCAGCACGCGGCCTCCCCGTACACGCCGCCGCCGCCCTCCATCCGGCTGCTAGAGAACCACCAGCATCGGTCGTTACTCCGGCTCCTCACTGACCATTACTTTGCTACATATGTTTATAGTAGCTGTAAGTTTTCCGAAGAAGATAAAATAAAACACAAGCCGGCAGGTCTCGATAGTAATGTACTATTTCTATCTTGGGCAAACTGTTCAGCTCCGGCACGAGTAGGTCCAACTTTGTGAATAAGCTCAATTGGCGGACCGACTCAGTTGGCAGCATTTGTGAAATTACGGTCTTCTCGTCCTCTCCAAATATAATATACCTCAGTGTGTCCTGTATATATGGCCGACCAAAAAAGTGATCTATCAGTTTTGACAAAAGTTCCCGTGTCACCAAAATGTCGCAGGGATCCTGAAATTTAAAGACAAAAAACAGCCTTCTTGTTTTATGACACACCAGAACTTTAATCTTAGGGTGGTAGACCACTTTTTTGGGCCCCTATACAGAGATGTGGTGCCTTACTTAGGGCCTCAAACTCACAATGAGCACAATGAAAAGAGTTATGGAGTTTCTCTATTACTGTAGGTATGTGATAGAATAGGAATCGAAGATGTCTGTAGAGGAATTAAGTAACTGATATAGATTCCAAAGTTGCAAAACTGAAGTGGCGTGGGCACATCATTTAGCTCACAAAAGCCAAAAGGTTGGTGGAGGCCTGATGATGAGGAAACAACTCCAAGACAACGCATTCCTGTTATTGTGTCGATGGACTTACATGCGCATTTGAGTATTTACCTTCTAACATATCAGATATACAGTCAAAAGAACTTAACTGCAGAAACATAGATAACATACAGTAGGAATAATAAGTTATATCTTGAACTGAAATGTGTAAACATGCAAATTATGGTGCATTCCAAGAGTGGGCATTAAGGCATTCTATTTTTATGATTATGTATTCTAATGACTTTTGAACCATCACATGAACAGACCCGTAACAAATTAACTATTAAATATACTTTGATTACCTGTAGCGTGTTCTCTCCGTATCTCCCTCGGCAGCACTATTTTCTCCTGGCAGTCTAAACATTGCAAATTATCATTTGTCATTTAAAGTTGGGAATAGAGCGATAATATTAATGTTGGTTGGAGTGTAGCAAAAGGCTTAAATAAGTTTTGTAATTGCACCCTTTGGGTAATACCATGTAAACGTATACCATAAATTAAAAAATATAAATATAGCTTTTCACTGTAAAAATAGTATAGTTTGATGGTAACAGTTTAGTATTTTAAGTTTTCACACGGGCAAAAAAATTTAATATATAGAGATTAAGCAATTTTACAGTTATTTTATTGTGGCATTGTGGGTATTAGGTGATAGTACATTTTATAGTGAAGTTTTGATTACATTTTCATAGTAAGTATTTAGAGTTATTGTAATGATTTGATACAAACAGCTACGTTAAGTAATGACTTATCTACCAATAATTTTAGTTTAAAATTTATGTAAACATTAGGTTAATAAGAGATAATATGTTGATAAGACTATGATGATGATTTGTAGCGTCTGTCAAATAATAATGAGAATTTTCTCTCAAACTTAACATTATGAAAAAAATATGCTATTTGACTGAATTACTGACATGTTGCTGGCGTTAGGAATTTATTATCCCTATTATTTATCTTTGATGGCTTGATACATTTTTGTTGTCTCTGTCATACTGTAGAGGCGGTCACAAAATATGTAGACTCAGTCATGCCCGTGTATCATCATCTTTCTGTTGCTATTTTGGGCAAAACAGCAACAGAAAGATAAAGAAAGCAGAGAGAGAAGCTAAAAGCTAGTGGATTATTTGAAACTACAAGTTTCCTAAACTGTTGATTGTTGTGTTGATTAAGTTTTAAGTGTTTGTTTTTAACATTTTAATAGAGATTTTAAGAAGTTTAAACAGACTCTCCAGGATTTCAGGTAGTGTCCATCGCATTTACATTTAGTTAAATAAACCATATTTCATCGTTTTTATGGGCATATTTATTACTACAAAGGTATAATTAAAGGATGAACTATTCAAAATACTGAAAATGAAAATGAAAGCGAAAAAAATATTAATTGAATTAGGATTACGTTATTTAACCTCTTTTCAAACGTTAAAAATCTAACGGAAAGCAAAGGGAAAGTTAAGCGGGTACATCCAGATAGGGGGACCGACCAGCGCGCGCGAGCGCCCGCCTCGCGCCCCGACGAGTCACCGGGCACCGATAAACGCCACGCACATAACCGCCTAGGCGAATCATGTGCGCCGCGTGTCCGGCCCCAGCCAGCCCGCCGGCGCGAGCACCAGCACGCACCAGCCGGCCCACCTGCGTCAACCCCTGAGCTCGAAACAAATAAGTAAAGAATGTCGTCTGTCTGTCAGTACGCCGCTTCAGTTAGAAAAATTACCATCTGTGGGAGAAAGAAACGGCAAGAAACCCACAAGTACATTTAAATAAGATTGTATTGATACATTTGTCAATTTAATTTGAGTGAGATTGGAATATTATGTGGACTCCTACAAATTGGTCAAGATAACTAATTATAAGAATAAAAAAATAAAAAATATAGTACAGTAAAGCAGGCTAGTCCACCAAGGCAGCACCCGTTCACGAGCATGACGCAGGGCCCAGCCATCGTCCAATTCAACCATAATTGAGGGAAGAGAACGACCCGACCCCCATGCACCACCAGGCAGACTTTTAAGTGGGCATGCACTGCCAATGCCATAAACATTTATAAAATATTTGTTACTGAATGACTATTCCACATCAAATCATCCTCACCCAAATTACAAAATTGTAAATTTATAAATAACTTCCTATTTCGAAGAGCTAGTAGTACACCATACATTATTGTCATTTATATATTCATAAATTTTATAATAGGCTTTTTTCATTAAAGTTGCTTTCAGCTTTTCTTTAAATTGTGATTCAGGCAAATTAATAATACATTCAGGTTTATGATTATAAAATCTTATACCATGTTACCCATGAAAGATGAATTTACTTTACTAAGTCTGAATACCGGTGTTAACAGTTTATTCTTGTTTCTTAAATTGACATTATGAACATCAGTATTTTTAGAAAATTGGGTAATATGCTTTCTAACATACATAATATTCTCAAATATATATTGACTTGAGAACGTTAATACATCAATTTTTTTAAACAATTCTTTGAGCGAATCATGCCAACATAATCCATATATTGCTCTTACAGCTCATTTTTTGAAGTTTGAATATGATGTCACTATCAGCACACTTGCCCAAACACAATACTATGGAAATAACTATAATAACCTAATCATGCTGTATTCAGCCTCCTTATTCGCCATACTGCAAATGCACCCGAACATAACCTACTGGCCAATGATTCAATATGCGAGCCCCATTGAATTTTTGAATCTATATTGACGCCTAAGAAAGTAGTTTCCTCTTCCAACTCAAGTTGTGTTGTTACTTATATTGATACATTATATTGACAACATTACATTATATTGATTACTTTGAACATTAGGGAGGCAAAAATAAATACATTTTGTTTTTTTAGAGTTTAAGAAAGTACATTCTGAAGACACAGTTTACTTCATCTATATCACTATCTTTCCTATTAATTTTAAATATCAGTAAAGTATTGTCAGCAAACAAAACCATGTAGGGAAGATCATTTATATAGACAAGAAAGAGAAACGGTCCCAATATAGATCCTTGTGGCACTCCAATGCTCATTTTCCCCCCTGCAGATAACTCTCCATTAACATTTACTTTTTGAACTCTACCTTCTAAGTATGATTTAATCATTTCAAGACTATCATGCGTAAAACCGTAATGTTTTAATTTTAGCAATAGTGTTGAATGACTTACACAATCAAATGCTTTAGGCAAATCGCAAAAAACACCTACTGCATTATGATGTTCTTTCCATGCGCTTAAAATTTGTTGAATATAAAATATAAATATAAAATATGAATATAAAAGGCTAATACCAGCCATGAAGCCATTTTGTTGTTGATGAAATAATTTATTACTATTAAAGTGTACAATCATTTGACTTAACATAATTTTTTCAAAGATATTACTGAAAACGGGCAGGATAGACACAGGTATAAAATTACTTAAACTATTTTTACAACATGATTTAAATATTGGCACAAATTTACTGAATTTCATGAGGTCGGGGAAAACTCCTAGTTTGACGCAAGCATTAAAAATGTAAGCTAAATATGGTGCTAAAATATCAACAACAGTACTTATAACTCTAACTGACATTCTCCAATACTAAAATTGATACTATAATAAAGTTGGATTTGTTAATAAATGCCAAACGAAATGAAAGTTGTGTCAAATGTACATATGGAATTACCCCTTTGGTATCCTCTAACCTTCATGTTTACTTTCTATAAGTAAGTCTGTCTGTAGACACATACTCTATATCATATATAATACAGGAGGTGAATGCTGTGCATAACTTTACTGGGGTAATATTGTGTTATTGCATTGAGTTTTAGACTGAATTATTAAGTAAGAGTAAGTAATTGTGCTGTTTATTTAATAAGAAAGTAAACAAACCCTTTTTGTGATTTACTTCTGTGATACGTGATACTTATAGACAAGACAGTTCTATATAATTATTCTGCAGTTTGCCTCATATCCATGTATGTAGGTATTGTACACCCAGAGCAAAGATAGTAGGTAGTATAAATTATATTAGTACCCAGAGCGTAACTTACGGGCGGTCTTGGTCGGAGTCTCCGTTTCCCTCCATGGTGTCCTGCTGGCTGCCGGCCTAAAGGCCCGGCAGCCCCCAATCGGAATTCCTCACAAACGAACCAATAAATTACAACGGACGACACTACGCTATTCACAAAAGTAAACGTCTGCCCCTGAGGTCAGACCGTGGGTTGGTAGCTAAGTAAGCTGTGTTTGTCAGGTCAGCAAGTTCGTACGTAATACATTATCACTATCGACCCAATTGAACACGCACATCCTAATAAAGAAAAATATCTGAATTCTTTTTGAGTTTTGCTTTCATTATCAGGTATGTACTGTTTAAATCACAATCCAATATGAAAATTCACAACAAACACCATTCAATCCAGCCAACACGCACGCACACACGCAAACATAAACACAATTTTTTACACTTGTCATTGACATTTGACATTTGTTCAGTAAACGATAGGATAGGAAACAGCATGCATACATCCATGTCTTCAGTAAATTGATTTGTAATTTTTAGCCGCAGGAGTGGAAATAAAGATAATTATGCATTACTGCGCGCGCCGAACTGAAATAAAATAATGTAGGTATTTTTTCCTTTTACATAGTAGATGACATCTCCATTACCTATCTTGAAGTCATATCTCACGGCTGTGCTCTCGCGCGTGACATCGTGTTAAAAGCCCTAAAATTAATAATCATTTATCAGGTGGTAGGACTTTATCAACCCTGAGGAGTCCGCTTGGGTGAGTACCACCGCCTTAACTATTTCTGCCGCCAAGCAACAAGGCGTGCATTGTAGTGTTCCGGTTTGAAGGATAAGGTAGCCAGCGAAATTACAGGCATGAGGCATTTCATCTTAGTCCTCACAGTGACAACGCACCTGTGGTTTTGCATTTTTGTTACCTAAATGTAAGAATCGTAGATGTTATAGGCGACAGTTACTACTTACCATCAGTTGGGCTGTCTGCTTGCTTGTCACTGAGTAGTATAAAAAAAAACATCATCGTCAAGGAGGAGCGTCGGTGGACGAGTGGTTAAGGTATCCGATTCGTAAGCAAGAGGTACCGGGTTCAAATCTCAATGCGGCCAAGAACTGGCTTATCCCACTCATGAACTGGCTTGCCTCATCGGTTGTCGGTTCTTCGGCAGATATGTCGATATCTAACTATCAGTTCAGCTTTCTAATTTATTCTTTATAGCAATGTCGGTAACTTTGGTCATCTGTCGAATTACTTCGTTGCGAATTTTATCCTTAAAAGAAACAACGATTCATAGCACGCTGAGCGTACTTGAACTGGTGAACAAGCCGTACCTACTGAAAGTTTGTGTCCACGTCTCGGCACCCTAGGTCATGACAGGTAGGTACGCACTGGTTGAAACCTTTTGTTTTTCTAAGCATTGTGGTATGGGTCAAGTGAAGACTCCAAGAAGATTTTCAAATACCGCCCGCCCGAGAAGTTGAACATCTTGGATCAGCTGAATACCAAGGATCGTAGCCATTGGACTTATACGCATAAGTAGCGCATAAATATTAATATCTTAATTTATCAAAGGAAAAGGAGCTGTACCAGGAGTACGGAAACTACAGGGATACCAGGAGTACGGTAACTTATGAGCCATACAATGAAGAACCCAAGATACGAATAACAATTTTAGCGAACAAAATGGAAAGTCGTAGTTGTTGCTTCGCAGATTTCAATTAAATATCAATTTATCATATCTGAATATTTGCCAACATTTTCACAGTAGGAGTTGTTTTGTTTATTATTAAGGTGTCATCATGCGTATCTACGTTGACTTGTATTGTACTTATAGTTGTATTGCAGTGCCTATAATACTGAACTACATAGTGAGTAGTTCGATTCCTCTGCAGGTTATTGTGCTCCTACCTAATAATAGGCATGATGCTGAAAGTCTTTAAATTACCAAAAAGCCACTACCGGACTTGGAGTTCTGTCATACCGGCCTATATAAGCCATGCTTGGTGGAAGGCAGGGAGAAAACACTGCAGTAAATTTTTCCTCTACATATGGACATATACTACCTACCTATACGTAGGTACGTTAGTATAACCATAATTATCTCTATTTTGTGCTGCTAAGGTGCATTCAAGGGACGTCCGTTTCTTAATATATGTATTTTAATGTATGTACTGAAATGACTGAAAGAGTTTAGTTTAGATACTACGATATACGGTAACATATCAAACTGAGCGACAGGAGACGTTCCCCTGATATTATGCTTTTACTGAAGTCATTTATTATACATTCAGAAGAACAACATCTGCTGATGGCAATCAGGAGTGGTCATCTTGGCTGTCTCTAAACCGACCTAAGAAGCTATAAAAGTCGCTAATTTTGAGTTACAATAATTTAAAATGGAAACGAAGAAGTAGACTTGGTAAACATCATGTGTTCAAATGTTTTGGGGTGAAACGTAACAGACATCCAGTCAGAGTTATTTGGCATTGAAATTATTATTAATCATAATAATATACATATAATGATAAATTCAATTCAATTCAATACTTTATTTCAGACACATGTCCATAGTGTAATACAAAATAAAAACAAATATAAATAAAATGAAAATCTTAAATCTAACCGTCCAGCAGTTTGGTCCAGCAAAGAGCACTTGTATATTTACTACCCTTTACTATACAAAACCGGCCTAGATCCCATATGGACATCGTTCCAGTGCCTAACAACTGGACACTGTAGTCTGTCCGTGATAGGGTTCAGGAGACCACTGGCGCTGCCTAGAACTCCCTGCTGAAACTGTGCGCTTGCGTACAATGGCATTAAAGCCGTCCACTTTTGCCTCCACAAACATAGCGGATATGCTGCAATATCTCGGCAGCCCCAGCAATATCCTGAACGCGTCATTGTAGTGGACGCGGAGCGCCCTGAAATTCCGAATATTTGTTACCATCAATCGAGCAGCCGATCCTGGTGTTGCTGAGTTCGACGATCAGATCGTTAATAATATTCTTTATATTATTTATTGTACATGAAAAATTTTACAGAGTTAATATACAAATTGAAAAGGTTAGGCGAGGATAGACCACCCTGCCTAACCCCACACTCTAATCTATACTCGTCAGAGTAAGACCCACCCCACTTTACTTGGTTGTTCTGATTACCGTACCAATATCTCAACAACTGCACTATATCTGTCGGAGCACTGGTATGTTCCCTCAATTTCCGCCAAAGCACCACATAAGAAACTAAATCGAATGCCTTTGATAAGTCCAAGAAGCATGCGTAAATTGGCGTACGCCTTTGTGTCTAGTAATTGACTGTGTGTTTTAAACACAATATAGCCGACTCAGTCACATATATGCTTAGACAAATTCATACACCGCCATCTAGCCCCAAAGTAAGCAAAGCTTGTGTTAAGAGTGTTAGATAACTGATAAACTACTTATATAGGTTTTTTTTTTAAATACATACGTACTTATTATATACATATACTACACCCAGACCCGCAACATTAGTTTGTACTATCGGATAATGTACCTAGTAAAAACGTCTGTCGGGTAACGGTTCGGCGAACAATAAGTACTTAAGTATGTATTTCAGAATTCGTGAAAAACAATGCGGTAACTGGCGGAGGCCTATGTCCAGCAGAGGGCGTCTCGCTACTGATATGATGATGATGATGATAAATGCGGTAACTTGGCCATACAAAGCCTTGTTGTAGGTGCGCGTCGAAACCACCCGATTCTAACAAGAGAGCTGCAGTTGCAGCGGATGTATTCATTAAATTTTTCTTACTTCGATCCTGAAAAAAAAAATTGGGTCCGCACTTGTAAGGCAAAAAATGAAACCCTATCACTAAACCTTCTCTGTCTGTCTGTCTCATACTAAGAGTTTGTCTGTCACAGGGCTGTACCGTCTTACAAAATATTGGATAATTTAACGTTTAAACGTTAAATTATCCAATATTTAGTCCAATAAAAATGTTAGTCCAATAAAAAAAGGTGCAATAAATAGAGGTAGAGCAAACCGGGATAACCCCGATTGGAGAAGCAGGTACCTCCACCTTGCAGAGTACCGCAGCCAAACAATTCTATCATAAATAGTATTCCTGCCGATGAGTTAGATCTCCAGTGCTCCATAGGGTGAGGGTTTAGGGAACCATGGCTTTGGCACTGGAGGGGCCCATACAAAAAATGCCTGGTGTTTCCATAGTTTTCTACGTTTTTGTTTTTTCTTCTCTGTCCGACCTTGGCGTCGATTTGGATCCTGGTGGTGCTCTCGCGCGCTAGGGCCCGGGGTCCGCCTTGACTCAGGATTTGGCAGATCATTTATTCACAGTGGAGCCACTGACATCTGACCTACGTGACCCTGTCAATAGGGGAACATGACTAGATTGTATCATGGTTACACATTCAGTCGCGTAAATGTGCAAGTTTCATCACGATGTTGTTTTTCCTCACAGAAAGAGTATCGGTTAGTGTTCAACATCGATTTTGAAAACAGACAGTGTTGAATCTGTTTGTGTTGATGAAAAGGTGTTGATCAATCGTGACTAATTTCCAGTTTGTATGATACCTAGAACAGGGTGTAACATAAAACCTCGTCCGATCCAAAAGATACCTACGTATCCTACGTATCGAATGTTAGTGAGGATTATTTAATGGTCTATCCATAAATTACGCACCTAACCTAATCATCACAGCTATGTACCTAAGTATGTCAACAATCCTTGCGAATTTATAAAAATATTACACTAGGATAATAATATGATTACCTACCCTGGAGCTAATAGAGTAGGTACCTAGGCTTATAGTTTCAAATGATAAAACTGGCGGGGCGTGGGCTCAAAAGTAAGACCTAGATCCGAACAAACAATATCGCTCGCGGAGCAAGGCAAGGATAATCATAAACCGAGACGCGGGCCGCGGTCGGTCGGTAGGTAGGCATGCAGCGGCGCGGGCGGGATGGCGGCGGGCAGCGGCGGGCCGCGGCGGGCAGCGGCGGGCGCCGGCGGGGCGCGGGGCGGCGGCGGCGCTGGGCCGGCTGGCGCGGCCGCCCGCCGCCGCCGCCGCCGGCTCGCGCTCAGTGCGCCGCGCGAGCCCGCCGCCGCCGCCGCCGCCACGCCGCGTCGCGCAGCGCGCCGCCGCCGCCATGGAGCACTTCATCGAGACCGTCAGGAAGTACCCCTGCCTGTGGAACACCACCGCCATCGAGTATCGCGACCAGGAGCTGAAGGACGCCGCCTGGACCGAGGTCATGAAGGAGACCGACCTAGCGTCTGGTGAGTTCCCGCTGCCTCGCCCCGCCCCGCCCGCGGCCCGCGCGCTCCCGCGGCCGGCGCCCGCCGCCCGTCCGCCATCTCGGCCAAGCCGCGCCAACGCGTCACGTGGTTTCATTCATTTGCCTTTAGCCACTTCGCCGCTCCGACGCAGCTTCTAATATTTACCTGTAACGGCTGTAACGTTATAGTTTGGGAAATACGTGATTGATCATAATAATTATATCATGTGGTATTTGAAGACGGAAATATTTACATGTTTAGTTTGCGTTACGCGTACGTTACGTTCGAATAAAAAAGGGGCAGGGAAAGGTGGTCGCTCGCCCGCCGGCCGCCGGCCGCCGGCGCCCGCCGCGCCGCCCGCAGCGCCGAGCCCCACTGCCAGAGTTGATTTGTTTGCGTTTGTTCGTACATTTGAGTTTATTAATGCGCTTATTACATTTGACTCAATTCAGAAGCAAAAAGAGTAAGAGCAAATCTGAATCAACATGAAATGTATAGCTCATAAAATAAGGAAAAAATTTTGTATCACGGCTTTTGAAAAGCAGAGCGTCGCATAATATAAGTGATACAAAAATGGACCTTACTTCATGAGCAATACATTCCACTTTGATTTGCTCTCACGCTTTTTGCTTCTGAATTTAGACTACAGAATTAAGTCAAATGTAAGCGCATAAGCTAGGCTTGTACTACCTTTAGCCCACAGACAAGGTGTGCTTTAGTCACAAAATAATAAAACGTTAGCCTGCGGCAAGTTATTCTGAGAAATAAGCTACGATAGTAGTAGGTAGCTAGGTAGGTTTACAGTCTGATGGTTTCTTTGGTAAGTAGCTACCTTCGTCCATGGCCCCAAGTCCACTAATTTACTAGTGGCTCGATTAAATTATAATGGGATCGTAACCGAAGCTCAATGGCAGTCTGACACGTTTTTGGTATTCAGCTACTGTTACTAATGGCTCAATTGAATTGTATTGGATCGTAATCGCAGCTGAATGGTAGTTTTACGCGTTTTTGATATTCTGCTACAATTAAAATTGAGTTGCTATTGCGATTCAATTATAATTTAATCGATATAAGTAAATTATAGGACTCCAGGCCCAGGACGGGCCAGTCATCAGCATAAACAAAAGCATAAGTAGTATCATTTAATGTAGGATAGGATTTTAAGTTATGACCTAGGTGCTGATATTCTGTTCCGATTCGTTCAGTACCCGATACACATAGTTAGGTGTCCTACTTATATAATTATATTTTCAAACCGTCTGCTCGACAATGTTCATTCAAATTCTGGTGGACTATCCGTCCGTGCCTCCCTAGACAATAAAAAAATCAATTATAATTTGTCACGAAATGTCAACGTAAAGCTTTCTCGCAGGCCGCTGAGACATTATAATGTTGAATGAAATTCCCAAGGGAAATATTATGATTCGAATTTAGAACTTTCAAAGTATGAAAACTCTGAACAAACTGGCATTGTAAAAAAGTTTATGCTTTTTCTCACCATAAAGAAAAAAGAGACTAATGCAAAAAACTGTGACTAAAGTCTATTCTGTATGGTTGCAGAACTCTACTCTTCTCAAATTGGACAAATGGAAAAAAGCAAAAAATTCCCATAATAATATGATATTACATTTTTTTTTACGTTGACACGAAAATTTGAAGTGATACTGATTTGCCGCCAGAGTTTGTTCAATCAGAAGCTTTATATAAATATTGTCTCACAGACGATGTTAAAAGTAGAGTATTCATCTCTGTGCAAAAGCTGTAGTCTTGGGCGGCTTGAAGCCCTCGCTTCAGTCAGGACTTTACATAACTCTAGAGTTCTTCGCTACGCTCAGGATCCAATTAAGCCACCCATGACGAAAGACACTGCTTTATCTCCTTGCTGTATAATCTACTACTGAAGTGTATATCTCTGTGTTTTTCTTTGACATCGTAGCCCCGAAAGAATGCACCGTTTTCAATGTACTTTTATTTGAAAACCAGTTAAATCGAAGTGGTTCATCGTGCCTTGAAAAATGAGTCGGTTTTTGGTTTGTGACGCAACTTACGTCGACGCCCTTCACGTTTTCATATTCCATCCACGAGTAACAAAGCCGCAAATACGCTGTTCTCAGGCTTGGTCCGTGGGGCGCAGGCGCAGGTGCACATACGCTCTTAGAGAGTTGTCTGAGGCATTGCACACGAGCTACAGCCTGGCTAATACTTGGGTCAAAAGATCAGCCTTTAGGGAACAGCTCTATCTACGAGGGACTATACGCAAGAGTAATACAATTTTCTGAAACTATTTACACCGAAGTCTCTAGGAATAGACAATAGTTCATATTCTATTGAGACTTTAGAACAAAGTATTCTCAATTGACGTCCACTTAATTAAACGACATTTAGTTACCTGATTTAGTAGTTATTTATTAGGTTTACTTTCTCTGCAGTTGACTGTTAATAGGTACGACCTACTTAATAGACAGTATTGTATAACCCTATCATCGACGGATATCGTGAAAGGCGACTAAGTAACCATCCATTACCCTGTACCAAACCAAAACAAGGGGCAGCAGCGTTTGCTGCGACCTCCAACCCGCTCGTAAAAAGCGGAGATTACGGTACTGCCCTTTACTAATGTAGAGGAAGCTCAAGTCCAGCAGTGGATTAGTACTACGGCTGTTGACGACGATGATATATGACGATCGTCTATCTGTTACAGTGAAGGAGGTGAAGCTTAAATGGAAGAAGCTGCGCGACAGCTACCGCGACGCGCTGAAGCGGCAGAGCGAGACGATGGCGCGCGACCCCGGCGGCGCGGCGGCCGCCAAGCGCGGCTACCCCTGGAAGTACATGGGCGCGATGCAGTTCCTGCAGCCGCACATGAGCGTGCGCAAGAAGCCGGCCGACTCGCCGCCGGCCGCGCGCGCCAACGGGCACGGCGAGCCCGCCGACCGCGACGCCGCCGCCACCTCCAGCGACTCCGACTCCGAGCCGGGCACGCCCGACGACGCCGCGCGGCTCGCCGGCATCGACCGCAAGCTCGACTTCCTGTGCCAGGCGCGCAAGCGGCCGCGCCTCGCGCCGCCCGCGCCCGCCGCCGCGCCCGCCGCCTCCGCCGCGGGGGCCGCCGCGCAGCCCGACCCGCTCGACACCTTCTTCAGCGGCATGTGCCAGTCGACGAAGCGGCTGCCGTACCCGGCGCAGATCAAAATCAAGAAGACGCTGTTCGCGGCGGTGATCGCGGCGGAGGAGGCGCTGCTGCAGCCGGGCTTCGCGGGGCTCTGGCGCGGCGCCGCGTCCTCCGGATCCAGCGACGCCAACGACAACGACTCCGACGACCAGAAGCCGGCCTGATCGCCGACACAGTGAACCCGCTTTCGATATCTCGCTGCACAGGAAAGCAATAAGTGAAAATGTGTAATCAGATATTGGAGGGAATATTATGCGTAGATACCACCGAGCGAGTCCGAGCGCCGCGGAGCCCCGGGCCGCGGCGCCGGGGGGTGGCTGGGGTGAGGCGCTCCGATGTAGGCCGGAAATTGCGCTAAAAAAGGCGACAATTACGACCCCATTTGGAAATTCTAGAAGCGTTAGACTAATGCTAGCACTGTCATGCGCGCCGGTCTATCACTGTTCATTGTCAAGCCATCCAAAACTGGAGCCCAAGTTGGGTAATTGTGTCCAATATTATATTCTATGTAGCACTACAGTCGTGCCTCGATTGTTCATGAGGGTCAATAACGTACTTATTGCCGGAGTGACCGCAGGAAGCTATTACTTGAACACACATTCATTCGTTACGTCGAGGTTAGAGAGATTCGTACTGATGAAAAGTAACGCTGATCGACAATCCTCATAGGGATAGCAGGATGTGGTGGTAGCATTATAATAAAATGATGCTGTGATAGTGTTCACAATCTTTACTCCTGTGATTGGGTTCCTAAACATCGCGCATTGTCGGAGCATCACTTACAACAATGTGGTAGAGAAGGACGAGTAGGTAGATATATGAAATGAAATGTGCCAACAAGTTACAGACGCTCCTAAAAGATGTGCTAAAAGGGTTATGTAAGGTATATCAAAAACAGTTTATCGTTTGACTGTTCTGTGAAACACAACTTAACGTTACTTGATGCATAACATAATACGAGAGTGCACATCGCGAAACTCGGCGCGGCGCCGCGAGGGATCGTTATTCGTTGTAATAAACAGACATTCCTGTTGCACCGCTCCCTGCAGTCCTCCTGCGTACGTATCACATAGAATGTTTGATCTAGTATATAGTATACAGGTCACATAGCCACTCCACTTTATTGATTTTATAATTCCAGAAAACTTAAACCTATTCGTCGCCGTCACAGATGTGACTCGTTGGGAGGTTTTTATGAAATGAAAATGGACATTATGTTTTTTACATTTATATGCAGTGTATTATGATTATTTGTAATGATTTTTTAAATAGAAGTACTGAATAATAAACATTTCCCATGAAAATCGTAATCATTTCTACTATCTAATTACTTTTATTATCACAACATTCACAGGATTTATTGATTGACAGCACCAAAATTTTGAACATCTACAGGTACATATTTTACTTGAAGGTGACAAACAAGCTTAATACGGATCGCCAGACGGTGTGCAGTTACCGCACCCTATGGACTCGATTCGCGGGCCGCGCGCGCCCCCGCAAAAACCTTTTCGCCGATTTCCTGATGGACTCCGTGCAGGGTCTCCAGGGAACCTCATTCTACGACCTTAGTGTGTAGGAGGAACAATTGGACTACAGGCGATAGTGATCGGGATAGATTTTTTATACCACTAAGGTTAACAAGGCTAACAAGCTAGTGGTCTGCCTGATGAAGCAGTCACCGCAGCCTTTGGGCGTTTTGCAATACCAGGGTATCACTCCCGTGTAGCCGACCCTGTAAAAACCTTTTCACACCTTTCTTGAAGAAAGAACTCACTAGAATGAGAGGGCAGGGTGGTATAGGTCTCGCAATGCGCGCGAACGCACAGGGTCCCAACTGATACTCGAGTGGCGACCGGCACTATGCGTCCGTCAGAATGAACGACAAAGCCATATTATAGAATGCAGTGCGTTCACAACAGCACTATGACGACGCATAGACAAGTATAGTTTGTGAATACGTGTTTATTGCACAAACCCCATCCACCGACGGATGTAGTAAAAGATTTACAGGTAACTAATGTAATAAAGGCGAGGCGAGGAGGCATCTATTGCCTCTGTGAACTAGAAAATGGGCTCTATTTTCTGCAGTTTCAATGCTGTGATCTCCAGCCTGCCTGCCAAACGCGGACACCTATATCTATCAAAATATTTGGCGGAGACTAATTAGGTGTGGTAAGTAAGCTCAAGTACCTACAGCATTGGACTGTTGTGGGCTACTTGTTGATGAGTTGCTTAATACATGCTTTCTACTCGTTTAGTAGCTAAAAAATAGCAGCTCGTTTAGTAGTTTTTGAACGTTTGCCCTTCCAATCCCGCGGAATTGGTTGAATGTTTGTACATAACACGTGTGCTATTTTTATGTGGTATTCACCGTTATACTCCAATGTTTCACGCCAGTCAATATTACCGAGAAATTTAATCGAGCTCATGTCAGTTTAGTTTGAAACTTTTATTAGTTCTCCATGATTTCATACTTAGTATTGTAACAATGTGTAACTAACATAGATTTAAACCCGCTAAAGTATCGGAACACTGTGTTACATCGAAATTTATCCTGTAATAAAACAGTAGTTACTTAAATGCCCTAGTCATTGTTGGTTATGGTTATTTATGGCATGGCAGGTACCTATTACTTATAGGTTGAGTTTGGTAGAGGTAGCACTTTAGCAGGTGGCCGGCCGGCAAGGCCGAGCGTTACTATCTTAGGAATGATTTCAGAGCTGTTTTGGAAACCTGTACGGGAAGCTGAAACACAGCCACCTCGGCAGAGGGTTGCGCTGTGTTGTCGGAGCGTATTGTCTCCCGCTCTGGGAGCGCCTTACGTATGTCTCCCGCACAGCTGTGAAACGGCTCTAATTAGCGGAACAGGAAATGCCGGGAGAGATTCGGTAGTTGCCGATATTTATGTACAAGCTCTATGTATCTACATAAGGTCTATCTGTGTTGTCTATTTGGTAGTTTCTTAGGTAGGTGCTTGTACTTTACACACCTCTTTAGTGGAATGAGTTTTACGCGATGATAAAATGGGAGTAGCATTTTGTGTAAATTACACGTTGTGATAGTAGGAAGGTAGTAAGTACCGTTATCTACGAGCCATTATTTTATAATGTAAACATTTAAATTACACTTTATGAGTAAAAGTAATTAACAAATAGGTAGACACGCATCGAGTGAGCAGTAATTGGTGTTCTATCTGGCGATAGCTAACTAGCAGAACGTCTAGAAACACTGCTTGCAGTTGAAAACTTGAAAAGAAGTTATTTCGAGAAAACATTGTAACGTGTTTGTGCTCACGCTCGCGGCGGCGAGTGTGTGTCTGTCTGCGTGCGCGGTCGATACGCCGCGGCCGGCGCCCCCCTCGCCCCCGCCCCCGCCCCGCGCGCGCGTCTGCGCTCTTGCCTGTGTCCGTGTTTCGGTCCGTGTCTGGGGCCGCGGTGCCGTCCCGCTCGCGCGCGGCGGCCGGCGGGCGGCGCGAGCGGGACGGCCGGCCGGCCCCGTGCGCGCGTGTCTGCCGCCATGCGCGTCGCCGTGTCTGAGCCCCGCCGCCGCGGTGGCACGTTGTGCATTTAGTTTTCACTCGATAATATCGCCGCCGCGGAGAGCGGAGCCTTTGAAAAGTAGTTTTGTGGTGGTTTCAGTGGAGCGTTCGGCGCGATCCGTCCGGTCCGGGGCCCGGGGCGATGCAGTTCGTGGACGCGGGCGCGGTGGAGCCGGCGGGGGCGGGGGCGGGGGCGGGGGCGGCGGCGGCGCAGGCGGTGGTGGGGCGGCTGGTGGACTCCACGCAGGCGGACGACCGCCGCGTCATCCGGCTGGTGCGCGCGCGCCGGCTGCTCTACGCGCGCTCTAACATGCCCGTCGCCAGCTTCTACTCGCAAGTGAAGCACCTCTGGCAGGAGGTCGCCGACGAAATGGGATGGACGGGTGAGGAGTGGAATAAAGTACCCACAATTATAAAAAGTATTAAGTCGAAAAAACTAAAAGTTTCGAAGGGAATAAGAAAATACGTTCAAAAAAATGTGCGAAATCGGAATGCTCCCTCTAGCAGCTAGAGCTGGTAGCTAGGTTAGCTAGTAAAACAGGTGCTAATGCAGTGAAGGTACAATTCCTCTGCGGGCTATTTATGAACATAATTAATTACGGGTTGATTTGATACTAAAGAGTCCTAGATACCTAAGTCCCAAACGAAATCACAATTCGTAAGTTGACGGAAGTTTTACTCACGTGGTTATTAAAATGACTGTTTATTCATGACCGCCGTCACCCGCGCCGCCGCCGCGCCGTAGGCTTTGTTAGTAGATACTCGTCATCTGTGTGTCTGTGTGGCACGCGAGTTCTTCATCCTTCCTAGTCGTTACATAGTATAAAATAAAGTCGCTAGCCGCGTCTGTCTGTCTGTATTCCCGCTAACTCCTACACCACGCGATGAATGTTGATGCGGTTTTTCTCATCAGTTAGAGAGCTTCTTCTGGCAGGTTTATATGTAAAATAGCAAAGAAAAGCTGAGAAATGCCGTGTGCGAAGCCGGTCAAGCGGGTGCGGGTCGCATTTTGGTCGCAAATCAATACTGCATAGTAATTTATGTAAGTAAATGCATGCGAATTGTGTGTATGGCAGGCACATGATCGGTAGGTCCTTTTGCACATCACAATCCAACTCCACTGGTGACCTCAATAGGTCAGTGGTGATAATGCCAATCAGCTAGTTTGATATGCAAAGGATTCCGGGTTCGATTTCCCGCCTTGGACGGCATGGGCTGTGAGTAGTTAACTTTTATTTTATAAGGTATATAATCAAAGGCAGGTACATTCCACTCGATACCGAGTACACTATCTGCTCGACTAATTAAATGAGAACATAGATTAATTAAAGTACAAAGCCCCTACCTTAACACATCCCTTATACATAAAGCGGGAGTGACCTTTTTACCCGACTGCGCGTCACAAAGGAGCGAGAAGAAAGAGGAGAGGAGGAGGAGGAGGAATGCGTTTATTCTCTCTTCTATTCTAACATTTTTGGATTTAGTTATCCGTTTCCGAAATATTAAATCGCGCCGCGTAGATCGAGCGTATCAAATCAACTCATCACTAACCTGGGCTATCGATGTCTCTGACACAATATGTTAACTGGAGGTTGTTCCCCAGTGGCGGACGTCCGGCGCAAGTGGTCCCACATCCGCAACTCGTACTCGCGGCACCTGCGCAACGAGCTGGCGGGCGCGCGCACGGGCCGCGGCCGCGCCGTCTCGCGCTGGTACCTCGCCGACGAGCTGGAGTTCCTGCGCGAGCACATGGCCACCGACACGCGCGGCGCGGGCGCCGGCGGCCGCGACTGGCACGACGACCAGGAGCCGCAGTACGCCAGCTGGTTCGCCACGCCGCTGCTCGAGCCCAAGGTAAACAAGTACCAAGCTTGGCGTCAATGGCCCGGTTGTCCTCTCGATGGCGATCAGGCAGATCAGCTATCAGATAATTTGGCAGATCAGGTAATTACAGTTGGCCGACTGCCATCTGGCTTCTGTGACATTGTTGACAAGTGAACCTGACCAGACGGAGCCTAAGCCGATTTATTCAATATTCTCTCTCCCACTCTTGACTCCTTCAAGAGTGGTGAACCTCCACGCAGGTTTTTTATGTTATCCGGCGAACCAACAAGCCAGCGGGCCACCTGATGAAAAGTGGTCACTGCCGCCTATTCTGTCCATAGGGACATCAGCAACGCTAGGGGCTCTACCAATGCGTTGCCCGCCTCTATAGGTTATGGCTGTGGTTGTAATGGACAACAAAAAATGCTGCTGCCATTTGTTTTTGTGTGATCGGTAATGAACAGTCCAGAACAGACAACCTTGAACTTGAACCACCTCTAAATTGTTTAAGGATTTGTTTAAATCTTGACACTTACCTGGCCAGCGAGTGAGATCATCTTTTTGAAAATCCACCTTATGTGATAAAAAGCCGTCGTTCTCTTTCTCTCCATCGTCTTGTGTGGCACGAATATGTGAAAGGATTTTCTTGTAGGTACTCCACGGAATACCACCAAGTCAATGTATCTAAGATATAATGCCAGTACTGTGTCCTCCCACCGCAGATGGAACCCAAATCGGAGCCGGACGAGTTCCCGGTGGACGAGCACTCGTCGTACTTCCAGTTCTTCCGCGGCCTCCACGCCGAGTACGAGGAGCTGGACCCGCGGCGGCAGCGCGCCTTCAAGCGGGAGTGCCTGCGGCTGCTGCACGCCATGCTGGACGACCAGGTGGGCACCGACAGATTAAACAATGCTACAAAACAACTAACAAAAAACGCAAGCAACGTTTTTTTATGATATGCGGTAGACAAACACGTAAGCGGGCCTCCTGATGGACAGTGATAACCGCTGCCTATCGACATTTACTACACCAGAGGTATTGCCAATACGTTGTCCACGCCTGAAACCCCGGGACACGTTGCTCTGGCAGCAAAAGGGTGAATCCCTCCAATGCCAAAGCTACGGTTCCTTAACCCCATAGGATTGCTAATCGGTGGGCAAAATATAAAGGCGATGGTAAGCCTCTGTACACTGTGCATGCGGTCTCCTAACGACTTAAATAGAGGACCGACTGTCTTAAATAGAGGATTGAAGTTGGTACAGAGGACAGGCTCAAGTGGGGTCCCTTCTACCTCTGTCAGAAGATGTTATTACCCCTGGTATTGCTTCCTTATATCCACATTCAGCAATGACCCCTTTCCATCATGTGTTTCGCTTGTCTGTTTGTCATAAAAAAAGTTTCTTCACTCACGATGTTATCGTTGGCAGGAGTCGCAGCCGGCGGCGATGAACCTCAGCGTGGGGGACTCCCCGCCGCAGAGCCTGGCCGAGGAGGACTCCGTGCTGCCGCACTCGTGACCGCCCCCCGCGCCCCCCGCCCGCGCCGCCGCCCCCGCCCCGCCGCACCCCCGAGGACGCCCGCCCCACCACCTCGAACGGGTCACATTTCCCATTGGTCTCAATTTGTATCGTAACAAAGTTTATATGTATAAATAATGTAAGTAGATCGCCTAATAGGATTATTTTTAAGTGTATTGACTTAATGAATATAAATAAATATGAATTATTATTACAAGCTTTTATTTAGTTTGACATAACCTCATGTCTGTGCGTAATAAAAGTTTGCAAGTTAAGTTTGACTCATTTTCCGGTTTCCGATTGAGCTGAAATGTACTCATACACTCACGTAAGTTCGGTGACAAAGCAATGTTATCACACCATCGAGCTGATCTGATGATGGAGACGGAAGGTGGCCATAAGAACGCCTAAACCCATTTAGTTTGGGCTCGTTTGTTTGTCTTGATAAATACACTGACTGATATCATAGATAAAGTGCGATAAAAGATCATTAGTAGATACTCGATATGAAAAATTAGTTTTCATTTAAACTTGTTTTAAAATATGGATGTGTATTCTGCATAGGGAAGAGAATGATATCTTTACGATTTCGGCAATACTTACAAGTAATACAAATTTCATCCTTTGCCTAGTCGCAAAAAGGTAGCCTTACAAATTTCTAAAAATAAAATAATGTGTGTATCGTGACATCTTCAAAGTTCACGAAGCTCGCGTTAAACTCTTTACTATGGAAAGCGGCTCTTCATAGAAAAGACGTCAACGCGCTACGCTGTAATTATGGGAAACTAGGGGTCGCAAACCGGGATAATAGGGGAAATTAAAATTAGATTTTTCTTCTAGAAAATAACCTTTCGTATGAAATCCTTTAACTATTGAACTCTATTTATGACTTTTATGCAATAAAGAATATAATAATTAAAAGTTTATAATGAATTACTTCTAACTTCTCCAAATCCCGAAAATACCGGGATCCCGGTATTGCTTCATGTTAATATATGTATACCGGTATTGCGACCCCTATGGGAAACCCTTCAATTTAGACATGAATTTTCCCTTATATTAGAAGCTGTTCTTACCGTGGGGTCCGGAATAGCATCAACCAAACTAACGTAAATGTGTCGTAAATTGCGACTGATTTCTTTGTTCCTTTCCAATGCTACGACCTCCAACATGGCTACCGAGCGACGGCTAAGCTGGGCTGTGCGCGATGCCTCGCAATTATGATGTTTTAAAACATTTCCTAATAATTGCATTAGTTACTGATATGATAAAAACAATTCATAGGTATTCATTCAATTCAAAAACATTACCTATGCCTTAATGGATCACATTAAAAATCAAAGACACGTATAACAATAAAGTTTCCCTCCATGCGATCAATACTCATACGCTCATGCTACGCACGTTACAACACTGTCTTTGGATACAGACCACAATGTCGCGTTCAGTATTCAGTGTTAGTGGTGTTAGTAAGCTTCACGTTTCCGGCAATCCCTACCAGATGGCGCGCTACTGAGTGGAACACTAGTACAGTCAGTTGCGGAGTGAATGGTCGTCCTAAGCATATATTAAATATATGGTATAGGGGGGAGATTGTAATGACGGGCTGGATATAAGCTAGATATATAAGTTGTATATATTTTTGAAGTCGCCTTTTGAGGGCCTTTGTTTTGATACCTCACTATGACAGTCAAAATATGGAAGCTAAAATCTGCCAATATGAATATTTAAAATTTTGATGTGCCCAGTGTCACTCCCTCGACTAAGACGATTCTGTCGCAGTCGGCAAATTACGAACTGCCCCAACATCGCATAGGAACTTATATGTTTAATAAACTCAGACGAAATTAAATATCTAGCTAGGTACTAGTATTATTACCTAATATTTGATCGTCGATCAGTCTCCATCGACCATATCCACACTACCGGACGTGTGAAAAGTCTTGTGAAAAAATAAAATAATCATCATTTTGGCGTAAAGGTCCGAGGTCCGTCTTCAACTTGGCCGATCAGCTAATTACAGAAGAGCGATTGCCATCTGACCTCCGTGACCCTGTTAACATCGGAACTAGGCCAGATTGAGTGGATATTATTTATTTCGATGTCCTCGAAAGCTATTGAAGAAAATCCAAAGGTAATCAGCTGACTGTTGTCATGGTGGCGGGGCGTGCGCCGCGCCTGCGCCTCGCGCGCTATCGACTCCGCGCCGGCCGGCCGGCGGGCGGCGCCGCCTTCTCATTATCTCGCAAGATAGCAATATGGACCTGACACGTTTGCCGACGCCTTCCCAAGTAGAGTTGGAAGTGTAGGAGTGGATGTTACTAAATGTGGTGGATAGACGACCAGACATGCTACGAGTGTTCATCGGTAGTGTTTACCGGTAGGGCTTTGTCAAATTTGAGCAATCCGCCAAACAGGGTATTATTTTTAAAATTAAAATCAAATCTGCTTTCGGTAAATATGTATTGCGATTTATATCATGCAACAACTTTACTAACAAAATTATTTCTATATCACTCATCAGTCTCATAATATTTTAAAATATAAAATATTTAAATTAAGTATACATAAGTACGTTCTTATTATCTCTACACATTGGAATGTCCAAATAGTTACAAAGGTGCTCGGTGAAGCTGTATGTACAAAGTAAATAAATTGGACTCGTGTTAATCAACGTACCTAACTCCGCCGAGCTAAGCACCGGAGACACGTTAGAACCGACTCGACTATAAAAGAGTTCAGATACAGTAGGATCTAAAGCCTTCGTCACTATCTTGATTTGCTTTATCTTAAATAGTAGATATAGTGTTCTAACAGGGGGAGTAACGATTCTAGTGCTCTATGGGGAATCGAACTGTGTCTTTGGCAGAGTGCCTGCCTTGTGTCTAGCATTCGTCTATTTGCTACCAGAGCAGTGTCCCGGGGTTTTAGAGGTTCGCAACGCCCCACGGCGTTCAAGACGGCGATGAAGAATTTCCACCCGCTCGCCTGTTTTTTATTTGATATAATGCCAGACAAATAGGCAAGCGAAAGTGGTCACCGCCGCCTCCAGGGGTGCTACCAATGCCTTGCCCGCCTCTACTGGGACCTCTAATATGCCTCTTGAACGATCCCATGTCCAAAGAAAACACTGGCTAGGAGCTCATTCCACATTCAAATCGTACGAATCGAGTACGATCTTTCGAACCTTCGCGTGGACACCAACAGAGGGTCTACGTAGTGGGGATGAATATCCGGCCGCGGCGGGCGGGTGGCTGTTGTCCACCGATGAACACAAATCCAGAACTCTTTTGAACATGAGTTATAGCTGTATTTGGCTGTCGTCGGCGGTCTCCGCGTGCAGCAGCGCGTCGAGCACCCGCCGCTTGAGCGCGCGGCGCGCCGGCGGCGGCAGGCGGCGCGCGCTGGCGCACACGCTCGCGAAGAACAGCTCCAGGGAATCGCACGAGCTCTCGTCGTCCAGCTCGGAGACCCCGAGCATCGCCGACGCCCGCTCCCCCGCCGCCCCCGCCGCCCCCGCGCCCTCCGCCGCCGCCTGCGCATCGCCCTCCTGCTCAGACTCGGCGTCCATGTCCACCTTTATGTCCCGCTCCAGTCTGGATTCGCGAAGATTTCTGGAAAGATAGGTTTGATAGTAATCAAGTATCGAAAATAGGTAAATAACAGTCGCCGTTACTACCTTAGTCTTAGGCGGATACTCAAATGGAATCTAAACAGACCGATGTCATACTTATTAACCGTTTAAAGCGTTTCATATTTAAGTTTAATGTAACAAAAATGCAGAATCACAGGACCGTATCTGAAACTGTAGTGACTACCGTGATCTGAGGGGCTACAATACCCATCAATAACGCAACTCGGCAGTGTGGTAGAGCGCGCAGGGAACTTACCGATGGGTCAAGTCAAGGACTGCATGATGTGTGATATAGGACGATAGGCAGATATATTCACTCACCGATGGGTCATGTACGGCAGCAGGAAGGACATGCGCCCCTGCAGCCGCCAGCGGCGCGCGCCTCCGCCGGGCCGCTTGCGCAGCGACTGCCGCAGCGAGTCGCGCAGGATCTTCCATTCGCGCTTCAACACCTCGCCTGAAGGGGGAAAGCCTGCTAATATACACTGATAAATATATGGAGACTAATTGTTAAGCTAAGATTTATTTTTAATAGGCATTTGGCCGCCATATCTCCTGATGGCGTCGATGTACGTAGACGTAGCGTGCCTTTTTTATTGTACGCAGTGACAAACGAGAAGACAGTACTTAACTGTCGCCCATAAGATCTACGACTCATGCATTTATTTTACAGGCAACAAAAATGCAATTCAATTTCAATTTCAATTCATTTATTTGATAAACATAAATTTACACGTCAAATGTTATTAAATTCTTAAGTAGTCATTATTCTTAAAATAATGTTACAACAGAATGCCGAACCGCAGTTGCGTTGTCACTGAGAGGACTAAGATGAAATGCCGGAAATCCGGAACACAACAAAACATTGTTGCTTGGCGGTAGAAACAGATAAGGTGGTACTTACCAAGGCCGACCACTTAGGTTTGACAGAGTCTTACCACCAGATGTGCTTGTCTATAAAAACCTATTCGCTGTGGCGTTAAATGAGTCTAGATTGTAGTAGTGCTCGGGGAAGCCAAGAGAAGAAGTACCAATAGTAATGTTTTAAGGATAGGAACCTTTGTAGTGGCAGTGTCCGTCTGCGTGTTTGTCCGTGATTTAACTCGGAGACTATTAGCTAGTTCTAAAGAGCGCAACTTGAAGTGTCGATCCTCAGAGACCGCATGAGACAAGTTTCGGTGCTAGGTGTAGTTCAAAAGGTATTTAATTGGCGGCCCTAAGGTAACTATCACCCATCACATCTACGGTTCAAGCATTTAGGTTTCATGTATAACTAGGAACCGCAAATGTTGTCCGAATTATGCTTTAAACCGGAACACAATGCGAACATTGTAGCTTGTCGGAAGAAACAGATTATGGGGCGTATCGTACCCATCCAGGCCGTCTCCTTAGTCTTGACAGAGTCCTACCACCTGACATAGCTATTATGTGTATCACAATAATAGCTATTACGACTCATTTATTATTAGGAGTCTACAATATCTTCAAACAAAAACTTACATCATATGAAACAAAAAAGTAATAGTCATTACATGACACCCGTCAACACAAATTAATTCACAAAAAGCGTCATCCAGCTATCAGGTGTATCACACCAATAGCTATGCCATACTGTTGGGTGTGGGGTTCTATGCATTGTGCTAATAGGTGTACTAGTACTGGTGGCCGTGTGGTGTCCGGCAGAGTAGAATAGCACCCACCCCTTACACTCGTGGGTGTCGTACAAGTGTCTGTATTAGTCGTACTAGTAACACACATAAAGTCGGGTACTAACTGGTCCCGCCGAGCCGGGCCGCGATCTCGGCCCAGCAGCGGTCGCGCGCGTCGATGTCGCGGTGGCTCTCGTGCCGCGTGTCGTACAGCACGGGGCAGCGGCGCACCTCGTCGATCAGCCGCTCGCGGTTGTCCAGGCTCTTCGACATCGCACCGCACACGGAGAATACTTAAGGAAACCATAAAAACAGTCATCTTAATATCCCGGTTATGCTCTCACGAACGGTGGCCCGAGGTCCGCCTTGACTATGATTCAGGATTTGACAGATCAGGTAATTACAGTGGAGCGACTGTCATCTGACCTCCATGACCCTGCTACCAGGGGAATCGTATCAGATTGGATCATGGTTACCAATTCAGTCACCTGAATGTGCAGGTTTCATCGTGATTTTTTCCCTCGCCGTAAGAGCATCGGTTAGTATTCAACTAATTTACATAACTCAGAAAAGAGTCATTAGTACATGGCCGCAGTGGGATTCGAACCCGATACCTCTCGCTTACGAATCGGATACCGTAGCCACTCGGCTACCGACGCTCCATGAGGAAAACAATACTAATATACTATTGTAAAGTTGCAAGCATAGAGATGGCCGTGTGGTGTCCGGCAGAGTAGAGTAGCACCAAACCCTTACACTCGTGGGTGTCGTACAAGGCGATTTATGTTTTCGAGACAAGATCTAGAGTCTCCGTAGGCTGGAAAATGGGCAGCAGCCATTTCCATTGTTATATTTATAACTCTGCGATTTCCAGCCGGTCTGCCAAGCGTGGAGATTATGGCAATAACCTCCTCTTTCGTAGGAGAGGTCTTAAGTCCTGCAGTGGACTGTTATGGGCTGTAATGATGAAGTATTAAGAAAAAAATCCTAATATAAAGTAAGTTTTTCTCTAAGGTTGCAAGCAGCTGGTTCTTTAAGGGTTACAAAATCGGGGTCGTAAAGGTATGAGTGACTCAGCGAATTCACGTTTCGACAAAGGTTGGGTTAGTGCAATGTTTTTCTTATTAGGACAATGTGGTAATTAGGCATCAACTTTTGCGCCGTGTGCGTCTAGTGCAATCGGGCATAAAAATCGTCTTCTTATTAGAAAATAATACTAGAATGGCATTAGAGGCTAGGGTTGCCAAATCTACTTTATAATATAGTATCCTACTATATTTTGTATCCTGTTGGAAAATATACAAATCTTCTAATAGCCAAATCCTCAACATTCTAGCAATACAGCGGGAACACGTCGTGTAAAATAGGAGCTATTTGGTAAAAGATTTTTCCATAAATGAAAAGTACATACGTAACTAAAAAAAATGTACCACTTTATTAGGTGTCCCCGGTAGAATAGCAAAGAATCTTGACAGGGGTATCATACAAATTAAAAATAAATCTATTTAAAAATAAGAAATAAATTTAATAGTTATATTTTTTAAACAGATACAATTTTTTTTTTACTTTTTGAAATTTCTTGGCTACCCTGTTAGAGGCGTCTCTTGTTTCTTATTTTCCTAACCACTCACACGTCCACAGGAAGTGTAGTACCCGAAAAAATATTTCTCAACCGTCCAAGTAGGTACTACAGGCCCCAAATCAGTTTGTTATCTGTTGACAGTTTGACAGCTGTCATTTGCTCATTTTTCAAATTATTCATCCATGATAGTACAGAAATCACTATATGGCTCCATAAGAAATTTTTCATTGATGGTAGTACTTGTTTTTCTCAAAAATGCGAAGCGGGCGGACGTATGAGACTAAGGTACTCTTGCGCCCCGGACCCTTGTATCTAGTGGCAACGCCTTTTGCGCCAAGGTGTGTGGCTAAACGCATTGCAATGTTTACATGTACATGGAAAAAACTACATTTTTACTCGGTCCAAAGTTTGTCTGGAATAGATCGCATGAAGCGATAAAGTCACCTTTACGCACATTGTATAATCAATCGATCGAGCCCGAAGCGATTGATCGATATCGCCGAGTCGGATGCGACAGCTTGATGCGTGCAATCAAGAGTTTTCAATTAGACTCCAATTGCTCACAAAAGAACAATTAAACAAAAAATCTAGTATACAAACAATTTCAAACAAACGCGGCTTCATACCTACAGCTTTGGCTAGCAAACCATCCTAAAGGCTGGTAAGACATAAAGCACTTTTAACATAAACCTAACGATAGAAATATCACAAAACACACTGATAGAGAGATAGCTCTATAAATATAAACCGGAATGTTTCGATACGTTGACAGCGATAATTTTGAGATATCGCTAATCAAAGAGATTATTCAACATTAGGATTGTCATAGATACCTACTAGACACACATACAGTGCCACCAAATTATCTAGTAGACGAAATTGGAACCAGCATTTTGTGTAGAGCAGCTAGTCCATTCAAAGCTCATAAGATAAACAAATACAATAGATAATAAGATAAACATATAGCGCCGCGCGCAGATATGTATTTGTTTACTTGTGTATACGGCTTCGGTATCGACAAATGCCTAAAAAAGAAATCTATATCTCTTAAGTAGGTAGACGTAAAAGTCTGTAAACGATAAAAGCATCGCAAGACTAGAGGTAAGCCAGACATGATGTGAGCGGAGAATAGGTCTTACCTTCCTCAGATTCCGCCTGTCAGTTGGTACGGTAATGGTGAGAGCACAGCGAAGCGATATCCCGGCAGCGGGCTAGCCCTCGCCCCGCCCGCGCGCGCGATACTGAGCGAGCGCGCGCATAGCGCCGCCATCGCCGCGCGGCCCCGCGTCGGCCGCGGAGCGCGCGTTGCCGCTCCGTGCGCCCTATCGCTTCGCGTATCGCCGCGAGTGGGCGCGCTGGTTTACGTGCGGGACAAAGATTAGATAGGTGTTGGGATGCAAGTAGGCACAAATGGGAGCCGAATATAAAATTTTCGAAAATAATTCATGTGCAACAGGTTGCTAAAAGGAGGCTCGTTATTTGAAAACTAAGCTAAGCTAAACTTTTTGACCAAGTTAAGCTTATTAAAATGTTTTTTTTTCTATTGTCTTCTACGACTAAGGGTCGTGATCACAATAAAAATTTTGCTTAGGTACTTCTTAAATGAAGGCTCTCCAATCCACTTTGTCTTCCGCTAAACTTGCAGATGCTTGCAGACCATATTGTATTGCTTCCGACCTCCGCAAACCAGAAAATGTGCAGCAGCATTTTCTATTGTGTATTGTAAACACTACGACTTCCGACCCACCTGCCAAGCGTAGAGATTATATGCCGTCAAGACTCAAGTCCAGCAGTGGCCCGTTAAGGCCTGTTATGATGAGGCTAGCCTGGCAAACATTATTTTCGGCATCGGTTCATCTGCTCGGTGAATGACCGCTACCATTTTTTCTTCCAAGTGCTGAAACACAATCAGGTTTTTAAGTTTTTCTCGTTCTCGTCTGGCAACATGTCCGAAGTATACTAGAAGTATCTGCATACAAATTCTACCCGTTTCCAATTTTAATTCGGCCAGAAAAAAAGACTTTGTTCGGCTTGCACTCCATGGGATATCATTTGTCGCGATTCCGATCTAGCGTATCCTATCCAAATACCTGAAATATAAAATTAAAAGCAACGAACTTAGTTTCTTTGTATGATATAAATGATTTAAGTATATTGTGAGGTTTTGAAAATACGACGTATCCTTTTCTCGAAGGAAAGGTCTGCTTTTTGTTTTTATCGACATTGTCGGGCTGTGTCTCCAGATTCTTCTTTCCCAATTTTCATACCTCAGAGAGACAGAGCTGTAGGTAGGCAGCCAACTGAAGCCGCTGTGCGTTATTCTTTGCCGCGTCCCCGCTCGCGCTGTTGCCAGCTCGCGCGCGTTGCCGCTCGGGACTACTGGTGGGCCTACATTTGAGACTTTTCATCTAATTTATTTGCTCGTTATTTAAGTTTAGGTACATTTGAATCACACTCCTGACAACTGAAATTAGGATGTATTTAAGGTTTTGTCATAGTCCCGTATATAGTGCCTAAGTGGCCACCGTAAATGGTGGAAAGCAAGCTTTATTTTATATTGCAAATTATTGTAGGTCAGAGTCAGAGGTACTTACTTACTCCAAATGACGCTTCGGTTGTAAGTTAGAACTAAGTACTTACCTATAATTTATCTACTAATAACAAGTAAGGTTTCAGTTGTTAACGACTTACATTTGACTTACCTAATTTTTGTTAGGTTAGGTTATGCTACAAATTGTTTACAGAACTTTTGCGATTTTAATAAAAATGTATAGGTACTCCATTTTTATAACTAGCCAGGTACCTACCTATTTGCAATCTTAATACCTAAGTATCGTCACTAAAGACTTCTCTCACGAAAGGGGAGGTTAATACCATAATCTCCTCCAAATCTTGGCAGGTGGGTTGGAGATAGCAGTTTTATACCTACCTAAATATAATTAGGCAAACGCTGTCGCACCACACGGCTAGTAATAAATAAAATAAATATTATCTATACTCGACTCCGTAATATGTCCCTGGTGCCGCGTTGCATGTACCCGTAGCTACAGATGGAAAGCCAGGTTGGTAGGACGGAGGCGCATAACGTCAAACAAACTATAATTAATCACAGAAATTGTCACCATTGAAATTGTTTCAGTACGTAGGTAGGTAGGTAACGTAGACTTATTTCATAATCGTGGCCGGTCATTATTTTTATGTCATGAATCAGTATCATTATTGAAAAATCATTAGGACATAGGTAGGTGATAATAGATACGAGCAGTGGGTAGGTACTGTGCGGTGCGCGGGCGCAGGCGGCGCGGGCGCGCCAGACGCGGCGTCGCCTCGCGAGGGTTCTCGGAATCGCGGCATGACTTCACATACTACGTTGGGTAGTAACATATTACGTATATGCCTACCTAATCTTTTTGTGTTAACACTTCTGGTTCATGCAAATCAAACCTTTTTGTGGCATTTTTTACTGCTTCTTTTTTTACAATACGCTGCTACGATCCGATCGCCCGCATGGCCCTGATCCGTCCATAACTTTTATGTTTAGATCAAGGTTGCACCTCTTCCACATTAGCGGAGGGTTTTTAGAAATACGCCGCACTTTTCAGGGAAAAGTTGCATGTCAGTTTTCCGTGGGTTAAGCTACGGATGCTCAAGCTGGTCCAGCTCTCAGACCTCAGTCGTCTTGTGCGAGAGACACTCAGCATTGGAACGAATTTATGCTATTTTATTGGCGGACACCACACTAACTAGACCGAGTCCATTCTACCAAGGTACTAGGTAATTTACTAGTTGGTACTCTACCGTGAGTAATCCGCCTAGATGGGTAAATACTCTTATATCCTTATCTAATTCTAAAGTATTTTTATTCTGTCCATGTTCAATGGAAAATGTACCTACAACAAAGCCTCAGTCACAGTTTAGTCCTTCCTACTGGCCGAGGCATCTGCTGATCGTCATTTTTGATTGAAACCTAATACTCTTGAGATATCGTTGATGTCTTGGGTGTCATGTAGTAACCATGGACTCTTGTTCTTATGTGTCGTGGGTGACAGTAATCGCCTTCCATCAAGTGCACTGTCTGGTCGTTTGCCAATATTCTGTGATCGTTTACAAAATGTTATAAATTAGATAAGTACCTCCCAATAACCCTTTCGGTTGACAGCCGCTGCCGGTTCGCGGAGCATGTCGCTGCGGCGGCGGCGGCGGCGCGGGCGCAGTCATCGAGGTCACCTTGACCAAATCACAGTTTTTGCCGTCACGGCGCAGCCATTACGCGCAGCGGGCGACTGCAAGCAGATTTAGGTGGTTCACTTTTTATTGCAGATCTGAGTCATATGTTATTACGTTTTAGGGTTTAGACAGAATGCTTACCTAAAAATCTATACATAGCTAATGCCATTATCTCCGGCAAACTGGTTGGAGATTGCATTTTTTAAATGTTCGTCTCTTTTTTTGTTCAGTAAACGGTGCAGTAGATTGTTTGGTTTACGGGTAAGTAATCGCTGCTCTACGACATTAGCCGCCTTGTAGAGTGCTCGTGATTATTCTGCTTGCAGCTGAGAATGGAACTAGAGACGGACAGCCATATCCATAGCAACCCCCAAACTTTATGTTGCCATGGAGTTGGCTGTCTGTCGAATTTAGTTACATTCTTAGCCGTTAGCATAGTTATCTGTACAAGTACAAGAACAATTTGTAGCGATAGTAGACGTTTAGGAGACCCGCAATACTTTAGTCTGTCCGAGCACAAAGTAGCACAATTTTTTTTTTCTGTTTCCCATACTTCGACTTTTCGTAGCGATAGTACTTACATACTTGTAAAAAACTGCTCTGCCTCACATCCTATTGGCAGTTTCGCTTTTCAGACACATTATACTCACCAAAAAGAAATTGACTTTAATGCGGCTGTGATTGGAGGTGCAACACCTGTATGTACGGAAGGGGTTCCATTTGGAAGGGGTTGACGCTGTAGCTATTCTACACTGTAAGACACTGGCTGTTGGGATAGGACACCCGCAAGTATAACATTAAATTAATCTTTCAACCGGTCATCATGGGTGTCCATTGTTTTGTCAACGGAGGAGTGGTAGGAGCAGATCTATTTTATTATGATCATCTTGGTGTTAATGTCCTGGTTATGCTCTCGCGCACGGGCCCCAGGTCCGCCTTGACCATGATCCAGGATTTGGCAGATCAGATAATTACAGTGGAGCGACTGCCATCTGATCCTGCTACCAGGGGAACCTGATAAGATTAGATCATGATTACACATTAATTCACCTGAATGTGCAGGTTTTATCACGTTGTTCTCCCTCACCGTAAAAGCATCCGTTAGCAACTAATGTACATAACTCAGAAAAGAGTCATTGGTTCATTGCCGCAGTGGGATTCGAACCATTCGTACCTCTCACTTAAGAGTCGGATACCTTACTACTCGGCCACCGACGCTCCGGAGCAGAACTATTTTGTTGTTCTATATAAAGGCGATCTATTTAGTAAATAATGCAAATCTTTTGTAACATGAAAAATAATTATGTTCGGGCTCGGCGCGCCTCGTTATTATTCCACCGCGTTCAAGGAGAGTGACTACAACAATCAACATGTAACTATTATACAATAACTAAACAGGTAGATAGGTGTTCGTACACTACACTCAAACGTAACTGTGTAATGCGGATGACTTTTATTATATCGTGCCGTACGTATGAAGTAAGTGTGTGTACATCTCCGTAAAATTATGTCAGTAAGTCTAGGTATATTGGAAGCATAGAAAAATAATACTTGTTGATTGGAAGTAAGAAGTTAAAGTGGCAGGCAGGAAATACTTCACTGGTGTGATAGAGGACCATTTTTCATCCAGATATAATCTAAGTTTATGTGCGTAGGGGGAGGCCGGGAGAGTGTACCCGCTCGCCAATTAAATACTCATGTTATTTTTTATACTGACATAATTTAAGTGAATTGTATCTTAACTACACAAACTTAGATATATTTTTTCTTCAGAACGTATACAACATTATGTACACGTACGTAACTTTAATATTTTGTCAATTACTTACGAATTTTCCAAAAAATATTTTTATTTATGTCTCCCAGGAGATTTTACCCTCCAATTACTCTCCAATTAATCAAAAATACTGTAGATTTATTAAAATGTTATATCATGACAACACACTTAATATTACAAAATTCAATGAGAAAATTCGAAACTGAGTATTTTTCAGGTACGTAATTTAAATAATGGGTGTCACACGTGTTTTGAGTTATGTCATTATTACTGTGACAACCTTTGGATTTTAAGTCTGTTTCTTGTCGATTCTTCCTATATTTGAAGGGTTTTTATGGGTGTCTATTTATTTGAAAAACAAAAGAAATAATTTTATAAGGAAATTGCATGAGAGATCACCCGGCTAAAGTCTCCCAGCCCACATGGAGATAATGTCTCCACCCCACGCCTCTCTAAATTATTTTATTTTTATAAAAAACTATGCGACATATTTAAAAGCTTATTACAGTAAGTGTCACTATGGTAAATGTACTATTAATACAAAACAATATAATATACATAACCTAAATTTAAAAAAGTGTTTTCTAAACCTAACCGCCGAATGCAATAATGCCGCGAAAGAGGTGCGAGGTGTGCATGTGACATCTAAGAAGTGCAACAATTCCGCAATACATAGTGTCACAAAGATTCTATAAGTAGTGGTTAATGACTCCCACGGTCCCACCTGGTAAACTCTCCCGGGCTCCCCCTAATCGAGAACACCTAAACATCCAAACGAAGTAGTGGGCAAAAAGCTAGCAAACTTTTTTAATTAATCTATGCAAATGACAAATGAATATGTTTCGGTATATCCGGGTACAACGAAAATTATCTCTCACATAAACAAAATTACAGCCGCAAAAACGAAACTAGGTACTCACAACTCAGTTATTATTAACGAAGGAAATGTACCATCACTCCAACCGTTTTTTGTGGAGAGAAAAATATTCGCGATACTTTTTTCTTTCGACAAAAAATAGATTTATGCGAAGACTGAAGAGGATAAGGTCTATTTTGCCGGTGGCGCGCGCGCAGCCAGCGACGCCCGCCCCGCGCTCCCCGCACCCACCGCGCCGCCCGCGCCTCCCGCGCCGCCCGCGCCGCCTGCACCGGAGAGTAGGCACTCCGCTGGTCGCATGACATAATGCCGCAAAAAACAACAAGTCAAGGCTTTCTGCGAGTCACGGCGCGCGCAAAAACCGTAGCCATGGCAACAGCGTCGTGCGTCGGCGTCGCATCAATAACCAACATGAAGAGCCAAATATACTTGGACCATAAACCAATTTCTTTGTTCAGAACCGTGTAAAGAGTTTTTACAAAACTAAACTAATCGCAGACTTCACAGATGATTTTTAACTCTACCTTGTGCTGGTTGTTGTTTCACCGATGAAAAATATCTTCGTAAGTAGTATTTCTTTCTAACTTCGGAACCATTCGGATCAAGAAGGTACAAAGAGGACAATGAAACATAAATACACTCTTTTGAAAAACCCAGGACTAATATATTTTAGAGAATTTCGAGACATGTTCCACATTGTCTCATCTGGGTTTACGTATCTATTTAGGAGTCACTATAAAATATATAGAGCGAACACTGGCAAGGACAAGGCACGGCGACATCTCGTCTGCAATCGCGCGTCACTTGAGCGCCTCTGCGGGATCGTCGGTATAAATCCCTCTGACATCTAAATTGTATACATCTAGTAGTATACATACAGGCTAGTTACATACTATGCATGCATCTCTTCCTACCCGCATATTTTTAATATCAGCCCTCAATAGGTACAAAACAACCATAATAATAGATCGTCACTCCCGTACCCACTTGGCAACATAGAGTACGCATTTGGAACATGAACGCGGTACATTTCAAACGGATTAGCCGAAGTCACGGTTCATTAGCTGCCGGCGGAACAATGGGCCCCTGATGAGTGGCACTCGGCCGCGGCGGCGGCAGCGGCACTGGCTTGCGATACACCTATTTCGAACTGAACTTACCTACCTAGATGTATTATGTTACTATGAATAAATATCTCTCCCGCGAATAAGCATACCAAGGCCAACTCGAATATGCTCTTTGCAGTCATTTCAGCAGTCATTTGTAATCTTCGGATACTTACACTGTGTCTGGTTCACCAGTTCAAAGTTGCTCAGCGTGCTACTTGGAGTCTCTCTGAAGGATAAAATTCGTAACGAAGTAATCTGACAGAAAACCAAAGTTACCGCCATATTGCACAAAATTAGTAAGCTGAAGTGGCAGCAGGCTGGCCATATCTGCCGAAGGACCGACAACCACTGGGGTCGAGTTCTTGAGTCGAGACCGCGACTCGGACAAGTAGAGTGACGATGTGCGGGCCGTTGCTGGTGGATGCTGAATGCGGCAAGCCGAGGACAGACAGCCGAGTGCGTTGGCGATCATTGGGGAGTCATGTTTATCTGTGGATTGGCTGATCAAGATTTCCAAACTTCGACTGCATTGTCAGTCATGCTCTCAGGTGAGATGGCGTCAAATGGCTGGCTGATAAAAATTAATACTTAATGTACTAAGTAAATAGAAGGTGAAGAAGCAACGCTGCAGTGTCAGTACGTAAGTGGGCGCGGTCGTTAGCGGCTGGCCTGGCCTTGGCTGCGAGTCAAGTTCGCCGGTTCAGCGGCCGCTTCCCTCCCCGCGCTCCCGCCCCCTCCCCCGCCAATTAGTGCTTCTGTGAAACCATTACGGCGGTTACATCACTGCTGAAGCGAGCGCTGTCACCTCGTATTTGGAAAGTTTCCATCGTGCGCAATCTGTCATCTTTCGTTCGCAACTATTTTTTGTGCTCCCTACACTACAATGTAGCAGGCATAGGTACTCTCTCAAGTGTACTTCCTGTAAAGACGCCTTTGGCTGGCTACAAATCGCGCTCCCGTGTAAATCGAACTAATTAGAGGCGTACTCAAGCTCTTATAGAAGTAGTGAAAATGAAACATTCAGTTATTCTCTTGGTGTAACGTAGGTATATGCGTAAGATAACATCATAAGCATTATAAGGCATGCCGAAACCCCGCTCATCTGTATGCATTTGCCGGACCTACATTGTTTCCAGCAATGTGTGTATGGCCGTCGAGATAAGCGCGTATGATCTCGGCGACACGCAAACACACTGTTTGCCCGGGAGGGGCCGGCGGGACACACAGCGCTCATCCTGTGCATCGTGTTGGGTCTGCAAATAGTGCATTTATGTATCTTGAAACAGGTAAACATATTGTGAGCCTGTGTAATGTGTGTTGATCTTCAGTTCAGTTAAACCTGGAAGTGTCCCTGTCCCAATTCAATTCAACGTTTAATATCTTTGGATTTAATATGCTGGGGTAGTTTTCGTTGCGAGGATTGCGTCATACTAGTAACTCCCAGATTTCCCAAAAAAACACACCAATTGTTACCTACAGGGCTACCTACCGCGTTGGAATGAAGCCAGCAGTTCCCGAGCCTGACGCTACGTTACCCGTACTAGCGTGTCAAATTGGCTGGTGTCGAGTCAGCGTCAGCGGCGGGAGAGGCCCTGGGGAGTAATTTGCGTGCGCCGGATTACGCGGCATCCAGCCCGCGGCCCATTTATTCCTCTCCTTAAGGCTTAAGAGATCAGCGCGGCCGGGATTATGTTGACACGTGTAAAGCGAACGGCGAGGCCACGGCGCGGGCGTGCGGGAGTAATGCTCGCCAAATTGTATAGAATTACCTAAGCACTCACACCTTTAAACTATAATCCAATTATTTGAACGGCTTCTCTGTTTTGCATTATGCCATAAAAATTACAAGGACAAGTAAGAGGATCCAGGTCAGGTAGGACATAATATTCATTATGCAATCTGTTGAGTTGAAATGTATGACTTATTTGTAGAGACTAAGCTACTATCTACAGCAAGTGCCTAATATAGGTATCTACGCTACAAACAATTGACGAGGGTTATCATCATCATCATCATCATCATCTTCGACGATCCGTTAACAGTTAACTTGATTCTTCATTGGAGTTCTTTTTCTAACAGAGGGAGGCAAACGAGCCGGTGGATCAGCTGATGAATGTGATCACCACCATCACAACACCAGGAAGGTCGCGACTTGGTTCGTGTCTCGAAGACTCCAAGTTTTGCCAAAGATCTTCTTGTTTTCGACTCCCTTGACACGCAGCAACGTACTTAAAGTACCACAAACATATCTGACCCGGTGGCCAAAGCTGGAACTAAGTATTGTCATTTTGAATAGCGACGATGTCACCGGGTCGGCTAAGTTGTTGCACTTATTACTCTGGTCTATGGACTTCTACTTATTTACTACCACTGTCTCGGTAAATGTAAGTAGTTGGTGCTGTTTTCTAATACTCTTCTGTAGTTCGTGCGAAATGGATGGGCAATAACGGACGTTAATCTTTCGGTCAGAACTAATTTGTAAGTTATTGGAGTATCTAAATAGTCGTATTAGGTACAATTTAATGAAATAGAACAATTTATAACAGTTATCATATGTTTTATGAGATAATGGCAGTTCTTGACCGTCAGTTCAAGACACGCTATTGCCATTAAATTTGGCACAAACTATAGACTCCATATGGAATTGATACAAAAATTACTTATACTTAGTTCCGAACAAGGTCGGAGTATTATTTCCAGTCTAGCAGTTATATTCTCAACCGAACAGAATATTTTTTCTCAATTTCGCTATATATGGTAAACATTGTTCAGCAATTCGCCCCACTCGTGTCCAGTTTCCAGGCTTATCGGCAAGCGGCGGGCGAGGCAGGGGCGCGGGGCGCGGGCGGCTTAAGATAAATGACGTGGACGTGGCTATTAATTCTGCGGGAAGACGAACCGGCGGCAAAAAAGGCCGAGAAAAAGTGAAGAGTTGCTCGGACCGGTCCGCTACCGGCGCGGCGGCGGCGCGGGCGCAGCCTGCAGCCCCCTCCCCCCTCCCCCGCCGTCCCCTCACCTCCACTGAACCCGCCGCGACCCGGAGCGCCTACACTTACTCTTTACTCCTTACTTCCAGTTACGTCGCCGTGCCCTTGGCTGACCTCGACTTGTGGACGGCAGGGAAACTGGATACAGAGGGCGTGTCCAGTCTGTTGGAAATCAAGTTGGTCGTCAGGACTTAAGAGGGGTACCACACTGACAAATGAAGACTGTGAGTAGCCGCAGGTGACGACGATTGACATAAATTCGGAGTAATGGTGTCATCATCGGCACCACGACGGCGATTCATACCAGTACAACCTGTAGCCGCTGAAATAAAAGTACGAATGCCTTCATAGCACTCGATATGATGAGACAGCTTTCGTTGAATGACGCTACGTTGTATTGTAAGGCCCCAAAACTGTTCTTGGCTAAAACTAGAGCAATGTAATGTACAGGCTACTAGTATCTACTTCTAAGTGCACTAATCAAGTTTTCACCACATCAAGCTAACCTCTTACAACCATACGTATCTCTGCCAGCATTCACTCCCAAAGGCTCCCGAAGCCCGGCCGCAGCCTCCGCGCCCGCGCCGAGTCCGCCATATTGTGCTTTAATCACAATGATTGCAGTCGAAGCGAGGACCCTAAACATCAAGTTTTACTTTATGCCTTATCCGATTGTAACCAGTCCGGCCGTCCTTGTCTGGCGCGCGGGCGGGAGCAGGACGGCGCTAAGGCCGGGTCACGAAGAAGGCTGTATTTATTTTCTTTGTTGCCCACAAAGCACATTGTCAGATGTTGATCGCCATGGAATATAGAAGGTACAATTGATCATTAAGATTGATAGTGTTTCAACCGGTTGTCGATACGTTTTAATGGTTTTAGGTTTTTTTTCAGTTTTAACTCTTTTAATTGAAACTCGACTATTTATAATCGGGCTGTCTGGTAATTAAAACTTATTCTAAAAAGTTTAGCTGACTTCCTGTAATTAATAGATAAGTATTGTGTTACAGTGCGATGGATTGCGAGTCGGGTTTGCTAGCTCTCTACGAGTCGCAACGTTGTATGCCTTCACCGGGTTATAAATAATAAATGTCATAATCATCTTCAAAGACACATTATTATAACAATCCATATTGGTGAAGCCAATATCGGCATTTAATCTCCAAAATACTCAACGAAGATGCTGCTGCTCATTTTCTAGCTTACGACCTGATTACGATCTGCCGATGTGGCCCGTTGTTGGATGGGGTTGGTGATGCATGTATCCGAGAGGCTGTGATTCTACACTGCCGGTCACCATACTGTTAAAGTATGGTGACCGGCAGTGTAGAATCACAAACAACTTAGGTACGTGTTGCTTTTGAATCACACACAAATGATGTACCTACCGACTACTTATAAACTCATATTTAGTACCTACGAATATTATTATGATTGTTGTTCATCTCTCACCCAGATATGCAGTTAGTTACTACGATACGAATAAGTATTTTAATACAGAGTAACCTAAGCAAAAGTATCTAATTCTGTCTATGTTTTATCCACACCATACCGCTGAACAGATTTAGTCAAAATTAGCCAAGGAGACCAACTTGGGAAAGAACCAAAAATATCTGAATGGGTTGTAGTAGGAGATGAAAGTTTCTACGGAGAACAAATCACTTCTCAAGATACAGTGATGCAGGGGATTACAAATAAGAGGTTAGCATATTGGAGAGAAGAAAGGCGATTCTCCAACGACAAGAGTTTTACTCTTAATGATGATGATGGTTATGATGATCCACGCGGACCAAGTTGCAAAAATTACTAGTTTAATTTTATTCTAAAATCGATAAAGATATAGGTACCTAATACATAGTCGCAAAGCGTAGCTGCGCCCGCGCAGGTCGGCAGCGAGACGGACAAATTGCTCGCAATCGCAACCAGAAACGGAGCGTACGCCCGGTAGCAAACCCGTTCCCAACCCGCCGGCCGGCGGCGCGGGCGGCGCGGGCGGCGCGGGCGGCGCGGGCGGCGCGGGCGGCGCGGGCGGCGCGGGCGGCGCGGGCGGCGCGGGCGGCGCGGGCGGCGCGGGCGGCCTGCCGCGCTCCTCCGAGGGTTGCCAGTGCAACACCAATCGAATGTAACTCTTGATCATGTTCAACAAATAGTATAATATCCACTACTCATATTGTGAATAAATGATTAAGTAGGCAATGTAAAATCAATATTTGTAAAACCTCTTTAATCCTCAGTAATACAATAATAAAATATGGTAAGTAGTAATAAAGAGCTGTTCATGAGTGAGTAGACGATAAAGTGTATATTTATAACAATATCTGCATTTTATTTCGACTATATAGAAACCGCGCCATCACAGTAATTCAAAGTGTCAATTAGACCTGTGACATCTGTGTCCTCTAACGTCAAATCAGGTGTAGTGTTGCAGCATGTCGTCGATTTCCTATGGCAGTAGCTAGACATATACATAGACATATTGTTTATTTAGCAACTGCGGCAACTTACCTACTTTGATACAATACAAAAGCTTAGAAAGGAAATATGTATTCCTTTGCCATTGTTAAATTATCGTTTTGTATTGTACATTTATTAATTTCAATAACCTATTTTTCCACAATAGCGATACGGAAATTGTGTAGTTTTTTCTATTATTCGCTACCAGATAATTATAAGGATTAAAAAACTGAAAATATATTAAGCAGACCTATGAGAAACAGGAAATGAGCGCTTACAGCAACAAGTTATAATTATAATTCGTTCACATCTCATTCAATATCGATGATGAGTTATAACTCTTTGCTTTAGGGTTTCGTAAGTCAAAACGAAAAAGTGGTCTTACCAACCGTGGATATTAAAGTTCCTACATAATTTTCTTTCAAAGATAAAACGGCGTTTGATATAGGTACCCATCACACCAGCCACCAGCCACAGTCACTAGCGCCTCATTTTCATTAGATAGAGGAGAGATTTGACTGGCAGCCAGGTTGGATTGAAATCTATTTTATACTCTTACCTGCTCTACTTCATCTATTTACTCTTACTTCTAGCACAGAAAATTTAAACAAGCGAACTGTTTTTAACCACCGACGAAAAAAAGGGGGGGAGGGTTATAAGTTTAAATGTATATTTGTGGCTATGTGTATGGGTGTGTCTGTCTGTGGCATCATGGCTCCTGAACGGATAGACACATTTCCATGCGGTTTTCTTATTCTGAAAGTGGTGGATAGATCACAGCTTTGTAAGATTAAAATCGGTTCACCAATTTCGGAACCATCGAAGTACCTATATACTAAATTATACATAGATGTTTTTCTATTGGTGGGGATATGCAACCAATATTATACGCAGATTAAGATTGTGCCACAGGAATTACTATTGTACAGAATCCTCAGTGCCCGAAACTTACTCGTACTTATCTGTTATTTTTTGTAATGTTGTTGGTTGGTCTGCGCGCGCGCCGGTACCGGTCCGGCCGGTCCACGCAGCGAGTGATCTCATCCCACGTGCTTACCCTCTAAAAATCTACTTTAACACTTAGCACCAGAGTTCATTTTACATTATCCAAAATCAGATTTACTCGTTCTTTTTGTATGGATCTAATGTTTATAAGTGAAGCAAGACAAACGTAATAATAAGGCATTCGATTTAATTGCTTTTTAAAAGTTATTTAAAGAAGTAACGGTGTTAAATTTAAATACATACCTGCCTGTTAAAAATAAACCTTTAGCCTAGTTAATTTGCTACGTATTTTAAAGCAAATAATACTAGTTCGTTTTGTTTACAAATATGTTTTTAAGTATTATAGCAATATAGGAATATAGTCTATCTAATAGGAATCACGATAAACAATACGCATCCTACGCACAAGTGAATTAGGGCTAAACTCATTAGGATTGTTAGATTGCGAGTCGGCAGGCCCGCGAAGTAGACGCGAACAAAAACAAGAGCCGTGTTTGGCCGCCGCCGCGCCGCGTGCGTAGGCGCGGATCGCCCGCTCCTCGTAACCAAATTATTTTTTTGTCCGTCTCACTGAGATTATTACGGCACGATAACAAAAACACCTAGTGATTTAATGGCGAGATTTATAAGAAATAATTGATGTAAGCGCTGTTTAATAAGAGTGTGTTGTTGTGGGGATTATTATGAGCTATAAGCAGCCAACTTGGCTACAAGTGTTATATTGAGCGAATAAGTGGGTACATTAACTTTCAAAATTACAACCTTGTAAATTAATACAGACATATGAAGTAGTTTAGATGTTGTACACTTATGCTGTTTGTCTTTAGTCCTATAGGTACCAATAACTACTGACCTGCAAGTGGTCTGGTGGGCACTTCGTTACTGAAAAGTACGTTGGAGATACAAGACAAAGTCCTGGTGAAATGTAGAGTAGATTCTAGAGCAGTGCGTATTACCATAGGTTTAAAAACCTACGTACAAGTAGTACCTTACCACCGAGCGGAAACACCAGTTGTTCCATTTTACACACTAATTTAACGCACTTCCTTGTTATTCTTGTATTAGACACACTGTAGTAGTTACACACAATAGTGTAGTTTAGGTACTCATTTAGCAAAAGAGAATTAAAATGATATTAGGTAAATATATAGGTACCTATGAGTTACTGTGCGTGGGCGTTTACAAGCCGTTGCCGGAGTCGACGATTTGCATTTTTATGCCACAATTAAGCGAGTCCGGGATGATTGCCGCAAAACCTCTCGCCTCGCCCCCCGCGCCCCGCGCCCCGCCGCGCCCCGCGCCCCGCACCGCCCCGCCGGCCCTGGACCGGTCCCGGGATTAATTCCCTCGCGTCCTCCACTCCAGGCCTTTGTTATTAATTACGTAATATTCTTTTGTTGAAAAAGTTAATGGCCGAAAAAGTCGTTAGCGATATTCAAATAGGCGGATGCGAGTCGCGACCGCGGAGCGGATCCGCTCGTCGCGGCTCAGAGCGCTAACGTATTCGGGCACCAGGGCCTCTCCTCTCGGAATCTTCCTCCTGACCTCTTCCATACTCTCAATTTAGGTCTTTTATTGCCTAGGGCAGGGGTTCCCAAAGCGTGCGTCGCGACGCCCTGGGGCGTCGTGGTGCCATCGGAACGCACAAAAAGTCCCAAATTTAAGATTAGATTAAGAGAGATTTATCAAAAAATATGATAGCAGTGATTTCAAAACTTGATTTGAGAAGTTTTGCTTAGCATGTTCATTGGAAATAAAACCACAGGGATCTTCTTACAGAAATATAGGTTTTAAGACTCTCGTGGTCATTCACTACAATTCTTTTAGAAATGTGGTGCAGAAAACTACGGGTTGTAAATGGAGTCAAAGCTTGACTCCCTTGACTATTATTACTAAAAAAAAAGCCAGCGCTACGAAACTGCTACTCGTAGCAGTTTCAGGATGTCGCGTTGATGTCTAATATATGAAACACAATATGTCGTAGATTTTTACGTCAGTTTATTAAGGTAAGGTGTTCAAAGAGTACTAGTCCGAAGTCCCGCAGCCTGTCTGCCCATCATAGAGCAAATATAGCTCTCGAAACAGAAATATTATCACGAAATATCTGTTAGGGCTGGTTTCCGAGAGTGATATCTAAAAGTTCCCTGTCGCGTATTATTGTACGTCCCCTATATGATGGCACCTTATGCCTTTATCCTAGTCTCTATGACTAACCTCACGAGGTCAGGGGTCTCCTGGATATAAAAATGGTTGAACATTAGGGATACGTAAACAGCAAATTCCATTTTCGCCTATAAGCATAAAGAATACAGTAAACCGCACCTACCACGTAACAAAGGCCTATAAATCATTAATTAAAGCGCCCCCCGCTCCCCTCCCCCCGCCGCCGAATGGGAATACTTCTATCCTCTGATTTATTTTATTGCAGCATTTCTAAGGGCCGCGGTGACATACGTGCGAACTAATAACAGCCATTCGCGCGGAGCGGCCACAAAGCGATGATCTTTACGAGGCGCCGTTAAAACTCCTAATAAAATAGCTTTACAATGTCATATTTTATAAAACTGTTGTAAGAGAACGTAATTATTCGGGTTTTATGGCTCTGAGGCGGCCCGCGATCTAAGCTGCCTTGTAAGCCGTATGGATGTGCTAGGATTAGGACTACGAAGGGATACGTTGCACGGTACTTATACATCCCCAGTGCGTGAAGACGACTCGTCCATGAGAAAGTGGTAAGGTTCCGTTATCAATGTCACTGTAAGACCCTGCCTGATTTTCTGTTATTGCACTAGATAGATATCCTATGGCTTGTGCATTCTACCGAGAACTTTATCGCACCACCTATTGAACCTCCAAGCGGACTCTTTAGGCTTCATTATTAGAGTCCTACTGGACAGACTGTACCCCTGAGGTTGACAGTAGGTATAGCAAATGTCAGGCCGCAAGCTTGTCCGACATTGTAGTGGTATAAAAAACTACAAGTTGTAAGTGAGGAAATCGGGTGTAAACTTAAAATGTACAAGTCGCCATCTCACATCCGCCCCGCCGCCGGCCGCGGCGCGCCGGCAGTCAGCTCAATTAGTGTCGTATGTAACGAAGCTCCCCTTCCGCCCTGCCCCCTCCGCCCCAAGTAATGATCCAGTTTGAATTTTAGACTGATCCTATGTCGATCACAGCAAGAGTTAAAATCGAGTGGCGTGTGGATATGGTGGCAATGGGTTGAGACAGTCATGATGACTGATCGCTTGTTGGAGCATAAAACAGTTCATTAGTTCAAGAAGTATGTAGTAATCAAGTTATCCATCTTTTATTATCATCCGTCAATTAAGGTCATCTATCGTTTTGTTTTTATTTTAGTCAAGGTATGGTTGAAGGAACGTTGACGAGGGAGGACAAGTCTTGGATATTGAAAGAATCTGAGAGAGGGAGTGGACAGCTGGTGTGATCTGAAATTGAAGAGGTTAGAAGACGGACAAAAAGGACATCATAGCATCACGCCGTTTTCCTTTAGGGGTACGTAGAGGAGACCACACCACCAAGCCAAAGTATACCTCTTAAATAACTATTGTTTTTTTTTTTTTTGTTCTCTCAGCAGCACCCCTTTCCACACTTCGAGTGGACTTTTGTAATATCAGGGGTCTACACTCCAATCTGAACGCCGTACATCACCACCTAGAGACGGTGAAGCCCGCCCTACTTTTCCTGACGGAAACGCAGATATCACCTCCGGCTGACACTTCGTATCTCCACTATCCTGGATACAAGCTGGAACATAGGTTTTTACCTCGCGCTGGTGTGTGCCTATTCGTCAGAGGTGATATCTGCTGTCGACGTATGTATGTATGTATGTATGTAAACTCTTTATTGCAACAACATAGTACAATTCAATAGGAAACAGTTACAAAGCAAAGGCGAACTTATCCCACAACGGGATCTCTTCCAGCTAACCTTAGACAAGCCGAAAGGAGCTTTAGCGAGCGGCAGAGGCAATAATCGAGTACCTTACCTACTATAAAAATAACCAAAGAATTAATTTAAATATATACCTACCAGTCAGACTTATCAGTAAGTAAGTACATAAATAAGTAAACTATAAATATACAAACCCATAAACATATATCCATATGATAAATATATACATATATATATACACATAAATATATACATATATGAAGCTCCAATGGCATTAAGCTCCGACGACTTAATGCCATAGAACTAAGTGACGAATCTGTGGTGTGGGTGTGCGTAGAACAGGGGGGTCTATCCCGTGTCTACGCATGCCTATACAACAACCGTCACGGCGTAGGTGAGACAAATCGGTTTTTCGAGCACATACAATGCGCTACCGACAAAGTCTTTGAGCGGTATCCTTCCGCCGAGTTGGTGGTCCTAGGAGATTTTAACGGTCACCACACTGAGTGGCTAGGGTCAAGCCGTCCTACCAACCCAGCCGGGAGGTCCGCCCATGAATTTTCTCTGGCCCATGGTCTCACGCAACTGGTATCAGAACCCACTTACTTACCGGATGTTGTGGGCCGTGATCCTTCTTTGTTAGACCTTCTGCTTACCACCCACCCAGACGTTTATCAGGTGTCCGTAGATGCTCCTCTTGGGACATCAGACCACTGCCTGGTCCGTTCCGAGGCGCCTCTTGCTATACCCGAACGGGCTCGCCCCAGTGGGTCACGCAAGGTATGGCATTATGGTTCAGCAGATTGGGATGGATTGCGAGAATTCTTTGCGTCGTACCCGTGGATACGGATTTGCTTTTCCTCAAATGACACCAACATCTGTGCTGCCGCTGTAGCTGATGTCATACTGCAGGGAATGGAGTGTTTTATCCCGTCCTCTGTAGTCCGTCTCGGCGGCAAGAGTCAGCCCTGGTACGACAGGCCTAGTGCTGAGGCAACTCGCCTCAAGCACGATGCTTTTCGTGGCTGGACAGTGGCTCGGGCCCAAAAGGACCCTAATACCCACATTTTGAGGAAAAAGTACAATGCTGTATCGAGGTTTACAAAGAGGGCATTGGCCGGAGCAAAATACAAATTCATCGGTGGAATTGGAGAGAAACTAATCAGCTACCCCTCTGGGAGCCGTGCTTTTTGGTCTCTCTCCAAAGCTGTCGAGGGGAACTTTTGTCGGACCACCTTTCCACCTTTGCGCAAGCCGGATGACCAATTGGCCCACACAGCAAAGGAGAAAGCCGATCTCTTGGGTAATCTCTTTGCTCATAACTCAACTCTGGATGATGGGGGAGCTGCACCGCCTACCATCTCACGGTGTGAGGGCATCATGCCCGAGGTTCGTTTCACCCAAAAAATCATAAGACGTGTGCTTCTCTCCCTAGACATCCGGAAGTCCAGTGGACCTGATGGCATTCCGGCTATCGTTCTTAAAAAGTGTGCTCCCGAGTTGTCTCCCGTGTTAATGCGCCTATTTAAGCTTTCCTACACCTCAGGAACGGTGCCGTCTTCGTGGAAGTTAGCCCATGTGCACCCGATACCCAAGAAGGGTGACAATTCAGACCCATCAAATTACAGGCCTATAGCGGTAACCTCCTTGCTCTCTAAGGTGATGGAGCGGGTCATAAATATCCAGCTCCTTGGATACCTCGAGGATCACCAGCTGATCAGTGACCGTCAATATGGCTTCCGTCATGGTCGCTCAGCTGGTGACCTTCTTGTGTACCTAACACACCGGTGGGCTGAGGCTGTTGAGAGCAAGGGGGAGGCTCTGGCTGTCAGTCTTGATATAGCCAAGGCATTTGATCGGGTCTGGCACAGGGCACTGCTTACAAAACTCCCGAAGTACGGTATCCCCGAGGGACTCTGCAATTGGTATCCAGCTTTCTGTCTGGGCGGAGTATCCAAGTCGTTGTCGACGGATGCTGCTCCGATACCAAGAGTATTAATGCTGGAGTACCCCAAGGTTCAGTGCTGTCTCCCACGCTGTTTCTTCTGCATGTCAATGATATGCTGAATATTCCCAGTATTCATTGCTATGCAGATGACAGTACTGCAGACGCTCGTTATACTGGCCGTGCGAATATCCCTCGTTCCGTGGTGTCGGAAAGCCGAATAAGACTTGTGTCAGAGATTGAACACTCCTTGGAGCAAGTTGCTCACTGGGGCAGATTGAACCTGGTGGAATTCAACCCCTCTAAGACGCAGGTCTGCGAATTTTCCGCCAAAAAGGATCCTTTTGTCATGGTGCCGCAGTTCCAAGGAACATCCCTCTCCATCTCAGAAAGTATCGGGATCCTTGGTGTCGACATATCAGACGACGTACGGTTCCGAAGTCACCTGGAGTGTAAGGCTAAACTAGCCTCGAAAAAACTTGGTGTGCTTAACCGGTCTAAGCGATACTTCACCCTAGAACAGCGCCTGTTGCTGTATAAGGCACAGGTGCGGCCACATATGGAGTATTGTTCCCATCTTTGGGCCGGGGAAACCGCCGACCTGCTTAATCACTTGGATTCTATACAGAGGCGCGCCGTACGAATTGTCGACGATACCATACTGACAGGCAAGTTAGAACCACTGGCTGATCGAAGGGACTTTGGCTCCCTGTGTATGTTCTACCGGCTGTACAATGGGGAGTGTTCTGAGGAATTATTTGATCTGGTGCCCACAGCACAATTCCGCCATCGCACCACCCGCCGTGGGCTGGGTACTCATCCCCATTACGTGGACCCTCTAGTGGTGTCCACGCGAAGATTCGAAAGAACGTTTCTCGCTCGTACGATTGATGTGGAATGAGCTCCCAGCCACGGTGTTTCCTTTGGTCTATGACATGGGATCGTTCAAGAGGTATATTAGAGGTATCCTAAGAGGCGGGCAACGCATTAGTAGCACCCCTGGTGATGCTGATGTCCATAGGTGACCACTTTCCATCAGGTGACCCGCATGCCTGTTTGTCTGCCGGATAACATAAAAAAAAAAAAAATGATGTCTCCCAACAGACCCGTCCTATTTCCATGACCTTGACTACGTAGGTTAGGACCGTGTACGTTCGTAAAATTTCACCACATTATCTACTAAATTCAACCTAGCTAAGGCTAATAATTATGTGCAGAGTATGATCCCGAACCTACTTCCGCTAAGCAAGCGTATCGTCCCGACGCCGGTTTGCATAATGAGCAGGACCTTATCTCATGAATCTTCATGCAAGTGCGGGGATCCGCGCAGCTGACGACAGCCGAGAGGAGAAACAAAGACAAAGCCACTTGTTAGCCGTCCGGGGGGACCCCGCGCCCCCCGCCCCCGCCCCGCCGCGGGCGATCTGCTTAGAGCTGGGTACCTCGATCATTCAGAAATATGGGGTTATTTTATTATATTTTATTTACTTAAGGAAAACCAACAGCAATGATTACAATATAAAATAACACTGGAAGCACAGAGCCAATTACAGGTTTCCACCAATAGACATTGTATAAACTAATACATACTTAACTAAAAGTTAAGCAAACCGAACAGTCTATTAGACTACAATTTCAAACCTTAACTAAAATACACCTAAAATACCCGAAAGTAATGCAACAATAGTTAATAAATAGTATGCTTTAAGAAAATGCTACAACGTGTCGAAGTAATACTTGAGTATGCGGTTTCTCGCTGACTCACAACTTGTGTTAAATAACTCAAGGTCAATTCTCTTTGATAAAACATTAAAATTATTAGTTAATAAATAATTTTGATGGTCTTTACAGAATTAAATTCCTTAGAGCATCTTATTATGAACCCTAGTGCCTTATACGCTTTAGCTGTTATTCTATTAATGTGATGATCAAAAATAAGCTTGGAATCATGAAGAACGCCCAGATCACGCACCACCGATTCTCTCTGCAAGATTTTACCTTTTAGGCGATAGTTAAAAATTATAAACTCATGCTTACGACCATATGTTACAGCCGAGCATTTTGCGGGGTTGAGGTCCAGGTGATTTATACTACAGTACTCTTCAAGGCGTACGAGATCGGTTTGCAAGGCATCTGCATCAGCAATGGAGGTTATAGTGGCGTATATTTTCATGTCATCAGCAAAACAAAACAGACTAGCTATTGAGAAACATAAATTAATGTCGTTTATGAAAATAATGAACAATAGAGGTCCCAGCAAAGAGCCCTGGGGTACCCCGCTAGGTATAGTAACCCAGCTAGATACGTAATTGCTGATGACAACAGCCTGAGATATGTTGTTTATATAGGAGGTGAACCACCTAAGCAGATCGCCGCTGATCCCTATACCGGCCAACTTACTTATCAGTAGTTTGTGGTTGATTCGATCGAAGGCCTTTAAGGTATGTAGTAACTTAGGTGCAGCTCACTGTGTCACTGCAAAATGGAATCGGTTACGTAAGAGTTTTGTTTTTTCCACTTTTTCTCTCTTAAGAGCCTATTTTAGCCCACTGCTGGACATAGGCCTTCCTAAGAGACAATGAGTCTCGGCGTTCAGCCTTTCGCAATTCGTCATTCCACCTCTATGGATATAATTAAACCCTGTACGGTCTACGGAGGGCGCCCTACGTTACGCTTGTTGAGTTGCGAAATTTCTTATATAATATTTTACTCATCTTATTTTAGTATAGGTTGTTATTATAATAAATATATTTAAAATGTAGATCTTAGAAAAGTGAGCTGTGCGCACAACAGCGTTTGTCGATTCTGCATTTGACAAGTTTCTAGCGAGTGAGTCAACTCATTCCGAGCTGAGCAACTAACAGCGCGTCCCATCTCTAACCCTGGGCCTCGCCCCGACTGCACAACAAACTGTAATGGAATAGAGGGTTATTTTTACCACTTACCACCGCGCGGCCAGATGAGGGTAAGCGGCGTTAATTGTTAAAACAGTAAATCAATTACGTTCGAGTTAAGTTGTGTCTCTGTTTGTTAACTGCAGTAGGGTCTGTTACTCTGATCTTAGCCACCGATAGGTACTGATAGAGTGGAGGTACCCGTGTGATGTAAGCATAGCGAATCATTTTTTATATCGAGAGTAAACTTAAAAAAAAAACTTTGATTTTGAATACGTCAAAATGAACATTGTACACATAACACAACCAGTCCCAATGAACATGGTCACGCCATCCTACATACCAAGTTAGCCATAGCAGAATCATCATCATCTTAGCGTTTGACCCGGCTTTTGCCAAGATCCGCTAAGTTAGGATCCAGAATCCAGAATCCTAAACATGGGCATCAGCACAGTGATGTATAGGTGGTACCAGAGGCTGCAAAGCCCGGTAGCGGCGGCCGGGCGGGGGCGGGGGCGCGGGCGCGGGGCGGGGGGCCGCTCGATAAACATGTGATAAAAACCGGTAACCCGAGCCCGCCGCGCCCAGATATAAACACGTCGAAAGTTTTTGTCACGTTTTTTGTGGCCTCTCGATACATACGGGCTTTTTGAAAAAATTCAAGTCCTCGGAGGTATACGGGCGAGTCTCGATTTTGGCAAGACACGTCTCGCATTACACTGGAGAAAAGGGTTCCCGTAAACTCCATTTATTCAACTAATATTATAAATGCGAAACTGCACAGGAGGCCCCGCGGGAGCCCCAGGGAGCGAGGGATTGACACCGCTGAGTCGATTGCGAAAGCCAACGGTGACGTGATAAACCCGGTGATGTGGAGGAGGACAAGGTCAGACGTTAAGCTGATGATGATGATTACCTTTACGTGTGAAAGCTTGTAAGGACTAGCAAATAATAATATAATCGATATATAAATCAATAGCTATATCTGATTGTAGCTGTAAGTACCTATTTACTGTTTTTAGAATGAGCAATAAAGTTTATCTATCTTTCTATTATCATCATCTTGGCGATAATGTCCCGGTTAATGTTAATCTTTCTATCTATCCTCGTTATTCAGTACAGTTCCGGGGGAGTCACGGCATATCGCATGAACGAATTTTACACGGAGAAAGTCACGGACAAAAGCTCACTCTTAAACACTCTTTTTTCGGATGAGAAAGAGGCGGTGGATTTTTCTTGTTCTAACCAATCTATCGTTTGCTATTCGACAACGTTATCAGTATTTCTTACCTTTCGCAACCTTTGTTTAGGATATAAATCTAACAATCTAAGTAAGATTGATACAGTAATGACACGTAAACCAGTGGTAAACCGGTTGATATCAGGGGTCGACAGCTAGATTTGAAATTAAAAATTTGAATATTGAATGGGCCAGCGATTCAAAATACTATAATTACATAATGCCACCCCAACCCCCGTGATCTCAGCCAACAAATTCTGACTGTGCTTAAATACTTATTATTATTAGATTTCGAGGTCCGACCCTCACGGTAGGTAGGAAAGTAACAAAGAGAGTGCTGCTGATACCGAGGAAGGGGTTGGCTCCGCGGGGCCCGCACAATGGCCGGCCATTGTTACTACGCGCGTACTGCCCAGAACTGTAAACTATGAAGCGGTTTGATAGCCAAGTGAAGAATAAACTTTATAGATGTGTGTTCAAAAGGTATACTCGTATTTTAAGCCTTTTATTCCCTTTTTTATCATGGGAAGGGAACGGAGACATAAAGACCTTTGTTTGCCCAAGAATCGATTTTGTGAAAGCAAAGTGACATTGAGTATCTACTTACAACTAGGAATAATGATATTGAATGTCTACTTTACTTAGGAGACAAGGTTTTGTGTTACATTTCGAGTTCTTCCTAGCATCTTATAACTTGATAAGTTATATCCTGGGGCTTTGTGCATCTTTAAGGGGAGGAAGCGAGTCGCGGGGGGCGGGGGACGGGGGGCTCCCGGCGAATTTCGCGCGGAAGAAACTGCCTACCCGCAGACTTCATGAATTTCATCACCCCCCGCGGCCCCCGCCCCCGCACGCAATCTCCATTATAACGATAAAGTGACATTGAGCGTGAGATTGCGAGCGGTGCTTCTGCACAATTTCGTCCTTCGGCGCTGCACGCCGCTACAGATGGATTTTAACCTTATTCCAACGCAAAAGGGTCGCAATCGATAGGACAAGCGCGGCGCTTGCGCCTGGAGACCAGGCAGGGCGGCGTGCGGGCGTCAGCTGGCTATCAGCTGTTCCGCGCTCAAGGCAACCGCGCTATCAGATAAGGAAGGGCGATCCTTCGAGAATACAAGCTAAGTGCTGTATGTTTACAAAATGCTTACGGTTGTGACGTCTTGTAACACATATCAAGCACTTTTTACTTACGTCTTGTAAGTGTAAGTCTTTGTTTGCATCTAACATTATTTTATAAAGAATATCGCTTGCCTCCATTGAGCGCCAACTGCCAATATCCGATGGCCGTTATTATATTACTGAACTACTCCATCAAACTATCTATTAATGTCAACGCGGTTGTCGGTGGCGCAGGCCGGGTGTGGCCAAGCGATACTGCGCCTTGTTGCTAGACCGTTAGGGGCTAGAGTGGGGGAGGTAGGGGCCGGCAGGATCAGCTGAGCCGGGCGGGGCGGCGCGGGGCGGAGCGGGGGGAGCGGCTGAATAATTAAATTGTTGGGAACAGACAAACGCAGGGACAAAGGCCCGTTTGACCGTGGAAATTCGTGTTGAAGTAGTAATTAGGAGGGTCCCCGCAGTACTGCAGGCATCCCATTCACGGCACTCTTTGTGGCTCGCAATTCGATGCCCATTCAATAACTCCCCGGTTATGTGGCCGTTATTACACAGTTGCGTGTACGTACACAACAATTGGTTCTCGTATTATCAAATAAATATGTAGAAAGGTACGTGATGCGAAGTAACAATGAATAAGTCCAAAAGGTTAATTTATTCTGTTGCGGAAAGGGAGAGAGGGAGCGATTTCCCATTCTTATAATTACCGTAGAGGTAGAAATTTTTTGACTAAATTACTTGTTTCACTATATCCAATCCCTCATTTTTAGGTAGATAGCCGTGAAACAGCCGCCAGGCGTTTACAAGATTGATAGAATTAATACACAAAAAAAAGCGTTTTAATTCTATCATACAATGCAGTTCAATAAAGAATGCTCTATACAAACTATTAACCAGTTTAGAAGATTGACAATTACAAAAAAGTAAATCATTTCTAACAACAAAAGTTATCGCGTATTCCGTTATTGAGTAAAGAAATGAGTAGTTAAATACTTCCTTGTAATCGCTTGGGTCCTACACATACCGTGTTTAGTATTGGGGTGCGGCAAAGCTATACTAACGAAGACTACGCGCAGTGCAGGCAAGGCAGCCAATGTCTTCGGACGACCGCCCGCTGATGATTTGTGGTGCGTACGTTGACATTTATTATCATTACTTATACATCTGGACAACTAACTTGCAGGGTCTAAACTAATCTAAGGGTGTTGTATTAGTCGCTGTCTTCGAGTCGACATACTGACTGACGATCAATCTTTCGCACTCATATCTAACATTAGTAAGTAAAGAGAAAGATGAGGACTCAAAGAATGGGGCGTGAATTCAACTTCAATTTTACGAATTATTGATGATGATAATGGAAGGTAAACGATAAAAGTAGAGTTTATAGTATTTTAGACGTTAACTGTGTGGCTCTGAGGTAGCCACGTTTGTTGTCAGTACTAATATCACCAATCATACCGTTGACAGGGGTTTCGTTCCAAAACAAGAGACACTTGGAAACTGGGCCATCGGCTCTGTTTTGCCAGCCTCGGAAATTGGATGCATGTAAAAACTCGTATTTTATTAAAGCGAACTTTTTATTCGCAGAAATATAAATTGAGAAGCTATCAACGACGCCGGCGAGCCCGCGGACGGGCGCGTTAATCATTTTTATTGCTTCACGATAATAGAGTCCCCGCGTTTCGGAATAAATCTCAAACTAATCAATTACACCACAGCTCGATAAATAAAGGGACAGCACTAAATTCAAAGGGCAGCATCCGTAATCCCCGATAACACCCCCCCGCCCGCCGCCCCCGCCCGCGCCCGCGCCCGCGCCCGCCGCGCCCCCACACACGCGTCTCAAAAAACGTATCACGTTACGTCACGCCCCAATAGTTCTCAATACGTAAATGACTACCCATTCGTTTCGGTTGATTTACCATCCCCACTACTGAGGTACAAAGGCAAAAATGTTGGAGCTACTTCAATTAATTATCTCCCATACCTACCGGCGTACCTACCGGGCTCCACATCGACCTGCGAAGTATCCAACTCGGAACGGCCACTACGTACGAATTCTATGAGGCGAATTCTTCCTCCGGGAAATCTTTCCGAGGATAAAGAGAATACCTAATAGTCCATCAAGCGATATGTTATCCCGCTGCTCGGGAGGCTTATCCGTGAGATATTAATTTGTTTGTGAGTACGTAGGTATTTAGACGGCTACTCCGAGCGAGGAGAGACCTCATTCGTTTCTAAGAACCTGAATTAGACCCTTATTTGAAAATCGACGTTGCACGTTATACGGAATATCGCGAGCACTGGTTAAGAAGTTTATTTTATTTCAACTGTTAATTTTACAGTGCTTTTCACTCACTGTCAGTCGTTCACGGCTGGAAAGTCAGCTGATTAATCCACGGAAAGTTTCGGACGGATAGCTCTTTGTTCCCGAGCAATTTTCTTTGCTCATCGCCTAATGTACTCCATTTGAAGGTTGTACCGGCTTACATAAGCTGCGGCAGTTGACATTGCGAAAAGTAATAAAATAGTTTGTTTAGACTGCCTATCGCGTCTTCGGGGCTTGACTTTGAATGTCGGTAGGTAGAGATTTCACCTTTCCACCTCGCCGGCGTCAGGTCGTACCGAAATAGACTGGGCACGAATCTATTCCAATCGTAATATATTAATGTACTGAATCGATATAGAAACATGCTAACGTATAGAAAGGAAGTTGCAACTATGTTCTGCGGATGCTCGCTCGTGCATCTACGGGACTCTATAAGCACAGTAGTTCTATTCTGGGCTGTAAGGTTGATATTCATCATAGTTTGAGGCAGCAGCCGTCATTAGGCCGCTCGCTGCGCGCCTGCACTGCGCTCGCTCGAACGCCAGCAGCCGTTTAGAGATAATTCACCAAATCTATATTCAGCCGACGCACCGCGCTGGCCCCGACACTAAACACAATTGACCTGAGACCAAAGCTGTTATTAACCGAAAAAAATTTACACCTCAAAATGTCAGAACTAAATTAATTTCCTTAATAACTACCTACTCCTTTGTTCGTCCCTTTTTATTGTATCATCTTTTAATAACCGAGAAAAAAGTTACGATCGGGGCCTCGGCAGATTGCACTCTATAGTGCTGGAATACGGCCGGTATTGCAGCGTCGATGTCATTTGAGCCAATTAATAAAATAGTACATGTATCGCTTGTAGGCGATAAGTAGTGAACTTTTTCGCGTAAGCTTCGATCAATACCGCGGCGCGGGCGAAGGGAACTGGACCGTATTGCCGCGCGGCAAATCGCAAAATCGCGCGTCCCCGCGACGCCGCTTTCATGCCGCTGTTGCCAAGCGCGCCGCGCAGGGATCGTCAACCTGTTTCTGGAGCAACCTTGCTACTCTCTCTCACCTTTATAAATCCTTACAAAATACAAACCTACTTTGATAACAACGGCAGTCCTCGGGAAATATAATTTAGTGAAATTGGTGACTGTTGTTTGAACATACTTTTCTACTTATATTATTTCATGGTATCCAAAATGAACTCATTTGTGCTCTATAATAATGTAGCCAATATACACGCTTTCACACGACAATCTCCATATCTCCGTCACGACACACGCTGATGAGTATCAGATATTCAAATCTGCTGTTTTCTGTCTCAATTAGCGCTAGGCTCGTCGCCGCGGCCGCGGGCGGGACGTCGTCAATCAAACACCAAACGTCTTATTACACGTTACTGTTATTTATTAGAAAAAAGTGCCGGCAAAAAAGGTTGGCAACTCGTGTGCGCTGCCATAAATGCACTCTCTAGCGCAACGGGGCTATGGCCGCGCTCGGGAGCGGAACGGCGCAAGCGGCGGGCTGGGAGCCGCGGGAAAGTGGCGCTAATGTCGACGGAGTAAGGTGGTCGGGTGGGTGGTTTTCTTTGTGAAGGTCAGCGGCGCTTAGGCCGTTTGGCGCGGCGCGGCGCTGCGCGGCTGTGTGCGCGGTCACGTAGGCTCGCGCGGCGGATTGCACCCTCAAGTTTTGAGGACGTTTACATCGACACACCGCGGTTCTTTGTTCTCTCTGCCCGTTTCTAGGGCTATTACTGGGTCTTTTCTGGTCAGAATCTGTATCCACTTACGTTTTCAATTATGTTTAATGTGTGGGAATCACTTTGGATAAAAACCCGGGTCAAAACACGAAGTTTCGATGCATAAATTTAAAATCTTATTTTCACACAAATTTAGACATTTCCATCACTTTGAACCTCGTAACTGTGAAAAACTACTTGAAAAACGAACATAATTTTACAGCAACGCTAAATCTGAAATGTCCGCTTGGCTCGGGTGCAGTGCACATAGCAACAGATCGCGTCAGCTGTGCGGTGCGGGGGGTGCGGGGGGTGCGGGGGTGCGGGGCGCGGGGCGCGGGGCGCGGGGCGGGACGCGCTGCGATTGATTGCCCGATAGGCTGCGAAAGTTGCTGCCCAGCCACAGCACAGCACGGCCAGCCTGGTCACGAGCATGTATCAATATAGCACTTAAAGAGGTTGTGATGGTAATTCATGGTGCCTAAGCATGTTCTAAATCTAAACTGTAGTAAAAGTGATGGTCTGCTGTTGCTATGCCATGACCTTTTCTACTTAAAAGCATCGTAGCTGGCTTATTTACCTGTCCTACCTAAGCAATATAGAGATACAAAAGAGTGCAATAATAAGCTCGTCAGGGCACTTTTGTATCGTTGCGTATGTAGGTTTTGGTAAGCAGGGTATGAATCTCCATAATCCTATTTATAAAGGTCTGCTAAGGTTTCTTTTGATTATGGAGGTACGAACTTGTTTGTAGAGGTACAAACTACCTTGAACCCAACTCGACGTGAACAAAAAGTTGCTGATGCTAATATTATGCAAAATACAAAAAACAATATTTTTATTTATTTATATGTATATATGTATATATATATATATATGTGTGTATATATAGGTATATATTTAGGTAGTAGTAGTCCGTGACGTACCTAATAAATGGGCCCACAGAATACCAGCGCGGTGAGACGATTCTTACGCGTCACAGCACATGCTGAGTGGGTACCATTTACGCTAGCCGCCGCGGCACCGACGCCGACATGGGATGGCATGGGAGGCTACGTATTGTTTTTATATTTCAAGTATTAATGATTCCGTTATCTGTAATTGTAACTGTTATTGTGTCGTGGTGTGCTATGTGTAATAAATATATTTTCTTTTTTTCTTCTTTTTTCTTTAAATATAAAAAGTATGCCATCTGAGTTGTTTATGTTACGTACCTAGGCTCCCTAACTAAACCCTCCACTAGGTATTATGAGATATTAAGAGACTCAGCAGATGACTGTTGCCGGCTGTTCTGACAGTCAATGGCGGTGGTGATGGTGATATTTTGATCAAAAACTAGCCAGGTAATTGAGTAGGTACCGTACCGAGTACCTGGTGGCAAGTGACGAAGCGGCCGAAGATGGAGCACGCCTGTCTAGGAACAGCCTATTCACTCTAACCTTGAAGGCGTCCAGATTATAATGATCAGGGCTACGCGTTGCACTCAATAGTCATATTTTATATTCATCTTACATAGTTTTCTTTTTCTCTCTATGATTTTACTTTGCTAGGGGCTTGTCAGGTATAGTTCTTTGAATTTTTACTAGATGGCGCCACTGAGGACGTTTTGTCCAATTCCTATATGTTGAAATAACCTACTGACTAGTGTCGGTATATAAGTATGTATTTGAATTATAGACTTCGTATGAATCAGAATCCGAAATAACCTGATTATCAGTAAATTATCAAATATGTCTCCCAAGGCATTACCTACTTTATCAAGTTCGACATCACACAATACAGACTTAGCTTCAAATACAACTATACACATAAACATACTAAACTTTCACTACCAAATCAATGGATCAAACTATGTTTGTCTTATCATCAACAAAAATCTTTTCTATTAACAACTTTCTCAGTAAATGGCACGCAATAAGAGACAACAAAAGCGAAATAGGCCCCAGTAAGAAACTCCTAAACAGTTTTCTCGGCATTCCTATTGATTTCCGCCTGGAAAATCCCTCGCTAATAATACGATTTAACATAAGACTTTCATAAATAGAATATGAGCGAAGATCGGCCTCTACCGCGCCCCTCGATCAGCTGATCCGTCCCTTTTCTTGCGAGGAGCTGCGAATGCATTGTGCGTATTGTGCATGTGTCTGCCACCTGTTCCTCGGAGACAGGTAATGCACCCTGCGGCCCCGTTTCCTATTGAAACTGGATTATCGAGGTCACACTGATTCCTCAGGTACCTACATGTTTTGACGTACGTGTAAGGAAGGAGGGTGCGACGAACGGAACCGTGTTGAGTCTTAAAGAGATTGCGTTTTGTGATCAGCTGATTTCAATTTCGGGCGTCTCAGATTACAGATTCGGGTTGACGTTGAAGCCTGCGGGTTAAGCAGTTGCAGATTAAAGATTGCGGGATCTTTGTGAAATTGAAATTGTCTATTATTCCGTTGCATGCTTATTTTCAGTAAATGGGTTACAGCTAAAATTATGATGAGTATAATTATTTTTAAGTGGTTGTGATGTTAATGACCAATAAATAAATAAATAAAATAAATAAATAAATTGCTGTTCATCATCACGAAAGTTTAACTTCTCGATTACCCACGCAATCTTCCGTATAAAGATTAAGTTATAGCCACTTAAAAACGCTGTATCGCGGGTATTAATTTTCACTTCGTTTGTTTTAGAGCCCATTCCGACTCTCGGATAAGATAAAATCTTTCGTGTTCAAAAATAAAAAGTAAATAAATGCAAGTTAGTAAAATAGTTGAATGGCTGCTAAAAATACGTAATTGCACTCGGAATTACGGTCGTAGCTAGGTAATTAAATTTAAAAATAACTTTGGAGCGGTCGCGCCGCGGCGGCGGGTTGTTTTTTCACAAGTTTGTACACAGTTTATCTTCGCTTGCAGTTGTGTAAACGCGGCCGGCGCGCGCCGCTCGCGCAGCCGCGAAACGTTGCTGTTACATATTTTTAACAGAACATGTTTTTATTGCGCAACTTTTTGTACTTCATCTGCGCGTAGAGGAAGGAAACTCGCTATATTGACAGCGCCAGCATAAACAGCATTTCCCGTTGTTTTTGTAAACCAGATGGTCTGGCGGCGGCGAGGCGGCGACTGATCCGTGCCCGGTTGTGCGCAAAAAGCTATGCGTTCCAGTTCGCTCGACTTGGCCTGGATCTCTTCAGATCAGATTATATAAAATTGGCAATTTCATATAATCTGATCTGAAGAGATGAATAGAGAAGAAGGAAGGAGAACATCCAGTGACAATGATTGGCCTCCCAAGAGCCGTAGTATAGATGCAACACAGACAACGGCGACGGCAGGTACGGCCAGGCTCTCCGACAATACCAGGCAGAGGCCCGCACCGCAGCTGCGCAGCCCTCGCAGAGTAGGCGATCCCGAGCCCAACAGATACAATGTCTAGTAAGAAACCCGGAACTTACGCCGCTTTATAAAATAAATCTGTGGGGAAAGAAGCGGCTGGAAAATCCACAAAAGGATCATTTACCACTAACGTGGCAAACAAGTATACGGCTCGCCTGATAGTAACCAGTTACCGTAGTCTATGTACATTCAGGGGTATTTCTAGCGTGTTGACGACCCTGTAAAACCTTTTCACACCTTTCTTCAAAAAGTTCGTGTTTGGAATCAAGCAGGGAGCCATTAACTCAAAAAAGATCAATAGCGTCCAACCATAATATCCCTCGCCAAACCACACATTTTGTGGAAGCTAATTCTGGCCTATGACAACAGAGCCCGATGTAAGCTATGTGTTTAACAGGTTCTACTCCGCTCGTATAATGCAGGCGGAGGCTCTGTACACAATAGTGCATTTGCGTCGAACGGAAATGTTTGCAAATAACACGGCGCAGTTCCTGTGCAGCGCGGCGCTGCCCGCTCCGCCGCCCCGGCCGGTCCGCAGCGGCGCGGGCGCAGTCGCTAGCAATGTCACACGGGTAATAGGGCAGGCAGCGTCAAAAATACTAGCTACGGATTATGAAATTGATCATCTTTGCAGCAAACTTCAGAGGATTGAGCAAGAGCAGTGATATAGGTACCTACTACACCGTTGCATAATGTCGCGACCTTCCTTAGTAAACAGTTTTTAAGACCTTTTTATAATACACTTCCTTCTTAGTAACCGTTATTTATGTGATGTATTCTGAAGTAATTTCCGACCGCTATCCTATTCTACCTTGCTATGGCAGTACGTGAGCTGACGTGCGCGCGCGCACGCGCCCGCAAGGTGGCTTCTAACGCTTTGTCCCCAACACCGGGAACCGCATTGTGGGCAGCGGATGCAACTGCAAATGTGTCGCCCAATGCGAACTAATAGATGTATTATATCGATTGTAACTTTTGAAATTGTCCGTAATGGGTTTCCGTAACGCAGCAACAGCTTTCAAAATACTTATGTATTATATTTATTCTACTAAGTATTTTAAATTCTTGGAAACGACGTCGCGGCAGACGCAATAAAAGGTGGACAGATGAGCTGCGGGCCTTCGAAAGTGACTTTCAGACAATGGCACTTGATCGCGAAGAGTGGAACAATCGGAGGAGGCCCTTGCCCAGCAGTGGGATGATTCAGGCTAATATAATTTTAAAAGAGATTTTTAATAAAACTCCATATTTAATGACTGGGTGCACAAAACTTAAAAGTGACCTCTAAGTAAAGTATAACTCTGAGGACCAGTCTAAGAGGCGTGCCTTGGGAAGGCCTGTGTCCCAGCAGTGGACTGCGGTTAGCTGATTACGATGATGACAACTCCACACTCAGCCTCAGATTAGAATCTCCTGTGTCATGGATTAGTACAGTTATACAAAGACAATTAGGTATAGAAACTCACGCAAACGGCCCGAGCCCTTATACAAAGTAGAAGAAGACAAAAATTGGGTAACTATACGCACGGTCCGGATATTCACGCTTTTTAGTATAAAATTGTATATGAAAAAGTTAAAAAAAATTAATATTCATCCCATCATTTCCGCTCGGCCGGGACTCCGCGACCTCCTTCTCTATCCGTTCCACGACACTTAGTTTCTCCAAGACTTCGTCCACAAACACATTGAACGGCTTCACAAACCTTTTAATATCAGTAAAGTTTCGGGTCGTTAGAGTCAGGCTGCAGCGTCCCGCCATCTATTACCCGCGGACATGTTTATGTGCAGCCAGGCCAGAAATAAAAGGCGGCTCATTAACATGGTCACGACCCGGGCGGGCGGAGGGGGGAGTGGGGTAATAAAATAAACCAGCGGTAGGACTGTCAGGTCCACCACCTTCTTCTTCTTAGCGTGTAAATGAAAAACATAATAACGTGGAGGCCCAAAACTTAGGCAAATTAACAACGCTGTCGGTGGCTAGTACCGCCCTGATATTGCCGTTGTCTCTTTTGCCAGTTAGTTCACGAAGACGTGACTTTAATTGAACGTCCCATTGCCCCATATTGGGAACATGAGGCCAACGAGGTACCGATCTATTTTGGCCGCCTAGCAACAAGGCTTGCGTTGTATTACAGTTTGAAAGATAAGATAGATAGCCAATGTACTTACAAGTATCGCACACAGTGACAGCCATAACTTAACATAACGTAACGAGGTAACGTAGACTCAGAGTACGAATCAGCCGCAGATACCGCTCTCCAGCAGCTCTACATGCCCGTTTATTGGCAAAAGTTTGCAACCATAGATGGGAATACAACTACTGATAAACTAACTGAATGAAATAACCTATTTTATCATTGACACAATAAGAAGAATAATAACAACTGATTTAGATGAAATTTTGCAGAATGGGTACTCTGTTCGCAGTGAGCCTATGGGAACCCTTTTGAAAAAAAAGGGCCAATAAAAGTTGGTCTATCTGTTGACCGTCGCGGGCGCGGCGCGGCGGGCGCATACCTCAGCCGCGGCCCGCCGCCCGCTTATCTGGACAGTTTCAGCTTTAGATAGCTCGCTCGTGTCGGCCTACGTGCCTCGGCGGGCCCGCAGTGACGGCGTTTAAATTGCTCGTTTTGCCCAAACGATTTTTCGGGGATTTTAATTCCTGCTTGCTGGTTTGACCCCCTCTATTATGTTTGTAAAAAATAATCCTAGCTTCTTGTTAACACTTTTTGAAACTAAAAAAATGAAAACAACTTTTACAGAAGGATTTACTTACCGGTGACGTAATGGCTGCCAGACGCTGAAGACCTACTAAACTACCATAGTTTATTCTTAGGGAAGTGCATAAACTTGAACTTGAACGCGGAGCTATTTCGACGGTGACGGAGAGCGGAGCTGCCTCGAGCGCGGGGGGCGCGGCGGGGCGCGGGGCGCGGGGGCGGAGGGGGCGCGGGGACGCTGCCGTAAATAAAATAAATCTACTAATTCTATTCAGTAGAAGGGTTGGCGAGGGAGCCGCGATGATGAAGTGCCCATTCCATTTAAATAACCAGCTGAGGCCGGCCACTGCCATGATAAAAGAAAATAAAACTAGACGCAAATGCTTTATCTGGACGCGGACAAACTCGATTCTTCTCTGATTTGTTGGGTATTTTAAGGAAAATTTACACAAACAATATCTATCTAAGTAAAGTATGTTTATATTGCGTTCTCACAGTGATCGTTCACGTAGGGAATGCACTGCAGAATAAAGCTCTGTGCTTTGTTAATTTCGTTCACTTTGACGGATGTACAGTGCCCATCGCCGCCCAAGTATTATCAGCAACTTTACGTCCGCGCGTGCGACCTAGTAACGTGTCCGAATAGAGTGATGCTAAACGGCAACCCTCGTCTAAACAACTATGTGCCCTACTTTATTCAAATCGAAGAAAAAGGAAAATTACTTTTATATGCAAGTAGCATTAGCAAATAACATCAGTCACATTTTCGTATAGGTTTGTACGAAAAGCAAGCATGGAAATAGTATTTCGAACAATCACTGTAAAGTCGAACACAGCAAACAATAAGACAATGGCAGCGGCGGCTCGTGGGCAACGCGGTTACGGGCATATAATATGCAGTTAGCCGCCCGAGTTGAGAACGCGTTCGTTCATTTACTATGCAAATTTCTAACATGCGAACGCAACAAAAACTGCATCCACTTTCCTACACTGTAATTTCCCTGGGCTTTCGGCCGCCTGGAGTAACATTAGCAGGCGATTACGGATCCTATTTCAGCGGCATAAGGGCGAAATCGGTGGCGGAGCCCCACGCAGCGGGCGTCCGGGTCCCGAGCTATCATTACGTCATAATTTAGCCCTTTTTGGCGGGGGAGCGGGACAGCGACACATCGCGCTCGCATTCGGATGATGGAAATGTACCGGGCGACCCTTTCTTTGTTCGGGCGGTTTATTTTCGGGAATATATTATAGGCACCTTTGCCACGACAGAAAAGGGATTTAATTTCAATGGCGAGTCCTCCGGGACGTGAGCGGCGACGCGCGGCCGCGCACGGCCCGGCCGCCATAGAAATCACCGTGATAAAGGTTCCAAAAAATCGATGGCATACGTGGCAGACTCCCAAATTCCACAATAAGGTCTACAAAATGGGAATATCAATTTGAAATACTTATAAAGAAACACGCAGTTTCAACATAACACATGATTGCATTGACGATTCCTACTGTAGGTAAGTACCTACCTGAGGTAGGATTTTAGTTGCAAAGAATTCTCGCTGGGTGAACTTTGCATAATCTTGTAAAGACGACGATGTTCTTTTTAAATGTTATATAGGGATAAAATATTAATTAAGAACACAAAGAAATACAAAGTGAATAGGGTCACTTTGTATTTCCAAAGGCTCCTTCCATCACAGGAAGTTATAAAGTAAGTATTTATAGACGCGCGGAACTCCGCATTTACTAAAACAATGGCGAATGAGTATTGGATTGGAAAGGAATAGATGAAGCGGAATTTGGAATCTAGGTACTTTTCGTACTATTTCAGTCTTATTTTCGCTTCTAGTAATCGTTAATTTTCATTCGAATTAATGAAAAAAACTAAAACTTTTTTACCACAACAATTAACGTTCTCACAAGTGCCTGGACTTCGACGCTTTTGTATTGGTGAAAAGTTTTCTTTTCTTGATACTTTTGATGGTCGATATGGGGGCCCCAGAGTTGGACCGCTTCCGCATCCGTGACGTCACCACAGTGCCCATCCTAGGCTGTCCTTTGATTTTCCGGGAGGCCACCTCCTTTGTCCTCAGCTCGCGGCTTATCTCCCTATCGACCCTAATGAAATTTCAATGGACGTCGCCGGATATCTGCAGTCAATTAGCTAACTGACATAGGGATGCTTTGTTGTTTTGTCATCACGTATATTATGCGTACCCATAGCAACAACTAGTGCAAAGAAAGTTTCATTTGAATTTTAAAATTACAAAGAAACGAATTCGCTTAGAAAAAAGTTTGCTTCAAAGAACAAAACTTAAAAAGATTGAGTGGCTGTCGCTACGAAGACTTCGAGCTTCACATCGGAAATCAGCTAGTCCTTACAAGCTGCAGCCACAAAAACACCCAAACCCACACACTAACACGAAACGAGTAAAACAAGTAGCAGTTACAGGAAAGTATTTCGGTTCGCCCGACGCTCGCGTAACGTTCCCTGTGTCGCGAAAGACGAAAAAAGCACTCGGGATTATGTGAGGATGCTAAAAGCCTGTTAATTTATTGTAGCTGGTCCGGGAGGCGGGCTGGTTGCATTAAATCTTGGCGTTATGGCTGGGAGCGGCCCTCGGCGGGGCAGGATGCGGCGCGGGCGCTCCTTTGTTACGCGCCATGTTGCCGTACATAAGTGACGATACATGGCGCTCGCAACTTGAGAAGCGAGTTTTGTTATTGCTACGCTATTTTGTACCTGTATAAAATAACAAATTAATATGCTTGGACGATTCACACAGCGACATCTGGCCCCAAAGTAAACAAAGCGTTTGTTATGGGTGCTAGATAAGTGATAAACTACTTATGTGCTTTTGAATTCATACTTATTACCTATACATATAACACCCTGAACCATAAATTAAAATTCATCATTTCAATTTCTTCTCGGCGAGGAATCGAACCCCCGGGTTGATAAACTACTTATGTGCTTTTGAATTCATACTTATTACCTATACAAATAACACCCTGAACCATAAATTAAACATCATCATTTCAATTTCTTCTCGGCGAGGAATCGAACCCGGGACCTCAGATCGGCCAACCAACAATAACGAACCATTCAGGTGGCAAAGCCTTTTGCAATAGAAGAAGAGCTTAGTTACAGACACGTTAAACCGATAGTTAGATAGGCGACAATAACCTGAGCCTCTAGCAAAAGAAACAGAGTTTTTCTTGCCTTCTCAACGTTTCTATTATTATATACTAACCTTAGAATGTTGTTACTTGTCACGCGTAATTACATACAGGTGACTCTCTATACCTCTTTCAACCTTAGAAACGAGTACCAAATAGGTCACACCATTGGTAGCTCAACAAACCTTGTTGGGTCGGTAACGTATACGTAACACAACTTAATAGAATAGATAATAGAAGTAGTCGTTGTTGCAATCATTGTGGCTCAAGCCGTACTCACAAAGACATCGCTACTACTACATAATTGCGATAGTTTGTTAGGATGGATGTTTGTTACTCTTTCACGCAAAAACTATTTGATTATAGCCCAGAATAGCACATAGCCTATGAGTAATGACTTGAAAAATCGTTATAACCAAATGTTTACGACGAAATCGGAAGCAAAAGCTAGTATTATTGTATTTAGTATTATATAAATGCTAACCCTTAGCTAGCTCCCGTGGCGGCGACTAATAACCGCGCATGGTTCCGCGTGGTGTGCGACCGCGCTCATTATCACAAACACAACCTCGTCCCGTCCACATGTTACCTCTTACCAAAACAGCCTGTCTAATACAAACACTTAACCCACTTTTTTGCTGACTTGACAAAAACAAACATAAATCTTTAGTTTTTTTTTCGTTTATTACTATCTACGTGGCTCTAGGCGGGAGCGTGGGTGTATGGAAATATGCCTTAGAATCAGGCGATTCGTGCCGCATGGTACTTTATACTTTATTCCTGCACGGCGAAAGTCTAAAATTAGTTGTACCGTGTTATCCTTGAAACTGGCATTGATTTTTGGGATGCAACAGCGTTTTCCATTATTTGATAATGACCTTTACTGTTAATAGTTAACGCATATTTTCCTTTGACCGTGGCTGCAGTTGGGTTCTCTACTAGTGTGGAGAGTGTTCCAAAGGGCTAGCTTCAGCTGATTTTGGGTGTGTGCGCGGGGCGTGGGGCGGGGGGTGCAGCGCTGTTGCTAGGCGAGGCTGCCTGTCTCGTATTTTACGAGACTCCGGGCAGGTTAACCCACGATGCCACTCCGATATGCAATCTGGACCCTTAAATTTAATAGGGTTATTGGAGTTTATAGCGTCAGTATAAAAAGTGTGTAGGCAGAGATGGCTTCAAGCTGTTCCATTTTAGGAACTCAATGGAGCTTATATCATCGGGTCTCTACAATGTTATTTTGGTATGTATTGTCGTCAGCAGTAGGATGGTAGGGTACATACAGATTATGATGCGATGAAGTACCTAATACCTAAATCCAAAAATTGTGTGGATCCATTCGAATTTCTCATGTTTGAGAGTCGTGACCTCTCTTAACCTTGTCATCCAATCAGAATCACGCAATCTATATGGTCCGATGCCGCATCATCTTTCTTTGGCCATTTACATACTTAACAGGTACTCATTAAATAAAGTTTAGTCTTTACCTCTTTCTCAAGCTGCATATATTACAAAGATGCAGTATAATCCATCCATATTACAACGTTTAATATATATTATCTGTCAGATCTATCGGCCGCGTGTTCCGTACGGCGCGGGCGTACAGTATTATATTATTGGTGCGGCGCTCCATTGGCAGCCAGAGGGTCCGCGAAGGCCCGCGATGATTGATATAATATTTGATAAGCGGCGAGCGCGCGTGCGCAGCTCCGAGATTGCGTCCCGAATCGAAAATATTGGATCAAAATAACGAAGCCTACCTTCCGTCAGGAAAATGAAACGGAAATGGGATTTCAAATTGCATTTCTGCCGTCAATTTCGGAAAGGTTCCGTTTTACGACTCGGCGATGGAACTAATTTCACTTTCGAAAAGCCTTTTTGCTTTTACTGGTTTTTACATGTCTCAGCATTGGAGATCGGGCGCTTCTAATAATGTATGTAGAAATATGTGAATTTTTAATCAAGAAAACAGGTTAATTTTTTATCTACTTATGTAATTAATTCTTAGCGGGGAGAGATTGTCTATTTTTTACATTTTTATTGAACTGAACAAATAAAATTAACATATGAAGCACAGCGACTCTTTGGTTTGGTCATTGGTTTCTGATTAGGTATTAGTTTATTTATGTTCTAGGCAAATAAGTATTATTTACCTAGGTATTGTCCACCTGCGATGCCTCCGCTCCGCCCTTGAAACTCCAATCCCGTCTCTATCTACACAGATATAACAGATACCAGATCCCCTCCGAAAAAGCATCCCCATAAAATAAAAGGGGTCAGGTAACATCCTTATCACACTGAACAAACATCAGTGGCACCAAAGTTGTAACGACGCCACCTCTTTTCGTGTAGTCAACACACCGGCCCGCAGTAACGATCGGCGAGCTACTCCGCTAATTTGTTTACGATATCTAGCCCTGGTAGTTCTCAATGGGCGGAGGGCGTCGCTAATTCCAATGGGCATTTATTTCGGGCAGCCGTGCCCGCGGCCGGCACAAAGCCGCGTAACTCATGCTAATGGCCCTTTGTCCGGCCGGCTCCGGCCGCGCACTGGCCCGCGGACTAGGGCCGGCGCAAGCAGTGAGCCCGGTGTGCCGCCTCGGTGAGTTGAGTACGTGAAGCTACATAAAACGACGTGTGTGTGAGATACGAGGCGGACGAAATCGTATTTCTAGTTCTATTGTTATTTATCTTATTTAGGTGGACTACGCTTCCTTGCCATCTTACATACATAACGTCATACTTTTCTCTCGTAGGGGTAGAGATTACATTGTTCCACTTCCTGATAAACCTCTCACTTCGCCTGTCTCCTTAGTCGTATATATTTTTTACTATCTATTTTTTTTTTTATAATACACAGAGTTACAAGTAATTTGCTTTTTAGAAATCTAAAATGGAATAAAAAAAAAAATAATCATCTTGGCGTTAATGTCCCGGTTGTGCTCTCGAGAACGAGGGCCCGGGGTCCGCCTTGACCATGATCCAGGATTTGGCAGGTCAGGTAATTACAGTGGAGCGACTGCCATCTGACCTCCATGACCCTGCTACCAGGGGAACCTGACCAGATTGGACCATGGTTACACATCCAGTCGCCTGAATGTGCAGGTTTCATCACGATGTTTTCCCTCACCGTAAGAGCATCGGTTAGTATTCAACTAATGTACATAACTCAGAAAACAGTCATTGGTACATGGCCGGAGTGGGAAAATGGAATATTATAATAATACCAAAAAACGTCTTTCTAAGCTGGCATGCTCAATCTTCGTCGGGAGATGGTGGTCAAGTGAAACAAAGCTATACATTTCTTAACAAAGGTTTTCGTTTTATTTAGTTCCAGGTTTCATTTATATTTCTTTGTTATACTTAAATTTACAGTAACTTAGTAAAGGAAGCTATGGGCGCCATTTCGAAGAAGTGAGTTATCTATCTGCGCGGATCAGCCCAACGTTCCCCGTCTCTACCGCCCCCCGCGCCCCGCACGGATACCTTTACTGTTTGAATTTTGAATTTTAAATTGAATTAACATTGTAATCTCCTTTACGCAACAGTAATTTAGGCGTTAAATCTAACAGCGGAGGTGGAGGCGGACGCCGGAGCGGGCGCTATGCTCTCACGGACGGGCTGCCCGTGCAGGCAGCGCCTATTCTACCGTATATTTAGTAGCTATCTATATCGCACTAGGCATAAAAAATAATTAAGAAGCGGCGTCCGTTTGGAACACGCCTTATTGTGTTAACATATGCCCCATTTTCGATCTCCTCTTTACTTGCCTTCTTGCCTCCTTGCAGATTGAGGTCGAACGCAATCACGTTCATATTAAAATAACAATAATCGATTGATTTGGTTACCAAAGCGTAGTGAATTTGGAACAGTATTGCGATATCGATATCGGGCACGTAACAGTTGAATGTTCAATGCGACGTTGAACAAAGGCGGAGTGTGGGTCCCGAGCGCCGGGAGCCCGGGACAAAGCGCCGTCTTGCGGGCTTCCCCACTCGCTAAATTTTACGACGTCGATAAAAAGCGAGCCTTGAATAGCCCCGACCGCGGGCCCGGCAGCCCGGCGGCCCGGCGGCCCGACACGGCAGGCCGCGGCGGCCCGGCGAGGCGACCCGCCAGCCCGCGATAAATCACTCCCATTTGTCACACATTTGACGCGTTCAGTTTTCGGCGCAACTTTTTACGACCTCGCGAGCAGACCATCACAATAAATTCGAACATAAAACAAAATAATACTCGAAAATTCGCTTATCGTTGCCGAATTGATTGTCTCGCGAAAGACTTTCTTTGGGCGAGCTATAAATATTAATAGCGGCGGAGAGGGTCCGGAGTGACATGTTTAATTTATAAACAGAAACCTGCTCGACTTCGGCGTTGGAGGTTCGATTCATTTCACTTCGAGATTTGCATTGAGGCGGTGCCGGCCGGGTCGCGGCGGGTCGCGCTCAAGAAACAGCAATATGGCTTAATCAAATAAGGAAATCAATTACTTATTTGCATCAATTACCGTAACTGGCGGTGGTTTGCTGTTTTGCAGAAGAGCATGTATCCTGAAATGGGGCGCTACCGAGGCAGATGTATCGAAAATTCCCCGACAAAAATGGCCGTCGGCAAGTTGAAATATGTAATATGATTGATGCGTGTTTTAATATGGCTGATAACAATCATGCTCTCTATAATACGTGAAAGTGGCGTTTTATGGGAGGGCTATGGGAAAATGCCATAAATAGATAACTGAAACAACGGATAAGCGGGCACGTTTAGCTCCAATAATTTTGTAATTTTGCTTAGTCAAGTTTTAGTTAAAAGATTGTCAAAACATCAAAACCATATGCGGGGCACGCCTGATTTAGTTCCCCCTCAAACTGTCGTTCGTCGGTCTTGTGCCCGTTCCCTATGGATTCAGGCCTGCGCAACAGTTTACTTTCTCCGGGTCTGCTCTAGACCTCACCTTTCTTCTACGTAGTAAAGTGCGTATGGCGTGGCGGCGCGCGGCGGCCGCGGCCGCGATGGCGACGACGACGCAGCGCCAGCGCGGCGCCGCGGCACTCTGCGCCCCGCGGCGGGGGCCCAAGAGTTATGTCCTTGTTTTTCTGCGCCCCACGACTCGCTCTGGTGCTTAACGAGAAAAAACAATGCATAGGCCGCTTAGAGCGAACATTACAGCCGCTCCTTGCCAAATTCGGCCCACATTGGACCGCTAAAGCAGCTCGCCATAAACAACCTAACATTCTGTTATGGGAGGCCTTGAATGTTTTACGATAATGGATGCACGTTAAGCAGCAGCGATATAGATAGCAGGCACAGGAAGGAATACCTCACCCGGCGATCGTTACCCACGGCCGGGTAGGTACACCACAATTTGCATTGAAAATAATGTGAAACTGTCCGAACAAAGACATAATGCCGCAGTTGTTACTGCGTTTTTACATTCAGCCCGAAATTGCCGATCGCAATTACGAGCGACATAAATTACTCGAATTTTTGGAAGTTCTTTGCACAATGAACGGAGGAAAATTCCGTAACAACCGAGCCGAGCCGAGCCGCGCCGAGCTGGCAATTTGGGCGGCTTTGTGCGGAGGCGGCCGCGGGCTGGGCCGCCTGCCGCCAGTCGGAAACGTCGGGTGGAAGCTACCGCGCTACAATGCAAATACAGTTCAACGGCTGGAATTGGATACAAAACACCCCGCAGCTCACTGCATCGTGAAGTTTTGTTCACTTCAAACCAAAGCTAACATCGACTTCTTTGTGTTCATTCATCTAGTTTCTAAATCGTCAATGTAGCGCGTCGGGCGTCGGGGTCAGACCGTCCTGCGCCGAGCCGGCGCGTGAGAACGCCAAGGCGGGCGTAATTATGCGACAAAGGAGCCCGCCTTGCACAAGCATCCGAATAAAGGGATTAGACGTGTAATAGCAAGTCGAGGCAAGGCGGGCCAACCGGGACAATGGCTGGCTTAAAAGACAATGAGTATTCCAGTTTATTTAAAGTTTCAAATAATAACCGGGGGCCGGGTTCTTAGAGGAGAGAAACTGTAGCTTGTAGCATTGCCACGCATGAGTACACTAGAGTGTACAATAGATCAACGGAATTGTTTGGAGGGCTGATGCGGCGACGTTGGTCACAAACTGGTTAATGTAATCTGATCTGACCACCTCATCTATATACGGTGTGAGAATTATCGACGATGTCATGCTTACAAGTGGTATTGAGCCGCTAAGAGATCCCTCCGATCTCACTTCCATTTGCGTGTTTGTTCTGAAGAACTCTTTGACATGATGCCCACAGCTACGTTCTATCATCACACCGCTCGCCATCGAAATGGAGTTCGTCCTCACACCTTGGATCCTAATTGGTCGCGAAATGTGCGGTTACAAAAGAACTTTCTCCCACGCACATTAAAGCTCTGGAATGAACTCCCTGGAGAGGTTCGCCCTGGAAAGTACAACATGGAGTTCTTCAAGAAAGGGGTAAAACGGTATTTACGGGGTCGGTTACACGTGATTGATACCCCTGATTGTTATATAGATGTTGGAAAAGATAGCCTGAACAAAAACCTTTTTCCCAGACTGTGCTGAAAATTACTTAGAAAAGCTACTCATTCCATACTAAAACACATAATAATGCAATTGCTATATTATTCTTATTGCCTTGCCTCTATTTCGTCTAAAGCCACACCCAACTCGCGCCTACAGCCGGCCTCCGCAGTCCGGCACACAAAGGGAATGAATGCGTTCCGGAGCCATTCTTTTTACCCCCCTGTTATATATTTACTGTTTCAAACGGCTACTTAAACGAGTAGTTACCCTGATTACGGAGGCAGAACCTCGCCGCGTCCGGCGGCTGGCTTTCTCACTCCCGGAGCTTGATCCTTCGAAACGATGGCTTCTATCTCGCTTCTCGCGGGTAAGCCGAACGACGTTGGCTTCAGCGCTGAAACGTGTATCGGTTTCAGTGCCTATCGACAGTTTATTGGTGTTTTGGTGCAGATAGGTACCTGATGGAAAGCGGTGATTGTCGCCCATAACGTCTAAGTTTCATGTAACAAACATATAAAGAAAGAATCGTAGGTGCACATATAAAATTTACTCATAGCCTTACCCCGACATTCAAATTAATCCCTGCTGGAATAGCGAATAATTGAATGTTATGCCTACAGCAGAGTTTGCGTAGGAACACTATATAATTACGTTAGTAGGTTAGTAGGCTTTAAATCCGAATTGACCCGCCTATGACAAAGGCGGCACGGGACCAATAATTTGATTTAATTTATGTAAACGGGGAGGTCTATTGTCACGGAAAATGAATAGAGGATTTAATTACAATTAGGTAGGTACGCGAAATGAATATCGGTAAGGTAAAGGGAGAGGGGTGGGGGAGGAGATTGGGCTCGATTGATTGTGATTTTGGGAATAATTGCGAAGTCGAATTACATTTTAATCAAAAGTTTAATAGGCCTGCGTAGGACTGGTCGAGTGTGTTTGGCAAACAAAACATGCCCTCCCCCGTCGCCCTGCCCCGCAGCGGGTTTGTTTCTCCCTTCGTTATTGTTGTGACGGCTCAATTGATTGGGTTCCTCTACACAGGCTCTTCTTGTTTGGTAAAACATTTTTATGTTAAGTATATGGTAGGCAATCAGCCAAACGGGCCACCTGATAGAGAGTGGTCACCACAGCCTCAGGACATCAGAAACACCAGGGGCTGCGTCATTACATGTCCACTTCTAATGGGTCCTCTATATGCCTAGGAAACTCTAAAACGATTCCATGTCATAGTCCGCGTAGATTTTATTTGTAAGTACAAAATTAGGTTTCCTTGTTGCCATAAACTGCATTTAGTTATTAATTATATTTTTTTATTTACAGGTATTTATATCGTTTATTACATTTTTGTGTAGGATATTTGAGAGGAAATGTTAGTAACCGTGAAAATGTGGGGTCATATACTGACTACTATTAAAAATAATCAATGTTCGTCTTCTCAAATCTTGTAATGTAAAATAATGATCATAGTAAAATGTGTCCTAGTAAGGGATAGCAGATGATTGTGCTACAGATAGTTGTTGTCAGAGCAGCAAGTTAACGCTTTCTTGGTCGGTCAAGTGTCATCTCCACGGCGCGCCGGCACTCCGCCCGGCCGCCCGGCCGCCCGGCCGCCCGGCCGCCCGGCCGCCCGGCGAACCGAGAGCCGCCTCACTTATCCTTCGCTTTTCAATCGTATTTACGTCGCATCGTATCGATGGGATATCGCGCGAGTCGGGGGCGTAAACATGTTTACGAGGCCGTTCCCCCCCGCCCCCCGCCCCTCGAGCCAGATTCCTCTACTTGGACGTGATGTCCTCCTGATAATGCTCGATCTCCCCTCGGCAGCTTGTTTACTACGTAATGAGATCCACCTATTTGTCCCGATTGTGTTGTGATCTCAGTCGGCGTGCTACGTCAGAAATAGATATAATATATGATGGACCATAAAACAGTTTCGGAATGAATAGGTGCAAATCTGAACTCAAGAATCACTTATAATTAAATCAAAATAAATAAATAAATATTCATGGACAAATTTACACAGCGCCATCTAGCCCCAAACTAAGCAAAGCTTGTACTATGGGTGCTAGATAACTGAAATACTACTTAAATACTTTTAAATACATACTTATTATACATAGAACACCCAGACCAGTAACAGAAATTAAAATTTATTTCAATTTCGAACCCGGGACCTCTTGCGTGGCGGCATGTTGACCATTGAACCACTCAGGTCGTCTAATATAAATGAAACTACCTATTATGATCAACAAACAAAAACCTTACTTTATCTAATACTACCGTTAATTTCAAACGCACTGACTATTTAAGCCGTTCCCGTTCTAAGAGGGCGTCTTTTTAACAATTATAATGTTTTAAACTGTTGCGGTTATTATCACACATTTATTGACTTAGAGCCGCAGCCTTCTGGTCATTACAAATGTCGACCAGGCGCTTGGCTTGTTCTCGATTTAAGGAATGTGCGCCTGGTCCCCACGGCCCGAGGGTTTTTCAAGAATCTCAACAACAGCGGGTCGGCCTCAAATTAGATTTCTACCTAGATACCGAAGCCCAACGGCGAAAATGTGAAAAAATATCAGCTGTTCCATTCCGCACGGAATTGCATAAAAAGTACGCGCCAGCTGATTTTAGTTTCGGTAACGGTTTCGCCGACTTCCAGGTAGGAAGCCGTATCCCATTGCGGTTTCCTGCCGGCGACATGTGACTAAGCACAGGATAATAATATACGACGAACGCACTGGGGCCTAGCAACCACTACTACTCCCCCGACAGCTCATTCGGCCATACCTCCATACCATAGTACCGAGTTTGTAAACTCAACGTGTTAATTATGAGCCTTAACGTCCGCTAATAACAGGTTCAGTTCGAAGCGAATAATGGGCCTGTGAATTTGTTAACACGAACAAGCATCCAGTTCGGTCACCTTCCGTATTCGGCGGTCGAGGAGTATGGGACGTGACTCGGTCGCGTGCTGGCGCCCTGGGGGAGGCGAGGGGGGCCTTTTTTACGAATTAATTCCGGCCCAGTGGCGCTCGGCGCGAGGGACAAACAAACTGATTTCCTTTCAATTACGGAAATTATCGGAGTCAACAGGAAGGGCGGGGGCGGGGAGGGGCGGGGGGCCGCGGCTGACAAAGAACAACAATCACTGAGAGTGCGAGTCGAGACGCGGGCGCGGCGACGGCGGCGGCGGCGACGGCGACGGCGACGGCGGCGGCGGCGGCGGCCCGTCGCACCTACGCGCTATACATCGGATGCCATATACTCCAAATGCATTCAGTCTCTAATCGTCACACTATTTTGTTATTGCTTATAGAACCACACGCTTAGACCGTCCTCCTAATAGAAACCGATCACTGTCATCTAGGACATCATCAAGAAACTATAGAAACAAATTCTCGCTGAAAACTCTCTTGGCAGAACGGGCGTCGTGTAGGTAGTAGGCCACTCGCTTCGCGATTTTCTGATATATTTTTCAGTTAGCTATATTCCTGATATCTACAGACATTCTAAGGCGGTCGGGTACCGTCCATTCTGTCCTCTGCGACAATACTCTGTATGGAACAAGAATTTACGATGTTGAGTTCTTGGATTAAAGAAGCTTAGTTACTCAGAACACAGTTCAGGATATTCCAAGCATTCTCTTATAACACCAAATCTCTACAGAATTATTTCTTCTTCTCATACTTTCACGTATGAAAATATGTATGAAAGTTGACGGGAAAAACAGGTATATGTAGTCTCTACCTTCCCCTGTGGGATACGGGCGGGAGTATGGAGCTTTGTTTTCAAAACTCGATCGCCGGGTGCTCACTAGTAACCCAATGTAGACCCATACAATAAATATGTCACAATATAATAAAGGCGTCCTTCATAGGGAAGGTTGCTGCTTATCTAGCTTTGATACACGATTTGCTTCGATATGTTTATTCCAAGTGGTGTAATGTCGCGTATTTCCGAACCACAGTTCGTATAATGATATGTAATCATTAACGTCCACGTCGCGTCACTTTAGTCATGGATCGTAAAAGGCATAAGGCTGTCCATCAAGTTCTATTTAAATTTTTTACAGGCACGAGCACGAATACTCGTGTAACAACTACTTAGTAAGTACACGTGTGATTATGTAATTTATGCCACGGATGTACGTGCTCTCTAAACTTTAAAGAATCACAATTCTTTTATTGTATCCATGTCTCTTGGGTCTAGACGTTAATACAGGGGTATTACCAGCATATTGCCAACCCCGCAAAAACCTTTTTATACTCCTTTTGAAGAACTCGTTGTACTCCTTTGGGAAAGCCTCGGCAGGAGTGCGTGTACGAAAATTCCTCGGAACCTCATATTACAAGACTATTTTGGTTCTACTGTTCGTTTATGTCGTCATAGTAAATTTGCTTGATATAAATAAATATGCTTGGTCAATTCACGCGCCATCTAGCCCCAAAGTAGTAGCTAAGCTTGTGTTAACCACTTATGTATTTTTAAATACATACTTATTATATGTAAATAACACCCAGACCCGAAATTAAAATTCCGTAACTGAAAAAAATAAGAAGCCGGGAACTCTGCAAGGCACACCGACTTAACCAAGTTAGTTCTCAGGTCGTCAATCGCATCAAATTCAGTAATATTTTGACTTTTGACCAAAAGTACTCGAGGTTGGGCTAAGTATCTACACCACACTATTCGGAGCTGCTAAATTGATGCCAATGCAGCACTACATTATTATTATAAGTGAACCGCCTCGCGCCTTAGCGATCTTTTGTCGCACCTACCCACGGCCTTGAGGTAGTTTCGGCCAGTTATGTACTAGCGTACTGCGACAATACGCGGCCATCCGCCACGTTCCGCTTTTCAGTAGATCCGATCTGGTTTGAAGCGGTTACAAGCGGGCCTGCGCGCGCGACGATTCGCGCATTGTCTCAATGTGTCAGGTGTGTCGCTGCGGTTTGGTTGCGGTCTCAATACAATACCCACTAAGTTCATACAGCTAAGTTCCCTCCCCCCTCCCGCCCGCTTGAGGTCTACAGAGGAAACACACTAATTGGTAGTTAGCACGGTAACGTGTAGGTACTAAAGCGCATTAATTAGTTACCTGTTAGCTTTTCAAGGCCATCATTACAACCGAGCTAACCTAGTGTTGATTATTAAGCACTAAGTAGCTAAAATTGTTGGTACTTTTACTGTGACGTATGATGTTGATGCAATTACGCAGAATACTATAGGTATAATAGGGCCCTGCGCCGCAATACCACTTCGTTTTATACCATTCAATATTGCTAAGTTCCCCAAGATAACAATTGCATAGTTACCGATAGCATACAGAAATTCATTATGTGCTTCATATTTCGTATATCCCCACTGGGAATTTGGACCATAAAAATAAAACATTAAAGATAAAACATTCGTTCGTAAAACCATTCCAATCATAATATCCTGTGTTCTATCAATAGTGCAGGTGTACAAGTGATGTTTTTTCACTCGTTTTCCTCATACGTGGTAAGAAAATGATAGCCATTTTCTACTTGCGAAGGCGCGCCGGAAATGCTGTGTATTACCTCGCCATTTCGTATTTAATATTGAATGAGCGTACCTATATTTATATCATTTTCTTCCAACATACGTATTTTCTTAAACCGTTCGTTGCTTTCAATGATTGCTTGATTACTTGTTTATACTGTAAGTACGACGCCTTGATAACACACTAAGGTAATCCTCTCAAAAATTCGGAATACAATCGACAACGTCTACTTTGTGTGTAATTAATTCGTTTTAAAGTACACCAGAGCCAAACACCATGAATAGGAAGCGAGAAAATTGTTACATCAAATGGGCGTTCCTCGCCTTGGAATTGGTTATGAGTTTATAATGGTAACAGTTTTCTTTCCTGGTGGGTTACTCACACTTCACAGTTTCAATCTTCAATAATGTTCGCTTTCCACCGACTGGTGAGAGAGTCGGTGTTTCTCGTCAACTGTTAACATTTTCTTGTCGTTTTCGGAGCAGTATCCAAGACAAGACACGGTTACCTAGAATAGCAATGCCGTCATATAGAATAGCGGCAATAAAGGTGCCTCCGTTGCTACAACGAGCGTTCTGGCGTTTCAACCCGGTATGGTTTTAGTGTGCAGGCCGAAACGACTGATGCAATAAAATAAATTCTTTTCCTTAGGCGTTTGGACCCGCAGTTAAAAATGGTTTAAGGACAGTCGGGAATAAAATTATTTTATAGAATTTTTAACTGCGGGTCGTAACGCCTGGGGAAAAATAATAATTTTAATTAATTGAGCACTCGCTGCCACTGCCCATTCGGAGCATGTTCGCGAGATTTGGACGCAGCTTTACATAGCGATAGAAGACATTACTGAGACGTTGAATATGAAAATAATATGACACGATTTTCTAGAGTGCTTGGAAACCTTTAGACACAATATTAAAGTTAAATCGTATAAAATATCTACTACTTACTACTAGTATAGATATATATATGTATATTAAAATAAATATAGATGCGATCGTAATCGATCGATCATTTTCAAATTACAAATTTTATGTCTAATTTACATGTCAATATTTCAGATAAGTTCGATAGACGCATCTAAATAAGATTAGATAAACACCGCAGACCACAGCTCCGCTAGTAACAAGACTAGCAACAGACTGACGCAACAAGATCATTGCCCGTCATCATAATTGGCAGACTCCGCGGCTCTACGCTTCCTTAAATGGAGTGTTGATTATGCGAATTGTGAGCAATTAATATAACAGATACGAATGCATGATGCAATGCGGCTTGCTTTTATCACTGCACTGACCCCGGCTCTCTCCCGGTGACCGGTGGGCGTGTGGCGATAATATCCCGCGGAAGATGCTGATGCAAATTATTGTGTATTTGCTTTGACTTTCGTCATCTCAGTCGTAGGACGGCCACTGATCAGCATATACCACCATGCGTTCCATTCTGTGCCTCACCAGTTGCTTTGACATTATTCTCCGGTCAATCATTATTTACGTATTTTTTTTATCTCAGTGACGATCCAGCAAGCTGACCTTCGTTCGTTCCACTCGATACCACCCAGAACCGTCTTGTATTCACTGTGATGGTTATGTAGTGGTACCGAATGCACGTAATTTTTAAGATAATTTTATAACATGTAGCATGATCTTTGTCTTTTAGTGCCTTCTAACTTCTATCTTTCCTATCTATACATATATCTACAGAATCCACCATAGTCCAATAAACTCGCAACGTCTGTAACCGACAAAAATGGAAGCAATCCTCGGGAAAGCCTGCGACGCGGTGGACATCTCTCCGGGTACCTCGTCTACGCAACCACGACCACTCTGACAAGAGTGTCCGACTAAAAAGATAACTTCTATCTTATAATATATTAGTGAATTTCTGAATCCCCTTAAATCACTCTATCTACTGTTGAAAACTGAATTAAAATCCGTTGCGCAGTTTGAAAGATCTTAATAGTATAAAATATACATATGGAAAGACAGCGGGAAGCGATTTTGTTTTAAATACTATTTATAGATTAAACTTCACTTTGAAGCGTGGCGGTATAAATCGTATCTTCGGAAGGAGTTTTGTTTTATTTCTAACCAGTTGTCAAAGCTATGGAAAGGTCCATTGATTAACATGTGTAGGTAAAATAATACGAAACCGAGATAATTCAGCCCGAACTTTAAGTGAGGTAAGTTCGTTTTATCATGTAAACAGTTACATACTAAATCGCGTTCTCATTTCTTACTGTACTAAAATATTGTCTTATGAAATATTTTGTTGTTAGTTTAATTCCACACTCCCGGAGTTGCAGTACCGGACTCGATGAAATACAGAAAAAGAAAGTAAAAAAGTATTACATACCTACATAGTTTATTTGTTTGCATAAAAGGAGCCTGAAGTAACATCAATCACCAATTGAGTCGTCTGTTACAAGTTCTACAAGGCAAGGGTACATGATGCAAGCGGGGTGGTTTGCGAAGGGCGAGGGGCGCGGGGCGCGGGGAGCGGGGTCCGCGGGGTGGCTCTCAGCTGACGCAACACCGCCTGTTCGCCAGTCAGTGTCGTTTGGCACAATTTTTTTTTTACACAACCTTGAAATGTATTGAAACGCGCTCGGTTACGATCGTCTGACTCACTAAACTTGTTATCTCGTTAAAAAACTGTGTTAGGATTTTATTATAACGTTCTAATAATAATAATTTGATTATTAGGTTGGTACCTATTTGAGTAATAATATCTCAATCGTAGATAACTAATTTCGTTTAATGGACGTATCATGTGCTAACTCTATTTCATAATGTATCTATGTATTTATAACTAGGTAGGTACTTGTAAGGGCGCTACACTGCAATACAACCCTAGGCACAAAATAGAGAAATGAGCCGATTTCGAATAACTTAGTATAATTAGAAACATGTATCAAAACATCACGTTCGATTATAATAGGACAGGATTGCGTTGGTTGAGATGCTGCCCGCATTATCATCGTTGTTTGGGATACAATTTCCATTATTTATATCTTTAGTTTTTCAGTTGGTATAAGATGTAGGTATACTTACATATTAACTCCACTTGTTTCGATTGTAGGTATAGGATCATGACAAAAAGGATTTAGTGATCAAAATGACAAATTTAAAATTTACAAGTTTAGAATATGACCAATCCGGAATATGACGAATTAGGAACCAATATTATTATTATTATTATTATTAATCTTCTTCCTCTTATTTATTTTTTGTTGTTTTTTTATATTCTATTAGGCAAGTATGAGAGTGGGTGGTGTGAGAAAGCATGTAAATATTTTACATTCACTACCTAAGCCCGATCTCGACAACTAGCAGGTCGCTGCCGGTTGCCGGCCGGCGTTTTCCTATTACGAAACCAAAGCAACCTCCAATTTATCGGGAAAACACGAATTCCGTGGTAACAGTGGGCAGCTCAGTTACCTACATCGCGGCAAATAACGCACGTGCCCAATATCAGCTCGTAAACGGACACGTGGACTCCCACGTTACGTGCGCATGCGGCCACCCGCCGCCTAGCAACCGACCTGAGTGTTACTTTTCAAACCCTTACCCTTATGCTTACAAACTTAGATGCATTCATGCGGTCACCTCTATCGTCTCGTAACTTGCACTTATGTAAATGCCGACAGCAAATGAAGGGTAAAGAATATGGAAAAAGTAAAAATAAATAAAGTAGGCAAAATAAATAAGCTAGGCACGTAGCCTGTATTTCAGGTCACCAGGCCCTTGCACTACTGTTACATAATATCTTGTCTGTAAGTAAGAAAGGAAAGGTCGAAAAGGTAAGTTGAATCGTTATTCGATAAAGTATTTTAACTAGCTTTTTATCTTGTCTTTGTCAGTATGAAATTCGGTAATTTTCTTAGTTAAAAAGTAGTATATGTCCTTCCCCAGGTTGCCATTGATCACCTAGCGTTTTATTAATTAGAAATCTGTTTAGTAGTTTGGAAATTATTTGATTAAATATGTAAGTAGGTCAAGTCGTTGCTGCTTTTCCAGCATTTAGATGGAAGCTCCACTTCAAGAATCCATATATTTTAGTACAGGTTATTTGAAAATGATGTAACATTGTTATCAGAATAATCATCAAAATACGTTTTACTGTGTTAACAAATGCGAAATAAGTAAGGAGATACAAGTCATTGCTGCTTTTAGGGCATTTAGCTTTTCCTACAGGCACAGATCTTCCTACAGGCCTTTTGAAAATGATGTAACATTGTTTTCAAAATAATAATCACAATACGGTTTACTGTGTTAATAAATGCGAATGATTGGTGGCCTTCAAATATTTGGGATTAGTCATGGGCGTACTTGTTTACTTACACAAATACATACGGTACTTTGTACTAACACGTGTCGGCGGATAACATTATTTTTATTCATAAAATACAGTGTTTGTTTCATCATTTTGGGCGCGTGTTCCATTAATTGTTCTATTCATGTGTTTTGATTAGATACGGTTTACGCGGCGTGATAGCGAAGATCGCGGTGCGTGACCGCTATCTACGGAGAACTATGAATATTTATACTTACCCGAGCATGTACTTATATTATTTTTGAATTCGTTGAAAGGAACCCAATCCGGTGACCACATTTGGGTACAAATAATGACAATAATATGCTAAACGTATGCTAATAACTTGAACACACGATATATCAACAAAGTTCTATTGTTTTGTACAGCTGTCCGGCGATTCGACTGTTAATGGCGATAAACATGTTGCTTTGTTAGATTTGGTTTGGAAATTTTTCAAATTAAATAGGTGTTACGTTGTTTGCAATACACCTACTTTATTGGATATGTTTTGATAATATTTGTTAATTTTTTTGCTAAGCAATGACTAACGAGCACGACCTGATGGTGAGCGGTAACAGTCGTCCATAACATCTACGATTCATACATTTAGGTTGCAGGCAACACAAATGCCTAACCGCAGGTGCGTTGGCACTGTGAGAACTAAGATGAAATGCCTCATGCCTGTTATTGCCAATTGCTTAAATCGTTGTATACTCCTAATTTTAAATTTCCCCAAATTGCTCACACGCGTACCCTACTTTGGCCAACGTTATAATTTACCTCTTCGCAGAGGTTATCTCGGAAGAGATCGCTAAGCGGTAAGGCCGCCATCGCGCATCTAAATTCGTTAATTAAAATGTATTTTTAATCTTTATTGTGGTAATAACAATATTTCACTGACTTATTTACCTACGCAGCGTTGGTAGCGGTGGACTGACCCTCTTAGGCGATTAGCATGTTAATATTGTGGTTGGAAATAGAGTTATCTTTATGTAAAGATCTAACGGACGTTTTCACTCGTAAGCGTTTACAAACTGAGAACATTATGAGCACATTGTCATAATTTTATACTACTACTAGGTAATAAGTAGCAGCTACTATATTTACATCTTCCATATTGTGCGCATAGGCATTGACACTATAACAGGCAACTCACCAGGCAATTTCTGTGATATCAGCTTAATTAGTTGCCACCAAAAACGCAACGCACCCGGTGGGCTGTCTGATCGTTTGCCATGAATAGCATAAAGAAAGCATTGTTGCTTGGCGGCAGAAATACCTTATCTATCTACCATTTGGTGGTACTAACAAAAATGGCTTCGTGTTCCAAATAAACTTTACCCCTAAACTTTACCTATTTGTGAATTATATCTGCATTCTCGGCTCTGCATTATCTCTTTCTCGGCGAGAGCACAGAGAGTAAGTAAAGGTCTCCAAGGTAATTCGGTGAGTAAGAAGTAAATCGAGGGAGGGGAATAATGGTTTTGACAGTGGAGGGGCCGCCGCCTGTATGAAAATATCACATTGGTAAAAATAAATAATCTGTATTGTGTATTCAGTAATACCTACATCATTTTTCTAACACTACTAACAAGGCTAACACAAATTTTCTGTATTATTATATCTCTTCATTAATATTTTTAATGTATTTGTTATCAACATTTTCTAAATGAACAAACCTTCTTATACAGGTTACTAACATAGTGCAAGTACCTGATGACCTGAAATCCACGCTTTTGCGTAGCTCAGGCATCAGTCTCCCACACTTGTTATATTTAAGATCTTAGCATAATGTGAACTGCAAATTACTGGGAGTTAATAAACTTGATTACTATTACTATCTCCGCCAGAGCAACGTATTCTACGGGGTCGGCAACACGATTAGTGATGCCCCTGATATTGCAAACGTCCATAGCTTACGCAACTGCCATCAGGCGGCCGCGCGCTTGTTTATCACCTCAGCGGTTAAAGTAAAGGTAGGTATGATTCATTTTCATAGTCGCCTAGACAGTAGCGAGCGCATCGCGTGACCGCATTATCACCTTGCACTATACCAATAGCAAATAGATGCAAAACAAAGGCACATTCACAAACATGAACACCTGCCGTGTTTACCGCCGAAATGGCTGGAGGTCGCCCGGTGAATGTCGAATCACTACATAAATTAAGATATAGTAAAGTACAATGTATGTAAGAAGGTACATATAGTGGTAACACAATGCAATAACAAACTTCGGTAGCATGAGTAATCGTTCCACCGCGTTTCAATGTTTCAATTCCAATTTATAATTAATAGTAGTTTAGGTATATCCGTATGTAAAACTTCTTTTGATGTTTTTATTATTACAGCTGGGCACGGGAAGCAGAGGCCGGCCCAAGAAGCTAAGGCTTGACGTCGTCAAGAATCATATGCTTGCCAATAAGCTCATCACCAAGGATGCCGAAGACAGAGCGAGGTGGGCCAAGAGGAAGACGGACCCTGGGCCCTCGCGTGCGGCGCGAGGACTCGGGACATAAAGCCAAGATAATGATGATGATGATGTTGAGGATGTTATTATTACAGTAGGTACCTACTACATTGAAATAAGATCAAGCTGTGCTTCAAGGTTAGAGCACCTAGAGTGAATGAGTAAGCTGTCTCCAAGCAGACACTTTCCATATTCGGCCGCATTGTCACTTCGTTTAATACCAGACTTACTTAGGCTGACGAAGTGACTTTGGCTCCCTGTATTTGTTCTATCGGCTGTACAATGTTCTGAGGACCTTTTTGATCTGGTGCCGGTCAATTCCGCCATCGTACCACCCGCCGCGGGCTAGGTACTTATCCCCATTACGTAGACCCCCTGTTAGCGTTGACGTGAACGTTCGAAAGAACGTTTCTCATTCGCACCATACGGATGTGGAATGAGCTCCCAGCCACATTGTTTTCTTTGGACTTAATTTTTTTTAATTATTAATTTTTATTTTTTTCTCAACACGTAATAACACATTTTATACCTCGAGTCTAAGCATGTGACTAAGAACCGTATAAGCCAAATTTAAATAAGGTATTTGAACATAGCAGCCCAAATAAGCCAGGGCCTGTGCTAGGGCTAACTATTCCATTAAGACATAATTGGATGTCAGTTGGTCTACACGTCAATGTTTGCTTCTGAGCTCTGTCTCTGTGTATGTAGTAGGTAGGTGTTTACTATTGAGTTGACGCTAAGGTAAGATAATAACAAAGTTAATATAAAAGATAGGCTCATGTAACTAAATATAACAGAGTAACAAACCAACAGAAACCCTTTATTATTTTTAATAAACAAAAATCATTCCAAATCCCCATACCTATCTTTAGGTATATATAATTGTAATATATTATGAAGCTACACTAACATGCTTATAAAATATATATTGGTGGGTATATATATAAAACATAAATATAAGAATATAAACAACTATATTATACGGCATACCATACTATTCATTACTTATAGATATCTTTTTCCATAGTTCATCTATTTCCAACTGATTTTTATCAAGTAGATACTGTTTTAGCTTATTTTTAAGCGAACTTGTATTTTTTAATTCATTCCGTTCATCCACCAATTGCGACAGGCTGCTTGGCAAGATATGGTGCAGTCTAGGTGCTAGCTCTGTAAAGTGCCGGCGGCCGAATGTACTAGACCTGTAGTAAGGTATATTGTATTTAGGCATAATGCCAATACGTACGTTTCTTTTGGTTATTGCCAGGGGAAATTTCGAAATGTTTCTTTCCATATGCAACAAAATTTGCCAAAGATATATTTGTCTAGGGGTAAGAACTTTACACATTTGAAAAAGTTGATCAGTAGGAAATCTGACGTTTTTCCGTTTTATAATTTTTAAATTTAACTTTTGTGCCTTGTTAAGCTTCTCAAGTAAGGTTGAGCCACATGCCCCCCATGCCAGTATCCCATATAAAAGCAATGACTGAGTTAGTGCATAATATACCCTTAGAAGCAATTTACTATTTAAAATATTCCTTAAGTCGCTATAAATATAACCCAGATTTCTAATTTTGCTAGACAGTATATCAATGTGATTGTCCCACCGGAGGTGTTGATCGATAACTACGCCGAGATACTTGGTATACTCCACATATTCCAGTGTCCTACAATCGCAATATTTTGCCAAACTACATGCATGAATTTTAATTTTTGGAATGCTTCGGGGTAATCCGGCTTTAGTGGGTGCAAATACCATACACACTGTTTTGTTTTTATTTAGCGAAAGCAGGTTACGACTGTACCAGTCTCCAGCACAGCGAAGACCGATTTCTGTCTTTTGAATGGTCTCATCCCAAGTAGTACCGCTAAAAATCAAAACAGTGTCATCCGCAAAACATATTGTACTACAATCAGGTATCAGTGTGCAGAAATCATTTAAATATATACTGAAAAGGACAGGCCCGAGCACACTTCCTTGAGGTACACCAAAATTGATTTCTTGTGTACTCAAATCGCTTGTATTATTATCTATACGTACCATTTGTTTTCGACCCTTCAGATAAGAATGAAACCATTGATATTCTCTATTTGTGACATTTCTAGCTTTTTTAACAATATTGCATGAGACACAGTGTCAAAAGCTTTAGCTAAATCTACGAATACAGCAATTACTTTCTTTTTTTGTTCATGGTTTTGAATTACTTTCGTAGTGAGCTCGGCAATTGCGTCACTAGTACCAACATCATTTTTGAATCCATATTGATTATTCGCTAAGAAGTCTTTTGTGTAAATGGTTAGTCTGGATTTAACAACTTTTTCAATAATTTTAGAAGTTGTGGGTAGAAGGGATATTGGCCGAAAATTAGAAATAATATTTTTGGGTCCTTGTTTGTATAGAGGAATTACAATTGCTATTTTAAGAGCGTCATGAAAGGTACCAGTTCTAAAGCTGAGATTAATTATATAGGTAAGTGGAAATGCTATTATATCTTTTAGATGTTTTACAATTCTTGAAGTAACACTATCAATTCCTGATGAATCACTAGTTTTAAGTTTAGTAATAGTTTTTATTACTTCATAAGTATTAGTTAATCTGAGATAAAATGATTTACAGCATTTTTTAAAGGATACACCACCGACCAATTTATTTTCGTTTGATTTTATTTTTGTTAAATGATCATAAGCCAAATCAGAGCCAACAGTACAAAAATATTCATTAATACTTTTCATTACAAATTTAGGATCATCAGACATTTTTATCAATTTATCTTTAAGTAATAGTTCTTTTATTAAAGATTTGTCTTTTTCTTTCTGTTAGTAGCTTCATTGATAATGTTCCAAACTTTTTTAGGATCACCAGAACTACTATTTAATTTACTTTTGTAATACATTTCCTGTGCATGTTTTATAATTTTATTGCACAACCTTCTATAATTTATATATTTTTCTTTTAGTGCAAGGTTTTGAGGATACTTTTTACAATTTGAATGGAATATATTTCGCTTGCGTATGCTAATCAATATTGAATTGGTCATCCATGGCTTTAATTTTTGATTCTTATGTGGAATTCGTTTGACTACTGTATTCTTATTTGTAAGGTGCAAAAGATTGCTATGAAAAACATCTACAGCAGAATTTACATTCGTTTGACTATACACATCCTCCCATGATTGTTTTTCTGTGTCTTTGTATAATTGATCATAATCAATAGATTTTCTCACTAATGGCAATTGGTTTGTATTACGGTTGCTCGTACTGCATTTTAATGAAGTAGAACACAATATCATATCATGATCCGTAATGTCCGTTTTTAAAATGCCAAATTTATTAAGTGTATTACCATTTCGTATCATGCAGTGATCTATACAACTATTATCATGAGTGAGCTTATCAATACCTACTTTGAGGCCATACATTGCCATTACGGACAAATAATCATCAGCCTGAGGGTGACAGTTCTCAATAATGTTTATGTTCATGTCTCCAATTAAAATTATACCCTCACCAAGGTTTATGGCGTTTAGTACCAGATCCAACGAGTCAAGAAACTTATCAATTTTATTACATGATGGAGACCTGTACATTGCTATTAAATATATATTATTTGGCAACCTAAGCTATAGACAGTTAGCCCCTGACACCGCTAATTCCGTACACACACAATCCAGCCCATTTCTCACAAATACAATAACTCCATCATTTTGAATCGGATTATTTTTGCTGCACTCTACTGTGTAGCCTGGAATGGAATATGTGAATATCCGGTTTTTTATTCGGCACTCAGTCAAAACCAAGATGTCAAAGTCAACATTAAGTAACTCTAGGGTAACTAAGAGCTGATCAAAATTTTTGTGCACGCTTCGTATATTTATTGATATAATCTTTAACGAATTCGGGAAATTCATTACATTCCTACACGCAGCGAAGTCGTTTGTGGAATAACAAGAGTCGGTAGTCTGCAAAGCATCTAGATCTTTGCTATATTGATGAATAGGATTGAATTGGAATGTTTGGTGGTTGACAGAATGGATGTTATTTGCCTTGCATTAGTATAACTTAATTTGGAAGTGATGTTTTTATAACAATAATGAACATAATATGGTTTATAAGTAATAACGTTTATTAGTATGGTTTCATGCATAAAATATCGGACCAATAACAACATGAAAACAAAAAAACATGCATTAATCTGAGAAGCAGAAAATAGTCAAATTATGTTTGCTATGGCCTCCTCATTGCCTATAAGTATTGGATTCGATTTATCATCTTTTCTGACATAAATTCTATTACTAGCATACCAACAATACAAATATGCCCGACTTTTAGCCGTTTGTTTACACAAATTTAGTAGTTTTTTAAATTTAGGTATCAAGTGTTCAGAAATGTATACAGGGTGCGAGGGCAGGCCTAATTCGAGATAATCAGTCTTTAGTCGCATGCTTTGACTCTTACAACTCTTATTATACTCCCTAGCCAGTTGCAACATTTCATTTCTTTGTTTACAGTTCTTAAATATTACGATGATAGGTCGAGGTTTCTCTGAAGGCTTTTTCCCTGCTCGAAATAAAGCGTTAATTTCAGATTTATCCAATGATTTATCCAAAATATGATGGACTATGACATGAGATCGTTCAAGAGGCACATTAGAGATCTCTTTAGAGGCGGGCAACGCATTGAAAGCGCCGCTGGTATAGCTGCTGCCCATAGGCTGTGGTGACAACTTACTATCAGGTAGCCCGCTTGCCTATTTGTCTGCCTTATAACATAGAAAACCACCAACCACCGTGCAAGTTAACCGTCAAATATCTGAGAAAGAAGAAATGATTTGATTACGACGTCCAAGTACGAGTACTTAATTTACATGAGTGATGCCCTGGTATTGCAATCGTCCAAAGGCTGCGGTGACTGCTTACCATCAGGCAGGCCGTTAGCTAGTCTGCCACCTTAGTGGTGCAAAAAAATAACAGGGCACCGAATTGTTAATTGTAATCCAAATCCTCTTGTAGGTAATTGGTTGCTGAAATGGGCTTCCATGGGGGCTCTCTTCGAATGATGGATGCCAGGCGCAACGCATCTGGCTTATGACAAGATTCACATTGTTTGTCCAACATTTTTCCTCTCCGGGGGAAACTACGGTTCCCATAGCTTCAGCTTCCTAGAACGGAGCCGTTAAATGGAAAATTATAGAGCATTATAAATGCCGACATGGTACAATAGGAATAGTGTAATTGCAGCCGGCACATGACTGCGCGGTGGAAACCACCAGCGATTACCGCATCAGACGAGCCGCGGGGCGGGGTTGCGGGGGGAACTGCCGAGGTACTGAAGTATCGGTAGATTTGAGAGGAAAATGATGTCCATAGATCCATTGGGGGTTCCTAGTGGAATGAGAGGGAGCGCTGGATTCTAAATAAATTCAATGGCGAAACTAATGCTCCTGTTGAGCAGGAATCATGAGATAATTCATTTGTGGCGTTCTTTATTCCAGCCCCTCAGCGCTTTAAACCGATTCTCAGTACAGACTGTCGGTTCATCAGCCACAGCTTATCTTAGGTACACTAGGTTTAATTGTGGTCTAGAATACATATACGTATCCTAATTTAACGACCAACCCATTACCTATTCGGCTTGTAATTAAATTGATTCATCTAGGTTTGACAACCATGTGACCATGACGCAATATTTTTCTTTCTCTGTCCAACAATTTCATTTCCGTTCCGGATCATGTCCGAGTTACCTTTGTGGTATTGAACTCTGTTGAAGGTTAACATGACTGTCATTTCAAATTGTCATCAGAACCTGTGCCATAGCATGGAACAAGGAAAGATAGTGAGCGGTCGTTGATACGCTATTCAGATTAGATCTACACTATTTTCAAACTGCATTACCGTTTGAAGCCGTGTCTTATAGTGATTTAACGACGTCTTTAGAGCCGTACATAATCTAACTACTTAAAAAGTTCCTGCTCAGCAGCCAATCACGGTTTCGCGCATCCACTTCCAGCCAACTTATTTCACTTTACAAGCGTTTCCTTAACGGCCAGCCATAATCGCTACCCATAAAGGCTGTGAAGTCTGGAATTGTTTCCCGAAGGAGCATTACGCGTATTTTGAAGCTGGATATTAAAGAGCCGACCGAGAGCCATTTCCTTTGCCGCACACGTAGCGCCGCGCCTAGTTCCGCCGGGCGTACTTACGCCTATATTTGGAGCGATTCCAGAAACCTTCGCTCCTCCCTGCGCCGGCGCACGGCCGCGTTCCCCGAAGCCGCCGCCCGCGCCGCCCGCGCCGCTCGCGCCGTCACAGCTTCATACACACCACCTACGCAAACAACTAAAACAACACTGGGTCGACACTTACGCGGTTAGACGTGGTTGGCGGTTTCTCTGATAATGAGTTTTGAAATTCGTTGCTTGATTACAGTTGTGTCACTCTCTATTTATTTATGGGACATGGATTTAGTATTATGTACTTTATGAAGTCGTACGACATTTGGTAACCGGGATAAGGTATCGTAATAGTAGGTACATTACACTTTAGAAGATCAAGCACGGAGAAGCAGTAGAAGTAAGGTAGTGTATATGAAGTGGAAGTGGCACAGCCATTTCTCCAGATGAACTGATGGTCGATAGAGCCGACTCGTATTGGTCGGCAAGCGGGATGACTCAAGCAAACCATGAAGGCCGTGACCGGTAAAAGTGGCGCTCTTTGGAGGTGGCCTAGGTTCAGTAGTGGACGGCAATAGGCTGACAGGATTCGTTCATATGACGTCTTACGCTTACAAACCGTGTACGAGGACAACATGCATGCGACGCGAATGGAATCCGCGCAGCAACCGGGTGCGATGAAATCCCACAAGCTCTTAGTTCTCTATACCGTTCATAAATGGATCACTGCAAGAGTCGAATTCGTACTGCATGTGGGTCACCTGATGAGCTGTCATGTGCGTGCACAATATGCTTATTGCTGCTAATAAGTGCGGTCAATACTTTGCAGCGGCAAAATTTGCCAATTTACCGGCGCCTGCGCACACCGTCCTCCCTCCTCCCCCCTCGGCCCTCGCCTGGCAACAGCGACACGACATATTATGCCCGAGTAGCTATAGACGAATTTTCAATACTGAATTTGTTTGTAAACTAGCGGAAGGTGACACCCGGCCCGCGCGATCACCTTATTTGTCAGTTTGACTTTGCGATTAGCATCTTATCGCTGTTTGCGGCACGCCCGAGGATTACTAAGATATTGGATAATCGCCAGCGATACGGAGTTCAACTGCCTCCGGCTGGATTGCTAATCGAAAACGTTGCACTCGCGCTTGCACCGCTCCTATTTTGTGTTCCAAATGCGAGTTTTTATAGGGATACCTTCTTCACAATATACTAATATTTCTTATTAGAACCAATATATGGTTCATTGCGCGTATTCCGCAATGAATCTTTCGTATATAATTATTTTTCTAAGCCTACTTAAAGTATACACCAAACCAAGCACACATGCACCTATTCTTTCACAGCACATCATAAAATTAGCGTAAAAAAGGTGAAAAAGACCTACCAACTAACAAAGCATTTAATGCAATTAATTGCCCGCCTAGTCAGGCAAGTACATTGCAGCTACAAAACAACGCATCCGCTGTATGAAGCCTATTCAAATGCATGACGAATGCATAATTGCAGGGAAGCCTTGCGAAGCATCTCGCTGGCGGCGCGGCCACGGTAACCTGGCCTGCGTGAGCGCAAGGCCGCCGAAGATCGAGGGTTCTGGTGTGGGTGGGCGCTGGTACTAATTGGATCGGGGTATTAGCCTCCCCGACGCCCGGGTGTCTGGCTGCATTCGTTAGCAACTCCGCCGATGTAACCGATGGGAATGGAGAATGCTGGAGCGTTTGCGGAAACAGCTATTGTAGATGGGCTGATACATTGGTTTCAGGATCCGCCAGGGAACGGAAATTCGTAAACTGTGAAAGCTCATTTCTCTGCGAACACGTCGATGATATCTGTAGAAACTGATCGCGCGATCCGTTGCGAGTGGAAACGGATAGAATTTTCAACAATTTCATTCTGATTTACATATTTATGGGTGATTGACATGACTTGGTGATTTGGATGATTAAACGCTAAAGCTCTTCATGGGATTTCTACTAAATAATGTTTAACGAATAATTGCTTCCATTGATTATCCGTCTCGCAAGCACACTGCCGCTAAACAAGTGCCGCTTCAACCATTTTATTTGTCTATCGTAATAATGTTGATATATACCTACAAGCATCAAACTTTGTTTGAAAATAGTATACCTAACGACAGAGCGTCGGTGGCCTAATAGTTAAGGGGTGCAATTCGTACCCCGAGCTAGTCGAGGTACCGGGTTCGAACCCCAGTGCCGTGATATGCAAAATCATCATACAAAATAACTCGTCTGAGTTATTTTTATAGTTGAACACTAACCTGCTTTTACGTCGAGGGAAAACATCTGCACATTCAGGCGACTGAATGAGTAATCATGGTCCAATCTGGTCAGGTTCTTCTGTTACCAAGGTCACGGATATCTGATGGCGTTCGCTCCACTATAATTACGTGATCTGCGAAACTCTGGATCATGGTTAAGGCGGACCCCGGGCCCTCGTGCGCGAAAGCACAACCGCGATATTAACGGCAAGATGACCAATGTTTAACGAATAATATATTCCGAAATACCAAAGATCCTAAGGGCTCACACTTTAACTGGATTTTATACTGCACTACCCGCGAGCGGAAGAAAGAAAGAAAGAAAGGACATCTATTGACACAAACAACAACACCACAACATTGAAATAGATAACATAACAAAAAATCATAAATAGATACAATTATTACTATATAAACTACAACATAAAATACACGGAAGCTGTTCACACATACACAAAAACAGAGACTTTGGAAAATGATTACACACCCCTGCACCGCACAGGGGCTGGTTATCGAGAGCCCTAAGTTACGACATCGACACACATGTTGTGCACTCTCCCACATTTACGCCAGTTGAGGGTACCGGCTTTTGGGATGCCCTTTTCGGAGGTTATTTGGCATTGAACTGATGGACAACCCGAAGACTTCAGGGGCTCTCTTTTTGAACCGCTCGCACCGAGTTGAAAGCGGTTTTAGATTCTTTGGGTTTCGATTTCGAATTTTCTGCATGAAACGGATAAGGAATCAAATAGGTATTGAATTTTTCATGCAGTAAATCAAAATTGAAAACCGTTCGACTCGTAGCGAGGTTCAAAAATAGCGTGATGCCCGCCCCGCAACGAGGAAGCGTCGAATGCACTAACCTTTACTGCGATGATAGATACTATTCTGTTGTTCACCAGAAGTATAATAATAGTGGCCTTAACAACAAAAAAAATTACTTTGAAATAAATTTGATAATCATTAAAATTATAACCACTTATAACTGTTAAGTGCTGTGTAATAATATCCTTCTATTCACCTTGAATGGCTTGGCGTGATTTAACAAGTGCCTATTTCTGTTTGTTTAGTATTTTAGTCGTTGTTATAGTGTCTACTTGAGCACTGGACAGCGATAAACACTGACTAAGTAATTCACAATATGACGCAAATCAATAAACTTTGTTGCTAGGCCCTCCACATCATCTGATAAATGCATTGCGTCGCCTATACATTAAACATTTACGTTGCAATCCACTCTAGTGTTTATTATTACACACTTCAAGCAGATAATTTGACGTAACGGTCTTTTTCTACAACAAAACACTCGATAGAAATAAAAATAATGTGAATGTCACATTGAAAACGTTATAAACAAGATTGGTGAACGGTACCGGCCGCGGAGGGCGAGGCGCGGGGCGCGGGGGACGGGGCGGCAAATTCGTGCAAAAACAAGCGCAAGAGTTCAACCGGAACGCGCGGGGTTACCATCGCGTTACCATGCCGGCTGGCCGGTGTTTGCCGGTGGATTGACGGGCATTTATCATTCATACCAGTGGTAGTCAGAGTTTTGAACCACCCAAGGGGCCTTCAAATTGCTTCTTAAGGCTGCTGTCAACCGATAGCAACTGGAATCGATTGCTCGACGTATCCCTGAACATCAGAGTTGTAAGCGATTGCGTGATCTGTGTTAAATGGGATTCTTACAAGCCCGATGCTGTTGCCTCACTCAGCCTTAAGCATATTATTTTCCACTAGTTCATTGCGTTTTCAACTATCAGTGAAGAATCGCCCGAAAATAGAACTGACTATATTCACAATATACTTCACGAGCCCATACTCCAACGGCTTCGCAGAATATGTCTACGTAAGCAATAGTTTCGCCGAAACCCACCGACTTGATCAAAATAATGATGTGGTATTCTGGTATTATCTCTCAACTCGGATTGGGCGTCGCTGCGCCCGCGGTTGCTAGGCGCGCTCCATTGTATGCCAACCGGCGGCGGCGTAACCACTCCCATTGTTGTCGCCGGCAGTTTTTTCGCCACCGCGTGCGATTTCTATTGTATCCATCGCGTGTTTGTGCTTTCTATAAATGGTAATGGCTTGCCTGCGCGGGCGCGTCTTCATTACGACGCGGCTGACGGCCGATGGGTGGATGGGACGGACGGTCATGAAGACGTTGGCAACTGACGTTGATAGGCCTGGTTTAATGGATGGTAGGTAGGCTTGATGCAAGTTGGTTTAGCCTTTACAGTGCCAACTATCAGCTACCTACATACAAGTTAAACGAATAGTTGAGTTATCAGATATCACAAACGCTTGAAACTCAAAGTCGTGCTATTTCTTCTCCACTTCGCCTGTTCTCCGGCATTCTCACGTCTTAACCTCTAGCATTCCATTGCCATCGCTTCCTGGGTCTCCCGCGGATACTGTCATATTTAGGCACTTCCCGCGTATCCCAGGGGCTTACAAAGCACGTTACCAAACCATCGCAAGCGAGTAAACAATCTTCAAACTCTACATAAGCATACAACTTAAAAGTTTGGGATACTTCTGAACAAAAGGTTCAAAAGGAAAGCAAGGTTCTAGTGCTGGGTGAGAGATGATTACGAGCATTTTAAGTTCAGTAGTGAAGCTACTACAATGACTGACATATTGATTGATTATTCCAATTAAGGCTAGTTCCGTTGTTTCCGAATATCTGAACTAAACAAGCCCCATTTATCTATCAGAGCAGCTGCTACTCTCGAAGTCAGACTAACGAAAATACGAGTTATACCTTTTACTTAATTTTCTTCGTATTTACACGTAACAAGTATCGTGTTAAAAACGTATGCAATTACATGAGGCAGGTACATTTTATTGGCTCCTCTATGACGTGTTTCATTACCCAATCCACTCGGAATCTCATAAGCAATAAACTTACTTATTGCAATTTGTATTACACATTCCTTGTAAGCACTCGTGTCGGTGCGCCCTGCGCGGCTCGTAAGGGCGGCAGTAAACCGGGGCGCAATTAGGACGGTGCCGCGGTGGCTGACTAGCGCCCCCGACATCGGGACCACTACATCATATTGAACATACAGTTACCTTGGTTCGCCTTTGTAATAACTATCAGTTGTTTTCTCTCAATCACAGCGCAAACTATGCATGTGCTTTTGTCGGCGACTTTGTCCGTGTAATATTCGGTTCCTTATAACTTTCCGGACCCGTTTAGGTGGAAACTACATTTAAATTATAGCTTGTTACCGTTCTGGGCTATAAGCTTCATTATTGCCAAATTTCATGAAAATCCGTTTAGTAGTATTTGCGTGAAGAAGGAACAAACATCCACATATTTTTGCATTTAAAATATCAGTAACATTAAAAATATATCTTCACGAGCTTTTACCCACATTTGGATATTTTTGGAGATAATGAGTCTATTCCCTGTCGTTACGTGATCTATTTTGGATTTTTAACGTGCATTATCCTCCTTGTGTGTCATACTTAAACAAAAAATCGTATCCTGGAATTATCGAAACCGTATTGCATATTCCAAATTGTGTATCATTATAGCAGCCATTAGACATGTTTCAAAATGAGCGAGTGCTCTAAAAATAGATGCAGTGGTAATCGCCCTGCCGAAGCCATGATGACTGACAAAGCCACGCAATGATATAATTTTCGGCAAATTGCAGTCATTGTGATGGAAATAGTTACCTATAAATAGTTCCAAACATGAGTAGTAACCAGCAACGTGCTGTCACTACGGTAATAGGTAGGTATGGGTTTGCAATATGTACGAACTTGTATCCATACATGGATAATGCTCACTTTTGTTCCATATTATATTGCGGAGATGATTGCAATAGTAAACAAAAGCTGATGTGCGGACTATACCGTGGCTGCATGATGTGTTTGATAAAAAGTTTAACTAGTACGTGATCACTAATGTTTTAATGGTGACAAGAATAGGAAGAAAAGGAATAATAGCGCTTTCTGCTAAGTATTTTCACTGCGATCTTCAACCCGCCTGCCATGCGTGAAGATTAATGGCAAATGCATGTTTGCTTAGAGACAACCAATTTACTCTGGCCTTGAGGGCGAAATCATGGACCGACGTGACGAGATATATTAGAGCGTCGGGGGGTTCGAACTTCAGTGCCGCCATGTGCCAATGACTCTTTTCTGAGTTATGTATATTAGTTTAAACCTAACCGATACTCTTACGGTGGAGTGAAACGTCGTGAAGTAACCTGCCCATTCAGGCGACTAAATGTGTAACAATTATACAATCTGGGCAGGATCCCCTGTTAACAAGGTCACGGAGGTCAGATGGCAGTCGTTTGGCGGTGTAAGGGATAAGGTAGCCGCCAATGTTGGCAAGCGTTGGCCGGGTATTGTGACCAGGGGACCAAGGGTCCAACGGTTGATCGTCAGAAGTTGTATATATGCCGCGGAGTTGGCACATTTCGTTAGCGCGATGCCGATGTAGGACTGACAGCGCCATCTATGTGCGGTTGCTTGCCAACCTTGTGTTTGCATACTCATAATTTGAGTATCGTTGAGTTTCCCTATTGGAGCGATAGATGTTGCTACAGTCGCTCCAGTATAATCTCCACCTGATCTGTTAAATCCTGGATCATGGTCAAGCGGGCGCTTGCGCGCGAGCGCACGCCAAGATGAGCCATGATGAGGGATGCTATGGCCATTTACTAGCTATCACTGTATTTGGAAGTAGATAGATAGCAACAAGCACGCCTCACACAGTGCCAATCTCATTAAATAGAAATTCTGCAACACGTGTTTGGAATAGGAATGCGCACAGATAAATTATGAGTGTTGTGTTGCGCCCAAAACCCTGGCAAGGTGTCCGCACAGATGCGCTTGCGCAGACGCTGCAGATGCGCGCCGGCGCCGGCTACGGCGCTCGTCTAGTGCTGGGATGGTCATATTTTTTTATTAAATCGTGTGCGGCTGGCCCTTGCAAGAAATAGCACTTGACTCGGGTGGAAACGTCGGGAGTCAATATTGGAATGATGCTGGCGGGTAATAAAAAATTTAGGGCCTGTGGTTTGGCGATATGGTGACCAATGATATCCTTATTCTTTATTACAGTAGTTTAGTAGGTATAAAATAAAGTTGATTTTCGCTTCTGTTTGTCTGTTATCCGCTAAGTCCTTCAAAATCACACAAAAGGATTTTGATGCGGATTTTCGGAGAATTTGTTCAGGAAACCTCGGGAACACCAGTGCGAAGCCCATATAAAATGTTGACAGGCAGAGTCTCACGTTGTACCAATCTCAGCCATTAACAAATGTCGTAAAACACGATTGTTAAATATTGTCAGCACTGCGACCGGAGACAGTCGCCTCCGCTAGTGTGCTCAAGCCCAGAAGTAGACTGTTGTTGTGATGAGAGGCGTCACAAAACCGTTTTATGATAAGGTAGAAAGTTTGTAAGTAGATCAAATGATTAGGTTTTTAAATGTAAAAAATATGATGACAATACAAACGACGTCGCCAAGACATTACATTATACATACATACATTGTAACTCGTTGCAATATCGCCTTGACTTTACAAAAATGGGAAGCAAAGGTTGTGCAGTGAAAACGCACAGCGCTTCTGGGGTCTTTATGTGAATCTTAAATGTACTTAGGAATATTAGATATTATCAGTTACACTTTCCGCTTCCTATTTATTTCGGTGTCTGTTTGTTGATTATTAGGTTTATAACCCCCGAAGTATTCCTACTTATTATTTAATCTGTGCCGCCCAAGCCTATACACTCTCAAGCATTGTGCTCGGCGAGGTTTCGGATTGCGTGAATATTTAATTAACGGCCACCAATAAAAGGAACGAGCATCCGGGCCATACCGCGAGGATAATACTCGGGATCAGCAAACAAAGGCAGCGAGCTGAGCCGCGGAACCCTCGCCCCGCGCCCATAAACGGCTCCCACCTATTTTGCAATCGTAAAAATGTCTCGTAAATTTCTCGTCACAAATGCGATCGTCGCTGGCAGCGGCAGATAGGCCGGGCGAGGGGGAGGGGCGCGGGCGCGGGGTGCCCTCCAATAATCTCGCGCGATAACTCTCTGCCGATATGTCCACATCCACACTTGACGGTTGATGCTAGGGGTGCTGTGATGCCGGGAAAGCTGCAGGCCTTTTGAGTGACGCTGATTAATAGTATTTTAGGCGCTTTATTTAGTTAATTAGGTATGGTGGCGGTCAAATGCCTGGTTAGTCTGATAAAAAATGATTAGGTGTCTGTTACGTTACATGAGCTACTAGTGGATACCTATTTTATCCGAAACGGACTAGATCGTATATTATAATGATATAAAGTACAGGGTGAGATCATGCAGACAGACTTATACATATAGCTTGGACGTTTAGCTGTACTTGGTTGGAAAAATTGTATTGTAACTCGTTGATGTCTTTTGTATGTAAGATTAATTTATTGCGGCAATCTTCAAATATTCAGTACATTTCTTATTTTATTTCTGTACCAGTATATTGTATATACAATATCTGCTCAATATGAACTACCCCTGCTGGTATTTTTACCAAGAATAATCTTCACAGAAAACTGGCAAGGAATGTCTCCCGATCAGAGCGGAGCCGAAAGGCCCGGCCCCAAAACTGCGTATCTGGCATAATTCCGCGTCCCCTCACCGCGGCCCATATTGTTTTTAAGTTATGACAGTTTTGCACAATGGCGCGGAAATCCCGGAGTCCCGACAATCCCGAGTTACGACTTTTCTCGCCGGGGCTCCGGAATCGTGGCTCGGCTGCGCCCTTACGATTTCACTTTGCTTTATGTTGCATGAACGATCGGGGTGTTATCCTGCAATGGAACACATCGCCGGCCGGCAGCTCATCGAGTGGAACAATCAGTCTTATGCTTGTAGTTATAAGGGTTAAAATGACATTGTTCGCGAATTGATGTACAGGATGTGCGGGTTGGTGCGCGTGCGCCGGTGCGATGGGAACCGCTTCAGCTAATGGCCGCTCGTTACGAGAATACAGTACTTATTGTTGGTTAATGCAAAACTATAAAATGATGCAATTCACTGTAAGAAGTCGCTGCGCTACTGTCAGTGGCTATTAGGGCCAGCTGATAAATATGCTTCGAATTTTTATGGTAGGTACCGTATTAAAATAAAATTTTGATTTTTCGGTGGCGTTACTTAGTTAAAATTACGACTACGTTTAGTACCTACGTCTGTAGTACAGTCAGCTGTAGAATGAATTCTCTCTGCAGCTGACTGTACCTAGGTATTTTCGATCTCTACCGATACTCAGAGGTTAAACCCTGTAAAGTCCCTTGTTTATGTAGTCTCTGTTGCTATTCCTTGCTAGTACCTATATAGCTTAGAGACATTAGACAGTTGAAAAATTAGATCATTAGACAGTTGAAAAATTAAAATTGGATCACTCTGTGGACTTTTCGGAATTGTTTTTGATCCTAGCTAGGGGTGGTTATTTAGGCTCTAAGTTTTTTGAGAGGTTTTAAGTTTAACTTACGCACTGCAGTCAACAGAATGATGACATAGTATAGTGGCCCATCCGACTAATGATAATCCATATGACATTATGGACTCAGTGGTCATCTGCATGGCTGTCCATACATCGTTTTATTATTTGTGTTCTATTGAAAAATAAGTAGGTATCAATATTAAGAAAAACTTTTAGCGTTAGCATACAATATGAATGTGGACGAGGTCTTGGACCTAATGAAATAAAAATAAATAAAGTACTTAATCTAGTTAAAAATAAATTACGTAATACAACGAAACAAGCCCCGCTTGCTGCAATCTCTTTTACCCCAGTAATGACATTTGATGACAAAACTTTCGCTCGTAAAATACTATAAAACTCCACTTCTTGCCGTCTGTCGGTTTAATGAAAAAAAAAAGAGAATCAAGAGCTCAAACCCATAAAACGGAGAACATAAAATAGAATTCCTAATTTAATCTCGAACGCAGCTTCCAGGGAGGGTGCTGGGTGGCTCCCTCCATTGAGAGGCTCTCGAGCTGAATGGCGACTACCATTCACCACCCCGCGCCCCGCACCCCGCGCACCCCCGCCCCGCACCCCCCAAACACTTTCATGTACCCATATCGATCGACTCGCGACACTGAAAAGAAACACCAGTTTATTTAGAACTCTTCGATAGGAACAAGTAACGTAGGGTGGCGAGGTCTTTTTTTGCTGGCTTCGGTACATGTTCCTACTAAATCGCTAAAAGTATAAAACTACATCGATATTCGCCGCCCTGTTCGCCGAACTACGCATTTTCGCTGATGGATAGCTTGTGCACCTGTGCGAAGCCGGAGCGAATCTACGTGGCACAGATTTTATTACGTAAGTAGGTACCTACCTCATACATATAAGACATATTATAACCCAACCGACAGAAAAAGTCGGATACCCCCGTCCAAGTGTAAACTTGGACTTGGTATATGTAAATATACTCAAATATTTTCGAAACCAGGTACTAAACCGATGTTAACGAAACAAAGCTAAGAACTTGCATTAGGCTTGCAAACAGAGAAAACCGCATCCAAATCAGTCCACCCGTTCGGGAGCTACGATGCCACAGAGAGACATAGTCACACATACACACGTCAAACGTATAACACCTCTCGTTTTTCTATATCTTACGCTACTATAATTATAACAGGAGCTACGCAATAAATGTGCTTTGGCACATACCTATACAATATATTTTTCGGTATTATTAATGACTTAATATTTGCATGACGGTTTTAATAGCGTTGGTGGCCGGGCGGTTGAGTATCCGACTCGGAAGCGAACCGGGTTCGAATCCCCCTGCAGCCATGTTCCAATGACTCTTTTCTGAGTTATATACATTAGTTGAATTCTACGTCTCTTACGGTGAGGGAAAACATCGTGATGTGCTAAAATGATGTATAAGTGCTATTAATTTTTAATTTAGTGAAATGGGTTAAATATGCTTATATTTAATATTTGTATGCCCAAAATAGGGCTAGACATAGAGAGACATTCAACTTTATAACAACTAAGTTATGTATACATACCTATGTTACAAATAAATGACTTTGAACTTTGAACTTTGAACTTTGATGAAACCATGATCCAATCTGGTCAGGTTCTCCTGGTAGCAGGGTCACGGAGGTCAGATGGTAGTGGCTCTACTGTAATTACTTGATCGCCAAATCCTGATTCACGGTCAAGGCGAACCCCGGGCCCTCGTGTTTGAGAGCACAATTATAATGAATTTATTTATAAAGAGAGAATTATAACAGCGATCTAATCTAATGCACAATATTTAAGTAAGTACCTAAATAAACTCCAAAAGAAACCATCGATATCCAGAGAGACGAATGAAATTTCAAACGATGTAAAATATGCGAGCCGCGAGCCGGCGAGCGCGCGGCAGCGGCGGAGTGGCGCGGAGTGACGCGTGACGTCACCGCTCGGGGCCCACCACGAGCGTGACCGCGCCGCGCGCGAGCCCGCCCGAGCCGAGCCGAGCGCCGCCGCCGCCCGCCAGTCGCCGCGCGCCCCTCGCCGTCCGCGCACCGCACCCGAACGCGCGTTCGCTCGAGCCGCTCGCGATTAAAGTACGCCAAAAATTCAAAATGTCGCAGTCGGATATCCCGTGGACCCGCCAACTCGTACTGAAGCTTGTCAAGGAGTACCGCAAGCGGCCGGAGCTGTGGGACAAGCTGCACGAATCCTACCGCGTGCACACGACGAAGTACGAGTCGTGGCGCGCGATGGCCGCCGTGTTCAACTGCGACATCGGCGACGTACGCAAGAAACTGAACTCTGTGCTAGCGTCGTACCGGCGGGAGAAGGCTCGCGTGCGCGCGGGCGGCCGCTCCCTCTGGTTCCTCTACAAGCCCCTGAGCTTCCTGCCCACGCACCTCGATGACTCCGAGAATGAGCCGAGGGGGGCGAGCACAGTTTCTATGATAGATACCGGTCTCTGCGAACCAGTATGGGATAAAGGCGTGAGTATATACATGTATATTTATCTAAAAAAAAAAAAAACATCAGCGTTAATGACCCGGTTGTGCTCTCGAGGACGAGGGCCCGGGGTCCGCCTTGGCCATGATCCAGGATTTGGCGATCAGGTAATAACAGTGGAGCGACTAACCATCTATCTGACCTCCTGACCAGATTGTATCATGATTACAAATTCAGTTGCCTGAATTTGCAGGTTTCATCGCGATGTTTTACCTCACCGTAAGAGCATTAGTTAAAATTCAATTAATGTACATAACTCAGATAATAGTCGCATGGCCGCAGCGGGATTCTAACTCGGTACCTCTCGCTTACGAGTCGGATACTCAACCGCCCGGCCACCGACGTTCTTATGCATGTATATTTATCTTGCTGTAGTTTTATAATATCGCAGGCCGAAATGCAATCGTGGTCTTTACAGGAAGCGCCTCCGCAGTAATCTGCCGATTATACTAGTTTAGCGACCCGCCTTCACTCAAATAGGTACTTAATTGAGTAGGTACTCAGACTGCAGCAATGGCGACTTTGTTTTGATCTGATTTTATATTATTCTGTTAGGTACCTACTTATTTGAATTATAGTTTGGGTTTTGAATTATTTATTAACACTCGCTGCGGCGGCCTACCCTGTTGAGTCGTAAACGGCGCTCCCCTAGGCAGTGCTACAAAATGGGCGCTATGTGATTCGCACCACGCCAGGCTCTCGTCGCGTCCCATAGTGATTATTGTTACCGGCGCGACGTCGATCGTAAACAATACCATGCCTAGAACGTAAGGCATGGTATGGTTATATATTATTAAGTATAGTTAATTAGTACATTGCGAAACAGTTCTTTGCTAGAAAATAACGAAAAAAAAAGTTATAAGTAATATCAAATGAAAATATTTTTTAATTTACTTGCGTAACATAAGTAGGTATTTGGTATTATCTGCTTTAAATCTTGGCAAGTTTTTATTGGTAGTTACGGACAGCTTTGTGGATAAAATATCAACAGCTTCACATACCTACCATACTTATGAGATGATAGGTATAAGTGTGGAACCCTCAGGACGCAAGTGTCTTACTTTTTTTATTGTTGAAATGCACAGAGATAATTTTTATCCACGATGTACGGAACGGTACGGGCGGTATAATATGCGTTTAGAGTTCGAGGTTGTATTTTTGTCTGTTACAATTTTTCTCGAAAAGTACTGGGCCTATTTCGATGCAATTTCTTGTATTCAGAAAATATCATTTCAGAGCAGGTTCTTAGATATGTTTTATGGCGGCCACCAAGGACCGTTGCAACAGCCTGATCGGCATTTGAGGAGTTCTAACAAACTACTAAACCGATTGATGCGGTTATTTAATTTCAAAAGCTGTCCATTCAGAGCAACTTTGTATAAACATTGTAATCGAAAAATAATGAAATAAAAACCATCATATAAATGTTGAAAAAACCCACGACGGCTAAAATTGTTGTTAAGGAAAAAGGATTTAATATTTTTTAAAACTCCCGACTAGCAGATCGGTAAATCCGTCGGCATCCAAAATTCAGGAATATTGAGGATTAAATAGTTGGGGTGATTATCGAACACCGTGACGAAATTAAACCCATATAGCTAATAATACCTACTATAAGTAAATAATATGTAAAATAAACAATTACAAGAGAGCTGAACGTAACAAAAAAGTTGACATAAAATATCCAGCGGGCCGCGAGCGCTCGGTAACTACGGAGCGGCTTCACTCCCGCGGCGCGGAATAGGCGTGACGTCATCCGGCGGCCATCGCGAATCGCGAACGTGACCGCACCGAGCGCGAGCCCGCCCGAGCCGAGCCGAGCGCCGCCGCCGCCCACCAGTCGCCGCGCGCCCCTCGCCGAACGCGCACCGCACCCGAACGTGCGTTTGCTCGAGCCGCTCGCGATTCAAATCTCTCAAACATTCAAAATGTCGGACGTCCCGTGGACCCGCCAACTGGTATTGAAGCTGGTCAGGGAATACCGCAATCGGCCGGAGCTGTGGGATAAGCTGCATGAAAACTATCGCGTACACACAACAAAATACGAATCGTGGCGTGAGCTAGCCGCCATATTCGACTGTGACATCGGGGACGTGCGCAAGAAACTGAATTCTGTGTTGGCATCGCACCGCCGCGAGAAGGCTCGCGTGCGCGCGGGCGGACGCTCGCTCTGGTTCCTTTACAAGCAGATGAGCTTCCTGCCTTCCCACCTCGATGACTCCGGGAATACTGACAAGCGCGTGAGTGTATGTAGATATGTATATGTCATATATCTGTTATTATCTATTATAATCTATACCGATGACCCTAGCGACCTACCCGTCTCAAGACGGCAGCACTAGTGACTTTGTTTTAACCTTATTTGAAGTCCTGACGTAACAGCTACCGGTGTGGGTTTTGAATTATGTATTAACTTGGTAAAAATAATCACTATCGGGCGCGACATGTGCCTTCTAGCGGCAGGCGCCGCGTTTGATCGCGAACAATACAGATACGTTCTGGGCTTAGTGATGTAACGAATTCACTTTGCATTCGCGAATAATATGTTCGTGTCATTTTCACTTTTGATCGATCCACCAATGTGAAAGGGGCTCGCGTCCAATAGGGAGTTGTTGACATTAAAATCGAAAGCACGTCGTAGATTATGTTGGCCGATGGTCATTGATATAATGGAAGGTAAGGGAGCGCGGCACTTACAGGTACGGACACATTAAAACTTTGGTTCATCTAATATGCAAATCGATCTAGTTGCCAAAATTATTTTGATTTTTTGTACAAGCAAAGAAGGATTTGATATTCGCGCGAGACAGATTATGACATATAATTGTCAAATTTCTTTGTCATATATTTATTTTTCTCTTTGGATTATGACCGTCAGCATAGCCTCCTTCGTCTTACATCCGGATAATGGAGGCTATGCCGTCAGATTACGACCTTTTTATCGTTAAGTCCGTTTCTATTCAGTCAGTTAACCTTTTTCATTATTTATAGATCGTTAAAATATTATTCACCGCTTTTCATCGTCAGAAGTCGTCGTGGTTTCAAAGTAGCTAGGAAGGAATCCGTAAGCTTAAACCTAGATACCTATCGGTGATATCTGTAAGGAACGAATGTAAAAACAAGCTCCCTGCCTGTTACAAATTATCCTTTTCTAGAGCTCGGCAAACAGGGAACGTTCAAATAGGACAGACAGAACGAAACGAAGTAAACATTGCAAACACACCAGGCAGCCATGATACTGCTTATGTAGTCTACTTATTTATTTAGAATTAGCCGTATGTTTGCGGCGGTGACTTCACACGGGCGCGCAACCGCAAGAAATAACGAACTGATATCATTATAATATTACCTACTAATGCAGAAACAATAATTGCTCCCTTGGAATACATTAGCTAAAGGTTACGTGTGCAGTTGGGTTGTTACAGTTTATTGTTTGTTTGCCTAGTTTTAATTGGTCGGGTTCGGTTAGACGGAAAATCGCGCGTCGGCGAATATTATTGCGCGTTAGAACACGATTGTTTATGTTTAAAAGTAGCGTATGTGAGTAAGTATACCTACTCATTGTTCCTATTACCCAATTAGCCAAACCAGAATAGATTTTTAGGACCCACACACCTGGTAGTAGGTAATGTGCGGTTTAGAGATCTGCAACCCCAAGCGCGCCGACCTTTTGATAGGTAGAGGATATGATTTACTGCTTTTTTATCTTATTGGCTATAGGGAGGGAGGCAGACGGTCCTCTTGATGGAAAGTGGTTACCATCGTCCACATCTGCAACGTAAGATAGCTCTCCTGTCATCATTATTTTAGAATTTTTTCGCCAAACAAGTATTGACCTTAGCTAATTCCAGTATCGTAATTCTTTACTCCCTTCTTGTCGAAAGTGCGTTCTGGTGTAGTATTTCGAGATCATTTGCATAATATTACGGGCTTACGCGGTATAGTAAGTTGATGATGAATATATGGGGATATATTATTAAGACACGACTAATGTGGATAACAAACTGGAAAAATTAACTGGCGACCTGACTGGTTCAGTTGGTTAACATCTACCAAGTAGAAGTCCCGGGTTCGCTTCCGTAGTAGTTCCGATAAGTAGTTTATCAGTTACCTATCACCCATAACACAAGCTTTGCTTACTTTGGGGTTAGATGGCGCTATGTGAATTGTCCAACCATATTTATTTATTAAGATCATTAGCTCAAAACACCGGTTCTGTGTTACTGAGCTTATCAACGACTTTTTTCCCCTTAGCGAGTTCAATAACCAACTAATTATAATTATCCTACTGTTAGTAACTAATGATAATCGTGGATATAAGAATAAAGAGTTTTTATAAACGCGAGCTGCGAGAGAAAAAATACCCATAAAACCTGCGATTTATACATTCAGAGATAACACATAAGGAATTATATTAAAATACTTTATAGGTCTCTATTGTATGTAATTTTTTTTCCATAGCGTGAACTACAAAGCTACAAACTTATCTGACCCGATGGATAAAACTGGAACTAAGTGTCGCCATATTGAAATGTTATTTTGTAATCAACAACAGTGACGTCGCCACTACTTGATTTTACTCTTCCAAACGCCATAGATATGTCTGATTACGATGGATTAATCTATTTCTCACCTCCACAGCTCCACAGCAGAAACAGCGCCAATGAATCCCCCGGGGCGTATGAAGACTACGCTCTCGAGGAAGATGGTGACACCGACCAGATTGAGATGCTGGATGAGGAGATTGAACAAGAGATTCATGAGGGGGTCATGGTGAAAAACGAGCCGGCTCAGTCGCCATCGCCTACGTTCATCAACCAGGTATTACATAATTTTATGTATAACAAAGAAACGATAATTAAACCTAAAATTAAATAAACTTTAATCTGAAACCTACACAGTACCTAGAAGCATAATTTCAATGCTTACAATGTTCACTGGTAGATGTCGGAAAACTCTAGAAAAAGTGTAATGTAGGTAATTTTATTTAATACATTTCCTAAACTGCTTAACCGATTTTAATGAAATAGAATTTCAAAACTAAGAACTATCTCGAAAAAACTAGGCTGATTTTTAAATAAGAAAAAGCGCAGTTTGGGGTAATGATGCAATATTTTTTAAACGGACATTCTAATGCCATCCAGAAAGAATAAATTATGTCTCTTTGTTGATAGTTAGATGTTTTACTGCCATTTTACAAAGTGCACAATCCATACTTACCTAATGGGAAATGGCAGTTGGTCACCGACATAGCCCTAAGGGTTGCCAGGCTAAAGTGGCAGTGGGCAGGGCACATACGAGTAGCTCGAAGAACAGATGGCCAATAGGGCAGTAAAGTTCTCGAGTGGCGACCACGTACCGGAAGACGCAGCGTAGGTAGGCCTCCCACAAGGTGGACTGACGACCTGGTAAAGATTGCAGGTACCAGCAGGATGCAGAAGGCACAGGACCGGCCTTTGTGGAAATCTCTGAAGGAGGCCTATGCCCAGCAGTTGGCGTCTTTCGGCTGATATAATGATGATGAGTTGAAAAAGGTTCTGATAAGTTCGGCTGCCAGACGTTGGTGTATAGCATTTAGTGCAACACCGACCTAAACCAACACTCCACGAAGGGTTTCCTCTGACTATTGAGGGACACTTCCTTTTGATGTATAAAATCTATACTACCGTCACTCCCGGCCCAGATGTCCGAAGACGAGCACGAAGAGACCCCGATGCTGGCCGAGGTGGACGTGCAGGCCGCGCGGCCGGCCCGGCGGCGGCGGCTGCGGCTGCGCGCGCCCGCGCTTGCGCCCGCGCCGCGCCGCCGCGTCGTCCCCGTCGCCCTCACCGCCGCCGCACACGCCCCCGCCCCAGCACAAGCCAACGGGCATGCGTACGCGCAGCTCGACCAGCGGTTTGTTCATTCTTTTTACATAGGTATGACTAAGGTAGCAAACAAGCTTACGGCCTGCCTGATGGTAAGCAGTCACCGCCTATGGACGTTTGCAATACCAGGGGCATCACCCACGCGTTGCCAACACTGTAAAAATCATTTTACCCCTTTCTTGAAATCTCCATGTTGTAGGTACTCTCCAGGGAAAACCTCTCCAGGTAGTTCATTGCATAACCTTAGTGTGCCTTTAAAATCGCACAGTTCGCGACCAATTTGGCCCCAAGATGGCGAGCGGTGCGATGATGGAATGTAGTTGTTGATAATATGTTCACATCTACATAAGTAGGCAGAGACTATCGAGTGCCACAAGCTACGATCCTGACACACGTCTTTTGCCTCCACATTTATATATTGTTTCAAGAATTCACGCCGCTTAAGGGTACTCCTGACTCTCCTAGACGCAATATGTAGCGAAATCAACATGGCTTAAAAACTTATGTGGCAATGGGCAGGCCAAATGAATCGTAGAAGCTATGGCCCATGCCCATGTGAGGCTCTTGAGTTCTAATGCCTATTGCCAACAACAAATATTGGCTATTGGGTACTGCCATCTAACAACGTTTGCGTTGATGTGGTCTGAAAATTCAAAAATTACTTTATTGACTAGGATATTACATATCTCTTTCAATCGTCAAAGAGGAGGGGGTAGGAAATTAGGAAGGAAACACAAAGTGACATGTTGGCCGCCCCATGGCCGCAGCACACCCACCCCCCGCCGACAACGGCCGGACCATGTCCGACAATACCAGTGTTAGGTAGCTGCTCCCACCCTACCCGTAGCCTACCCCTATCCTACCCCCCCCCCCCCCCCCCCCTACCCCGGTCTCCCCCCCCCCCGTTGACACCGGTCTGGTTTAGATAACGTAGGTAACCAGGTTAAATACAGGCAGGCAGGTGAGGCAAATCAGCGTAATCCTTTTAGTAGCAATACGACACGGTTCTGTTACGTTAAACATTTACAGGTAAAAGTTTTGGTGCTGTTTACTCGTCTGTTGCTAAAAATGTACAAAAAATGTATAAGAAGGAATTTAATGGGCAAGCATTGTGGCACTCTAATATAATAATTTTATTAACCTAGACTTACGAGTACTTATCATAAACAAAACAACGACCATGAATTTATATTTCATTTTATCTCATTTTCATTATCTATTTACTGTTCCGCCAAGTTTTATTACATTTATGCAAATATCCTTGCTGATAACACAAACTATTTATTTTAATCTTCAAGAGGCTTCGAGTAAATCAAGATATACATCATAATATAATCTTTTACCTGCCATTCTCTCAGGAGACCCATTGGCGAGATCCTTGATGGATCTAGTGAGATGTTTACTTTCGCTTTAGATCCACATTTCATTTGGTCAGATCAATCATGGATCACGTCACATTCCGACCAACATCAGTCTAGTACAAACTGGATGACTCGATGCGCTGCCTTGCGTACCTTCCCACCGGACGAGAATCCGATTTTTATCACCTGCAGTATACTGATACCATGACTCCCTCCACAGCCTCACCGAGACCATGAAGCTGCTCCGACGCTCCGAGCTGTCCAGGCGAAAAGACGAATGTGACAGTTTTGGGGAGTACATAGCTGTGTCACTGCGCAAGCACGACGAGAGATCACGGTCCATGATCAAGCAAGCCATCAACAACATCCTCTTCGAACAAGAGATGAAGAAGTACAACAGCCAGTACACGGTCTTGATCACGGGTGATGAGAACCCTCTAGTATTGGAAGGAGAGAGTAAGGGATTAGGACAGCAACCGAAATGAATACTCTTACTTTTCTGGACGTTGGTTCGGTTCGGGACTTTAGTTAGAAGGATTATTGTGTTGTAAGTTTAAGCGGTCCAAGACTGATTTGTTTCTCAAGTGCGTGGGAGTGCGAATGTTTATGTCTTGTTAAATGTGAGGTTGTAAATTAGTAATTGCATTTTATACTTACTTACAAGTTAGTTTAGTACCTTTAGATTATGTGGCATCCACTTTATAAAAACAGGAGTAAACATAAAAATATTAAAATTATATCGTTTTTTACCCTCCCTCTGCATGTTCCATAATCTGATTAGGTAAAAAATTATGCTAGAAATTACATTGGACGATAACAAAAAACCAAATGATGGACATTAACACATGATCCGTCAACTGCTTCACGCGTAATACTCGCCGTCACGCGAGCCGCGCGCTACCATTTTCCTTGTGTTTTTTGTTATTATGTATAATCATCGCTCTCGTATCTAGAACGCGCAACGGCGGCTACGTGCAACGCCGCACGGTCTGCCCAAGCAGCCTTGTACGACGCGTTTATTTAAAAACTGCAGTCAATCCTGCTCGCGAAATCCATCGGCACTTTTATTCGAGTGTATTGTATCAGTCCGCCGCGCTGCACGGCAATGTACAAACAATTTCGCAACAATGTACCTAGTGTGTGCATTTCCACGGCTATTAAAGGCGACTGCCTGTCTAGCGCGCCCCTGTTTGATGCACAAGTGGCATTTACGCGTCGCACGCAGTACACTGCTGGCTCTACAGGAGGGGGTTTCTGAGTGGGTGTCGTCCCGCGTAATAGGTGTGGTGTATAGTTAGTCACCGCGCGTCGGCTGTTGCCAGGCGCGCGGTACCGGGCTGCATCACGCCACCTCCCGCCGCTCGCGTTTTTGCCTTGTCGGCCATTTGTATGCGAGCGACTGCCAATCGCTTTTAGTAATTGTCTAAGCACCAAATCGTTGTTTTCTTTGTTCCTCGATGTGTCAGAGTTGCTATCACCCTTTTTTTATTCTTTGTCGAACAATTAATTTTATGTTTTTCTGATGCCACAAGTTCAAGGTTCATCGGACGTTTATAAATTAATGTGATTACCTACTTAAATTATACTATATTGTACTAGTAGTATGCTATAAGTAGTATTTTAATTTTGCTCAAGACAATTTTCCTCAAAAATTACAGTCTTTTATGTCGTTTTGTCACGTCAAAGCAACATTTTCATGGGAGCACGAACATCGAAGGTATACCTACACGTACATATAAATGTATTCAAACGTATCCTAAACGATTTAACTCGCCTTCAAGAGCTGGTAGGTAGAAACTTAGAAAGTATTTTTGACAAGTACAAACATCTAATCCACATTTTCGCGTTTATAATACTAGTAGGATAGCTTTTCTTGAGAGGAATCCATATTAAGTAGGTACTTACTTACTTACTTTGCATTTTGTTTGTGAGAATTGATTACAACTAAAAGCAGATGAAACGCGTCCAGGCCGACGGAGCCGCGTGCAAAAGCTAGTAGAGATGACACCAACAGCAACAATAATAATAGTATGCGAGAGCACGCTCGCTCTAGTAGCACAGTAGGTAGGTACCTATATTATATACTGTGGCATTATGTATAGCCGTGTGTCTGTGTGCGGTGGGCCGTGAGCGGCCAGACTAGCTGGCTCCGCGACAGAAAAGTGAGTTTAGACGAAGCTAGTGCGCTCGCGCCAGTTCTACTATCTACACAGTTACTAGATTACTAGGACAGACTCGATTCATTTATAACGAAGGAAATATAACAAAAATAAAAACCTTACTACTCATAGTAAAGGTGACTGATCTGCATTCCGAGCTACTTACATACAGCACCATAAACTTTTCTGACTCGGTAACGGGTGGCGCTGTTTTTGGCATTAACATATCGGTTCAAACACTTTTCAAAAAGAAGTGCCGCCCTTTTTCTACAGTTTCAGTTTTGGCCACCGGTTCAGATAAGTTTGTAGTACTATACAAGGATAAAATTGATGCAGGCGAGTAAGATATTATAATTAAATTGTTGCCAGTTTAAAAAAATATACCGATACCATATTCAAGCGATCGCTGGTCTAGTCTCCTTACAATACCTATCTAATATCGAGAGTTGTAACTAAAATGGCGCTAATATCGAACACTGCCTCAGAAATATCTAAACGTGCAGTAGGGCTATATCGAAGATTACTAGATATGATACAAGTATTACAAGCCACGGTTTGGCAGAGGTTATTTTAATACAAGGCTCCATTAATGCTTGCTAACGAAAAATTAATTTACACTGTGCGAGTACCAAGCCCACAAGCTACTAGCAGCGAGTACTGTCTTCATGTGAACTGTCCCGCGGCTGGCTCGCTATTCCCAGTGATGATTACCACTAATGAAACCCAATAATTTTAGCTATGACCAGATGAATAATTAGCGGTGCCTTTGCCAAATCGTCCGTTCGTCCGTCTACTTGCGCAATTGTTCTGTTAAGTTTTTAAATAAGTATGTGTCTGCCTATGTAGGTACCCAGCAAACATATTAATAAATTTTCCCTGGTCTTAAGACTAAATTACCTCTTTAAGTAAAATTAACGTCCCATCCACCAAATATTTCAGCTGTAACAACATTTTTACTATAAAGTTAAAATATACGTTACCTATTACGTAATTTTGACTTAAGCGACACACCACATAGTTTATTTACTTTATGGTTGAAAGTAAGTCGAAAAATCAGGTAGAATCGACATAAAATGTAGACCGACAGGTCGCTATGACTTCTAGGTTAATTTTAGGTATTTATGACGTAATTATTTCTTAGCCAACGACTTCAAGGTTACTTACTTGTAAGTCGATTTTGCTACCAATTTCAACGTTAGTATTACCTCCTGCAGATACCTAATATAACATGATGGTAAATAATACTTTTAAAACATTTTAGATACCAACAGGTCGTCTTAGGTTAACTTGAAAGTCCGTGTAACTCAGAAATCCGACTAGTAAGTCAGAGTTAACGGTGGCGACCTGAAAGTTAATTTTTGTTGGTCATAGTGACTGTTAATTGGTGATCTAGGACGTATTTTAAACGCTGGTGCTTTTGTTTTGAATAAAGTAATCGGTTGTTAATCAACAATAGCCAAAGATAAAAAACTTTACAGACACTCTAGTACATATTACAGAAAATGTAAAAGACCAAGTGGTCTGTTGAAGTAATCAAGTGTCTGATCAAATGAAATGAAATCTTCAGAAGTAATCAAGAGTCAGTATTCAAGAGTCAACAACCGATGATCATACTTTAGCCTCCGACATGTCAACAAGTGAGGACTCTGAAAATGAAGAAATCGATATGACTCCTCGAATCAGATAATATGGAGTCTAAAACCGAAGGCTTAGATTTAATACAACTGTCTGAATACCTAAACGATTTGTTAAGTCTTTAAATGAATACCTACAGTACATAGAATATAGTATAAATATGATCAAATAGGTAGTCACCTTAAACAGGTATTCAAAAAATTAAATGATGTAAGTAATGTAATGCTTAATCATGCTATACGTTCTTAGGTACCTACTAAGATGTCAGTCTTTTACTAACATCATAATCTCAATTCCATAGTTAGAAAGTTTCTATTTTTGTTGATAAGTCGTTCCACATCAATTGTAGAGAAGTACCTATTTTACTAGGTAACAAGTAAACCACAAATGTCCGAGGTAAAAAACTGTGTACGGAATCGGACTGTAGGTGATTTGTCATTTAACTTATAAGTTGGTTAAATAACTCTTCTGCATCATATCATCATCATTTTACACAATTTGCAACAACATACTGAACGACGCGCGATGATCGCGATGACTTCCCCACCACTAGATTTGGCGCTGTTAGGTAATAATTACCTATTAGTCGCGTAAGCGACTTCATAATTTGTGACTTTAAAGTAACGAGGACCTGAATAGGTAATTTAGACCATGAAGTAATAAACATTATGTCAAATGAACCTATCATCTTTACCAATCACCTTAACGGTTAGTTTCTAGATAGATGTAAGTATTTTTAATCGCGTAATCACTTTCATGTAACCTTCATGTAGCTGTTTATCTAGGTACATAGTCAGATTTCAGGATTTCTGTATTTTTTGCTTGAGATTTTTTTGGTGTAGATAGACAACACAAAAGAAAATTCAAATACCTAACTTCACTGTCACCAACTGCCTCTCAACTTTTCTAACTGTTGCTCAGAGTATTTATTAGGCAATGAGTTATTCAAAGTAGGTATTTACCTATTTCCTTAGACTTCGTTACACAAAATATAGGTAAGTAGGTATTTATTTAATTACCTTGGTATATATTAGTCATACCTTACTAGCAAGAACCAATATATATAATAACAATCTGTTATTTTCCGTGGTTATACTTGTAATAATTATAATGAATGACAGATATGTAGGCGCAAGGTCATAGATGCAGAAAACTTTGTTATACTTACTTACAAGTAATGACTTAATAGCCAGCTGTTTGCGACTTTTAACTAGTAAATAAGGATTTTCCTGTAATTACCTTATCGTCAAGGTGTACCAGCTGCTTCCAACAATATGGACAATGTGTAATACGAACTGCGTGGCTACTCGCGCGTGAAATTCTGTTGTAGCATGATCCTGTCACCTGTGGGAACCATTTCTTAGGTTTTAAGGATATATCATAAGCCTGTGTGTTATTCTATTATTACGACCTGAGTGGTTCAGTGATCAACATGCCAATCTGCCACGTAAGAGGTTTCGGGTTCGATACCCGAGATACCCGGCCGGGCAGAAATTGAAATGATGAATTGTAATTTCTGTTACGTGATGAATTGTAATAAGTACGTAATTAAAAAAAGTATTTAAGTAGTATATCAGTTATCTAGCATCCATAGTACAAGCCTTGCTTAGTTTGGATCTAGATGGTGCTGTGTAATTATTTATTTATTTTAAAGAATCTATCATCTTGTAAGATTTTATTCATTATTTACTAACTATAGTAGGCTAGAACGGTAGTAGGGCAATACGATGCACCATATCATCATCATCATAGTCATCACTTGTCACATGCTATTGTTTAATCATATTATTCTCCTTCAAATTGACGGTAATGATAACAAAATAAGATAGTAAAAGTAAGATACTATGAAGTTTTTCCTTCAGGTGGACTATATTCACGTTCGTCGGTACCGTTGTATTGAACAAGAATAAATAATATCCGTGGGCTGGAAAGTTCACCCCAGGTATACTATGCTTGACCAAGGATGGTTCCGTCCAAGATAGTATTTTATATTAGTATTCTATTTTATACCTACCACTAAAGGTAGCAAAGAAGCTTACAGCCGGGCTGATGGTGAACATTCGCTACAGCCTATGACGATTGCAATACTAGGAGGTAACTAAACCACTAAATTTTAGTCAGTGCGAGGTGCTTTCATGACTGTGGGTTGACTGTAGCTGTCCCGTACTGTACTGTCCCCGCTGTATTTTGGGACAAAGATGCGTTAACCTTTCAACTTAGTTAATTATTCATTTATTTATTCGTATGTCATTTTAATTCGTATAAGAATATGATTATAAAAAACATCACTTATTGTACTTCAGTATTTTTGTCGCGGGTTCCAACACAACAATAGCTTAGTCCCGGTCGAACCTGAGCATCAAAACGCAATAGCTCTTTGGGTTGTCACTGTAGATCCTGGCTGGAAAATAAGGGGCAGTGGTGTAAGAGAGATGACAACAAAAATAAGGACCCCATTGAATCCCGAAGTGCGACGTCGTGTATCATACATACATATCTATTAATATAGTCAACTAGTGAACCCGGCGCGACTTCGTTCGCGTCCTACCCCTACATACACCTACTTTACCCGTACCTACCCATTTTTTCTTGCTTATGAACCTTCCTCTTGAATCACTGTATTGTTAAAAACCTGATTAAAATCCGTTGCGTAGTCTAAAAGATCTAAGCATACATAAACACATAGGGACATACGGCGGAAAACGACTGTTTTATACAATGTGTAGATACAATACAATACATACCTGCTCTACACACTGATATACTGACTGACGTACATCTTTCTTTGTGGTGTCATGTCACGGCTGCGCTATCGCTGGCAGGCCGCTGCGCGCGCGCAGCCAGACGCGCCGTCGCCGTCGCCGCGCCGCTAAATATAGCCATGACGGCAACGCGGCTCGCGGCTCGCGGCTCGCACTCCACTCGATAATATCTGACAACTTGATTATGTACTGCACGAGTTTCTGAAGGAAGGTAGGTATAATGGCGGGATAAGTGGTATTCGAGTATTAAACGTGGGTACTTAGGAATAATAAGTGTTATGCAACTGCGAGACAAAAGAGAGATATAAATCCTTTAATGACAATAAAGCTATGGGTGTAATGTGTGGGCGGTTATGTCATTTATGTTCTTAGCAAATGAAATTTCGTTGAGTAAATTACGGTGAATATGAAAGTAAGGTATCTGATTTACCTACTAGTGCAAATTTTTAAATCAACTAACCTGCCTCATTTTTTTTTATGTTATACGGCAGACAAACAGGCACGCGGGCCACCTGATGGAAAGTGGTCACCACCACCACCACAATTAATTGTTTAGATCAGCAGCTAATGACTCAACTAAAAATCTTTATTAAGTACTTGGTAAGTAAAAAAATACGGAAAAGCTTGTATGGTCTCTGCTTATAGGCAAAGATCTTGACTTAGGTATGTATTTTGTCGAGTCCTTTCCGCATTTGTCGGTCTTCAGAAGATTGATGATAATGGTATAATAACATGACAACGGTGATGGGATATTTTGTTTCATTAATTTCAATCCTACATAGCAATCTCGTATTTAAACAAAATCATTTAGGAGCCACGAAAGTACTGTTTATCAATAATTTTCCGTTATTTTTGTCTGATCTGCTTGCACGTATACTTATGCAAGAATTCTATGATACGTTGCCACGTGACCCCGAGGCAGGTCGGTAGATAATTTTTTTTGCAGTAAAATAAAATCCGAATATGAAACTGTTTAATCGAAGTACGATGTCTAAAGGTTAAAACCGCTAGGTATCAGTTAACCTATTTGCTCTGTAGGAAACTCCATAAACGACAGATTATATGTACTTAAATATTTTCAAATTATTGGCCCGATTTTAAAGGAACAAAGCTAAGAACCACCTCGACCAAACTGGTTGTCCAGTAGGCTCTACATTAGTTGAATGCTAACCGATGCTCCTACGGTAAAGGAAAACATCATGATGAAACCTGCACATTCAGGCGACTGAATATGTAACCATGATATAATCTGATCAGGGGAACAATAGAAGGGTCACAGAAGTCAGATGGCAGTCGCTCTGCTGCTCTGCCAAATCCGGGATCATGGTGTAGTCGGATCCCGGGCCCTCGTGAGCGAGAGCACAACCGGGACATTAAAGCCAATATATTTTTTATTATACTTGTACAGTAAACAATTCGATTATGTCAGATTGTGTCAGCCGCCACCCGGCACCGGCTCGCGGCGACCTTCAGCCGCGCTGCTTATCGGCTGCACTTCTTATGCCTACCTGTTTACGTTCATCCGTAACCAATGGAAATAATTGCAATTCCTTGTACGTGCGTGAGTCAGCTTGGTTCATTTCAGCGGTCATAAATTTGAGGTTAGTTGGAAATGGGTTTGCTCTCTTTATTAGAGCGATTTTACAGTAATTATTTACTTTTTGCCGTTGTTAATAGACTTTTAACAAAGTGGCTGTGTGTTGTCCATAAGGTTACCTATACCTATAGCTTTTACTTACTTACCTACATCAAATACGTACAGTGCCAACCTCTTACATTGGTGGCTATTATAGAAGGCGACTAGGTACTATAGAAGGCGACTAATGTCATTGGTCCTACCAGCTTGTAAGTACCTCCGTAAATCAGAAAATGCGCAGTAGCATTTCCTGTTGAATATTTTCAAAACTGCTATCTTCAATCTGCCTGTCAAGCGTGAATAATGTGGTAATACTCGCCGTTAAAGTGTAGCAGGCTCAAGTCCTGCAGTAGACCGACAACGAGTTGTTGATAGGTGATGAAGATGGTACTCTACGGTTAAGTGGACACTATTTAGATTAGATTAATATCCTCCGCAAGTCGACTCCACAACTCGATGAATCTGTGCATAAGTACTAAGTAGATACAATACTCGTCGATGATCATCATCTTAAGTATTATAATAATCCATATAGCTCCCGAGCCTTAAATCGTCATCGCCGCCAAACATAGTAGTTGCTAGAACTGAATCTTATGATTAAAAACTTAAAGGTTGAGATGATTAGGCAGGTAAGTTCTATAACGTAGCGTATCTATGTTCAATAGATTATACAAATTTCCTTTAACTATACGCTTTGGACCAACGCAGCGCAAGGATTGGCATTTGTGTGACAATAACATCTTTTTACAAGTTGCCATTGCGGCCGCGAACTTACGTGACTAGCCTCGCACGAGTTTCACCTTCACTCACGTTTTTTCAGTGAGCCACTACTTTTTATAGATGTCCACCCACACTAAGAAAAAAGCGGTCGGTTTTAAAAAGGCTAATCGTCATTGTAAGTGAGAAAGTATTCATTAAGAATGTGAAAGATTTGTCAGGACTAAAAATGTGCAAAAAAGATAATTTGTGTCCCGCAATTGATTGAAGCTAGGCTGCAGAGAGATCATTATAATCTGGACGCCTTCAAGGCTAGAGTGAATAGGCAGTGAGATGGCAGTCAAACGCCTGGCTAGTCTAATTAAAAAAACCCATATCATGTGGAAAATTGTTATTGGTCTCTGACTAACCCTAAGCGAAAAGAGTCGCAGCTGACGCGTATGTATGTAATCGGCGGACTAAAATTATACTTACGAAATAACAGCAGTCCCATGCCATATCGCCCATAAACTTTTCCACGCTCAACCACAAAGCTGCCGCACATGTGGACGCGAATGCTCACATGTGTTTACAATTTGCGCTAATCGCGCCCAGCGGTCGATAGATAGGACGGCTTTTACCAACAACAAGACTTATATTATGTAGGTAATACGACCGAAATAGCTACACAAATAGTTGACGTAATAAACGAAATGGAGTAGTCACGACGTGAGAATACCCTTCTCTGCTTATCTCCCCAATTGCGCTATAAAGCAAAAAGTTCAGCCGTTCCTCGGGTAACGATGATGCTAGCATTGCCGTGTTTGGGTACTCTAGGGCATTACTTATAATTAGGTACCTACGTTTGTAGGTTGATATAACTTCTATGTAAAGCTTGAATATAATATACCCACGTGGTTCTAGAAACGGCCGAGCTGTCTGACGCAACAAATACTTGCACCTAGTAAGTGGAAGAGGTAGTGGTGATTGGCGTTTCGCCTTCAGCTATGTTATTCTTTTAAAACAACATCCGTGAGAGCAACAATGAAACGTGACAGATCATGGCCAGGCCAAATTTCTATTTAAATATTTGTAGAAAACAATTACTTTCATTGTTTTCTATGGAAATATTGTTTTCATCCGACAGAAGATCCTACATTTCATCGACGCACGATCAAGGATAGTTGTTAGAGAATCACACCCGACACCAGACATGGGCGAATATTCCATCTTTCGTGCACAATTCATAAACACTTCTTCAGCTTCAGCTCTTTTATTCAACCTTTTTAAAAGGCAGGAGCAGGTTATGGTCACGATAAAAAGTTGTAATCCTCATTGTCATAATTTACTGAATGCTTTATCTGCCAATTATAATTTACTCCTCCTCCGAGGAGTAAGTACTAAGTACCTCATTTGTGTACCTTAATGACCAAAACATAAGCCGTTTCAAGGCTAGCATACTCCATCTTCGCCTACATTGTCACATAACAAGAAACGTAAGAAGCAGTCTACCTGTCCCGTAAAATACTACAAAAAAAAATTCAAAATACCTCATTTCGCCGCGGAAGACAAATGTATTTACGTATGTATGTATGTAACGCTCGAACGATGTTAATGGCACCAATGCATCTGCAGTCACCGAGCTGGCAGCGGCCCGCGGCCTGTTGCCAACCGCGGGTGACGCGCGCGCACCGACCTACACTCACTAACCATGCTATGAAACATGTAGCTGCAAATGTCATACATATTCTACTCCTAGAATATTATACCAAAGCTTTGTTTGGATGGATTTGGATGGACATTTGGTAAGTACTCTCTTAGGTAAAATCTACAGAACGGATTTCGGTGAAAATTTAGTGTTGTACTTGATTAGATTCGTAGGACAGTTTCTGTGCTGTGAGGCCATCAAAGAAGGCGAGTACAGCAGAGAGAAGGTTGGTGTTCGCTTAGCACCACCCAGGGGATACGTGTAGGGATAAAAAGGTCCGCTTCGAAATCGGTCCATCCGTTCGGAGTTACGATGCCACACAGACACACCCGTACAGTGTACACTCATACACAGCGCCACAGATACACAAGTCAAACTTTTAACACCAGTCTTTTTTCGTCGAGGGTTAAGAATAAGACATTGGTATTTTTTTTTATATTATACAAGACAGGCATTTGACCGCCATCTCACCTGCTAACGATGCGGCCTAAGATGAAGCATGCCCGTCTTGGAACAGCCTATTCTCTCTAGTCTTGAAGGCATCCAGATTATATTGATTAGGGAACACACCCGCAGGCAACGCGTTCCACTCCTTAGCCGATTGATGTGATTTTAATGCTTCACCTGGAAGACAGCCTCAAAGATCTCTAAACCTTAAGTAGTTCAGTTGATCCAGCACAATCTGGACGCTCAAGGTGAGAGTGAATAGGCTATTTTTAGAGTAGCATGCTTCACTTACCATCCGTTGAGATGGCCATGAAATACGTGCCTATAAATAAATACGTAATTAGAAAAAAAAAACAGAAAAGTCAGTACTGTGTTACGTTAGACGCTGTTCACATGATCTTCAGTACAACTGATGAGCGGATTTACACACTACAAATAAGCTACAAAAACAATTATTGTTACAAATATTATTAAAACAACGATCGGAAAACCACTGACAAACTCAGCAAATAGGTACAAATTAAATATTTGCCAAACTACTGAACTCATTTTATTGAAAGGAACTGTCTTGATTAAACAGGTTTCCAATTAAAGGAAACCGTGTCGAAAGCGGTCCATCCTTTCGGAAACTCTATGCGTGTGCCTCTCTGTGCAATAAAAAACGTACTATATCAGTGAATTGGCGTATATTTGATGCTTTGATGCACTCCAAATTGTAGTCTAGCCAGAACGTACCTACATATCTATCAAGCCAGTGGCGTTTAATTTCAGTATCTACCTCGGACCTCTACAAGGTACACAGCTACACCGCATTACAAACAGCACACCAAACTATATGTTGGCCAAGTATACCAAAGGTAGGAGGGCTCACCAGCTAATCGTCGGGCCCATTGCGTCACCCGTCCAAAACAGTGTCTCCTGCCAAGGCCGCGCGATAACTTGCTATTGATTAACGTGTTTACTGGACGCGGTTGCTGACAGAACGCACGTAAAGCGAGTAACAGACGTTCCGTTTTGGCTGCAGCTTACCAACCGTTGCAGTTGATACCAATCCTTACGTAGTATAAAATAAAGTCGCTTTTAGGTGCGGGGGACGTAATCGGACGTCCGACCAAGGTCGGCTCGCCTGCGCATCGGAATTAATCCAAAGCGATTTTATTTTGTACTTCGTAAGAATTAGCTTGACTGATTAGGATTAGAAGAACTGCAACTGACGGTTAGTTGGCTCCAGCCAAATCAGAAAACTGGACCGTAACGAAAAGGTCTGTATCGTCTTACCTTAATGACTGCATAATTAGTCTTAGAAACATGAATCTAGGGTAATTGTTGACGACTAATGGTTCAGTTGGTTGACATGCCGGTCTGCCATGCACAGGTTTCGATTCCCGACCATGTACCAATGATTCTTTTCTGAGTAAGAACATTACCTAGATGAATACTAACGGACGCTCTTACGGTGAGGAAAAATTTCGTGATAACCATGATCCAATCTAGTCAGGTTCCCCTGGTAACAGGGCCACAGAGGTCAGTTGGTAGTAGCTCCACTGTAATACCCTGATCTGCTAAATCCTGGATCATGATCAAGGCGGACCCCGGGCCCTCGTGCGCGAGAGCACAACCGCGACATAAACGGCAAAATTACTTTTTTATAATAAATAAAAAGTGAATTTATTTAGCAATTCTCTTCTTGATTTCTCTCTCTTTCTCTCTTGACTTGATCTTCGAATCAAACAACTTGATTCCGATTTCCGCGCACGGCAATTGGCACGCAACCAACATGGGAAACAGCTCCGCCCACCGATAAACGGGTACAACTTATAAGTATATTATTATTATCACGGTGTATTTAATTTAAATACATTAGCGAAACCGCACGCCGCGTTATCGCCGGCTGACCCACATTCCCATAATAACAAACCCTCCATAGAAAACAATAATTTAACTAGTTACGCAATTTGCAGTGCAAACATCAAAACAAGGAAACACTTGGAAAACAATTACCGGCTTATCTAAAACAATATTGCTGTAATAGAGGTTGCGAGCGAGCATTCTGCGAAAATCGCCGATTTCATACGCTTACTAATAGTCTCACGTTGGCCATCAATCTCGGGCCTTGTCAAGATAATTTGGCTTGTATACACAAACTTAATATATTGTGTTTGTATTTTTCTTTTCTAAGAAAGCTGCGAATCCCCATGGCAGGATTGGCAGGTGTCACCAACCCCGCTATTTCCAGCGCAAAACTGAAACTACTCACAATTGCCACGTTCATTGACGTACTTTCAAACTATTTCAGTTAATTACCAGTAAACTCTCATCGGAGAATTTAGACGAGAGGGGAGTCGTTTGTTCAAACAGTACCGTTAAGAGATTTAGTGGCGAAACCTACGTCCGTACTTACCCGATTTCAAAAATATCTCTGACTGGGTAGCTGTATTTTGAATGCACTTGTAAGAAACTTCGATCAAAAGACGTCTGTATTAATTTTCAGCTCGTGAACTGTCTCTATAGAAGGTAATTTCAAATTAACGATACCAAGGAGTCGTACACTATGCATGTCCTTGTGATAACAAACAACATTTACTATGGGATCAGCTGTTTCATGCAAAATTGAAAACGAATTATGCCAAAATGTATGAAACAGCTGCTTTTTTTTACGATTTCAGAGTTGGTGCCATTGTAAAAGTTATTTGTTGTTACGAGTGGTACCCCTTGGTGTTATTAATTTGAAATCAGCCTATATAAATATCACGACGGTTAGTAGCACTATGTAAGTAAATGAAGACCAAAGCAGCAAAAATATTTCGCTTTATAAAAAAATTAAATGAGAATTAGCTACTACATAATTATAAATTCTTCTATCTGCAAAATCATTGGGTTTAGTAAGCTTCGTAAATCGTAAATCTTTCATCATCATCAAGCCATCCTTTCTAGTCGCTGTTTAGTTTGCAACTGATTTGAAAGATTCAATCTTTGAAAGAATGGATAGTGTTTCTGAAGGGAGCACGAAACTGGGGCCGCTGGCTAGTTTGACCTACTGACAAACTTCTTTAACTACTTCTATTGAAAAGGGTCTTTATAGCTACGTTCAAAAACAAACTAATCAGCCCAGTTTCCTTTCACACAGCAAATACAATTCCCCATTATTTTATCATGTAACTAATATTGACACGAACTCCGCAATCCATCTCGTATGGAATGGAGTCACCTCACCCGCTGAGTTTCACCCCATGCTCTCACTCACTCACACTCACCGACGGTCCGCATTGCATCACGCTCTGGCACGCGCTCCCGGTCGTCACGTACGCAAATCTTGGCTCAATTGTTTTCCCTCACTCGTAATTTGGTTTATCTTTTTTTATCTGAGACACTTTAGGAAAGCGGTAAAGGTTTTTTTTACAGTATGAAGTCATTGCCCAACTATTTTTTTTAATGGGTGCGACACGAAAAGAAAGTAAATGGTTATTCTTCTTCTAAATTTATAAAAAGAAAAACGTGACTGAATAACGGACTATTTAACACACAGAAGCGGCAAGGTATTATAATGCAATTATGACGTGGTAGTAGGCATCGTAGAGGTGTTATAGGAAATGTTTTTGAAAAGTCTTGTAAATACTATTAAATCGGATTCTGATAAAGAATAAGCTGGTAATTTATAGTCCGAAATAGATAGTAATAAGATAAAGAATATTATGTAGGTACCCCTCAAGAGTAACTCAATTTAAAAAGCAGGGACCATCATAGAACTAAATTGCAGGACATATAAATCCTACTTTTGACCATGATCTAGAGTAGGGAGATTGTAGAGCTAGAAGTAGGCTCTTCTGGAGAAAGCGTTATGAGCTTGTGACGTGATGATGTTTGGCAACCTTCATGAAATGTATGTTTAGGTGAAGTTCCATTTCGTTCAAGGCTAGGTCTTGGGCATAGTACCCACTGTCTAAGTAACTAGGTCCCACGACCGGAGCCGCGCCGTCTGCGTGACCGGCCCGTGATACCGATACGCCGTATCTCAGGCAAGGATCATAATATACGTCACCGAGGGCGACAGTCTCTTTATAGTGTTATCAAAACGGGCGTCCCACAAGGCAGCATGTTAGTTCCCTCCTACGCCGCGTTCAATACAATCCTTGTCGCGCTATTCATCTATTTACTTACGTTATCACACGAACCGTGACAAACACACAGACGACTTGATAAACGATAAGATTACCGATAGACTCGCTCATTGTATTTTTATTTATGTAATAATGTGTTCGGCTCCAGTATCTCTGGCTCGGTTCCTTTAATAATAAATAACGTAAACACAGCCTCGATATGTCGAGGAGAGTAAACATCGGAATGAAAATATGAAGCAATAACATAGCTTCCTATTTGCGTTTTTTAGAAGGAAAGTCAAGGATATGGCAAAGATAGGCGAGTAATCGCGAGTTATGAAATGTTATTGTGACTTGTTCGTACCGGATTACAAATCACGCGTAGATAAACTGTAACGACAGCCATACCAGCCACCAACATTGGATGGAATCAATAAATCAGTCTCACGTTTTCTGTTTACTGAATTTGATGGACCATTACCATCAGTATCAACATCCTTCAGTCCGCTGCTGGCTTTGATCCACTTCTACATGACTGGAGGGTCTTAGCAAAATATCCAATCCACCCTTGGCATTTGGACTGTAGATCGCGATTATTTTCCGGTTCTAGAATTCGGAGAAATAAATCTTTTTACAAATTGATAGAATTTCTTCGACTCCTAAACTAGGCTTAGAAAACCTGTTTCACAGGAGTCACGACCTACCCTGGTGTAATCTTAAAGCAATATGGCGATTCACAAAGATAAGTTATTACAATTTAACTTCGATTTCGGATGATCGAATCCGTAGCCATCGACCTAGAATTTACACAAACTTAGACATAGACAGTGCTTTATTCGGTTCCACATCACATCCTTAACCCGAGGATAACAATTTTTACCTACGATTTTACCTATCAGCCATTGGAGCAAACTTCATATGACAGTGAGTCAGTCGGAATATTCCTCACTGGCTGGCCTCACTATCGCGCCGATAGCCGATATATCACATCGTACGATACGTCCACCATGATAAAGGAATTAACGGAAATCGACTCGCCTTTCCGAGACATGCCCACGCGACTGCAGCCTGTAACTGAACTATATTATCAAAGCATTAATCACTTTTCAAGGTATCAATGTGACTTAATGATTCAAGAGTCGGATGATGCAATAAATCATAAAATTTAAAATCAACTCTAATTGGATATTTTTCTTAGCCTGATTTCTTATAAATAGTGTGTGTAAACGATATTATAATTGTTATTTAAGTGCCGATTTAAAATCGCGTTTTAAAGTAGGTAATTTTAAATGGTTATAAATAGATCTGTCTGTTTCTACGGAATATTTAACTAAAGGATGGAGGAAAAAGAGCAGGTATTATTACAGCTTGTATTTATAAGTGAGAAAACCGGGCGCCTCAGTAGAATTACACGTCTCAATAATTAAGTGGTATTCGACAGCTTCTGCTCAGAGCAGAGCAAATCATAAGTTATTGTTAATCTCTATCAGAGGTAAAAAGGAGAGCAAAACTGAAGTCAAGCTTAACTAGGGCGTGACGCATGCAGATCAGCTAATAGTCATATAGCACGAACCTCTTAGTCCTGCCAAACATGGAGATTGTGGCAAAACCCTCCAGTCCTGCTGGAGTGAGCCTTCATTAACCGGGAAAAGTCTCTCTACATATAAGAAAAATGCTTGTTTTATTTTCATTCGGCGAGTATTTCAGTTTATTTTGAAATAGAATAAAGACGAGAATTATTTACTTATAGCGACTAAGAAATAAGTAAATCAACCCATGGAGGTAATAATACAATGATGGAAGAGCTATAATTAAACCTATCGATAACAGGTTATTATGGAAATAAACAAGCATTAAATATAGCTAAAATGAATATTCTTCTTCTTAACGAGTCGATGGAAATAACTTTTCTTAGATACACTTTGTTCGCCCAGCATTCGGCGACGCATACAACATTTGGACTGGCCTCGAACAACAATGATCCTTCTCATACCCGCCCCAAAATATAGGAACACAAAGAATACAAAGAAATAATTTTAAAATAATTTAGCACATTGAATTTCCTTGACTCACTCCATAAGTCCATACCTACTCGTTTCAACGTCAAATGATAACGATAACCAATTTAGCAATCATTATTATTATAGAAAACCTTTTATTAGCCACTTATTAGTCATCCATATGCGGACATTAATAATGTATGTTAACATGACTGGTGGCACAATTGATGGCCCAACGTGGCCCGTTATTTCGCCTTACAAGGAAACGCATCTGCGGCACCGACTAGTCTAGAAAAACACTGATGCCAGTACATATCGCAATTATGTCTGCCGATACGGGCTGCCTTCTTAACTTACCAAATAAACCTTATGGGTTAGGTATAGAGTTGAAATTTGCTTGCGGAACGTGTTTGAGATAAGTGGCTTGTGTGGCTGACTGTATTCCGTTGCCATAACGTGTATTGAGCTAACTGCTGAGAGCAGAATATTGTTACTAGGCCTTATTATTAATTAATAGGACGAAAGTCGGTTGGTGGCTCTGTCGTTAAAAGAAACAACGAAACGTAGGATCGACTTTTTGCCTAGTTTATTTGCCATACAAAGTGACATAGACTTTTTGTCGATGCTTGCTCGACGTAGCGCGTTCTACCTACTATTATACAAATAAGTGTCTATCAGTCTGTTCGTTGCGTTATCAGGGAAAAGTTACTAGATCGATTTTGATAGGTATGAAATATTGTAGAGCCATAATATGGTGCCCGGCAGAGAAGAATATGAAGAAATGAAAACAATAATAAAGTATTCAAATAAAATTATTCTATTCATTTCTAATAGATTTTCACCAGCAGGAGCGATGGAGGACAAATTATTTTCATATTTCAAATTCAATAATCGTATCAACTCATTCCATTAAAACAACATAGGTATCTAATCTACCATAACCATATTATTAGATATACCTACGTATCTTTTTGTGTTGTGGAAAAATACTGAGCCTAGCCACGGAATGGGCGACCTTGACTTATCTGAAGAAATTATGTTCGTTGCTACAATGCTGATATGATTTAGGTATAACATTAGCAATAGCGAAGTTATACAGCAACGTTGCCATGCGGCGGTGACTCATCGCCAATCGTTTCATTGTAAAGATATTATTATAGGCAACTTATATTTTATCTAGTGTTTAAATTTTAATCATAAAAAGTTCATAGACTAATGTACCTACGTCATTATACGGATTGAAGTTCATTAATTTCTGTATAGGTCTGCAATTTTCGAGGTACCTACGAGTTCGAATCCCGGCTATCATTACTACATATCGAAAACCAAAGTCCCACACCGATTCTGTCTGTCTGTTCGCGATAAACTCAAAAACGATTGAACGGATTTTCGTGTGGTTTTCACCAATAGACCGAGTAATTCATGAGGAATGTTTAGGTGTATAATTTCATAAGGTTACTTACCCGCGCGAAGCCGAGGCGGGTCGCTAGTAGTATTATAAAATTCTTCTATGTCAGCTACCACACGGTCACACAGAAGCACCCACATTTCGCCTTTTGATATCAGTCATATAAATACTTAGATTAGATAGAGGAGTCAATTAACTATTGCCCCGAACAACCCGTTCCAAATAATCGCACACAACTATCTATAGCACACTAATGACAGTACCAGGGTACCATAAACGCCCCCCGCTACGGCCTCCCGAGGCAATAACTCCTGGTATCTTAGCCTAGTATATTAAAGTAATAGTTTTAGTGCTCCTCGGAGCCGTATAATCCTGTTTAATTAACGCACGCGTTTATGTCGCCTGGTGTAAGCCCGCCGGACGCACATACCGGAGCGAAATGCGGGGAGAGCGAATGCAAATGAAATACACTTGCACGCAGCATAGTATTTTTTTCTAAATAAAATAGCCACACAGCCGTATTGTTTAATCGGAGTCGATTAAGCGCGAACTTGAAATCATGTTCTCAGGTGAAATTCGGTTAAACGTTTTAGACCCGTTTTCAAGGAAACATTTAATTTCGAGATAAATTGTAGCCTATGTACTATTTCGGGCCGTAAGCTATATTGCTGCTATATTTCATCAAAATCCGACTAGTAGTTTTTGCGTGAAGGAGGAACTTGGCGTGAACGGTATCTTTTAGTCGTTGGTTGTGGCTCAGAATATTAATACTGCTGTGGTGCGGATGGCATTGTTGAACGCAGTTCAGCTCTGCTTGGTGTTGTCCTGTGCGCTCCCACTGTGCTAATCGTCACCTTCATTGACGTGAGCTGGATGTGCTCAATCTCTGGAGCAGGCAGTATTTCTAGTCTTATCCAATAAAGTAAACTTTTATTTGTTATTTTGAAAGCGTAAACTTTAGCCCAATACCCCCGACCCGACAGTCATCAAGCCCGCAATTCACCCCTCTATTTTCGGGTAAAATTAAATCGCAGCATAACGCAACCCGCCAACAGCATCAGTATGAAGGCACCTCACCCTGTCCTTGTGCGGGATGGGTTCCGGATCGTCGCGGGCGCAGCCGTAACGGGTTTACTGCCGAAATAGGTAGTATTATGTGGCTACTTACTTGCGCTGGGGCCTTCGGAAATTCGGGGACGGGATGATATATAGCAGTGTTATTGTTTGGTATGGAATCTATAGTTCGTTTAGATGTGAAGATTTTCTGGGTGCGGCTAGATGCCAACCAAAGTGTCTGAAAGTTGATAAAACTTTAAGACATTTTGATCGGCACTTCTAAACGAACATTCAATTCAGTTGTCGCAGGTGCGATATTTTCATTATAGCTTTTGCCCGAGACTTTGTTCTTGTAGAATAAGGTTTTACATTCTGGACCCGTTCCTGGGGTAACCACCTTAAATTTCTAGATAAATGATTTCAAACATCCATCCATCCATTTCATCTAATATCATGAAAACTAGTACAATTTAGTAGGACATCCTATTGACTACTATCGATGTCTTACGCGGTATCTGTAACGACTGTAACCTGTGGCTGTAGTTTCATATACCTCCAGATGCGACTGTCACTGAAACATAGAATACTAACTGAAATTTGGATTTTCTTCTTTCCCTTGTATATTATTGCTTTCCTAGCTAACTATTCAGTGATATATCGACGGAAATCGACTAGTCTATGATATTATGACCGTTCAGTGACTGGAATATAATAAAGACCGTATTTTGTTTGCGGACTGCACTTAAGAGTAGGTCCATTACAATCATTTAGTAGGCGTTATGTTGATTTATTTATCGATGCGTTATTGAAATTGAATTGTGAATATAGTCGGTGATATAATAATTATTTAGCTTGTATTATAGTTTAGCTATGTAGCTCATTGTTGGTTGTATGTGGGAGTTATTGCTTTGTACTCCTACGCACATTTAGGTCGTGGAATGGGCTCTCTGAAGAGAATTTTGTCCCGAAATTTTTCAAGAAATTTGTAAATAGGTTGTAACGGGGTCGGCAACACGCAATCGATACTCCTGAAACATCCATAGGCTAGGTAACTACTGATGGTAGAACTTAGGTAACTTTTTCAACGCCTTAGTGGAATACAGTTTATATACCACTAAGGTGGCAAACCAGCTTATGGCCTGCCTGATGGCAGCCAAACGGCTCCCGATACTGTTCTACACGTTCATGTTTTGCATTAGCCTCCCTATAGTCCCTAGGCAATAAGAAACATCCATTCTCGTGCAGTCCCCAGCGGAAGACCTTGGTCAACCTCGCTTCGCCAACGGCAATAGAAGGCACACCTAACGAGTGGCGAGCTCGTTGCGGTGTTGATGTTCGACTCGCCTCACAGTACGAAACGGTCACCCAACCAGTTCCCGGACTCTGTGAGTTGCTTAACTTATTATAGGTTTTGCAAGCATTCTGCCACTACACTGGTACCGCATTTTTATTACATATACAGTATGTATTCCGCGGCGTTACCTCGAACGACCCACTTCCAACACTGATGGAACTAGCTCCTGCAGGGCTACTACGGTATTCATGGACCCCGGGAACTGTTACGGCGCAGTTGCACCTGTAGCCTGCAATCTTATTGTGGGAGAGAATATTGTAGGAGTTTTATATTACAGAGGGGTTGGAATTTATGGTGATGCAGGAGTATTGTGTATCGTGGACCTTGTAACGTAACACTGTCCTACGGACAGTGCCAGGCTCAGTTAATAAGAAAATAAATGAATATTCAGGGTAATGGGTTTATATACAATCAGTCCAGAAACTATAAACTACAAAAACAAGAAATTTATAAAATGAATTTTAAAAGGTTAAAAGTACGAAAGCTTTTACGAAAGTCCACTCCACACAACCTATGTCCAGGCTGGATCACTGGGTTCACTGTTGGCCGAAAAAGTACAGGTTGCAGATGACCGACAGACTAATTAGTTAGAGAATTTCAAAGATAAACATTTATGCAGTCACGTGCATACTTTGACCGGTCACTTGTATTTCGTTTTAGTTTCTGAAGATAGATTCTTCTAGTTATGGTACTGATCCACCTTCTAGTTTAAAGGCTGGGTGAACTCTGCCCACTCATCAGCTGCACTCTCTAACGAAGGCTCGGTCTTTTCTTAAACACGTTCGAGAACGCATTTGGCACAAAAGAAGATATAGTCTTCATGAGTAGGTACTGGACTCATAGTCGACCAGCCAGTTTCCGAAGTGGTCGATATTTATTTTCGGACGACCTCGTGTTTAGCAGCCAAGGATATAATCCATGAAGACATGATGAAGAATTGGATCCAGCAATTATCTAGAATAAGGGGAGCACAAAAAATATTAAAATCTCCGCCGACTATGAACTGTGTCCGCATGACAACATATGGCGTATAAAGAATAAAATAATAAAAGGTTAACATTAATTTGGAAAAAGTGATATTTTGTGTACAAAATCTAATATTTGCCACCAAAGAAACCTTCTAATGTGATGGAAAAATGACCCCCGTGGAATGGGGGCCTATCTGGATTCCCAACCAAAGGAAAACAAGAAGATACAACGGTAAGAATCCAGACAAACCCCAGTACCCTTGCATTTGTCCAAAAACCATCATTACTTTTACCAATTGGATATTTAGGAAACAAGAGATCATTTCCCCAAAAGAAAATACTCTAATCGAAGTTCGATTCGATTCAAAATATTCGTAGAACGTAATTACAAAGTAGTCAGAATTTACAGTATTAACTAATTTTCCAGGCAAGGATGATGAGCAATCAGAGCCTGAAGGGCCAAACCCAAGAATATACTAATAATATGTACAAATTTTAAAATAAAAGTGTCAACGTGCTGAACAGTTGTTTGAACAGGAATCCTAATAACAGTAAGTACACCTGACACCGTATTACACCACCTAGCATCAGGGCAAGACCCTACAACCTGCATATACTGAATACTACATACATTGCAGCAATTTAACGACATGAGTGGCTCAGTTGGTTAACATGCCGTAACATGCATTAACATGTCTACCACGCAGAGATCCCAGGTTCAATTCTCCGCCGAGCAGAAATTGAAATAATGAATTTTAATTTCTGTTACGGGTCTGGGTGTAGTACGTATAATAAATATGCATTTAAAAAAGTATCAAAGTAGCATATGTTTGTTGTGTCTTCTATACTGTTATATTTCTCTGTATATAATTATTGTGTACAATAAACAGTTCAATAAATAAAAATTAATAAATATATCTAACACCCATAACATAAGCTTTGCTTAGTTTGGGGCTAGATGGCGCTGTGTGAATTTTCCAAGCATATTTATATATTTATTTAATTTTACGGTTAAACAAAAATAGGAGACTTTCGTCTTTACGCCATCGGTGGTCTCCGTCAAGCCTGACGACTCCACCTGACGGATACCACCGGCTTATCAATATTGGCATTGTTGTGTTCCGGCTTGTTGGATAAGGTAGACGCATTTCATCTTAGTCCTCAAAGTAACAATGCACCTGCGGTTATGTATTTTTAACCCACGACGAAAGAAGAGAGGTGTTATAAGTTAAACGTGTGTATCTGTCTGAGGCATTGTAGCTCCCGAATGGGTGGACCGATTTGGATGCGGTTTTATCTATTTGAAAGGCTGTTTAACCGAGATGATTCCTAGCATTGCTACATCTGTAGTTTAGAAAATATTTGAGTTTATTTATTTATTTAGGTTATAGACGAGCAGCATTATTGCTGATGTGTCTATATCACACAGTGTTGGAAGTCATTTTAAATCAAGTAGAGACAGTTTGTTCGACTTCAACCACTCGTCCAGTCTGTTCTTGAAGGCATTCACTGACACCGCTGTCACAATGTTTTGTGGTAACTGGTTCCAGTTTGATACCACTCTGTTAGAGAAGAAGTGATGTGCGGTATTGGTGTTGGATAGTGCGCGCTCCAATTGCATTTCGTGACCTCTGTGCGACTTGCAGCCCTTTTTCGTAACAAACATTTCGTGAATGTGTTTAACTAAATTTCATCGGGGGTTATCCCACTTTTTCTGTCGATTAGGTTATTGTTTCATTAAACCTAAGTGCATTAACCGTAGATACTTTGGGCAACCTCCAAATCATCAGGTGGGGTGTCCGCTCATTACTCACTGAGTTATAGGTACTTACAAAAAAATATTTTCGTCTCAAGCATTCGATAAGCAAATTTTGTCACTTCAAGTATCAAACACAAGAGATGGCAATCTTATAAACAAACATCTTACTAAGTAAGCAGAGAATAGTTGTACTTCGCCCTATCGAACTGCCTACACTGAAACCGAAGCAAGCAAATACGTTGACATCAAAATGATAGAGCACTATTTTATCATAGTTTTTATCGATTCGTGACAGCTCTGACGACAGCAACTGACTAAGCATTCAGCATAATCTATAAACTTTTTTATACTATTCAAATAGTAGAGTCGATGATAGTAGGTATAAAAAAGGTTATACATGATTAATTCTTTAAGCTTCTGGCTTAAATGTTCAAAACCTCTTGGAAAGCGGCAACTGCCGCCCATAACATCTACGGTTAATTTTACTAAGCAACTAAAACTGCAGAACTGCAGGTGCTCTGAATGAATCATGGCTGTAATTGCGATAGCTATATCATAATTTAAACTGGCACACAATAATGCAAACCAACCAATCCAATGAGTTTCCTATGATACTACTGTAAAATAAACCAACTTCAAACTGTACTCAAGAAAAATTTGAGGCTGAAAAACAACTTTATTTAGGATATTGTATGAAAAATGCAGTACATTTTAAGGCTATGTTCCGGGTTTCCAAACGCGTACCTTTGTTGACGAGTAGTGAGAGTAGTAGGAAACCCGAAACGTACCCTTAAAATGTGTGATAATAACCGCTATAGTTTAAAAATGCAATAATTGCAGTAATTGCGCTCTAGTCTCAAAACGGCTGATGACGTGCTCTAGAAACTAAAACACACTTCACGGATTAACGCATCCCCGTCAGATCCTGTTGGCTTGGTGATTCAGATTCATCTCGAAATTACGTTTCCAAGTATTACGAATTTACGAAGCAGCGCGTATCGCGCGCGGGCTAGGTCCGCCATCGATCACTGCTTTAAGTATCTTGCTTCATGGCTTCATGCACGATATTTCGACATGTATAATCAACAGCATATCGACCTACTCAAGCCCAGTATCAGGTGAGCTAGCGACTCTATAGGCGCGCATAGCACGGTTAGCTCCTTTTATATTGGTTTGCTGTACATCTACGATAGCAGACAGCAAACACATGAACTGTAGTACAGTCTGTTCTGTTCCCTAACATAAGTCACTAGGCACATTGGTGAACCATTACCATAGTACTAGCAATCATTTCAATTACAAACTTTTATGCCCTAACGGTCCATCGAATGGCTTTCTTTATGAAATGAAAACATAGAAACTCCTGCCCACGACTTCCACTGCAACTTTGAGTTTTCTACAGAATCCTTAGAAATCCTATCGTTTCCAGCGAATTGTTTCTGCTTTCCAACATTTTACAATATTATATGGAAAAGCAATCGATTCCCGATTCGAATATTATAATTACCATCCATAGGTGACATAAAGCACACACTTACGCGTGGGTGATGCCCCTGGCATTACAAACGTCTATAGGCTGCGGTGACTGTTTACCATCAGGCCATTGTACACCTTAGAAGTATAAAAAAAATTATAACACTGCGGCAGGTCGGATCTAGGAGGTAGCTAGACAGTTGATACTAATCCTGCACGGGAGAGCGGACCTTGCTCCTCTGCATCCGAAAGCTTTATTTTATACCACATAAGGACTAGTATCAATAATTTGGCCTTTAATTTGGGAACAGACTGTACAATATGTTGTTTGGTGTTATACCCACACTGGTGCTCGGTCACGCGCGGCGGCGACGGCAGACTTTCGCTGGCAATTAGTTTGTTACGCAAACGCGTATCATGTTTCAGTAATTAGATTTGGTGGGCCGCTAGTTCGTTATCCTCGCGCTGTGGTGCTTTATAAACGGAAAGGTTTTCATATTAAACTGGCGGGTTTTGGTCACTGGAGACTGTTTCCTACGATTGCTGCGTTGTTGTTGCGATAAAATGTAGTCAGATATACGTTCCCACATCATTTTCATTAAGTTCGATAGCGTAGACGAGTAACAAAGCCGTGGAATGGGGAGACTGGAAGACACAATTCGCATTTACATTTTTTTTTTCTTTATTTAAGGACCTTGATCACATTAAAGCGGCCATGACGCTCTGTTATACAATTTTATAAAGTGGATTTGAGCGAAGTTACCTACACTTCAAATCAACCCTGAACAATGTGTATAGTTCTCGGGTTTCCCTCGATGAAGGGAATGCTAGGGCATTATTACATCCACCGACTGTACAAAATATTTTACAGTATGATGTAACTCATTTGATAAGGTTTATCGTTCGATGCCGTTAAATAGTTACGATTAGCTTAATTAACACTAGATAAACAGAAACATTAATTGGACCGATGCCGCATTACAACTGCATCGCATTCAGATAGGTAAGCACAGGTGCGACTTTTTCTTCTTCTTTGGCCTTGCTTTATTATTCCCATATTATTTGGGGTCAGCACTCCTTGTACATCCTCGCCACAAAGTTCTATTTTGGGTCGTATCCGTATCAACATTTGCCGCTCGCATATCATTCTGTAAAGTCATCATCCAAGTCGTCGGTGGTCGTCCGCGGCCTCTCTTTCCCTACTCCATCTCCAATACTGTCCTTCTCATGTGGCTTTCTTCTCTCCTCATTACGTGGCCATACCATCGCAACCGGTTTTCCTTAAGTTTATCCCTAACGTATTTAACCTTGAAAGTTCCTCTAATGTAGTTGTTTTTCACTTCAAACACAGGTGCGACTATAAACATTATTTCACGTACATTAAGCATGTACTCGATTAGAAGCTATCTTGGGAGAGATCTAGTAGGCAGCGAAGATCGTCAGGGTTATTGTCCTCAAGTGGAAGTCCATACCAACATACAGTGGACAGCCGTCTCTCTTTGCACGCCGCCAACAAACAACGCATTAAATGAATGAGTGCGCAAGATATGGCAGAAAGTGCACTGCATTAGGCGCCAGCGCGTGTACTGTCGACCGCAAATTATATGAAATCGAAAGTGAGCCAATAATGATTTCCTATATTATAGCGAATTGGACTGATTACGGTCGGCTTACGCGGCGCAGGGCCGGCGCCAGGCTTGCTGGCACTTTGGACTTTGAATTTATCAATCACGCCAGTATCAGAGGTCGAATGGATTTTTCGATCTTTGAACCTTTCCGATTTGTTTGATTATGCATGTTGTTGCTGGCTGGTTTAAATTTATAATTAGGTAAGCTAAGCAATCTGATGAACAAAAATCGGCTTTATCTCAAACTCTAATACAGTTCGAATTGGAATGACTGTTTTTTCGCTTTATTATCGTTGATGCTGACTACACAGTATTGTGTATAGACTTATAAAAATATATTTCTATTGATACTGCGAAAAACAAAGATTCGCGATCACATGTAATGTGGAGACGACTTCATTTTCCCAGGACTGGAAACTTTTAAACAACAAAATATATGTCCTATACCTAGTCTGTGCAGCAGTGGACCTTAGAGGAAAGTAACAAAATATGGAATACCCTTTTGTTTTTTTAATATAAAAAAATTACAATTCATAGTACGAAGTCAATTTCTTTATTCAATGAGAAGTCATAATGTCTTGCAACACTTAGTGATAGTCTTATAACTAATTACAGTATCAAAAATCTAGTTTAATCAAAAAATTAAAAAGGTAGTCAAATATGGAATAGGTACCCCAAATATGGACCATGAGAAAAAGGCACAACAAATTCTTAACAATATGGTTTGATATAGTTTTGTAATACTCAATAACTGTCTCATTATTTACTAAATTGATAATTAGTTGCAAAATTATTAGACTGTTATATTGCAAAAAAAACCGTAATTTAAAGAAATAATAAAAATACTGATAAAAATCGTCATAGTGCGAGTGGTAAGTACCCATATCTTGAGTGTTCCGTCCGACCTAACAAATATATATCATTTGATGCAAATCGGTTAAGCTGTTTAAATCTTGAAAAAAGATGTGTTTGCAGTTGGTAAAATAGCATTTCTTAAGGCTTTGTATGTAAAATGCTGTTAACCAACCGCAAATAAAAAATTTAGTTTTTTTGTGATAAATCGATAAATTCTTGGTTTTCGAATATTATTCTTTACTTTATGTGTTAGAAAGCATTCTGAAAGATAAGTATAAACACATTTAAAGTAAAAAAAAACCATCAATTGCGATTTTGACCCAAATATGGAATATTCCATAAGTGGACCCCAGTGCCTGTCCATATTTGGCATTTAATGACCTCAGAAATTATTGTCAATATTTAAATAATTACAAAACTGAAACAAATAAATGGCCTGGAAATGGAAGAACTACAAATGTTATAACTCTCTAAATAATAAGAAATACATAGTTTTTACGTGCCTAACAATGTTCTGAACAGCGACCAAACAAAACACACATGCCATGTCACTGGCCTTCGCCCTACTGACAAGATTGAACTTATACACGTCTAATCTGAGTATATAAAACAGAATATGGCTTTGTATTGCGATTTCAAATATTATTTCTGAAGAAATCAAGGAATTCCATATTTGGACCCTATTCCATATATGGCTACTTTCCTCTACTAAAGAGGTCACAGAACAATGGATATGTATGTATGTATGTATGTAGGTAGGTATGTGTGTATAATGTATGTATTTATAGATACTTATGTGTGTAAGTAGAATAAATATATCTACTCATAAATATGCCTATTTAGATAGGTAATATTGTGCACGTCCTATCGGCGTCTCATTATCACATCACACTCCCAAAGGCCTTCTGGAAGAGATTTCTTTAGAAATAAGTAGCGCCTGTTGTGCCAGTTATTACTTTGCCTGTTATTTGCTATGTATTTCTTGTGTACAATAAACTGTTAAATAAAAAAATAAATAACAAGATTACTACAGAAAAAATTACCATAATCAGCCGCAACCCTGTCCCCAAAAGCAAAAAAAATGCAAATCCTTTTACAATAAATGGCGATAAAATACTACCTTCGCTACACTTGCTCGATACAAGACTCCCCTAGAGAAACGTAGCTTCCCAGTAAGGCAACATGAGGCCAAATACAAGCCTATTGCCCAATAAAAAATCTACCAACAAAATCAGCACTACCATAGAAACAAAGAAAGAGTTAGAAACAGCCGCGGTGCGAGCCTGGCAGGCGGGGTGCGGGGCGGGGCGGGAGAAAGTGCAGCGAGTCCTGCGCGGACCAGTTTTTTGAGCTACGCTTGCGCACCGCGGGAAAGTCGCTGATTAGGAGGCGGTTGACCCGCGCCGGACGTTGCAACAACGCCTGTATGCGTACTATTTGCTAAGAAACCTAGTTAGGAGTAGCAAGGATTTTATCTAGATAACTTTGTACCTCACTATAACTACAGGTAGACCAAGAATTTTTTATTTAATCGGCTTATGCTCATAAATCTATACTGTTTTTTAAGACCAACAAAGAGTTTTATCAACAAAGAGTGAATATCCTATATTATGTTGTATGCGCTACTTATCTTAAATTAGTAGCATAATACAAATAAGGAGCTAAACTTTCTATTGAGCCATTCCTAAATTAGTAGACTTGGGCCTCAAAAGGGCCGTTTCCTCGTTTAAAAAAACTTATTGCCAACAGCACTCAATTTCAAGGCGATAATTTTTGAGGTTCTTGAACGGACCTCAAAAATAAATCTCGCATTTTTTAAGTGTTGGTTTATAACACTAAGGATTGTTATTCAAATAACAGACCAACTTCCATTTATCTTCGGCACGTCACCACCAGGTTGGATGGCGGTCAAATGTCTGATTCTGTTTCTTTATTACTAAGGTCAAGCCAACTCAAGTTCGAATCTATCTCGCAATTTATTTCACATTTTTCTCATTTATCCCTCAGCAGTCTCATGTATATTATGCGACAACTAGCTGTCCCCAGGTTTTCACTTACGTCCACTCCGAAACTCTGCTACGATTCAACTTTCCCGCGGGATCCTGTTACTTTCCGGACATCAAGGCCAAAGTTGGAGCCCTTACAGATGCATACACGATTTCTGTACAATTTGCATTAATTATTAATGAAATTTTGGTTTCTGTACTAGCCGCACAATAATCGCGTCGCACCCGTATAAGCACCGCGAAGTGCGCGGTTGTGGAATGAACTACCTGGAGAGTACAACATGGAGTTCTTCAAGAAAGGTGACCCCTTTCTTGAAGAACTCGCATGTTGTACTGTGTAAAGGTTTTCACGGAGTCGGCAACGCGTAAGTGATGCCCATGAACGTCCATAGGCTGCGTTGACTGCTTTCCATCAGGCAGGCCATAAGCTTGTTTGCCACCTTAGTGGTATAAAAAAGATAGGGCAGACTGCATATTTTGTGTCCGGTTGCTACGCGGTGACTACGCGGGCATGACGTGTATGCGTTTACTGCCTGGTTTATGTGGTGACGTATAAAGGGGCCCTAAATAGGCTGTTTAAAATAAGCATGTTCCATCCTCGGTCGCATCGTTACTTACCATGGCGGTTAAATGCATGTCAACGTTTATCAAAAATAGTGTCCGAGCGACGCTTCGGCTTCGTCCATCATCCGCCAAAAAAACCACTTTCTGCGAAACCACCCGACACCCGGCCGAAGCCGAATGTGGTTTTTATAATTTTTTTATCATCTCTGATCAACTTCTAGATGTGATTTAAATTACCTGTCCGTATTATACAGTCAATATAAGCATTCAATATTAAGGTTTTAAAATAATTTATATTATTAATTGTAGCTTGTAGCTAAACTTAAACAAAATTACTTAGAGCTTTCAAGACTTCGGCCTCGGCTTCGGCAAGTTTACATAATAATACTCAAATATTCTGTAAACTGCTGAAGCGATTTTAATGATACAGAGCTAAAATCCTAATCTAGCTACAACCATCTCGATTAAACTGCCTTTCCAATAAAAAAAACCACATCGAAACCGGTCCATCAGTGTTATCGAAGTTTAGACAAACAGATAGACAGGCTATTTGAATACGTAATAATAATGTGTAGTGACGTAGTTCATTATTTCAAGTTGATGTAACGTAGTCTAATGAAGTAGGTATATTATATCTTTTTTAGACTGAAGTGTAAAAGTGGTCAAATAACAGGCTCTACGCTCTAACATACGCATAATTCGTTATGACGAATCCATCCGACGTTAAAAGTAAGCACTGTAAAATAACCTAACCGAGAAAAGCTTCGGCACCCCCCGAACAAGTTTCAAATTGTCTGTATGTCACTCGTAAAATATTCAAGGATTTAAAATTCGAACCAGGCTAGTAACAATCGGCCAGGAAAAGCGCACTAGGCAACAGCCGCTGCAGCCGAACTACCGATGTAATTTAATTAGCCATTTCTTTACATGATGAAATCCGTTAAAACATCGTCAATTTCATTGTAATTGCCTCATGTTATATGTGCATACCTAATACCTACAGTATATTTCACAACGATTCGTTACGGAAGCAAGTCCGTACGTGTTCTCCCGGCGATCGCCCTCGTGGCAACAGCGACGACAGGAGTGACGTCGCATGCGACTGGCTTCGGTTGCACCACATTTCCACGAGAGTGACTCTTACACGAGGAATTTCCTGAACGCAAATAGTTGGGGTGGCAATAAAATTCACCCACATTTTAGTTTGACTCACACTTATATTCTACGGTTTATAATGCCTACGCTATGTGTGAAATTATAGCGATTAGACATGGAATATAGCAAGTTTAGGTTAGTATAATACGGCATCTAAAGTCTACGTTTTGTGGTATAAAATAGTAATAATTAAGTAGACTGGGAAACGTACTAAACTGCCTATTATACAACTAATTATATGTAGTTTCGATAAACGTATGGTTGAATTCATAATTAGCATGCGGATGACTAATAACATTTTACACACAGGTATTTTAATTAAAATAAAATACCTGTGTGTAGAGCGTCGGTGGCCGAGCGGTTACAGTATCCGACTTGTGAGCCAGAGGTCCCGGGTTCGAATCCCGCTCCGGCCATGTACCAATGACTGTTTTCTGAGTTATGTACATTAGTTGAATACTAACCGATGCTCTCACGGTGAGGGAAAACATCGTGATGAAACCTGCACATTCAGGCGACTGGATGTGTAACCATGATCCAATCTGGTCAGGTTCCCCTGGTAGCAGGGTCACGGAGGTCAGATGGCAGTCGCTCCACTGTAATTACGTGACCTGCCAAATCCTGGATCATGGTCAAGGCGGACCCCGGGCCCTCGTTCTCGAGAGCACAACCGGGACATTAACGCCAAGATGATTATTTTTATTTTTTATTTTAATTAAAATAAAAAGAAACTTGTCCTCACAATGTAACAAGAAACCCATAGTACCTATCAAGTTTACTTGAAACTGGAAAACCCTGAAAGATCAACTGAGTTCAGTCCAATGACGAATACTTTCGCAGCTGTTGCCGTCACGCAAAATAACTGATTAACTTTATTGTTGCGTGTGATAGGCGAAAGAAAAATCCGTTAAACATTGCGTGAGATAATATATCGATGAGTGTGCTCGAGTAGGTATACTGTATACATGCCCACGTCCACGTAATTATACCGGTCGATGTTTTATGTAGCACATCGTACGATGCATGCGTCACTCGGAGACACACCGCCGCGGCCGCATGACATTGTACATTATAAACTCATAAATAATCATGCATGTAAGTAATCTACACAGTAGTAAACAGGTATATTATTTTGCCAAGACATAGCATGAAAACACCCACGCCCGCTCTAGCCCTTGCCGACCTTTGACTATTAATATACAGTCGATTTGCAGTCGCTATGCTACGGTGAAAGACTAGCTTTTGCTAGTGACTTCATCCGCGTGCGTTGATTTTTGTAATTCCCAAATTTTTTGCACACAATATTTCTGCCTCCGGGTTTTCCAGGAGCCAGCTCTACCGTTCTTACACTCACGATATTGTCCTTCCGCCGGCCTCTTTCCGCCATCGGGAAAGAGGGCTTTTAGATACAATAAGTTACAAAACATCCACCTAGCTCCTACATAACTTATATGAAATATTTGCTATTGTAACTACACTTTATAAGTTGGTTGACTATTTAATTGTGATGTAATTTCAAATTTACGGTTTTCAGTTTTTTTCTGTACTTTACTTGTGAGACATGGCATTGCTTCATGCCAAATTTAATGATTCTAGGTCAACGGAAAGTACCCAATAGGTTTTGATTCCCTTGCGAGATATGCGGCATTAACGGCCGTATCTTTTGATTGCGTTCACTTAGAAGAGTTAGACGTTTGATTTTTTCACTGCTCCAAATGCTATAAGGCTCCAAGGGATAGCAGACCTGAATAGTGATATTAATTTCAGCTTCATACCTCCACGCGTTCTTGAGAAAAAGGGTCTTGACAGACAGACGAACGGACGGACAACAAAGTGATTCTATAAGGATTCCGTTTAGTTCTTTTGAGATACATAACCCTAAAAAAGACTACCAACGTGAAATTATCACAATTAAATTATGCCAAGCTGGGTTTTCTATAGTGAATTATTGAAAGAGTTGGTGCTATATTCTATACTGTTTGATGGACACCACATTTCTTCTACAATTTTGTTAGTAGATAAAACATATTAAAATATTGATAACGAGCGACGTCTTGTTTCGAATTTCATTGCATTGAATGTATAATAATATGACGTACTTAGTAACCACCGTTGTAATCGTTATATAGATAAAATTATACACGTAGGCAGACAATTTCATAAAATTTATTACTTATAATAAAGTAATTTATGTCTAAGTACCTTGGGAATGCCCCAGCTCAGTACTATTTAAAAAAGTTATTGATGCCGCTTTATGGCAACTCTATGTAAATATATGTTTAGTTATTAATATAACAATAATAATATAATAATAAAAATATATAATAGTATATTAATGGAGTATTGATGTCTCGATATATTTACGGAACAGTAACGAACACTCTCTACAGGACTTAGAGACCACACATAAAACATGCATGTGACAAGTGACGACCCATTTGTTTTTGTTACCAACGGAAACATATCAAACCTTTCCAATAAGGACAGAACCAAACCATCAATTACCACGTATGAAGCAGCATATTAAATCACTGCCAGCCATCGATTAGTTGGATACCAACACTGGTAGCCAATGCCAATAGTTGGATGTTTCCAACTTTATTGTATGGATACATTGTAACCTCGCTTGGCAGCATCGAGCTGCTTTCGCAGCACGTGGAACGTTATAAAAAATAATAATCTTGTCGTCGATATCCCGGTTGTGCTCTCCCGGTAGACCAGATGGCAGTCGTTCTACTGTAATTACCAGATCTGAGTACCGTGACCTCACCATAAGGGCATCTAGCAACTAAATTTTTGTTTATTCCAGTCAGTGATAAACGAGCAGACATCTCACCTGATGGTAAGCCGTAGCTATCGTTCACGATTCATGCATCTAGGCTGCAGGCAACAAAAATGCAGAACCACATTTGCGTTGTCATTGTGAGGACTAAGATGAAATAGCTCATGCCTGTAATTGCGCTGGCTATCTCATCCTTCAAACCGGAATACAACAATGCAAGCATTGAAGCTTCGCGGCCACTGAAAAAGGCCATTGGTACGTATGGTGTCACTGTGTATGAAACTCGGCACTCTCGCTTACGAGTCGGACCCGCCAGTCCTGGCCACCGACGTTCTCAGCACGTGGCACGTCGCCCTGACGCAAATGCAGCATAACGCGTGTTTCATGCTTCTTATCTCGCGTAACAGCCGTAATCAAAACAGCGGGACAAAGCGCGACACGTCACGTCAGGTGAACAAAGGTGACTAGGTGGTAGGTACCGCGGTGCCCTAGATCGGGGCGGGTTCTGGGCCGCGATGACTCACGACAGTCACCGTCTTTATGTTAACTTTACCTATTTTAAAACATGCAATGTAACACCTCGGTCGTAGCGCAAATGGCAAGGCTCAGAAGCGTTAGATTTTTATTATTCAAGGAGGGGAGGGAGTTTGTCAATCATTAACAACTTCTACGAGGACACAGGTGGACTTCGCCTTCTAAATTTCTAAATTTGATTTTTTATTATGACACTAAGCTGGCAAAGATAGTAAGCAGTTACCGCAGCCTATAGACGTTTGCAATACCAGGGGTATAATATTACTCGCTAGTTTTGCATTTTTTTATAGCCTTATTTTAGTATAGGGAGGCAAATGGTCAGACGGCCCACCGGATGGCAAGCGGTCACCGTTGTCGAGTATACCAGCAACCAAAAGGGAGCGGATGCGGTGCCGATCTATAGAATTGCCTTTTAAAGGTAAGTCTACAGATAGACTCAGTGCAAAGAAAAGGCTTAGTAGTGTTGGAAGACAGGAGAGCCACTAATATTATTTATCATCGCAGCCCATAACAGTCCTCTGCAAGACTTAGGGCCTCTCCCACGAAAAGAGAGGTTATTGCCATAATCTCCATTGCGGGTTGGAGATCGCAGTGTTATAAACATAACAATGTAAAACGCTGCTGTCCATTTTCCAGTCTACGGAGACTTAGATTTTTGCCTCGAAAACATTAGTCGCCTTGTACGACACCCACGAGTGTAAGGTGTTTGTGCTATTCTACTCTGCCGGACACCACGCGGTTAATATCTTTAATCTATACATAATACTATGATCTATCTACCTATTACCTAACGATGCACTAAATGATCTACCAAAGAGTTAGGATTTCAGTTTGAACAAACCGTAGCATCCGGGTGTGAGTGATATGCCTCTAGGTTATCTGACAGCGGAAATTGATAAAAAAATTAGATAATCCTTTTTATGTGAAGTAGGTTAATGTTGCTCAGGTAAGTCGTACAGATGTGGAGAGGGGACAAGGCTGATTTATCTGTACAAAATATGACATAAAACTATGCATAAGTAGACAGTATAACCTATAAAAGGTATCTATTTCATAAACGTTTAGTTAAAAAAGGAACTTTGCCAAGAATATGAAAAAAAAAAGTTTAATTGATTGATTAGCACCCACAATTAAGGCTAAAGTCTCATTTATAACGATTATATTGAAATTAGTTAATTTGTTTTATACGACACCACACAAATAAACAAACTGAGCATCAAGCGTTGGACATCAGGACAGCCACTGCAGGACTCAAAGCTATGCCCACGCCTTCCATACTGATGGATTTTCCCTTCTACCTTTTTATAGACTAACAAAACCTTATCCTTAAATCGCAATTATAGAAAGCATTGCGTTTTGATATCCAGGAACGCCGACTTCAAATACGATTATGAAGTAAATTAGGAGTGGGAAACAAACACTCATGGATCTGATAAATGAAAAAGTTGTTAGTAAATCCTAACCTTATGGGAAGCTACTGCATCTAGTCCCCTTAGATTGCTAATGTTCCGGAAAATGGTGGCTGCTATCCATCAGGTGAACCAACTCGCCGTATCCCTCCCAAGGCCTTCAAAAATCTTTAAATCTTGAAATGTTTTTTTTATCTTTATTTAGGGAGCTTTATCACATTAAAGTGACCATGCCACTTCATAATAATTCACTTTTATAAAAATAGATTTGAGCGAAGTAACCTACGCTTCAAACCCACCCTAACCAATTATATAGTTCCCGGGACTCCCTTGAGCACGCCAGAGTACTATTACTTCCACCGATTGTCCAAAAACTTTACTCGTTATAAACTTTGCATATCTATAACACGATAATCGTAAAAACCTACCTTACATATAGCATTACCTGTACGAAGTGTCGGTTGGATGTTTGTGTGACACATTCGGGTAGGCATGCGGCGCGATCAATAACAGAGAGGCGAAATGCGAACATTATCGGCGTGGCAACAGGCCGTGTAGCGCGACTCATCGGCCGCTACCCAGTAGATGTTATACAGCTGCTGTGTAGCTGTTACTCAGCTATTGGTTCGTGTGAAGTACCTATAATAATAATAATGTACCTATGATAACTTAGGTACAGACGAAAAAATCATCATAATCCCGGCGTTATGTCCCGATTGCGCTCCCGCGCGGTAAGTGAGGGCCCGGGGTCCGCCTTCCTACTCTTCCTGGCCCCCTTCACTTGGGCTTCGGCATCCTTGGTGGTGAGCTTATTGGCTTATATAATATCCCCGGGTACATTTTTATTCGTGTCGACAATCTCTGAAAAGTCAAACCTAAGAAATCCGCCGCCTTGCTATTTCTGCTGCCAAACAACAATGCTTGCGCTGTGTTAACATATAGCTACTGTTGTTACAATACGATGCATGTCAGCTTAGTCCTCATTATTCTATGGTTCGCATCTACGGTCTTGTCGTATAGACCAAAATTTTGATAAGTATGTTTTAAATTGAATGATATGTATTTACTATTTCAGAGGGATCTACATTTTATCTTTTATAATGGTTAAAGGTACAATACAAGGAACCATATCCCTGTGCAGTAGTTATAAGGCTTTTATAGCATTCATAAAACAAATTTTCATTCAGTACAAAATACCGTGGGGGTCAAGACCGAGTACTGTGGGCCTAAGGGTCAATGAATGTACCTTTCTTTTAGCAAACTCATTTTGGCTAAAGATTTACCCATATGCAAAGGACAATTTTCTTGAAGTGGAAATGCATTTATGCTCTTGTCCTATACCTACCTATAGAATATGACACATAGTCAGTATTTCGCCACTTTTAGCCAGGATCTTCTCAGCCTCGTCATTTAGTTCTCGAATGAAGGGCTTTATTACCTGTGCCAACCGCAAGAGGAACTTGTAACACTTATCGAAGGAAACCGCAAAGGAAACAAAGCATACCTAATGGTGACGATGACACGGCAACAATAATGTGTGGTGACTTAAGGTATTAAAAGTTTAAGACAATTTAAACTTAATATTATTGGTGTCCTGGCGTCGGCTAGAAAAGAAAGACATCAAACCCATCCGGTTATGGGCGTCGAAGGCGGCTATGTCTGCCCCGAATCTGGTATGGAAAAATCTGATCTAAGTCACATCTAAGTAGATGTGTAGATAATTTTTTTTTAAGAAACCATTTCGGAAAAATTATACCTGTCCATCTGATCACTTCGATTTGTACATGACCGGGTATCGAACCCGTAGACACTCCCTGCAAGTACAAATCCTGTCCCTACCTACTGTAATCACTGCTGTTGGGGTTAAGCTAATAGAATAAAATAAATAAAGCTGTAAGATGCTACAGTTTATTCTTATGTTCAAGAACAACACGATAAAACAAAGGCCGACAGCGCCTGTTTGTCTGAACGCGCTAATCTTAAAGTTGCAAAACTTGTTTCCACCTCCACCGCGCAGAGCGGTTTCCACAACTGAAATATTCATTTCTCATTTATTTTCGTACTGCCATTCGATTCCCAAAACCACTTATTAAGTTCCTACTTAGTAATAGAAGACTTGAATAAGGGGCTTTGGGCTTATCAATTGCATTTATGAACAACCCAATTCGGACCTGAAACAAATCGTACCCGCTTGTGTAAGTAATTTATTCATGAATGTGTTTAAGTAATAATGATTGTAACATCCGCTAAATTTAGGGTTTTGCCAGTTCAACTCTTATCCTCTATTTGGCTGAATAGGGTGGAGGGTTATCAGTATAGGGTGTTGCCATACGCGTATTTGAGAACCCATTAACTAAACAGCAATTACAACTGTTAATTTTCTAGTCTATAAAGGCCAAGTCGATCTTCCTCTTAAACAATTTTCGCCCAACGACACCGATTAGGGATGCTGCAAAACGTCCTGAGCAGGGCAGTGTTCCAGCAGAGCAGACAGTACTGATGGTTTTGGGGACGATATCCTGCCAGACAAAAATAATGCAACACCAGTTTGATTTGGGCGTTTATGTATTTTTTAGTCATCACACCTGGACTACTAGACCACTAATGTGAGGAGTTAGATCACTTTGCCGGCCACACAACTTACAAGTACCTACATCCTACCCACATAGGTATCACATTTAACTCTAAACCATCCATCTGGGCAGCCTTGGCAGTGGGTGTCGGATGTCGGCACCCGAGCCATGATATCAGGTTCCCGCGCCGCACTGTCTGCGCGCGTCGCTCCGGTTGCCTGCACACGCGCAGCGCTCGTGCATCTACTGCATCACAAGGGGCATTGTGAGGATCTTGGATTAATAGGTTGAGACTTACAGCCAAGGATACCGAAGTGGACAAGGAAACGTATATCTCATCGGTTTAGAGCACGTCAGGGATTGATGATAGAATGGTGATGATGGTAATGAGGTACCTAGCTAATGATGTTAGGGTAATAGTAATACCTTACATCTTCACGGGAGTGGTCTGTGCTGTTCGCGACATGGAGACATGCAAAGATAAATATACTTGGCAGAAACAAATTCAGCACGGCACAGAGTCGGCAATGACCACTGAGCTATTCAGGACTCTCAATTCCAACAAAAACCTTACTCAAACCTACTTCACCGAATTGTGAACCCGTTTTTTTAATAATTAGACCAGCCAGGCATATGACCACCATCTCACCTGGTGATAAGTGGTTTTAGGCACTAGTCAATCCATTTAGCTACGACGTCCCACATCCGCCGCGCAGCGGACGCCGTGGGTGTCTGTCCAAATCTTTTACATACACACTTTACTTACACCTCATTGTCAGTTATTTGGTGTTATGAATGGGCCCGGTGTCCGCGCTGCGTTCCCACCGCGTGCGCCTGCGCAGCGCCGGTAGCTGTGCAAACAAACCGATGCCGGAGAGACACTTCTATGTCGACATGGATACTGTATATGCTTCTTTACCTTTAGTTAGTAGCTAAGCGTTATTGGAAAGCCTGATGAGTCACGAGTGCCAGAAAGAATTGGTAACTAGCTCAAGTCAACTTTGTGAAAATGTTACACCCGTAAAACGTTACTACGAGACATCACAGTGCGCGGGAACGCATATGGTTCCAAGTTCCAACTGACAATATTCGAGTGGTGATCGGCACTATGTGTCCGTCAGAATGAACCTTAAAAGCCGTATTGATCGCATTACGCTCACTTAGCAGACAAGCGCTGTGAGAACGCAGTACTGTATGTAAACAGTTAGGTTAATACATCATTTAAACAGGTAGGTATTGTTTCGGGTTAGGCTTGAACCTCATTATGACTAGACAATGATCCGCAGTTTTCTCTGCTGTGTATTTTGCTGCTGCTACGGAAGTTATGTTTATAACTAAACTATTGGACATTTCTTTCAAAATTCAAAATTACTTTATTGAGAAGGATAGGATAGGATCTCTTTCAATCGTCAAAGAGGAGGGGGTAGGAAAGTAGGAAGGAAACACACAGTGACATGTTGGCCTTGATTTGTGGACTTTGGCCAGACGACAAGAACTAGTAACCAGTTTATCTATATTTCTAGTATTCCTACTATGCACATCATTGTTCTTCATAAACAAGTGTATATTTTTTATGAACATAGATCAAGTTCTCATAAATGTATTGTGATGGCATTGTCATAATGTCAATATTATTGAATCTATCTCTAAGTTAAGTTCTAGGTCCCAATTGGTAAATCGCGCGAATAGCCCTTTTCTGCAGAACAAATACATTATGCCAGTCGGCAGCGTGTCCCCACAGCAGTATGCCATAAGTCATAATACTGTGGAAATAACTAAAGTAAACTAATCTTGCTGTAGCCTCGTCAGAATAACCTCGTATCTTCTTTACAGCATATGCTGCAAAACTTAGCCTTTTCGCCAATATATCAATGTGTGGACCCTAGAGTGTAATCTACTATCTAGAGTAAAGCCTAAAAATACTGTGGTATCAACGAGATCCAAATTTTCGCCTCTTACTTGTATATTAGTGGATACTGATCTAACATTTGGCAAAGAAGACTTTTAAAAATTTTGTCTTTTTGCCATTCAGTAATAAATTATTAATCGTAAACCAGTTTACCACTTCTGAAATAGCTTTGTTTACGTCGTCATATGTTAATTGTTGTCTTTTAATTTTAAACACTAAAGATGTATCATCAGCGAACAAAACAATTTCGTAAGTATCTTTTACAAAGTACGGCAAATCATTTACATAAATAAGAAACAAAAACGGACCCAGAATTGACCCCTGTGGGACCCCTATAGAGACAACAGACCCTGCAGATCTTTCTCCGTTCACATCAACCTTCTGAATTTTCTGATTTAAATATGAACTTAATAAGTTTAGAGCTAAGCCCTTTATTCCATAATGTTGCATAATTAACACAATCGAACGTTTCATAATTAACATTTCGACGGTGATTGCCCTAAATGAATACCTAAAGGCACAGAAAATGGCACAGATTAAAGTTCAGCAGTCGTCCCATAGCGGAAGTTCTCTGTAGTCCGTTTTAACTACTCCATACATGCATTTGATGGGTGCCATTCGAAGCCAGTAATCAGTAATGGACGGTCAGGAGCTGGCGATCGGACACCGGCCGGTAGAGCGCTTTGTGAACGCCGCCACTGCTTGTCGACATTGCGCTATCATATCGGGAGCTGTGTAATTGTACCACTTAAGTTTATGTGTAATCGTCTTTATTATACGCTATCTAGTACAAACGCATACCCAAAAAACATTTATCAAACCGACAAATAGACGCAAACACGTATTTTTCTTTAGGTTCTTCATAAAAATTTATAGGATCTTCCAGTTGGTACTTTTTTGCAGTCACAGTCACGTAAGTTTACGATTTTATTAAGTACGCAGATAAGATACTGTTACTGATGACGAAATGACGCACAAAGTTACACTGTCATGGACATTTTTCCACAATAGCTACGATCCTGACCTAACATAGCACATTTTATTTATTTTATCGACATGTTTAATCTTGTATTCACATGTAGGTACTTTTTATTGACATGTTCTACATCATGTAATCATTTTATTAATTACATTGTTTTTGTCTCTCTTGTTCTTTCTAATAACTTGTATTTCACAATATTTTTTAACAAAAAGGTATTTAAATGTATCTTAAGTGTATTGTCTTGTGTAAGAGAAATAAATAAAATCTTAATCTACTTTTTACCTATTCACCTGTTGTTGACTGCTTGAAGTTACTTAAATAGGTATCTGAATGGAAATAGGTAAGTACCCCATAAATCAGACACATGTCTCCAACGGCGCCTGCCCCACTAAACAACTGCCAAACCATCGATATAATGAACGATTCGTGACTATTCGTGACTAATCAACGAATATAAAAACCTGTTTAGCATATTATTAAACTTAAAATACATTATTGATTTCGTTATATTACCTATGGGACCGCCATATGCCTCAGTTTTTGTCAGTTATAAAAACTAACATTAGGCCATTTAAAGGGTGAGTGAGCAGTCCAGTCAGTGAGAAGAGCGTTGTAATTGTGCCGATAGACTCATTATTTATCAAATAAAACATGAGTTTTAAAAACTTTTCAGTAAGAATTTGAAGGATCTGTTACTAAAGGATATGTTTTTGGAGATTTTGTTATCATTTTTTTCGAAAACTACCGGGCAGATTTCGTTGCGGTTTTTTGCATTCAAAAGGTATCATTTCAGAGCAGGTTCTTAGACATGTACTGTGCCCAATTTCAATCAAAATGTGGATATGATTACAGATAAGCTATTAAAACTCGTGTAGCTTCAGTAAACTGTATATTCAACTAATATCAGAGTCATGACAATCCAAAATTTAATTTTCAGGACTAGGAATGGCAGCTCCCGACGGATTATTTCAGCGATCTGCTAGTCAGGGGTTTAAAAATAATTATTTAATCGTTTTTCTGTTAAATACTTACAATAATTTTAGTCGTTGTCGTGAGTTTTACAAAATTGTTAATTTTGATTTTTAAATCTTGATTGTGTGATAAAAGTGTAGAGAATTCATAATGAATAGTTTTAAAAGGGTGCAATGTAGGGTTAGGAACCTACGGTTGTTCGTTGTCGAAGCTCAGATTAGAGTCAGCACGCTGGGTGGCAGCGTTAACCCTTGGGGTGGGTCGCCTCCCTTATAAAATACTGGAGTACCTATTCATAACAGCTACTCACAGCGACTTTACGCGCCTAAAAATACAGATCATATTTTTACATTTATGCTCTGGTGGTGACAGCATCAGACAAAGGCCGGATGTGATGTCGGATATGACTTGTATAATTTTTGCTTAGTGGACGAAATGTTGCATTTATTTGGCATATAAATGGCATTGTCTAAGCTGTAGGTACTAAACGACTTTCTCGAAGGTTACTATTTGAACGTTAATATTTAAACTTAGTAATAGGAACTTAGGTACCACTGTCCGTTTACAAGAATTTCATATAGGTCTCATATAATGTTACATTACATTAGGTGTCTCCTGATACAGGCTATGCTTAAAAAGAGTCTCCAGCAACCAAAGATAAATCTTAGGTACTTTTTGTTAACGAAAACAATAAAAAATTTATTATGTAAATTCAACCGCATTTTCAACTCACCTATACAATATTGGCTGCCGTGTCTAATGTAACATGGGTAAATACACTTCACTGTGCATAAAAATGTTATCGCCAATTTGTATAATCCTACATTCTTTTACACATAGTACCTATTAATACTGTGTGATTCCATGCATTGCCTAAAAATGTTCAGACAAAGTATAAAATATAATAATTTCTTCCATCTCCGGCAAAACAACAAACCGATGCTTTAAGAAAAATCCTCCTGCTCCTGCTGCTGAAAATGCTCCTGTGACAAAGCGTCACTTCGCTAATTCGAATTTAACCCTAAATGTTAAAAAGAAATAAAAGTTAAACTTCTCTTTATATATTTTTTTTATTAGTCGGTGGACTTAACTCAAACTTAAATAATAATTTTATTGTGTCATGTTAGTATTGTGCGAAAGCGAGGTAATGTTAACGATAGATTTAATATTCATACAATGCCAGTAACACACACATAAACAATACCATATTATAATAAGCAATGGCGTGTCTCTCTTATGATTAGCAGTTAATATCCCTCTGACCTCGTACAACAACCAAGGTCAGAATTCTAAAGCATCTATGCCTAGGGTAGTAACATGGGGGGGTTGAAAGGCGGTGTTCGTTGCGACTAGTACCTACGTATAAGGTACCTTAGTATTATATATTCTGTAGCTGGGTGGCAGTGTCACCTTGCTTCGGCGTAACCGCTTTTGCACCCGCCCGAACAAAGACATAAAAATAGGGACTGATGTAATGCGCATACGCTTTATTGACTAATTGTACCTACGCTTAGCATGAGCTTTGCGTGTTTGTTTATTCATTAAAACAGTATTGAAGTTAAAAGAACAGTGTAGCTAACTTGAGTGTGTATAATGTATCCACCTACAATTTGATCTTGCTGACAGGACAGTTTTCGAACTCAGGAACAATAGGAATTAGGCTCAATACTAAAGTTGATAGTTGTCCAACCTATTAATTAATATTTTCATGTTTTATTATTAATTATCAAACCAAACCAAACCTCGCCCATGCTCCGCACAAAAGTCAGCCAACATCCAATCCATTACAACAGCGTAAATATACGCTTTTCAATCACTCCGCGTCGAGTTAGCTACATCGAAGCGGTGTCATTATGAGCGTTGCACAATCGCTGGATGGATGGCCGATAACAATGGGGCGAGGGGATGGCGGGCGCAGTGGGGCGGGGGAGGGGGGCTGTTGCTATGCGCGACCTTGGGTGCAGGTTCATAGCTGCAACTGCACGGGCCGGGGCGTTTCAGTGGGGTGGGCCGTGGGGTGGCCCCCCGCGCCCCGCTGTTGCCAGCCAGCGCGACCTTGCTGCCATGTAGGCACGTAGCTCATAGCAACTTAGTACAGACAGCCACTACTGTAGCTGTACTAGTAGGTACATTATAATAGGACAGGCCATTTGAAGTAATAACCGGCCATTACGGCGCAGTGTAATGATATTAGGGCTGCGTTTCAGCGAGATTGCCGTAATGGCGCGGTAATGCCGGCCGGTTAGAATAATTGTCCGCGACAATACGGGCCCACGGCCCGCGATGGAAACGAAAGTACACTTACGTAAACATCTCGCGGCGTGCGATAAAAATAGCGAACAAAGCGCACAGAGAGTAGCATAAACTCTTTTACGGCCGCGAATCGCTTGCGACAGTTGCTATGGCATAAAAACGCCCGCCGCTGGCCGCCTAGCAATATAATTAAGTGAAAACCTCATTTCCGTCAGTACCCCGTAATACTTTACCCCGGGACGCGGGCATTACGAGCGTAAATCACTCGGAACTCGGATTGAATTGTTCCTACACACGTAACTCCATGAAGAGTTTGTCTAATGCGTCGTCAATTTCATTGGGGGACAAAGAGGCTCGGTGTATCGGGGATATTACGGCACTCCTGCTCCTGGCAGTATGGGGCGCAATCCCGTTGCCAGCCGGGCGTGGAGAGTAAAAATAGAAGGCATCCGCGCGGGGCGGGGGCGGGGGCGGGATTCGGTCGCTGGGGCGAAGTCGACCCTTTGTTTGTTAAAAACTCTTAATAGGCAAATTGTTAACAGGAAATTGAAATTTGATTGCTAACCCGCTAAGTATAGACTTTTACAGAGTCATAGTCGGTTAATCAAAGGTGATTGCGTTGCGTGCGCGGGCGAAATGTAATATTTTAGCCGACGCTGGTGCTCTCATCGGCCCATTTCTCCAACTCTATTACACGCTACTAATTCAGTTACTCGTCCGTACCTCCTATACTGAACATAATTTTCAATTTGCTTGCCAAATTTCATCAGACGCACAGCAGTAGATTCACGAAAGTACTACAAGTATTTCGGAAAGCTGAGACAATTCGGTAATACCAGATTGATATTTTTATCCTCATTTCTTTTTTATGCCACTTAAGTTGTCGTCAATTCAGATTTTGTGGAATAGTCGTCGATCTAAATCGCATTATCGTGATATTCAAACGGTCCCTAATATTTCCAAAGAGCTCTAATAATACGAGCAAACAATGCGCCTTAATATTTTATTAAACAAACTCAAATTATACTCGGCATTTAGACCACCTACTCTGTTTTATTCAGAGAACAACTGTCAAGTAAGTAAATAGCGTATCAGCAGAAATACTAATTCCATATCAGCAGTCATCACCCCCGTCCACGCCCCAGCCGAACGCCACCTTGCACAAAACGCAATTTACTCATCACATTTTCGTTGCAATTTCGTATAAAATATCGCTGGCTTGACGGGGCGAGGATCGTTCTAAGAAATGAACCGGAGGATGGCTCAGGATGGGGTGGCGGCGCCTTTCCAGTTACGTGGACCGGTTATTGCCGGTTATCGCGGAGCGCAGGGCGCTTACGACTCTCTGCGTCGGAGCACGGAGCTCCAAATCGGCGATTAAGATCAATAGAATGCTAGGTGCTAGTTAGGTATTGTGTTACAGGAACGTTCATTTCTTTCTTAATTCTGAACTGTCCGATAGAAAGTATCGCTAACTATTAGACAGATCTACATTTAATTAGAGCCAGCGCTCTTAGGTTTCAGATTTTTAGGTAACATATTACAGTACCTAACTACCTACCACAGATGCGTTGTTACTATGAGGACTAAGCAAGCATGCTCTATGACTGTTGTTACGATGATTGTTGCACTGTTTATAAAGTTTTATGTTATATTTATACTTTGTTCCCTTGCTTCTTGCTGCCTCACCTCACTGCTTCGCCGCCGCATCGACTATTTTATAAATAGATCATGTTGAACGTACTTCTTGGTCTACAATGAAATCAATAGTCGTCACCCAGTACCAACCAGTTCCAATGCAGAGTACCAAGCCACAGATATAAAACAAAAAGTTACATATAAAAAAAGCGATCAAATAGCTGGCCGTTAAAAAGCAAAAAAGCCGCCATTATAGCAGCCATACGCTGCGTGTTCTGATTTTGAATAATTACTCGTCGAGTTGTCGCTGCGTTATTCGACCGGCCATCCGTCCGTATACAGGGTGGGGCGTAAATCATTGTAATGGCCCAGCGCCCGTAATTCCCCGTTCCGAACACCCTGTAATTATTAATGAGATATTACCTCCGTTTCCTACCATACGCATAACCTCTCTTTTGTATATGGCGAGTAATCAACAGGCTGATATTAAATTCTGTTTACTGCCGGCTCCCGAGGGTTGAGGGCTGACGCGGGAGATCCGGGTCCGTCTGTTTGTAGCTAGTATAATTATATCGAAATGGAAAGACAATTGGATATTATCAAGCTGAATTTGGGTACCTACAAAGAGAGAACACTCGCTCACAACATACCGAACCGTAGTAATTCATTTCGAAATTATTGTATTAGCAGTCCGGATCCAGAGCACGTAAAGGTCCAAAATAGATTTACGGAAACCGAAGTACGTAGATCCCTAAATTCCGAACCCATACTGCACATAGCAAACATTCAAATACCCGATCGACCAACCCTTTTGGGCAGATTCACACCTACGCGCAGGGACGGTCCCAAACGCATAAGCTATGTCCTGATGGTGTAGACTCTAAAATCAATACAGACCTTTTACGTAAATTAAGTGCCTACACTAAAAAGCAACTACATCCTTCAACGTCTAGGTGCACGCCCACGGAAACAGATAAACACTCTTTTACGATCCTGTCGTACCTATCTCTGTTAAATAAACTTTACATACATTAGCATACTGTTCTATGTGGGTAGAGTGCCAGAAATTAACTGTCCCGGTGGCCAAAGTTGGAACTAAGTGAAGCCATTTTGAAATGTCATGTTAATTCGAACTACAGCGACGCTGTCACCGGTGAGATATTTAGTTGCAATATAGGTACAAGTAGGTCCTCTTCTCTATGTATGGTAGGAAAAGAGTTTAAAGACTTAAGCAGCGCATAGTTCGGCTGGAAATAAGCCTCCTTCATATTAATGAAGGGTTTTTGCTATCCGCGTTTGGCAGGTGATTGGAAATCGCAGTCCAACATTGAACTCTTACGGGCTGTGATGATGTGATGTAATTATGATGGTGATGACAATCGGTAGCTATGTTTTTATTTCTTGGGGTTCCTTGTTCAATTTGATTGACATAGTGGTGACAAATTTGATTGACACAGTCTTGTCTTTGACCAAATAAGAAATAAAGTCAGAATACTGCGAACAACATACTGACAACCAAACTACGCCTTCGCAACATTCACTAATTACATACATGTTTACGAAACCGGCCTCATCAGTGTAGACAGCGCGCTGTCTCTATTTTTCATTTTGTCTGAGGTAGAGGTAGAGGTACCATTCATTTTAAAATCGATAACTAAAATTGATAGCGAACAGCGACGCAAAAAGCCTTCCAAATGCCATAGGTAGTTATATTATCACTCCCCAGTTCGATAAACATTGGGCGCCATAAAGCAAGGCATCGGAGCGAGCTGCGAGCGCTCATTTGATTTGAATAAAACATGAATACGTTATTTTGCTTCGGGCCGGCCGCCATTGTTCGCTGTGGAAACTCTGCGGTCACCAGTTATTAAGTATAGCTATCTCATTGTACCCATACGAGTTTAGAGTGTATTCAGAACTCTACTGTGTTCCCAGTGAGCTGTATTATTGTTTTCACCATTTTGGAGTGCGCGGCAGTGGTACGCCAAGTTCTAGAAAAATTGATCTGATTCCGCCATTTTTTAGCACACTTATCGCTCTTTCTAAATATAGCAGTTCAATATTTTCTTAACAGCGTCTCTAAGTAAACTCTCAAACCTGACATAAAAATCTTATCTTGTAGTTCTGTTTGAGCAGCACTGTACCAAATACTTCCTTTTGAAGCTTATCGCTTATTTGAAAAGCGAGTAAACTCATTAAGTAAAACTGTGCTATCTGAGAGCAAGTGCAATTTATTTTATCAGGAGGCAGGACCGAGTGAACAGCAATAATTGAGATATCTAAATTGGCAGCCGCGCGTCACACGCAGCATAATGACCTGCCGAGATAAGCCTAGCAGAAATAATACTTACTTATGTATTAGACCGGCGATAACCTATATTTTAAACAGACATCACTGTAACTTGTATTAAAAATAAATGTGATATATTGATAAATACAAGGTTGCCATGCTTGTGCTTAATGAGACAATGACATCAGGGGCTCGATGAAATAAATAAAAACGATAACAATATAATTTTAATACGTTTAATTATGATCAACCAATCTTTTCATAACAAGCGATATACATTTTTTACATTAATAAAAGTTTAAAATACAGCAGCAGTAAATTATTTTAATTGCTAAATATCTACGTGGCTTATTATTATACTTAATGAATAACAACATTAACATACAAAAAACAGTCCAAGGCCTTACACAATAGCATAAAGTTAAATCGGTTGTATAAATAGAGAACAAGGCGCGATGTACATACATACATACATACACACACACACAATGGCCGCACGTGTGGCTCCTCGCGAGAGGCTCGCGCAAACAAAGCCCTTTAAAATTGCTAATGAGTGTTGCCTAAACTTGGCGCTGCTCCGCGCTTACACGCTCCTAGAATGCTGATTGCGAACAGTATTACTAGCAATACAAATGAGCTTACAAATCAGCCGAATGCAGAAGTCGCGAGTACCGAGCACCGCGGCCATTACGCAGCCCATCCCTCGCGCGGCCGCCTTACCGCGGTCGCCGTGTTTGCTCCAACATTTGGTACCGCGAACGATATAAATAGCAAACATAGGCAAATAGAAGAGTGAGGCAATCTAATGCATTATGGAAGTGGCTAGTTAGAATTTTAATGTTGGACATAAATCCTTTACCTATACATACAATCTTGTTTTTGTCTGTTGTCTATTGGGCAGATAAAAACTTGTTGGTTGAAAAAGCAATTATAGGAGTCAGAATTAAGTTTTTGTAGAAAGTTCTGATGAGGAACCTCCTTCCTAATTATTTGTTGGATGAAAGTAGCGAGGGGACAAGTTGGAACTTGTTGTAACAGGAGCCGGCGGGCGCTGGGCGCGGGACGCGTGATGGGACTTGTCCCCGGCTGGGGCCTTCACAAAAAGTTTTTCTCCACTCAGGATACAAGATAAAGGGGCGTCTTACGAGGGATCGAATATTGGGTCAGGTTGGAGTTTCGATTCCTTTGTCCGGGATTGTGTAATTTTTTGTGGTGTGTGTGGTTAGTCAAAAAGATTTTATAACAAGGAGTTTTTTGTTGTAAATTTGCTTAACAGCCAGTATTTACACTTTTCGTGTAATACTTCTATTTACACATTTACAAGTGCGTGTATATGTATGAACGTTATAAATAAAAATGTTGTTATGAATATTGTTCCTATTAAGTAACTAAATCACAAAAACAGTAAATTCCATTTCGAGTGACACAAATACAATATTAAATTTAAACGATCAGATAAACAAGTTTCGAAAACATGGTACCTACTTGCCGCTACAGTCTCATATATCTTTTCTTTATGCAATCAAGACAATGATACGGCGAGTCGAGTTTTTATACAATTATTATTCGTCAGAGGAGTGTTGTTTACACAATTTGTATCACAAAGAAAACAGTTGACACGCGATATCATATCAAATCGCGCAATGTAATCAAGTTGTCTTCATGTTTAAGATATATTTCTTTTATGTGTGATTACTGATGTTATTATTTTTGTACACGTACTTATACATTTCTTGAAACGTCTCCTTTACGTTAAAACTTTGCTAATAAGTATATGACCTAATTCAATGTTACACTGCTAATGTATATTTTTGTTGGTTTCATTAATTTATTATACTTATTCGTCCTTCTGAGAGAGCTTTAGTTAAACAATTTTGAGTTGTTTCAGTTTTGAACTTTTGAGTTGAGTTGACCCAGTGCGAAACAAGTTTCGGGCTCTTGCGACAAGAATAAAGAGAGCTTCGATTAATCTTTGTACGAGTAGGTTATAATATGAATTATGTCATTTTCACGGCATGAGTGATGTGAGTGTCGAGAAGGCGCACGCGCAGTCCGGCCCGCGTTGAGTCACGCCTTCGCGCCCCAAGGCCGATTCGCCGGCCGGCGTTCCGTGGCAACCAACAACTGCTTTTTATTATTTTCTTTTTTGTGCCGATTTTTTACTCGCGCTTGCTTAGAAGCCTACCGATTAGCGGCCCCGGCCAGCGTAGTGGAAAAAATAATTATGGCCACGCCAGATTTGTTATTATCTATCGTATCTATGATTAAGTTATGATTATTTGTGTCGGTAGTAATTTGTTAAAATAAAGTTTTCTTACCGTTTTTTCGAGTAGAATTTAGCAATGAGTCGACTGCAATGCCTATATTAGATTTTCTATAGATTTTAGATTTTACCTTTACTTTTGTTACTTATACAGATGTACCATCGAAGGAATGAGTATTTTATTCTGTTTACTTTCATTACAGGGTTTATAAAAGTTCACCTACATTGGATTAAAACAATATGAGCGAGTTATTATGGTTTTCTTAGTCGTTGAAAATAATGATGCAACTTGCATCCGAGTTGGCTGTTCGCGGCCTCTGCGAGCGGCCAGCCGACGATACTCCATTTGCTTTTATTACTTTATTACAGTTTGCGATAACTATGCCTTTTACTACATTAATTCGGTAAACAATTTAACATACGATATGACATCGTTATCTGCAACTTTGTTTTCAATGTTTTTTGTTGTTTGCAATTTATCAGTTACATTTCAGAAACTTCCTAGTTTTAAAAATTGGTAATTGTTTTTAAATCTAACGTAGATAATAATAATTTATTATTGAATTATTATTAAATTTGGCGATTACATTGAGCGATTGGACTATGTAACTTTTAGGAGATAATACAATATTCCTAACAAAGCAACCAAAAATCGAATGTTCATTACTTACGTAAAGGTAAATTCTGCAAGTGTGAAATTATTATCTAAGAACAAACACTTTACAAAATAACATCAACCTATCTATAACATAAAGAAAATTTGTTTTACAGCAACATTACAATCATGTAGAACACATGTGGAGTCTGTTGCTAAATTATGGTTATTCATTGCAATATACACAAATTTCCCAAAATTAAGCACAAAGACAATAATTTTACATCAATACATAAATGAACATAAAAACGAAAACAAATATACAAGCACTTCGTTACTGAAAATCTTATTGAAATTCAGTTGGTTTTAGAAAGAAACTTGGCTTTCTTGTAAGAAACTGTTGATGCCGGCGAACAAAGAAGCCGGCCGGCGACGACCGGCGGCGGGCCGGCGAGAACGCGCGGCGATCGCACGACGCGTGCGGCCAGCGGGGCGCGCGGCCGAAACTGGCTGCGGGAGGCGGCGCGGGGTGCGGGCGGGGCCCCCCGCCGCCGCTCTATAAAGCCCGGCGCCTTGGCCACCGCCGGCAGTCCGTCACGCACACGCAAAGCGACAGGGTCGGGTGGGTCGAACGCAAGCCGGGCATACGACAGCCCTGCGCTTACGAGATCAGATCTGATGCGGTCGTGATAACCTATTGGCGATTTAGATTTCCCGTCGATCTCTTCCGATATACTAGTCGCCGGTCGAAAAACCGGTTCGGTGCGCATTCGCAGTACAAAAGAGACTTGTGATATTTTTCTAGGATATAAGTTCCGGCACGGAACGCTTTAATTTTTCGTATTAAAAGTGTACAATATAAGTAAAAATTTGGAAAACATGGAAGTCCTGCCGGTCACGAATCAGTTTAACGTCGGATTTAATAACGAAAAAGGTGAGTCTACTTTCTATTCATCGGTGGAGGTGGAGCTGCTTTCTAACAGGGCCGTGCCGGCTGTTGCTATGCGGCGCGCGCAGTGCCGTAGATCAGTGCCGCCGGCCGCGCGCACAGCTGATTCTCAGCTGCCGCGTAGCGCACTGCCAAGTTCTTTGTTTGATGAATTATTAAAAATTAAATTTACTTACATTTGGATCTTAGAGTATTAAATTTTTGCAAGATTATTAAATTAGTAAGTAATCATAAATTTTCTAATTGGATGGTTCAAATTTGCGAATTGGAGTCACAGATAGGCCTAAATCTAATAAGTCGCTTGACCGATGCTTGACCGTATTTTTCTTTTGTCTCAGCATGGAATGGGCCGACCTGGCGAGACGCGCCGGTGCCCTCGGAGGAGGCGCTGGCGGCGCGGCTGGAGCGCGAGCTGCGCGCCGCCAAGGGCGCCAGCGAGCTCGCGGCCGCCGAGGTGCTGGTGCCGGCCGAGCTGCTGGAGCGCGCGGCGCGGCAGGCGCTGGCGCTGGCGGAGGGCGAGCCGTGCGGCACCCGCGGCGCCGCGCTCATCATCGACGTCGCCGGCCGCCGCCTCGCCGCCTTCAAGATCGACCCCAGCACGCTCACCACGCACGAAATACACCTGCATCTAGAGCACGATGACACCAATTGGACCAGCCTGTTGCCGCAATTCTTAAAGTGAGTATCTCGAATGTGATCTGATGCATTATTTGACCTCTAAAAATCTGCCAGCCAAACTTTAAAGTTGGTACAAGTTCGATGTATCCTAACGAATCCTCTCCTTTGTTCCAGAAACCTAACGCGAGGCGGCACCATCATAATCAGCCCGGAGTTCACGATAGAAAAGAAGAAGCTCTTCCGGAGTCAGGCGGAGTGAGCCCTGTGATAGCGCGTGGTGCGAGCGAGCCGACTGACTGCCCTCCTCGATATCTACGTATCGTTAATTTTAACAAATATCAATATTATTATATGTATATTAATTACTATATATTTTTAATAAGAGAAAAAAAAAGCACAGCGTGATATGTAATGTATAGTAGTAGTGTAAGCGCGCCCCCTGGCGGACAGGGCCCGGGCGGGCCGAGTGGGCCGGGCCGGGCCCGCGGGCCGCGTTTGGCTGCGCCGGCGCGGCCCCCGAGCGAGGCGCGGCGGCGCGGTGCGCCCTGATCTCAGCCGCCGCCGCGCGTGTGATACTGATACCCTGATCGATTAGTCTTAGGTATTATTTTTTGTTTCGAGTTCAATTCTATTCTGAAGTTGTGTAGAGTTGGTATTTTCATGTGTCGTAATGTATTTATTGGAGAGCCCTCCGAGGAGGTCCGTTGACGTATGTGTACGTTTTTTGTAATTGTACTAGTTCGTACATTTGTTTGTGATACTACTTTTGTAATGTATAAAATTTAAATGAGAAAATATATGGAGTAAGAGAGCACGCACGCAGTTGATAGAGTCGTAACGAGAATGCCGCGTGAACGGAGGCAATAAGCACTGCAAAGATCTCAAGGTTATATTATAAAATATTTGTATAATATTATAGATATAAAAAGAAGTATTAAGTTATTTAAGTTAATATAAAGATTGTAATTTTGCAAGATTGTTTTCTATCGCAGCGCAATGCCGCGTTATTGTAAGTAGTCCAGGGGAGGATTTTGTACTAACAGGACCTTCACTCGCTACAGGAGTTGACGAAACTTGTATTGCAGTTCATGCATTTTCTTAATCCAGTGTAATTACTACATTAAATGTAAATCAATAGACTAACAGGTTTTAAACGAAATCTAAATGTTTGTAGGGTCCAGTGTTTTAAAACGCACAATATCATAGTATGTACTAGAAATCACTTTCATCAAAAAACATTTTAAAAATGCTACAAAAACATTTTACTTCTTAACTTGAAACGTCGACATATACAAAACTAACAATAATAATAAATGTATCAATTGTTTATAATTGATATTTATTTGATAGACAGTAAAAAAGAAAATGTAGAAATATAAAAAAAATACATAGTTTCAAAAATTTATTTCTTTGTTTCAATCCTTATACCCATACCTACACAATGGAAACAGCAGATGGCTCAACAAAGAGGCACAAAGTCAACTATTTAATTTAATTGTAGCTGGTTTTACAATGATAGCTCAATTACAACAAAGTAAACAAAGGTTCGAATCGGATGTTCGAGATCAGGCGACAGAGGGAGGCACAAGTAGTTTTAATAGAACTCGTCTAAACTGGTTCGGACCGGTCTTTCTAGAGCTTGATGTCGCCCCATCTTGTCATTTCATACCGTCCCACCGCCAGCAAGACGAACAAAAACTGGAAACTGATCAGCGACAACCGTCACTAATGGTCTTATTGAATTATAGAGACAGCTTTTTAATCAGCATTTACACACCCTTTTTCTGTTATTATGGTCGAGTTGGTAAAACAAACAATTAATTATAACTCAGGTTGTTTTTCATCCGCTATACCAAGGACCTTCGTATATCAATAAGTACCTGCCTACATTGAAACAAAAAGTTGTCGATAAACTGCGAAATCGCCAATGTAAACACAAAAGTCGTTTTTGGCTGCCGCCCGGGCGCCCGCAGACCGCCGCTACTAAGTAGTTATTTGCGAAACCAATGTGTGAAATTCATATGAGTAAACTTATGTCTCATAGTGTCCACTTCACAGATCAACTTTTTTTTAAACCTGTTTCTAGAGAGCTTCCAATTTGCAAGAGTAGGTATCTATGCAAAAGAAAATTATAAATTAATTTACATATATCAATACAAAAGTTAATTTAACATTAACACACATTTTTCTCGCAATCAAAGCGTAGAAAGCAAAGTACCTGATACTACTGTTTACTTGATTAGCTTTAGCTTATCTAATTAGGGCACATAAATGGTTAATCGACCATTTCTATTTCAGCGTAAAAAAGAAAAACTTGGCGGTTTCACTGCCGTGAGTTTGGTTTGTTATTTTCTGCTGTGTGATCGACGTGGATGATAAACAAAGTAAAAAAGCTTTAAAAAAATTACAAAGCAACATTTTGAAAATAAATGCCAAGTAGGTATATCCAAGTCGATACTGAGGCATAGGTAGCAACAGTCACATCATTCATTACAATACACAAAACGTGTCTCAAGGTTCATCTGATGTCCTAAACGTGACCCCGACAACAACGTTTCGGAGAGCTACCTACCTCCCACCCGTTATGCACCGGTAAAGCCGGTAGGTAGGTAATGCACGGCGCAGCACGTAGCTGCGAGCCCGCCGCGATAGCCACCGCTCCATAATCAACACCAAATCGAAATAATTATCGGGCGAAATGAGATAGAAACCTACATTATACTCTGCACGCTGATTGCTCCGTGAAAATATAATTAAAACCTCCGCTTTATTGATTTCCTCTGCGCGAAGCCTGTTGCTACCTCGGCTGTAGTTGCAAGGCAGTGCCGCCGTCGCCATCTGTCGGCGGTGCGGAGTACCACTTTAAAGCCTAGGCACAAACCACAGCCGGTGTCAGCGCTGCCGGTGTGGATCAATACGTGCCTTGTTGACTTGTTGGACCGCGCAGCGAAGCACGTAGACCGTCACTTAGCTATGAATATTCCTCTCCCCTGTTGATAATAGCGCTTGCTTGTTTGTATAACCTTCATGGTACGCGTATATCCTAAAAAATATAGGTAGAACACTACAATGGTTTGTTGAACTGACACTGGGTAGTTATGAAAACATGTCCGTCGCAGTGGGGGACCCCTTGTGAAAAATATAAGCTATTTTCCGCCGTTCGGTTGCTACGCGGCGAGGCGGTTCGCGGTTCGCGAGCTTATTTCCGGAGACGTCACTCGCGTTCTCTAGCACTTATCTAATACTCTATACCTAGATATTATCCTAGCTTCCGTGTGACTGAATATTTCTGATTGCTATGCCACTTCCGAAGTGTTTTATCGAACAGCCAGTAGAAATTATGGAGCTGACTAGTGTTTAGTCTAACTAGCAGCTGCACCCGCATTTTTTCCAATAACGTCGACGCACAATAGTTTTGAAAATGTCTCATAGTTGTAAGACCTGAGACTACTTGGAATATCATCTCGATGTCTGTGAAAATGGAAAGTGCTAGCGAGTCAAATATTCGTGTATAACTTTGAATGAATTTCTTTCCATCTTGCAGTAGGTATAAGTTAGGTACTTTAAACTAGGGCTTTATACAAACTAACCAGACATTTCCGCCATCTCACCTGGTAAGTGACGATGTGCCCAAAGATGGAGCATGCCTGCCTAGGAATAGCCTATTCACTCTAGCCTTGAAGGCGTCCACATTATAACGATCTATGATCACTGCTAAAAATGATATTACAATTGAAATAAGATAGGTTCACTTTCAGTGCTGATAGCAACAAGCGAGCAATGCCAATGAATATGCCACGAGTAATATTTACCCAAGTGAGAACATCGCAACTAAAATTAAATTAAAGTAAACAAAGGAGTTTAAACTGACAGGTATTTACCGAGGTGACGGTATAAAGTACCTACGTGACTCATGCATTGTTTGGTTGTTCCTTTTGTTCAGATATCTCTAAAATGCAATTATGTGAAATCATTTTTGGAACTTGTTAAGTAAGTGGGTAGGTACCCACCGACCTTTGCCCGGGGTATCGTCAGCGTAAATTCGGTGTGTGGGCCCTATTCCCGCGGGAACTATACCGAATTTAGTTATAATTTTTTCTGGGTTATACAACGATAGAACGCTGCAACATTGTATCAAAATAAAGGTTGCCTGAGAGATCGGTTGCAGCGACATGGCCGACTTTGCCCACGAATTATTTGAGATTTTTATTACGTTAACTTTCCTTACTTTTTGTATGCTGATTATCGGTCATATTCATTAAAATACTTTATACCTAGTAGGTTTAAAATGTCCATTACCTAAAATACTCATTAAGCACTCAAAACGTATTTTAAAATTCCTTATTCATAAACTTATAGCCAAAAGCCCAAGATGAATTTATAGCCAAAAACACAAAAGCGCAAGTAGTCAAGTTTTCAAAAAAGATTTATGTGCTGAAGTTTGCTATCAAAACGGAGTTCCAAGGAAAATGATAGACGTCATAGCTGAAAGTCATAAGTAAAAAATGTAGTCACAATCAATAACTAAGCAAATAAAATCAGTAGTTCGTGTGACGGCGACCATGTTTTTCACTAATATAGGTTTATCAAAGGTTCATAGAAGGGATCACCCTTCTATAAGTTATGAAGCCGTTATTGAGCGTTTTAGTGCTAGTATGCGTTAACTTCCAATAACTCTTTATGAATAAGACCGTAAGACTTTACCTATATTCCTTCTATTCCTTCAGTGATTTTTGCGTGACAGAGTAGGTAATAGACATCCATAATAGTTAATTCGCATAACATTACAAGCATTTCTTGCCACACAGTTTTAGAATTGACACTGAGTTATTTGCCATCACAATTACTGTTGTGGAAGCAGTCTACGATGGAACATGGCTGCCTATAAGGTAAGGGTAGGATTTTTAGTCACTAATAAGAATATAACACAACTCATAACTTTTCCACTTTTTGTTTAAAAGTATCTTAACACCTATAGGTACTTAATATAAGGGCTTTTGAAGATAGCTCACTTAGCTTATCTATTTAGACGTATTGATATATTTAATACTTCATAAAACAGGAACAAACACAACGCACAACTGTTGCATACATTATTGCACAATTTTCATTGGATCAGTTTTAAAAATCTTGGTTTAGATTTTGTAATAATCTCAGGTGACTGTATAGTACTTACTATAATGATGATAAAAACTCTCAGTCGGAGTCTAATTTATAATGTAAGCAGCGTATAATGTGCGTTTAGCTCTAACTTCTGGGTTTTATCTATGGCTTTATGGGACCCCCACGCCGAGGTCAATGACCGCATTATCACAGCTGATAACCAGCTGCAAGATTAGTGCAACAGATATCAGCTGACTGCCACGCACGACGTGGCTAGGGCTTGCAATCTCTCAACAAATAGATAGATAGGTAAATAAAATATTAATGCCGCAATTCGGTGGAATGTTTTATTAAATACAATAAACACTGGATAACAGTGGTCTGTTATTATAATATATTTGGAAAAAAGTCTGCGTTTAGGAAATATATACCTAATTAGTCTAAGTATTTATTAGAAACATCGATATAATTTGGTTAATTATATTTATTGGAAAATATTGTATGGTTTACAATTTCGAAAATTCTTTCAGGAAGCTACAAGTTTCCCGTGAAATCCTGAGGAACGGCTAGAGGCTTAAATTACTAGTAGAACAGAAACTTCGGATTAATCTATAATTTTCATTACACAATAAGAACTAACCTAATTCATGGAGATAAATGTAAAATAATAAAGTACATCGTAAATTTAATAAATGGCTTAAGATTCGTTTTGAAAATACGATCGCAGGAAAGATATAGCGTCTATTGTTTTGTCCGGTATCCCCCTTCTTATTGGACTACAGATATATCCGGTTACAGAAAAAGCTTTCTCAGCTTCAATGCTTGTAGGAGTGATAGTATTCAAATAGTTATGAACAAGTGATAAATATTTGCCCCTTATTCCACTACTTTCGAATTCAGCCATTTCGATTTTAATATTTTTTTCAAAATGTGTATTTTTCTGAGCCATCATATTTACATTGCTGGCATTGCGTGTTTCTTTAGTTAGTTGCATTTCTAGTTCTTCTTGAAGAGATAGATTTCCGTTTATAGTGATTTCTTGATCTTCTATGTTTTCAGATTTAATAATTGTATGGTCTACGTTCCAAGTCATAGGTAACATTCTCTCACAAATCTTTTGAATTTCTAAGCGAATACAACTCTTTTTAGGTACTGAAAATATGTTATCTTGGTTTGCTAAACAGTTCTCGTACTTTTTTGGATTATGAAGATAAATACATATCCCCGACAAATCTGTTCGACGCTCCTTAATTCGCATTCGAAGAGCGATGGCTAGATCAGTGCTTACTTCGCCTTCCAGCTTATCTAACTTATTTAGTATAAATCTAAGAGTTGTATCAGCCGTTAAAAGAGTTGAATCCCTTCTGCATAACACTTCCACGCCTAATTTAAGTGGTTCCAAACTGAGAATTAATTCCTTGATTTTAGCCCATTCTTGGTCAGAGAATTTTATCTCAGATCCCACATCAATCAGAGTTTTGCTTATGCTTCCTCTAAGAATGTGAAAACGCTCTAACATACTAAACAGACTGCTCCAGCTGATCTTGGAGTCTAGAATCAAATTCGACTCTTTTTGTAGATATTTTCGTATATATTTCTGCAAGCAAGTATACTTGGCGGGATACTTTCTAAAAATCTTTACCGTCTGTCTGACTTTGTTAATAAGGTATCTGTAATCTGGTATCAATTGAACTGCAGACTTTTCTAAATAAGTAACAGACATGAGTTGTTCCTCACTTGTTTCCTCGTCGAAGGAATCATTGTCATCATCCGAGCAACCGAGTGGATCTACTTCCTCGTCTTTTATAAAACAGGAGACGGATTCTTTGCTTGGTGCATTATATAAAGTTTCAACAACCGCTAGTTGGATAGCATGTGCGAAACAAAATTGTGGGTAGCAACTAATCAAACTGTTAACTTTCTTCATGACGCTCGTATCGTCAGTAGTAATTCCAATAATATCAGTATCAAGATGAAGTCCAAATAACTCCAATCGTGTTTTGATTAATTTAATGTAATCTTCTGCGTTGCAAGAGTCGTGGATTTTAATCAACCCCACATTGAAATAAGTTCCTGAATAATGTACATTTACATTCAAATATCTTTTATTTTTAGAAGACGCCCATTCATCGAATGTCATAGAAAATTTTGCTCCATGTATTTTGAGATTTTGTAGCTTTATACTCATTTCAGCTCTAACAGTTTGAGCGAAATTTTCAACAATGGATTTTATAGAATTAGTGTCTGTAGGTAGACTGAAACCACTTTTAAGAAATAAATATTTTAAATCTTCAGAAGCACTTAGAGACTCGAAAGTCAGGCCGTCTTTTGCCACAAGTCGTGATATCATACGCTCTTTAGAGTACTCTTTTGTGACATAAGTATCAATACTATTACTTAGCTTAGCTTCTTTATTTATTGTCGAGTCATCTTTTAAGGTGGATGGCTCTAGCCGTTGAACCGGCGCGGGAGTTCTAGAAGTAACTATATCTATGCCATGTTTTGATTTCAAATGACACTTCAAACCAGTTGTAGACCGCTGGCTTATTTTCAAAATATTATAGCACATCGAACACCTTGCATTTTCACCGGTTTTCGTAAAATATTTCCAAATACCATTCTTTTTACGATGCTCTTTTATATTATCACTAGTATTCCTTATTTTTATCTTTTTAATGGGTATTGGTGTACTTAAATCTTCGATATCGCTCTGACGATCATCCATTTTCAACGAGTCATCTATTGATGCTGATGACTCTAGTTCTCTTATGGGTGCAGAAGTTCTAGAAGTGATAACAAATATGCCATGTTTTGACTTCAAATGACACTTCAAACCTTTTATTGATCGTTGGCTCACTTTCAAAATTTTATTGCACATAGAACATCTCGCACTTTCGCCGAATTTTGCAAAATACTCCCAAATATGATTTTGGCGTTTACCTGTTTTGTTTGACATTGTAGGCTATGTTTACCTGTTAAATAAGAAAAATTATTGTTAAAAAAGTCGTTTTTTGGTATGGTATTTACATGCACACATACATAAAGTCGTGTGGTCTCCGGCAGAGTAGAATAACACCAACCCCTTACACTCGTGGGAGTCGTACAAGGCGGCTAATGTTGTTGAGGCAAAAGATGTAGAGTCTCCTTAGGCTGGAAAATGGCAGCAGCGTTTTCCATTGATACATTTATAACACTGAGATCCCCAACCCGCCTGCCAAGCGTGGAGATCATGCCAATAACCCCTTTCGTGGGAGAAGCCCTAAGTCCTGCAGGGGACTGTTATGGGCTGTGATGATGATGATACACAAAATTTGCTCCTTTGTCCCACAGGAGGGATAGGCAGGGACTAATATGTTTATATTTTTTAATATTTGTGTCTGTAGTAAAACATAATTTGTGATATTGTCATGTTTTAAGCTATTGTTCTTAAGCTACAGACTGACAGCGTAGACCAATTACCTAATACGGATACTGTGAAACCCTTTGTTTAATACTGTAACAAAAAACTACCCTCAACTTTAAAATGTACCCATGTGGAATAGTTTCTAACATACGCAAATAAATAAAAAAAATACAAATTTATATAAATAGATAATCGAGCTGATATTCGACTGAAAATGTAACCATGATCCAATCTGGTCAGGTTCTCCTGTTAACAGGGTCACGGAGGTCAGATGTCAGTCGCTCCACTGTAATTACCTGATCTGCCAAATCCGGGATCATGGTGAAGGCAGACCCCGGGCCCCATGCACGAGAGCATAACCTCTTATAATTAATATTACAAATAATTTACCAGGTACTACTTACTTGACAAATCACGGTATAAACACTTGCTTCTCTAAAGTAAGGCAGCGAGGGATGAACAAACGCGATTTGTTTGAATCATCAATCAAACACTGGCTATTCACAATAAGAACTTAAAAGTGACATTTATAATTTCCGCGCGGGCTCCGCTCTACGTGCGAATTTCCGCGTGCGACTGGCGCGCGGGATCCCGCGGGAATGCGGGGGGAATCCGGGATGCGGGATTACAAAATTCTAGACGTAGCCGGGGACGCGGTGTACTGACCGACACTGGAGTGCTACTTGGATAGAACGAGGGGTGATTTCAGTTTGCTGGAAAAGTATCTCTGTGTGTCCGATTTCGATACGGCCAGTTTAATGTATGGCCATTAGCTTTGTTTCATTTAATTCTTTACGAATTAAATAGTATAGATAATATTTGAATATGTAAACCTTGTCGGGGTGTCCCGGTGTCAGTCGATTAATTAGGTTATCCTTTACAAATTAAGCGGTAAATCTCAACTGCGACCGAATATGTAACAGACTACCTGGATACAGCAAATTCAATGTAGCACTTAAAGTGTCCAGATAATAATTATGATATTTCAAAGTAAGTAGAGTGAATATTCCCACTTGTTCAATGTTTTACAAATAAGGACCTTTAACTCACGTGTGAGTACTTACTTGTTACACTGTATTGGATATTTTAGTGTTAACTTTTAATCTATGCATTAGTAAAACTCAGATGCAATAATTTAATTTAATTAAATTTGCCAACGGATTTACATCTGATCTGATGTATTGTTATTCTACTTTATTGTCCATTTTTACTGCGCGTTTTTGGTATTTACGTTACCTTATGTATAGCCGCTATATAGCCCATGCCTCATCATCAGTCTATTTTCAGAACCGCTTTGCAGTCCACAATTATTAATTCACTCCATGTAACGACCAACAGAAATAGACGGCACCGCGGCCAAAACTGACCCATCAAACGATCGTTAGCATTACATAGACGAAGAACACCACAATTGAAATTCTCAACAGCCACACCACCATTACTGTCAGCATGTGTGTACGGCGCGTGGAGCAACGCATGCGCCGCTCTAGTGATGGCCGACTGTTTAAACGAAATAATTATTCTAAGAATTCAGATTCGGTATTCGAATGAATACTTTTTCGAATAGTTTATGCACGAATTAAATCGAAAAGGCCAAGCTAGACCTACTGTTTTTTATTTTATTTATTTTCTTAGTTATTTTCGAGTGTACCAATAGTTTTTATACCCCGATCCTACGGGATGCAAATCCTGAGTGGCATACGTCAGTATGAACAGCAGATTCCGTTGTTCAATACTTAATCAATAACTGTAAAAGTCGATCCAATGTTTATTTTTTCATCATCATCATATCAGCTGATAGACGCCCACTGCTGGGCCGGTCCTGTGCATTCCGCATCGAGCTGGTACCTGCGATTTTTACCAGGTCGTCGGTCCACCTTGCGGGAGGCCTATCCACGCTGTGCTCTTTTTTTCTATCGAATACTTATTTCGAAGAAGTACCTATATTTGAAATATTTGTAATATTATTTAGAATAATCATTCATATCGGCCCATCACTAGCGGCCGATCCCGCGTTTCGAAAGCCCGCCTGGCAACCGATAACGTCACTAGGTTTATTGGTGGACTTAGCAACTATGGGGTTTATGAAATTTTATTGCTCAGTGTTGGCAATTCGATCGCGGGGCCTTTTACCATGAGAATAAGGTGTCGCTTATCTTGTAAGGAATCTGCTTGAAACAGGATAACCAATTACTAAATTGGAATAACTAAACACAAACACTCAAACTCAGACATTAAATATCTCTTTCAATCGTCAAAATGGAGGTGGTAGGAAAGTAGGAAGGAAACACACAGTGACACGCTCCGCCCCATGGCCGGAGCACACCCACCCCACGGCGCCCACGGCCGGACCGTGCCCGACAATGCCAGATAGAGCCGGGCAGCGCCCGACAATGCCAGGCAGAGCCGAACCGCGCCCGACATAATATATAGGTATGTGTATACTTAAGGAAGAGTAAGTCAGTCCACCAAGGCAGCACCCATTCACGAGTATAACGCAGGGCCCAGCCAGAAAATAATTTAACCATAGTTGAGGGAGTCCTCACTAACATTTGTGTTTCAGAGTCTTCACCAAGTTGGATTGATCGGGTGGTGTTTGAAGGAGTGAAAAATAGCAAAAAGCACTTATTCATGGTACATTAATATATACATATAGGCCGTGTGGTGTCCGGCAGAGTAGAATAGCACCAACCCCTTACACTCGTGGGTGTCGTACAAGGCGACTAATGTTTTTGAAGCAAAAGATCAAGAGTCTCCGTAGTCTGGAAAATGGACAGCAGTCTTTTCCATTGTCATATTTAAACACTGCGATCTCCAACTCGCCTGCCAAGCATGGAGATCATGGCAATAACCTCCCCTTTCGTGGGAGAGGTCCTAGGTCCTGTAGTGGACTGTTACGGGCTGTGATGATGAATATATATAGGTAGATCGTGATCTGCTCCAAAAAGGGCAAGTCAGGAGTACCCTTGACGGGTCTAAATGTATGAGAATGTGTATGAATGTGGAAGAGGCGAAAGGGATGTGTCAGTAGCGTAGCTTGTGCCACTCAATAGTGTCTGGATACGGGCGTGGGTGTGTATGTACGTATGTAACACCTGTGACACATATATTATCCTCTTTAAGGAAAAAGGCGACTGTTATTATGCTCGAGAAGCTGTCACTAACTTTGTAGACCAGACAATCGGAAATGCGTACGCGTATTTTCAACTCTGCAGTCTTCAACCACCAACGGCCATGGAGATTATTGCTAATCCCTCCTGTAATGTCATCCTCAAGTTCTCAAGATTCCTAAGCCTACGTCACAGTATTATACTGTGACGTAGGCTTAGGACCTACAAGATTGACTGTCTCCATAACAGGCGATGCTCGGTTTCCATGTGCGATACCGGCTTGTTCATTAGACTTTACATCATATTACCAGCCCATAACAGTTCTATATAAGACTCGAGCCTCCTCCACATCGGTGCAGGGTTTTGCCACGATTGGCAAACGAGTTGGAGATCGCAGTCTTGAAACAGATGCAACAGTAAGCGTTAGTACCAATTTTCAGCTCTACGTAGGTTCTAAGTCTTAGCTGGTCTGTCTCTAAAACATTTGTCGCCTGGTATAGTCGGCTGAAGAGTGAACGGATCCCTCGAGCATGCATTAAATATACTAGATTTTGTCCGCAACTTCGTCTGTTTAAAAGTTGGCTGTAACGATCCAAAATCCTTCCTGCTGGAACCACAATTAATTCCGGGAAAGTTATATTAAAACCCGTTCAGTGTTTTTGTGTGAAGAAGTAGGTACCACACATCCAAACATCCGTCTTTATAAACTTTCGCAGTTATAATATTAGTAGGATGGTGGGAGTATCGTTCACTCTGCGGGTGACTGTACGACCCTCTCGACTGTAAGGTCTTCTCGGCTTATCAAAGGTTAGCTGGAAGAAATCCCGTTGTGGGATAAGCTCGCCTTTGCATTATAAACTGTTATTTCCTATAATGTCATAAATTGATGCAATAAAGAGATTACATACATACATGCATACATACCCTGAATGGAAAAGGTTTATCTTATATTCTCTTCTGCCGGAAACCTCTCGGCAAAGTCGTTATTGCTATACTAATATTATAGAGAGGAAAACCTTTTTTATTACACTAGTCAGATATTAAATTTGACTGCCATCATTTCACCTGGTCTAGGAACAGCCAATTCACACTTGAAGGCGTCCAGATTATAATGATAAGCAAGTACACTCGCAAGCAACGTGTTCCTTTCCATTCCTTAGCCATACATATTGTGAAGATTGACAAAAGAGGCTCGTGGAAGCTCGCTGGAAGATCCATGACATAAGTTTGGATGTAAGGGGTAGAGAATCTCCAAAACTAATGAATCGATTACGAAAACAATTTCACTAATAGCACAAGCTTTGCTTAGTTTGGGGCTAGATGGCGCTGTGTGAATTTGTCCACGAATATTCGAATATTTTATTTACTAACAGGAAACTACACTATTTCCGATTGTCATAGCGGACTATTTTCTCGAAAAATAATAGAAACCCGGGGTGTAGTTAAATTTACAGACACGTAATCTGCGCGCGGGTAAAAACGGGTCACAGAAACCAGCAAGGGATGGCTATCGATTAAAAAATACCCAAATATAGGTAAGAAACCCCCAAATTTTTCCAGCCCACTCCCGAAACTTACAAAAGACGGCCGTGATTATAAATTAGCCAATCCAACTTTGATCATGGCGAATAAAACGGGAACTTTTCTAATTAATCCAAGTTTAGCAACAAGTTGAATGCAAACGAGTTAGTGAGTAATTTTCCTGGGGCTTTCCACTTTCATTATCGGGTTGGAGGCTTCGCGGGTCTTCATAGTTGCTACGCCGGCTTGGACTGGCTATAATTAGTGTTCGTCAAGCAGTCGTAACGTTTGTTGCTATGCGTAGAGTCCAGATGTTAGAGGGGCGAGTCTCAGCTTTGCCTTGTATGCGAATGTCGCAAGTTCGAATTGGAAATTTTTGAGAGTAGGCCGTTGTAGAAAAGAGGGTAGATCGATTACGTCCGATCTATCGCTAACAGGCATTCCACCAACGGCTGCAGTGTCACTTACCACCAGGTGATGCGGTCAAATGCCTGGCTAGACTAACTAAAAAAAACTTCGTTCGCCATTCTGCACTCGACCCGTTACCATGATGCATGGAACTGCGTCGAAATAACGGACTAAATACTCTTCAAATCAAGCCAACGCGGTGGGAATCCCGAAATATACCTACTTTTAAAATGCGTTTTGACTACCATTTTTAGAACTTCTCCCGGAAGGTTTATATGTACACGTAAAACATAATAGAGAAACTCCGTGAACACCCGTGAGAAGCCGGGAAAAGGGACCCTTTGTTCCATAGAGATAACCAAGTTTGTTAACTAGGTAACTATGGGGAATTTTTTTTCGTCCTTCACTAGTCATAATGAGGGAGTCAATCCAACGGGTTGGTGTTGCTAACGATGTTAAAGTCAAAATAATATACAGAGTATAGCTGCCTACATAAATCACTAGCGACCTGCCCCGGCTTTACACGGTTTTTCTTGGCTTTTTTACTATAACCAGCATCAAAATTCGTTGCGTGGTTTAGGAGACGTTAGATGCACAAAGCAAAAAAAAATTTTAGGAATGACGGTAGCTAACTTTCCAATATTTTTGGGCGCGATGGATAGACGATATAGAAGATGAGCAAAGTAGCACATTAACTGAAAGTAGATAAAAACTTTTTATCTGCACTGCTCGAATGATCAGTCACTCCATCGATTATTAATTAAACAATAATAGTTAGCCCCAATTGTTTTATTGCTTGACTTCGTTGTCTCTTATTGGGGTCGGTAATAATCGCTATGTTACTTATTACGTTTTAATGTGGTGTGGCTTCTCCAGAGTGCGATGCTCCACAAACCCCTCCCATTTTTTACCCCCGACGTGTGTATCTGTGGCTTTGTGTATCTGTGTGTCTGTCTGTGGCATCGTAGCTCCCGAACGGATGCGGCTTTCTCAGTTTGAAAGCCCGTTTAATCCATACGGTTCTTATTATTAGCTTTGTTTCGTTAAAATCGGTTATGTTATTTAGAAAGTATTTGAATAAATGTAAAATTGGTCAAGGGTTATCCGACTTTTTCTGTCATTGATCAAGCTTTTGGCAACTAGAGACAGACCATTATAGTAAGGTGGTTAATTTCATGGCTTCTGCCAGGGTGTGTTTTCCTACTTCCCCTCCTCCACTTCACCGGATCTTCGGCATCCTTACGCCGCAGACGTTAGCTCTAGCATCCGACTCGGCGATGTCAATCCATCACTTCTTAGACGGCCCGGGACCTCTTTAGCGATACCGACAGGTTCAGGCACCTATTGCTCTCGTGTGTATCTCTGGGGTTTCCGCATCACGTGACCAAACCTCCTGAACATTACCAGAGGGTTACTCGCAATCAATTAATACTTAGCCTCAATAGTTTAACTGCCACCGTCTCGCGTTATCTCGCATTCAGGTCGGACCCGGTAATCGCTGTTGCAGTTATAGCGTTTTAATGCGATTTTAAAAGAGCGATGCGCCTGCGCCGGTCGCCGCCAATCAGGGGCGGGCTAATGAACGCTGGGCCTCGTAAACACGTTTGCCACGGTTATGATTCCTCATTGTGTTATCTGTTTTTCGTTTAAACGATCACTCACCATCAGGTGATCCGGTTGCTGGGTTGCCTCTTTCCTTAGTATAAAAAATAATCGTTGTGGTGGTTTTTGTAAGGACACAGCGGTATTCGTGTAATGGTCGGACAATGATCATTTTATGAAGAACAAATGGATGGTTTCTAATAGCTGTTTTGTTCATTAACATTTTCCTGTAACTAAGTCTATGGAAGATCAGGATTTCGTCGCTTATGCGTAGGTGAGAAGGCTGCCCATCATACTAGCGCAGTGAATAGACCGCACAGACTTCTCTATGTTTTTAACAAATGCAACGAAAATATAATTCTTCCATTACTTATAACTTTCGTCGTTCGAATTCAACGAAAATAACACAATGTTCATGATTTTTAATTAGCAGAGTTTCTAGCGGAGTTGACGAATGCAAATGTCGGGTCACGAGCCTTTCGCCGCCCGGGCCGGCGAGGTCGGCCGTACTAACCCGAAACCGGCGCTATTGCGAATCTTATGAAACGAGAAAGCGTCCGCGCACCAAATTTGCATACAAGAAACTCGGTTTCCAATAAGAAAAACGGTTACACAATGCACAATTATAAAGTCCGTTGTTTAGTCAAAAGCGTTAACTCACCCGGCCCGAATTAAGGACGCGGCATTTAATTTGAATACCATTAACGTTTTCAAACTCAATATCCGAATAAGAGCCCTGGAGTAGGGCCCCAAATACGATCCAATCTCCATTACCGTCGAATCAGAATTAAAGCCCCTTCACATAGATTCGGAACTGGAAATAACCAAGTAAACACTGTAAAATTTAATGGAAACAGACCCGGGCGCGCGCCGCTGCTGCGAGCTCGGATTCTGTAACCATGGGGCGTGATCGCCGCCTTCCGAGTACACTGCTGCTTACATCCTAAGCTGGCGTAGTTGCTTTGGTGCGTATCGGGCAGTGTAGCGCGCGCAACTGGAGAAGGCGTGGCGGTGTGCGCTCGTGATGGTTTCCGTTGTAGGGCGGGAATAAATCCGGTGTGCTGGCAGTAGCCGGTAAACAACACTATTAAGGCCGAACTCCAATTGAGCTCCAGAGCCGCGCCGCGTGCGCCGCGCGCGCCGCCCGCGCCGCCCCGCCTCATGCAAGTGTGAAAGAAGCTCTTGAATGCCTCTTCAATTACATTATGGCTTTGTAATTAAGTAACGACTTCGCCGAATTTCGTTTCTGAAGCGTTGCCAACTAGGGACCGCAGCTGACGTGGTTGCTTGTAGGTATTCGGAATATGTCGTCAGATAATCAGAATAAGGGGATATTTACGAACATCCGAGAAAAATTATAGAGGCCGGAATTGATGGCTCGGACGATGATGATCCTAGATAATCTTTCTAAAAAGACCTTCGTAACGACCTGATTGAGGATTGACATCGCTGAGTCGGATGCGAGAGCCAATGGGTTACGACGCCAGCATGTTGAGGACCGGGTGCGAAAAGCAGGAATGGACCCTGGAAAAACCCCTTGACCTACGATTATCATCATCATCGTCCTGACGTTAAATCCCTTTCTACTCCTCTTGGTCTACTTTACTCGATCCTCGGCATCCTTGGTGGTGAGTTTTAGCTTGATAAAGGGTAATAATGATAATGGCGATCAATAATTATAGATTGTTTACATTCCAACTGAACTCGAACTGTCCAAATATCTCAACCAGTTTCCTAGAACCATATCCTTTGCAATTCTCGAATCTTCACAAAGCTTCGATTTATCCAATTACCCAACCATACCTCGTTGGTTGCTCTTGGCAACTAATTCATCCAAAATCAGTCGGCAATTCACCAGAGCCTTCTAAGAATACCGAATACACACCTACAATTTAATAAGTAGGCTACAGCCATGTTTGTTTGTGTCCGCCGGCCCAATTTTGACGGATCCGTCATCTGTAGCGGAGTCCTACGGCGCCGCATGTCTCGGTCGCCAGTCGTCGACGCACGACGTTTTTTTAATTACAGCCCGTTACTAATTCACAATTACGGTCGTAATCGAACTGCGCTCGGCAACCGGCGCGGGCGCACGCGGCGATGCCCGCTATACTTAGCTGTGTTGCCAACCGCCCGGCAGGGTTGCCGACTCAGCACTTTTGGTGCTAGATCTGACGTTGTTTTCGTGTACTCAGCACTTTCGACCAGTTTCTTGTACGTTAAATCTATTGTTAATCGTCAATTACAAGTCGCCATCGTTATGTATGGTGAGTTGTAGACAGAGAAGGAAAGAGTTTTAATCGATGATTAACATTGACAAGCGTTTTGGAAAGTGGACGTTAGATCCATTCAGTATCCAGCACCAAATATAGAAATAATAGCAATAAGTTACATTCATCCATTTTGTAACAAAATTAAAAAGAAAACTCATAGGTACATTAATCTTGTCCAAATTAATCCAAACAGGCCTTTTTGTAACAAAACAACTTATTTAATAATTCCACAAAATAGGTATTCTTAAATAAATTGTAAATAAGGAAAGAAAAGTCGGCTGAAAATTCACTTTAATGGCCGCTGTACAAGGAAAAATAATTATATGCAGAAGGACACGACGATTTCAGGGAAATTCATTTTTAAATAGGTATCTACGCTTTTAAATGAATAATACAATATTTACTATCAGATTTCATTGACCTACTTAAAACCTATTTTAACAAATATAAACTGTGTTACTTACTATTTTTATTTGGTATTTTTTTAGAAATCTAGCACCTTTCCGAGCTGTATTATAATTTATCTCGAACCGCGATATGGAGTTGGCAACCCTGCCGCCGTTAGAAAGTTGCTCGCACCGACAGCCTCTCCATGGAAACATGGCGCCGTCCTCATCTTCCACGACAAAGATATAACAGTATCTCTATACTGCGGCGACACGTGGGTTGGCAACCACTAGACCCCTGACGTAACTTATGCGCATAGATTATCTGAGCAGATTAGATGTGAAATTACACATACGTACATACACGGAGCGTCGGTGGCCGAGTGGCAACGGTATCCGACTCGCAAGCGAGAGGTACCGGGTTCGAATCCCACTGTCGCCATGCAGCAATGACTCTTTTCCGAGTTATGTACATTAGTTGAATACTAACCGATGCTCTTACGGTGAGGGAAAACATCGTGATGAAACCTGCAAATTCAGGCAACTGAATTTGTAACCATGATCCAATCTGGTCAGGTTCCCCTTTAGCAAGGTCACGGAAGCCTGATGGCAGTCGCTCCACTGTAATTACCTGATCTACCAAATCCTGGATCATGGTCAAGGCGGACCCCGGGGCCACGTACGCGAGAGCACAACCGGGATACTAACGCCAAGATGATTATATTTACATACCACTCACGCTAATTTCATATAGGTAGGGGTAGGCAGAAACTATCGAATGCCACAAACTGCGATCCTTACCCTGATCCAGTATGTAAATCACACATATTGAAGTATTATAGAGGTGAAATGACTCAATTGTTATCCAACGGAAAGTTGTGACGCGTTTTAAATAATACCAGCGAAATTGCAAACACTCTCGCTCGAAGGAAAACAAATCTTGTTATGGTTACAGCGCTCCATCATAACATAACGGAGATAAAGTCCCGCCATTGTTGGTTTAGCTCAAAACGTAAGAGCCTCCCGCTGGGCTTATCTGGGAAATTATGAAATTTATATACAATGTACATACATGACATAATAACCGTACCTACCTATATCATTACGAGTATCGTGACAACAAGATGAACTGACAAACAAATAAATTAACTAGTACTACATACGGGGCAACGTTGCTGTTGCGTTCCGATTCCGAGTGTGTCGATTAATTTTGTATCGTCTGCTCTTGTGATAAGAGCTAGAGACTCGTGGGGTGTTGTGTAGTGTCGTGTTGTCCTGTCAAGTGGTAAAGTGAGTGCCCTTCATCTGTGAGGATATTTATAGTAATTGTAGCTGCCCGTGCGGCTCCGGCCATCAAGACCAATTAGAGGGACCTAGTGCAGATCGCGCTGCGTCCGAGCCGTACAGTGGACGACCGTTGTGACCCGAAGGCGATTGCAAGCGAAACCAGCTCCAATAATAGCTGGTACTTCACGAGATAGAACTTAACAGCAACTATCACTTGTTACCGGTTCATACCAGTTTTTAATGCCTGTTTTATCACCGTGTTATTGAATGACTATGTTTACTTCTCTGAATAGTAATTACGTATAAGCCAGTCTCTATTGATCTTCATCATCACCTTGGCGTTAATGTCCCGGTTGTGCTCTTGCGCGAGAGGGCCCGGGGCCCAGGATTTGGCAGATCAGATAATTACAGTGGAGCGACTGCCGTCTGACCTCCGTGACCCTGCTACCAATGGTACATGACCAGATTGAGTTATAGTTACTGTACATTCAGTTGTCTGAATGTGCAGTTTCATCACGATGTTTTCCCTCACTGTAAGAGCATCGGTTTGCATTCTACTAATGTACATAATTCAGAAAATGGTCCCTATTTATGTTAGTCTGTTTATTCGGTTCATAGTCATAATGATTGGTAATTCATTGATTGTGGGACTAATATGTTTTAGAAGAGAGAAGTAAACGAGCACTCCGTGGTCACCCGTCACACCAGTATGGTCGGGACTACGTTGCCAACATTTGAAACGTGTTTGCTCGTTGCATGGTTTTCACTTTTTATAAGGAACTAGGACCTGCCCCGGCTTCGCACAGGTTTTCTCAAGTTTCTCTATCCTTTCGGAAGAAATAGACAGTTTATACAAACAATAGTGAAAACCACATTAAAATCTGTTGCGTGGTTTAAGAGGAGTTAGCGGATGAACAAACAGACAGACGTAGCGACTTTATTTTTAACCCTCGATGCAAAGAGAGGAGTGTTATTAGTGGGACGTGTGTATCTATGGCTTTGTGGCTCTGTGTGTCTGTATGGCACGCAGCATCGCAGCTCTCGAATGGATTGACCAATTTCGATGAAGTTTTCTTTGTTTCTCAGCCAGTCTAATCCAGGTGGTTTTAGGTATTATTCATTAAAATCGGTACTACTGTTTCGGAAATATTGGAGTAGATACCTATTCGTATATTTAGTTGTGGGTTATTCAACTTATTCTATCGGTTGAAGATAGTATTTTTATTTTGTAGGACAGAAATAGCTTATATCTAAGAATAAAGAAAACGGAAAAGCGGTGAAAACAGACTATTCTGCATTGAAATATGCACTAAAAAAACATCGGGCAAAAGCTCCGCATAACAAGTTGACAAAAACAAAAAAGAATTTTAACGAACCCGCCAACTATGAAAGCTAACATTTGTCACCGACTCAGCTCGTTAAAAGAGTTTTCCGCATATTATTTTTATATCCTTTTATTATAGTTTGATGCAACGCGCTGAACGCCAACATAGCTGACGTTCGGTAGGTCAGTGCAGAAACAACAACCCACACTCTACTGGCCTTCAACTGCCTCAACATCAGTGAATTATTTCGCCGAATTGGAGATCGCAGCATCGAAAATACACGGCAGAAAATATCACCGCCAAATTTTTCGGGAGCTCCGTCCAGGTCTCCTTCAGAAGTGTGCTTGACATTGGATGCCTTGTACGACGCGTGTGGGTCAAAGGATTTGGATTGGTACTAAGGATTATCCACACATGCCCGGGACGTCCTTACTTCTTTCTTTGATCCACGGTATAGGCATGATTACGATGTCTTCGATGGCTACCATGACTACTACATCCGTTGTAGATGTAGTCGTTTGCAAGTGGCTTACGTAGCCAATCTTTTTGGCAAATACCCTCGCACATATGAGCACAGTGTTCACATAGTTGTAAATGACTCACAATTTATTTCAAGGTTAATGTATGTATTAACCTTGAGTTAAAGTCATGGAGTTTGTATTTATGTAAAGCAAGCAAAAAATGCTCCTACTGAATGGGCTCTATGGTCACTTTTTCATAATATAGTGTTTCAACATAATATCTTCATACCCGAGGAGTCATCTGAGATAAATTAAGTATGATTAGGTCTTTTGTTAGCTACATCGACCCGAACACGAATGTGAACGAGTTTATACAAAGTGTACATTGTACTTTTGGCTTCCAAACCCGTCCCGATCCTGAATTCTGCTGATAGACCTTTCTACTATGCCGGCGTCACCACCCGTCTAGGCAGGTACGCAGGCCTATGACACGCGACTCCGCAGACAATACAGAGACGTGCCACTCAGAATCAGCTTCCTTCAAAACAGGGCGATAAATAATTGCGCCCACGCACACTCGCGTAGTAGCGTAGAGGTTTCCGCGTCCGAAATAGCGCTCGCAATTACCGGCGCGGGCGCATCTCGGGAGATTTTTCCACAAACACGGCAGTAGGCACACGTAGGTCACGTACGCTGACATGGGCGTGTTGGGGCGATAAGGGCCTTCTATACGTTGTGCTCTGGTGTCTATTAATAATAATAATAATCATCATCATATCAGCCGAAAGATGCCCACTGCTGGGCATAGGCCTCTCCCAGAGATTTCCACAAAGGCCGGTCCTGTGCCTTCCGCATCCAGCTCGTACCTGCCATCTTTACCAGGTCGTCGGTCCACCTTGTGCGAGGCCTACCCACGCTTCGTCTTCAGGTACGTGGTCGCCACTCGAGAACATGGCCAAGGCAAACCCTGGGCCCTCGTGCGCGAGAGCACAACCGGGACATCATCATGATGATTATTTTTTCATTTATTCAAAACGTTAAGAAATTCATAAAAAAGCTCTACATTTAAATTTGCATAAACTAAAACGGATAGGTTTGTGATTTTGTTCACCATTATTCCAGCTTGACCTAAATGCGACAACTGTAAAAGTAAGTATCAACAAACTAATTATACATAACTTTCCAGAGTTCCTTCACTTATAAAGAATCGTTATAGGCGTACAAAGCTATAAACTGGAAGCCAAAGTGAAAACGAGGTGTACTAAAATAGAAAATGTTATGCTACCTTTGTCGGAAACTCCGTCAAAGCATCCTACGGCTTCTCTGCACAGTATTGGTCTGAGGAAAGTTTGCTATTTCAATTACAGTTTACAGAACAGAACAGTTCAAATACAAAAAAGGAGCAATTAATTATTTGACTTTTATGGTTAACTAGTGGACACGGCGCGACTTTGTTTGCGTACTTACCTACCCTACCTAAATCGCATTAAAATCCGTTGCGTAGTTTAAAAGATCTAAGGGTACATAGATACAGACATAGAAACATAGGGACAGACGGCAGGAAGCGACTTCGTTGTATACTGTGTAGGTATAGATGTAAAATGGGTAAATATCAGACAAAGAACGTTTACATAGAAGTTACATTGTAAAAAATGTATTTAGTTTTAATGGAAAACAATAAAGCGATTAATGTTCATAATTCAGCAATACAGCAAGTAATTTCTTCAAGTTTGCTTGGGAAGTCGCATTTATTTGCTCGTACATGAACATTACGTCTATCTAGATTGTTCACAGCTTGTGATCAATGTGAATCTACCTAATGAATGAGATAAATTCCCTCAGACGGTCAGTACAAACAGGTTACGACATGGAGATTATCAGCTACCTCTACACGAGAATTGAATGCTTAATGTTATTAGGAAGTGTATTTGTATTATAAATGGAAGAAGATTAAATTAAGTTGGATGTGAATTAGTAAGCAATGGTTAATACGTATTAAGGGAAAGGAAAAACAGGGATGATAAGATAATTATAAGTACCGTGAGGGTATCTACACTTGATAATCCTAAGAAAACTTCCAATCGCACCGTGCTACCGGGGACTACTCGTAATCATTGGTGGCGATAGTTGCATTACCTACAGGTCACGAAGTATTTCCGATAAAAGGCGTGTCTACAGGCACCTCAAAGGCTGGCACCCCATCCGCTCCCCTTAGGTAGTAGATGTCCTACACAACAGTAGCTGCTTTCCATCAGGTGGACTGTCCGTCCGTGTGCCTCCCTAGGCAATAAAAAAATTTTCCGAGTCTAATTTCTGCGCCCAACCTACCTAGCTTAAGCCTTTTATAAAAAGGAAGTCAATGTTGCTCCAAAGAAGATTTGTTACGGATTCTTGATGAACATTGCACCTACTGTTACTGTTAGCAACAACAAACCAGCGCAGTCAACCGAGATAAAAAGTTGCTATAAATAATCTGCTCAATTAACCAATCGTGCTATCTGCGAGTCAATTGAAACAAATTCATATAAACGAGCGGCCACTTACCGGCTCCCCCCTCCCCTCCCCGCCCCCCGCTCCTCGCTACTGACTCCCCCCGCTGCGCCTGCGCCGCATCCTGCCACGGCTGCTCGATTTGGCTATTCAGCGCTGTATTTGCTGAAAAAAGCGCTACTTTTGTACGCAGTTGACTACCAAATTGTGCCGGCCAACTTGTGATGTAGTAGCTAAGGACATAATACATTAATTAATTAATCTTTTGCGCCAAAAACAAAGAAAATACAGTTCTACTGCTCCCGCCAAACTGCATAGCAGTTTGTTGGCGGAGAAAATACAGGCTCTTATTACAAAGTGATATTATTTTTCTGTAGTGTACAATTAGCTATTTAGACTTAATACCTAGGTACAATTAAATTATTGTACGCAAATAAATCTAGACCTCGGGTATGTAGCTGAAATCAGTTATTGTTGTAATTTTCGCTTAAACATGGGTTTTGATAATTCACTCTATTTCAATGAATTATTGATGAAAACCTACGTATAGAAACAGAAACCTTCTCACCTATTCTTGAAGAACTCCATGCTGTATTTTTTCTCTAGCAAAGATTATATAAATTATACTAGTATCTCTAGAGAAAAACTCTCAAGGGAGCTCCTCCCACGAACCAAGTGTCTGAAATTCAGGAATCGTACAATGGGTACGTTTACATTTCAAAATAAAAAAAATCGTAACAAAAAGACGCCGGGCATTAGACTCAAGATTTTAATTTTTAATAAATTTATTTTGCATTATTTATTGGAATAACTATCTACGAAACGAACAAACACAACTTTGTTAGATCTTTGTTAGATTTCTGGCGACAGATCGGGAGTAGAATTTGGAGTGGACCAGAAATATTTTTAGTTAAATACGCTAATTTTCGCATGGCCAGTTTCAGTACTACCACAAAAAGAGAGGCGCTATTGCTTTGTTTGCCTATTTTAGGCAAATACTTGAAATATCAGTATAATACAAAAAAGCTCTTTGGATTATACTGATATACGACTGCGACAGGTGGACAGGCAGTCACTAAGATAACGATGACATTTGTCATCATTTTAGTTCGCAATCTTTTAGTTTAGTCTTTTAGGCGAATACCACCCCAAATTGCAATATCTAGCGCTGAATGAGCTAAGTGCTTACTTAGCGTATTCAGGGCTTCAAGTCCGCTAACTTACTAATGGCTCTATTTAATTGTAATTGAATCACAATCCGCGCTCAATGGCAGTTTGACACGTTTTTGGTATTCTGCTACAGTTACATTGTTGCGTTGGCAACTGGGCCAGCAGCCATACGCGGCGTTTGCTTCCGGATCGCATTGACCACAACATCAACGGGCCAAACAAACCGTTGCCGGCTCGACGATGCCGTGAGGCAAAGCATTTTTTATTAGTCATTCGTATGTGTTATAAGTAAAACCACCTTAAATAAAATTATTTGACTATAGACTAGTACTTGATTGATTGTATTGTAATCGAATCTCAATCGCTTCAAAGGCAGTTTTATGCGTATTTAGTATTCTGCTACAGTTAAAACTGCTATTTAGAATGATCAAACCAAGTAAATTAGCTGACTCGAGGCCCAGCACCGTGGCACCGCGCCTGCGCTCTGTAACCTACATCTCGTCTCATGTCTAGTTTACACACGTGTTTTATTTAACTGCAGAGCGCGCTGAAGGCAAATACGATGAAATTTATGTTTGTGTTATCCGTTTTTAGATTGCTTCTCCTCTAAGTTATTAAAATACAAAAATAAAACCAGTTTTTGGTTTTTACGTCCCCACGCATGTGATTCGGTTTGCCAGTCGTCAGCTGCGTCGAATTAAAAATAGTTGTTGTAATAATATTTTAATTATATTTTATTACTCGCCTATACCAGCTTTGGCTCTACAGGGGCCGTTCAAATATATATTTGTATTACTACATAGGTAATTAACGTCGTCGGTAGTTGAAATGTATCTGATTTAATTTTTATACGTAGTTAGTTACGTTAAGGTGGGAATCTACAAAAACCTACATTGAAATACTATACCATATAAATTCGATACCAAAATTACGAAAACTGGTAATACTTATCCCGGTATTTTACAGGTAGGCATTACCATTGTCGGTAACCCTGGTGTGGCAAATTTTTTTTTTATCTCACCGCAACGTGTAGTAGGCACCCTCCGGGATAGCGCTGGCCGGCAGATAACACTCATGTGTACCAGCGCGGTCAGCTGGTTGGTTATGCAGGACTCGTTATGAAAAACCTTAGAGCCTTTCTGCTAAACTCCGCCTGGGGATGCCTGTATGCTCTGGGATGCCCATGGGGATGGCGTGCTTTGGGCAACAATGACAACTTTCCATCAGGTGGTCCGGTCGCCTGTTTGTCTACCATATGACATAAAATAAAAAACCCATCGTGATAAGCCCGAGAATTGCCAATTCAAGAATTGTATGATGGAACGACCCGCTGCCGGCCGGCACGGCGGCGGCGCGCGGGCTGCGCCGTGCCGGTGCGCGCGCGCCTCGCAAATAGATCTTGGCGGGACGCCGGCTGCACTGCATCGATAGGTATTCTTGAAATAGGACTATGCAGGGCCAATACATGGACACGTTTCGAGTATAACTTTCGAACGTACAAGGAGAGGCACTTCCATGGAAGTTTCCGATTTACTTACCTCTAGTTCCAGCATTTTTAAGACCAGTGAATGCACTATTTATTTAGACATGCTACACCATGGACAGATTAGCATTACGTAATTACGAACTAGTTGTGTAGGTAACATGTGTTTGTCCAGAATAACACCCAACAATGCACAACAACTACCTATCTCACCTATAGCGGACGGGCTTCTTCTGCCCATTTTCCTCCCCACTAAATAGTGGCTATTTTTAGTGGACAGGAAAATGGGCAACAGGTTTTTAATTAGGCACTATATTGTCAGCTTTGTGGTTGCCAACCCGTTCCCACGTGATGACAAAACCTATCCCAGAATCATTATCATTCCCCCCCCCCGTCTTTACCCAAAGTATCTCGGAGACAGGTTGTGAGGTTGTAAAAAGTTTTGGCTTTATGATTTATGACCGTCCAAACGCCTGACGTCAACGCGCCTTGGGAGTGCTGTTTAAAATGCAGTGTTTACAGCACACAGGAGATGACACTGCTGCCCATTTCCCGGTCTACAGAAGTCCTCGCTGGGCAGCCTCTACAACTTTATTCGCCTTCTATGACACTCAGAGCTCATAACATTGACGTACACGATATCTGCATGAATTGTCAACAAAGTTAATGCAATGGTTTCCATACTTATGACAGAAAGCTTATTTTATTATTTGTAGTCCACATAGTCCTCGCACAGTAATCGTGTCGCACCCACACAGTCACCGCGTCGTCTGCGTGCCTATAGGGTAGACTACACCTTTTCTATCCGGTTGCAACGAGGTGACTACGCGTTTACCGTCCGGTTTGTAAGCGGTGACGTATAAACGGGCCCTCATAGTCAACTCATATCAAGTTTGGTGAAATTACTCTCTCGGTATCCACACGGCACAATTCATATCCCAGAATAAACAACATTAATTCCGTTAAAATACGTCGTCAATACCCGCAGGGCTTGACATTTAGACCGGCAACAATCCACACACCGCGGGTAAATTGTGACTACGACTCGCATTTGTTTGCTCGCTAATGTCAGTGCAAGGGTATTTTTAGTACACACCCTCATTAAACACTATTGTCTTGTGGATAGTGACATCGTTAATGTGTGTCTTTGTTTTCACACGAAAAGGTCGCGAAAGTAGCGTAGTAGAAAGGTCATAGTGGCGTGCGTAAATATTACAGTTTTTTATAGCACTAAGGCGGTGAACAGCGCAGGGACAATCTGATGGTAAGTAGTTTCCGTAGCCCATGGACGTTACTTATTCATTTGAGATTTGAGAGAGAGTCCATTATGACCTGGCCATGTATTACGAGTGCTTAGTATGGGAATTGTATTCCGGTTGTACCGCGCACGAGGACTCGCGATCCGCCTTAACCATCTGACCTCTGTGACCCTATTAACAGAAGGAACTGCCCAGATTGGATCACGGTTACACATTCAGTCGTCTGAATGTGCAGGTTTCGTTACTATTACGAGTCGGACCCCTTAACCACAAGACCACCGACGCTCTTTATGGTATATTTTCCCATGTTTGTAATATTATATTCTACTATGGTCTCCAGCCATTTTGATTGTAAATTTAGTTTTCAAATACCTACCGTCGAATAACTCAAACATGGCATTAGCAACGGCTCTCGTCAACAACCTAGCTATCGGCATACACGTTGTTCTCTACATGTTTACGCAACGTCAAAAATATTTCTTTTATTATCAAATACTGTGATAGGAATGCCAAGATTTGTTTGTCCAACAGTGTTTTTGAACAACACATAACAATGGGCTTGGTAACAGATTGGCAGCGAGTGTTTAGAGACCGTGGTCGCAATAATTACGAGCGTTACATAAGGTGTACATACGTGCAGACAGATTAATATATGGGTATGTACATAGCGACGCACACCGCTGCATCGAGGGTTCATTCACACAGAACCTTGACACCAATGCGCTCAATGAAATTTAGTGAGCGTTGCGCGTGCGCAGGCCGCCGCGCGGCACTAAACGCCGTGTATCTATGCGTAAAGAAGTCAGCCTCATCATTCGCTAAGTCTTTAACGGAATAGGTGGGGTACTCCTCACTATAATCACACTCTTTATTTTTGAGACTGATAGCATTTATAGACTGGTAGTAGGGTCACGGAGGTCAGATGGCACTTCGCTTCGCTTCACTGTAATTACGTGATCTGCGTATTCCTCGATCATGGTAAAGGCGGACCCCCGGGCCCTCGTTAAAACGAGAGCACAATCGTGCAATTATCGCCAAGATTATTATTTTTATTTGTTATTTATAAGTAAGTATACAAGAAAAGCTGAAGCTTACCTAGTTGAAGATATCCAAAATTGTCCCAGGTCACCGGCAATTAGACGGGTGCTCAGCGGGGCGTTTCCCCGCTGGATAACGAAGCAAATATTTTTATACCACTAAGGTAGGTTTAGTTATAGGCCAGATAATTGTAATGGCTTGATTTTCAGCTATAACAATTATCTGGCCTAATACTTAACATGTAGGAACTTGGAATATAATTATAACCCTATAACTTTAACCTTTTTACTACTCATTCCTTTAACCGTGTATTTTGCAATTCGTCTGACACCACGACATTTTCACCTATCCTTTGGCAGAATTGTTTCAGATGGAAGTTGTGGTATCCAAATGCAGCCTATTTGGATCGTGGCTTTTTGAGCCACTCGCAAATCGCAGCCTCCTAGCTGTCTCTCCATTATTCCTAACGCCTTTTGTACGATATAAATCAAATATCTTAATTAACTCATATTATTTAATTACGGTATTTTTCTGAGCATTTAACAGAAATAATTGTCTATTTCTTTTATCGTTGAATTCTTCCCCATCGACTGCACAGTATTTTATGGCGGCACTGCCGGAAGGTGACTTCTATCACCTCCAAACCTTAGTTCCGCAGAAGCCCAGTGTGCCATTTAGGTCAACAAAAACAAATCACACGCAATAGCACACATAAACTGTATCATAATGATCTATCATAGTTGATCAAAACATTACAAGTATCTACGTAATCTTTAATCACAACAGACACAGTGACGCGTCTGCGAATGTCGCGTGCGCACGATCGGTTATGTAAATCCCTTAGTATGTAACAGGAATACATCATGCTGCCATTTTCTGTATTGGATTAGGACCACTGGTATATACTTCAGTATAAGATTGGCAATTTATAACAATTATTTGACATTTTCTTACTTTTAAATAAAACGTAACGGAAATGAAAAAATGACTTGTAGGTTTTGACGTCAACACAGAATGCTTGCCAAAATATTAGTTGCTATGCTGCTAATGTTCATCGAATTAAGCTTGTAATTAATTACTATAGATAGATATAATACTGTTCGAATTGTTAACAATAGAGTAGTTAGGAAATGGTTATACCTTTTCTGCAAGTCAAGGTCTCGATGGCAAGGTTTTATTTTATTTTTCGACAATCTAGTAGAAAAGTGGACAATGGCTGTAATCAATTATTTTTTGGATAATATTATTCGCTGTAATGCATTGCTATGTCGATGGTGAAGATTTTGCCACTTCGTGGCAATAAAGTAACTACCTCTGTACACTAAACAGGATCATCATCATCATCATTAGTGTCGGTTAGTGATCAACTAATGTACATTGCTCAGTAACGAATAATTGATACATGATGGTAGTAGGCTTCAAACCCGGGACCTCTCGCTTACGAGTACGAGAGTATGCACATAAGTAAGTTGGCAATTACACTACACAGACTTCACGCCAAAAGTAGCTTCTTTGTGTCATCCGTAAGTGGAAGAGGGTGCCTGGGGCTACATTTTACTAAGGCGGTTACCTATTGCTGTGCAATGGAACGTATTTTCGACATCCTTCGATTTAGCTACACGTAGCTGTAGTTGTGATAGTGCGCAGCGCTTACGTAGGTACACAGAAGATATTTGACATCGCGCGCGACATAAGATAAATTTATAACATTTACGTATTTTGACTGAACAAATCTTGGCACTCGTTATAATGTTTTTGAACCTTGTAATCTGGGGATTACTTCACCTATCGCAATAACACTGGGCGCTATCAGTCGCCCAGAAGTTTCTTGTATTTAAGTCTTATAGAGCTCTACCATATCGCGTATAGGTCGATCACCGAAAGTTTAATCATAATTTCCATATTAACCTATCAAAGTCAATGAATTTTTGGAAACGCGATTTAGAAACCTATGCCTATGTCCGTTGTTTGTCAGATTTTCGTTAAAATATACGAAATTTGAAATATTAAATTCCGTACAGCTTTCGGTAATCGACACACAAGCTTCACTTCATCAGGGTTTTTTTTGATAACAAAGAGTCGTAAACTAGTCACGGTTAACCTGATGGAAAATGATCACTGTCGCCCATAGACACCCGCAACATCCAGGGAGTCAGGTAGGTATAGGCTTGTTCTTGAAGGTTTCAATATCTGGGAGCTCGTTCCTTAGCGTATTCGTACAAGGCAGGAAGTTTCGTGAAAATCTTACGGTGGTCGATCGCCAGTCGTCCAGATGGTATAAATGGATTTGCACTGGATCTTTTTATAGTTCCCATTTGTGTCAGTTACCCAACTACCTGCCTGGATACTGTGGTCTTTCGACGGGCAAACTGTCAGATCTCGAGGGAATATTAAAAATTCTCGTCCGCAATTCGTTGCCAAGTGGGAAAGCGAAACATGTGGTGTTTCGCTGAATTTGAAATTTGTACCGGCTGTCATGTTTGTTTGACGTAGAAGGTATACCCTGGCCTGGACGCGGTGCCAACAACTCTCGGCTCTGACAGCTGGTAACAGGTCAGAAATAATTTATGACGTGGTTACCTTCAGAGGTCATACACATTGAGATTAGGTACACTTATTATTAGTGTGAAGATGTTTTTTTGCTAGTGTAGCGATAAATGAGTGGATAGAATCAGCTAATGTGAAGAGGTAGGTAATTGTCGCCCACACGTACGTATAGGTATTCCTTCTTGGAAATGAAATCATTCGACAGTCAGATAAACGAACATCTTTAGGCAAGGAAGTAGCCAACTCATTAATTTGACACGATTTAATGTAGTATTTTAAAAGTTAAAACAGGGAAATATAACACAAAATATATCGCGCTCAGTATCTCCAGACTAAATGTCACGGTTACTTACACGTAATACACTACCCCGGGAAGTGAACTCTGTAGAATATGGTACGACATTGCATTATATAAATATAGGAACGTAGGTATCTGACGTTAAGTTTTTATGTTTGTTGATTCCGCAGTATGATAGCTTATCGAAGTGCTTGCAAAACACTGCGCTTGCTATTTATACATGCTAGTAATGTAATCATAGTGTTTTATCCCCATGGTTCCGTACAGGCATGGGCCTGAAATAATACGGACGCTTTTCTTCACTAAAAAGAAGTTAAGCATGCAAGGTATGATAATTTCTAAACAATTTATTTTGTTGTTCATGACCTACACACTCACACAGATATACCATGTCTGACAATACGCCCCCTTTTTGTTTGTTTTTGTACCGCACTGTCACCAGTGACAGTGTCATAACACACACATAATTGGCGGCCATTTTTATTTTATTAGATTTTATACAGTAAAATATATAATCATCTCGGCATTTATGTCCCGGTTATGCTCTGGCGTCCGAGGGCCCGTTGTCCGCCTTGACCAAGATCCAGGATATTTGGCAAATCAGAATATTACGGAGAGATTGCAATCAATTCGATCGATTGATTGGATAATTATTTACACATTTAGACGCCTAAATGTGCAGGTTTCGACCGATGTTTCCCTCACTGTGAGAGCATCTAATGTACATCATTTTATAGTGTATCCGTTCGTATTTTTTTCAGGTCCGTGCGTACAGGCAGGCCAACTGTGAAAGCCGATGACAGATGACAGAAATAGTTATGATAACGCGGAACGGTTTTGGCAGACGTAGAGTCGGGTACACGGTGTTTTTTGCTTTGAATGCCAGCCAAATATTTATAGTGTGTTACAAGATAATGAAAACATACATTCACTGTTATTGAAAAAAGGAAATTAAGCTCTATTAACATTTTGCATAATAGTGTGACGTAGGTAGAAGTTCACTGTCTTGGATCTTGAGTTAGGTGAATGTAGTCGAGTATTTTGACGATTGGTTTTGCTTACGTAATATACAAGTAGGTATATGCAGCTAGGAAGGAGGACGCAGCGTGAGTAGGCCTCCCACAAGGTGGACCGACTACCTGGTAAAGATAGCAGGTACCAGCTGAATGCGGAAGGCACAGGATCGGCCTTTGTGGAGATCTCAGGGGGCGGCCTATGCCTAGCAGTGGGCGTCTTTCGGCTGATATGTTGATGATGGTGATGAAGTAGTATATATGATATACCTGTTTAACTGTTATTTGAAAATATGTCATAATCACCAGTGTGACAATTGCAAATAACTGCAACGTTGCCTTGGAAAGAACACCAGTCCGACTAGACATGGCGGCACTCACGTCGCTCGCCGCATCTAATTGACAAACAAGACGATAATTTTACAGGAAATTTGAACAAGTTACATTACACGGCTTACGCAAGACTTTATCAATGCCCTGAACACAATACAATTAGGGTATTTGCCCTGGGGCTAATAGACTGTGATGGCGCCGTGGGTTATCCTAGTAGACGTTTAGGAGACCCACAAAACTAGGTTTATTGTTGTCTAACATAAAAAAAAAAAAAAGTCTGCCCGTGCACCGACCGTTGTAGCACTAAGTACTTACATATCGTCTTGTGTGGGTTCCAGAAGTAAAAAAAGGTCTGCCTCACACCCTCTTGACAGTTTCGCTCTTCAGCCACATTATCGACACCAAAAAGTAAAGTGAATTTAGGTAGGATAACCTACGGCTCAAAGTCCATAAAGTCTTACGCCGGTTGCCACACGGAACTCCAAATGCGCCTGGAAATGGTACGATAGCTTATCTCAAGGATGAATTACAATAAAAAAACAGCGCTTGCTCACGTAAACATGTTTGTATGCACACCGGTTATCGCCGGTTCGTTAGAACTGGTGACGAGAGTCTAGGTAGGAACCTAGACAGCGTGGAGTACCGCAGACTTTTTATTTAATACACGAACTGATGGTTAATTGTCACCGCCGCCCATTTTGCGATGACCCGCAACCCCGTTTTGGGATGAAGTCATGTATATGTTAGGTTGGCTGGAAGAGATCTCGTTTAGGGATAAGCTCGAATTTGTACACTGTATTGTGACTATGTTTCTATATGTGTTTTTGTGAAATAAAGATCAAGTCTGTAGGAAAATTTATGAAGTATAGCCAACCTGCCTCCAAAGTCCAAGCACGCTTGAAGATATTGCTAATCCTATCAGTAGTAGCCTCTCCATATGGCAGATATATAACAAACCCCAAGTCCTCGCTCAAGAATCAAAATAACATACAAAATTCTAGAAAACATCCCAATTTCAATAGGCAAGTTGGTTAGCACAGAACTCTGCTATCTCGTGCGCAAGCTGTCAAAACTGTCGCTACTTCGGACAGCATTTTCTCGGGTTCGGACGGGATTCAAGGCGAAACACTGACGCGTAGTAAAAAACCTATGCCTATTCTAAAATCGCGAGTGTTTACCTCGGCGATTGGAGCGTATTTAGCGGATAGCGGGTGGGCTCGGTATCAAGGTCGCGTTGTTGACGGCTTCGGCTGCTATTTTCGCGATTTTCGGTTCGGGATAAACAGAGCGGTCGCGGTGACCGATTGGCGGTTTCATAGATGTATGTATTCCTAGTACGAGTTCTTTCGTTTTCTTGTCAATTTATTGTTGTTTATGATCATTGGTTTCGGTGTGAAGGATGATCGGCCGGGGGCGTATGGTGCCGGGAGTCCAATGCAGCACCATAACCGTTATTGACGTCGTAAAATGAAAAATGAATTTAATATTACAGTCATAAATCTAAACTAATATGCAAGAGGCCCACAGCCAACTATTGATAATGATGGAAATTTCACAAAATGATTGTAGGTACACGTCAGAAAGTATAATAATATAATAATCAATATATCAACCACTATAAATAATTTCTACGTCATTTAATGTTATTTAAAATATTGCTAACCATAAATTACAGCACAATCTAGCTATAAAGCTTTGTTATAATTTATAAAGCAAGTTAGATAACGAGAGACGCAAACTTTATATAACACTGATATGACTGTGAAGCTCTACTTCTGCTTATTTCTCGAGTGTTCTGAGGAGTTGTTTGAGCTTGTCTGCTGGCGAGTTTCACCACCATACTACTTGCCACTCTGGTATTCCATAAAGTAGATGTATAAGTCTATCTCCATATGAGAATCGTAAGACCGATCTGGATTTACGGAGCACCTAGTTTCGGAATGGAAGATTTTTCGTCGTATTCTGTACTCTATACACAGATACTCCTCCGAAAATATACCATGTCATATAGTCTATTCATGCGTTAAGTTCTGGTCAGGTTGCCCCAAATCGACGAGCATGTTTGAAAATATTGATGAATGTGGAAGAAGCGAGAAATCTGATTTATCAGGACTGAGCATGTGGAATTATATGGTATCTGCCTACAGGAAGAAGGCGTGACGTTATTGTCACATCTGCTACAATACACATGTAGCGTTATGTAGGTATGTAGTCTAGCTATTTCCTAGGTCGCTCTTGAACTCGGTTGAGTCAGCGGCGCTCGCGCAGCCCAGACTGGGCGTCGGCGTCGCCTCTGCGCCCGCGCCGCGCCCTGCTGATACATAGTTGTTTTCCATTCACTACGGCTATTAATTATTATATTGACAACGATATGCAGTTTTAAGATTACACGTGATAATCCTTGACTAATCATTATTATGCCATTAACGAGATTATTGCTGTGAATGATTGTTTTTATCATTGTTTTCTCACCTTGGTTTGGTATCTTTAAGTGTATTAGTAATTAGTAGCTCACGCCACTTTTGTACACAGTAAACAGGAAGCTTTATCAAAATTAATTTTTTTGGATTAGTAAACAAGAAAAACAATGTCAAAATTTCTTTATTGAGTAGGACATTAGGTACATATCTCTTTCAATCGTCAAAGAGATGGGTAGGAAAGTAGGAAGAAAACACACAGTGGTCCCACGCCTACAACGGCCGGACCGTGTCCGACAATACCAGACAGAGCTCGTCAGTGGCCGACAATGCCAAGCAGAGCCGGACCGCGGCCGACACAATATACCTAATATACGACCTATATTATACTTAAAAAATAAAAATAAGAATATATAAAAGATGATTCGAAACCCATTGAACAATAATATTTGAAACAACTTTCCAGCCCATTAATTATGTATGCAAGTTAGTCAAACATTATATCGGCGCTTGTTATTCTCTATAGAGAAAAACACGCGCCGCCTTACAAATGAATTGCCATTAATAAAAGTCTTCGTGGACGTTGGGAATGTAACAGTCTAGCTATGAAACATAAAACACCACACATCATTTAATAGTTCTAGCGAAAAACTCTTATATCGCTATTATAACGCTAGGTCCAAAGCGAAAATGAATTATAAGCATTTATATCTCGCTTAAAACACCACGATTCAGCTGAAACGGTTTGTTAACCGAGGCGATGCTGCGAATCGAAAAAGCGATTTCACGCCGCACCGCAAAGAGTTTGTGAAATGGAAAACATTTTTGGCGAAACGTTTTAAATGAGAAACTATAATACATGTAATAATTTATCTTGTTTGCGGGCGCGATCGTCGACCCGGGGCCCTGTTTACAACGAGCTAGTAGGTAGTGGAGCGATGTATTAATCTGCGAGTGCAAACAAACAGACTCAATGATTAATGAGCGGGTGTGATTATCCACGTACAGCTGGCCCGTTGCTGGAAAATGGCACTAAGGAAGTGAACTGTAAAGTAACTAGATACCAGTTTGATTAATTATTACAGATTTGATATGGTGTTTGTTTGTTTTAGGACTTTCGTGGTTATTCATTACACTCTATTTCATAATTTGAGTCAGTAAATAAACTATTAAAACTGTTTAGGCTAGGGTGAATAGGCTGTTTCCCCGAAAGGCATCGTTTTTCTTATTCCCGAATCCGAATTTAAAACTTAATCCATCAAAATCAACAAAAAACAATCAAAAGCCAGCATCTTTTTGTATTTCTGATTGTTCGAGTTAAAATTCGCATTCGGAAACCTAATACAGAAAACGAATATATGCGGCGATGGTCGGCATAATACAAACGCTCCTTGGGCGCAGAAGCCCCGCCCGCTGCTAAACGCGCCGCGTGCTGACGCGTGCCGTGCGCCCGCGCAGGCCAACGTGCTGATACTCAGGTGGCTTTTAGACATCATAGTGTTGAAACTCATAGTAGTTGAATTATTTCTGAAACAAAATTGATGGTGTTACAAATTTGTTTTGGAATCTCTGTGATATGTCTTAGCATAGGTTTATCATTTTGACATACGAGTTGATACATGTTTTTGGCAGAATACCCGTTGCAATTGCAATCGTAATGGAGTCGCAGTTTAGTCTCAATTGAGTAGGTATCAATAGATAAAATTTTCAGAGTAGGACTCATGTTTCTGTTCCGGTTTCAAGGGTAAGGTGAGGATAATATTGAACTCGCAATTTTCAGCATGCGAGGTCAATCTTGATAGTGATGACTCACCTGGGATTCTAGTTTTGAAATAAAGATATTTCAAAACTAGCTTGATCGAGATGTTTCTTAGCTTTAATTAATTCAAATTAATTCAGTGCTTTGGAAATAATAATATAGACGTTGGCCACATCTGACGGTAAGCGTACGTTACATCATTTATAAAAGTAAAAATGTTTTTTTTTGTTATACTGTAGACAAACAGGCAATCAGGCCATCTGATGGCAAGTGGTCACCGACGCATATGGACATCAGCACCACCAGGGGCGCTACCAAAGCATTGCCCGCCTCTAAGTAGACCTCTCATGCTGAGTGGGTACCATTTCCGCTGGCCGCCGCGCCGCGGCACCGACAGTGGCATGGGAGTACGTACCTATTGTTTTAAATATTTTTATTATTAATGTTTCCGTTGTCTGTAACTGTTATTGTGTCGTGGTGTGTTATGTGTAATAAATGTATTTTCTTTCTTTCTTTCTTTCTAATATACTTCTTGAACGATACCATGTCATTGTTCAAAGTAAACACTGTGTCTGGGAGCTCATTCCACATTCGAATCGTACGAGGGAGAAACATTCTTTCGAATCTTCACGTGGACTCCACTAGAGGATACTACATGTAATGCATCATGCATCATATTATACTTACTTCGCGCCTCTTGTCCATAGCAAGTGGAACATTACGGTCTCTGTCCACCACCATGGGAAATAAGCAAAGGCTACCGCTTTCCCTCATGTGGACTAAGTATCTGCCACGTAAATGAAACTACCTAAATAATCACAATCACTCATATACCTAGTAACAAAGTTTCATTTCCATTAATTTAAAACAAAACAGCGTTACGTAAACAAGCTCGGGGTGATAATATTATTTGTCCAGACTGGAGTTGACAGATAAGAAGATATTATACATCATGAAGATTATATACTTAGTTCTGTTTATCTGACACGATAGCTGATAAAGACTCATGTTCGGCTTGCAAGAAAACTGAACTGGTTTCTTGGTAATTAAGTATAATCTTGTTATTAACACTTGAACTTATAGGTAAATGAAAGTGGTTGCAATATCCTTTCATCTAGCTCTAGTTTATAAGGTTCACAATGCATAGAGTGTCGCGAAACGTTATCACTGCTATTTTAAAAGCTGATTGTGTCATAAGTAATAACTCATATCACACGAAAACATCATAAAAAGATTAGGTGAGTTTCGTGTAATGTGATATGATAATGGAGTACTGCAAACGTCGTGATCTAGCGGTCAAACTGGAGAACTAATTTTGGTTGTACTACGCTTATGTAATATCACTAGGATTTCTGTTAAACACATAGTAAATAATAATTAACCATCTAGACGTCATTATCTTGGTTGTCCTCACGCGCGCGAGAGCCCATGTCTGCCTTGCCAGACCATGATCTAGGATTTGGCAGATCGGCTGGATAAAGACTAAAGTTCATAATAAAGATACAATTAAACAGGTCCACATTATTCTACTTTCTTACACATTGCGTGTTCCTCTGACGCATGAATGCAACGTCACTACGCATGCGTCATAAGTACACAGAGGTAGAGTAAAATGAATGTGTCGCTAACGCAAGCGTGTTTGGCGGCTGCAACGCATTCTGTTCGTTTTACGAGACAAAATGACGGTAGATAGTTAATAAACCCTCAAAAGTTCATTACACTGACGCACACATCGGTGAAAATGACGCTGCCATAATGATAGACATTTATTTAATTCTACACATGAAAATTTGAAAGTTGAAAGTGCTATTGATTAACTTTGGACTGTATACCCACAGAGATATGTATGTTTAAGAAGGAAGATAATACTTTGATCTTACACATATTATAAACTGCCGCACTGACTCCGATAAAAGGCCAAGCATCAGTTTTCCTGCAACTGGAGTGACTAAAATCTTGCATTGACTAACATTATTAGTAGATGAAAAAGATTAGAGTCATCTTCTGGCAGAAGATGATGTCAGAAATACGATGGTGTTTCTATTTCTCTGCTATGCTTTCGCTCAATATGCAAACTACTAAAGTGTAGGTATTCGCATGTATAGCTCAAACTTTCGAGCAGAACTTAAGTAATTTTTTATAAAATCTGCGGGTATTAGATCAATAAATAAATAAAATAATTTTTTCCTAAAGATTGGTTTACATTTTTTATATTTTGTGTTTTAAACATCGAGTAAACCATTTTGTCACTTAGTTACATTGCAATGGTGGGGGCCAGTCTCTCACAAAGGTTTTTACTGTACGTTAAATTGTTTCCTACGCGAAGAGAAAATAAAATATTCTATTTATTAATTAGTTATACGTACATACAATCACATATTTTCCTTACAGGAACACAGTAACCGGAAAGTGTTCCAACGTCATTACACAAGGTGACACTGACGCTACAGGGTCACGAAGCTTCGTGAGGTGGCGTGCTGTGACGCAGGCATGCTATCGTCACTTTTATTACACTCGCGTGACATGCGGGGTTGAGGATATTCGTGCGCCGCAGGTGATACACTTTTTCATTATTAAGTATGTACTTTAGTAGTACTTTTTTCTTGCGGTCTTTATTAACGGGGTTCTCATCAAGGTTTTACATGTTCCTTGGACCACTTCTCTACAACAGATTAAAATTACGTATTTATTGTAACTGTTACAGTAGTTGTAAGAAAACTGGTTCAAGAAACTCTCCAAAAGATGTCATATGAAGATACAGAAAAATTACTGTTAGTTCTAGGTTAATTTAGTATAAAATATCTAATATATTATAATTATATACCTATATAAATATATTTTACTTTGTGATTACTTCTGTATAATAAGTAATTATTCCATGTTAAATTTTCGCCTTTTGTACTTTTCGCCTGAAACACAGGGTATCCTAGTTCAGGCAACTTAGTTATTATTAATTACCTTTAAAAATATTATTCTAGACGTTAAATTTTAATGTAAATGTTTCCCATAAGATTTAATAAATAAACTTTTATTTTTTTATTTTTTTTTAATCCTTGTTAGTTTTGTTCTATTGTTAGATGGAGATTGCACTACTATTCGGTCCATAGTAGTCTAAGTAGTAGAGTGTAAGTGAGCAATAAAAACTCTCTAAACTTTCGTATATTTACTAATCGTTTTTTTTTTCAGAGAAAACGGTTCAATCCGAAAATAGAGCAACATTCTGAGCCGTTTCAAAAAGGAGAGCTGAAAGTGCTTCGTTGTAGTGCGCCCTTTGCTTTTTCAGGATTATATTTTTGTGATTGTTTGTTTGTTACGGATTTTAACACATTTTAGTGCTTCGCACGGATATTCTCAGCTTTTCTTTACTATATGCATGTATTAACACCTAATAAACTTCAGGAAGAAATTATCTAACTGATCGTGGAAACCGCATCTAAATCGTTGCTTGATTTAGGAGAAGTTCGCGAAAATACATACAGACAGACAGACAGAGCAACTTAAATTCATACTATGTATAGATAACACACACAATACAGTACACGTCGGTTAATTCGACCTCGCAGAGTCGTCTCTATCGAACGCCTGTGAGTCAACACGAAGCCGAAACTAGTCGATTTGCAATATTTACCAAACGTATGTAGAAATCAGCACCTGGACCTACTTTTGACTGTTTCCGGTTTGTACAAGTACCATAGTGATGCCAGACTATTATAAACCTAGACGACAAAAGAGGGGTATGTGTGGTGATGTATGTCTGTCTTTGGCATCGTTGCTCCCGAAAAGATTGACCGATTTCGATGCGGCTTTCTTTATTTGTAAAGAACTTTCGAGATGGCCCTTGGCTTTGTTTAAGTAATAGGGTTAGTAGTTTAGAAAATATTTGAGTATGTGTAAACTTCTAGCCGTGTAGTGTCCAGCAGAGTAGAATAGCACCAACCCCTTACACTCGTGGGTGTCGTACAAGACGACTAATGTTATCGAGGCAAAAGATCTAGAGTCTCTATAGACTGGAAAATGGGCAGCAGCGTTTTCCATTGTTATATTTATAACACTGCGATCTCCAACCCGCCTGCTGAGCGTGGAGATTACGGCAATAACCTCCCCTTTCGTGGGGGAGGCCCTAATTTCTGCAGTGGACTGATATGGGATGTGATGATGTGATTTATCAAGGGTTTTCTGACGCTTTTCTGTCGGTGATCTTATCTACTGGAAGGTTAATGTGCTGCCTGTTACATCCAGTCCACAGCAATAATCCCAACACTTTCGCAACAATTAGTGTTGTCCGACTACCGTACGACAGACTGACGTTAATGAACGCCAACCAAGAGGCCAACTCGTAAACAACTCTATCTGCTATATTTAAAATGAGCGACGTGACAGCGGGCACACACCCGCTTGTACTAGAAGCGAGTATTAAAAAACAAGATCCTCATTGAAAAGGCTATGGAATAGAGATAAGTGATTATTATGTTTATTCACTATAATCTGTCGGCAGTAGACTACAATCGCCTCACTGTTGCGCGGACTTCCTTCTCAGTACTTCCCGATTACTTGAATTTAATTTGATCAGAATAAAATAAATTAGAGGGACCTGTTTCATGAAAATATCAGCTTATAGCATCAGTTCCAAATATCAGAAAGTATTTATCTTTCCTTGTAGGATTATCATGTAGTAGTCTCATATCTTTCCTTGAATTGTATTAACAAAATTAAGTCGCTTTACGCGTCTGTCTATCTATCTGTTGTTCCGCTAACTCCCCCTGAACCAAGCAACGGATTTTGATGAGATTTTCACTATCATATAGGTAATTTCCTTGCAAATATAATTGAGAAACCCCGAAAACACCCGAAGCCGGAGTAGGTCGCTAGTTAAGAATAAAATGATGCGCGTTCTCACTTTTTGTTTTTAATCATGACTAATAGCGATTGCTCCGTCCTTCAGGTTTAGTTGCTATTCACTTGACGTCCTGAGTGGTTCAGTGGTTAACATGCCACGCAGACCTGTTCTGTTACGGGTCTGGGAGTATGTATTTAATAGTATTCTATGTACAGTTTATCAATTGTCTAGTACCAATAACAATACTTTTGGACTAGATGGAAGATGTTAAAAAAAGTCAATGCGAATTACTTTCAAAGTACACAATTAAGTGCTTTCTTTCAATAGCGTGGCCTAGAGCGGTCACCCATCCAATGGCAGCTGAAGATGCCGAGCGAGGCCGCGGACACACCGACTCCGTAGCAACAGCCATTCGGATCTATTTCCATATCGGAGTTAATCAAAATGACCCATATACGGGTGTCAATCGCGTGTCGCAATGGCAATAGGCTTGGTGCTGCTATCAGTAGATTCAGAACTAAGCCACGGAAACTCAAGTTTCAGAAAATTGCTATCATATTCAGGTTAGGTTAGGTTACGAGCGTCGGTGGCCGAGTGGTGAAGGTATCCGACTCGTAAGCAAGAGGTACCGAGTTCGAAACCCACTGTGGCCATGTACCACTGACTCTATTCTGAGTTATGTACTGTGAGGGAAAAGATCGTGATGAACTTGCACATGCAGGCTACTGAATATGTAACCATGATCCAATATAGTCAGTTTACCCTCGTAGCAGGGTCACGGAAGTCAGATGGCAGTCGCTCCACTGTAATTATCTGATCTACCAAATCCTGAATCATGGTCAAGGCCGGAACCCGGGCTCTCGTGCGCGAGAGCACAACCGGTCCATAAGTGCCAAGACGACTATATTTTCAGGTTGTCTACTGGAAGAAAAACAGGATTTTTCTCGGAGAAAACATATAAGAGGACTGAATGAGAGTTTAACTATAGAATAAAAAGTGGATTGTTATTGAGTGTCGTTGATGCTGATGGCCTTCAACTTTTACAAGCCTGCGTAAAGAACACACTAATTGCAGAATACATAATGATTGAGCACAATTCTTTTGGTAGTGGCAATAAAATAACAATCTCTGATTAGGTATTCATCAGGTGTGCTTACAGTTGCGTGGGTTATTTAAAACCTTTTAAACAAGGAAAATGATTAAGCATTGTAACTATATGACTGACCAACGGCCAGTCGGATAGGAAATGCTGGTAATATATTCGCAAGGTTTCAGAATGGTTAATGACTCAGTTTACAGGTCGACACAAATAATAAATAATGGCTATTGAAATGCAATACTGAATTATAATGCAATCGTTCTGTGGAAATTTGTTGTTGTTTAATTAGTAACCGAGTATTAACGAATTTCCGTGGCTATTTGTACCTATACCTATAAAAGTCTACGCTTATGAGATTGTCTTTCATGAAAAGTATAGAATAGAATACGTTTTTATTTACACAACAACAAGCCACAAACATTCAACATATTTCAATGGTTCAAAAATACTTGTTTCACTGACCTCTAACAATACAAGTATAATTAGAGGTCAATGATCCGATCCAAAGACGTTAAAAAAGAAAGAAAAAGAAAGTAATAGAGTTTTGTGAGGCTCTATCTCTATATACGAGTATAGGCTGTCGTAATAAACTTTTCAGGAACGCTCTCGAAGCGAATGCATCGTACGAAACAACAGTAGACGTGCACGCGAGCGATGAAACGGCCCGATCTACATGCACCCTAATGGCAAACGGATACGACATTGGACCCTTTAACTTTCAAGAAAGATGCTAACCTTTCACAAGGACCGTAACGCTGACGCCACCTACCAAGTATACCAACCAAGATCTACCGCTGAGGAGCCTGAAACTGGTTGAACAGTCTCGGGAGCTGATTGGCGCTCGTGTGAACCCATCTAGTGGGACACGAGGGGAACAGTGTCGGTAGTGATTGTTAAGTATATTAATATTTTGTTGAATTATAACCTGAAATAATTATTACCATTGTTATTACACGCTATTAGAGGCAAAAGAGATGTGTCAGGATCGTAGCTTGTGGCACTCGATAGTCTCCTACCGCTATGGGCTACGGGCGTGATTGTGTACGTATGTATGCATTATACGCTTTCCCGGTGAAAACATAGATTCGAACGTGGCAACCATTGCACTGTTACCGATAACATAAAACAGGTCCGAGCCGAGTTGATTGTCATAACAATGGGCACATTACACCCAATGAGTCAGTACCGCATATAGGCTATCGTCGCTGATAGCGATAGCAAGCGATCTACACCGGTTCAAACCGAACTTGCAACCTAAATCGGCTTTACAATTCGCGACGATAACAACTCGCACCACATTCGAATGCGAACCTTCACATCTACGTCTTAAAGTTCATTCTTAATCGACAAATGAGATGGTTGTTACGTCACGCAAAGCGACCCATTATGAATACATGCAAATAATATTTTGGCTGTATTCTATGTGTGTTATGTGGAGTGAAACAAAGCGGAATGGAGGTCGCGGTGTGTTATCTCAAGTGTGGTGGCTCGGATGGCTCGGATGGCTCGGCTGGTGGGTGTTGCTATGCGGGGTAGGCACCGCGGCGAACTGAGAACCGTAAAGCTATTAAGTTACATGTTGAATTATGTAATAGAAAAACTAAGTCGCTTGCGTACTGCTTCCGATCCGAGTTCGTAAATATACAATCTGTCAAGTTAGTTTCACTATGGCGGCTCTTACATACGATACATTTGGTCTGCCTTGACCATGGTCCAGGATAAGGCAGATCAGATAATTACAGTGAAGCGACTGATATCTTACCTCGGTGACTAAGCAGACTGCCACCTCAGCACGCAGAGTGGTAACTGTCATCCATAATATCTACGACTCATGCGGTTTCTTGTTACAAACAGCAAAACAGAAGGTGTGTTGTACACTACAATATGACAACAAACATTATTAGAATACTACGACAAATATTATTATTATTCTACTTGGCGGCTGAAATAGAATTGGCGGCACTATTTTATTTATTTTTATTTTATTATTTAAGGAAAACCAACAGCAATGATTACAATATAAAATAACATTGGAAGCACAGAGCCAATTACAGGTTTCCACCAATAGACATTGTATAAACTAATACATATTTAACTAAAAGTTAAACATACCGAACAGTCTATAAGACTACAATTTCAAACCTTAACTAAAACACACCTACAATACCCGAAAGTAATGCAACAATAGTTAATAAATAATATGCTTTAAGAAAATGCTACAACGTGTCGAAGTAATACTTGAGTACTTGAGTATTAATCCAGATGGACTCCTCAGGCTTGACAGAGTCCTATCACCGGCAGCATAATCATCATCAAGCAATACTAAAATGTATATGGGTATATGACGTATATGGGTTTTTATGCCTGCAATAAAGATTTTATTATTATATTATTATTATTATAAAACACTAACTAAAAATGCTAACAGTGGTAACAAACCCAGTAATATGTAGTGTGTAGATAATATGTGTAGGGAATAACCACGAAAGTCTTAGGATATTAAACCTATATCATTATCAAGATCATGTAAATGCGATCAGAAGGCATACAATTTAGACACGTATAAGCAATTCATGGAGTCCCATTCAAATTTTAGTTTCATATAACACACCATCTTTGAACCTCTTTAGATTAAAACTAATACTTTAAAGGAATGATGTAACAGCCAAGTGTAAAGATACTGTTAGTTTTTAAGCTCTCTGTTTGTTAAAAGCTCTCTTTGTGGAGTTACCTAACTAATTACCGACAGCCATTAGTCATTGTGACAATATAAGCTGTATGCGCTTGCGCAAGCAACTTGTTTCCTGCTGGCTTCTTGCTACAAATATATATTTTGCAAATACTTGCCTGCTTTCCACGGGAGCAGACATTGGGTACCAAGAAGTTACTATCGTGGGTGACTACCGTAGTTACCTTTTATGGGCTTGCATTTGACTTTATCTCACCTGCGTGGTTAGCACAAGTATGCCCGCGACATGGCTCGCGCCGAGACAGAGCTTTTGTTTCCTTCTCTCAACACTAAGATAAAAGAGATAGCAGTATCTATGTCGTGCCTTTTCTCGAGTATCGCGCGCGAGAGCGCACTTGTGCCGTGCTGAAGTAGTAGCTGCCTTGCCTTGCAACTTCCAAGGTTCTAGACATTTTTTGGAGGTAAGTGATGCACCCACTTCCCCTAAAGACCTTCACAAACCTTTTCACACCATTCTTGAACTTAAAAATGTGGGAAAACCTCTGCAGAGAACTGGAAAGACTACGGTTCGATCGTATTCTGAGTTATTGGTGCGATTGTGGTTGGTATAGGCCAATATTGTTTAACTTCTCGTACCTAAACCAAGCCACGGGACAAAGCGATGGCAGCACATGTCATAATCTTGTTTGGGACTAATTGCGCGTACGTAATGAGCTGGTGTTCCCATAACGTTTTGTAGCAGCCGCCATAAACTTTATCTCTACGGCCCACACTACGCTCATTCGATTATTGCTTTGGGGATCCGTGGCGAAGTGTTTTAGGAGCTCAAAACAGTCCACACTTGAGACTCCTCCACATGAGTGGAGGGCATTGTCATAATCCTACGCATAGCTGGCGGGTTGGAGATCGCGTATTGAAAATTCCTTACAGAAAGGCTCATGGGCTGCGGGCTTGCCACTTTGGTGGTACACGGCACACGGTGGGAAATAAAAAAGAAGTTTCTTTTTTATTCTACGCAGTGACAAACTAGCAGACAGCCCTACTGTTAAGTTAAGCGGTAACTGTCGCCCATACCATATGCGATTCACGCATTTAGGTTGCAGGCAACAAAATGCTGAACCACAGGTGCGTAGTCATTGTGACGACTAAGATTAAATGCCTCATGCTACTTTATCCTTCAAACCGGAACACATCAATTCAAGCATTGTTGCTTAGCGGTAGAAATAGATAAAGCGGTGGTACTCACTCAGGCGTACTCCTCAGGCTTGACAGAGCTCTACCTGATAAATGCTTCTATGACTTTAGTCGCCTTTAACGCCATGACATGGATGGGGTTGGTGCTACATTCTGCTGTCGGCCCCCACAAGGCTAACAAAACTGACGTCTAAATTATTGTGGTGAAGATTAACAAACACACATCTTCATGTTGTTCTAGAAGAATATATGAATTGTGTGACAGGAGTGAGTACCAAGATGACGAATATAGAGCTAAACGGAAAAATGATGAATTATCCGAATAAAGGTTAAGGAATAAAGGGGAAAGTTTAAAGGAAACCTTACCCAAACGATTGAAAAATTCAAGATTTTCTTTTGATAATTGGAATTTGAATTTGACTATGGAATCTTTGTATGATCTTTTACTCAATGTCATATCTCACCATTGGAGAATCTTCAGCTGTATACAATACGCAAAACGATATCGCGATTTAGCGCCCGTCGCTTAAAGCCGGCACACGCTTGGCAGTCACATTAGGCAACGTTGAATTAAAAATCCGACGCTGGCGCAAGGCCGCAATTTGATCTACAATTAAGATAGGTGTATTGTTTTAGTGAAGCGACGTAGGTCATACGCAAATTATGCCGAAAATAGCTAGCTGCTAGGCTAAAAAACTTATCACTAGGTGGGTTTTTAAAAACAAAATAAATAATCATCTTGGCGTTAATGACCCGGTTGTGGTCTCGCGTACGAAGGTCCGGGGTTCGCGTTGACCATGCTTATGGATTTGACAGATCAGTACAGTGGAGCGACTGTCATCTGACCTCTGTAACCCTGCTACCAGGTTAACCTGACCAGAATGGATCATGATTACAGTTGCCTGGATGTGCAGGTTTCACCACGAAGTTTTCTCTCACCGTAAGAGCTAGGTGACCTTTAGGCGGAATGTAAACCATACTACCCGCTAGCAGGTATTTTTGTAAAGAAAGGTGCCGTTTCATCCTAAGATGATGATGATGGTGTCAAACAAGCGTACCGGCTCGCCTGATGGCAAGCAGTTAATGCCGTTTGCAAGTACCAGGGGTCGGTATCACCTAACTTTTCTTATCAACTTTCGGTATCAATTAACTCAAGTAAATTGCTTGATTATAATTAAATACTAAATCATTTTATTTTTAGAATGCGTAACCGATCCTTGATTTAACAATATCTTGTAATACACTGGAGACTCTTTGGACTTGTTCTCTCCTGATGAAAACGCAGCCCAATGGGTGAAGAATTTAGATATTTACTTGTAGTTTTAGTGTTCATTAATTACCTAGGTTATAATAAGCGACGCGGCTATTAACACCATACGAATAAATAAATAAATATCTTGTTATTTTAGTTTAAAATAGTTCAGTCTTATTTAATAGAGGGAAAAAATGTAGTAGAAAATATCTGTAGAAATAAGAACGTAACTAGTTAAATAATAACTAAGACAAGGTTTCTGTGGTTACTCATAAATTTTATTACCAAAGTCCATGCATTACAGAATCATCTCAAAGATTTTTAATTAAGTAAATAATTTTCTGGGGCCTTTTAATTAAATAAATACGATTTCAAAATAACAGCAAAGGCTCACACAATTTTAAATTAACGTGTTTTTAACAGCTACCTGATGCTCAATTTCACTTAAATTGAAAGTTTGCAATTTAAATAATAAAGCCAGCACGTTGGCTCATCATACACAGCCAGTATGGTAATCGGTTGCACAAACAACACATGTATGAATTGTATGTATGTAGCCAATGCATACCGGTACAGGGATACCTACATAACATAAAAAGTACAATAGAACCTGTAAATATTCCCGCATATGAATCACCGTGAAGGTAGCTTACAGTAGTTTAAATTGATAGCACAAAAGAATAAGTGTTCATTATGGAGTATTTATGTATTTACAAGTCTGGCTGTTTAGTCATACATGCTTTCATACAAGTTTTGTTACATGGCTGAATGTAGTACACCTGTGTGTACCCAGTTGTGCAGACCATTTAGTTCCACAGAGTTCTTGTAGGTATCGCCTGCGTGTAGTTAATTATAGCCAAGGTATCCATTCAGAACAACAATATTGTTTTCCATTCATTGGGTATTCGCAAAATTGTGAAAATGAAAATTAAGTTTATTGTTATTGCGATGAATAGTCCAAAGTTGATGATGGTTTAGGAGCGTAGTAAATACACGAGTAAATAGGTACATTGTTTTTGAGTAAATTTTATTTTTACTCAAATAGACATTGTGTTGAGAAAGAGATCAAGAGGTTAATTTCACAGAAGCGACTGTCGGAAACAGGTATCTACAAAAGGTTGATGCCCAAAACAGTCCACTGCTGGAGTTCAGCCTCCTGTACATTAGTGAGGGCATTGCCATAATCTCCACGCGCGGCAGTCGGGTTGAAAATAATAGGTCCTTACCTATTAAATTACCGTTTTGTATGGCGAAAATTACGGAATATGGAATTTTCATACAAGTAAATTTTTAAATTTCTTGGAAATGGCCAACCCGATTACGATGAAAATATTCAGGTATAATCAGACAATATTAAGCTAACTGGTGTATATCATTTCATTTTACCTTTTTCATAAAATTACATCAGGTTGAAAAGGCAAAACTGACGACAAATGAAAATGAGTATTTTCAAACTCGAATAAAAATTCGAAAAAATGTTTCATAAAATTATCGAGTTATTTTATAGAATTACTGGCATCTAAACATACGTTTAATAATCAAGTATTAATTTTAATATGTTTATGTACAATTAAAAAAATGTTGATAACCTTAAATGGGTGGGTTTGTCCTACATTGTCGGTCACAACATAATTGATTTCAGATGATAGAATGGGTATTTATATAATCTTGTTTACGCCAAATCCTTCTCAGATGAAGCTGCATGTATTTAGCTCGCACAAATACACCGTCAGATGCCACAAGGCGAGTCTGGCCCGAAGCCCGGGACCACATCCGCCGATTTTTAAAGCAACCCACCTTTCTTCATCAACCCACCGCAGTCCACGGCCTTCCAAACTAGGCCAGCCCCGAGTATTACGCGTTCAGTCACCTACAGTAGTTGTTTCTCAGATCTTGGCCCCATCTAGCCACAGGACATCCCGAAATTGCTTTTGGTAGACTCGACACCAAGTTAGCGGTACCACCACGAATATTGGGAAACAGTTCCACGAAAAATGCGATCATCTACACCCACTGCCAATTCTTTCTCGAAAAGGACCCATCTCTCAAAATAAGTCCCATGAAATGAGTCTCTAGTCTTGTGTACTTAGCTGATGTTGTAGTTTCGCTGATTACCACGGAACGAAGACGTGAGCTAGACCAATGAACTTACTTGTGTGTGTGAAGGATGTCCCTGGTATTGAAATGTCCATAGGCTGTGATGACTGCTTACCATCAGGCAGGCCGTAAGCTTATTTGCCACCTTTGTGGTATAAAAAAAATGATATATGACATCCATACCGTTGTTTCGACAACGAGCTAAGTGCCTCCGGATCATAGTCTGTATCGTTGAAAAATTCGTGGCCGCTTTATCGAAGCCACGTGTGCCGCGTGACTGCGCCCGCGCAGCGCAATTCATCGCATTTCTTGCATCTTGCGTTGCATTTGTTATTTTCCGAGCTCATTTAAATCTGTGACTAACTCGTGACCTAGGTAGGTATACCGACTTTATGCTCGTGACTTTGAGGGGTCAAAATGTGACAATGGTTTTACTGCTCTCGTTGCTAAGCAATTTTATTTCTTGTATTCGCGCTCGCCGTATTTTATTCGGGTTTTGTCCACTTAACATATTTTTTGCTCGCCTTTGTTTTTTGTGCGTCAATTTGTGCATTACACTGCAAATTAGTCTAAGAATGGAGCCCAAAAAATGATTACTTGCATAGGTCACCCTTGCGCAGTGATTCATCGGTCTCGTAGGTATACAACGAGGTGTTGCGACTTCAATTCATACAATGGATAAATATTTTTCACACCATTTCCGTTCCAACTGTCGCCCTAAATTATAGACATAACGAACTCTTTCGTACCTACTTTATACAATTTGAAAATAATCTTATGTTCTTTAGTATTGTTTACCGGAGTGAAGTATCGACTGTTTGCAAAGGTGTACAGCGCATGCCGATCGTTACGAAGTGTCGGGTCGTACTTTCCGACTAAACACCTGTGCTAACTACATGCAAGTGTCAGTGCCCATTAGGATAGCAAAGAAAAATATAATACGATAAAATTTGAACAGTGAGTCAAGCGATCAAAGAACATACCTATACAATACAAGTTCTAATAACTTCCTATAAATAACTATCCTGAATGTTCTTTGTTCTGTCTGTTCGAATTTTCTTGACTATCTGTTACTAAAAATGCTTATAATTATTTATTGAATGCGTGACTTTCTGGAAAAAACATTCGTATTTATTAGGACAATGCTACGAGTTTCGGATATACTCTACACAAAATAGACACAATATGAAAGATATAAAAGAAAGTGGACGTACACTTTCATGTCCCCTTCGTGGTATAAAATCATCATCATCATCATCTTGGCTTATGCCCGGGTCAGAGTTCTTTCTCTTTCTCCTCCACTTTGGTCTTCGGCATCCTCGCGGCGCAAGCCGTGGCTCTCGCATCCGACTGAGCGATGTTACGGTAGGAGTCCCGCGGGACTTCTTTCCCGATACCGACAGGCTTAGCCATATATTTTCAATGTATCCCTGGGGTTTACGCTGCATGGAACCAAACCAGCGCAAATAAGGGTATATATTTTTGGATGTGCCTTCTGAGAAATTGTTGGCTCAAACTAATAACGGACATTGCGTTTTGACTGGAGCCGACTAACGGTCAACGGGCTTTGCCCCACCACCCATTCCCACCGCTGCAACTCCTGTGTAGCCAGGATCTATAGCGGCGACACAGGTCCTGAATTTTGGACAAGCTAATACTGTCTTGGAACACAACCCGACCAACCGCCAGTTGCAGTTGATACTAATCGTTACAAAGTACAAAATAAAGTCGCTTTTGGACTAATTTGGATGCGCGGGCAAGCCAACTTTGGTCGGACGGCCGACCAAGTCGCCCGCATCCAAAAGCGACTTTATTTTAAACTGGGTAAGGACTAGTATCAACTGCAACTGACAGTTTATACTGCGTAAGGATTAATATCAACTGCAACTGACCATTGGTCGGCGTCAGCCAAACCGAACGTCAGTTACTAGTTTCAGTCCTAAATGCAGTGATCGTATAGACGTGGATACCATAGTACCTAGACTTGTTTACCAATTACGAAAATTGCTAAATTTCATCCGGCAATCGCTGGCATCATTGCAAAATTGTGGAAACGGTGCTACCCATTATCGGCTCACGCGGTAGGCGTAAATCATGGCGTTGAGTGCGTGCAATTGTATAGCAAATAACAGTAAAGGATACATTAGTTTTGTTAGCTATATTTAGCTCCCAGTATTGTACGTATGAACAATTTGTTGGCTGTTCTATCCAGTCCTTTGTCCATGATCTTTTGAAGGCATTTCCAAAAAATGTGTTTTACAAAATATACTACGAGTGTCGCCATTTTTAAATGTCATGCCAATCATAGCAACAGCGACACTGTCACCAGCCAGATAAGTTTGTTGCACTATCTCTGTATAAATAGACATATTTAGCATTTATTTATGAAAAGGATCCTCTCCCTCAACTTATCTTATAGTTTCTCCCGCATAGGACTTTTTTCTATCACGCTTTTTCACGGTTGACTCGTAGATGCATACACTTTAGTTTATACAGTTAATAAATAAAATATATCTCTCAAACGCAGCAAAAAGTAATAGTCTATAGATTGTTTAATCCATTGAGATGTACAACTACAATCTTACTTACTAACTTCGCTGGCTCAGCGACCCGAAGTGGACCTTGGCCTCTGACACAAGAATCTAAATAGATTAAATTATTTCGTTACTCAGGTGGATCCAAATGTAGAAACTAATCCAATAATTTAAAGTCCTGGATTATCTATATTACATGCATTTTAATTTAAGACGTTTCCATCACATGAAGTACTACATACTGCGCAAGCGAGTGAGTGAGCTGAGTGTGCGCGCGATAGCTGCGCAGGTCGTGGACCCAGGTTTGTTATTCCTAACAAAACACGTAGGTATCCTCGTTCTTTCTTCCACCAAAAAAATTCTAAAGATATTGTGCCAATGCTTGATCATTTTGTTTCATAATTAGTGGCGATAGGAAATCAAAAGACGTCGGGAGACAATAAAAAATCTATAAAAAATAAGACTCCAAGTGTAGTCCCCATTAGCTGTCAAAGCTTATCCTCATGTTGTGCACTTACTTAGAACTAGCCTGAAGAGTCCGCCATATGCTTGCAAACATACACTTTTTAGGTAGAGGTATACTTCTAAATTCTAAATCAGCAGGCCGGCCCACACCGACTTATTCTTTTATATCTTCCAACTCAAAAGGGGGTAATTTGTTATTATTAGTGAATCTGTCTGTGGCATCGTAGCTCCCGAACGGACCGACCAATTTAAATGCGGCTTTCTTTATTTGAAAGCCAGTTTCATCGATATGGTTCTTGGCTTTGTTTGATCAGAATCGGTTCAGTACTTTTATATATATTAGAGTATATATACCTTTAGACTTTATCGAGTGTATTTCGAGATCTGTCTGTTAAGTTGTTATCGAAATCAAGGCTTATTTGCCTTATTATTCAAGAAAAAATCAGACACCATTATCCTCCGCCATTCTTCATTATAAACTATTCCCATACGACCTCCGGTCACAGGTCACTCGCCTTCCTCTAAGCTGCTAATAGACGGTCTTGTCTCACCACTTACGCCCACCTAACATCCCATCATGACTGTGGAAATATACAGCGGACTAACAAGCCCGTAGGTGAAGTTAAAACAACTACAATGTACCTATCACCTGATTTTTTAGCTAATAGGACGGCCTGTTACGAACTTCACTCAAAATAAGTTCTAGAAATGGGTGACTTTTCACGAAGGAAGTATGTTAAAAAATCACGTCATAACATTAGGACCCAATCGGCGGCATGTTAGGACAATAATGGCGTAAAAAGGCACTCACATGCCGCCGATGTTAGTGACGTCATTTATCATGCAGCTCTAGCACTTCATTTGAGTGAAGTTCCTGAGAGGCCGTCTTATTAGCAAAAAAATTGGCTTGTAGATAGATGACTACCTTTATCATAGAGCGTCGGTGTCTTAATGGCTAGCGGGTCATTCTCGTTAGCGAAAGGTCATCATCATCATCATCATTCAGCAGTCGGTCACGTACGAATGACTTTTCCAGAGTTATATACATGAGTTGTACACTAGCCGATGCTCTTACGGCGAGGGGAATCATCGTGATGAAACCTACAATTTCAGGCGACTGAATGTGTAACCATGATCCAATCTGGTCCCCTGGTGGCAGAGTTACGGAGCTTTTTATTTCCATCAGGTGGACCGCACCTAACGCGTCTCATAAATTAGCAAGCCAATAAAACCATAGTGCTATTGTCTAGTAAAACGCTCATGTGTCCGTAAACAGTTGTGAAGCAATTATACCAATTAGCCAGTGTAAAGTTTTATGACGGCGAATTCAATTGCTTACTGTCTCAATTGCTCTAACGCTCCCTCGTAAATGGGAACTGGTTTAGTGCCAGCTCCGATAGGCCTCTTTGTATGGAGGGACGGATTTTGGACGGGTTATCTTGCTCAATGGTATAAATGACTTTGTCAAAGTAAATCGATTCAGAAAGGGATGGAACGAGGACAGGCCTTATGGTCGAATTTCATCGAAACAGGCCCTGGACGTGCCGATTCGTGATATTTTGCATGTTAAGGTATTAAATTCTAGTCCTTATGCTATTTTATTTTGGATACATCCGTTGATTATTTTCAGTTACAGGCATGTTTAGGTATACACGCAATATCTAGTAGGAAAATAGTCGAAGTAGATCCACAAGGTTCTTTCCCATTCTGATATAATCGGATTCCGATACGACTTCGTATCACTATTAAAAATATACCCCACAATCCGTTTAACATGTGGCACACTTGTCCAGTCCACTTCTCATTGGCGATTTGACTCCCAAAATACTTTCGTACTTTCCGCTTGCAACGCCGAGATCTAAAATCTGGATTGCTTGATGCTAAATAAATGCAAACATCAATTATTCTCAGACGTCCTCCGCGCGGCGACTATGTAACTCAACAAAGGGGCCATTTCAGATTCCTCATGCCCCTCGGATAAACAAAGACACCGCTGTTACTCAGTCTCAGTTTAACAAACAAACGATTAATCCATGAAATAGTTTAGAATTGAAAACATATACACGGCGAGGACTACAGTGCGCTGTTTATAGTTCAATTTGCTGCAAACCGTGGCACATTTAATGCAATCTAAACAATGTAGATCGACTGCAATCTAAATCCAACTCTATTCGTATGTATCTACATACGTTATTACACTGTGTATTTCACGGCCAGTTTAAGGTGGTCTCCCTCGCTGTTTTTCGAGGAGCTTTAGAGGTGAGGCGGGAGGCCTGCCGGGGACCAGGCTAGCCTGGCTGCAGCGTTGCATCCTTGCGCTAGGTCAGCGACCGGCCACTTGCCCTGAAACAACTATCGTCTAGATTATGATAATTGCATCTATTCAATAGAATAATTTATTGCCACCGTGTTGTTTTGTAATTGATTGAAGTTGCACATTTTTTGTTCTCTCTTTCGTTATAATATATAGGGGTTTGTCGGCGATCGCTTGTTAGCAACCTTATTTTATGGAGATTAATGGGAAAAGGTTGGCACAAGACGTTTTATGCCAATTGAAGGGGCTTTTTGAAGGCCGGCCAATAACCTACCTTTGCCATGATTGGAGTACCTACCATTAAACATATTTTTTACGACATGTAAAATAAGGTAACAAACATCATGGATAGGGTGACCCTGTGTGCTTATTATACAGGACATGTGATCTAAAATTACAGGATTAAAGATAAAAACACGGGACAAAATAAATTTATTACTTTCTATAAATTTAAAATAAACGTTAAATTTATTTGTTATATATGCTACTATTTATAGAAGTATGAGTAAGAGAGCGCGAGCAAAAGGTCAATTCTAACGGTCCTGTATTTTTCTTATTAAAACACAAGCCATGGCTGAAATTATAGCTGAAATAAGTGACGTCCTGTAAAATACAGGACAATTGGCCAACCTAATTATTATTACGGAGTAGTAATATTAGCCTTGCTTGTTTAATTGGAATCGAATTAGCAGGACTGTACTTCAAAACAACACAGGGTGCCCAGACGCGAATTTTTGTTCGTAAAATTGTGTTGAGAGAGGATGAATTGAAAAAAAAATTACAATAATTTAGATAAGTACTTACTTCTATGTGTCAAACTAAACAACAGCGTTACAATTTCGACACAAATAATCAATTAAAATTGGCCAATATTTTCGAAAACCCGAACCGTTATAGTGATGCAAAACAGCCCATTGGCTATGCAAAATAACATCTGACTGTAAATAAATGGTTGTAAATGATGCAATAGGTAGGTAATTATGGTTGGATGTTGGCATAACTATGGCGGGATCGGCGGTCGATTGATTGCCTTAGAAACACGCCATGCTACTATTATAAGACAGTTATAGACATATCAGTGTGGTAGTGGAAATAAATAACCCTCTATAGAACCACACTTCAAATATTGAATCGAAACATTAATTAATTTGTTTTGTTATTACGTTTATTTTCAATCGACATTGAGTAGATATCGTGTAACGATTTGGCTGTTTTGGTTGGTATTGGTGGGTTATTTTGGGTACTATCATTCTAGTGTAATCCTATGTGAGTTAAAAAAAATAAGCAGACTTGGTCTCCTGGTATGTTTTGATACTTACATTATACCTACGGTCAGCTAGTCACCTTTGCCTTTGACATATTTAGATACCAGCTTTTACCCGTGATTTCGTCATAACGTTCCAGACCCTTTCCCGCGGGAAACACATTGAATTTTGGGATAAATTATAGCCCATGTGCTGTTTTAAGCATTAACAAACATCCAAACATATCGCATTTCTATATTTAGAATATAAATCCTAATATAACATTACCACACCCGTACTCGCGACCAACGCAAAAAAACAAGTATCCGAATACCATTTCAGATCAAACAAATAAAGCAATTAAAGTTCCACGCTGAAATAAAGCATTGAGTCATTTTGACACAATACGAGTAGGTACCGAAGCCACCCGAAGCCACCCGAAGCGACGGTTCTTAGCCTTCAAAACTTGGACAATCGTCGTGAAATTTTAAAGACATTTATAACCTTTCCGGCAAACTCTGTGTGTCACTTTGAAGGGGCCGTTGCCCTGAGCGGATTGGACCCATAATGCAGAGATTCCCAAACTGATTTGATATCCGACTGCCTTTATATTCTGCATTCAAAATAATACCTGCGTGTAGCTCTGACGGACATCTAGAATTAATAATCATTGTTTAATTAGAAATATATGTACCCAACTTTCATATGTTTAATTTTTATACTAGATGAAAAGAGTGGTGAATGTCGTCACCTGATGGAAACCTATGGATAAGAATTAGGTATCATGTAATAAAAATACAGAACCATAGATACGTTGTAGGGAAATGCCTCTTGCCTGTCTCCAAACCGAAACCCAACAACATAGAGTCTATGTTGTTGGGTTCCGGTCAAACCCCGCCGAAAAAAGAGGGGTGTTATAACTTAGACGTGTGTGTCTGTGTATCTGTGTAAGTGTGGAGGTTTGCGTCTGACTATGGCATCGTAGCTCCCGAACAGATAGACCGATTTGGACGCGGTTTTCTCTATTTTAAAGCGAGTTTAATCAAGATGGTTCATTGCTTTAAAATATACATCAATCAATATGGTTCATTGCTTTCATTCATTAAAATCGGGTTAGTACTTTAGGAAATATTTGAGTATATGTAGACCTGGTCGGGAGTTATCCGACTTTTTCTGTCGGTTATTTTATTAATTCACAGTTTGGGAACCATTGCCTGTAGAGCATTGGCTACCAGTGACGAGCCTTCCACCAACGTAACATGTGCATTTTATTTATCGCAACTGGGGCATAAAGTCTTTGTTAAAGATAATCTTGCACATTATTTATTGTCTTTGTTTTTCTTGGCACCGGTTCTAACCAGATATATCGATACATATATCATTTTGTTATCGTTAGTTGTATTTAATGCGTCAGTTTGTTCGCGATAAGTGCAGTTATTTTATCATGTAGGTTTTTAATACACTTTCACTGTTCTTGAATATTTTGTTGACTTGTCCGGTATAGCGTTAATACGCTTTGCCGGACACGTCCGCTCAAGGGTGTTACAAGACGACTCGTGCCATATACAATAAATACTCCAGCAGTATTTAGCTCAAGATATTCATGTGTTTTAGAGCAACTTTCATCGCTTCTTTAGCCATTCTGGGAACGAAGCATCTTTCCCCATGTGTCAGTAAGTAGTTTAGATATCTAGGCTCGTAGCAAGAAAACAAACAAATTTTTGACACTAGATATGACAACAACAAACTCTCAATTGCTGGTATAGGTTGCAAACAATTTCACCTCACACTCAATAACCGAATACTGAATACCTATAAATACCTGTAGACACAGACACAACATTGAAAGCAGGCCAAGCTCGGAGGTAGCCGCATCCCCGCGCATGCGCATCGTAATTGCCCCTGCGCCCGCGCAGCGAGAGTGCGGAAGGTCAGTAGGGTAGCACGCTCTGTACTCACTGCTTGGAAGATGTCGTCGTATATTCTCAATTTTCAGATGCAGTCACAACGCTAAAGGTCGAATTTTGAATTTGAGTGTTTACTCTATGGTAGAAAGATAAAAAGTGCTTCTTGAGAGAGTAAATTTTATACTAAACTAAAACCAAAACTGTTAGTAGTTGTATACTCTTAAAATGTTTCGGTCGATTAACTGTCTACATTGTTTTCAATTATCTGGATCAGGAATTCTTGTCTTAATCTCATTATCATGGGTTTGAAATGGTTCATGCTCTTGTTTGATAGAGTTTAGAATATGCACCCTGACATTTATAAACGAACTACAAGAATTAATTTACAAAGAAGGTAAGCTGGTTGTCCACCTTTATGTTGACCCAAAAAGCCATTGAGTTTTGACACTCAGTCACGCGTGGACTTGTGGACAAGGTAACGCTGTCTTGAAACCTGCAAAACAGTAGTAGGGTACAAAATGGTTTCGACTTCGACTTGAGGAGTGTCAGTGGCCGAGCGGTTAAGATATCCGACTCGTAAGCGACAGGTACCGAATTCAAATCCTGCTGCAGCCATATACTCTTTTCTGAGTTATGTACATTAGTTGAATTCTAACCAATACTCTAACGGTGAGGGAAAACATCGTGATGAAACATGCACATTCAGGCGACTGAATATGTAAACATGAACCTATCTGGTCCGGTTCCCGGTAGCAGAGGCACGGCAGTCAGTTGGCAGTCGCTCCACTGTAATTATCTGATCTTTCAAATCCTGGATCATAGTCAAGGCGGACATTAACGCCTAGATTATGATTATGACAAAATGGATTCGACTTCCCTCCTCAAACAGGAGGAGACAGCGTCACTCTCAGCTCTCAAAACCCTGCCGATTGTCACTAACTACTAAAAAGAAAGTGTGAAATGCACCCGGTCACCCATCAGATCCAATTTCAGATACCGCACCGTTCACCGCAACCTGCGCCTGCGCTTACCAGCAGTTGTTTGTCCGGAAACGGCGGCAATTATGCCACGTATCTGGCCAATTAATTAGTACAACTACACACAGTACAGTTGTCAACTTCCTGTGCTGTATGTAGGTCATTATATTATTCCCTTTGTGATCATGAATCGTGATCAAACAATGGCTATTTTGCATGGCGCTCAAAGCAACCGAGTGAGATTCTAGTTAATTAAAGTGGCAGAATTTAATTAGGAATCATATGGCGGTGTTGGTCACACGTGAAGCTGTGTAATAAGCGTACATTACAATGTTTACATGCCTACGTGGTGGTGCGTGGAGAGGGACAGATATTTCGTTATGTGTAATTATGGGGGACAGTTATCGCTTACCATCAGGTGGGCTGGCTGCTGTCACTGCGTAGCGTAAAAAATTTAATATTATGGTTTCACAACTACTGTCACTTTTTTTTATTAATATCTTTTTCTTACAACGGAACTTCGTTAGCGAGTCCTTGTCATGGAATAAGTCATAATATTTTAATAGAAATTGGATGACATTTCACTGGTTCCATCAATTTTCATTGGACAGTGTCAATCCGGAGAACTCTGAGTGGGTCTACCTACCGGCTTTCCGTCTCCAAGCGTCATCAGTTCTTGCATTGTTGTTGTTTTCTATGAGATTGAGAGTCAAATTATTCTAGTCGAACACATCCAAGTGAATAATCTAAAAGTTAACATAGGAAATTCACCCTCATCTCAACAAAATAAAGCTTATGTGAATTTGCGCACATTCCACGGAATATGCCCGAACTTTATTCTTTTTCTTTTATCTTAGATAATTCCCTTCGATTCACTTCGACTGTGCGTTATAGAATAGAATAGAAATGAATGAATTTTATTTCATATAAAATACATAAAATAAATGTTATAATTACACTATCCACTAGTGTTTATACACTATCCATATTCTGCTATAGTTCGTGCCAAATAAATTGGCAATAGCGTGCCTTGATCTTCCGATGAACTACTGGTATTACTTCATGAGGAATACAAAATTTTCTACAACAAAAACGACTATTTAAAGCGTTACAGCTATCGCTTTGACCGCTTACAAATTAGTTCTGACCGAGAGATCAATGTACGCTATTTCCAATCCATTTGGCATGAACTATAGCTTTCATTGACCCATATAAGTACAATAGATTAAGCTATCCAGTGTAACAATCATTTGAAATGTATGAATCAAGTGTAGATATCCTAAGGGCGACAGCTACCGGTCTTCGTCACACGGGCTGCCTATTTCGTCCCAAGGGTGGTAAATAAAAAACCTTCCACCCTCCGTATTTTACGTTGTCATGGGATATCACCATGAATAAGATATAGACAAAATACGTGTCCCATGAAAGAGACACGCTGACCTATCACGTTCGTTCCTTATGAAAAATACAGTCGGGAGCCACTGATTGCCGGAATATTAGACTTGATTGCCTGTGCCTGTGAATCGATAAATAAAAATTACGTCAAAATAATTAATTACCTAATTAGGGAGTGGATGGAAGTGTAGTTTTCTGAGTTATGTACATTAGTTGAATACTAACCAATGCTCTTACGGTGAGGGAAAAGGTCGTGATGAAAACTGCACAATTATCCGACTGAATATGAAACCGTGATCCAATCTGGTCAGGTTCCCTTGGTAGCAGAGTCACGGAGGTCAGATGGCAATCGCTCCATTGTAATTACCTAATCTGCCAAATCCTGGATCATTGTCAAGGCGGACCCCGGGCCCTCGTGCGCGAGAGCACAACCGGGACATTAACGCCAAGATGAATATTTTTGTATTTTTCGCGCTACACCGACCCTTTAAAATAGAATAATAACCCGAATCGAAGCGTAAGGAGTGTGCTATCCATTCATCACCATTAAAATCTGACAAATTTTCCATCAAATAAGCACCGAGTTGACATTACAAACGAAATCAAAAACAGCGCAAAGCAATCACACCGGTGCACGCGGTGGCGTGATCACGACCCCTCTCTTCTCTCCTACGAGTTAGAGAGGGACAAAACACACTACAGGGTGTAGAATTACACTGTTATGTAAAGGAAAACATTGCAATTACACATTATGAGTGTTGTGATTGATGTTATTTGTGTAGCGGTAGGAGAAATTGCGTAATTTGGAGCCTGACGTCATGTGTATTTGTTTAATGGCTCTAGAATTTGCATCTGTTATGTCATATTGTGATATTATGTCAATAGGTTATCGACCTGGTATCTGTGATTCATGACCGCATTTGCTTTTTAGTTTTTGGTTGAGTTATTTCCGTCTTGAGTGACGACTTTCATTCGAGAACACTTACTTACTTTTGATCCTGGAACCTGGTTAGGCTTCCGACACAAAGATTCAAGATTTTGTCTCTATTCTGTGTGATTTGTTGATTAGTTTTTAATTTGTTACCAATGAGATTTTGAGGTTATTGTCAGACGATAGTGCGAGTTTCATCAGTCAGAGGATACTGGACAATTTGACAGGTCGAAGTTAAAAAAGGTTTATGTGTGTCCGTTGTGTCCTTGTATTTCCATGTCTGTGCCCTTTCTTATTTCTTTTGAACCACGAAACCTTGTTTTAATAATAAGAGGTTTACCGATGTGTAGAGTACATAATTCACAAATGTATGTTAATTTTTGACGTGAAACATCTTTAAAATTACTCTAAGTACCAACTCAGAAAACTGAACCATAACGAAAAGGTCTAGGTATAACGTCTTACCTTAATAACTGCAAAACTATTAGGCTAAGAAACATAAATCTAGTATCATTATTAAGCGTATATAGGATCCACCACACGGATCAAAAATCGGATGGGACATGGGTCGCTAATAAATTATAATGATCACTTTCACTGAGTTCTTCACTTTTCGTGAAGTGTTCCTATAACAAAATTCGATAACCAGAATTTTGCTTATGTGTTGACAATACCAGTTACTTAGACGGAACCATTGTCCTCTGAAGTGTTTCTAGTACAAAAATCATACAATCTCGACACCTGCGCTCGTGCAATTAGCATCCACGTATTAATCATTTATTTTCCTGGCGTTTCAACGCTATCGCGACCCTACACCCCTGCCATTAGGGGTGTAATGACTAATTCTCCCCTATCGGGTGTGCTCGGCAATTTTGACCTTTGCTGGGGGGTCTATGAGACCCCCGTGGCCGGGTTTCCGCCATACACGGATGCGGGGGCTCGTAAATCTACCGCGCCATGCCGCTTGTCGCCGAGTAATGTATGGCAGACATATAAAGAGAGGTGACTGAAATGAAATCGTTTGGCTGCGAAGTTGAAGTCGGCGTATTGAGATTTGAACAATGCGTTGTGATTCGTGTTCAAGTGCTTATTGTAGTGGGGTATTCCTGTTGTGTTTAGGCGGACACTGGGCCCTAGCGTGCCGCGCGGGGGCGCAACCAGGACATAACGCCAAGATGATGATTCCTGTTGTATAAGATTATAAATGAAAGCATGTTAATGGAACTTTGACGATTTTTACTTCATACTCGACAGGCACTTTAAAGGTAAGCTCCGGGTTTCCTACCGCGTACCTTTGTTTACGAATAGCCTGATATTTCGATATACCCTGAACTTTAAAATGTGTGATAATAAGCACGATAGTTTAAAAAATTTTGTTATGCTTGACAGATGGCCATTAGTAACCACACAGAGATTGCAAAAGTTATTACCTACTTTCATGGCAAGACTTTTGTCCGATATCTGTGAGTAACACCTTGTTTCCCAGTTCCTTTTTACTGATTAACTTTAATAGTAGTTTATGCAACTGTCATATAAAAGGGGGTATTAAAACATGAGTGTCTGTTTATCATACGAGGCGTAGCCGAGTATGATAATAGTTTGACACGAGCGTTTAATATCTAATTATATGCAGTTGCATACACTACTTTATCTACACTCATATTTTCATGTTAAAATTTCGTACCTAAAATTTTTTCAGTAACTGCGAGTCATTTCCTATGTATCTACGCGTCGAGGATATCAAGCGGCGGGAAATTCACTTCACCACTTTCACATTTATCTATTTATTTGCTTCAAACAAAAATAAACACAAATTACAACAATTAGAAAAAATATTCTGTTTAGCGGGAAAATAATTCCAAATGTACACAATCACAACCATAGACTATGAACTGATCATAAATATAAACAGGAATTTTGAATTTGTTGAAGACATTTAGGTATTCAGCCTACATTTAGCCGTGTCCCGGCGCCCGACAAAAATTTAAAAAAGAAAAGTGTTGCATAATGATTAAAAAGGTATTTTTCGATACAGCTGTAATGAAAATAGTTTGGGAAATGCTGTATCGAAAAGTAATTTTTTTAAATTTTATAGACTGGCGTGAAAAAAGTGTATCCTTAAACAACTGTTTTCGAATATGTAATTGGAACATTACGTTATGAGTGTTGATAAAAGATTATTAACAATGAAGCTTCCCTCCCTAAAATGCCTACTCATATAAAATCCAAATCTCCCTAATCCAGATTCTTGAATGTCGCTTATAGGAATCTCAACATCTCAGCTGAAGCCACATAATGAATAATAAAGAAGCCAAGATCTTTGACAGACTTTCTATTACCTTCCACAATTCGACATTCAAAGACACGTGTCGAAGAACATGGCAACCTTTCTACGCTAAACTATCAGGTTACCAGCTATATCCATACACCCGGCGTTGCACACATTAATTACCAGACGTTATCAGCGCCCTTTACAACTTCCGTGGCCACATAAATAACCATATCTCGCACCTTTCCTTTTCGAAAGTGGAACAAAAGGGGCCAAAGGAGCGTTTCGTCATACGGCCTGTTGTCCTGACGCGTGAGGAATAGAGTTTTTTTTTATACTACTCCGTGACAAACGAGCAGGCAGTACACCTGATTGGAAGTGGTAATTGTCGCCATCTACGATTTATACATGAAAATTTTATAAAACAAATATTCAGATACCGATATGCTATTCAACTAGTATGCGATAGGTACCGGGTGCGAATCCCACCTCGGCCTTGTACCAATGACTGTTTTCTTAGTTATATACATTAGTTTTATGCTAACCGATGCTTTAAAGGTTAGGTAAAATATCGTGATGAAACCTGGAATATGTAACCATGATCCAATCTCCACTGTAATTACCTGATCTTGGTCAAGGCGGAGCCCGGGCCCTCGTGCGCGAGAACACAACCGGGACATTAACGCCAAGATGATGCTGATGCAGATACCGCTTACTTTCCATATGATCCTCGTCAAAACGATAGCTTAATTTTATTTTGTGTTCGTGATCATTGTTAACGTTTGTTTCCTTCCCTTACTTTTGTTGGTCTTAGTGATTATTGGAAACCTTATATAAGTATGTTGTTACTTATTGAAATTAGTACCGGAAATTATATTATTTTCATTTGGATTTAATCTTCGTGGTGTGACGAATTGATTATCTACCCATATTTTGTATAACAATTATTGTACAAATATCTGTGGATAATCAATATTACTTTATTTATCACTTAACTCTATTAAATAATAGATGTCAATGTAATTTATATACTTTGCGATGTATATAATTATAATACTACTTGTCATCCGCGGTTCTTACAAGCGCGCGCGCAGTTCGGATCTCTGTAAACATACAACTATCCCGCGAGTTCTTTCAAAATCTTATTATTTTTCCCTAATCAAAAACAATATGGCTTTCGACCTAAGTCTAACACGATCTCTGCAACTGTAGACCTAGTAACAAATATAAGGCATAATATTGATGATAAAAAGATTGCTTTGAGAGTTTTCGTTGATTTGAAGAAGGCATTTGATACTGTCAGTCACGATATACTTCTGATGAAATTAAAAAGTATGGGTGTAGTAGGAAAAGTTTATGACATTTATAAATCGTATCTAACAAACAGGCGGCAAGTAGTAAAAATTAATAACCATCAAAGCGATTCCCAGCCTGTCACCTGCGGCATTCCCCAAGGTTCGATCCTAGGCCCGCTTTTGTTTCTCACCTACATAAACAACATACATGAGTTTGGACTAAAAGGTGATATCACTCTTTATGCCGATTATACTAGCCTTTTCTATTTTGGGAACTCTTTAGATTTGGTAATAGAACAAGCTCAACATGATCTAGACAGACTACATGTCTGGCTGCAGTCAAACCTACTGACCATTAACACATCAAAAACAAATTATGTGATATTCTCAGCTAAAAATAAAAAAATTGGAAACCACAGTCCTCTTATCATTAATGGAAAATATAAACAAAGCAAATAACGAAAATACTTAGGATTAGTCCTAGACAGCCAGCTTACTTGGAAGCCGCATATTGAAAAAATACGCAACAAAATCTCTTCTCTAACGGGAGCATTACGAGGTTGTGTGCGATGTCTCCCACGACATATTCGTTATACCATATTTAATTCATTGGTCAAATCTCATCTAGACTATTTAATTGAAATATGGGGAGCAACTGTAAAAACTAATCTAAAAAAATTACAAATATCCCAAAATAAAATTATCAAAACCCTATTCCAATATGACTATCTAACACCCTCTATCAAAATTTACACAGAAACAAATCTAATGAACTTAATGCAATCACACATATTTAACACCTGTATTCTTATAAGGAAAATTATTAACAAGGACATTCACTCGCAAATCACTTTTACAAAAAACTTAGATTTTCATAAGCGCAACATAGGCAAGCTAATAATCTCTGCTTAACAAGTCCAAGAACAAATTTTGGAAAAAACAGTATTTTATATGAAGAAGCACAAAACTATAATAAACTACCTTAGCATATTAAAGAAGCAAAATCTATGTGTACCTTTAAAAAACTATTGAAAACCCACATCTTAAAGAACTCATCGTTAATAGATTTAGATGATCTCCCAACTCACCATTATGTTTTTCACTTGTAACAAATCTTAATTACCAATATACTGTACAATTTGAACCCTAAAATAGGTCAACCCATACACTATTACACAAATAATATACCTGCATAAAAATAAATATAATACAAAACTACACCCACGCAAATAACCACCCACTATGTGATAGGCCTTAATAAACATATGTTGTTCCGTGCACTCGCAACAATTTGACGCATCTATAAACTTAAAAAAAATGTGATGCTAACACCTTCTTTTAATCTACCCTGTACTATTATTTTTTGTTTTTCTATGATGGACTCAAATTTAAAACGCCAATCGGGGGATATATTGTATTTAATTTGTGTTTTCTCTGTAAGTGATTTTTAATTTTTTTTTGAGAAAATTAAGTTTCTTAAACCTTAAACCGTAATATTAGTATAGACAGTTTACGATTTACTAAACTAACCTTTTCCCAATAAGCAGTATACTTGCTAGACCAAATAGCCAAGCTTAAGCAACGCTCGTGGACTCTCGGAACTGGATGGGTGACTGTTTCGTACTCGAACTTCGGCACTGCTACGAGCTGGACACTCTTTAGGTGTGACTCCTAATAACGTTGGCGAAGCAAGGTTGATAAAGCTTTTCCACTGGGGACCCTGAGATTGGTTGAACTATCTCGGAAACCGATTGGCACGCCGTGACCGTATATTATTATACCTTTTCCCGACACTTAGTCCTGGCGGGTGACTTTGAGATTTTTTAAGTCTAAATGATCTGCAGTTTCTAGGCCAAACGGTTTCGATTGAACGTCGATCTGTCAGTCGGCTTCTTATTTTATGGGATTTAAAACGAAAACTTGATATCACCATAGTTTTATCTAGTTGTAACCTTACAGTTGTAATCCTAAAGAATAGTATTTGATCTTCGATCCAGTATTACATAATCCAAACCATTACGTATCAAACGCACAAATTTCATTCATGCAAATGAAACTTCTGATCTAAAACTAGCATAAACGGAGTTTTATAGCCCCGGTTCTTCACAACACCACCTACGCTCGCCCGAAATAGTGGCCGGCCTACCCGAAACGTTGCATTTTATTTTCGTGTCAGTTCGTTGACCCCATCCGAGTGACGTATGGACGAACCGGGAAACGGTCTCAGTGCATGCAAATGTTGGCCTGAAGGATGACGGAGATCGTGCAATTACGGGAATGAGGCCAAACTTGGAGTCAGATTCGTCGATGTATGACAACGCAGCAGTAATTCTCTGCCCGAGACTTCAAAACAACAATCAAAATATTGTCCACTCAGAAAAGCCAAGTATTGTGCTAAAAGTGTAGTAATATCTGTGGTGCAACTAACAGGAAAATAATCCTGGTATTGGATAATGCAGCTTCAGCGATGCACCATCGCTGATGCTGAGACTCATCGTCATAAAACCCCGACCACTAAGTCAAGAGTGAACGACTGAGGAGGACGACGCAACTATAGTGAGTCTGTCATTGATACAGCCGCATACGGTGAACCTATTCGAGGTAAAGTCAGCTGAAAGGTCACTATATTAGTAAGATCTGGTAAGGCAAGTGGTAAGCGATCCACGAGATGGTGACACTGAGAGTACAGGTCTGCTGTTAAATTGAAGCGCTGCAATTGCAGCTATATTCTAATAAATTGATTAGAATAGGTTATAATATTACAGCAGTTGCTCCTGTCCAACAGCAAGGCTTATTGACGAAGGACTGTCTTCTTAATAGCCACTTCTAGTAGATTATGGGATTACAAACACACTCATTTGAAATCTCCATGAAAAAGAGGTATGTTAAAATAGTGTATCTGTATGCTGTCTGTAGCATCGTATCCCCCGAACAGTTGCGATTGACTTACGATTCCTTTATTTAAAAGTCAGTTTAATCGAGATGGTTTTTAGCTTTGTTTTATTGAAATCGGTTCAGTAGTTTAGGAAGTATTTGAGTTCGTATATTCGGGGGCTTACCGACGCTCTTCTGTCCCGTTTATTTCAGCCAAAAAACTACCCCAAGCCCTAAGCTACCTTCCAATATCGCGTTCGCTGCTGCGCAGGCGCCGTTGCCCAACGTACCGGAATGGCGACGGTGATTTACTGCGGGTGCTTGCGCAAAGTTCGCCGCGACCTTTGGAAATGCCGCGGTGGCCCTAGCTCCGTACGATCGTGCCGGAATACGGTATATCAATTAGTATTAGTAAGGTATTGTATTTGACTTGCATAAGTCAATATTGTCTTTCGGGGTACTGGATTTTGCACGCGACATCGTCCGCTTAAACTTCGGTTAAGTCTTGTTCCTACGGAAATTAAATCCATGAAGTTTCTAAAAAATATTTGTTGCAAACTAAACTCGCGTTTCTTTAAAATGATAGCTTGTGTATTATTCCTTTCTTGAAAGAGTAACAAACATCCACGGTTGTTGTCATTGAAACCATTTTATTTTATTATTAGAGAGTGAACGCTTCGTGCTTCAGCTCGTAAACAATATCTTATGATTAAAATAGAAAACTTGGTGATTGAATGAACTAACAACTGAATTATAGTAAAAACACATTTTTTAGACGTGCACGTCATCACGTGCAAGTGATCACAAATGTTATCTTTATAGACATCTTCTCTTGTAATCTATCTTCTTTTACAAGACGAAAATAGCTGACAGACTTTTCGGACTCGATTTACATTAAAGCGCCTGTTTGATGTAAATATGTATTTGTCGATTCCTTGATCACACTTACGTTAATCTTACCTGTTAGATACAATAGTAATATAAGTACCATCGTGGCTAGCTATCGCAGTATATGTATAAACATATATGTAATTTGTTCACATTTAGGAACTCCAGGTCTGTTAATTCCATATATTCGTTGCTCTATTGTAAAAATTTGACTGTATGTTTCTCTCAATAAAAAAAAACAAAATTATGTTATTATATTATAATACCGATGACGAGCCTATCCTGATCTATTTTGGTCCAGTCAAGCAACAATTACAGGTATGAGTAACTGGGACACACCTATCATATTATCTTAACAGTGACAACGTATGAATTTTTGAAACACTAGCGCATGCTTTTTGTTACATTGAAATCAAAGTGCATGAGTCGTAGATATCATGAGTTACCGCTTTCCATCAGCAGTCGGCTCGTTTGTCACGTAGTAGAATACGTTTCGACGTATTATGACAGATTTGATGAATGTCAGAATGGCAGAATGCCAGATTAACAGAATGCCAGAGTAACAGAATGCCAAATTAGCAATATGCCAGACTAGTAGAATGCCTGATGAATTTTTATATGACATTTTCGTATTAGGCAAAAACTTGAGGATTAGTGTCAGAAGGCACGAGGGACAATCTATGAAAATATCGCGTTCATCCTTCTCACTTGCGCCTTCCGAGGCCCTCAAATCCCAGCAGCAATACGGAAGCGTTCTCCGAGGGCCGGGATGATTTACTGATAATGTTTACCGGCTTTTAAACGCTAACTGCGTGAGGGAGTTTGCAGAAGGGCATAACACTCACTGCAGGACGTTAAGTTGTTTTATTGCCTTGGTCTGGAACCGACAGTGCAGTTAAATTGCTCGCAGAAACCGCCAGTTTCGACGAATACGAGATGTCTTTTTCGCGAGTTGTTTAAATTTTTATTTAGTCTACGCAATGACAAACAAACAGACCGCAGATGTCACTGTGAGGACTAATATAAAATTTCTCATGCCTGTTCCGCTGGGTATTTTATCTTTCAAACCGGAACACAAAAATGCAATCATCATTACTTGGCGGCAGAAATAGTTAAGGCGGTGGTACTCACCCAGGCGGACTCCTCAGGTTTGACAGAGTGCTACCACCTGATAAAGTTGTGTAAGGGGAGCCTTATTACGAATTAATGTCAGACCGAAGCCTCGGCTTCGGCTTCGGTTACCTTCCGCCAAAAAAAAACACCTTCGGTAAAACCGAATGTGTCACCGAAGGTGGTTTTTATTATTGTCGACAAATAAATTGCAAGTTAATTTTTTCATCATCTCTAGATAAATTTGTAGAGATGATTTAAATTGACTTTCTATAACATACAGCCAATAATTTTTTTACCAAAGGCCGAAGCCGATGCAGAAGTTTCGGTCGGACACAAATTTGTAGTACAACATCACGTACACCGGCCACCAGTTTCAAAATAATTGATTTTATTAATTATTGCTTGTAGCCAATCTTGACCAAAATTTCGGCTTTAGGCATAGGCTTCGGCCGAAGGTTATGGCGATAGCCGATTAATCGGCTTTGGCTTCGGCCGGAAATTTACCTTCGGTCGGACACTACTAGGAATGTAATGTAATATTTAACTCTCAAGTCTCAGTGCACGTTGATTTTTTTATTATAATTGAGAGAGCCAAATGAGCCGTTCACTCGCTTTTATTTTACGAAATTATTTTAGCGATAAGGCCGTCTGTTGCCATTTCATTAATTCAATAATTACTTTTCTTTCTTCCAAAACGGCTATACAGAAAAACTCTTCAAAATTTCACAGACACAAATTTCATAGACACTTAAATTGCCTTCGTAGTCAAACTTGTTCGGCACATTAAGCGAACTATAGACGTGGAGACTCAGCGGAAACATTACCATATCTCCTAAATGATCAAACTAATGATCACCGCACACACTCTATCTACATTAGAGGCGCCAGGGGACCCATCCCGGCGCTGTCCTGGCGACCGGCTTAAGCTGACCTGGCGACCCCGCCTCTCAATCAGAGTCCCGTATGTGGGTACGCCGAAATGAGGATCAAGTTATATCGGTCGGGTACTGGGAATTATCGCCGGCGACCAAAAATTGAAGATCTGGTTGCTTTGACTAACGCTCAGGACTCTGTTAGATGATTTTTTACGAATTTAAATGGAATTTTTTTTTCTACCAAATAATTATCCATAAAAGCATAATAAGTATTTTTAGTCATCTTGCTGTTTTGTCTTTTTAATTCGAAACAGACAATTCACACAAATTACAAAATCTCTTCTCAGTGACGACGGCGTCCTTTTCTATTTTTTTGTGCACATTTAATAATAATCTCGCTTTTCCCGTAAGCCTGAGCTCAGCTTACCCTGGACGTGTAACGGGGCTGCAGCGTGTGACGTCATCAAGAGCGGTCATTAGTGCCCTAAGCCGGGCCAAGTTATAATAACAGCGCAGTTTGCATGGGTGCCAGCGGATCGGCTGATGAAGGGCGTTATTAGGGCAAGGGGTGCCTCAAGGGCCCACTCTCGGCCCCGAATACAGTTTGATTATGATGTGCCGACTTCGGAACAGCGTTGAAGCTTGCAGAATGTAATCTTACACCGCCACCCGGGCTCATGTTTTTGTCACGGTGCTGAAGCCGTGTAATCGACTTCAAACTCAATTTGCTGCTCACTCCAATATGTTTTACAAGCCTTTCACGAACATTAGGCACACATTCCTCTTTTATATAGGCACTTTTCAACATTGTTCGCTCTACCATCACAACATCACGACTATTAAAGAGCTCATTACGCTCTGGAAGATTTCCATTCACTATCAGCCGCGGTTCTAAGCCTACACATACACTGGCTGTACTATACAGCTGGTATTGTGCATGTTAGTGCGGCTGCATAGCAACAGGGCGGAACAATGAATTACACGCGGCATTGTTTCCCGGCGGGGCGGGGAGCGGCGCGGGGGGAAAGTAAAACGCAATAAAGCTGTCACCTCGATAAGGATCGCGTCCGCACCACGCGACGGCAGGCTGTGTAGGGATGCTTGCCTTTACCCAACTGGATTTTTTAAACTAGGTTAACCGGCGGACGTGGGAGCTGTCAGTTTCGGCGACAGACCAGCCGGGAGCGACCCGGCCGGAGGTATTTTCCTCATTGCTCCGAATTCAGCCCAAGTAAAATAACAAAGAATGTTTGAAATTAATCAAGGAACCTTTTGTTCGAGCTGTAAGGGAATGCTAAAGAGGATATCTCCCTGTTACTTAAAAGCGAGGACCGTCTTATCGGCACAATTAAAAAGCGTGTATCCAACAACGCCCGGTCCCCCAACAACAAAACTATTCCGATATCTTTGTAATTTCCGACCGTTTCTCTCTGACGGACCGTAGCTGTGTTTAATTTAGCATTTAATTTATATTAGAGGGTGGCTCGGCGAGCTCTGCGTTTAACAGTGCCTTCGGGAGGCCGCCATTTTACCGTTGCCCCCCGCCCTTCCCGTGAAACTCTGTAATTAAAGGCATCGAAGGGTTCCTGGTAGGTTCGTGACAGGTCTAGGTATTCTGGCTGCTAGATAATTCACTCTGATGACTGTCTATTTGTCCACGAGTCGGCCCCACTCTTCCGCGGAGTTGGTTTGATTGCGCGCGCGCGGGACAGCTGATTACACTGTTAGCTTAACTAGGGGACATTTATTAGGCCCTGCCGGAGAAATGTCGCCGTGAAATTTTAACGCCACGGACACTGCCGTGGACGCGGTGGCGTTGGCGAACCAAGGCTGGGAAGGCAATGTTTAAAGCTCACTCCTTGGAAAGTTCTTACGCACTACGTACCATTCGAAACCGATAGTAAGATGGCGTTCTGCTTCTTACGAAACACTTCCTGTCAACGAAATGTAGAGTACTGTCTAAGTTAGTAGGTCTCAAAACTATTATTTAGACTAGCGATCCGCCCCGACTTCACACGGGTAGTAAGTAATCTTAACAAATTATAAGTACACCTAAACCATCATCATGAATTAGTCTGTCTATTGCTTGCAAAACCAATATCCTTGAGCTCCCGGAGCGTCATCTCCTGTGTCCTATGGCGACTTTATCTGAATAATAGCTTCAAGAAGCATATAATATGTAGATAATAGCGAAGAAAGTGTTACATAATGCATCGCTTAAATATGTAACAGAAGTTATAAAGTTAGAATCTATTTTCTTCGGCTATTGAAACGATATTGTAAGATATCGAGATTTGGTCAACTTGTTACCTAATGTATACAATTCTTTTTCTAAATTCTACGTACCTACACTACATTATACACAACAACTATCACAATCAAGAAGTACGTACCCAATCATTTGCTATCTGGATATAGAATAAAGTTTTAAACGTAGCAAGCATCCACTAACATTACGTAACCTTTGTCCCACTTTTGATGTAGGCCAACGTAATCCCAAAATATACATTCAGCATCCACTACCTCCCTATTATTCGTCAACGTACATCTCAATTAACATAACTTGGGACAGACCCTTCCCGTACCAAAAAGGTCCCTATATCTCTCCTGTTACAAGTAAAATAGGGCCGGTAATTGACGCCGTTAGCTTTGCGGCCTCGCTTCCACGCTTCTCAGAAATTGCCTTTCCAAGAGTGCTGGACCAGCAACACCAGCAATCTGTGGCCATCATCACGCCCCTTCCAGGGTTGATAGACAGGTGCCCAATAAACAGCTTAAGCGTTAATATCTCGCTTAAGATACCGTTGTGCGTTCAGTTTTATGATCCGCACTTGGAGATAGGGGCGGGCTGGCATCTTGGCTCCGGTTACGGTTTTCTTTGATAAAGTTGGTTGGTTCTGTGTCGTGTTTTGAGAGAATTTATAGTTGTAATGCACCCAATTGATTCAATCCAATTTAATTCATTTTATTTGTAAAAGTAGGTATGTATGTATGTATGTAAACTCTTTATTGCGTATAACTATATAAATAACAATAACAAAAGAAAATAAATATACATTGCAAAGGCGGGCTTATCCCAAAATGGGATTTCTTCCAGCTAACCTTACCTTGGATAGTCCGAAATAAGCTATTTAACGAGCGGTGGTAGCAATATCGAGTATTGTGCAAATTTTAATTTAACTACAATTCAATACTATGTACCATATACATATGCTATACCATAACAACTAAAATATATAATATATACGTAATATACTATAAATATATAATAATTAAAATAAAATAAAATAAAGCTCTATTGAATACTGAGGAAGTGCTTCTTCAAATGTTCCTTGAAGGAGCATGATGTCCGAGAATTCTGAATGTATTCCGGTAGTGCGTTCCACAGGCGCGCAGCAGACACCCGGAACGACTTTCCGTAACCCGCTGAGCAGTGAGACGGAATCGCGAGTAGGTAATACATAAGTTGCCATAGTTATTGAATTGTCCTTTACTTTTGCCCCATGGGAGCATACAAACATAAGATTAAAAAATTGAATTCAATATGCCTAACATTATTAAAATGAAATATCAAATATAAAAATAAAGAACAATAAAAAAAGGACAAATTGTAAATTTTTAATAAAAATTCAATAAATTATCAAGTCATAATCAAAATCAACAACTTACACAATAACAAAATGTCAAATTAAAATTAAAATCAATATAATAATAGAATGCTTAACAAATTCAATCACATAAATAAAAGTCATTAAAATCATGTCCATAAAGTTATAAAAATTTAAAACAGTAACACAACATCTTTCATAATATCACGGCAACTTACATCAAAGTAAATTATGGTCAGTTTTTTTCACATCGCCTACATTCTGATGAGGAATCATTTTTATTACTAAGAAGCCTTCATTATTAAAAATAGAAAAAAAGGCCGCCCAAAGCATAACTCTTTATTAGGTTTGATGCGAACAAATTCGCTGGAGAACAGTTGATAATATTTTCACACCGATACCATTATATTGTTTTGCTAGCAGCCCGATATCTGGAAACAACACCGGACGCGCGTTTATTTCTAGTATTATTTATTTTGACTTTAATGTGTGTAATAAAATAGCAATGACTATTTATTGCGGCACAATCCAGCTATTATTTTATTTTAGCTATATTTCTGCATTGATTCATTTCTGCCTTTGGCAAAATGTAAATAATTTATTGTTGCCAGGGAGTTTGATACCAAGTAACCTTGGCTCGGACTGCGAAGAAATAAATATAATAATCATCTTGGCGTTAATGTCCCGGATGTGTTCTCGCGTACGAGGGCCCGGGGTCCGCCATGACCATGATCCAGGATTTGGCCGATCAGGTAATTACAGTGGAGCGACTGCCGTCTGACCTCCATGACCCTGCTACCAGGGGAATCCGACCAGATTGGATCATGTTTACACATTAAGTCGCCTGTATGCGCAGGTTTCATCACGATATTTTCCCTCACTGTATGAGCATCTGTCAGTATTCAACTAATGTAGATAACTCAGAAAAGAGTCATTGGTACATGGCCGCAGTGGGATTCGAACCCGGTAGATCTCGGTTACTGCGAAGAAATAAATGCAAAGTTGAAAACGTAATATGTTTCTCTGTTTCAATAAAGATTTGCCATCGTCCTTGAGATATCGGCAGGAATGCGCCGGAACTAATCGCATTACACGGTTGCGGAGCTGAAAGCGATTCGTCACATGCACCTATTACATAACACAGTTTTGATATTGAATGGTCAGTAACACAGGAGGTATTTATGTTGATACTTCACTCTTAAGTCGGGGTTACGTGGGAAATAGATGCCTGAACCTGCCGATATCAGGAAAGAGACCTTGTGGGCGACCCAAGAAGCGATGGATTGACATCGTTGAGTCGAATGCGAGAGCCAACGGCTTGCGACGCGTAGGTGCCGAAGACCGGGCGAAGTGGAGAAGAATGAGCAGGAAAGCGGACCCTGGCAGAGGCCGGGATAAGCGCTAAGACGATGATGATGATGACGTCACTCTAAGTCAACAATTATCGTGATTATACAACAGATTGTGTTTTAGTTGTGATTTGGTCTCGAATTAATTAAGTGGTTTCTCGACGCTGTAGACTTTGGTCACGTTTTATTTTTTGTTCATTAGACTATCCAGTTCGAGCTGGTTCGAATCGAATTCTTGAATATTTATACAACGATATGCATGTATTGTGTTTGGAACTGGTTCTCAGCAGAATCTTAATAGCCTAATTTGGATGCGATCCAGTAGATTGATCTTGTCAATACATATTTATCAGAGGCAAATATTATTTGTGACATGTAGACGTAAGGTTTATATTGATGACCTGAATAATAGTAGGTACTTATCTCGAACTACGTTTTATATATTTTTCCGTTGTTAAATTTATTTAAATAATTAGCTACCTTTTTCGACTCCCGGCTGGTATATAAACAAGATATAAGTAGGTAATTTTCCTTCAAAACCAGTTTCGAAACCAGAAGGAAAATTCTTCTATCGAAACCAGTTAGGTAGACAGAAACTTTTTACACATTATTCACTAGAATTTGCTCACGGCTTCATGCGAGTCGAGCACTTTATGAAGGTACTGTAGTCAGCATATCAACCTACCCCCCCAATCAGTATTAAATTGCTATGGATGCGCGAACAAACCGAAAACGGCCCAAAGTCTAAACAGGGTAGGTTGAGATGCTGTCTTCGGTAGGTACTTGTAATACGGTTTATTTTTCACAATATATTCTCACCCACGATTCACACTATCCCGATGGGAATATCCAATAACAACTCACATAACGTGACAAGACAACGTACCAGTGCTTCTGAATTTTATGTTTCACGAAATCTGATAATGCTATGAGTAGTATTTACATTCTACAAGCTGTTTCCAGCCTTGCTGTAGCTTGACGTCTGATAACTTTCTTTATCAAGATCAAGACTTACACACCGATGGCCGCGTGGCAAGAAAACGAAGTAATTTTAATGGTATTGCTTATCGTATTCAGAAGTTGTTTTGTATATAGAAGCCAGTAGGAGACGCTATCAATAGAATGCCCACTTATACATGATGAACTGTACAGTGGGTGCTAATTCGGATCAGATGCAGTTCGAAAACTCTTTTAACCAAAAAGTTTCATACAATAACTTTAATTATTTTTACTAGGTACCCAAATAAAAAAATACATCAGTCACATGGGAGTGATACCCTTAGTATTGCAAACGTCCAAAGGTCGCAAGCTTGTTTTCCACCTTAGTCGTAGCTAAATAAAAAATAAAACATTAAATAGGCGGCAGGTAACGCTTATCATCAGATGAGCTATAGCCTCATTTTTCACTAGAATGTTCCTTTTAAAACCATTTCATACGGTTTCGGTCTCTCTCTATCCCCTCCCCTACCCGTGCGTCGGCGTCGCCTACGAAGCGCCATCATAACCGCGTCGGCAGATAGAGGGTAGTGTCGTAAAACGGAACGCGTTTCCCGCGCAAATTATGATGGGCCGAGCGAAGAGAGCACTTCGATGCGCGCTCGTGGGCGTGTTGTTCGCAAGGACCACTGTCCTTGATATTTATAACTGTTTATGTGATTTCACTACGTCCTATAAAACTGAACAAGTCGAAATAATGACCAAATTTCAGCTCAGTTATGTTTTGTTTGTTGTCAAGAGAGGCATTCACGGTCAGACAGTCCACCCGACGGAAACTGGCCACCGTCGTCGGGCGTCGAGCGGATGCGGTGCCGGCCTTGAGGTAGCTGTAGACATGCCTTTTGAAAAACCCCATGTTGTGCAATGGAAAGACTTCACGAGGGAGCTCCTTGCACATCTTTCATGTGCGCGGTAAAATGGCTCGCGATGCCCGTACGTTACTTGGATGCTGGTCTTCAGTTCACGTGGTTCCCCTGAACCGACTCGAATCCCTTCGACATATTATCAGTATCATCATTAGCCATGCCAGTCCACTGCTGGACATAGGCCTCCCCCAATGAGCGTCCAGCACCCACTTGCAGAGTGTCGCAAATCGCTGCTAAACCTAGCCGGCATACAATATGTAGAAAAACGTTTAATACATAAAAGTATAACTCGAGCCATTTATCCTTCATTTGGGAACTTGCAATGCTAGTATAGTGACTTAGAGGCAGAAATAGCGCGGTGGTAGCCACAATGAGTTCTTAAGTTTATCAGCAATATGTAGATGCATGCGCGCATTATAAGCAACACCTTTTAAGGACAGCATTAGAACTAGTAATAAACAAGAACTATCAAGAACGACAAGCAGTAACGATAAACAAGTAATTAAAAAATTTAAATAATAATAAATGCAATGTAAACAATTGAAGTTGGTCATACACTATAAATAGCACGATCGGCAGGTACTTTAGACCCACATAATTTCAAATTAAATGAATTGTAATTTAAGTTAGTTAATAGTGTGTAATTTAAGTTTTCGACCTCTAAAATATAGTCTGTGCTACCATTATATTTTATGTATAGATCTTAAACGCTTGCAATTAACTTACAGGTGCAGATATTTATTGTACGAATAAACCTCATTTCATAGTGATATCCTACAGACATCATAGATAACATGTTTAATTTCACGCGTGTGGTTAGGTTATAGATATATAATCTTGGTTTAAGGTAGGTCGAAATCTCTTAAAATTGTATCTGAAGTAGGAATAGGACTTAAGGCGACAGGTAAACTACAGTTTTTGTAAGGTTTCACATCACACTCCCAAAGGCCTGCTGGAAGAGATTTCTTTAGAAATAAGTAGCGCCTGTTGTGCCATTTATTACTTTGCCTGTTATTTGCTATGTATTTCTTGTGTACAATAAACTGTTAAATAAATAATAAATAAATAAATAAGGTACTTTACAGTTAATACACGACTGCATTCTTAAATATTTGCCTTCCCAGCGCATCATTTCGTCACGGAGCGCCTTGCGAATAAAAATACAATCACATCTAAAACAATACACCACTAACGGCTCTATCAGCCCACTTATTTTATTCCATTGTATCATTCAATTCGATTGTAACATCTGATAACCTGAGCCTTTGTATTTCCGTGGTAATTTCACCGAAAACACCGCAGATAATGACGACCCCAGCACACGAGGACGGCAGGGTGATAAAAGCGATAATATGTAAAGTGCGATAGATTGGGGCGATAAATTGAATTTGCCGTTCTAGTTGGTAGCGAACGGGCGGTGGAAAGCGGCCAGCGGACTGTGTCTCCTACCGGGCGGCGTGCGCGGGCGCACAGGACGAGGCGGTGCGGTTAAGGTCTATAGGCTTTACGGTAAGGGCTAAGGGCAGACTAAGGGCGGCACGGCTAAGGGGTACGGGAGCGAATGATTGACGGAGACAAAACTTTTGTTGACACGTCTTGAATGCTTAAACTTTACTATAATTTAGGGTGATGGGTCGTCGGTCCAAACTGGATCACTGCACTGGCCTTTAGATTACGATGTTTTCTTGTGATGCGGTTACTGCCTATGCGGTATCCGCAGTCCACTTGAAAAAGTCGACATCAAAAGCCTGAGGCTGATTTTTACTATGCACATACTAGCCAGGAATTTGATTAAATATTGAGTCCTGACTGAGTCCGATCCAGCCTAACCATGAATTGTATGGTGAGTAAATCGCTCTTATCATAATAGCTTCGCCCGGTTTTTTTATAAAATCGAGCATGCAGGTCACCTTATAGAAAGTGATAGTCGCAACCCATAGCCACATACATCACCGTGGGAGTCGCGAATGCGTGCCGTTTACGGGGCAGGTGGGAATAGTTCTATCGTCCCCGGGAGTTTTGACCCCGTTTAACGAGGAGTATTGTCCAGATATTTACCCCAAGCTAGTACATTTATTCCGACAAATCCGCAGGGGCGACGGGAACGACGCGGTATTTCTACAGTACCGTAGTGCAATGGACCCGCGCGCAGCCCTCCAGATGGGTATCGCTTAACAAATACGGGCGGTTGTTTCAGATGCTAAGATACGATGCTATATTCGATAAGGCGTCGGCCGAGAGCTGGACTGGGCTGGAAGGCCTACTTCTTCAACCCTTGCCTGCCTAACAGATTTTCTATGTCAATCGCTTGACCTACAGGTAAGCGGGTTACCTGATGGAAAGTGGTCACCGCTGCCTGTAGACATTAGCAACACCAGGGTATCCAATGCGTAGTCTTCCTCTAAAATGCCGGGACAGCTCTCGTAGCAAAGGGGTGAATGATACTCTAATGCCAAAGCCGCAGCTCCTCATGGAGCACTGGAGACTTCGCTCACCGGCAGAAATATAATACTATTTAATTTTTTTTTTAAACCATACGGTATGCAAACAGGCAAGCGGACCACCTGATGGAAAGTGGTCACCACTGCCTATAGACATTATTGATATTGAAAATAGTATTGTTTGTCTGCGGTATTCAATTCTCAATTCTTTATTGTGCTTCACGTTGTACAAGTTGATGTTACAAAATAGTAAGTGACTCAAACAGGACCCTGGAGGGCACAGCAACATTGGGTACATTTACATTTTTATACAAACAATTAACAAATAAACTTTAAATAATATGGGTGACTAATTTGTAACACGATATATTTCCTTTTTGAACCCCATGACGAAAAAACAAGAGGGTTGTTAGTTCGACGTGTGTATATGTGGCTTTGTATAGGTTAGTCTGTCTGTGGCATCGTAGCTCCGAACGGATTTACCAATTTCGATGCGGTTTTTTAATTGAAAGCCAGTTCGATCCAGAGGCTTTGTTTCATTAAAATCGGTTTACCAGTTTAGAAAATATTTAAGTGTATAGGTAGCTAAGTAAACTTGGTCTGGGTTATCTTACTTATTCAGTTAGGTTATATACACCCTTATAAGCAGCCTTATTTTATTCTTACATACATACATAATGCGCACGCCTGTGTCCCACAGGTGGGGTAGGCAGAGACTATGGACCGCCATTTTACTCTGTCCTTACACAACACCCCAGCCTCGCATATATCCACAACTCTTTTCATCCACTTCGGACCCTACATTTTATTCTTATAAGGATAAAATAATGTCGCTTTCCGCGTCTGTCTTCTAAACTACGCAACGAATTTTGATACGGTTTTCGTTAGCATTTAGAAGATTCCTTTCGGAATGTAATACAAAGAGATGTTTATAGTGAAAACTCGAGAACACGCGTGAAAAACCGGGATGAGTAGCTAGTAAATAAAAAAAACAAGACAAGTTACAATTACGTCACTTTCCTTACGCTCGCGACCCCCTAGATTGCGTAACAGCTAAAAATAGTCTGCTATTTGGTTACACTACTTTTCCAAAGGAGTCCACCGGTGAATTATTGTTACGAGAGGGCGTGAGGGGGACGCGTATAGCCTTCGCAACGCGAGTGAGGGAGTGGGGCGCCGTTTTGTTTTTCGAAAACAATGCTTCTGGACGGATTTACGAGGCCTAAGTTTGAGCCCATTGTTTTTGGAGCAAGCACAAAGGACCTCCTTATTTATTAGTAGAACCTGGTGTTATTCCGTTGGTAAATGAAAACGTTATACTTCAATGAGCGTAAGGCTTTTTGTGAGGAAGTTCCTTTGCTTAGAAGTTGCAGCAATGTTTAGCCCCTTTCACACGACCCTTTTAAGGAAGACCTATATTTAATTTTGTTGTCCGTTACTCATTTTGATCGCGATTACTTTGGACTCGATCAAAGCAAATGGTCGGTATAAGAGGTTGCGGATATCGCTCGGGTGAGTACAACCGTCCTATCTATTTCTGTCGCCAAGCAACAATGTTTCTATTGTTGTGTTCCGGTTTGAAGGGTAAGGTAGCCAGCGCAATTATAGGCTGGTGCCCACAGCACAATTCCGCCATCGCACCACCCGCCATGGGCTGGGTACTCATCCCCATTACGTGGACCCTCTAGTGGTGTCCACGCGAAGATTCGAAAGAACGTTTCTCGCTCGTACGATTCAGATGTGGAATTAGCTCCCAGCCACAGTGTTTCCTTTGGACTATGACATGAGGTCGTTCAAGAGGTATATTAGAGGTTTCCTTAGAGGCGGGCAACGCATTGGTAGCACCCCTGGTGTTGCTGATGTTCATAGGCGGCGGTGACCACTTTCTATCAGGTGGCCCGCATGCCTGTATGTCTGCTGAATGACATAATAAAAAAGGCATGAGGCACTTCTACGGTTCTGCTTCCTTAGTTAAAGTTACCGCAGCCTGGGACTTGAATAAAAAATACACTATTGAGCAATACAGCATTACCAAACAAATGTAGTTTTGCCACGCAGCTTTAACTTCGCCCATTTAAACCTGAAACACAGCAATGCGACAGTTATTCATGAAATTAGCTTTTTGTAGATCTGATGGGGCGGGTTAATGGCGAGCTTGTCCGGTTAACCGGCCGGATATGATTCCCAGGAGAGACCTTGAAACGCTATGCGTAATGTAACACGTCGTGGTGGAAAGTATTAAATTATGTACAATGGCAATTATACCGTGTACTTAATGGCGACGTGAAATACTGACCCTCGCCTTAATGACGCTCCATTTACGTTTTATGTCATAAAATCTATTTTAAACATGCTACCAATAGTAGTCAACAATAAAATGTGTGCAGCTACTAGCACTTAAATTTCTGTCTACAATTTTTTTGCCTAGGGAGGTCAAACGGTGTACTGGACGGTGCACGGCAATCGTCAGTCCAGGACATCAGGAACCTAATGAATTTGGAATTTTCGTCTATCAATATAAACTGTCAGCTACAAAATAATGTTATCTTTTGTTTTTTATCTTAAATTACAGTTTCGTGTTTTTTATGAGAAGAGTATTAATCAGCTACAGTTCAGTTATAGAGTTCTGTCAAGGCAGGAAGACTAGATCTGGGAAGCGTACCACCGATGAGTTATTTCTTTAAATTTTTTTTAAATTATGCCTGTTTTTTTAATGGCAACACCGAACCTGGGCTTCTATTTAGCACACCACACATGAAACTTAAAGACTTACATATATGACTTGTAACTATTATGTGTTAGTGCAAGCTAGTTGGACTTTAGCACCACAACGAGCCCGCCACTGATGAGGTGTGCCTCCTAATACTTATCGCTGGCGAATCGAGATTGAACAAGGTCTTTCCCTGGGAACCCCAAGACTCTGTTGAACAGCCTATGGGGCCGATTGGCATCTCCTTGGCATTAGAACCGCATCTACGAAAATTCCATTTATGTAATTAAGCAGATATTACAACTTACTCCTTATAGAGACAAGCAAATGATTGATACCCCTGCATGTCCACCATGACAACTTAAATCCCTCCCTAAGCCATCTCAGGGAACAATAGCCATCCGCCCCGTGTCCGAAACTTGGTGATCTAACTCATTTGTCAATTGCGACGCCATCTTGTGACGTCACAGATCTACGGCGCCTCTGTCGGTATTAGCAGCATAGTTATTAATCACGTAGGTTTGGGGAAAGTTGTGATGGGTACAATAATTATTATTATCAGACTTCGTTCGAGGATATACCCATATCAAGGGATGTTAAAAGTTTGAAGAGTATATCTGTATGTGCCATCGTCTCTTCTCAACGGCTAGACCCATTTCGTGATTTCCTTATTTTGGAAGTCAGTTTAATCTGGATGGTTCTTAGTACAGCCAATTGTTTCATCAAAATCGGTTCAGCACTTTGTTAAATATTTCAGTATGTAGACTTCGTCGGAGGTATCCGACACCTTGAACTGATGCGAGCCTCGCCTTCTGATGGCTGTCTTTTCTTTCTCTAGCAAGTTACCACGAATGTGAGAGAGAGAGTAATATAGAACCCTTGTAGGTTATGTGTGAGACGTTTTTGAGAAATTTTATGGGAAAATTACATATTGTTTACCTATAATGGGATAAACTATAATGTTGACTTACAATGGCTTCCTCGTAGTCAAGACAGTTGACTAATTTATAAAGTACGGCATACTAACAATTACGTCATTGTAAATTTTAGAGTCATGTAAATTTGTAAGAAAACACAAGTATATGGAAACAAGTATATCATCCATAACCTGCGTTAGACAAAATGATCGCAATTTTAATAAACTAAAATCACCTTTTTCTAAATTAACTATATTTACAAGTGGTTCTCACGCTATGATGGTTAAGATTTACTATCAACATAAAAAATATTAAATTTTTTAAATCATTTGTCAATGAACAGAAATCTTTTCTTGTTCAAAAGTGTTATTATGATATTAATTAATTTTTAACTGAGCTTGAATTAAGATAATCCGGCACACATCTATTTAATTATATAATGACATGACATAAATGACAATACTGATAATAATAATTAATTGCTATACAGAATGATATCCAACTAATGTATCTACTACCTTTTCATTATTATTAATATTTAATTATAATTTTTATATGCAACTAATTAATTATAATTTTATTAGGAACTTACATTGTACTCCTAATTAGATACTTTAGTTATGTCATAATGTAAATAATGCATGCTCTATCTCACTTTGTTTGCAATGTTAACAGGTTGTCACACGTAAGTACCTACTATATAATATTGTGAAATTTTTAAAACTGTGATACGCAGTTATAAATTATATGATATGATAATCTCAACACAATGCAATGGATTGATACAAAGGGAAAGTCCCAAATTGCCGAACCGTTTTCAATTAAACAAAGCTGAGTGCTATCTCTATTAAACTAGCACAGATGCCGTCAAACACTCATGCGCTCATTCTGCGTCGGAGGTTAAAACATAATTTGAAATCAAATACCTAAATATTTCCGTCACTTACCACCAGCTGAGATGGCGGTCAAATGCCTGGCTAGTAAAACCATAAAAAAAAAAATGGGTTAGGCGTACTGCGTAGTTCCATTAATAATAATGCTGTACCTGTTTTGTTATTTTCTTAATAACAATAATAATATTGTATACCTGTTATTGAGCACAATAAACTGTTAAATAAATAATAATTTGAGTAATAATCACTCTAAGCAATAATCACTCAAATAAAAAGAAACTGAGTACCTACTTATTTATTTGGTCGATTGGACTAGACAGAAAAGTTGCCAACCTTTCCCATAACAACATCAAATAAACACCATCACAAACGACAATGTACAGTTATCGAGTAATTATCTTAATTGAACCTTAAGAATCCGGAATCAGGCTTAACCTTTTACTTTATATCTAACGAGTGGTTCAAGCTATCAGTTAGAGATGCGCCACACTGTGCAAATGAGTTAACTCATTTTATGAAGCTTAACTCAAACTCAACTAAGTGCTCACATTTTGCGAGACCCTGGCATGAGCCTGGATTGATGATGATGGAGTAATCAAGATAATAAAATATCATGTACAAAAATAGACACATGATGCAATGCTATTTTAAGTTTACTGAAAGATAATGCTTGCATTGTTGTGTTCCGGTTTGAAGGATAACAGGCATGAGGCATTTCACCTTAGTCCTCACAGTGACAACGCACATGTCGTTCTGCGTTTTCGTTACTTGCAACCCAAATGTATGAATTCTATATATTATAGGCGATAGTTACCACACTCCGTCTGGCTGGGGGGCTGTCTGCTCATTTGTCACTGAGTAGAAAAAAAAAGCATGCGCCACCTTCGGTCATATCACACTCTTACACGGTTGCCCTCTAAGCCCATGAACAGCTTTGAGCAGCGCGTTGTCCAACGAAACTGCTATCGAAAACTCCCTACTATTCCTTAACCTTTCCATTAGGTGGCCCACTTGCCTGTTTGTCTGCTGTATGACATAAAAAATGTTTTACTATGAGATTTTGTGAAAAGATAAGCTTTATATCAACTTGTCTGAACAAAAAATAGCGTAATGATTTGTGACAACAACACTCAGAAAACGCGTTACCTACGCGACGCGTTACTACATGACGGCGTCAATGAAGCGCCGAGTTGTGTTGTCACATCTCCACTCTACAATCAAGGCAAGAAAAAGCGCTTAGCAACAAAGAGACAATGTTATCCGATGCAATGCCATTGTTCGCTGGCTGCTTGCATGATGGCGGGCAGTTAGGGGGGAGGGTGGGGCGCCAGTAAGCGCGGCGGCTGGAGGGTGGGGGCTCAGTGCAAGCGAGGCGTATAAGACTATCTAACCATAAGTAGTCGCCTTACAAGCCAGACAGCTGTGTCGTTTCTCGATTTTGATGTGATCTGGATTATGGTACCTTTAACAGGGCTGAAGTGCACAAATATCTAGGTACATGTATAAAAGTTCTACCATAAATTATTAAAAAAAGACTAGCCTAAGTTCAGTGTAGTAAAAAGCTTTCCATCTTTATTTTTAACAATTTCGACACAGACACGCAGAAAATAGGTCAAGATTAGATTTATAAACGTAGTCGATTGATTAATTATAAGTTATTTCATTGAAGCCTGAATTAAAACCAACAACAAAAAATAATTTGAATGTTTTTGTCCATAGTTGGTAAGATTGGAAGTCGCGTGAATTTCACTGTCATTTATTGCGATTTCTGGAGTAGTATCTCTCAACATAAAGGGGAGGATCCTCGCAGGTGGTAACTACACGATCTAACTCTATTCAATGCCCAAATCAAGCCAGCATCCGCCCATCCCGTGGCCGCACACTCTGCCGCGTTGAGAAACTGCCATTAAGTCGATTGTTTCATTTTGTTGAGTTTAAAATCATTAACATTCATTCATTAATATTCATAAGAAAATAACCACGCTAACTGTTCTGTTTACAATGTCATTTCGTTATTTTATTATTACTCACATAAAATGTCTTTGTTTAATTAATTCATAGCAATTAAAATACATAAAGAATACAAGTTAGCAACAGTTTAATCAACATGATGGTATATAATTGCGTATTGTTTGCGAAAATGGCGAAGCTGGTGCAGTGCGAAAACACTCTTACGTAGATGCGTTTGTGCTGACTTCGTTTATACTTACCATATTAATTATTTTAAACGACTTAAGTTGTACTATTGATTCCATGATTAATTAATCCATAATCTACCTAAATGATTTGTAACTAATGTTATCAATAAAGAATCTCAATCTAAATATGAATCTACCAGTTTTCCTAAATTTTATTGTGGTGTCTTGTGCTTGCGGCGACTACCATCTGACCCGGACAATCCTGGAAACGTTGCCCTGAGCCTCGTCGACCTGACCAGCCGGGGGAACTACGAGCAGGTGAGGTTGGTTTGCGTTCATGTGATGGAAGAGCCTCTTACCCTCGTTTTGAAGGTACTCGTAATATAGCAACTCGTTCGGGAAATATCGGAAGATATCAAATTACTCTTCGTAGTTTTATATTTTTTTAAGAAACACTATCTTGAATACAGAATAAACTGAATTTATTTTCATAGATAATGGCGGCCACAGCAGGAAAACGAGTTACAATACAAAATCAATGTCGTATAATAGTACTGCCATCTTACTAATGCAACAACGTATATTACAGTTACATTTTATGTTCATATTTCCAACTAAAATTTAACTGTTAAAGTTAAAGTTTTTACGTAGAAAAATATAAACGAGAAAATTATTTTAACTAAACAAAATCTGATCCCTTAAAGAAAGGAAGCTTAAGTTGGCAATGTTCTAGTCAAAACATCTGCTGATTGATCTTTACTTGGAATGTAATTTAGTTTAACTAAACCCAACTCCACCTTTTCTCTTATGAAGTTATACTTAATTATCATCTACATTTTACCGACTACAATTGTACTCATCTATTATCTAGCGTCCCTTCAAATATCTTCACAAAACTATCTGAACTATACAAATCCAGACGTCAGACATAATTGATAACATCCGAGATTTGATTCCGCGTAGATATAACCGACTCTACGTGAGGTCACACTGCTATCGGAGCTTTGCAAGCTTCCAAAGCTCCGCCCAGGAATAACAAGGATTATAACTGACATAATTCGGGGGCTTTTTGAGTTGTTTATTCACTGTCGCTTATTTTCGTACGCAAATTTGTCAGTAAACAAACAAATGCTAAGTGCTGAGCCGTTCGGCCCACTTTATAGCGACAATTCGTAGTAAGCCAAGTAATCAGAAAAATTTTTGATTAACCACATTTGAAACTAATTCGCTTTTTAAGTGGACCTTCGGAAATATCTTATAATGTAATGCCAATAGTAGAATCAAAATCAAAATCCATAAAAAATTTAAAATACCTTGATTAATCAATCTTGCATCTCTATCTCTCTCTCTCTCTCAAAATAAGTAGTTGGACGTCATAGCAATATGACATCACAAGTTGTTTCGAAAGTTATTGTTGTCACCCATATAGGTATCATTTTCTTGTAAATAGGTATATAATTGGAGCTTGTGATGGAGCTTACAACGTCGTACCACAGGTATGTGGTCCTCTTGTCTCTCGAGACCTCTCCTTACCGGCTGCGAACTATGCGACCATCAATTGCCACTATAATTTTGAAATTCTAAGAGCCGTATCGGTCGCCTTGGTACGGATATTGGCAATCTCGATCTTATAGCTAAAATAAGGGGTGTTTGCTATAGATTCTGGTAATTTACTAGACAATATTACACACAACCGCACACCAACACAAACATATACACACATCACATCACATTTTGTTAATTACGGTTTAAAACACTTTTATACACTAGTTCCACTAAATATTGAATACACAACACAAAATGTCAAATACATATTTTTAACGTACACTCTACCTTACGTTTACAAGTTATAATTTACTAATTTAGTTTTAGTTTTATGAATACGTTTTATTGTAGATACTTGGTTCTTACTCCTCTTATCAAGAACATGTGTAGTTATCGAAGAGGGGTGCCCGCTAATTAGGCTTTGCCTAAAAGGAGATACCAATCACTGATCTTTATGTGTAATGTAATTTTTGAAAAGTAATACAGATTATTTAATATTATTAATTTTGTAGATATTTTCCTTTTTGGATCACAAGTCACAAAGTGAACTGGTTAAATGATTGCTACGGGCCATAGCCAAGTAACAACCATGATAAGTTTAGGTTTTGTTTAGCCATCAGGTTGTAGAAATGTTCTGACTATTATTGTAATATTCCACCCTCACACATTAAGCAAGCACGAAAGTTAAAGATAGCAATGCGAAGGTCAGCAAATATGAGGGAGGAAACCGTGTTTCCTGGTTACCATTAGCTTAGCTTCCGGGACCTCCATACGAGTAAACTCACCATTGTGGAAGGCAAATATAATGAATAACGCTGTCTCTTGTTTGTATAGTAGTGGTAATAATTTGTGAAAGTATACATATTTATTACCTAGGACACAAAGGGGAATAAGGAAGGGCTTACGAATGTTGTATGAATTCCGTGCTGTGTGACGTCATTTAACGATGAACAAGTTAGTACCTACGGTATGACGACCTGAGTGGTTCAGTTGGTTTACATGCCCGTCTGTCACGCAGAGGTCTCAGGTTCGAGCAGAAATTGTAATAATGAATTTTGATTTCTGGTTTGGATCTGGGTGTTATATGTATCTATAAAAGTAAATAAGTAGCCTATCAGTGCTCTAGTACCATATGAAACAAGCTTAGCTTACTTTGGAGCTAGATGGCGTTGGGAATGGTCAAAGCATATTATTGTAATTATGTAGCATACCTGTCTAGGAACAGCTTTGAAGGCTACATTTATTGAAAAAATAAAAATAGGTTCATAGGTATTTATAAACAATATTCCAAATACAACCTAAAACGAAACGTAAATAACTATACACAAGTCAAGCACATAAAGCTACCCTTGAACCATATACATGAACATTACTCAGCCGGTTGGCGCTTTGCGGACGTTTCAGTCGAGGACAATGCCAAAACTAAGAAAATTAACCTAATACTGTATGACCTCTCTGCTGAGTGGTCACAGTAAAACTTTACGAGAATGCGCATCTTTATGTTTGCCGCATTGTCTTAATAAGAGCAGAGTCTAAGACGTAGTTGTTGAAATCATACTCTCTAGTGTAGAATGTCAAAAGTCAAAAAGTCAATAGTCAAAATTTCCTTTTTGAGTAGGACATTAACGGCGGCTTACACAAAATTCATACAAAAAATAACTTTAAACGTCATTTTTAAACGTGTTTAAGAATTTGGTGCAAGCCGGGCTAAATATCTTTTTCAATCGTCAAAAGGACGGGGTGGGAAAGAAGGAAGAAAACTTGCACTGATATGTCGGCCGCCTCTGTGTGTTTTCTTGTCGTGGACATAAAATGATAATGCAGACAATCAGAGATATAGACGGGAATATAATCTGAGAATCTGTGAAAGCTAGTATGTCAACATTCACGAACCAGTGACGGTAATTGGTTCTTTAAATAAACTAACGAGAAAAGAAGAACTAATTGGAAAATCTAGCACCATGCCTTGACATGTTCCTCCAATTGGTTTACATCATCTAGCAAGGATTCTTCTATCCTATTAACATAACTGCGAAAGTTTGTTAGAATAGATGGATGTTTACCTGCTGAATAATAAAATTTTGCGGTATTGTGGCTTCTAACGACTAGTAATACCATAATAGTAACCAATACACTTAGGCTTCGTATTTACAAAAATGCATGCGACAAAGACCACGCTCCACGAAGCCAAACTTGTTTACCGCCGATATCTGTACCCATATCCTACCCACGTAAATAATATCTATCCTAAATATTTAAAACACCCACGAGCGAGTCCGAAAAGTTTTAACCGGGTAGGGCCGGTCCGTCCGGAAATTGCGTGGCTTATCACCGCGCCCGCCGCTGCCAACCGCAGCCTCGGAGGAGTGACATGTCTGGACATGGCCAGCAACGAATTTTGGAATTTTAACCTTACCCATACAATCTGGACCTATGGGTGGGTTTGAACAAAACTAATGTTACCAACGCCCCAACCCCATATGCAAACAAAAAATTGAAAACCTTACCTTTTTAGCCATATTTGTAATATTTCAGGACTCCGGCCGTACTTTTTGGGAAACTAGTACTGGTAACACTGCTAATGTTAGCGGTAAACTACGCAGAAGCTCTAATTAAGCGTCAGAGACCGATAATAAAAATTTAGCAATGGACGTTGATGTCGGAAACTGGATGGGTGACCGTTACGTGCTTGGGGCTTGCCATGTTTCGTACTTTTATATATCACTAAGGTGGTAAACAAGCTTGCTTGCCTGATGTTCAGTCACCGCAGTCTATGGACGTTTGCAAGGGTACCCACGCGCTGCCAACCCCGTAAAAATCTTTTCACCCCTTTCTTTCTGTTCTTTGTGGGTTCTAAAGACTGGCTAATGTAACTTGTGTGCAAACTTCTAACATTGCTGGCAAAGCTAGGTTCAAGACTGTGTGGAATATATAATGTGCTAAATATCAGTTGTACGAAATCCGTAGAATCACGAATAGGTAGAAAAGCGATTGTGTAGTGTAGAACATCGATTGGCCTTCCGCTGGGGACCCTTGAGACTGGATCAATCTCGGGAGCCGGGATCGTTTTCTATTTACGTCCTAATCTGCCGCGAGGCTAGCAGTGTGTTCATCTTTAATGTACTAAATAATGAATATAACTTTGTAGGGTTAAAAATTGGTATGGTGTACGGATAAATTAATCGTACTAAATAGAAAACTTATCTTAACCATTTTCCTACTTCGATTTTTCACGTTTAAAAGTTGGCGCCCAACTCGGGACTGATAATCTCATAGGTACATAGGGTCATTAATTAATCCGCATTGTGTGAGTACCTATTTAAAATATGGAAAGAAAGAAAGAAATCATTTGTTGGACTCTAACGACCCGCCTCGGCTACGCATGGGTAGTAATCTTAACAAATTATACATCTTAATCTTCCTCATGAATCACTCTATCTATTGGTGAAAGCCGCATAAAAATCCACTTAGTTTTTGAGTTTATCGCAAACAGACAGACGAGGCGTGGCACATGTATTGATAGTGATGGACGCCACGACACAATAATTTCACAATTCAATAACAACAGTGTATTTGCTTTTTTACCGACCGACTTTTTTAGATACCCGGGTATCGGGTATTATTATTTTTAATACCCGGGTATACCTGTCTGCCCGGGTATTTACCAATTAAGAAATGGTAAGTAAAAGGTATTTTTTAAAACTTTTGTTTTCAAATAGAAATATAACAAAGAAAAATATATTTAATATCAGTGAAACTAGCCTTATCGGAAAGCTAATGATTAAGATTTCGTGTGGCCGCGCTGCGTATTTATTCTTACAAAAGTCAAAACAATTCAGCCAAAAGTGAGCTTCAGCGCTTAACAAAATTTTGTAGGGAGGAATAAATTTACATAAATGAATAATGTCACGTTGGACATCCAGATTGTGCAATGTTACTCCATTAGATAATTTTTTTTGGGCATATGTCTACGCTGATAAACAATGGACGATAGAACACAACCTTGTACAGAACAGAACACCCTCTTCCTGTTGCACGTAAATGATCTGCTCGTGTCCGGTGCTTTTGAGTATGCAGATGGCGCCACAGTGACGGACAGGTACACATCCAGTGCAAAGGCCAAGAGAGAGGATGTCGAGTCTTGTCAAGAGACTCTCATTGATCGCCTAGACCAAGCTCTCCAGAATGTTTCTAATTGGGGAGTTGCCAATCTTGTGCAGTTCAACGCGTCTAAAATACAGGCATGTTTGTTCACCGCCAAGCGAAGTACATTCCGTCGGACTCCAACTTTCCAAGGTGTCCACATACAAATACGTGATAGCCTCTGCCTGCTGGGCTTGGAAGGGTCATCCAAGCTGGACTTTGGTGGGTATATCGAGCCCATAGCTAGAACCCGGTTATAAAAACCCTTAAATACCCGGGTATACCCGACCCCAGGTACCCGGGTATACCCGACCCCAGGTACCCGGGTAGAAAACCCTTGTATTGACTATATAACACTGAGACAAATAATAGGAACGCAAACAACATGTAAACAATATTCCCAGTGGCATTGTCCGTGGGCATCCAGCGTAAGTGGACCCTCAGCATAATGGTGTGGCCGCTTGACGTGTACCACAATGCTGGTTTTCAGTGGACCATATCGTATTTAAAAGGTTTAAAAGTATTAACAATATTATTAAATATATCATATTTTTATTTCTTAGAAGAAGAGATTGTGGCTCAGCTGTGAGTCGTATAGAGTTTGACGATGATGATTATATTTCTTGCTTTTGCCTAAATTCATAATGGCCTCTAACAAGTTAGTTCACGTGTCGGCCAGAAAATCAACCAAAAAAAATTCAAATTTTACATCTTTCAACGGTCGCAGCCAAATGGGTTGGCCCATGGCAATCCGCCATTTTCCGCCGCAATCCCCATCTAGAGTCGGAAGTTATTTGAAAATCAATCTCGTTGTATTAAAAACATTAATTTTGTTAAAACCATCCTTTAATTAGCTTCCGGGTTCGTTGGAGAATGTGCCTTAATCACTGGTGATTAGGGGTAGTTTAGTTTGTCGCGTTGTGCGTATTGCGCAGCGTAGGCAGTGTAACGGGTGAAAGTCACGAAGCTTTCAGGCCGCGCACGCATGGCAGAATCATTTTGTTTGTGACCTATAATGGCCCCTGGATTTGCTCGTCTAGTCAGCATAGATAGACAAAATTTTAAGTTCTTGGTCTAGTTGTGAGGTTACAGTAGTTACAGCTGGAATGTTTAGTACGTAGAGGTTGGTCATTTTAACCCTTTTGTTCGAATTCTGTAACTCCTTCAAAACTTTTTACAAGGTTTTATTTAACTTGCAATGTTTGTATGTAACTATGTATGTTCGGGGCAAATCTCGTAAGCGTATTTGAGCCATTTCCCGGTGTTTAATTGAGGTGAAATTTGGTATACCTATGTAACTTGGATGACAATGCATTAATATGATACCATAGAGCTGGTTTGATGATGGAGTCGGAAGGTGGTCATAGGAACTACTGAACGCAACAAGATAACCCCATTGTGTTTGAGCACTTTGCGCGCGATAAAAGCTTGTTATAAGTTTTTGTTTGCTTTTGAGAACTTATTTCTTTACGTTTTACTAGGCAGGTATTGTATCGCCATCTCACCTGAGTAATAATTCACCTGATGGTAAGTGACGATACGACTGAGTGTTGACAAATCATCGTGCAACGGGAGGTCTCTGAGTATTATTTGGACTTCTTTAATTTACTCACGTACCTACCACCTTTCTAACTAATTACTAGCACAAAAACCTATCGCTACCCAATCCCGTCACAAAATTATCAGTAACAAACCACCAATTTATATCCAATTTCTTTGATTGTCAATTTTGTCAACTGTGAAACATTTCCGACGCACAGACAACACCGCCCACCGCGACACTAGATAATGCTTTGGTAAAACAAGACAACACAAACTGGTAATTAAGGGTAGGTGCACAAAAATTATAGGGTAGAAGCTAATGGTGTGATATTATTTATAGTCTTGCGGGTAGTAGGGAAAGTGGAAGCGATATATCAAGATATGACGCATTATCGTGGTCGCCTCGTAATTGTGTTTTCGGGACTATCCCTGGTAACTTTGGCGTTGTGCGTGGCTTCATTTGGCTCGTTCGATATGCAGGGTTAACGATGAGACAGTTTATTTGGTGGCTTTGAAGGGGTTGGGTGGCTTTTTTGAATGAGGTACAAATATTTTTTTATTATGAAAAATTATCAGTTTTGTAACTCAACAATATTTCAGTACCTAATAGGATGTCCACTGCTGGATATTGACTTCCTTTCAAAGTTAAGATATCGTCAGGTGTTGTCTTGTCATCTTTAATCATTTTATGTCCGTCCATTTCGTGAATAAATATTTGTGTGCTAAAGGATAAAATTATTGGAATAGGTCATTTCTCACTGTAAATCTTATTTATCATATCTTCCTTCTTGTCAAATCCCATTTTGCTTTTACCCCCTCCCAGGACGGGTTACCTTGTAACCTGGGAGACGATGGGTGTAAGAAGCACAAAAAATTGAGGAAGGCAAATATATTGGATATAGAGCATAGATGGAGCCTCGATCTATAGAGAATGTAGACTGTCAATCTGTCACAACTCTATACAAATGACTCAATAACATAGAAAATTCTAGTACATTAAGATGACCAAGGCCACCAAATTTGACAATAGCAGTGGTTATGGTATCTAACAACTTATAGCCGTCCCTTTTGGACACGTTATATGCATCATTAAGAAAAAAACAGAATATAGATTGGGTCTTAAGTTGTGAGTAGGCCTTCTATACTTCTATGTCCAATTTCTTTGGTGGAAGGCGTTTGGGGGAGGCCTATGTCCAGTAGCAGGCGTGCTGTGGCTGTGACGATGCCCGTCAACTAACCCAAACCCCATTACTAGTTTCGTTCTGCCACAACCCGCTAACAAAGTATACAGCTCCGACAACAGGACAAGAACAGCGCAAGAACAGAGCCAAGAGTTATCCATGTTTTGTTCCGCTCGTTAGGCCCAACAAATGGGCCCTCGCAACTATCGGGTCGCTCATTGAATGGACTTGGACAGGGCACATCGGCCCGTAACACGTTTACAAGTCTTGAGAAGGGTCGGCCAGGAGACAAACTTGGAAGTAACGCCTCCTAATCATGTTGTTTGAAGGTTGGAGTTTAATTACAGTGATGCGGATTTGAACGAGGTCAGGGGTTGTTTCGGTTGGGGTTAAATTATAATAAGCTGTACTAGTTTGTATCTAGCAGCGGCGGTGGCCGGGCGGTTAAGGTATCCGACTCGTAAGAGAGGTCCCGGGTTCGAGTACCACTGTAGCCATGTACACATGACTCGTTTCTGAGTTATGTGCGTTAGTTAAATGCTAACCGATGCTCCTGCGGTGAGGGAAAACATTGTGACGAAACCTGCACATTCAGGCGACTGAATGTGTAACTATGATTCGATCAGGTTCCCCTGGATCATGGTCAAGGCGGACCCTCGTGCGCGAGAGCAAAACCGGGACATTAACGCTAAGATGGGATGATGATGACTAGTTTGTATCTGGTTAGATCTATAAGTGTCTATAGTGGTGTAATCTATAAGTTCCCTGTAATACTCCTGTAAATATAGAGTATGTAAGTGTGTAGATATTGTTTCTTTTTGTTACAAATATATTCTACATTTTAAAGGTATCTTCCGGGCTGCTTCATCATCATCATATCAGCCAGAAGACGCCCACTGCTGGGCATAGGCCTCCCCCAGAGATCTTCATAAAGGCCGGTCCTGTGCTTTCCGCATCCAGCTGGTACCTGCGATCCTTACCAAGTCGTCAAGGTGTTTACGAATACCAACATTAAAATGTGTGATAATAACCGCGATAGTTACAAACATTACATTATATTTTAGTAGCGGAACTGATGGTAAGGATGACCTAGTGTTGTTACACAAGGTTTATCATACATTTCGATTTCGGTCCAAATACTTGAAGAATGCCATTTCAATATACTTACCATTACAATTATCGACGATAATTTCAACCATCCAGACGATCATCACATTTTGCAACTCAATCTTACTGCATAGCAACACGTACCATAATGAGCTCACGGTAGGCCTACCGGTGCGTCAGTGCGATTATAGAATCGCATCGGTTCGCAACAAGACGCACGCGACACGGCATGCGGCGCGTCGCGTGCGCAGCCACGTGCGCCGAACCACTCTTATGTAATATACGGCTCTTACGTATGTCACTTTTTGAAACCCCGAACAAAAAAGAGGGGTGTTTTAAGCTAGTGTGTATCTGTGCATACTGTATCTGTCTGTGTCATCGTAGCCACCGGACGGATGGAGCGGTCTCGGCGGGGTTTAGTTTAATTGAAAGAAATCGGGATAGTTCTTAGCTTTTTTCATTTAAATCGGTTTAGTAGTTTACGAAATATTTGAGTATGTTTGCTTGGTCGAGGGTTTTCTGTCGTTATCCTGGCGGTTAGGTTTTTTTATTGCTATTCTGTAGACAAACAGTGGAACTGATGGAAAGTGGTCACCGCTGCGTATATACCAGGAGTAGATCCTTGTTACAAAACGTTTCCTATCTCAAATACACCAGGATATATTGCTCTGGCAGCGAAGCCGGCAAACGCTAGCCTCCACTGCCAAAGCTGGTTTCAAATGAAACTTCAAAACTTTGCCAGAAATGGAAAACAAACGAATGAGAAACAAATCACTTTTTTGCACAGAAAAATTTAAATACCGTCAAATATCCGTGAAAACAAAGGAATCGATGTGAAATCACAGCGTGAGTTAATTTTTTGTTCAGTTTTGTATGCAAATAGCAACTTAAAGCGTTCTACTAATCACAAGTAATTATTATTTAAATTTTTCTATTTGTTTAGTTACATCGATAGAAAATCGGTTTGAGAGAGACTGTATTTAACCTTATCGACAGAAAAAGTCGGATAACTCCCGAACGAGTTTACTATTCACAAATATTTTCTAATGGAACAAAGCTTAATTAAACTGGCTTTCAAATAGACAAAACCGAATCCAAATATACAGAGACAGAGACACAGATACACAGCCAATCTTATCGACACCCCTCTTTTTTCGTCGAGCGTAAAATTCGGTTACATAGTGTTCCCGGCGTGTTCCGTAGCATCCCAATATTACGTCACTCGATAGATTTGTTACCATAAAGCTATAGATATAGCTGGAGCGCACGATCTGAACTAAAAACTGCAGCAAAGAAATATGTCCTTGAAACTTAGTACTAGGGCTTAGGGTTAGGTTAGCCACATTAGCACCAAAGAATTTTATCAGTGTGGATCCTAATAATTGTGGGGAGAGTCAGAAAGAGATCGATAGGAAACGAAAACGGCCAAATTTCACACTCGGGGTCGCGAATCTTATCTTCAATTAAATGTTCAAAGCGCGTGTTCCAGCGTTTCCTATAACCTTCTTGTTTGTTACCCAGTGTGTAGATAATGTGCTTACCCTCACAAACAGTGCTATCTCCGTCGAGCTGACCCGCTAACCGCATAACTATGGAATCTAATCCGCGGCCGGCCAACTGGCTTATGAGAAACAGCAAAATTCACTCGCGAACAAATAACACAATAAGCCCAAATGGATTTCATCGGCGTTTCCCTGATTTGGCCTGACTCGGGCAGGTAGCGGCCCCGCCCTGCCCTAAGCAGGGATGGGCTCAGGCCCTTGGGCCGAATTAACCCCCGAATAAATCAAACAAAGAAAAATAAAGAGGGCTTAAAAATTATGGAGAAAGGGGGACGAACGCAATTCGCTAGAAAAATAAAAAGTCTTTATTAGCATAAAATCTACAATTTAAATTATGGTTATGGTTATGGACCGAAAACTTCTAAATATTGCTAGTTACTACTAGAGGTTGTCGTAATTAGCGGGTCGTAGAGTTAAAAATACTCAATTTAAAATGGTTTTTAGTCTACGGAAATCTAAGCCGGTTTCCATGTCACTCTCGGCATACGTCGCCTTGTACGACATCGGAGGGTAGAACGGGTTAACATTTTTCTCCTTTGCCGAAAATCATAGCTAAGTATTCGTTTTATGTGGAACTACTTACATCCAATAGGTAACTAAAACCATCTTCTAATACAATAAATGTAATTTAAAAAAAAATGTGGAATAAGGAACATATTTCTCGCTTTGTAGCCGAATATTGCAAGATATTTCTGATAAAATTAAGCACTTCTATTTTAATTACATTTTTCTTTTAAATGACGTTCCGCACTACACAAAATCCCCCACCTGGCGCCCACTCTGTACTAGTCGGCAAGTCGCTTTGAATTGGTGCAAATCATACTTACCTCTTCACTATTTTATCATGGACCCTCCTCCGAACACTGCCTCCCCCGCGGGGTCCCAGTTAGTTCCCAGTAAGGGGAGGGAGGGAGGCGTGACTGCGGTAAATGGTACAGGTAGTATGGCCCAAGGCAAGATATTTGATAAAATGGGAAGCTGGGCGGAAGCCCGGATGAGGAATTTAAGCAGCTCCACTGTCTACTTATATAACATTGGCGCCATGTTGCCACCCCAATATGGAGTTCTTCGATTCAAGTATTCACGAATAGAATTCTGGCAAAACTACAATCGAGTTGGCAAATTGTATTCGATAAAACCAAAGATGTACCTACGCGTACTTGGTGTAATGGTTTGGTAAACTAGGTTATAGCTATGTTGGGATGTTATTATATTATGTACTAAAAGTTGAAAATGATTAGACGGTTTACTTTCAGAGCTTCTATTTTATATCTACATATCATCGGACGATAAACATGTATTTAAGTATTTTATAAAACCTTTCACACGTTTAACGTGTCCATATTTTGACGGTCTACACAAACTTAAAAGATGTGTTGGCTTCCGTTCACGATCCCATAAAATACAGTAGTATAAAACAAAAAAAAATTAGACCAAAAAACCTACTTCGAACGAAGTCACGATCGCCACACAATACCTCTAACTATAATCTTTAGTTCCGCAAAAAACCTAAACAACATTATACATAACACCGAATGAAAAACTGTTTCCTCAAGGACCAACACAAATCACCTTGGTTCTAATGGCGTGGTGATAAATAGCAAAAAACAAGAACAAGTGTTTCACGCGATTCAAAGCAGAGTTTCGACTGACGCAATATGGCGCTCACTGCCATCATAAATACCCAATTTTAAATTTACGAGTGCGTTTAAAAACAAGCATTTACTAATCTTATTTATGGTGTTTATTCGATGTTTATTTGAATGAAATTCAACTAGTGGTTGTTTATTTGTTAAACGATTTTCTACACAATAACAACTTTACGTAGATAGGAATAAAATTAGCATAAAAGACGAAGGCTATGAGGATAATAAATGTTAGATACCTGCATTTATCTACATTATCTCATTAGACATGTATTTATAGAAACCCAGTCTATAACCTAAGAAAAATTCGTTCCGATATACTGCTAGCACGAAGTTGAACCTCGCGGTTCAATTTCCTACCGAATTTTATCAATATTTCCTCAGGTTAACCTCCAGCTTATGCTTTCATAATATTCGACAATCATCGTGTATTAACATATCAGAATTAATAATTGTTTGTGGAACAAAATTATGGCCCTTTAGTCAGTTTTCTCTGCAAAGGAAACCTTTTAAAGACCATTTTGCGTTGAACTCCATTTTTCTTGTTCGCGTCCTTTTCGTTGGCAAGTTGTTTGGAGCCGACAAGAAGGGGAGGTCGGGATACGCTGGTCGTTACGAGGTAGCGTGGAAAATCAATATAGAATAAATCATTGTAGGAGCCATTGTCTAATAATATGCCGTAGAAGGGAAATTACTAAACTATAGCCATTGTGATTGGAACAAGGCAGACATGAATAAGTTATTTAATCGCCATTGTTGTCTAATTGGCGTTAAGGAGGCAATTTTGAGGGAAATATCGAAGAGGGTCTTTTGTAAGACAGGTTTAGGTAGCTTAGAGGCTGTTTGGTAAGCTCTCTTGTATTCTTCGGAACTTAAGACGTTGTTTTTAAGCATAATTGAAGGGGATATTGAACTTTAGACAGTTTGCGATAGACTTTCCCGCCCCACTCTGTTTATGTTTTGAGCAGAATATTGATACTTAGTCACTAGTTAATAAGAATTTGTAACGAATTATAGGTATGTAGGTACCAAATTGAAAAATTGATTTTCAGTATTAATATTTTAGAGTGAATAAATGAATTTTCAGTCACTTAAATCAGCTTAGTGGCTATCAGCTGAGGATGAGAAGCTGCTCTACTCTACAGGACTCTTATATTTGTGTAGAACAAGGCGTTTTAACATCATTCTTATACATATTTAGTTAAATTGTAAGACCACGTGTTTCATCGCCTCATTGCACACCGTGGATTGTTACGGTGAGGACTATACATACTCTCTTGTTTTACATTTATTTGAAATTACTTACAAGATGAATAATACAACACCCATCCGGCGGAGCGTCCGTCCGTGTGCCTCCATAGGCAATAAAAAATCATTCATTTTGTGTACTAGATAGACCTCCCTCTTTGTCATTAGCGTTAAAAAGGGAACATTTGAAGCGTTCCACTTTTCTATGGAATGTCTATGCTTGGCAGGGATCAAAGGTAGGCCTATGACAGGCGGGGTTAGGTAGTTTTTATCAGTGAAAGAGCTTCCGCCATCGGTCCAGTACTTACAAATACACAAATTAACATTACAATAGGGGAAAGGCACCGACTCCATAAATAAATGAAACCTACCAAATGTCTGTACATAAAAAACTATTGCGTCGTTTATACGTATGTTTTTGAAGTCAGTTTGATGTTTGTTCAGACAATAAGCTAATAAATAGTAATAAGCATTGAATTCCCACATGGCACAAACATGACAAGATGATACAGTACAGTAACAGAGATGTACAAAGGCGAGCTTAACTCATTAATTAAGTTTTCTACCAGCAAACCTTGGAGTCATAGGAACAGGTTTAACTTACGGTCTATGATAAGAAGTCTATTTATCTATTATTTTGTATACTATACGTAGTAACACAGACACTAAGAAGCACTCTAACCTCACCAGCCTTTTCTTATTTTACAAACATTACATCCCTCTTTTCAAGGAAAACTCTTGACCCAATACTAACTCCACAGCATTGCAGCAATACGACGGCGCAGCCATAAACTTTTTTCAATTAAAAGCCTCCCTAACCTGTTACTATCTGATGTTTCCGCGCTGGCGAAGCGAGTCGCGATGAATAGATTCCTTCCTGCGATTATTCCCTTCCTTATATTCCATTCCTGACGCCCCCCCTCCCCCCTCCGGAATATTCCGGGTGCGTGGAAAGACACGATAAACCCACTTTCCAAGATATTCTATTAGATAGCCAGTTTTATAGAGCCCTGGCCTAGTAGCAGCGAATACAAAAGATACAGCAATGGGCTTATGTAGGTATGCATTATGGTGTAGTCATGCGTATATTTTAACTGTTTGTGAGACATCCAATATGAAAAATGGGCATTGTGCCTCATTTTCTCAGTTCATCTATAGCCCGTAATAAAAAATCCCACTCTTAGACTTTTTACTTTATGCTCTCAGTAGCAAACGAGCAGACAGCCCACCTGATGGTAAGCGGTAACTGTCGCCCATAACATAAACGCTTCATGCACAACTTTCATGTAACAAATCTGCAGAACCACAGGTGCTGTCACTTTGAGGTACACGTTGCCTCTTGCCTGTAAAGGTGCTGGCTACCTTATCCTTCAAACCGGAAGCCTAACACGCATTGTTGCTTGGCGAAATAGATAGGCGATAGTACGCATCTAGACGGACTTCTCAGTGCTGATAGAGCCCGCTTATATACAGGACTTCAAAATTTTAATGAAATCGTAGACGCTTAAGTAACATTTCCATAAAACATTTCGAACGCTACAATTTTTCACAAAAGCAAAATGAGAAAATCGTGCTCAAGTGAACACAATACACTCGTAAGGTCCTTCAAATGTGTTTCCTTTCTTCCCTTTAAACGAATCTAATATTGTTTCGCTACAGTTCCCCGAAAGCCTTCCACATTATGACAGCGAGTGCGTCGAGAACCGCCCTGCGCAGCTTCCGCCGGAAGTCGCCGTCAATGGCGCCTTATTTGTCGCCGAAATGGGAGGAGATCGTGACGTCACTCACTGGATGGACTCCCCTTCATGCCACATTTTTTGCGACGGCTGTTTTGTAGCGCGATATTTATTATTTACCCTCACCAGAGGGTGGAAAAGGCAGCAATATAGCGCGATTGTGTCTGCTAGTAACAGGTTATCCAATACGCTTAGGCGTGTGTGTGGGGCTCGGTAATGAATATTGTTAGACAGCACAATGCGACAAAGCAAACAATGGTACAAAAGGAAAAATGCGCAATTTTAGGGTTAATAGCTTGAGCAATTTGTGTCACACCGACGCGTTGTGCGGACTTGTAAGTGAAGCCTGCCAACGAGCGGTAGCCAGGTAGCAACAACGTTCCGAGTTTTTAAAACCCTGAACTTTATTCTCCGCCTGCCCAAGTTCAGCCGACCGGAATGAAATCTTCGTCTGGAAATAGGCCATTTTTCCTTATAAACATTTCTACCATAAATCTCGCGTTGTTTTCCTTCGCAAAGATAAATTCAACTCACCTGTATATGGGCTAAGTGCGTGCCGGGGGAAGGGCGGAGGGGAGAGGCTTTGATTTATAGAGTTAAGGAAAACGCCATCTTCATTCCCCAGTAGGTATTTTACGGAGATCACAAATCGAATCTCTTTGGCGACGGGAACTGATGTGCTTTTTATGAACGTTGCGAACCTGCGTCGAGTGGGCGGATCCGATGCATAAATGGCGGGAATCGAATCACCCGACTCGAGTGATTGCGCTTAAAATGAACCAAAGTAAATATTGACATTTTTGGTGCAATGTAACATGTTGGGTTAGAAGCGTTACTGTCAAAAAAAAAATTATTTAGGCTGTACGTCGGCAAGTGTAGTGGAGCTCGTTTCATCTGATCCTCCGACTTGGCTGAAGCCGACCAGCCGTCAGTTGCAGTCGATAGTAATCCCTACGATGTACAAAATAAAGTCGCTTTTGAATTAATGCGTGGGCTAGCCGACCTTGGTCGGACGTCCGACCACGTCCCCCGTACCCAAAAGCGACTTTATTTTATACTGCGTAAGGATTAGTATCAACTGCAACTGACGGTTGGTCGGCTGCAGCCAAAAATAACGTCTATTACAGTTTTTCCGCTTTCCGAAAAGGCAGCTATATATACAATACTACAGTTAAAAGTAATCCTTACATAGTATAAAATAAAGTCGCTTTCTAGGAGGACGTCCGATCAAGATCGGCTAAAGACTGAAGGCAGATGCTGGATGCGACAACACGAGTAGAGGGCGTAATTAGGGAAACCTATGTCCAGCTGTGGAATAGTCGTCGATACCATTTAGATTCATGATAATGGCGACTGTCGTGTAAATTCTAAACTCTTCCAGTCAACTCGACACAAACGACAAAATATAACAATGGATAATGCAATGGTGCAACCTCAAACTATATCTATATAGATAATTCGTAATGGTGTATATGGCAACAACGAATTATTTCTAGTTTTCAGATTTCAACATTATCTACTAAACACGATTCCACAATGAATACAAGAGCTATTCACATTCCGTCTTATCTCTAAATGTTACATGTTGTTGAAAAGTTACTTCTTGAAAGTTTGATCAGTACGTGAGATCTACACGATACTGCTTTGTCCCGAAACTTAGGTCATTCAAAACTGCGCTTTTACAAGATATTGCGCTTTAAATTTATTCTAAACTAACCAAATTGAAACGACGTGATGGACCTAGTTAAATCACGATCGCCCCAATTCAATAATCGACCCCCCTCGGGCTCATTCCGGCTATATCTCAATATAATCAAATTAACGGAAAGCATCGCCCATAACATCAGGCTGGTACAGAAGGAGGTAGTCGCAGTAATAGCATACGTGCAGTGACAGGGACCGAACAACGTTAATGTAGCGAGTGATACTGCGAGACCGAACAGCGTTGGCGAAGCGTCTGAACAGCATTGGCGCAGCTACTGAAAAGCGATGCCGCAGCGACTGAACAGCGTTAGGGCAGTAACTAAACAGCGAACGCATAGCGTCCGCGCCAATATATTATCTTTTCTTTCTTCGAGGTGGCACACAATAAAAACACCTTGTGGTAGTGGCGTATATTCGCGAGAACGTTATCACTTTCAGGACTGTCGAACCTGACATCATCATCACAGTCCGTAACAGTCCACTGCAGCACGTAGGGCCTCTCCCACGCAAGGGGAGATTATTGCCATAATCTGCACGCTTGGCAGGCAAGTTGGAGATGGCAGTGTTTAAATATAACAATGGATAATGCTGCTGCCCATTTCCAGACTACGGAGGCTTTTGATCTTTTGCGTCGAAAACATTAGTCGCCATATTCGACGCTCATGAGTGTAAGGGGTTGATGCTATTCTACTCTGCCGGACTCCACACTGCCAAACCTGACAACTAACCTGATATACTCATGCCATTAACTATCTCCAGACGTAGATTAACATTATTTACATCGAATCCCCTAGTTTTTTTCGTACTCGGCCGGGTTATCTTAATTCCAGTCAAATATCGCCTCTCGCAGTATCAATAGCCCGGTGCCGGATCCTCGCGGGGCGTAGCGGGTCTCTCATTTGTTATTATCAGGGCCCGGCCACGCCCTACCGTCTTCGATCGTGCTCGGTGTAAGTTTAATACAGTACGACAACGTTGTGGATAGAAAGGTTGCCATGATTACGTTTTGGAAGTTATGGCAGTCATATGGTTTGAGTCGACTTTTGAAAATAATCTTGATGAGTTTAGATTATCAGGCCGATTAGAGTATGGCACCAACTCAATCCTCTTACCTAAGAATGCGTCATTTAAAGTGATGAATGACTTATGTCTTATAAAGCGATTCATCATCATCATATCAGGCGAAAGACGCCCACTGCTGGGCATAGACGTCCCCCAGAGATCTCCATAAAGGCCGGTCATGTGCCTTCCGCATCCAGCTGGTACCTGCGATTTTTACCAGGTCGTCGGTATACCTTGTGTGAGTATACGCTGCGTCTTCCGGTACGTGGTCGCCTCTCCAGAACGTTACTGCCCCATTGACCATCTGTTCTTCGAGCTATGTGCCCTGCTCACTGCCACTTTAGCCAGGCAGTCCTTCGGGCTATGTCGGTTACACTATTACACTGGCGAGCGTTTACACTGGGTCATCATCATCTTGGCGTTACGCGCGGCACGCGAGGGCCCAGGGTCCGTCTACACTCCGTTTACACTGGGTCATCATCATCTTGGCGTTACGCGCGGCACGCGAGGGCCCAGGGTCCGTCTACACTCCGTTTACATTGGGTCATCATCATCTTGGCGTTACGCGCGGCACGCGAGGGCCCAGGGTCCGCCTACACTCCGTTTACACTGGGTGTTTCCTCAAATTTAGGAGTAATGAAATTAAACGACTAGTGTACAATTCTTTAATGCCAATGGAAATAGGCCGTCCAGTGCCTGAACTGATCAAACGTTTTCCGGAGCTATGAGAGTAAATCAGGTGGCAGAACTCTGTTAAGCCTGGGGAGTCCGCCTAGATGAGTACCACCGCCTTATATATATCTGCCGCCAAGCAGTAATGCTTGCATTGTTGTGTTCCAGTTTGAAGGATAAGGCAGCCAGCGCAATTACAGGCATGAGGCATTTCATCTTAGTTCTCACTCGCCTGCCTAAATCGTTCATCAGATGGACTGTCTGATCGTTTGTCACTACATAGTATAAAAAAGTATTTCCTAAAAACCGAATTCTCATCAGTAAAGTACCCACTTCGGGATGGGAAACTTTATCAGGAAAGGGAGTTAAAATTTTAGTGACTCAAAAATGTCTAAGCAAGGAAGTAGTGCCTCTACTATGCCAGCATGCACAAACACCATACCTTGGCGTCGTAAAAGTGAATTTTGACAGCTGCTGTGTGATAGATTGACAGATTGGCGGGCGGGCGCGTGCCGTTCCCACTTTCTTTTTGGGATTCCGCATTGATACGCACACAGAGGTCTGAGGGAAGTGTCATTTATGGAATCAATTTAAGACAGAGCATTTCCGGCTTGTTTTATAGCTATTCATTACTTAGAGAAAGCTTATTTTTTATTTGTAAATAAACGCGCAGCGGCCGCGTAGTGCATTGTGTGAGTTAGATTTAATACATGTCCTACTTATAATTATAGTGACTTTTATTAATATAAACCTTTATTTTTGTAATTAAGCTACAGAATAATAACAGAGTGTGAGTATTTATCCAAACCCCAGTGAAATATATGGAAAAGGCTAAATTAGGTAAGCAAGAGCATATTAATAAATAGATATCTATGTCATGTAAATTATAGTTCATGGAGGTAGTGCTATTTGTTTAGGACATAGGTTATAAAGTATTTAAGAGATACTGGGCGAAGTGGAGGAGTAAGACTTGGTAACCAGACCCTGGCAGAAGCCGGGACTGGTCGTTCAGATGATGATTAAGTATCCAAGGTTGTATATTATTATTACATATTAGAATAAATAAAAAACATGTGAATTGTGTGTCAGAAATGTAAGCTGATGATTCAGAAGCAAAGTGAGTTTTATTAGAAAATATGTTATCTAGGTAAAGTATTATTCTAGTGGACATTATTTAATCAAACAAAAGCATATTTTAAATATATTAGGTATATTTTAATAAGCAATGTAATCCATTACAAAATGAGGTATTTATTTAAACAACATTAGCTGAATTAAAAGAGATTTTATAAAACAAACAAAGTACCATATCCTTTAAAAATGGAACAGTGGTATTAAATACGATTAAACGTAATGGTAATAACGTACGATTAAATAAATAACCGATAATATAAATAAATTAAACTAATACAAAATATAAAGCAACAATAATACAATGCAAGTGTACTTAACTCTGTGCCGGCTCTGGAGCAAAAGTCCCTCTCACTGTCACGACTGGACCTTTTTACTAGCTATCTAGCTGGAAATGTCATTCTTATTCTCATTTTCAGTCTCCTAAATTTAATTATATATAGCTTACATGTTAATTTAATGTATTACAATACTTTTAACATTATTTTAATTTATTACATAATTAATTAACTAAGTTTCTCATAAACAGTACTCAATCTGATCAAAGAGTCACAATTGTTCAGAAATCCAGACATTTCGTTCTGAAGTTGGTAAAATGTTTTATAAAAGTATTTTAAAATGTTAATTGTTAATAATCACGATAGTTTTCAATATTTGTATATGTAGATTTAAATAACAATTAAAATATACTAAAATACCTTATATCTAGTATATGCATAGTGTCTGATATAATTAGTATGAATTTGACATTTTGCTTTATTAAGTACCTGTCTGTTATTGATATTGCATGTTTTGACTATTTTTCTATTACATAAGATATGTTTTTATTTTCAAGTAGATGTGAATTTCAGCATTTGCAGCATTAATTACTGTATATCCGAAATGAGCAAACTGATACGACCCACAAATATAATTTGTAATACCTAAATGTATCTACACAGTTCAACAATAAAGTAATTCTTTTCTATAGCAAAGTAATCTTGTCGCACCCGCACAGTAATTGTGTCGCAGCCGCACAATCACCGCGTCGTGTGCGCGTCAATAAGGTAGACTGCACGTTTTATGTACGGTGTAAAAAATAATCATCTTGGCGGGCCCGGGGTCCACGTTGACCATGATCCAGGATTTGGAACCTGACCAGATTGAATCATGGTTACAGATTCAATCGCCTGAACGTGTAGGTTTCTCATGATGTTTTCCCACACCGTAGGAGAATCGGTTAGCATTCAACTAATATAAACAACAACAAAAGAGTCATTGGTTCATGACCGCAGTGGGATTCAAACCCGGTACCTTCGGTCCCGGGTACGACTCGGATACCTCAACCACACGGTCACCGAAACTACACAAGCGGCGACGTATAAACAGGCCCTTGATAATTTTCTTGCTGTGGGTGCGCTAACCTCGCACCGCTCCGCGTAGCATCATGCGTGCGTCGCTCTATGTCAGTTTGATTGATTTATGCGAGCGATTGTATCATAATCACCCTGTATTGTGTACTGGCTTTGACTGATTATTACTTGAAATGTAGCTGCAGAAGATATGGACGACGGCATTGCATCCCCCCCTTAAGGTACATGTCCGGGACGGTGGCCGCTTTCCATGAAGTGGACCGTCCGTCATCCCTAGGCAATGATCAAATTTTGCCTTTCACAGATATGATTTGTAAAATGAAACAGTTTGTCTGTGATGTTACGTGCTGATATATATCTTTTTCTTTGTTAATGTTGTGTTGTGGCGTTTCGAGTGATAATATTTATTTATACGCGATTTGAAGAACTTAGTATTGTAGTACACAAAACTTCGAGAGGCTCATTGCACAAAAGATAAGTATGACTATTTTATGAACTAACAAATTCATAATAATCATCTTGGCGTTAACTTCCAGTTGTGCTGTCTCGCACGAGACGCCGTGGTCCGCCTTGACCATGATCCGGATTTGGCAGATCAGATAATTACAGTTAAGTGACTGCCTTCTGACCTCCGTGACCCTGCTATCAGGGGAACCTGAACAGATCTAATCATGGTTACACATTCAATCTAATGAAGTACAGGTTTCATCACGATGTTTTTTCTCACCGTAAGAGCATCGGTTAGCATTGAAGTAAAGTGTATAACTCAGAAAAGAGTTGATTGTACATGGCCACAAATGGGATTCGAACCCGGTACCTCTCGCTTACGAATCGCGACTTGCATCCGCGGATACCACCACTCGGCCACCGACGCTCCCGTCCGACGAAATTATCACTAGGTAATTCCTAAAATATGTTAAAATATGTTGTAAACATTTCAAAAAAGTGTAGTAGTAAAAGTAAGTTGCTGGCTATAATGAAGACAAGAACGAAACCGCAAGAAATGAGGCTTACACACGAGAAGCGAAAAAATAAGAAACCAGATTAAACCGGACAACGTTAACAGCTTGTGTAATTATTTGCGGAAATGAGCAAAAACGCTTTGCGCCCGCGCCGGCTCCGGTGAAACAAAATCAACAGATAGGTGTAATGGCGGCGCAGACGAGCGACTTTAGTCCGCGGACGACAACATGTCCGAAGCTCGGAAAACGTATCCGTCGAGGTCTAGATTGACGTAGATTTCTACAGTTGGAAATTTGGAAATTTGTATGGTTGGAAATTTGTAACTCTTGGACAATTTTCTTTTTGGGACTTAGGCGACTCATGTCTTGAATGAATATTGACATGCTATGTTAATGTCCACTTCAAAGAAAATTACAATGAAAATTGTATAAACAGAACAACGGATAAATGAAAAATCTGCAAAGTAAAAATAATTACCTACTCGAAGGTAAAAAAGGTACGTACCTACTTATTTACTGAGGTCGTCTACTCCAATTTAACCCATACAGACACAAGTATGATCACCGCTAAGAAAGCTCCATTCGTTGTGGCTCCACAGTTCCACGATACACCACTTACCATCTCAAAGAGCATACGTATCTTAGATATCGACATCTCCTGTGACATTCAGTTTCACAGTCATTTGATATAAAAGGTCAAGTTCGCATCTAAAAAGCTTTACGCCGATTTAAAGATATCGCCTCGCTTTGCGTGTTCTATCGCTTGTACAACGGTGTTTGTTCTGAGGAACTGTCTGATCATCGCACCGCTCGTCATCGAAAGGAATTTCACCGCCACACCTAGGAGCCAAATTAGTCTCGAACTGTGCGGTTCGAAAGGATCTTTCTTCCATGCATACTAAGATTTCCCCAGATGAGTACCACATGGAGCTCTTCAAGAAAGGGATGAAAAGGTTTTTACGGGGTCGGCAGCGAGTAGGTGTCAATATTGTCGGGAGGATGAGTATTGCAAACGTCCATAGATTGCAGTGACAAGCTTACTACCTGTAGTAAGCTTGTTTGTTAGTGATATAAAAAAATGCCTTGGTGGCCGATTGGCGAGAGCTTATCTACCTACCGAGAGCTAGCTAAGTCTCCTACCTTGTAAGCGGGCGGCACAGTTTCAAGTCCAACTCGAGACTCTGAACCATTGCTTATATGTTATAAGTTGGGGTATTTTTGATCAGCCCGATCTGTAGTTAGTATACACGGTTTTACTAAAATTTTTGGATGCACTGTCCCTCGTCTGCCCACGTCTTTGAAAAGATCAAAACTGTTTGCGCGATCGCGGGGGGAGGGGCGGAGGGAGCCGCGCGGCGTGAGGCGCGGGGCGGGAGGGGGGAGCTCGCTAGTAAACACATAAATTAGCCAGCACTGCGCGTGCGCATTCTACTCTCAGGGGCGCGCAACGCAAAAAATGTGAAAATAAAGCAATAAATTCAAAATAACTTCTAGTTTTAATTTTTTCGTGTTTTTCGCATGGAATTTTTTTAAACTCTGTATAGCAGGAGTCCGTTTGTTCCGTAATCTATGTGTGGATAGGTTTTAAGTTATTGGAAAGTTTTCCAAACTGATATTAGAGTGGATTAGCTACCTTCTACAGTGTAATTATAATTCTCGTGACTTAAATATGCTTCAAGCAGAATAATATGTTTTTTTAACGAGCATCTCCAATAAAAGAACTGAAATATTTATCTGAAAGTGTAGAAGGTAATATGATAAATAAATAAATAATCGTGGACCAATTCACACAGCGCCATCTAGCTCCAAACTAAGCAAAGCTTGTAAAAGCAAATACACACTTAGTATACATATAACACCCAGACCCATAACAGAAATTAAAATTTATCATTTCAATTTCTGCCCGGCCGGGAATTGAACCCGCGACCTCCTTTGTTTCTCTTTGTCATGTAGTCATAAAAGATATTAAGTTACTATGAGACGGCTTATTGTGCGCTTCAACGCTGTACCTACACTTCCTACAGACATTATTCACTCTCCTTCAGGTCTCACACTTTATTAGTACATATATATGTTAGTAAATCCTTATTTATTATTGTCCAAAACGGTAACCCGACAGCCCTACATCCCGCATGTAGCTCTCAAGGACTGCACGCGCCGTGTACTGACGAAGGATGGCTGAGGTAACCTTGGGACTCCGTCTATTTAGCGTTTGATCGTTTGCTATACATAGGCACTACGTATTGTAGCTGCCTACATTGTATTGTACGATGAGGCGACTGAATGGTGTAACCATGATCGAATGGTTTCCCTGTTAACGGGGGTCAGATCGCAGTTGCTCTAGTGGAATTATCTGATCTGCTTAATCCGGGTCAAGGTGGACCCCGGGTCCTCATGCGCAGCACAACCGGGACATTAACGCCAAAATGATTTTGTTTTAATAGCTAATGCTTTGTGTAGTTTATTCTTAATGGAACTCCATTATTATAAATCAAACACTTTTTACACTACCACTATATTGTTTCGTTTAACAATTTCTTTTTTAATAAATTGTGACCGGTTTCAACTAACTCCTCAGGCAATGCCTAATGATTGCCTGAGGATGAGTTAGTTGAAACTGGTCACAATTTATTAAATATTTCGTTAACGAACAATGTAGTTGAACCAGTGTTTGCTTTGTGATTATTTTTTATTTTTGCTCTGTATTGTCGGGTACATTAAGAGGGTACAACAAAAAGTGCACTGTGGGCACCATATAAAGTGTTATAGACATATATTTTTCAGGTGCGATTTAGAATATAGAGATACTTAGGTAAGTAAGTAAGTAAGTATTTAATTATGAAGGGTACAGGACAACAATAAGCATAATTAAAAAAATTGCTATTGTATGTCGTACCGGAAGACGCAGCGTAGGTAGACCTCCCACCAGATGGACCGACGACCTGGTAAAGATCGCAGGTACCAGCTGGATAGGACCCATGCCCAGCAGTGGGCGTCTTTCGGCTAATATGATGCTGCTAATGTAGGTTGGTTTGCGCTGCAACATACCTACTCCTTTTAACCACATCAGTATGCCTATGAGCTCTACACACTAAAGGCGCCGACCCACCGACACAACTCTATTTGTATTGACGTAATGTATTGTCCATTAGAATAACCTCCGAGCTTCATTTCATATACCCTTAGCCTCAACAAGCTGTTATACGAGTCCTCAAAACTTTCGAAAATCACTTATTTCTAAAGTTGCACAACCAAATTACTTGCTCCAACAACACCGACAGACCTCGTGTCTCGCGTATAATTAGCTAATCTATTCCGACAAGCGCAACATGTAAATTGAACGACACAAAAATATATGGCACGTGTCAGGGGCAATAGTACTGCGCACGGGTGTGGCCGCGCGCCAGCGGCCGCGTCGAAATCCTAAAGATTCGGCGATCCCAAGACCCGACGATGCGAATATCCCAAGATCCCGAAGATCCGAAATAGGGATCGGCGGCACCCTCATTATCGCACGATTTGGGGAGAGTATTCTAATCCTTGAAAGGCTTGTTTCGTCGTGGGCGTGTTTATTCTGGGTCGGAGTAGAGCTGCAGAGCACCGTGCTATATTGGAAATAGGTTCGATTCACGATAAGACTAGACCGCTTCTCGGCGTTCATGTTTCTCTATATCGAATGTGGTTATGGACTCACGATAATGTATTCGAAATTGTACACTATCTGTTTAAGCAGAAACATCAACATGTCACCCCCTCACCTCTAAATACAGGTTCAAAGTTACGAATATTAATTACCCTCTGTATCCGAAATTACAATTTTAGGGTTCCGTACATCAAAAGAAATTTTTTGATGCATTAAATTATAAATCAAGATGAAATAATTGCTAATCTAACTACAGAACTAGCTCATGTGTAAGTATACACAGGAGCTAGGTGCATTTGTAACTTTGTGATGTGTTTATCGTATCAAAAAGCCCTCTTTTAAGCATGCATATTGACAGGCAGCTGCGAAACCTTACACTGAGCGTGGCCCAACAAGTCTTGGCCGTTTTTAAATTTATGTATTTAGCGTAAATAGACGTGCCCATCGGATTTGCATCTCGTCGCCTAGTTGCTATGACGTCAGGGATCACCCCTAAGCGCCCGAGATAGTTTAGGATTTGGCTACAGCAACATAAACATGTTTTTATCGCGGTTCGATATAATCGCGGGATCACCTTGCGTAACGCGACGTGCTTGAGCTTCTAGTGCTAGCCTACGGTGTTTATTCATGTGTGGGACATTATCTAGAGATAGATTGGTAGATAAACTCTTTATTAATAAAAAATTGGAATGCATGTCTGTAAAATACGCACTCTCAATAAAATCAGAACGTTGCTTGATCTATTCCACTGCGCTCTGAATGAATTCACAAGGGCAACATTATACGTATTGTGTTAAAATGATAACATTTAATAGGGTAATCATATTTATTTTAGTTTAAAAATAGGCTAGAAAATTGTTGTCTATTGCATTAGTTAAGACCTGTAATAATAGATTTAAGAAGCTAAACGAAAAATAAGTAAATAAATTATTCCACAGGACGGCCAATGCTATATACAAACCTCCCACCGAATAAGGCAGAGATAACCTTTTCCTTACAGGCAGTATATCATCCAACTGTCTAACTCATAAAGCATGAGCATAAAGGTCAAATATATAAACAGGAGGTCTAGAGAGACATTTTGCAGACACTCTACATAAAAGGCATCTACTTTCATTCATACTTTATTTGACTTTCGTGGTACACGGTACCTCGTCTGGCGTCGGAGTTTAAAGCAGCTCAAAAGACTTTTAGCTTGTATCGCCCTGCTTCCTTATTATGTACTTATTATGTTAGTTCTAAGTTTTTTTTTTATGTGTTATTGGACCAAATAAAGATACGTCTATGTCTATGTCTATGTCTATCACTATCATCAGTGGGTAGCAAGTGGAACCATCAGTCATTTGTTGTTAATAAATTAATATTTAGCTTTGACACAGGCTCATACAGTTTTCTGAGGATGCTCCGTGGAGGAGCGAAATACGTGTCGAGGTTTACCAGTGATGTTGCAGTGCTGGCGTTAGTTCTGATAGAATTGTTGTAGTCATCATCATCATCAAATCAGCGGAAGACGCCACTGCTGCTTCTCCCCCAGAGTTCTCCACGAAGGCCGCTCTTGTGCCTTCCGCATCTGCTTGTACCTGCTATCTTTACCAGATCAGAGCAATAGTATAGTAAGGTCAGAAAATTAAATATTCATTTACTATTAACTGATGAATTACGGAGTCTCGCGAATAAACACATCTTGATTAATTAATTAAACTTGGAACAATCTGGTCATAATGCCTTCCAAAGTCCGTAGTTGGTTACTAATATACCTTTAAGTGAATTAAAAAAATCCATCGACAGCTTACAAGGTTGACTGGCCATAACAACTGCCGTAGTCAAAAATAGAACAGATTAAATTTTCTTTTACCTAGCAACAGCCCCTCACCTACCGTTATCGTACATCTGGCTCCATTCGTAAGCAAATCGCTCAAAGCTCCCTCGCTGCCGCGAGCGGCACCTCCGTTAATTTGGCTCGGACAACGGCGGCCATGTCTTATCTCTCCGTGTCAACAACTCCACCAAATGAGAAGGAAAATAAAAAAGGAAACTCCGACCACCCGCCTCCTTGCGCCCCTCCTACCCTACTCGAGGGCGCTGGGCGGTTGCTGGCCAAAAATAGAACAAGTGTTCTTGCGTTTTTTTTTATTTTAATTTAGAAACAATTTCGCCGGCCGGTTCAAGGAATGCGGGACTTTTGAATTGCGAATGCTTTTGAGTCCGCATTTCACCAAGCCTGCTGCAAGTTCGGCCTGTAGATCAGTGTCAAAAAGACGGCAGTGATGTCCTTGGACACACATGGTCACGAGACACTGGCCATAAAGCTTGGTGAGGACGTTTTGAAGCAGCTACATAAATTCCGATACCTGGGGAACACTGCAACATCCAAGTGTGACCTTGATGACGTGATCAACAGCAGAGTCGGTGCCGCAGCAGCAGCGTGCGGCAAGCTGTGTATATAAAGCTGCCCACCAAAATATCCGTGTACATGGCGATTGTGCTGCCAAACCTCCGAATATAAGACCGAGACGTGGTGCTTGTACCGTCACCAAATAAGCATATTAAACCGCTTTCACCTGAAATGTCTACACAGAATCATGAACATCAGATGGTCTGATCGCGTGCGAAATACCGAAGTTCTGCGACGAGCCAATGTTGGTGGCATTGAGAGCTATATAATGCGTCGGCAGCTTTGGTGGTGCGGGCATGTATCCCGTATGGCGGAGGAAAGAGTGGCGAAGCGCATCTTTTACTCTGAACTAGAGGAGGGCAAGCGGAAACGCGGCGGACAACTCCTCCGATATAAAGATGTTCAGAAGCGTCACATGAAAAGGTGTAATATTCAGCCCTCTTTGTGGGTGGATTTGGCAGCACAAAGGTCTGAATGGGGCGGGTTTGTACAGAGGAAAGTACGCGACTTTGAGGAGCAGCGCCAAGCTGACCTCGACGCTAAATGCGATCAAGTTAAAGCCCGTACACCCGCAGCCATCATTTACAATTTTATAAACGGCAAACTCCCGTGCCCACATTGTGCACGGGAGTTTGCCGCAAAGATTGGCTATGCAAGCCATCTTCGTGCGCATCAGCGCAGATCTGATTAGGGGTTGAAGGGGTCGCCATGGCCGTGTTTGTGCACCTGATTTGATAAGAGGGGTATTCTGTTTATGAATTTTAATCGAAATGTTCACATTGTTTTGTTTTTCTGTGGAGTAAACGGAATAAGGAAGGCTGATAGGTATGGTTTTAATCGAAAGGTAGTTCAATCGAGATTGCTCGCAGACTTAAGTCATCAAAATGGGTTAAGCAGTTTTAAAATATTAGATCTGTGTGTTTATCCGTAATCTGTAGTTGGTTGGTTGGAAGAAGTAAAAATTTCGTAAAGTGTCAAAAAAGTCATGAAAAGAGAGCCCCGCCATCCTACGATGAAACAGCTCAAGTACCCAGTTTGATAGTAATTTATTGTTGCAATACCTGTAGTATTCATTATCACGACTTTCTTGACAGACTGTACCTTAATTACATAAAGCATTGGCGAATTACTCTCCACTGGCACAGCGCAGCCGTCACTGCATGCGTTTGCGCATGGCACGGCGCCAGCAGGGCTGCCCACCGCTTTCTCTTTACAATTTAATGGCGGGGAGAGAAATAACGTCCGACGTAGGTTAAACTGATAATTATCAACAGCTTCTAAGTCCATTGCTGTATTGAAAATCCTCCTAATTTTGCGGGTATTATGTTTACACTATAGCTTACGTGTTATTCTGGTAATTCAAAAGTAGACCTCGTTCCTCGTCGGTGGATATGATTTATGATCTAGCGATTTATACTCCACTTGTATATCAGTGTTTTTTTTTCTTTTTCAATCCTTCGTATAAGGGCAAAAAAGTGGATCTTAATTTATCACACAATAGCTCTTTTCCAAACTCGTTCCCGCGGGAACCACATTGAATTTCAGGATAAATTATAGCCTATGTGCTATTCAGGGCTGTGAGCTATATTACTGCCAAATTTCATCAAAATCTATTGAATAGTTTTCACGTGAACGAGTTACAAATATCCATCCTTACAAACTTTCGCAGTAATATCTCATTCTAGCAGACAAGCTTTTAGACGAACGGCCTGACTGTACAGCAGTGAGTTTCATAAATATCCGTTGGGTAGTTTTCACTACACCTTCCGACAAACTTTCTTATCATTACACGAACTATAGAAGTAGGTAAATAGGCAATACACACTTCTTTCATATTCATTCAATCTTACCAGCACAATATGACGAAAATAAACTCGTGCACTGTTCCGAGTGTTCCATATTAAAGCGAAATATAGCAGACAATTTTGCAAGCAATCCAGGCGTATTTATTGCATACACGAGCAGCTGTAAAGGCGGGTTGTAACCGTAATAATCCAGTTTTAGAAGCAATCCGGCTAAAGAGATATTTGGGAAAGAGTCTTGACAAAGGGAGGTTTGTTTTGTTTGAAGGTCATGAAAGTGGCTCGCTGTAATGCTGTTTTGCTGATTTGAGTTTCCTATTGAGAATTGTGTTGTTGTAAGTGCGGAAAGTTATTCAAGGCCGAAGAAAGTTGGAAGGAAACTAATCTTTTGGATGCTGTTCCGGCACAGAAGTAGATAAATAACATAGGCTCTTTTTAGTAAGAGGCAAATGAGCAACCGGACCAACTGATGGAAAGTGATCACCTCCGCCGCGTTGTACTACTGCGTCCATTTCTGTCGTAAAATAAAATATATGCGCAAGCATCACAATTAACAAAAAACCTTTTTTTACTACGCGGTGACAAACGAGCAAACCTGTGTGAATCGTGTTGTTGTTATGCACTACGTACCTTCGATTTTTCTACACAAATAAAAATATATACAGAAGAACTGAAAAGTAATCGATTCATCTTTATGCAAGTTTGACTTAAAAACCAACATTGAAGAACATCTACTACAACTCTAAAATACATCTCGGAATCTAAAGGAGTGTGCGCACCGACACGCTCGCGCGTGGCGACGCTGCTGCGATTGACGTCTGACAGCGGAATGACATGGCGACGCCCTATCTGTTGTCGCTCGCCACGAGGAATCCATCGACGTCAATCCACGATACAATGTATGAAGTATTACAGAAGCGATCGAGCGATAGATATAAGCGATTGTTATAGATAACTAGTTTTTGCTTGTGGGTTCACGTGGAAGGAGGATAAAAATATGTCTTGCGTCGTCCTTTGAACCAAAAGCTGCTTTTGACACATACCTAAACAATATTTGACATTTATCATAAACGACGTGCCATGTGGTGTCCGGCAGAGTAGGAAAGCACTACCCCTTGCACTCGTGGGTGTCGATCAAGGCGACTGTACGGTTATGTATCTCTAAGAAGTGTTTGACTAATCCGTTAGGAAGTGTTTTATTTGAGATGTCTAGGCATCGCATTAACAGACTAGAATTATAACGTCACTTGAGTTTACACGTTTCTGGCAAAATCCCTAATTTCCCCACCGATTGCAAGACCACAGTCGCCAGTGCGATTGCACTGTAATAATTTTAGAATCACACACGCTCTTAATAGTCTCCGCATCGATGCAACACAATCGTTCACCAAATTCGCCTAAGAATAGCCTGCCTGCGCGTGCGTTCACCCAACATGTGGTAACAGTACGCAACAGTCCGGCGTAAACAACTGTACACGTGCCGTTTCAAGCACTCGCTGTTTCTGACAGTTATGACAGCGCATCCCTCGGCGCAGTGCATGGTGTAGTGTGCACGCCCCCTAACATTCCGGGGTATTGCGTCGCTAATTCAATTATCGTGTCATGAATTTGATGTAACAGTACAGTTTGAAATTGAGGGGATGTTGATTTTGTAACATAGAAAATTAATTAGTTTTTATATGCTGCTAAGGTGGCAAACAAGCGTACGGCTCGCCTGACCTGATGGTTGCACGAAACCTTACTCACCGCAGGTAAACAACAATATTTAAAATTGTGTTGTTCGAATTTATATTAATTGTGAATTATGAATTATGAATTTACATGGCTGTAAATAATACGGTTTCGTATAACTTAGTAACTACTAAACATATCTAACCATATTTTTAACTGAGCACATACTAAACGATAATAACAAACGTTGTGGAACTAGTGGAACGGTAAGGAGTTGTACAAAAGACCTGCCTATGTTCAGAAGTAGACGGGCTTCGACCAAAATGACGATAAAGAAACTTCATTATTATTTTGCACTAGAGTTTTTCTCCACGACCACTAGAGATAGGCTTCAACATACCTACCCACGCTACCTCTGCCTCGGGCCGTCTATAGCAATACGATCTGTCAAATATTAATTCCAACATTGAAAACTAAATCAAAGAGATACAATAATTGGAAAACGGAACGTCGGTGGCCAAGAAGTTACAATATCCAACGTAAGCGAGAGGTATCGGGTTCGAATCCACGGCAGCCATGTACCAATGACTCTTTTTCTGTGTTATGTAATGCAAAAGGCGAGAGTTTCAGGCGACTGAATGTGTAGCCATGATCCAATCTGGTGAACCTGACCAGATAACAGGGTCACGGAGGTCAGATGGCAGTCGCTCCACTGTAATTACCTGATCTGCCAAATCCTGGATCATGGTTAAGGCGGACCCCGGGCGCGAGAGCGTAATCGGGATATTAACGCTAAGATGTCCAACGTCGCTCATAACTTCTACGATTGATGCGCTTGACGATGAATCGCACCACATTGTCGCTGTGAAATTGCACTGGCTACCTTACCCTTCAACCGGAAACACAAAGCGTTACCTCGAGGTACGAGTCGGACCCCTTAACCAGCCGCCAACGACGCTCCAATATTTCCATCAGTTCCAGCTCTCTACTCGTTCATCAATAAACAAAAATACAAAATCTGACCTAAATTGCTGATGTCTCAGGAAACTGTTGTACCTACCATATTTAACATCGCTTTGTTTTACCACGGTGACAGCCGATTCGATTCAATGTAGGTACTTATTTGTAATGGAAAATCGTGACTTCCCCCATCGCAGTTGCCAAGGCTGTGCTTAATTCCGCGAGCGAAATTGCTGTTTTATAAACGCAGATATTTGGGGATCGAACGAAATTTTGGTCGCAAAAAAAAACGTTGCGTTTTCCTCAATCGTCGTTTTTAATTTGAGATTGTTTTACATTAATATGTGCGATATGCTTATTTAAAAAAATGTAATGGAATAAGGTAATACTAGCTTTTGCCCGCGGCTTCGCCCGCGTTTTATAGCGCAAAAACCTTCTGTAATTCCTATATCTGTTGTTGATATCCGTTCAGTAGTTTTTGAGTGAAACGAATTCTTATTATATACAAACATCCGTTTCTAAACATAAGAAGACCAAATCTGTCAATCTCTATTAAAACTGTGCGATAAGGCGAGATTAAACATTATAATAAACTGTTAACTGTTGGTCTGGCAGCAAGTATGCAAATGCTAAGCCCTTAACGCTCTTAAAATATTAACGCTAGTGTTTCCCCAGCGCGCTCCAAACAAACGTAGTTCGACCATATTTTCAATATCACGCTATCAAATTCAATCAAATTGTGGAGACGTGGTCCAAAAACTAAATGCTTGTGGTTTATAAAATTTTCGTTAAAGCATATCGTTTCAAAGTTGCATGGGATTCAAGATTTCCATACATATTTTTAATGTCGTGCATTTTTGAAACGATATGTTTTAACCAAAATCTGTCAAACCACAATCATAGGGATTTCGTCTACAAAATTTCATTGGCTTTGATAGCGTTATATTTAAAATCTGATCAATTCCTTTCACTAAAGATGCAGATTTGCCCCTTTTCTCCCCCGCTTATATACAGTATACTCGGGGAAGTATACTTCTATACAGTGAACCTCTTGCAGCCAACACAATCAAACAGTTAAACAAATAATACTAGACACACACCCCATCCATATTCACTGGTGATGGCTGTTCTGGCAAACCCCCTGGCCTCGGCGGCACCGTAACACCCAATGCAAAATAGTGCCTACGATAGTGTGTCTCCTCACATTAGAATATCAATGTGGATCTATGTATCTGCCGGTGCATCTTTTTGCAATGCAGAGTGGGCAGGTGCCCAACTGAGGTTAGGCGCGTGCGACGTTGCCTACGAGGGGGCAAGGACCGGGACACGTGAGCGGTTACAGCCGGATGGAAGCGGATCTAGAATTCTGGATGCTCTTGCTGGAAACTGTATAGTAGTGTGTATGTGTCACTGTGGTGTGAGGAAGGTTCTGGAGGGGGATTACGAGATTTGGTGATTATGGTGCCGCCGGAAGGTCTTATCTATAAATTGAGTCACTTCTTTAGCTCTACTCCTATACCATCAGGATCAACTAACAGGTCTGAAATTTCTAGTGAATTTATGAATTTCTTGTTCTGGACGTGTGGTGTAGCCATGGTTTCGCACGGAACCAAGTGACAGCCCTGTACTTTCTTAGTGGATTATAGTGTCCGATTGTACTCCTTCTAATCAAAAGGCGACAAAACTTGACAGACAATGAAAAAATTAGAAAGAATGTGTAAAACTATGTATAATAACTTATCTAATGAAATTAAAAATTTACTGGAAAGAGAGTTTAATAATAAGTTAACAGAATGGCTTTTGAAATATTGTTTTTATGATATGAATTAATACATGAATTTTAGAAATATGGTGTCTACGGTTTAACCCTTAGTTATGCTAAAAATGACTATGAAATTATTTAATAAGTATTAGTTATTATGATTTTATTTTTACAATTATAATATTTGTATTACGAGAATTGGGGTTAACACAGAGATATACACATACATCATAATATATTGATGAATCTGTATCACAACCTATCTGTGTCACAAACAAATGCCTTTGACTTTGACTTTTCTATCTCCTAGATCTTGGGGATCTTATGTCAGCCATTTTTCTCCCTTCTTGGTAGCTTTAAAAATAAGTATCCATTGCACGCTGTAGTTTTGAAAAAATTGATTTTACTACTTATAGTACAATCAATCAATCCGATACAGCTAAGCCATTTATCAGAACCCTCTATCATCCAAAGGCCAGTGACCCCAACCAGCTGATCGGTCCCGGGGGGCTGTCACGCGCGTCGTGACGCGTGCGCGCGCGCAACCCATCGGCTCTTTGAACGTACAGAAATACCGACAGATCAACTACCACGTAGTGTAGAGGTCTACTTTTCATGGAAGGTAGTCGGCTAACTTAAAAGGCACACTTACTACACAATGTCTACTTCACCGCTGTAGATCCTGGATAAACGAACGGCTTTACTTCAAAGTGAGACTACTTACGCATCTAATAGAGAGACCGAGTGTGAACGAAGGCGTGAGGTGGCATTTATTGTGTTGTGACACTATGTTTATGGTCCAGATAGTATAAACACATTGTGTAGTCTAACAATTGTACCTTACTGTGTTGGAACCCACAACAGGGGCTGATGGAGCGGGACAGAATGCCAGTCTACCACCGAAAGATTTCTCCAATCAGTTAAGGCTTACTATGTATTCTCAGTTGGCCTTCAAGCTTTGCAGTCGGTTTGAGATATAGGTGTTCTGAAATTACGCAATAGAAAATATTGCTGCCCGTTCGCCTCAAAAATAAAATCGGGCACCAACAATGTCATCTCAACGACATTTTTGGTTGTAGTGAACTACTGGTCACCACCAAGCAATTCTGGTTATCAGGTGGTAAAACTCTGTCAAACCTGTGGAGTCGGCCTTGGTGAGAACAATCGTTTTGTCTATTTGAGCCCCCAAGCAACAAAGCTTGCATTGTTATGTTCCGGTTTGAAGGATAAGGTAGCCAGCGCAATTACAGGCATGAGGCATTTCATCTTATACCTCACAGTGACACAGGACGCACCTGCGGATGTTCATTATTGTTGCCTGCAACCTAAATGCATGAATCGTAGATGTTATGAGCGACAGTTACCGCTTACCATCAGTTGGGCTATCACTGAGTAGAATAAAAAAAAGGTTATATGACGCCGCTATTGCGTAGCAGAAGCAGCCTGTACAGCAGAACCATCTGAATAATAATGGCTGCAACTCAGCATGCAGGTAGCCATGTGCGGGTCATGGCACTATTGGACACCTGCGGGCGTTCTATTGGTTTATTCAACGCATAAAATGCATTTGACTCAATGATTTGCCATCGCCCACTTAGATATGCAGCGCGCGTGAGCCGCGTCCAAAGGAGATGCATATAAATGTCGCTGTTGTTTGATACACACGATGGGACAACATGCGTGCTTCGGGCTGTTGATATGATCAGAATTTATTATCGGTATTCTATATCGTCGGCCGACATGAGCATCCTTCAAGATTGGAGGCTTTTCCTATTACATTGAATTGGTAGGATGTTTGGAGATCACTATATTGAAAGATCTAATAGGAAACATTACTTCACTAGTTTCTCATCAGCAGAGGATGATGATGATCTGCCTCTAGGAGAAACTCATTTTCTTATTATCACCCCTATATCATATAGGACCTTCAGTTTTAATTCTATTTAGGAGAATGCTCATAACATTATATTTTTATTATTTTAGTTACCATGTAATAAATACCTACATCCATTTCGTAATATAGAACTAATACACAAAAAGTATCCCATATTTAAGGTTTGCAGTCAATCAGAAAAACAAAGGATAACTTTTTCGGTCCATAAATCATGTCATCGTTATATTATTCTTCCTAATTTCATTTTGGACGAATTCTAAACATAATATTTTGTACTTCATTCGACTATGTACAAGCTTAACATATGACATAGAGCTTTTTACCTCAACTGTTATTACTTACGGAATTCAGTCGTTTCGCAACATCTTGATTAAAAATTATATGAACCTTAATTTTCTCATTCAAAAAAGAGTACAATTTATTTGATTTAAACGACAACGAGGACTTATACTCCGTTGGATTAAGCGCAATTTTAGTGATGGTAGGATAGAGCTATGGCTTTTTATTAATGTTTTCATTGTTTCAAGTTCTATGAGACTTGATTGACGATATAATTTACTGCGTATTGCGTATTGCGAAGTAGGCCAAGAAGAGAAGGAAGGCAGAAACCCGGGCCCACACGTACCGCACAGGAACGCAACCGGGACATAAAGCCGAGATGATGATTATGATACAGTTAAGTATTTTTTGTGTTAATAAAAACTTTAATTGGCTCTCCTCGAAAGCATGCAAAATGTCGCTTAAACGAAGTCATCTCGGCTCCGTCGAGGTTATGAACGCTGGTCGCTTATTAACCATTCTACATCTTTATAAAGCACTTAGCAAAAACCTCTGCCTACATGTTGACTTAGACAATAACAGAACCTTTGTTACGATAGAAGCGCAATAACGTCTACACAAGCAACTATATCAGCTTTTAGTGCGTGAGGAAACATTGCGTCTTTATGTCGAAGCGAAGGCAGTAGGCGGCCGTAAAGGAGCGGGGGCCATTTAAAAACCGCTTGTTACGTATCCTGGGCGGATCTGCGGAAGAGAGGATGTGGCATCTCAAGGTTAACTTTTACCAGGTTTTATTTAACTTGCACTGTTCGTATGTATATTTGTAAGTTGTTCTACAAAATTTGCAAAGCATTTTTCGTTTATTTGTTTTTTTATACCCGTAAGGTGGCAAACAAGCTTAGGCCTGCCTGGTAGAACACACAAAGGGAGGCGAAATCTGCGGATACCAACAACGCGTGGGTGCCCCTGGTATTGCAAACGTCCATACGCTGCGGTGACTCTTACCATCAGGCAGGCCGTAAGCTTGTTTGCCACATTAGTGGTATAAAAAAATAAAATTGGATGATAATGCATTAATATGGTACCATGAAGCTGGTCTGATGATGGAGTCGAAAGGTTGTCATACGAACGCAATAAGTTAACCCCATCGTGTTGGGGTTCTTTGGAATGGTCTTGATGTGAAGGTACCGCGCTTTGTTATGAAAAAGTATTTTTCATTTGAGAACTTATTTATTCTAAGGAGTGACAAACGAGTAGACAACCCACCTGATGGTAAGCGGTAACTCTCCAGACGACTTCGTCATTTTCTTAAACTTGTCCTTTACAAACTTGACACTTTCCTACCTCGTTAACTGTTGCCCATAATATTCACGATTCATGCATTTAGGCTGCAGGTAACAAAAATGCAGGACCAGATGTGCGTTGTCACTGTGTGGATACGAAATGGGTCATGCCCGTAATTGCCCTGGCTACCCATCATTCGTACCGGAACATAACAATGCAATCATTGTTGTTTGCTTAGATAGAAATAGATAAGCTGGTAGTACTCACCCAGGCGGACTCCTCAGGCTTGACAGAGTCCCACCACCTGATGTAATCCTAAGGAATATTGGTCTGAACAAGGATCAAGGAAACGTTGAATAGACTATAGTAAAAAAAGCAAAAAGTGTTAAAAATATACGAAAATTAAATTTGTTGGCCTCAGCCCGCAAATGCAAATCACGGCTACGAAAATAGGAGGCCATGGACCACACGTAGGTACGCTGAGCAAGCGAGACGGTTTCGAGAGGGTCTCAAAGCTGCCAATGTAGACGTTTCATGGTTAAATCAACGACCGTATGTTCCGATTCCGACACAGCTCCACCCGACTTTTTTGTCGCCGCATAGATCTTAGGGTTCTATTGGAAGCTTGCTGGTTAAGAAATGACCTTTGCCAAACTCCCCCAAAGATGCACTTTCTTACAAAGATTCGCCACATCCAGCCCAGCAGAGCTTCTCTCTCCTCGACACCCGCAATCCGCACAACTACGCAAAGGCGTGGCGGCGATAAAACTCACTAGCTCGTAAAACGCACTCCCCTCCCCGCCTCACCACACCCCCGCACCCCTAACTAGGGTTACCAGCATCCGGGAAACACGGGTCTGTCCCCGTGTCCAGATTTTCATTTTAGTGTACCGGAATTCGAAAATGGTTTTTAGTAGAACTTATCGAGATTTATCCGCTGTTACCATTTACTATAGACTCCACTGTAATCACCTGATTTTCCGAATCCTGGATCATGGTCAAGGCGGCCCTTGTGCGCGAGAACATAACGGGGACATTATCGCCAAGATGATTATTTTTATTTTTTACCATACCCATTGCTACTCGTACTATAGACACAAAATCTGTCATTTCGTAACGCCTAAGGAATTAATTAGAAGTCATTTCTCATACTGCCTACAGCAGTACAGTCTGGCAAGAAAGTCGTGAAATGGAACTATTGCTCTTGCAACAATAAATTTCTGTCAAACTGATTACTTCTGCTGTTGAGTGGACCTCTCAGATTTTTCACGACTTTCTTGCCAGATTGTAACAGCCTCTTGATACTCTTAACAGGCCTAATAATATATTCTTGACTTAATATAGTTTATGACCCACTTGTCAGATTTTAGAAGCATTGTCAGTTGAACTGTGGGTGCAACTTTCTCCTAAAATTGTTGAGTAAAAAATAGATAGATAAATTCTTTCTTACTCATAAAAGAATAACTACCTAAAAAGTATAGAAAAAAACCTTATCTGATTGTTGTAAATATTGCAAATAAATATCCTCCAATTTCCCATTTAAATTCTTCCCTGGACATCGCGCGTGCGAATCTGCCAACCCTGCCCCCAACTACTGTATTGTCTCCCATTTGTTGCCAAGATCTTCATTCAGCCTGGTTGGGCGAATTGACATCGTAATCTTAGACCGAGTATGTTTAAGTGCTCCTTCTTAAATAGGCCTCGTTATTGGTATTGTTATCGTCATTTTAATTGCTTCTCTCCTGATGGTCTTAGATTGGTGTTATTCTTATTGTAGAAAGAATATCTCTATTGTATTCGAAGTTCAACAGGAGGCCAGAGTCGAGAAGCATGTAATGAATAATTTTTAAAATCATGTCAAAATAATCAAAGATCCACGCTGAGGTCCCGGATTCGATTCCCGGCTAAGCATCAATTGAAATAATGAATTTTAATTTCTGTTACGGGTCTGGGTGTAATATGTGTAATGAAGTATCTATCGATTTCAAACAGTACATAAGTAGTTTATATTAATTTAATGAGTCGCTCGATTTCTCCTTGTAAATTAAAGTGGGCTAGATGGCGCTGTGTGAATTTGTCCACGAATATTTATTATTGTTAATAATTCTACGAAAAACTTATTTGACTGACATCCTTGACCTGACATCCTGGGCCGCTCCTTTTTCAGTGTTGTAGGTATTTCAATTTCATTATTGCAACTCGCCAGTCCAACTTAGAGACAATGGCAAACCTCTTCACTAATTTTGAGGAGGCTTTTGCACGTTTTCGAACCGTGGGTAATCGGTGAAGAGCATCGGAGGCCTAATAGAGAGCTGGTGCTCTTAAATATGCGAGTCATACCTGAGGTACCGGCTTGCAATTCCAGTGTTGCCATGAACAATGACTATTTTCTGAGTTATGTACACAAACACATCGATGATTTATGGTAACATCCTGGTAACATCCATCGTGATAAAACCTGCGGTCACGTAAGGGTCACGAAAGTCAGATGGCAATCGCTCCACTGTAATTACCTGATCTGCCAAATCCTGGATCATGGTCAAGACTACGTGCCCTCGTGCGCGAGAGCACAACCGAGACATTAACGCCAAAATGACCACTTAATACGGCAGTAAGTGTTAACCCATTGCAAACCCTGCACAGTAACAGTCGAACCGCTGCGCGCTGTGTCGCCGGCCGCCGCCGACCGCGACTCCGGTTGCGAATGGCGTTTAGCGCGTAACCGCGGCAGTTGGCTAACACTTGCCGCGTTGTGCACTCAGCAGTCGGGGGCTGGTACAAGGTACAGAATACTGATATTAGAAGGCACTAAATAGGTATGCTGTCTTTCGTGGTGAGGCGGGCATGGCGTCGAATTCATCTCAGCGAATTATTTTAAACGTCCACAACTTAACAATTGTGAACCGCCTAGCCTTAACTTTTTTTAATTCAATCGGTAGACAAACCGGCGAGCGAGCCATCTAATGGAACGTGGTCACCGCTGCCTTTAGACATCAGCAACACCAAGAGTATCACCAATGCGTTGCCCGGGGATAGCCTGCTCTGGCAGTAACTACTAAAATGCTAGGCCCACCCATTTACAAAGCTATGGTTCCCCTTGGTGCACTGGAGGCCTTCTTACCGGCAGGATCACAGTACTACTTATTAAAAATAATATTGTTTGGAAGCGTCATTGCACTGTATAAGTAATTTCTGTATTTCGTTTTTATCATGCATGACCAGGTGTGAAAACCCACTCTCAGATAAGTACGTTGTAGCGAAGGGTAAAACAAAATTCACCGATTTTGGCCAACATACATGGCGCACGCGCCCTAGTCCACTTATTGTCGAATGGCGATCCCCTAAGGGTTCGCGTACCCTACGTTTAGAAACCTGGCATAGAGGAAAGAAGAGTAGCTCTTAAATCTAACCTTTATTCTAATCAGCTCTCGAGTTCATACTCCTAACATCAGAGGCCTCCTCGCGCCATCTCCTGCCACGGGCCACAGAGCGTCGTAAACTGATTGGTAACTGTTGCTAGGCGCGGAGTTACGAGCGGCTCGCTCTCGGCGGACATCTGCGCCGGCGCAGGCCGTCAGTACCGCTTGGAGGTTGGGGCTTTTAGGCGTATTGAGGAGGTGTTTTACTATTATAATATACCTACTGGTGGTGGTGGTGAGTCACCCCGGCTTCGCACGTTTTTCTTTACTATAATAACCAGGTATCCATAGGTATGTAGATACTATTAAGAAGCTGTAAACTAACCAAGAGAAAAAGTGGGAAAGTCCCCGACCAAGTTTGCATGTACTTAAATATTTTCTAAACTACTGGACAGATTTGAATGAAACAAAGCTAAAAACCATATTGATTACACTGTTAGATAGAGAAAACCGCATTCAAATCGGTTGATTCGTTCGGGAGTTACGTTGATACGATTTCGTCGGGAGTTAAATTTTATTTTTTATTTATTTATTCATTTATTTCAGGCAACTGAGGCCCATATTTATAAATACACAAACAATATAAATACAAAATAAACTAATACAAAATACAGACAATGATAAAACCTATACCTACATACAAATTATTATAAATTGTAAACTAATATATAAAAATATAATTTATTATTGTCTTAAAAAATAACTGACACTTAATGTCGTTCGGCGGCACCGGAAATTCTGGGTCGCCCACGGAATCGCCGGTACACCATACCCTTCGGCCAATAATGGGAAGATATTGGGGTTCATCGTAAAATATAATCCATGTTTGATCTAATTCAGGCAGGTAGAACCAGGGATACAGCTTGAGCTCTCCGTCTATACACTAAAGAGGTCGTTCAAAATGGTCGCGCCGGAAAAAGATAAACTGCCCTGGGGCTGGAACGATTTCCACACGGACGAAGTGGAGGGCAAAATCTAGTTCTACATACAACCCTTCCGTAAGAAATTTTCTAAACAAAACCGCAGCAAAATCCGTTGCGTGGTTTACGAGCAGTTAGCAGATATACCTCTAAACAAAAAAATCAAATAAACTAAGATACCGACAGGCAAATACATACATACGTACAAGCCTTGTAAAGGTTCCCTCACAAGGCAGGCAGTGCCTGTTCAGCCCGGATCAGGCCGCGGTGGGCCCCAATTATTTATGCAAACCGGAGCGAAACATGGGATTTTTCCAAGAGGCTGGAGAGCCTGCAGCGATTTTCATGTAGACACTACGGAATTGGGGACGGGATTTTGTCTCTACATACTAGCTTTTGTTGGTGACTTCGTACGGGTACAATTCGGTTATAGCGTTAAAGACGAAGAGAGTACATTGAATTGAGAGAAAGTACATTGAATTTCTTGCTATTCTGAGCTATAAGCTATAATTCGTTCAGTAGTTCTTGCGTGAAGGAGTAACAAATATCCAAACATTCATCCATTCTTACTTCCGATATTAGTATGTACAGTCAGCTGTAAAGTGAACGGACTCCCTGTCATGATTTAAAGTATGTTATCCATGCACTCTTTAGCTGTACTCTTTCCTACAAAACTACTGAATTTTTGCAGTGGTATAAAGTGCGCTATGGGCTATAGGTACCTACATCATCTCAAAATTAAAAATAGTTTGGGCTAAACACTTGGCTTAATCTATCACGAGCGTTGGTGGTCGTACCCCGAGGTACCGGGTTCGAATCCCAAATGCCGCCATATACCAATGACTCTTTGAGTGATGTACATTAGTTGAAAACTTACAGTGAAAATATCGTGATGCAATTACACATTCAGGGGACTGAATGTGGAATTATAAACCAATCTGGGTAGGTTGCCCTGTTAACAGGGTCATGGAGGTCGACCAAATGACTACTGAAAACTGCTCCTTAGCATGTTCATGGTACGATACGATACATAACGTCATGCCTTTTCTTGAAAACATCCAGTCTACCCTATTGGAATTAGGTAAGTGCCAATATACACAAAATCATAATTATTTCGCCATAAAAAAAAATGTGCGGGCCCCATCGACAGATTCTTTTATGGTCTCAGTCGTTTCGGCCCGCGGGCCAAAACCAAGCCGGGCCGAAACGCGTAAACACTCCAGAATTCGTACGTATATAATATGTGCTCTCAGGGTGATTCTGTTGAAATATGAAAATGAAGTCCTTATCTTGAGCCACGATCCAATCAGCTACGCTTATCCCTACGAGAGCCGTGTGGAATGAATGCGTGTTCCTGCGCTGTGACATAAGGACAAGATTTTGTTTGCTGTGATCTGCTGTGTAGCTGTGATATTCTGTAGTACGTGCCAATTAGACCCTTTTAGTATTACAACTATCGCTCTGACTACATACGAATAAGTTCCAATTTATTTGGCACCTGCTATAGCTCAATTCTAGCCTAACACCCGAATGAAAAACTCGAGTTAAGTGAAATTTAGCATTAACTAACTAGGAAACTCTTATCTTTAGAAATGGCCTTAGCTAATTGGTCTATTTCATCAAGCCTTTACGTCTAGGCAAGATTTATCTATGATAAGAAAGAAACGCAACAGTCTTTTAGGCGATGCCTAAGGACTAAGGCATCGCCCAATCCACTTCCTAACTTTAAGCGTTACCTAACAGCAATAGTTATTTTCTAGCGTTTGGTGAATAATCTGCTACTTAGCACAAATCGGCTAATTTAATTTAACTGAGATGCCATTGATATTTAATTGAGACTTAATTTCGATTGAGACAAAGACTAGTATTAATACAGTCGTAATTAAGGTTATCGCGTATTCATCCCGGCCTGAACAAAATCTATGACCGTACATACGTATTTGAAAAAGTCTAGTTTATTTAATAAGTTTATTCACATTAGGGCAACTGAGTAAGTAAGGACATGCAAATCACAGCTACAATTACAAAACAAAACCGCTGTTGTTGCATCTCGTATTTCAATATTATTGTAAATTAATAATCAGAAGGCATAATATGAAAGCATGGTCAGGCGCAGTCAGCGCTCGGGTTACAGCCAAAAGTAGATTTTAGAACGTGACTGAACTTTGGGGCTGGTCATGGATGGAATGCGTTATACATACTAATCGGTTTTAAAACAGTTGCTATAGAGAACTAAATGTATGACGTGGAATACTGAACGGCTTACTTGCAACATAATAAACGAAATGAAATGCCTACGGTGCAGTTTAATTTTCATATTTCTAAATATTTTAAAATATGTTCTCAGTATTTTTCGAAGGGACCTGATCTGGAATGAAGTTATTGGCTGCAAGCTGAAGTTGCAGTGGGTCAATTTGTAACCGAATGACAACTGTTCGGGTAGAAGTGTTCTCAAACTGTTGCTGGGCAAACGTAGTGTAGAACGCGAAGATACGAAAGAACGTTTCTCAAGTTCAAGAGGTATATTAGAGGGCTCCTTAGAGGTGTGCAACGTATTGGTAGCGCCTCTGGTGTTGCTGATGTCCATAGGCGGTGGTGACCACTTTCCATCTGGCTTGCCTGTTTGTTGCCATACCAAATTTACCATTTTGTACTGGTATTTTATTCCTATAGGGTAAAAGCCGGATATTTGCCCCTATGTTTTGAATACACTATGTTAGGGATGTTGGTGACGTTAGCGCTTTACCACAATTGAAAGTGCCCCTCCCGAATTCCTCCGTGCCATGTAGTCCATCAACGTAAGCGCACGCGTTTTGTCCTTGTGGGTAAAAATCTTCCGCGCTGATGCTTTGACGTTTGTCTAAAATTATTTTGGTAAGTAATTAATATTGAATATCTTTATTACTGATTTTTTATGGAATCAGCCTTCTTTTTGTTTGTATGCATGCATTAGGGTTTAAATTACATTGTATAATACCTTTTATTGTTTAATAAGTCTTATTTATTTCACAAATAAAAAGGGCAACTATCCGCAAGTATAAAATTATTTAACAAGCAAGGACTTCCATTTTGTGTTTTTTCCAACTTATTGGGACTTCTTGTTTCAAAAAATAAAAATGAATTTGTCTGTGCTTTTATTGAAGGTGAACAAAATGCCTTACAAGTACAAGCGAAAATCGGACGCGGTGCCGCGCCACATTAGCTAGACAGAAGATAGTTGGCGATAAAGGGGGGAATGGGGGGGGGGGGGGGTCTGGCCAGGGTCATGGTCCAGATGAGACCGGATGAAATAGAGAAGAAAAAGCAGGAAAGGGGATCCGTTCTGACAGACGGGATGGTGATGATTTTATGATTTAAAATAATTAAAACTTAATACTATGTTTTTACAATAATTATTAATATTTTGATTAGTGCATAATAAAGGATCTCAGTAAATAATAAACGTTGTGTATTTGCAACAAAATCATAGTGAGGCGTCTATCCCCGCATGAGGCAACTATCCCCTGAAGCATTTTCACCGTGGGGCAACTATCCGCCACAGTAGGCTATTATCCCTCTTTTGAGAGGTCAAGTAAAACATGATTTACTCAAAACCATGAATAATTACGTTTACGAAAATAGGCTATTATAGAAGAATAAAGACCTATGTTTTTATATACAAGTTGCATATTTCTTAGTAAGTACATATTTCTCCATAATAGAGCTTTTTGAAAAGTGGGGCAAGTATCCGGCTTTTCCCCTATTATTCCCAGGTTCCCTTTTAATTAAAAAAAGAAATAGTTGTTTTATTGTTAACCAATTTCGTTTTGTACTATTTCATAATATCGCCCGGTGATCTTTACTCTTTATAATATTGGTATCTACTTCACAATACCCTGCACATATGTATAATATAGTTCTGTATTTACGTTTTTTTACCACAGCCGGCCACGATTGCTGTCGGGCTATTGCTGGCGTGTTCAGTCGCTATTACGGGCTATTACGCGGATTGGAAAATGTATAGTCGCTTAGCAATAGCTATTTGCTAGATGGACAACACACAGAATGATTCCGAAATAAAATATTGGGGAAATGGTGGAGTATTTTTCGGTACTGCGGGGAAGTATGGAACTCGTAGAATATAGAGTACGTAGGTACCTACGCAGCGTGGTAGACTCCCAGAAGGTAGATCGACGTCCTGGTAAAGATCGCAGGTACCAGCTGGATGCGGAAGGCACAGGACCGGCCTTTGTGGAGATCTCTGTGGGAGGCCTATGTCAGCAGTGGGTGTCTTTCGGTTGATATGATGATGATGAGGATGAGGTTTAATATGCTTTGGATAGTTTATTATGCAATCATCTGTGGTTCTAAACAAAGTAAGTTCTCAAATGAAAAATATTTTTTTATAGCGCTTTTATCGCGTGGTATAGTAACTACTCAAGAGCGTCGGTGGCCGAGCAGTTACAGTATCCGACTCGTAAGCCAGAGGTCCCGGGTTCGAATCCCGCTCCGGCCATGTACCAATGACTGTTTTCTGAGTTATGTACATTAGTTGAATACTAACCGATGCTCTTACGAGGGAAAACATCGTGATGAAACCTGCATATTCAGGCGACTGGATGTGTAACCATGATCCAATCTGGTCAGGTTCCCCTGATAGCAGGGTCATGGAGGTCAGATGGCAGTTGCTCCACTGTCCTAACCTGACCTGCCAAACCCTGGATCATGGTCAACGCGGACCCCCGGCTCTCGTTCTCGAGAGCACAACCGGGACATTAACGCCAAGATGATTATTTTATAGTAACTACTCATCACAACCATTCCAAAGAGCCCAAACACGATGGGGTTATCTTATTGCGTTCATTAGGTTCTACGACCACCTTCCGACTTCAGCATGAGACCAACTCCATGGTACTATATGAATGCATTGTCATCCAAGTTACATAGGTATACCTTTCAGCTCAATCGGATACCAACAAGTGGTCGTAAAATGGTTTCCAAATTTTTACGGACAACTTGCAAACGTACAAACGAACAATGCAAGTTAAATAAAAGCTTGTAAAAAACACTATTTTTGCATAGATATGTACAAAAACAAATGACATTTTTTGTTTTTCGAAAATAGAAAGAAACTATAAAAAAGTGGTATGGACCAATCAATTACCTAGTACCTACTTAGTATAGGTAAATCAGTATCTCTGCAAACACTAAAATCCGAATTAATTCATCCAGTACCAGCTATTGTTTTTATATTTCCTCAAAACAACCAGAGTGATCTGAGTCATTATTTACCAGCTTATTTACCCGCGTTCTACATCGCCTGATGTATAGTTTAATATGCATTACGTATTATGATTCATGGTAATGCATAACCATGCCAGGGAAACTAATAAACAGAATTAATGTGTTGATTAATTCTTTTCCGAACGGTTTTGAGTTGTTTTTGGTGACTTTTAATACAAAGCAATCCTATTATTATTTAAAATTATTAAAGGTATCAGTCTGTATCATACCACTCCTTAGTAAGGCCTCCTCCAAATTTTTTTACAGTTTCCCTTACAATCCTACATCCTATTAATTGTTTAAATGCGAAAGTTTGGAAGGATTTGTGTTTGGATGTTTAGATGATTTTGATGAAACTTTTTAATATTATAGCTAGCCCCGAACAACACATAGATAAGAATTTATCCTGAAATTCAATATAGTTTTGCAGAAACGGCCCCGAAACGTAATACCTGACAAAGTGTCAGACACCGATAGAAAAAGTTAATTAACCATCGACCAAGTTTACATATACTTAAATATTTTTAAACTACTAAACCGATTTGAATGAAACAAAGGTGAGAGGCATCTTAATTAAACTGGCTTTCAAAGAATGCCACACCCAGATACAGAGACACACGTCAATCTTCTAACACCCCTCTTTTTTCGTCGAGGGTTAAAAAGCCTATCCCACAGAAATAACCCATTTAATCAACTTTCAAATTTCAAGAAAGTAGACAGCCCACCTGATGTAAAGCAGCAACTTTAACGCTAGCGTGTATAGGCTGTTCCTAGACATGTATGCTTTATCTTCGGCATCGCATTATCACTTACCACCAGGCGAGATGGCGGTCAAATGCCTGGATAGTCAAATTAAAAAATACTATGGCTCATAACAAAAAAATTCATGTTTCACTTACCTAACAAAAATAATTAAAACGCTGAACTGAGTCGTCAGTTTGAGAGTACAGCTACAAATGCTGTAAGACCACAGGCCCTTTAATTACACTGCAGCAGTACTTGTTTAATGGCAGCATGTCTAGTGCCTCCTAATACCGTTTCCAAAGCGAAGTTGACCACGGTCCTCCGCTGTGGAATACTGATTGAATAGTCTCGTAAGCCGGCACCCCGTGACGGTAAATTTTAATTATTTATTTATTATAAAGGGTTGCCAACTGAGTCAGCAAAGTTACATGGTAAACATTGTCTACATTGGTATTGTTTATAATTGCCACCCTGATAAGAGGCAACCACAACTTGCACAATTATAAACCTAGTAATTATTTAGTGGTCTACTTAATTAATAAGTCAATGGTTCGACAACAAATCTCTCATTTTATTTTTGTACTTGATCAGAGAGACTCCAAAGATGTCAATATTATCTTGATTCATAACGAGATCATTATAGGTACGCAACAGACGAGGTCCAGGCATCGTAAGTCATCGTCATCATCGTCTTGGCGTTAATGTCCCGGTTGGGCAATGAGGTATTATAAGTATAAGTATTTAATTACACTGTAGCCATAGTTTATAAGACGTTCTCGTTATTCGCTTCACATAAATCGACACACACCTTCAGGTAATTTAATAAACACGTATTCAATTCCCATACATTTTATATCTCAAATTCGCTCTGCAGTGCAGTTGGCTGGTTGCTAACACAAAGTTCTGTAACTACAATGGCCCTGATTCCAGCAAGAGTTCATTGTACGGGCGGCGTATCAATCGATGTTTTGTAAACTGCAATCCGGCTTATCACGGTGGAGAACCTTCCACAAGGCTCCGGTTGCCATGAGCCGTTTGTGGCGTGTTCTAGCCTTAGGCATTTCAATATGAAATTGCAATTTTGTATTCTTTTACGTATACCGTCTATCTTTACATAGATCATGTGTGTATATAGATGCATGTGCGCATAGATCTTTTAAACTACGCAACGGATTTTAATGCGTTTTTCATCAATAGATAGAATGATTCAAAAGGAAGGTTTTTCTGCAAGAAAAAAGGGAAGGCAGGTGTAAAGTAGGTGCATGTAGGGGTAATAACCTGATGGAAAGTGGTCACCGCCGCCTATGGACATCAGCAACACCAGGGGAGTCACCAATGCGTTACCCGCCTCTAAAGAGACCTCTAATATACCTCTTTGACGATCTCATGTCCAAAGGAAACACTGTGGCTGGGAGCTCATTCCACGTCCGAATCGTACGAGCGAGTATTTGCATTTGTTAAACAATAGTTATCTACGTATCCTTTGTATTTTGCAAAATGTAGTAGTAGTCATCTTGGCTGGCGTTAATGTCTTGGTTGTATTCTAGCGAGGGTCAGGGGTCCTTGACCAGATTGATCCAGGATTGATCCAGGATTTGGCAGATCAGTTAATAATGGTGGAGCGACGCCATCTGACCTTCGTGACCCGGTTAACATGGGACCTGACTAGAGTGGATCATGGTTGCACATTCAGTCGCCTGAGTGTGCAGGTTTCGGTTGTTCAACTAATGTACACAACTCAGAAAAGAGTCATTGGTACACGGCGGCACTAGGGTTCGAACACTTCGAACCCGATACCTCGGGGTCGGACTCCTTAACAATTAGGTCACCGATGCTCTGACAGAAGGAGACTCCGGTCCTGCCGGGATGAAACTATCTCAGCAGCTATAAGGCGTTAATTACCACTGCAGGACATAAGCCCTGCAGAGAGACCCTATAAAGGGTCTCTCCCACGAAAGGGAAAGCTGCTGCGCATTTTCCAGGCTACGGAGACTCTAGATCGTTTGCTTCGAAAACATTAGTCGCCTTGCACGACACCCACGAGTGTAGGTGGTTATGGTGCTATTCTACTCTGCCGGACACCACAAGGCTTATTAAACAACATAAGTAACAGGTAATTCTGAAACGTAAAGTGACAAGACCAATAGACTACGCGTTGCGGATATGTATAAACTAACTAGTTACTTCAACGTTGTTGCTACGCTCGAAAAGTGAATTTGAATTTCAAACTAGCTTTAAAACTTTCCATGCCGTCGTCGACTGTGCGAAAAATATCGTTGAATATGTTAGCTCAGTTTGTTTACTATGTTCGAATTGTAACAAATGAATTATCGCTTATTACAGCGTCGGTGGTTACGGTATTCGACTGGTAAGCGAGAGGTACCAGGTTTGAATCCCACTGCAGAGGTCAGATAGCAGTCGCTCCACTGTAATTAGCTGATCTGCCAAGTCCTGGATCTGGCTAAATGTCGCTAAGTGAATTAGTCCACGATTGTATTGTTTATTTATTTAATAGTTTATTGCACACAAATGGCAACAAAGTCATGGCAAATATATAAAGGCACTACTTATCTCTAAAAAGAAATTTCTTCCAGCAGGCCTACAGCAAAGAGAACGTGATATGTAATAACGTGAGATCGTTATTATTATTTTTTACCTAACAAATAACATGCCATACAATAAGATTGGTTAGATATTTTTATTTTTACTTAACTAATTTTCCCGTAAAAGGCGCGGCCCTACGCGAAATTCCTTTGTTGTATTTTATTGAAACCAATCGAGATATTCTAATCAGGCGCGAGCCTTATACGGCCAAGCCTAACCAGCTCCAAACGAAACCTCGATGTCTGTTACAACATATTTTTTTGACTTGTTAAGCATCGAGAATGCATTTCTAGACCGATTTAGAAAACCTACTCCCGTCCTAGATGGCGAACGCATCCGCCATTTAAAATATAAGTCCGTGTGCCAACTAGTTTTTACTATAATGCACCTAGGTACTGCTAAGCAACCTAGAAAATGGCAATTCTCTGAACCTTCATTCGAGACTCGTTCGCAATGGAAACCTTGTCGACTTCGCGCTGGACCGTCTCGATTTCTGAGTTTGCTTGATTCTGTGTATCGGCTCGGACTGTTAGCCAGCAATGTACTAGAAGCGGGAACATTGAACCATAGAATAAAATGGAACGTGGCAGCGTAGTGGCGGTCGCTCTATAGCAGAATAGATCTATACGCCTTCACTTCAGTTGCCAAGCGAGTGCTGCGAGTGTGTGCGTGAGCGCGAGTGCAGTGCCCGAGGTGATAGTGCTGTGCGGCTGCAAGTATCGATAAAATGTACCGAGTAAAATATAGTATGCAGACAGTAAGGCTATGGTAGGTATAGCTGCCGTCGGCCAGACACATCATCCGACCACTCTTTCCGTCGTAGCGGTTTTCCGTTCCACTGAACCGAGAGGAAGAACAAGTGTGTGCACTTGACCGCTTCCTTATAATAATAATAAGGTTGCTAATAAAAGTAATTAGGTTAGAACATGAAGACGTCGTCAGAAGAATTTTTACTTTGTAAGGCGCACTGAAAATAGTTTTAGTTTATAGTTTGATTAGAATAATCAACATAACGATGAAATGAAGTAGATTGTTACTTACAATAAGCAAATAAAATACATCAAATTATTTGAACTAAATTCATACCCATGAACTATAATCCTTTGCACTTCGAACTTGGGGTTCCGAATTCTCAAAATCGTATCCGCTCCCCTTAAGGTATCTGATGTTCTGTCATCACACATCACGTGGAGTGTTTGATCGTGTACCTACCTACCTCACTAGGCAATAAAAATAACCAAATCAGCTTGTCGATCTGGAATCTATTATTGCTACCTCTACAATAGGCACGTATCTATTGATAGAATAAACCGTCTAATTAAATACATATCGCAACAACGATGACCTTTCCCGACCACAATCTCACCGAGGATCTCACCGAACCACGCATGCCGCTACCAAGACCCAACCATTATTTTCGACAAGTTACAACACGGTTTCACAACACTAGCATTATCTTTCGAGCGGCACGCACACAGACGCAAAATTGCATTGGATAATAGCGCTTGCAAAGTTACGTTTGCGTCTCGCGATCCGAGATTTCAGTGCTATTACTTTAGAGATGCCGTTTTGAGGTTAGATTTCTAGTGTATACTGTAAACTTGTCGATGTTTTGCAGGCGTGCTCGACACTAGTGTGCGCGGAGTCGATGAACTGTACCTATCTGTGGAACCTACCCCAACGTGAAAAATATAATATCCGAGCGTCAATAGTGCTGTAATTGCAGTCGGCCATTACAGTTTGTTTCGTAAACGATGGCCGAGAATTGTTACGGCTTTGTCGTCAAGCGATGGTTTTTATGGCTACGCGTATGGGAGTTATTAGCCGTCGCCCACTCGCTGGCTAACCTCGCGTCAAGGTGCTATAATATACTTTATTTAAGGTCGGGAAGTCCTCGGCCTTTAAGTAGGTAATCTAGACTGCAGATTGTAATGTACTGGCCTAGTAGTGCAACTATCTCGTGATATTGTAGTTAGATGGAATCGAAAATAAACATGTTAGGCTATTTAGCGCCTGTAATTTTTTCTACAACTCTCACACTTCAGCAAAACAGGCAACGGTGGTTTTTAAATAGCGGTAAATCAATAAATGAATATCTTTAGATGAGGGCAGTATCTGTACCAAAGTCGTAGTGGTTTGGGGATCCGCCTTCTATGTAGATGAGATAGGTTCGACTCCCGTATGGGGCCCGTAGCTCTACCGTAATAGAAGTTGAGTAGAGTTTGGGCCTTTTTAGAGGCTCTATGAGGGGCCTCCGGTAGAATTTCAGCATATGGGTATCATAAAAGGCGACTAAAGTCCTAGACAATGAGCAATAGGGTTTTTGAGAGTGTTTTAATCTCCAACCCGCTTGTTAAGCGTGGAGATTAGGGTCAAGCCAACTGATGTGGAGTTGACTCCAGTCTACACAGGACTATTAATAATCATATGGGTGTTAATATCGCGGTTGTACCAGGGGTCCGTCTTGACCATGGTCCAGGATTTGGTAGATCAGATAATTACAGTAGCGCCTGCCATTTAACCTCCGTGACCCTCCGTGACATTCAGTCATGTATTTCATTTGATTTGATTTGAGTGTGCAAAGTACCAAATACCCTAGCCGCGAAAGTCACTTCTGCATTTTAGTGTATTAGTGTACATATGTGTGCGGGAGGAACAAAATCCAAGCAGCCATTCCACCAACAAAAGCTCTGGAACCTCCGGCTTTTCCCGAGTTCCCTGCAAATTATGCGAACGACGCCCGTACATTTTCAACTTTGCCCATTGAGTCGCAGTAAATAGTAATGCGTATGTTGTGTTTGTGAGTTTGTACGTCGTTATATCTACTTGGATGTCTCGGTATACATAATTAATGCGAGGAGCGCCTACTTATCTTCGCGAGTAATGGCCATAAATGCGAATGTTCGTTGTTTGCAGTGCCGTGAGGTCACCATTTCATTAGTCTATTGAGAATCATATAAAACAAGATTGAGCCCTGTACTAGACTTTATGTTTATTTAGGTGATCTAATGGAAATTTTAAGTATGTTGTTGTTGTAGTGCCCGGGGTTGGTCACGTGATGCGTGAGCCCTAGGGAGATGCGGGAAATAAGGTGCCTGAACATGCTGGTATCAGGAGAGTGTATCGCAGAACACTCATCGGGTCTGAGTCAGATGCGACAGGAAGGCTTATGGCGCCAGCTCTCAAGCGCTTTTTTTTTCATTTTCATATTCATATCTAGCTTTGAGATACAATAACTTGCACATCATTTGACATTGTCAAGCTATAGTTGTAAAAACGTACATATTTTTACCTTTTACAAATAACTTATCAAATGAATTTTTTTTTGACATGCTTTTCTTGCGAATATAGTACTTGTCAAGACTATTCTAAAGAGCCAAAAATACGATGGGATCATTTTGTTGAGTTCAGCAGATCCTATGGCCGTCATGATGATGAGACCTTGAATCTCACAAGGGTACCTATATTACAAAATCAAGACCATTGCAAAAAGCCCAAACACGACTAGGTTAACTTATTAAAAGTAGAAAGAAAAAAAGAAGGAACATTTATTGACACAAACAATAAGACCCCAACATTGACAAAGACACAAGACAACAAAAAATAATACAATTATTACAACATTAAATACACGGGAAGACTACACAGCCCCGATGTATATACCTACTTGATTATTAAATAATGGTAATTTGTTGTGTTGTGTAATTAATAACACGTGTTGGGTGGTGTGTTTGTATGAAAAGGACCTCACTCCTTATTCCCCGCATTATTTCCCGGCGTGACCCGGAGCGCTGGTTTTCAGTGAGACCTGCTGAGCGAGGCACGGACAAATGTACATAAAATATAGGAAATACAAATACACACAAAATATACCACTTATACTGGTCATAATTATTGATTGTTGTTGTGTAACATGTGCAGTGTGAATTGTGTAGTCGGTCGGCGCCCATTAGTATTGCGTTCATTAGTTCCTATGACCACCTTTCGACACCATCACCTGACTAACTCCATGGTACAATATTAATGCATTGTCATCCAAGTTTACGTAGGTATATAATTAGTCAAATCAGGCATGCAAAAATTAACCGTATCATACATACAAACAAACATTGCAAGATGTCCTTCCTTAGGTTACGATATATCTTCTTGCATATTATATACAATGAATCTGTTCAACAGTCTAGACATGAAAACGTAAATCATCATCATCATCACATCCCATAACAGTCCACTGCAGAACTTAAGGGCCTCTCCCACGAAAGGGGAGGCTATTATAATCTCCATGCTGGGCAGGCGGGTTGGTGATCGCAGTGTTATAAGTATAACAATGAAAAACGCTGCTGTCCATTTTCCAGCCTACGGAGACTCTAGAATTTTGCCTCGAAAACATTAGTCGCCTTGTGTGTAAGTAGCCACCCACGAGTGTAAGGGGTTGGTGTTATTCTACTCTGCCGGACACCACACGGCCACATATACAAACATACTTACAAACATTGCAAGATGTCCTTCCTCAGATACGATTTATCTCCTTGCCATATTACAAACAACGAATTTGTTCAGCAGTCTAGGCCCGAACACGCAAATAAAAGGTTGTAAAAAAGCCTTAGATAACCAAATACGTTCAATGAGAATTACAAATTCAGCTTCAGAAGCAAACAGGGCAGCAGGCAATCAATATAATTATAACCACACGTTGATTACAACGTAATTATGCAGTGGCAGCACCAGACAAACAGTAATTTAAGCAGGACCAGTCCCGAATACAATGAAACGAACGCACCCCGCGCCGTAGCTATATTTAATACGTAAAATATTAAATATTAAAATGTCGGCTACTCGTTCCGATTATTCGGCGTCGTGGACATCGAAACGAAGAGATTCCGTGTTGTTGTATATGAAAATAGAGTGTCCGCGACTCGGTTAGCGGACCTAGTATGGGACACTCTCCGGCTATGTGGCGAGTGGTCCGAAGTGTCAAGGCGATGTATGAAACGAGTTGTGGATATATGGGAATGGAGGGAATTGTGTCGGAACAGATCAAAGTGGCGGTCCATAGTCTATGCTTACTGTGGGACAGAGGCGTAAGCTTTATGTGTGTATGTATCTTAAAATTACACGATTTAACGCCAGTTTTCGACTGTCGGTGGGAGACTCGTACTCAGCGACAGAGAACAGAATCTCAAGACGACAGTTACCTAGATAGTCAGATTCCTACTACGTCAGATTTTGGTCCCATGCCCAGCCCAAAAAGTCGCAAAAACATCTCCCCGTCCCTACGTCCTCACCTCACCCAGATGGAAATTAAATAAACCATTAGCCGTACGGAATTTTTGAGTTCGCTCAGCCGCTTTAATTTTAACCCGTAGATTTGTACATTGTTACCGAGCCTATTGTCGGTCGCTGAGACTCACACGACGTTTTATGGCTGGAATTATTCCGGCACTCTCCGTCCTGTGTAATGAGGTGTTATTTTATATCGCCATTGTGACTTTACGAGGTATTCATTATAAAGTAAAATAATCGTGGCGTTAATGTTCCGGTTGTCTCGCATGGGAGAACGGGATCCGCCTTGTCCGTGATCCAGGGTTTGGCGGATCAGGTACCTAAATACTGAATCCGTGACCCTGTTAACAGGGGAACATGACCAGCGGGGCTATTGGATTTCTCTCTGGATAATTAAATTTGACATAAAAAAATCTTACACTACTCTAATTTGATAGAATGATTTAATGTCAAATTCAGTTATCAACTGAGTTAAACAATAGCCTCGCATATAGGATCATGGTTACACATTCAGTCGCCAGAATGTACAGGTTTCATCATAATGTTTTCCCTCATCAGAGCATCGGTTAGTGGTTAATTAATGTAAATAACTCAGAAAAAAGTCATTTTTAGAGTCATTGGTACATGGGGGCAATGGTATTAGATCCCGGCACCTCTCGCTTCCAAGTCGACCACCGACGCTCAACGAGCTATTCATTACATAGATTAAATTGTATAGTCGCAGGCCCATCCATGCGGGCCGCAATTAGATTTGTTAGGCCTCCCCGCTGGTTCGTAATGGATATGTTTGGTGTTAACAGCGCGTGTAGCTCGCCACTAACTCGATTGGTGGCGGGAACTACTGTCGGGTGTACGCCGGGGTGTGTGGAGTGTGCGCTTTACCCCCGACGGAAAAGGATGTTATGTGGAAAGGATGGATGTTATACTTTTGACGTGTGGCTCTGGGTATGGGTGTGTGTGGAGGTGTGACTGACTGTGGCGTCGTCGCTCTCGAACGGATGGACCGATTTCGATGCGGTTCACTTTGTTTGAAAGTCAGTTAATCGAGATGGTTGTTAGCTATGTTTCATTATATTTTATTCAGTAGTTTAGGCAATATTGAAGTATATGTGTAGTTGGTCGGGGGTTCTCCAATATTTTCCAGTCGCTTAGGTTGTTAAAAGCTAGAACTGAGCACGTTAAGTCATTCACAATTTTTAATTCTACTGGCGAAATTTCCAATTTTGATTTAAATATTGCAAATCCCACAACTCTGTACTTAATAGCTCAAAACGGGGTATTTTTTTATTGATGAGAAACATTCAGACTTACACAGAGTGAATATTTTAAACATTTATAGACCTATAGTTTCATAAATTAATACAATACAGTAAACCAAACGATACTTTACTCACGCTCGTATGTAATAAGAAGCTGATCTAAGATCCTACGTGATCTTTCAGGTTACTCTCCCCGGTATTGTTAAGCTAAGCACATTTTCTATACATCTAGAGTTAAATGCAAGTCACCATGACCACGAGTGTTCTGCTCGCTCCATTATGTACCTACCTGCAGCAAGATCTACGTGCCGACCCAAAGAGCTACTGTTTTTTGACTACTTTTGATGCCCATTCACGCTTGTGGCAAGTTAATATTGTCTTAGAACGTGCAAAAATGTAATTATTCGGCACAACTATTAATTATTAACCTAACATACAGAAAAAGTCGCAGAACCAACGGCCAAATTTACATATGTATACTTAAATAACTACTGAACCAATTTTAACGAAACAAAGCTAAGATCTCGATTAAACTGGCTATCAAATAGTGAAAACCGCATTCAAATCGGTCCACCCGTTCGGGAGCTAAGATGACACAGACCTCCACACATTCACAGAGCCACAGATACACAGACACACGTCAAACTTATAACATCCCTCTTTCTTTGTCGGTGATTAAAAAGGTAGGAGCAAGAAACAACTTTGTAATTATCTGCCTTGAAGTATTCAAATTCGTTTCAATCATATACTACAGTTGTCATAGTCATTTCATTTAACTCTAGGCTCAACAAAAATAAGAACCTCCAAAGCGCACGCAGCCAATACACCATACAACGCTCTCTCGAGAACAGCTGATACCGTCACACTGAGGTCGGTGGCCCGTACAGTGCACTGCGCAGTCGCAACCACTATCGATGCCGACTCCACGGCCACACTGACAACTTCGCTGGGCGGGTGTACGTCACATGCCTAGCAACAGTGAGCAGTTTTTGCCTGGTAAGATTAGGTAAGTTATAATTGCTGCAGCTTACGAGTTCTATATAGGAAAGGAACGTGAAATAATGGATACGATACGTAACAAGTTCGTGGTTTTGCTTATCTAGAATTGGTTGGGTACAGAACTTCAACCGCCAAAGTCAAACTTACAAGAAAGTTATAATTGTAACTTTGTTACGTTGCATTATCAAATTAGTTTCAGTTGTACAGTCAACGCACGCGAACCATAAAACTCTGTCTTTATTTTACTTTAGAATAAATTAATATCCTAATGATCATTACTTATAAGCTGGACATGGGCAGATGGACTAGCTTATGAACCGACTTTGATGCGTTTTCTGTTGGTATTTGAAAACCCACATTTAGTTAAAATTAAAGTTTAATAATTTGGGAAATATTTGATTACTACGCATTCTCACAGTGCTCGAAATAAACGCACTGCGTTTAATACGCTATCATTGAGCAATTTCGTTCATTTTGGTCACTCAAGTATTGTCAGTTATGCATTCGCGTGCATTGTATATTTCATGTCGCTTTTCTTCTTGGAGACTTTAACATGGTTGATTAACGAAACTGCCAAGAGAATATGAAGCAGACCGAGTTTTTTTTACTTCTAGAACCTACGCAAGAGGATAAGTAGTTCTATCGCTAAGAAAAGTCGACATTTAGCAACCTGGCACAAATAAAAATTGTGCCAGGTTGTGCCCCTACAGACCACCGTTTTGTGGGTCTCCTGAACCTACCTAGGATAACCTACGCCGCCCTTACAGTCTAATAAGCCTTGTATCCCAATGCCGCCCGTACCCCCGCCTGCACTGTATATTGGAGAGCAAGGATCATACCGGGGTGCGTCTGTTCAACGAGTGTTTATGACGCTCCTATTACGGCCCTAATGAAGTTACGAGCGCATACTCGTTAATCCTATCATTGTAATTTGTGTGGCATCACTGGGTGCGCGCGTGTGTGGCATCACTGGGTGCGCGCGTGTGTGGCTCGGTTGTTTATGTTGTTTGGAATATACATTTGTAGCTTTATAGTGATTGACTCGTAAGAGTCGGTGGCCTAGTGGTGAGAGAGTTCGATTCGTAAGCGAGAGGTTCCGGGCTCGAATCCCACTGCCGCCATGTACCAATGAGTCTTTTCTGAACTATGTGCATTAGTTAAACACTAATCGAACCTCTTACGATGAGGGAAAACATCGTGATGAAACCTGCACATTTCACACAACCATGATCCAAGCTGGTCAGGTTCCCCTGTCAACAGGGTCTCGGAGGTCAGATAGCAGTCTGCCAAATCTAGTATCATGGTCAAAGCGGACCCCGAGCCTTCGCGCGCGACAGCACAACTGTAGCTTAATAGTGATTGACTCGTAAGCGAAAGGTACAGAGTTCTTTCCCCATAACCACCATGTATGCCACCAATGACTTTTTCTGAGCTGTGTACATTAGTTGAACACTAACCGATGTACTTATGGTGAGGGAAAACATCGTGAGGACAGTTACATGTTTAGTTTCACCGTGATCCAATCCTGTCAGATTTCTCTGTTAACAAGGTTACAGAGGTCAGATGGCAGTCGCTGTACTACCGTTAACTGATCTACCAAGTGCTGTATCATCGCAAAGGTGGTCCCCGGGCCCTCGCGAGCGAGATCACAAACCGGGTTTTGACGCCAACATAATTTTTATAGTTCTATAGTGAAAAGATCAGAATCAGATAGCACTTAATAGAGAGCGGCAACGTCACAACCCCATCCATAATATAATTTTATGGTGTATACCTACGGGTAAACTTTGTCTAGCCTAAGGAGTCCCCCAGGTACAGCCGTCTAATTTGCCGCAGGTACCGCTTTCCATCAGGCGGACTGTCAAAATGTACTTTAATTAGTGTCGTAATTTTGTCCAAATATATTTGCTGGTGTTTCGCTGATACTGTGATTGTATAAAGTGCAATACAGCCACGGAACCATTTTTTTCTGTTCCGCGAATACAGCTATAACCAACGTGAACCATCCCATCCCGTCCACGGAGACGAATCCGTCTGTCACTCTCCTCTGGTATTGAAAGCGACCGCGGGGCGCCGCACGTGATAATACCGCGACTGTCCCAGGGGTCGCGACTTTGGGGATTTTACCCCAAATTTAGGGAAAAAAATTAGGAGTACATTTTTTGACGTAAAATTTGTTATCGTTCTATAATGTGTAATGACGTTTTCTTCTTGATTTTTCCTAAAGCTGGCACACGGTCAGATTGTAGACCTGATGGTAAGTGGCCACCGTTGTAAAAACGCTGTTTATTAATAACGCATTGATTATTTTAAAGTGAAATTAAGCAAAAAACATTTAATAAATTTAACTGTTTAAAAATTAAGGATAAGCCTCACGTGAGGGGAAGGGGGGATCCCACCACATCTCACCAAGCGGGATGAGGATGAGGTCCATATGAAAATAATGGACGCACCCTAAAAACAACGGCCCACACTACAAGACATTAGGGAAAACGTTTCCCGCAGCTAGCAACTGGCGTGACGAAGCGCAAGTCACCGGCGCACCGCAGGCCCACGACGTGACAACCCACTTTCGGGCGTCACCCGCGGCTTGTAGGCTAAGTGGACTGCTTTGTTGGCTTATTGCTTGGCCACTCCCGGTGATTGAAAAGGACGGTGAGCCAGTAATAAGCAAAGTTTAGCAAGATTAGAGACACGGACCTGAAAATAAGGAGGGATACTCTCTAAAATCGTGAGTGAAGCATACAAATGGTCGGCCATTTATGTGTGTGTGTGTTTTGACACTGTAGAGTGACAGCGCGGTATAAAATTAAATAAAAAGGCAGCGGATTACAACTATTCGAACGGTTATCAATTATGATTTTTAGAAGAAAAAATTCAAAATTACCTGTTTAAATCACATTGGCAACACCGAAAAATTACGGTTAAAAAAAAAAGGGAAAATCAGCATCATGCATAAAAAAATCAAAATTAAAAACCGTTCGAATCGAGGCGAGCGATTCAAAAAAGTTCCCCGGGTGTATGTGTATGAGTGTGTACAACGAAAGAAATTGTCAAGAAATTGTCGTACCTTGTATACTTCACTTCTCTTTGGTATATTATAGAATTCGTATTTTTTTCATGTCTGTAGATTAGAGTGTAGGTACTTTGAAAATTTTTGATGAAATCCGCACGTTCCGGCGACTGACTGTGTAACCATGATCCAATCTGGTCAGGTTCCCCTTTTAACAGGATCGCGGAGATCAGATGGCAGTCGCTCTACTGTAGATGTAAATAGATGTATGCGGGCCGTTTCCGCAGTCTAACGAACTCGTGCCTATTCTGCGCGGATATGATGTACTCCTAGATACCCTGTATCAAGATACTCCTAGATGTAATTATCTGATCTTCCAAATCTTGGATGATAGTCGAGCTGGACCGTGGGCCCTCGTGCACGAGAGCACGACCGCCAAGACGAATATTTTAGTTTATTTTCATAGCAAGATTTAGAGAGCAGTAGAAAATAGAATGGTCGAAGAAGAAGAGAAAGGAGAAGACCGAAACGTAAGTGTCACGATCAATTCGATGACATTTTAAAGAAAGTTCAGGTTAAGAGTATGACTGACGTTCATATATGAAAAGGTTAATGAATGTGGAGGAAGCGAAAGCGATCTGTCAGGACCATAGCAAGCGGAACAATGTTATATCTGCCTCCTACGGGAAAAAGGCGTATGTATGTAGGTACAGTATAAACACACATAGGTAACCTGACTCTGGCACACTTCTATCCTATGACATAAGTACTGTAATGTGTCGAACACGGGACGGTAGCCAGCGCCAACGGAGCGTAACTCACGAAGACCTTCACGCACCATTAGGACCCGCGGGGGTAGGGGGCAGGGGGAGGTGGTAACACAGTATTGCTATTAGCTAGCTTGTACGACGACGGTGTACGGACCATGTTGCCTCAATGTCCTGGGGAAGGGAATAATAAAATAATAAGAATCCTTACATGAAGGTCCCCCTCCACCATGATCCAGGATTTGGTAGGTCAGATAATTATAGTAGACCAGATTAGATCATGGTTACACATTCAGGCGACTGAATGTGCAGGTTTCATTACGATGTTTTCCCTCACCATACATTATTTTATAGGGCAGATATTTATCTGTAGATTGAAAAATCGGCAGGAGATTACCTCGACATCCAAACTTACGTCTTTAGAATATTCGTTTTAGTAAATACATAGATATAAGTAGCGACAGTAACCACTTTCCATCCATCAAAATAGCTCGTTTGTCCCAGGTTTTTTACATAAAAAAGAAGTCACAAACACAACAACAAGCTCCATCGCCATGATTAACGCACGCATTCAAAGTACGAGCCACAAAATAAAGACACAACGTATTACAAATTAAACTTATTACAGTGATAAATCCTCCACATGTGCTGTGCTATATTCGCCTTCTTACAATGTAAGGAACAATTCGACGATAGTCAAAGGCCACTATACTGCCAAGATACTATAGAACCCTACTATAGGACATATAGGACCGTAGCTAGTATGGTAGCAGATGGAAATTGGGGCTCATTTTATGCTAGCCATGTGCGAGCCAGGTTGTTGTATCTTGAGCTGTGAGAGATGGGTAAGCCCATAGCCATAGGGGCCATTTTAAAGTGGTGGTAGGTCTCAGTTTAGGTATCTGCAGGGCTCAAGGCGGGTCATTAGTTAGTGTCTCCAGTAATCTGACTATTGCCGTATTTTCACCATCTGTTCGTATGCTGAGATACAGCGGTGGATTCAGACTGGCATTTAGACGCAAAATTATTATAGGTGTTGTCATAAATTGAGACGGACGGCATATATTTTCACAGCTTGATGAAGACTCGCACTCCTGTGTATGTCTGGAATATAAATAAAGAAGTTTAAGGATATGATGGAGTCGGAAGGGGGTCATAGGAACTATTGAATGTTATAAGATAACACCATCGTGTTTGGGCTTTTTGGAATATCCCTAGGTGGTATGAAGTTTTCCGTAGATAGAATGAAGGAAGGTGGCCGTATGAACAACTTACTGAACGCAACAAGATACATCGTGTTTGGGTTCCGCGCAAAAAAATTTTTCATTAAAAAATATTTAAAATTTGAGAACTTATTAGAAAGTAATTTTAGTGTCCTATAATCATCATCACAGTCGATAATAATCCACTACAGGACTTAGGGCCTCTCCCACGATAGGGGAGGTTATTGCCACAGTCTCCACGCTTTGACAGACGGGTTGGAGATAGCAGTTTTTTAAATTTAACAGTGGAAAATGCTGCTGCCTATTTACTAGCCTACGGAGACTCTAGCTTTTTGCCTCGAAAATACCCCAAGTCCCATAATAAATATAGGTATAATTAAAGTTTTCAGTGGATCCAGTACTTTGAAACTGTCTCTAATGAGAAATACTTATTAGATCCATCAAAGACCTAACCAAGGGATCTTCTATGTATCATCGTACAATTGCCCAAAAACCAGGGGCGCTAAACATTTTACCAACAACAACAAGTTACCTCTAATATATTTTCAACTAGTGTTCCAACTTCAAACCCAATCGCTAGATTACACTCGCGTTGCCGAGTGCGCGCCTGCGCCCGCGCAGCGGTTAGCAACACCGTATGTGGGGCGGCCGTCGACCCTCGCAATCTGCTGTTGCCGAGCCGAGTTTTGCCGAACGAGCCGCAAACGTTAGATGGTTTGATTTGGCGGCGTTAGATTTGGAGTAATATAAGTTTTATAGAAATCTTCCGGGGTACTTTATCTTTAAAAGGTGTGACGTTGTATGTACAGTCGACGAAACGGAATGTTTAGAAGCTTAATATATTTTTAATTTGTTCGTATTGTTGCGAGAAACAGCGGTTATTGACATAAATGACAAGCCACATGTCGGATAATAGTAACATGGCCAATTTCAGACTTATGTCAATTTGCTAATCATTGTTGTTGTTTGCTTGTTGCTTGTTTTATGCTTAGTTCTTCTTGTGGCTGTAGTGTCAGAACTCTTTGTCTCTCTTTGAGTATCTCTTTGGGTGGGTCACGGTTGGAGCTCCTTGGTATATACGAGCTATAATAATCATGTTGGCATCAATAACCCGGCGAGGTCCGTCCGCTTTAGTATATACCTAGGAGATGCGGAGGCGAAAACCATATAATGGTACAAAACTAAGCCATATTTCAAATTCTACAATTTGAATAGACAAATCCTTATTTAACCCAAATACCCATCCATACAAATCAAATGAATCCTAACTTCATTATACAAAATTTAATATAATACCAGATAAACCAATATTTAAACATCAAATCAACATACAATTTAAAAAAAGACCGAATGAGAGAGAGTATTCTCAAAAAATTCTAAAAATAAATATAATAACTGTGAAAACACTGAGAAATTACGCGAAAGTTGCCACTACCTAGTGCCGTTGCTATCTATAGTTTGCTTTATATCCGAGGGACACGCGAACCACTGTGGGTGGTTCAATCACGCTAGAACCTGTTAAGATATTTAATAATACATGTCACGGTATAAATGTATTTGTAATAAAAAAATTAAAGGAAGGTTTCAGGTTTGGGTCCATAGCTAACATGTGGTCCACAATTATGAGAAACTGCTTAGGCACCTTGATAACATGCAGTACAAGTTATGTATATCTGTACTAATATTATAAAGAGAAAAGATTTTATTGTTTGCTTGTGTGTTTGTATTTGACAAACTCAAGAACAACTTAACTTATTTTAAGAATTGTTTCACCTATACAAAGCTACATTATCAGAGGGTAACACAAGCTATAGCTTTTTCGAAATTCTATGGCTTCCATGGGAACCTAGCAACCTGATTTTATGCGGACGAAGTCGCGTTCAAAAAGCTAGTTAGCAAACAAATAAATAGTGAAAGTGTCGTCTGCATTGCGTTATCAAAAGCCGTTGTAACGGTGTATAGCTTGATAAGATAACTCGAAACCCTCCTATCACATTTATGATCGGGATTATAGTTCCTTTCAAAACAAGCTCTATAAAATGTCTAAAAATACACTGAACATATGAGTACCTGTAGATAATCTCAATACGAATCTAAACCAAGATTAACTGGCTCGATAGCTCCGATATTTGGCCCGCTCCGAGGCGTAGTCGCCAAACCCAAGGTGGAGACTTTCTAAACATGCGCAGAACACGGTTCCGCCGCGGCCGTCACTCCGCCGCGATGCGTTCTGACAGACAGACAGACCGGCACACTCGCGCATCGCGTCGCTTCGGGGAGTTGTCCAAACACGTCTGCCCCTACCACGTTACTGATAAGAGAAAAGTCGAAGCGATCCGTGAAAAAGGTTGTTCGTCACTGCGGGTTTTTAAAAGGCCCTAGTAACAGAAACACAGACCACCTGACGAAAAGCAGACATAACATTTTAGATCTATCTATCTACACTATTATATTATGATATTTCAAGAAAAATTGTCGGGATACGATTCTGAGACGTACCTACTAATTTTATGCCGAACACATTTTTTTGGTATTTTGGTTATTCTGTCCATTTGTCTGTTCGCGCATTACGAAAAAACTACTGAACGGATTTTGACTCTCTTTTGATAGTTTGATAATTTGAAGTAAGTACATGTTTAATCTAATTCTAAAAAGTCAGTTTTCGAGTACAGCTCTACACACTCCCAAAGCGTGTAACCTGTTTGCATTCGAGAAACACAAACGAAAATCCAAAGTAGAGGCGACCGCCGTGTATCCCGTCGACGTGATCCGCTGATTCAGACGAGCGAAGAACAAAAAATACGAAATAATGTAATACCAAATGTACAAGAGATGTTGTTAAGACAACGTGTCTGTTAGCTGACAGAAAGATTGAAGCTTATTATTGAATACAAACAGTTTTTTTCATACCGCTAAGGTGATAAGCAAGCCTGCTTGTTGCCAAGCTAAATAAATCCTTGAGGTTTGCAATGCCATGGATAGCAACCGCGCTGTACAGACTCGCTAGTATTTTCACGCCATTTGAAGTCGCTCTACTGTAATTACCTTATCTGCCGAAGCCTGGATCATGGTCAAGGCGGACCCCGGGCCCTCTCGTACGAGGCATAACTGGGACATTAACAAAATGACCACTGCGCTTACATAAAATATTCATATATTTCTTTTTTATGCTTAGCAATTCACCCAGCGCCATCTAGTCCCAAAGTAAGCAAAGCCTGTATTATGGATGCCAGAGAACTGATAAACTACTTATATGTATATTTTTAAAATACATGCTTATTGCCTATACATTTTTCAATTTCAATTTCTGCCCGGCCAGGAATCGAACCCAGGACCTTTGACAAAATGCATGCATGGAATGGCATGTTACCCAAATGTACACTCAGGTCGTCGACTTCGATTTTGAAGGACAACATTAGAACGCTGACCACATTCAGGTCTTCGGCAGCAAAGGCGGCTTAAGTCTTAATAAGTGGAGGAGGTTTGCTCCTCAACTCTACTAAGCCAACGGCACCTTCATGCAATCATTACCGATGATAATGCCAGCTCCAATCACCAGAGACACTCAAACTGACATACGCACGTCATAAGCAAACTAGTTAGATAAGAACTTATACAATGCAGTTTTGTGCCGCTTGCGCAACTGCGCTGGCGCCGGACAGAAAGACAATAACAACTTTCTTTATGTGACTTACACGTGCGACGTCGTGAAAGCACTTCTTCATAAAGACAGCGATGTTTTGGCAGCGACGTTTATTAACGGTACTGTAAAATCATAACAGGCAGTATTTTGGCTTGCATTACGGGTTTGCGTCATTTATGCGCTATACTGAGATGGGAGCAACGCTGGATAATTTGGCCCGAAAATGTTATTGGCTAAAGTACACGGGCTGAATGATGGTCCCTGGCAGTCGTCACTAGTCACTATTTCCCAAGATATCTGCAACGTAACGGGAGCGGATGCGTTGCCGGACTTTGAGGCACCTGTAGACATACTTTTTGAAGGCTGGAGCGAATAGGCGGTCATTTACCATCAGGTGAGACGGCGGTCAAATGCCTGGATAGTCTAATAAAAAAAACTTAAGTTGAAGTGTAATGGAAACCTTGGATTGGAGATTCGGAAGCAAATACCACGTTACACCTACCAAAAACTTACATCATCATCACTTAAAACCCAACCATAAACAAATCAGCATTCGGCTTATTAACAGTTTTTTTCCTGTATTACTGTAAATATAGCTGCCAATTAAGAATTATTCATACATTTTCGGCGCCACAGCTTGCTGACCGGTTATCGGCGGGCTTAGCAACAGTGATTTCCGTGTGCAGCGCACGCGTCATACGCGCTTTCTTTTCACGTGCGAGCGCGAGTTCAAATCCTTTGGGCACAGTAGCAGTAATATATTGAACGCTCGATGTATAATCCACTCATCTGCTTTCCATCAGGCAAGCCGTAAGCTTGTTTGCCACCATAGTGAAAAAAAAATCCGTTCGAGTGAGACGCTCGGGCGCGGTGCTCATGAACCCGCGTCCGCTTATTTTAATTTTAATTATTATTGTAAGTAGTTATTGCAAAATTGTCTCCGGGGCACTAGGCGTGGTGTGAGAGCGTCATCTTATAAAAAATGTATAAGACGGTAGTACAGTCTTAGCGTACTAGCTTTTATCAGACCCGTTTCCGTGGGAACCTCATTGAATTTAGGTATAAATTGTAGCCTATGTCGTATTCTAGGCTATAAGCTTTATTCCTGTAAAATTTTATCAAAATCCGTTTAGTATTTTTTGCGTGAAGGAGTAAAAAACCATCCTTATAAAATTTCGCACTTATATTATTAGTAATATCGTACGGTCACGTGAACAACTAATTCGTAAAAAGACTACCCATTCCGGCGGATTCTTCAGATTTGACAGAGCTCTCTCTACCTCCGACAAAACGATACCTTAAAACAACATTTCTTGCCAAAAAGGATACTACATAGCTGCGCGTTAGCAACGTTCCACTGGCTTTATCAATAATGTCATTAAATGTCAATATCATAAAAAAATAATACAACCGTCAACACAATGTAATTCACAATAATGCTTCGTCCAAAATGTGGTAGTATGAGAAATGGGATACAAAGAAATGGGAAAAGAAAAACCAGCAACATAACCAAAATTATCTGCATAAGTCACAACACATCGCCAAATAACGACAATGACTACTCGAATGGCCCCACCAAGCAGCACCACGCTCAAAAGTGCCTATTATCGAAGCCGCGTTGAGTTGAAAATTAAAAAAGTATTTGTTGAATTAGGATTACGTTTGCCACGCTGAATCGTGTAGCAGATGTAGTCCAGACCCTGTCAGTTAAATCCACTGTCGGTAGACTGTGTTCCCACCGCGGAAAGCTGTAATCTCTTGTGTAACTATTAAAGTAGTTATGAAATTTTTATCGTTTCCGCTTTGTACACGGGCAATGCATGATCGAGTCGTAATTCAGAGGAATTACAGATTTACAGATGGATTTTTTTAAATCACTTGCGTATTTATGTCCTATAGTTCTGGACCATCATAAATACCTAAAACTCAAATAAATTAATGGTGTGTTACCCGGGGGTACAACCGGGACATAACGCCAAGATAATGATGATGATGATAATGAAGACTCAAAAAAATTGATGAAATGCTTCATCCGAGAAAAGGGCAAGAGATTGCGCACTAGCTCTCCATTAAGAGGGTAAAACTTTATCAAACCCCTGACACACTGCCTATCACTGACTGGGTATAAAGAAAGATGCATGACGAGAGTAGTCAATGGTCAAAATATCCTATACTATAGATAGAATCCACCATTGCGCTCCGTGCATCGAATCGGAGGGCACGTTTACCCCGGTTGCTACCGATGAGTCATCATAAGCCACATTTAAGGCCTCTGAATTACCTTTTTACGAAACTACAGCTGTACATCTCTGGACTTCGATCGAGTATTATGCCATAAAGCAGTAAAAACCACAACACATCAAGTATTTTGCAATCGATTTTAGTGCTTCCTGCGGTTTAAGACAGGCTCGTGGGTTATTTGCTTATTATGTGCCGTTTTTCGTACATTGCGCATGCAAACTGACACATCGTATGGTTTTTTAACACTAGCCCACAACACTAAAATTTCCACTCTGCTGGGAATCAAACCTGACAGCGTAGTGCGAGTTTACAGTGATTAGTCTTTTTGACAATCGCTAACGAGAGCGTAAAAAGTGTTTTTTTTTTATGTTACCCGGCAGACAAACAGGCATGCGGGCCACCTGATGGAAAGTGGCCACCGCCGCCTATGGACATCAGCATCACCAGGGGTGCTACCAATGCGTTGCCCGCCTCTAAGGAAACCTCTAATATACCTCTTGAGTGAATGGCAAACTTGGTAGCGATTATCGAGAATTGTCACTGTGAAATTGCACTACGCCCTCTGTTACCCTCTGCGTCGCAAACCGGCTTCTAGTCATCTTCATCTCACTAAAAATGTCACACCCAAATATTTTGGACATAGAGCATAAAATGGGCCCCGATCTATGGAGACTGTTGTTCTGTCAGAACTTTATAGGAAGAACTCAATTTTACAAAAAGCTAGAACCAAATAAATTTTACATAGAGACATATGTATAAGGAGCCTGCTCACAGCTGAAGTCCCAAAACATTTTTTGTGTCCTTTTTTAATTGTGCATATAAGGTGTTCAAAAGGGACGGCTATAAGTTGTCAAATACCCCTCCATAACCACTGCTATTGTCAAATTTGGTAGCTTTGGTCACCTAATGTTCTAAATAGATAAGTGGCCGTGTGGTGTCCGGCAGAGTAAAATAGCACCAGCACCTTACACTCATTTGTACGAAACAAAGCGACTAATGTTTTCGAGGCACAAGATTCTCCGTATGCTGGAAAATGGGCATCAGCGTTTCCCATTATTATATTTATAACACTGCGATCTAAAATCTACCTCCCAAGCATGGAGGTTATAGCAATAACCCTTTTCGTGGTAGTGGCCCTAACTCCTGCAGTGGACTATAATGGGCTATGATAATTTACCAATAAATCAATCACACTCCACATTTCCGCGTAACAGCCAGTCAATAGTACTAAAACTTTTCTAATAACACGTCGCGTTAGCAGCCATCGCTTCACATGCGATGTCGAACCGAAGGCCGCGGCCGATGTGTTTTCGTCTATGACAAAACAATTACTTTTCGCTCCATTATTCCGCGATAGAAAAAAGTTGTTGGCAAGCGCAAACTATCGCTCGTACCGGCAGAAACCAGTTCTCTAATCGCGATCTATAGTTAGACACACGTAATCGAACCAGCTAGATCAATTTGGACTGTATTATAGACTCGTTACGGTTGAAACTTGTGTGAACTTGATACGGTTTACAGTACTTTAAATTATGTGTTTATACCTTAAAGCTGATATTTACGATGTTTTCGTGATACTTTTTTCGTTACAGGCTCCGGAATATGTATATTTTGACCTAAACTGACCTTTTCACGATAAAAATCCATTCAAATTACCAGTTTGAACGTTTAGTGTGGATAGAGGCTGGGTATTCGGGTTTTGTGGTTGTTTACGAGGTTTGGTGGTTTTGAAAAAGCTATAATTCTTTTTGGATGGTAGAAAGGACTCAGTACCCCGCTGTTATGTAATGGTTCTATAAAAATTTTAATCGATTATGGAGTTATACTGTGAGGCATTCAATGGATAAGAATGGCGGTCGAATGTATTATGAATATTGAAAAGACAACAGAATGAATAATGATTTACATATGATTCTTTGTTAGTTCGTGCCGTGTAAGCGATGCGAATTGATGAAGCTACCGTATCTACCTATAAAAAAAAAAGAAGGTAGTTATGAAATAAAAGTTAAGTGTACGATGAAGGCAACGTCCTTTGAAAAGCAAAGAATATGTAATAATTGAAAAGAAAATATCATGGGACGACATCTGTATCACGATTTTACGTAGTTTTATTATAGTTTTATCCCATATCGCGCTCGAGGGCACGGGGTGCGCTTTGACCATAATCCAAGATTTGGCAGATAATATTATTTATCTACACTCATATCGTAATGTTCCAATTACATATTCGAAAACAGTTGTTTAAGGATACACTTTTTTCACGCCAGTCTATAAAAATTTAAAAAATTACTTTTCGATACAGCATTTCCCATACTATTTTCATTACAGCTGTATCGAAAAATAACTTTTTAATCATTATGCAACACTTTTCTTTTTTAAATTTTTGTCGTGCGCCGGGACACGGCTAAATGTAGGCTGAATACCTAAATGTCTTCAACAAATTCAAAATTCCTGTTTATATATGTGATCAGTTCATAGTCTGTGGTTGTGATTGTGTACATTTGGAATTATTTTCCCGCTAAACAATATTTTTTCTAATTGTTATAAATTGTGTTTGTGAATGTTTTCCTTGTTTGAAGCAAATAAATAGATAAATGTGAAAGTAGTGAAGTGAATTTTGCTTGATATCCTCGACGCGTAAATACAACAAAACTGACTCGCAGTTACTTTAAACTATAGGTACGAAATTTTGACATGAAAATATGAGTGTAGATAAAGTAGTGTATGCAACTGCATAAAATTAGGTATTAAAACACTCGTGTCAAACTATTATCATACTCGGCTACGCCTCGTATGATAAACAGACACTCATGTTTTAATACCCCCTTTTATATGACAGTTGCATAAACTACTATTATATCAGACTTTATTTTCATAAGTAGATATTTCTTTTAAAATCAACATTTATCATTATGACAGATTCTACTTATTTGTATATAAAACATATTTTAGCGTTACCTATAGTGATGTGCCTCATAACATCAAAAATGTTACCTAATAAAACCGATAAAGCCATGCCCGTATTCCGTGGGTATAGATTCCGTACTACTTACGTGACAAATTATATTTCAATCCCTCACTCCAAACCTACATGAAAGACCGACAAAGCAACCTACCCGACCAACAAACACACTTTCGCAAGTACTGTTTTAGGACTTTCTCCCAACGTAGGTACATTTAGGACTCGCCGGAGATCTTATGGGAAATTCATCAAGAAAGCACCTGTAAATGTTTATAGGTACCGGGTCGGCTACAAGCAAGTTAAAGGTTCTTCTTATAACTAGTATATTGTAAACCATTGTAGGCTCGGTCACTGCTTACCATCTTGTGGGTCGTAAGTGGCAACCTTATCCCGTAAACGATCGATAACAATCAACCAGTCCTGTACAAGTGTATAAAAGATGTTTTTATCTATACTGTATAACAATGTATACTATTATAAAACTGTACAAAAGCCATATCTATAAGAAAAAATGGTCGGTATAGAATTCTGGGACGTAACTATGCCTAAAAATATATATATTGTCTATCTGTTCGCGCATTACGCAAAAACTTCTGAACGGATTTTAATTCATTTTTGATAGCTTGATAGCTCGAAGTCCAAGGTACTGAACTTGACAGGGTAGAATCTAGGTCATGTCCCATTTAATTCGGGTAGGTAGAACCAAAGATACAACTTGACCTCCCCTTAGTACTAGCATTCATACAATTCAGCGGTCATTTAAAATGGTCTGTCATACAAACTTTTTCAACGCGGACGAAGTCGCGGGCAAAAGCTAGTTTACAATATTTCTGTTCAATATAAAAATACAAAGTGCACGCGATAAAACTTATTGACAAATAAAATAATGCGAATCATTGTATTTTAATAAAAGCAACACGATTTCTTTTTACGTTCTCGCCAAAAAGGCGTGTTATTAAGCTGACATATTTTTATGGACCGTGACCTTTTCTTGACTTTAATTGTATTTATTTTCACACGTCGCTTTTATTTTCGAATCCTTGCAATACACAATGTTGTTATGACTTATCGACTTATATAACGGTCATACTTGATATACATTTTTTTTATACCGTGGCAAACAAATGTACGGCCCGCCTGATGGTAAGCGGTTACCGTAGCCTAGGCTCCTACTAATATTTTTTTTAATAATTGGATTAGCCAGGCATTTGACCGCCATCTCACCTGGTGATAAGTGACGATGCGGCCGACGATGAAGCATGCCTGTCTAGGAAAAGCCTTTTTATTCACTCTAGCCTTGAAGGCGTCTAGATTATAATGATCAAGGAACACACTCGCAGGTAACGCGTTCTATTACCTTGGCCGTACGCATTATAAAAATGAACTAAACGGCTCGTGTGGATAGCTGGAAGATCCACAACATAGATATGAAGCGATCCCCTGGACATGTTGCTGGAGCCGTCAAAACCACTTCACATCCTTTTCCATCAGTGAAGTGCTGATTTGGGAATACATAATTTATTTCTAAGCCACAATTGTATGATCTGTTTTTTCAATGGACGCAATATATTATCATACACTCGATTACAAACACGTGTAATGTAATGGAGCTTATATATTCAGATTACTTGAAATCGGTCCAAATTACATTTCAGAATAATAAACTCACTTTAGAGACACGTGTCTGTCACGTATGGCTCACGTGCTGGTCTCAGCGTATCCGGATTCAGTTGGCAGAGCTGAGTCGTAAACTCAGTATAGTTTTATTTACATTATTCTAACAAAATCAACTACCATCAGGTATTATGGCATCCTTTAAACCATCAGGTATTGTGGAATGACAACCCCTTCTATTCAAGAGTATCGCACAAGGCGACCATGTCTTAGAAGAAGTCCAGCTGGTATCTTAGTCGACCACAAAAGGACAGCAGTGTTTTTGTTTTTTTAGTGCTTGTGGAGACGCGCGGCCACCGTCGTCATAGACTGTGAGGGCGTCGAAGGTTATATTACGTCATCGAGACCCTCAAAACGTTGGTCTGCCAGTGCACAATCTGGCAACTTTTTTTGTATAATGGTGTGCATGAGGAGACCAATGTGTTGTGGGTCTTCTAAACATCTACTATCGCTATAAAGTGTAATTTTTCTTATACTCGGTGACCTACAGGGCACAGTCTATCCAGGATATCTGCAAACAACAAATATAAGGGGAGTGGAGGGATGCGGTGACGGCCTTTGAGATGTCTGTTAACATTGCTGTTCTATCAGATCTGCAACTACAAACTACATGAGTCTTGATGGCCAGTACTCATAGTCAACCAGCCAGTTCCCGAAGGAGTTATTAATTTTCGGACGACCTCGTGTTTGGCAGCCAAGGATATAATACATTAAGACATGATGAAGAATTGGATCCAGCTATTATCTAGAATAAGAAGAGCACCGAAATGATTAAAATCTCCGCCGACTATAAAATGTGTCCGCATGACAACATATGACGTACAAAGAATAATATAACAAAAAGTAAACATTGTGATATTTTATGTACAAAATCAAATACTTGCCACGAAATAAACACCCTAATGTGATGGAAAAATGACCCCCGTGGCATGGGGGTCTGACTGGATTTTTAAGAAAAGGAAAACAAGAAGTTACAGAGGTAAGAATCCAGACACACACCCCAATATCATCATTACTTTTACCAATTGGATATTTAGGAAACGAGAGATCATTTTCCCAAAAGAAAATACTGTAATCGAAGTTCGATTCGAATCAAAACATTTGTAGAACGTAGTTACAACGTTGTCAGAATTATAGTATTAACTAATTTTCCAGTCAAGGATAATGAGCAATCAGAGCCTAAAGGGCCAAACCCAAGAATTTACCCATACAAATTATTTGTATAATGTAAAAATGGAAAATAAAAGTGTCAACATGCTGAACAGTTGTTTGAACAGGCGTCCTAATAACCGTAAGTACACACGACACCGTACTACACCACCAAGCGTCAGGACAAGACCCTACAAGTTTCGGCCACGTTTCCATCGCGTGCTGGGCGCAGCGGTTCGCCGGAACTGCTGATCAGTCTCGGTGTTACGCTGAAATTATCATTTTCAACCACGGTTATTAAAGCGCAAAAACGCAAGTAAGCGCTACTTTCTTACGTACCCACTTAGTGAGCTGTGGTCGGAATTTCGCTTTTTTAGTAATATTTCCGGTTGCAGTTGAAATGTTAATTCAGTTTAATGTAATTAAGATATTTCTGATGATCTGATGCATTGTATAGCGATGTGGCTGATCAGTTTGTTTATAAAACTACAGAACCTAAAACATCTTTCATTAATCGAAACCTTTTTGTAATAGGGCCAAATAAATATTTCTTTTAAAGCAAGTTCAAATTAAAAATGTTTTTTCGTAGCAAGCTTTTATCTCACGTTGTCTATGATCAGTCAGAGTATTTGTAAAGACCAATCAAACGAGCCCACACTGGATGGGTTTACCACCTTTTCTCACTGGATGGGTGATGGGTTTGTAAACTACGCATGGTAAACCTTCCGTTTCCATCATCAGATCAGCTCGCTTGTATCATAACATGGCATTGTCACTAAACTAACATGAGTGTGCAAAATTTCAGCTCAATCGGAAACCGGGTAATGGGACAAATATAACTTGGAAGAAACAAAATAAAAGCTTGTAATTAAACTCTATTGACGGATGTCTTAATAGAATAGTTTCGGATGAGACCGTGGCACGGCAGGCGCAGTGTGGACGCCCTGCGGCACGATGGTCCGATGACTTTAAAAAGGTGGCAGGCAGGATTGCGGATCGCCTAAGACCGGGAAGAATGGCGCTCTTTGCCTAAAACAGCCGATATCAGGAATGAAGTCCCGAGGGAAGCATATTTAAGAAGCGATGGGCTAAGTCGGATACGAGAGCCAACGGCTTACGACGCGAGGATGCTGAAGATCGCTGGAAGTTTAGAAGACATCGTAGGAAGCGGACCCTAACAGAAGCCGGGATTCCCCGCTGGGATGTAGATGATGATGACTATGTGGGCAGGTTTCCTGGTTTCGTGTCATACTTATCAAATTAGAGTGAATAGTTTAGGTCTAAATCGGTGTGTCTGTCGCTTGCGAACAGATGGGCCGACTATGATGTGGTTTTTTATTTGACTGCCAATTTAATAGGTGTATATTCTTGTACTTCTTAGGTTTGTCTCAAAATCCCCGGTCGTGCTCGCGGTCGAGGGCCCAGGTACCGCTGTTTGAACGGTCAAAGGCCGCAGCAACTCGGCCAGGCTCTACTCGGGATAATCACCTGTTTCCTTTATCATCGCCATTCGCCAGTGCGGTTGACACAAGTTCATATCCACATGTCGCATCTAGAATCTAGTCTCTCTTTCCCTATCTAATCTGTCGATCTGAAAAGACACCAAGCACAAACCATTTGGGATTCGAAGCTGAGTCACCCACATATAAGCCGGATTTGCCACTACGGCACTACGTCGTACCAGAGTTCGTTGACTCGTCCAAAGGCCATGCATTCACAGTAAATCTCCACCATAGCTATTTCAGCCCACTAATAGAAAATGGCAGCGCGTCATCGGCCGATTTGCTGAAATAATTCGGGGCAATGACTCGCTAAATTACTCCGGAATGATGATGACAGTATTATTAAACACCCACAGTGACTGTGGTGGTCACTATTAATTTATAAAATGGCAAATCGTAAACTACCGTGTGCGTAATTTTAGCGTGAGTATCTAGAATTGTTGTCGTGTTTTGCAATCGGTAGACAAAATAACTAGATATCTGGAATGTTTACCTTTCAATAGTGATTTTATTATTGCCTAGGAGGCAGACGGTCAGGCGGTGGGTCGGTCGCTGAGTTAGAATAATAACCGTAAAAATCATCTTGTTGTTAATATCCCTGTTGTGCTCTCGCGCACGAGGCCTCGGCCCTCCGACTTGACCATGATCCAAGATTTTGCAGATCGTGTGATTGCAGTAGAGCGACTGCCGTCTGACCTCTGTGACCCCGTTGACGGGGGAGTTGGATTGGATCATGGTTACACATTCATTTCCCTGAATATGCAGAGTTTATCACGTTTTCTCTCACCGTAAGAGCATCGGTTAGTATTCTACTGATGTACATAACTCAGAGAAGACTCATTGGTACATGGCAGCAGTGGGATTCTAACCCGTGGCCACTCTCTTACGCGTCGGCTCCTTCGACTGTTCAAGTAGTCTCAGACCTCCCCACCGGAAGACCTTGGCCACCTCGCTCGCCAAGGGTATAAGAGGCACACCTAATGAGTGGCGAGCTGTGGCAGCGCTGCAGTTCAATTATCCTCCAAATACGAAACAATGACCTATCCAATTCCTTTCAATACTTTCAATTTGCAGAGTTTGTATTGCAATAAAAAAAAATATATATAAAATTCATTTATTTCAGACCATTTTTCCATATTGTGTTAGTGTTAAAGGTCATATTAACTAGGTTAGTATCTTAAGAAATGAATTAGGTTCAATTCGAAATAAATGTCAAAACTTTTCGTAAGCCAATCTATTAATCGGAAATGCAAAATGACACAAAAATTCAGACACCATCAAATATGCAAGTCAATAAATCTATATATAACAGAACAGTCAATCTAATTTTCAGTCCATCCTGTTCGCCAACATCGCTAGGACAGTGTTGGCAATATAATAGCATTGTGTGGTATTCAGCAGAATAGGAGCACCAACCTTCAATTAATGATGGGTGTTATACAAGCAACGAAAGACAACATTATTATTGTCATTATTATTTCCACTGCTTTGCCATTATAACTTGGTGGAGTTTCAAGCCCTATAGAAGGTTTTAATTATATAAATAATCAAATTTTCAATATATTTTACATGCGATTTGGTCTTCAATCTTTATCAAAGGTTATCTTCATACGAAATTTAATCAAAATCGGCGAAGTGGTGTGACCAACAAAGCGTAACAGACCAACAGAAAGACAAAATTAATTTCGCATTTATAATATTGACATGGACAGTATAGGTAGCAAAGGGTTACTTTCGCATTTACTGTATACTAATATGGACGATAACACGTCGGCCCCGCGTGGGAACTGCCCGTCCACAGACTATAAATCGGCGGCGCGCTGTTCGCTGCGCGCGCGCAGCTTCCGCCCAACGACACTTTGTTTCTCTTCAGCTTCCTGTTTACACTCGCCGCTCGGCGCGCTATACGAGACTTGTCAAACAGACACGCGGCTGCCATGGGAGTCGATTGGCAGTTTGTTAAAGAGATTTGTTATGCAGTGTGGCGTAGCAACGACAGAGTGGAATAACACTAAACCTTTAACGGGTTTCGTAACGTCTTCAGAGCGCTTGCGCGTATCACATCCGAGGAAATGCTTAAAAGATCGCCATTCCCAACATTGGCGACTAATCTTTTTTCAAGTTTACCGCCAAACTATCACAGAAATAATACCTACTGTGGCTGGTACTTTTTCTGTGATAGTTTTGCGGTAAAGTTGAGAAAAGAATCAGTCGCCAATGTTAGGAATGGCAATGATGAAGGAGAAGGGTGAATACCCGTCTGGCTGAGTTGCTGCGGGAGACAATTTCCCAAACTACTTTATCGATTTTGTGTCAAACCTAAGAACTACCAAATTCTGGTTCCAAAAGAACTTTCTCCCACGCACACTAAGGTTGTGGAATGAACTACCTGGAGAGGTTTTCCGTGAAAAGTACAACATGGAGTTCTTCAGTAAAACTTGTAAAGATTTTTACGGGCAGGCAGGCCGTAAGATTGTTTGCTACCTTAGTGCAATAAAAAAAACACCAGAATATCGATTAGATTGCCATTAAAATAAAAAACCGTCGGTCCATCCGTTCGGCAGCCACAGCCACACGGATACACATACCTACCTGCATTACGTACGTATCAACCCACCGGATAAGGATAAACGTCGAATACAATGGTATTATTAGCCTAACACGTAATAGATATTAGTTAACAACAGGTATAAACCATATTTATGGGATAACAATAAAAACATTCCATGGGCGTGCTCCAAGGCAATATCATTAGATAATAGCCAACTTTCGTGATCGCGGCGGGTCGTAATTCTTAACATACCTCGCAATTACGAGTTAAAAATAAACCGTGTAATATCATTACACACCGGATATAACTACATCACTGAATTCAAGCCAATCACGCCATAATAACTTTGCGTCCAACGTTTATAGCGAGGCAAATGGTTTGGCAGGTAACCGGTAATGTCGAAGTGAACAGAAAATGGAATAAATGAATGTCACTGGCGGCATTTTAGAAAGACGTTTTTTATATTTTTTTTTCTAGGGACACACATGGACTGATGGTCCACCTGATGGAAAGCCGCCACCTTCGTCCAGGACATCTGCAACCTGTGGGGAGTGGATGTTTAAAGGTGCGAGGCAACAAGCAAAGGTAGTGTGGCGGGAATACAATTAAGGTAGGTTACACAGTAGGTTATGTTCCATATTCTCAGAGGATCTGTTCACCTGACTGAGTATGGCTACGGCTGCATCCTGGGTTTGTATGAATAAATGAAACGGTTTCTGTGATTATTCTATCGATAGCTTTTTCCTGGTACATTTTACAAATTACTAGATGAACATCAGCCAAACCCATTGAAGAAGACCTCTAAAATCTGTGGTTTTAACAATTGATTGGCATAAAAAAATTGAGGTTACGAAATCATTATCCACGACATTCTGAAATGCGCTTGATACCTTTAGGTCCTCCAATTTACTTAGCTCTTCAAGCAGTTGTTGACAGACAGCTGACAGGTTGGAGGACCTTTCGGCATCGCTTTGCATTGCGTCAGTGAGTAAGACTTAAGATGCTATGCCCTAGAGACAGGGCGATAATAATATTCTCATTAAATTTTGGTATTGAAATTTATATTATAGATATACTTACATTAAGATACGCGCTGCCACCATCAGATATTAAACCCAACCCAGGGATCAAAATATACTGGTTCATTAAGCGAGCTAAAATATAAATTAATCATACGGTCGCGTTAGAAAATGTTATACCTCACATTTACAATGTTAAATTCTTTTTTTTAATGGTTGCTGTTACACATTTACGGCCAAACATAAACTTCATATTTTAGTAGTGGACACGTCAAATGTATTGTTAGAGCTTAGAGCTTGGCAAAATAAAGTTATTATATTTTTAACACACTTGGATGTTATTATATCACTATTAAGCACATAAAATAAATTGTACGTCTTTATGATAAATAATCATTTTTTATCAAATTATTTACAATCCGCAATAAGTTATGTTAAAAATACGAAAATGTTCGCTTTATTATATTTCTGCCTACCTGCGCGCGAAAAAAAACAAAACCACGCGCCACTTACATAATTTGTTACAGGTTTTTTTTTCGCAAGTATGATAAAAAACGCATGTGCATCGATCATTACACTCTCCCCCTAATACCGCGTCGACTGTAATGAGCAATATAGCACACTTGTATCATAATGTTCTTAACCTAGTTAGATAAGAAAAATATTTATATAAAATATTTATAAAAATATCCGGAGGTCAAGTGGTTGGGGCGGTCACCTTGCGTAAAATTCTGTAAGCAAGAAAGTTTCGTGATTTGAGTGTGCCTGGCAATGTGGAATTGTATAGCACATTCCGGCCTGTACCACATTGAATTTCGAGATAGCCTATGGTATATACCTAAGTTTTTCTAATTTTATTTCGTGAGATTAAAATGAAACTTTTCAGTGGAAAATATACAGCGTGTTCCTTCTTTTTATTAGTCTAGCCAAGCCTCCTATTAGACTGCAATCTGACCTGGTGGTTAGTGACGATGCGACCGAAGATGGGGCATGCCTGTCTAGAAACTGTGTAGGTATTCGCTCTAGCCTTCAAGGTGTCCAGATTATAATGATCAGGGAACACTCTCGCAGGCAACGCGTTTAATTCCTCAACCGAACGCCGATGCTCGCGGCTCTGCCATCAATTAATTGCCGAATTGATCTGGGAAGTAAGTCACTAGTATTTTACTTTACATATTAGTAAACTTGAATTTAAACTATTACGGTTTCTACAAATTTAATAATAATTTTCATATTCCTTCATCTACCCACAATTAATTCCGAAAAGCAGACACTCACTACTCTACGATTTCCTTCGGCTGACCCCGTAAATTACTTTCAGTGGCCCATTTGTTTCCTCGTCGCTCTTTCTAGCGTGTTTAACCCGATTTAGGTACCCTCGAAATAAAAAATAAAACTTTTTTTTCTCTAGTGGGCGAGCTCGATATGTTCGAATTTTAAAATAAATTCTGGGACTCGAATTCCTGGACGATGTGTTCGCGAATTCGTGTATTTATTGGCATGACGTGCGCGTACGCATGTCATATTAGTGAGCGAGTATACTATTGGTAGTAATGGTACAGACCCGGTACTGGGCTTTGGCTCTAGAGTTCATTGTGGTAAGGGTCTATAATTGTTTATATTTAAAGCACTATTTATGATACGTCTCAAAGTCGGCTCGCCCGCGCATCTGCACAGTGACTTTATTTTATACTCCTCCTCCTCAATCGGTACCTCAATGTTGAGGATCGTGACTCTATCGACATAGCAAGGACGTTCTCGTTCTCCATGAGCTGCGGTCGGTGGCCTTTTGCAGGGCCACACTCACAGGCATTTCCAGACATTCCGACACTTGGTTGAGCCATCGCTTGGGGCTTCGGCCTCTTGGTCTTCTGCCTTCCACGGTACCGGTTACAATTAGTTTCTCCAAGTTGTTGGTATCTCGGCGAGCAATGTGTCCAAACTACGGGATTGTCCTGTAGAGGCAAACAGATGATAACCGTTGTTTGCTCTCAAGACCCAGCTCTTATTTTATACTAGGAAAAACAAAAAACAAAATGTAGTTTTTGCTTAAATGGCTAACAAACGTATACATCTCTGAGGATGGATATTATAAATATTCATCCTTAGAGATAGTGATAATGTGCTCATTTTGGCGTTAATATACAAGAAAAGTGTGGACTACGGGAAACGCCTCGTACCGTTCCTACTCTCGTTCCGGAGCGTTCGTGTAAACAACAGTTATATCCGCGGTTAGTACTTACAGACGGACCGACAGTTTTCTCCTCGGTTCGGAAAGCAGTCCCAGATGCACAGGCCGAACTGTACTGGCGCTCTGGCAGAGTCCGCCTTGAGCATGATTCAGGATTTGAAATCCCCTGTTAACCAGGTTCACGGTGACCCTGACCCTGACACGAGGAGCCTGACCGGATTATGATTACACCTTCAATCCGCTAAATGTGCAGGTTTCATCCCGATATTTTCCCTTACGGTAACAAATTCGGTTCAACAAATTTACGTAACTCAGAAAAGAGTCATTGGTACATGGCCGCAATGGGGTTCGAACCCGGCACCTCTCGCTTACGAGTTGCTTACGAGCAAAACATAATGTAATACACATAATTATCATCAAAGACATAAATTGGTGATATAATGTAATTTACCTGATTCAGACAATTACCAAGTAAGTACCTACGTATTGTATTTTATAATATCAACCTCGTCATTTGAGTGGGTAATTGTAACTTATAATGGCAATGGTATTTTTTAACAATGATTGTTATGGAGTGGATTATATTCAATTACAGCAGATTACACAGCGTTTTTTTTATTGAACTTTGTTGTCGGTACATTTATAAACTACAAACATCCTACCCAGAGCTGGTAACTGCCACCCACACCTACTATACATCTATGTATAATATAACACAAAGTTGTTTCCCGCCGTCTATCGTACGAGTATATCTATGTACGAGTATGTAAGTATCTATGAACGCTTAGATCTTTCATACTACGCAACGGATTTTAATGCGGTTTTCAATAATAGATAGAGTGATCCAAGAGGAAGGTTTATAGGCAAGAAAAAAGAGCGTAGGTACAGGTAAAGGTGTACGCGAACGAAGTCGCGCCGGGTCCACTAGTTGTGATAAAATAATACCTATGGTGATTTTGGCATTGTCCCGGTTGTACAATTAATGGCCTGGGATCGGCCTTGACCACGATCCAGGATTAGGCAGATCAGGTACTTACAGTAAAGCGACTGCCATCTGAACTTCTTGACCCTTTAGGGCAACCTGACCAGATTGGCTCATGATTACCAACACATTTTAATGCTTACCCTCACCGTAAGAGCATCCGTTAGTGTTCAAATAATGCTTCGACATAACTCGGAAAACAGTCATGTGGTACGTAGCAGTACTGGGGTACGAACCCGGTACCTTGGCGAGTCGGACCTCTTAACCATTAGGCCACCGACACATTTAGAATACATATTTCACACAGTGATATTTATACTCGTTGCTACTCAAGAAATTTAAGAAATATAGAGACTACAAACACTCGTGTAACACAAAACGTTTCGTCTACACACACAATTAACAATCTTTCATTCAACCTTAACACTATTGGCATTCAAGGCTCATAACATCTCGATTATTAAACGCATATAGATCTCAATTACACGTAGGTACCTCCACACTAGCACTGCATTAGCGCGCCTGCGCCGTCTCATCTTTGGATTCTTCTGTTTGATTTAATCCAGAGTCAGCTGGATCTAGGTCACGCTCGACGCCCGCGCAGTTAAATGATCATTCACAATCACCGCCCCACTTGGATCGGAACCCAGGAAGCTTCTTTTTTTACCCATTCCTATTTAATTAATGTAAGCGGTTCGGACCGGTTCGATAATGTATTCTAATAAATATTTCACGCACTCTGAGTGGTGGTAGACATGATGTATGGGGTTCTTGTTCGGAATTCAGTTTTATTGCTGCATGGGTAAAATAAAATTAAATGGGATTGTGAGGTTTGGGAGTTGTCGTGAATTTTTTGGCACCTTTATGAGCTTATTGGCCGCTTTCGTTCACATTCTGTTAATTATTTTTTATGTAATATGAAATTTTAATTATTTCTTGATACTTAGGGTCTACATACGTTACTCCCCTTTGGTATCATCAATTTAAAATCACTGTGTAGTAATGATTTAAAAGAGGTGGGCAACGCACTGGTCACGCTCTTCTACCTAGTAATAAGTTGTGAAATGAAAAAAAAAAAATCATAATAAGCTTTTATCGCGCGATATAGTACTCGTCAAGACCATTCCAAAGAGCCCAAACACAATGGGGTTATCTTTTGGCGTTCAGTTCCTATGACCACTTTCCGACTCCATCATCAGACCAGCTCCACGCTACCTTATTAATGCATTGTCATCCAAGTTACACAGATATACAAAACTTCAACTCAATTGAACACCGGGAAGTGGGTCAAATTAGGCTTGCAAGATTTGCCCAGAACATACATTGCAAGTTTGTAGCGACATCGATCGCTCCAATAGAGAACCTCAACAAAACCACATTAATATAATTAATTAAAAGCTTGTAGAAAACTAACCCACTCTGGGCTTCAACAAAACGACAGATGTCAAGAAAACAAACATATCTCACTTCTCAAAACACACGATACTGGAATTTCGGTCCTTCCTACATCGCTCGCCAGCCAGGTGACCTTCCTCAAGAAACCGCGTGATGTGCAAATACGTAGGCGGCGCCGGCGCCAGGTTCGATTCCCGGCGTACAAACAGCCTATCAACTTCCGGGTTATAATAATATGACGTGATTATAAAAATGTGGACTGCGACAACAAGATACTGAGTTGACGTTGCGGTTGCGTATTGTATATTTAGTATCGAGAATAATTTGCCTCCTGTCTGTAATAAATTGTTCTCTTGGAACACAAAAGCTTATTATTCTCAAATTGTTTATTTGGCGGGAAAAATTGGCAAGGGATAGTCGCATCCAGGCGGATTCCTTAGTCTTGATAGTCCTAGGGTCATAATTGGCAATTTATATAGTAGAACAATTGAAACTGCTCCATCTAGCCCCAAAGTAAGCAAAACTTATGTTATGGGTTAGACAACTGATAAACTACTTAAATACTTACTTATTATACATAGCAACCCACATTAAAATTCATTGTTTCAATTTCTGCCTAGCCGGGAATCGAATGCGGGACCTCTGCGTGGCAATATTAACCACTGAACCACTCATCCGTTTAGGTTTTACGGCAACGACTATTTACGTTCCATCTGCTCTAATTGAATAAAAATAAAACTGTCGATATTAAAATAAGGTAAGTACTTAAAATTATAATAGCTGCTGTCGGTTTTCCTTAAGCAAAAATGCTAAAATAAACATTTACTTTAACTTGTTTTTAATTTTATCCTCGTTAAACGAAAAAAAAACGTATACCTCACGCGTAGATAGGCTGCGCGTGAGCACAAACACCTACATGATATAGGTTAATAGACGAGTACCTCATTTACATCTCTGATATGTAAATGGAGGAAAAAACGGTTCAAGGTTACGCATCCCATTAGGGCTATATAGCTGGGAGCAAAAACACGTTTTACACAACACGTGCGCTCTTGCAAGTATACTATCCGTTGTTCGGAGGGCACGGGAGGGCCTCACTACTCTGTTTCGACATGGTTTATGTACCGGCCTTTGGTTTAAGGAAGGAGAGTCAGCGAGTACACAAATGAAGTTAGGAAGTTAGAAGTAAACTAGGAAATCGCCTAAGTCCCGTCTTAACTGTTTTCAGCCAATTAGCAACGTCCAAATTGACGACACTTCACAAATTGGGACACTTCACAGGCCCAAGTTATATCACGAGTCTGCGCGCACATTAGAAATTCATACAATTTTGAAGTGTATTTTTGAACGTTCGTCCCCAACGCAATGCCCGTCGACGCTCGCAGTAGAATATCATATAATTTAGAAGTGATATTTATTGACAGCACAACGCGCATCGCTAACGCTTGATATAAACCGTCCCTTAGTTTTCGAAGGTGCGACTGCATACCGCTTGTGTGCTACACCACAAAAGGTACAGCGCCTCATAGACAAATATCACGCAACAAGGCCCTTTGCTCTACACCAAGCTGCCAATTGACCTCAAATATTTTTTGGGTAACTTGTTCTCTCTCGCTCACTCAGGGTGAAGAACACAAGTTTCCGTTTCCGTATACATGTACTTATCAGAACACTCGGCACAAAAAATAATTGGGCTTTAATCTGGCGCAAAAACATCAGGAAAGCTGGTACTTACGAGCAGCATCGCTCTCGATTTTAATTGCTAATATCACATTTTTTGCGTCTCAATTCGCATAATCATTTCATATTATATTTCCCGGGGAGGAAGGCCGGAGGAAAATAATTCTCCCGGCCAGCATTCGTGAAGGGAAATAATAAGAAATTACAAAAAAAACCGAGAGGTCGGGTCATTAAAATGTAAGTGTCCCTGGAGAGATTTCGAGTGTAATTTGTTTTTCCTTTCATTTCCGGCGGAGAATCGTAAATAACATAACCTTTTTTAAAAACACTCTCGAGGCACTTTACAAATTTGATCCGAGCCTTAAACAGCATTAAAACGTCAACACTTAGGCGCAGGGCGGCGCCCACGCGCGGCGAGCTTATCCCTCATAGCAACCGTAGGAATATTATTCACAAAATATTGTCGGACTTAGCTAGGAGTAATTAAATTTGATTGTTTTTTCGTTTTAAACCTCCGACTTTAATGAGGGGTATTATATGTTTGACGTGTGGATCTTTGTATCTGTGTGTCTGTATCACTGGTATCTGTGTGTCTGTGCCATCGTAGTTCCCAAACGAACGGTTTTTTTTCATTTAAAAACCAAAGTTATCGATATTTTTCTTAGCTTTATTTAATTAAAATAGGTTGATATTAGTAGTTTGGGCCGCTCGCTCGATGCATGTCTTCATTTGTTTTTTTTAATCAAAGGCCTCCCCCAGAGATCTCCACAAAGACCGGTACTGTGCCTTCCGCATCCAGCTGGTACCTGCGATCTTTACCAGGTCGTCGGTCCACATCGTGGGAGGCCACCACTCCACTATCCACACTGCGTCTTCCGGTACGGGTCGCCACTCGAGAACTTTACTGCCCCATCGGCCATCTGTTCTTCAAGCTATGTGCCCTTCTCACTGCCACTTCAGGCTACGTCGGTGACTTTGGTTCGCTTGCGGATCTCCTCATTTCTGATTATATCGCGCAACGAGACTCCGAGTATAGCCCTTTCCGTTGCCCTTTGGGTGATAGTGAGCTGTCTTATAAGGCTCTGTTCCGAATGGTGCGATGCTTTATATCTCTGACCGCCATCGCTGATGATGGAGACTAGGCTTTAAGGGGTGGTTGCACCCCGTCGCTGGCAGGGGGTGTTTCTCGTATCTTTAATTAGTAAAATATGCTAAGCAGTGTCCGCCCTTGCGCCTAATCCGTAACGACGCAAGGAAACGGCACTGCCTGCGACTGAGATGGCCTTGTTTTGGAGGATTTCGTCATCACTCTGTAGATTTTTTATTTTACCACAAAGGTGGCAAACAAACTTACGGCCTGCCTGATAGTAAGCAGTCACCGCAGCCTATGGACGTTTGCAATAGCAGGGGTAATCCTCGTGTTGCCGACACCGTGATATTCTTTTCACCCCTTTCTTGAAGAACTGCATGTTGTTAGATATACGTGTAGTATAAAAAATTAAATGTCATGGAGAACGGGAACGGGGATCTAAAAAGGCGACATTAGCGTTTCATATTATGCCACGCGCCACAAACTTATCGGATCCGATGGTCAATACTGGAAGTAAGTGACGCCATTTTGAATTGTCATGTCAATGTCAACAACAGATATAAATTAATATTATGAAACGCCTTTTTAGACCCTCTGATGAATCGGTATACAATACAAACGGTATAAAAAAGTAGCTAAGAAAACTACATTTAATGTTATGAAGCTTAAGCGTTTTAGTTAAGACCATAAAAATTATGAATTTACCGAGCCTATTGTAAAAATTACTTTCCTAATTAAATTATCAGGGAAAGTATATTTTGTATCTCAACCAAAGTTATATCAAAATTACCAAAGAAAACAGTCCCGGGAGCCGATTTGCACCCGTGATAATATTTCATAATTATTATTAACAAATAATATATCACAGAAACATTCTGAACTACACATACGTAAACCAAATTGCTTTGAAGTTGTCGACAAAAGCATAACCAATAATCCTGTAAAGTATTTCACACAAGCCCTTCTCCGGAACTCCTTCAATTTCCGCAAGTACAGTCAACAGCACATCCACCTACCAAAACCAGTATAAGATAAGCTAACATCTCTATAGAAACACATATCAATGTTAGCTCCTTTTATACTGGTTTTTGGTAATAATCTGTCTACTGTACAATCAAAGAGACACACCCATCGTTAAGTAATAAGCTCAAGAATTATTGAATCGCATTAAAAACTTGGAGCAAAAACTCGGAAACTAGGTCAACAAAGTCAATTTAATTTGCTTCAAACAGGTTAAGAGAGTTTTCCCGTTGAAAGGGCTGGTGCGGTAATTAGGAGGTGTAGGTAGGTAAGTACGCAATTTGAACGCTATGCGGGTACTTATAATTATAGTCCTCTGCGGTGCGAGGAAGGCGCATGTTGTATCCTGAAGAGGAATTATTTATAATCTAGTGTATAGCCATATGTACCAATGTATCTGCTCATTACAGCCCATAACAGTCTACTGCAGGACTCAGGGCCTCTCCTACGAAAGGGTAGGTCATTGCCATAAACTCCATGCTTGGCAGGCGGGTTGCAGATCGTAGTGCTACAAATATAATAATGGAAAACGCTGCTGCCAATTTTCCAGATGTATCTGCTATTTATTGACAATATAATATTATTAAAATATAGGCAGCCTTAATCCCGATCTCCGTTGTTTCACTAGGCTCCGGCCTTACATGGCGACCCAGCCTTGTTTGGATCGGAGCATCATCAAATTAATTAATTGTTGATTATTTTTCAAGGTGAATCCGGATTCAACTTAATGCATTGCTCTGAGGCAGAACGTTACGCGTGAAGGTAGTGAAACAGTGTAATTCCTACAGTCCGACTCGTAACCGAGAGGTACCGGGTTCCAACCCCAGCCCGGCCATGTGCCAATGACTCTTCTGAGTTATGTACCTAGTGTAGTGTTGTTGAATACTAACCGACGCTCTTACTTTGGGGCTAGATGGCGCTGTGTGAATTGTCAAAGCATGTATTAAAATATTGTGGGTTTCAAACCCGTGTCTTGTGCTTGCAAGTCGGAAACACTAACCACTACAACATCACGGCTTAGATATTTACTGCGTGCGATATTTATTGCACAATAAATTAATAGAGCCTCAGAAATAAACTATCTGGTGGATGGTTTCATGCGACAATGCGTAACACCTCAAGATATAGTTAAGGCTTTAAAAACCTTAAAAATAAACACGACTGCCTACATTGATGTCAGTTAAAATTATTAGCTGTGTAATTGATGTTATTGCTATCCACTTAGCGAATATGTTTAAAAATTATACAGTGCTAGTTTTAGCTCAAAGTGCATTGCTATGCTACGGCATTTGAAAAGTGTGATTTCGCTTATGTCCAGGAACCGAATAATAAAAATAATCATTTTAATAACCTATTTATTAGTATGCAGGATGTTGATAAGAGGGCAGACCGCGCCGCGCGCTGGGTCTAGGTTATCCTACAGGTTATCTAGACATTACCGCTTGCGTAGGCTAGGTCCGAAATTAATTAACTAATATTAATTGTGTTTTATTATTTTATATTAGTTTAATACTGTTCACATTAACAACACACTGACAGTTCGACATCGCTTCAGTTTGTTACTCGCAATACCTACTAAAAGGATTATTGTGAAATTTTGCAGTGTTAAGGTTATAGCTTATAATCATAAATACCACAGTATTATATTCGTAGCGTGATGTTATTTTTATTATATTTCGCTTATTTGGAGGATTTTATATTTGTTATTTTTATTGGTAGAGTCAGTTGAAGAGTGAACTAACCCCCCTAGCATATATTAGCACTAACTACTGTTGGACTTAGCCTACTCCATAATAGTTGAGGTCTTTACCTCAATCTCTACGCTTTGCAGTTATGTATATTTAGTGTACAAATGTATTTGCTTACTTTACTCAACATTCACATTAAAGCAGACTATAATTAATTGTGCAATATTACATTTAATCGAAATAATGGATCAGTTAAGAAGTATACTTACAATAAGTAGTATATCAGTAATTTAGCACCCATGCTACAAGCTTTGCTTAGTTTTGGTCTAGATGGCTGTGTCAATTAACCCAAGTTTTTTTTTATATAAGACTTTAGATTAGACAGGCATTTGACCGCCATTTCATTTGTTGGTGACGACGCGGCCGAAGATGGAGCATGCCTGTCTAGGAATAGCCTATTTACTCTACAACCTAACCACCAACATTAGCCTCCTTTACATTGAAGGCGAGTGGAGCCATATTATCATGGCATGCAAATTGAAAAATAAAAACAGAAATAAAAATATATTCACCTTACTGGCAAATTATGACACACCGCCATCGCCACACATTTTTAATAGACACTAACTTCGTGTAAAGGGCCGAGAAGCTCGCAGTTACGGCTTTTAGCGAGATCGACCTTGATACGGATATAGATATCCATTTATTACAATCGTATGCGCAATTTGATCAACTTCTGTGCCGTTGGATGATGTTTCTGCGTTTTTGGATGTAATTCTTATGTACCGACATGTATGGAGGCTAAGCTGACGAGCGTGTATGAAAAGGTTGGTGGATGTGGAAGAAACGAGAGGTTTGTCGGGACCGTAGCAAGTTGAACGATGTGGTCTCTGCCTACCTGTACGCGCGAAAGGCGTACACGTGTGTGTATTAATATGTAGGGAAGGAGTCAAAAGTCAGTAATTGTAAGTCATACCATTTCGGCATGACAGAATAGGTTTGTCGTGAATTTTCAATGCTTACATCTATCTGTTATATCTGCATGTGAGGAGGTGTGGTTACAGCACATCCTTCAGTTTAGTATAAAATTCACGATATTACTAAAAGATACGGTTCCCCGAAAAATATAAACTTGAGCTCTTCAAGTCAAGAGTCAGTGTTCTAGGCAAGCATGCTGCATCTTCGACCTCATCATCGCTTCCCATCAGGTGAGTTGAGGTCAAATGCAAGCCTATTACTAATACAAAAATACATATGCGCAAAAACTATTCATTCTGGCAATTCTTTTAAGGGCGTGACTTGCTATTTTTACTGCAAGCGAAGACATTATCAAATTACTACATAATTGAAAGTTTCGTCGTAAAAGTTTAAGAAGCGGTCATTACGGAGACAATGGAACCCTTTCCCCGATTAATATTTAGAGTCTATAAGACAAGCTTCCCCCGAGTCCAAACTTGCTCAAATTGGAGTCGACGTTTCGAAGGAATCATCCATTCTTTCGGCCCATCCTTCGGCTCCCAACTTTATGATGAACTGTTTCAAAACTCAATGCGCACTAATGAGATTTTGATTAATGACTACCGAAGCGGGTGTTCATTTTTCAAACGGTGCCCACTCAGCCTCCAATAAGTCGGCGGGAAAATTTTGGAATTGCCGCCTCCTGGAGGCAGATAATTTGCTTGCAACTGAAAGGTTCATTGGTGTTGTTTGGAATTGTGTTAGGTGCCTTGCCTTTTTAGGCGAAATATCCAACATCTATAAATAAGAGTTTTGTTTATATATGAGGCATTTCATCCTCACAGTGACAACGCACCCGCAGTTCTGCCTTTACCTGCAACTTAAATGCAATAATTCTAAATGTTTTCGGCGACAGTTACCGCTTACCATTAGTTGGGTCTGCTCGTTTGTTACTGCGTAGAATAAAAAAGAATCGAATCAATGACAAACGAGCTGACAACCTTATGGTGGGCGTTAACTGTCGCCATAAACATTGTTAGTTCGTTTTCTTGTTGAAGGACACTCGGGCAGGACACGGATATCTATTGAGTAAGCTGTCATACAATACTTCTGATAACATCTTCTCTTATTATACGTACATAGGGCGTCACAGGGTGTCACTTCTATTGCCAGGGGCAGTCTCCACTCCAACATGAGTCTGCATCACTTCGTCTAGAGACATGCCTGGCCACTTCCACATCAGCATACTGATCTTATGTGCTCTTACGGTGTGGGGTGTTACAAGCCTAGTGTGGGACGTCCTGCGGCACGACGGACCGACGACCTTAAAAAGTGGCGGGCAGTGGACGGATGTGGGTCGCCCAACACCGGGTTAATGGCGCTCTTTGGGTTGGGCCTACGTTAGCTGATCTAAACAAAAATACGTCCATGGCCACACAACGTTACAGATGCAGCGCGTACAGCCTCTAACTACGAAAATAGCTGACTAAAGTCGTTTCGTCTATCAGTGACGCTATGACTATAAACTACACTCAATATGAGTTTCAAGTGCTCGATATTGAGTGTTTGGTTTGTTTAATGCGATGTTTTATTGTTTTTCTATCTTCGATCCCATTAGAAGGCCTTGTGGATGGCCACTGAATCGTTTTATAGTTTCGAAAATAATGAGCTTTATTTCTGTTTTACGGGGTAGTCAATTTTATGCTCATGATTATTGAATGTTATGAATTGACGATTGGTGGTTTTCTGCTTCGCTGGAATAACAGATACGTAATAAAATCTGCGTAAGTAACGAAAAACATGCAGTATATTCTAGGGTAGGGGAGACCGAGGGGATTTGAAACAAAGGTGATTTGAAACAGTACCGATTTCTTGGAACTTAAAACCGTTAGCGAGTTGGCAACGTCGCTTTTCAACCACTTCCCTCCGCCCGCTGACGTCTCAGTTCGCGTCGGTGGCTTAAGTCGCGCGGTTGTGGAGTTCTGCGTGTCATGTGACAAAAATCGTGAAATGTAAGTTTTTAATCGTTTTTTACGATGCCTATATTTTGATAACGGTTTTGTATTTTGGTTTAAGTTATATATTTTTCGAAAGTTCATTAACTAAACATTTATTATGTATATTTAGTACAATTGATTTCTTTGTATTTGCTTCTTGATTGTGGATTTAATAAAAAATAGGAGGTTTTTTCTTACTGAGGAGATTTGAAACAGACTGTTTCAACTCTCCTCGTCTTAAATTTTATGACCAGTCAATAAATAACGAGCACAAAAAATGTTTTTTTGTTGATTTAATTAGTTTATTTTGTTTCAGAATGCCTACTGATTATAGAAGAAAGACTGATAGAGGTATGGCGAGTCGCGAAATATATGATCTCGCAGCAGAAGAAGTAACTTTGCGACAGAAAAGTCTCCGTGACGCGGCTTCGAGTTACAACCTGAACCATACCTCCCTCTACAGGTATATTAAAAAAAAAACTGCTTATGAAGCTAACGAAACAGCAACTGCTCCAACGGTTGGATATCCCGAAAAAACTGTTTTTACAGCTTCAGAGGAGAAGATACTCTGTGACTATCTTTTAAACTGCGCTGCTGCTAACTTTGGCCTAAGAACAAAGGAAGCCAGAACTTTTGCCTATAGGTTGGCTGTAGAATATAATAAAAAAATTCCTTCTTCTTGGACTGAGCATGAAATGGCTGGAGAGGTTTGGCTTCGATCTTTTATGAAACGTCATACTGTTCTTTCTCTAAGACTACCTCAACCCACAAGTATCGCTCGAGCTACGAGTTTTAATAGAACAAACGTCAAACTTTTTTTTCAAAATTATACCGCAGTAGTTGACAAACACAAGTTGCAAGGGAAGGATATATGGAACGTTGACGAATCTGGCATTACAACTGTTCAGAAACCAGACCGCATCCTTGCCCGACGAGGACAGAAACAAGTGAGTGCCATGACTTCCGCAGAGAGGGGAACATTGGTAACTATAGCACTAGCAGGAAATGCCCTTGGGAATCACATACCCCCGATGTTCATCTTTCCGCGGAAAAGATTTCAAGATCACTTTATACGCGATGGACCTACTGGATCAATTGGCACTGCGAATGGGTCAGGGTGGATGCAAGAAGAAGACTTCTATATATTTCTTAAATTTTTCAAAGACCAAATTAGAGCATCCAAAGAAAATAAAGCACTATTGTTATCAGATAACCACGCTTCACACACAGCAATTAAAAATATCGAGTTCTGCAGGGAAAATGGCATAATTCTATTAACTTTTCCACCTCACTGCACCCATAAGTTGCAGCCAATGGACAGAGCCGTTTTTGGGCCAGTGAAAAAAGCAGTTAACACTACTTGCGACAATTGGATGCGGTCTAATCCAGGAAAAGTAATGTCCATCTATGATATTCCTGGGATAGTGAAAATATCGTTTGATATAGCCGTCACACCGCGCAATATATCTTCCGGATTTATTCATACCGGACTTTGGCCAGTTAACACTGAAATATTCCAGGACGCTGATTATCTTCCGAGTCAAGTTACTGATCGACCTTTGGCAACTTCTGTTAGTCCTGGTCCATCCAACTCTAACTTGGTGGGAATTTCAAGAAGTGAAGAACCCGCGCCATGTCCTACTTCTAGCACAAGTGATGAACGTCCCCTTGCAAACAGTATTTTACATGATTCTCGTACACCAAGTCCATCAATCTTAAATTTACCGGCTACACCGCCTCAAATCAGCTACGAAACAGAAGATGTACCCAAGTCTGCAGAAACCCCTGATAAGAATTCACCTGATCTGGAGATATCTGAAGTAATGCTTAATACTATCACGATGCCTTTAACCGCTGAAACCGTTGTTCCCTCCACAGTCTTTACGTCTGATATAATACCAGTAGCATCTACATCACGAGATACTTCAGTTACTGTGACAGCAATTCCATTCTCACCTGAAATTTTTAGACCCTTGCCAAAGGCTCCACCAAGGAAAGAAAATCAAACAAATAGACGCAAAGTAAAATCCGCTATCTTAACCGACACTCCCGTAAAGGATGAAATAGCTGCAATCGAAGCAGCTAGAACGGCTAAGAAAAAGGTGAAAAAACCTAACTTTGAAGAAACAAAAACAAGAAAAAGATCAAAACCAGGCACTAAAACTAAAAAGATGAAGGTTGTCAAGAAACTAAAAGGAAACGAAGACAGTGAAGAAGAAGAAGAATCCTATTGCCTTTGTTGTTTTGAGCCATATTCAAATAGCAGACCCAAAGAAAAATGGGTGCAGTGTCTGGAATGCAAAAACTGGGCTCATGAAGCTTGCACTGGTGGGGAACTTTCCTATGTTTGCCAGAACTGCTTGTCAGATTGACGTTTTTTATTTCATAATATTTTTATGTTTGACATTTGTGAGATTATTGTAACTTAAATATTTGAAGAAATATTGATCAAGACTGATTGTAATAATTAAGAAACGACTGAAAGTTAATAATTATTTTATGTTATAGATTTAGAATAATATTTTGTTTATTTGATTGTTATTTTAATTAATGTTACGAATAAGACGTTATGATACTTGTAACTACTTTAGAAGTCGATTATTTGTTTTAGACCTGTAGTTGCCTACTTAAATAATATTATGAGTACAAAATATTAATAAAAAAGTTAATTTCGTACTTGAAAAGTTTTACTTTAATAAATACCTTAAATTATATCATCATTTTTATTTTATAGCCCCTAATACTTCTCAAAAATCATATGTTTCAATTCTCCTCGACCCCTGTTTCATCTTACCTTGGTATAAGGGGAGTTGAAACAAGTTGACTTGTTACGATTAAGTCGATTTTTCACCACAATATTTAACGCTGCCAATTTCTTTATGTTAGTCATTCGCAAGTGTAAAGAATGACCTATCGATTGGTACTTATATCATTCGATTTCTGTTTATAGTATTTGGGGTATAAAACAAAATGTCAAAATTGTTTCAACTCCCCTCGGTCTCCCCTACCTACATAAGGGGTTTCCTAGTTTGTGATAAGATGGACATGCAAACATTGTAACGTCTGTTTCATGCATGATTGTGTGTTTGCTTCTGTCGTGGATTCTTTACGTCCATACTGCGAAGAATCACTTCAGTAGATATAACTAGATATTCAAAGCTTCTTCAGACACACAAAATATTTCTTCACAAATTCCAAATTCATGGTTAATAGACACAAGTACGATGTTTCGATTAGCTAATCCCGTAGAAGGCAATCTGCACCGCAACATTCAAAACAAACAACAAACCCATATTTTCCGCTACCACATAAATCATAAATTCGAAATATCGTTTCAATTTCAAAATCCCTTGGTGTCGGAGCCATGGCCGTCGCATAATTCGACCGTAACTCGCACACTTAACTACCTACTACCCGACCACATAATCTCTGCACCTCGATTGAATACTGTTTGCCAGCAATCTTGTACGAAAATAAACCTTATTGCCCAAAAGTAAGATTCCTTATAGCCGATCCGACATTATCGATAACAGATGCACACATAATGTATGGTACTTCGACTCGGATGTAATCTGTGGCGGTAGCTACCGTCTTTCGTAATATAATATGGCCGAGCTTTTCATAATTCGAACATAGAGTGAGACTTTAACGACCTGTGACTAACCATCAAATATTATTTATGTGAGAGAATCAAAAAATGTTTTTCTGTCTTTCAACTGTTGTTATTGTATTATTTTTTATTAAGTACCTATGGCTATTACAGAGTGCATGTAATACCAACCTAGAAGGAGTGTCGCATTAGGCGACATTTGTCTCAGTGACACACTACAACTAGATGGTAAACCAAAAAATCGTACAAGAATAATATTTTCAATGCCACGATTTCTAGCCCGTTTGGTGAAGACTCAAGTTTTACAGGGACTGTTACAGTCAGAGCTTGAATTATTGTGTTCTAGGTTGAAGGATAATGTAGCCAGCGCAATTACAGGCATGAGGCATTTCATCTTAGTCCTCACAGTGACAACGCACCTGCGGTTCTGAATTTTTTTTATATACAAGATAGTATTTGTAGGTTGGAGTCCGCTTACCTAAACATCGCACTTATTCTTTCAGAGTTTTATTATTTCACTAATAGGAATTTCATGTAGGCAGACCAATCCCTGCTTCTGCAGGGCTCCGCTTTGCTACTCTTCCTTCTTCACTTCGCTCAGTCATCAGCATCCAAGCGTCACAAACCATTGCTTCATGTGCCTCTCCTGATACAGGCCGACGGGCTTTGGTCACTTTCCCGCGTATCCCTGAGGCTTACGCAGCACAAATCAACAAACGCGACCCTGTTCAAATATCACGCCAAGACAAATATACTCGTTACGCACTGTCAAGTCATGTAACGCCGAGTATTTATTGTACTTTTTTGGATTACGGCAAACAAACAGGCTTGCGGGCCACCTGATCGTAAGTGGTCACCGCCGCCTGTGGACATCAGCGACACCAGGTTACTTTGGCACGTGGATTTGTTTATTTCAAGGCTGTTTTAAGGCATGCTTCATCTTCGGCAGCATCTTCACTTACCATTGGGTGTAATGGCGATCAATTTCCTGCCTAGAAAATCGTACAAAAATGTTTTTTTCCATTTTAATCCAAGTTGAGAGTGCTAGGTTATCTCTGTAGGTTGTCTAATTAATCTTCTGCAACTCGAATAAGATAAACCCGATCGAATTCGAGTACAATCCGAGTGATAAACAACAAGTTAACGACGCCGCGCCGCGCCCACAGCCGACATATTGCGGCGAAACTCAACATGCAAATATAACTTGCGCAGGCGCACCTTTAGCCAAAGGCTTCAGTGCACTATTTGTATTGGACGAGGTCGGGACCAAGCCCAACGAATTCGAACCTTAGACGGTTGTGATAAAGTTTGCTTTGAAGCTGAGGCCCAGAGTGTAATACCACAGGTATTTGCACAAAAGACAGTCAACTTAAATGACCTTGTAATCGTTAAACTGGCTTCGAGACCAATATTAACACGGCAAACTCAAACATAGAGTATTCCAGTCGGTTCTACATTATCAGGATTAGGCAGTTCTGTTTATTTGTTTTTGATACTAATCAAAACAATTTGAAGTGGTCATAATCCAATGTTTTTATAGACAGCGAATTCCGTTCTACTAACAGAATGTGTTGTAGGTTTAAGACGAAGATGTCTTAGAAAGACCCTGTTGGACCTTAGTAGACAATTATGTATCATCGAAGAACTAGACTTTGATTAGTCTTGTTGACAGAATTGTCGAATTGACGCAAGCAATGTTTTATGCAACCCTAGTTAGTTATAAACCAAAATCGCTGGAACGCGGTTGCATTGTTACTGTTAGGACTAAGCTTCTTGCTTTACTATGGCTCGCCATATTTTGCTTCTACCCGGACCACAAGAATGTAAATAGAGAAGGTGGAAGGTATCCATCCAAGCCTTCCTCCCAGTCTTGACAGTGTCCCACCAAATTGTTTACGGCAAGAAGCTCCCGAACTTCTCACTTACCCGCGTCACCGGTATTTGTTAAATAAAATTAACTTCCGCAAATCTTAAAATGTTTTGTGCTACCTTACGTATTCAATTTCCATCACCCCTTGTCGAGTGATTGGCCGTTGCGAGTTTCTTCAACTCACGCCCACTCAGCCAGCTCTCCAACGCACAACAATAATAGACGAAATGAAGTCGCTCCGAAAATTCGGCCATTATTACAGAATTCCTTAACAAACCCATCTCGGGCCGGAGCTAACCAAATAATACGCATTTATAAATTTTCCGGGAAACTTTGCTTTCAACGGGGCCCTTTCCGAGGTCACTTGATATAATTTTTAAGCGGGGCCCAAAATTGCGTTCATTGTAGGCGGGCCTCACTTCCCTCTGCCCCCGGATGCTCAAAGTTGTCCGACATTCAGAAACTTTGAACTGTTTATATCTATTTTCGTTCAAAATCCATAGAAGACACTTTGCAAAAGTTAAATGAGGTTCCATTTCTGCGACAAGGTGATTGCTTTGCTATGAAATAATGCAACTCATTCTGGGTGGTCGTTTCTGTATAATATAACTTGGACTAGTATAAAGTATGCTAGGTCTATGCTAGCCATCCACCACGGATTCACGCAGGTACAACGGTAATACTTCTCTAAAACTTTGGTTATACAATACGTGGTATTGTGAAAAAAGAAGAGGTACAATGCGTCAAGGACTTTTGTTTTAGACTATTTAAAGCCTACGACGACTTTTCGTGTCGAAAATGCCAAGATCCTCTTTATTGCTGCCGCCTGTAAGAACCCTTTGTAACATAGGCTATACTTAAAGACCAAGTCAGTGAATAAACCATTCAGAGCCGTTCCTTAAAAGGACCAAACCAACATTTGCAGCTACCGTTTCCCTATCCAACGCACACACACTTAATTCCTCCGAGGGGGTGTTAATGTAGCTTAAAAATGCGCGTATCTGTACGTACGTCGGCATACGGACCCGTGGATATTTGCCCGGAGATAATTACCTGGTTCCCCCAGGGTGGATTTGCATACAGCCATCCCTTTCCCAAATTGTGGCGAGGTTGTTATACCGGGGCTGTTATAAATGAATCCTTTGCAATACCCTGGAGTCTGGAGACTTCAAATAATGCGTAGGCAGACCAAACAAATATGTTTTCATCGATCTCTTTGTTGTTTGTTGGCGCTTTTTGCTACTGTAGGTAGATACGTGAGCGCAGCTCTCGCTAGCTTTCATCATTTGGCGTATAAAATATTTGGTGCTACTGGCAACGTGTCAAAACTCAAAACTTAACCTCGTTCCGTTTCGTAGAGACCATTATAAATAAACTATATATTGCACGCGGAAGAACAACCGCCAGCGTAACTTGAGCTATCCGTTCGTCTGTGACAGGAAGGGTTGATACAAACGAAAGGGTCAAAGGAAACTGGACTAGCTCTAGGTACGGTTTGATAGGAAATCGTAAATTACTTAACAAAGATATTTCATGCGGTGCTAAAACAAACCACAAACTATAGTGATTGACGAGTGGGTCTTCTAAGAGCGAATGGGATGAAAATATATATTTGTGATTTATAATCTTATATTTAGTTCCTATCAAAATATGATTTGTTTGTCTCACCTATAAACTAGATTTAGGAAATTATGTTCTATTAAATGTCAAGCTTTTGGCGGTCTCCACAATACGCCAGCCGCCAGTCTATACGTTACATACCTAACTAACAAACATATTAACAAATTTCCGCTTTCGGTGGGCGGTCTTGTACTTATTTTCACGAAAGAGCCCTGTGAATTCCATCCTGCATTAGGACCCGTTTATACATCGCCGCTTACAAACCGTCCAGTCGTAGAAAACGTCCAGTCTACCGTTTTGGCGCGCACAACACGCGATAGAAACCAAAATCGCATAAACATTTATTACAAACCGTGCAGAAATCATGTACCTACGTCCGCATGGGTGAGTGAGTTTTTACCCACCCTGCAACGGGTAACCATCTTCTACCACGTAACAATCCCCAGCCGAGTCCCGCGCATTGCCCGGAAGCGCCCAATCTGTATTCAGTAAACAAAAGCCCATCCCTTAGCTTAATGAAGACATTATTTCCGGCGGCGAATGTTTAAAATTATCCATTTTTTCCCTCTCCGAGACGACGTTTCCTATTAATGTCGTTGCAATAAATCACAAAAGGCTTGGCTCGCAATTTATGCAACCCTCGGCGCCGTCAAAAAAATCCGGGAAAGGCGAGTACACAATATCTCGTTGATTCCGTTGCCTCGTTCCCGTTATTATCTCGTTATTGTCGTTATTCTCGGGCGCGGAGGATGTTGCTGTTTAGGGCCTTATTGGATCAGCTACGTCGCAGTCGGTTGGTTTAGCGGGTCGGGTTTCGGTGTTGAGAGTAAGTATTCACTTACTTAATCATTCAAAATATAGACTTTTTTTTAAATAAACTCAGAGGAGGATCATCTGGGTACAGTTCTCTATTTCTAGGAAAGGCACTGTTGGTTTGATTTGCCCAGGGTAGTTCTTATGTCTTTTTTTGCAATATTTCAAAAATCTATTCGGTGATATATTAGTTCTTTAGCAATCCTCTGTATTATTTTTTATATTGGAATTATGGCCTGCCACCCCAATCTGGGGCCCTATTTTTGCATCGCTCGCCTCGATTCGAACGGTTTTGAATTTTGATTTTCGATGCATTATATTTTGATACATGATGATGATTTTTCCCATTTTTGAACCGAACTATTTCTGTGGTGCCAATGTAATTTTTAAAAATATTGAATTTTTTTTTCGTGCTGAAAAAAATAATTGAAAAACGTTCGAATCTAAGCGAGCGATTCAAAAACAGAGCCACTAGACATTTGAAAATCCTTCGTTTCGATGCAATAGATGCCATGCTGACGTTAACCTACGATTTTAATTTTACTTAACGAGACCAAAACGTCCGACCCACTAAACGTCAAGCCGCCCAATAAAGTGTCCGAAACCAACCTCGAAGTTCGTTTTCGCTGCTTCTATTCTAGTTTATCAATCAGTGACATTTGTGAGTCATAAAACCCGGTGATGAAGTGTCCCAATTCGACGCCAAAGCTTTCGTATTTCCGGGTTCGTCGTGTTTTGCCTGAAAGTGTTGTTTTCACGTGTTTTTAGTAGAGTTTACTAATACCGCGATGATGCAATGGTTTGGAGAATAGCGTAATATTTTTCGTCAGTTTGTTTGTTACGGGGATTATGTAAAATGTACACAGAATGGCGGGACGGTGTGTTACGGGTATAATAGTCGTTCGTGAAAAATAATTTGAAGCTGGCTCTGTTTTTTTGTTCCACGCTTCTATTTAATTAAATCTTCAGCAGTTCAACAACTTAATACCTATATTACACATAAACTCACGTTTCGATGAGTAAATTTTCGTTTTCAGATACTAGCACAGCCTAGAGGAGGAAAGCTAATATTATAATTGTGGTAATATTCATCCAAATTTGGAAACAAAAAGAAATCAGTTCAAAACATAAAGGTCAATTTTGTTGTATTTCTTTCGGTTGTAAAAATGATTAAAAATGTGTAATAACTATCAGTCGTCAATCTGTTGCTGTGCCTGTGTGGCAACGTGGCGGTAGATGATACCCCCTAGAACCAGCCTATTCACATCTAGCCAGGTTCAAGATCTATAAGTGTCCAGATTGAACTGTTCAGGGAACACATTCGCAAAACTCAAATTGTATGTTAACAAAAGCTCTTAATTATATTATGCAAAATGGACTACATAAACTATATTAGTTTCTTCAATAAAGCTACAAACTCTGCAGACCCTAGTATTTTAACATTACCAGAGATAGTACGGAACGCACGCGCGGCGGAGTCAGAGGTCGCTGCCGTGACCGCGCTATCTCACCGCACAAGCCTGTTTGCCCCCTCACTTCACCCCCATTTTACCTATAATTAGTATACATTGTATCCCGTAGTATACTAATATAGGTACTCAACCTACTGTACGAGTAGAACATTTGTGTATTTACAAGGAAAATGCGGTGGAGGGCGGTGTTACTCGGCTTAACCGGGAGCGCAACGACGCTTGCGACAGCTTTGGTGTAAGAGATATCGCAGATATGATTAAAGAGGCTCATCTGCGTTGACTGCCCATGTGCTGCATGAGTCTCAAGGACACATAGGTGCCTAAACCTGCCGGCACTAGGAGAGATGTCCCCCGAGAGGCCCAACAAACGATGGATTAACAGAGTCAGAACAAAGATATATAAACGTAGTTGTACGGTCACTATGAGAACAAGGATGACACGCCTTTTGCCTGTAATTTTACTAGTTTTCTTATCTTGCAAACGTGAGGAGCTTCGGTGGATGAGTGGTTAACGTATCCGACTCGTAAGCGAGAGGTACCGGGTTCGAATCCCACTGCGGTTATGTACCAATGACTCTTTTCTGAGTTATGTACATTAGTTGAATGCTCGCCGATGCTCTTACTGTAAGGCATTGTAATAAAACCTGCACATTCAGGCGAGTGAATCTGAAACCATGATCTAATCTGGTCAGGTTCTAGTAGCAGGGTTCCGGGGGTCAGATGGCAGTCGCTCCACTGTAATTATCTGATCTGCCATATCCTGGATCATGGTCAAGGCGAACCCCGGGCCCCCGTACGCGAGAGCACAACCGGGACATTAACGCCAAGATGATTCTTTTTTTATCTTATATTCCTAACTAGAACACAGCATCGCAAGCATTGAGGCTTGTCGGCAGAAACAGACTAAAAACTTACACTGTCACCTGAGCCTTGACAGAATCCAAAATTCAACCGGTTAAAACCTAATTCCATGCAAACGTCCGTGGGGTAAACTTGAGAGAACTCAAGTCCATGAATAAGTAAGCATTCTTTTAATACGTAATCGATGGAACGCCCCATGGCGTTCGCGTTATTAATAAATTAGCAACTTTTATCCCCGCCGACGCTAACTTAGTCGTATCATATGAAAATAGACGCGGGCTACCGCAAGGCGCTATTTTCGGTCCCAAAGGCTATTTATGACAGGTTTCGTTCAGTGAACTCAACGAAAATATACGTGGAAGAAGAAAGTTTTAGGTGTTCGTAGGAATTGAATGCATTACCACATTAAAGCTGGGGTACATATTATAATCACACCGACTAAGTCATACAGTATAATCTTTAAAAAGCATTGGTACTTTTTAACTATTTTACTTTCTTCTTTTGGGTACACCCCTATTAACACGCAAAGCGGGGGTGAATTTTTTCTCGCCTATTCCATTGTATGGGTCGCTGGATAAGCCTAAAAAAAGTAGGTATCTAAAACATTTTTTGATTTAGCGACCTGTTTCCGAAATAGATCATGATATATCCCCGCGATCTCTTTCAAGGAACCTTTGTCACCTGTGTCAGGCTATGTCTAATATCATTAATATGATCTGTATATTTATTCGCCTTATGTACCCATACCTTCACGCACAAAGTATCCAGTTTATCTGATATTTGGAACAATTACAGTTTAAGGAACGCGAAAGGAGGCTCGGGTTATCCTCATTTCGGTCGAGCGAAGCCTCGGGCAAAACTTATTTTGTTATAGATTAACAAGGGTCCCTCCAGCAAGGCAAATGGTGAAGGGCTCCTTACAAAATGAATAGACAAACTAGAGTTACACAAGAAATTGTTACATGCGAGCAAAAAACACGGCTTTTACTACTTACGTCTAGAGAAACGTGGATAGTTTTACCCTAAAACTACTAGACCGATTTTGAAAATTTTTTCACTAATAGAAAGCGACATAATTCCTGAGTGGCACACGCTACTTCTATCCCGGGAAAATAATAGGTTCCCGCGGGAAAGTTGATTGTTTACAGAGATTCGACTACCGGGCTGAGGTCAACCCGTTTAATATATTATAAGGTATCGTAGCTCACGAATGGATGGAGCGATTTCAATGCGGATTTCTAGAGGTTCTAAGCTATGTTTTATTAAAATCGGTTGAACTGTTCGAGAAATATATCAGTTCGTCTGTAAATATTTTGTAAGGATTTTCCGAGGGTGTGAATTCGCGTAATCATTCAATTTGGGCGATAAAGCGGTACCCGAGTTAGAGATATTTCATGGAATAAATATCTAAAAGGAAAAAAAAATGTTTCCTAACCTTTTATAAATATATTCCTTCAAAGGGAAAGTGTCTCGATAGTACCTATATCTACCCATAAGCAATTAGGGCAACATAAAACCATAACTCTACAGAATAAACCCAACACATTCTATGCCCCCTACACTGGAGGCTTTACATATTTTCAATGGCCACGTTTTACGGCTGTCCCTCTTAATCCAGTCATATTTTTATAAGGCCCGGGCCATTTGGGCTTGTTCGATAACCGATAATGTCCAATAACGGTAATAATGTCCCAATAACAGTAAAACAAGCCCAGTTACTGGATCACAATGGCTCGGCGGTATTAAGCGCACTTTTATGATGTAGTGGGCTTGCAGCGGACCTTCGGGATGGATTTGGTAACGCGAGGCGATGTTAGAGATCTTGAAGATTTCTTTTTTAATCTCCAACGCCAGAAGATATTTGTCTATCTGTTACGGTGTAACTCCCAAGCTGGTCGATCAATTTCGAAGGGTTTTTTTTATTCGAAAGTACGTCCAATTGAGATGGTTCCTTTATTTCGATATTTGAGTGTATTCTGTCGGTTACAGGAGTAAATATAAATAGAAACAAAACAAAAAGGGATTGAAAGAAACAAACAAATATATACTCAATTCAAATAAAATGGAAAAACGACTACAAAAACAACGTCTTCACCTTATCTCCTGTCAATAAAGTCAATGAAAAATATTATTCGATAAAAAGGGCTTATGTACCTATACAAAATGTCGATTTCCCTTTTTAAGTCAGACGGTTCCTATTTCAAGGTCCGAAGTCTTGTGATTTTTGTTTCCTTTATAATTTTTTTTTTTTTAATAATAATGGAGCTTAAAAATAGTTCATTACTTAATGTCGCAGTTATCGCAGTTATTATCACACATTTTAAACGTATGTTCCGGGTTTCCTACCACGTACCTTTGTGTCGTCCCATGACCATGATGCATGCACGTCGAAATATCGGTAGGAAACCCGGAACATACCTTTAAAATGTGAGTTTATCACTTGTTTTACTCAGAGAGCTATAACCAGAAACATTGTGGTGTTTCGTTTAATTCAAACCTGCGTCATAATAAAGCATTTGCATAAACAAACGATATTGTATTAAATTGTATACTTACCAGGCATTAAATTATGCGTGGACCGTTTTGAAAACCTCAAATATCCAGTTTTACGACACAGCGCCGGAGTAAGCGCCTGCTTAAATGAGTTATTATACCAACTTGTAATAAAATGATTCAATTAATTGCTTGCGAGAGTATAAAGGGGTGGTTTCTCTGCTATATTTTGGTATAAAATTTACTCTAAGGTAAATATTTCGATACAAAACTTTACATGATAATGTGTTTGTGTAGTGTTTGTCGTTATAAATATTTTATTAAGGTGGGTATTGTGGTGTGTAAAGACGCATGAAAAATTGACATTAATAGATAATGCGTCGTATTTATCGCATTCAATCGAAGAGGGGCTTGATTTGACATGATAATTTGTAGCTAACGAATTTTACTATATTTTAGTTTCATTTACGAATCAAATAGTCCTTTACACAAGTATTTTAGGTACAATATCAAATTTAGGCCTATTGTTCCTTAAACATAATAGCAATTTGCAAACAGGTTAGCAACTTACAAATAAATGTTTCAATTTAAAATATATTATTTTGTTTCAAGAATCTTACATAACTGCTTCATGAAATAGGTCTCTCCTAAATATATACCTCAGAAAATAGGTATTTACCTAATAAATTATCGTTTGTAACCTGATCTAAAACTACTAATCTGACGTGAATTTACAAAGTCAAAAGCAAAAGTCAAAGGCATTTACAGAGATTTATTACAAAGAGAAACACTATTACTGAGTGACACAGGACACTTTATTCGAAGTATCCCATGGGGAGAGGATATAACAGGGGTGGAATATTCCCACCCCAGTCACACATTATTTATTATGTATGGAAAATATCTGGGAAATATGAAAACTTATCCACGCAGACGAAGTCGGAATTCTTCGCGTCCGTGACATAGCAGATAAAGCTGCAAGCCTTCGATGGTATAATCACGTTTCGATGGTATAACTACGTATAAGGAACAAATGTCTAGCCATAACACTGGCCAGGCAAAAGAAGAAGAGGCCAGGAGGCCCAAGAAGCGACGGCTTAACGTCATTAAGGACAAAGTAATGTTATGTGCCAACAAACTCGCCACCAAAGATGGCGAAGACTGATCGATGTGGACAAGGAAAAGTAGGAAAGCCGACCCTATGCCCAAGTCCACAACTAGGATTGACGCCAAGATGACGATGATCCACACAGACGACGTCATTTTAGTAAACACGGGTCTGACTGGGGTTTTTGTAACATACAGTATAGTACTAAGGAACATCCCGTATAAGGAACACCTCCAGTCGAAAGCATTTACTGTCACATCCAGATTATTATCGCTAAAAGGAAACACAACAGCTGTTAAGCGGGTAGGCAAAGGGAAACACGGTCACGTATGGGGCGACAAAACGCGTTCCATCGCTTCGAAACGCTAAGTCGTGTTCCATAAACGTCCAAGCGCTAAACAAACATCGAAGGAGCCACCTTCTATTTGCTTAGCTACCATACCAATATACCTTCGCAGTTTTGGAGCCTTTCTGGACCCTCCCTGCCTCCCCCAGCCCCTCTCCACCCTCCCCGGTCCCCCGTCAAACGCACACATTTCCCAATACCTTAGGGATTATTCTTCGTACACGTCATCTTGCCTTTTACAAATGTAGACCTGTTGTCGAGTGTATAAATAGGGCCAACGGTTCAGTCGGGCTTAGTTACTTTGAAACACTTAGTCGCATGAATAGACGCTTTGTAGGTGTAGAAGTGGGAATAGTTGCATCTTTATATAAAACTGCTTAAAATAGACTGCAGGAGGATGTCTGTATGTAACGAATGTAGCGGTTGTAAGGTTTAACGCACATTATTAGAAACCATTTTTTGAAACATTGACATTTTGGACATAACAAAGATGTACCTACGCAATAGTAAAAGTCCATTGGTAATATTCATCATCACAGCCCATAACAGTCCATTGCAGGACTAAGCACCTCCCACGAAAGAGGAGGAGTAATCTCTACGCTTGGCAGGTGGGTTGGAGATCGCAGTGTCATAAATATAACAGTGGAAAACGCTGCTGCCCATTTTCCAACCTACGGAGACTCTAGGATCTTTTGCCTCGAAAACATTAGTCGCCTTGTTGCCCACGAGTTTAGGGGTTAGTGCTATTCTACTCTGCCGGACACCACACGGCCTATTAATATTATTCGTTCATTATTTACATATAAAAATCTATTTCCCATAAACTTTATAGCTGCAAATGATCACAATTGCTTCTCACTCTAACATACGTTAGATTAGAAAATTGATACAGAAAAACATTTCATCGCACATTAAAGTAAAAGTAATCAAGTACAAAGCATTTATAAATACAATATCCGATCAGATAACTGGCTCAATATGAAATAAATAACGACATAGCGGGGCCGGTGGTATAGAAGGCAGCTCTTCAAGTTACCCGGTTTGAAACTAACTCGTTCTTTTGTCGAGCAGTTAATTCATATAGCTAATTGCAAACCATAATTGCCGCCCTTAGGAAGCTGAAATGCTGCTTGCCTTTGCACACTGCCTACTTTAATCCGATAAGGCCCATTCAAGCACATACCTAAAGCTTGAAAGAGTTTAACGATTTAGAGATGGAACGTAAATGGAACTATTTATAAGTAGGACAAAGCCTCTACGGTACGGCTGCTATTTAGCCAGGATCTACAGCGATCACTATGACACCTAATCTACCCGAGTCCCAAAGACAATGTTTTTTCTTGCGATGACCTACCTATCTAACAAGTAGGCATTGCAATTACAATTTAGCCTAAAAACTAATAAGTCATTTAAATTTAACATAATTTGCTAAGTTAGAATTAATGTGAGGACAAATAAATAATACTGTTGGGAACATGCAACAAAATTTTACAAGTGAAGCTAGGAGTAGGAAACACATGGGTTACAACTTGCATCCCCAAAAACCGAAGACAAGGCAAAACGAAATCGACAAGCCAAAAGTGCCCTAAAACTCTTACCGCGTGATTAATTTGCTGCTGTGTGTACCGTTCTCTATGAATTATGATTTCCTCTCGTACGCGCGATAGCACTGCCGGCGGCGGACGCACGGACAAACAAATGTTGTTTACGTACAGTTTAATACGGTATACCGCATTAAGAGCGGACGTAATGGGTATGTACCGTACACAGTAGGTGCCTATAATAATTGTCTTGGCTTCAATATTTCGGTTGTGCTCTGGCGAGGGCCTCAGGTTCGACTTGACTTGGTCCAGGATTTGACAGATCAGGTAATTACAGTGGAGTGCCTGTTATATGACCTCCGTGACCCAGTTAACAGGGAAACCTAACTAGATTGGGTCAATAGCCTGAATGTGCAGGTTTTATCACAATGTTTTCCCTCGCCGTAAGAGCATTGGTTAGTGTTCAACTAATGTACGTTACTCAGAAAAATTCATTGGTACAAGATTTGTATTAAATTATTAAATCCTATGCAAATTTGAAACGATATATTTTAACTACAATCTGATAAACCACAGATATTAGATTCTAAATGGCGTTTACAAAAATTCATTATCTTTCATTGGTTAATATGGAAATTATGATCAAACTTCGTTTATGGTCAGCCACCACCAGCTCGACCTATTTTCAATCAGGTGGTCCGCTTGTCTGTTTGTCTATCTATGACATAAGTACTAGCAAACTTAGTTGAATGTACAATGCAATTAATATGTTCCTACTGCACAAGAACAAATTACAAAACAGTTTAACTTAATGGCAATAAATTAAAATTACTCAACGATCTCTATCTTTATTAGAACATGGAATTGCATGCCGGCGCAGGTCAGCAATAACAATAGTTAGTTAGAAGCTCGAATTCTATGGCCGAAGCCTTGACTGGCCGGTGGCGCAACTGCGCAAGCGCAGCCACCGCGCTACGCAAAGATACGAGTACATAGTTCAAAGATACTTGATAAATATAGTAGTCTCTGGCTAAAATTGTAGTCTCTATTTAAAAAGTAAAGCGACTTGGGAAAATACAAGATTGATTAAAATTGCCGAGTGTGGCCCTATTGCACTCTCCACAGTCTCCACATGGCACAGGTAACGAAATTAGAGTATCTCTTTCTCTCTCTGTTTTACTTTTATTTTTCTATGAATAATTTTGAATGTTGTGCCGTGTGTCTGAGTGGAATAAACGTGTTTACTTTACTTTAAATCAACAAGTAAGCAACATGATTTTAAATAATGAATTGTACACCTAACCCTTTATCATGAACTCTGTGCGACAAACCTGGCTGACAAACTATATTTCATAATATGTAATGATAACACTGCAAGATTTCATGATAAACCGTTCAGTTCAATGCGAGTAGAACAATACAGTATTTAACTTTTACAAAATAATAAGATATTATTATCATTAGTTCATTATTTTCGGACCTAGCCTACGCAAGCGGCTATGTCTAGATAACCTGTAGGATAACCTAGACCCAGCGCGCGGCGCGGTCTGCCCTCTTATCAAAACATGCTGCATAATAAATAGGTTATTGAAATTATTATTTGTATTATTTTAATAGCTTTAAATTAGTACCTATAAATAATAAAACGACAATGTGATGATAGATTTCCCGTAACCGACCGACGACCTGCTAAAGGTCGTAAAGGACCACACTAGACTGGCCTTCGTGAAGATTTCTAGGGAGGCCTGTGCCCAGTAGTCGACGTCTTTCGGCTACAAAGACGATGATGATGACCAACAAATAACATTTTCTTACAGACACCTTTAAAATAGAAATTGTGAGGAAAAGCGACATTTATTTTTATCTTTCTAAATCAAAATTCTATTTCAAGTCGCAATTGTGTCAATTTCACGACCAGTTGTGGTGAATGTCAATATTAACTGACTCACCCTCTCGTGACGAACCCCCGCGAATCTGACAAACCCTTGAGGGCACTCGTGGCCGACATTGACACCCCTGGATTAGACATTTGAGAACAAAGAACCACTATCAGGTTTCTTGTGTTCAAAATAGCTTTTTTCCTTTTAAAACATAAATAATTCGATTCTATTTTACTCTCTTCTTAGTCGGTCACTCACTACTGAGTATCGTGACTCCTGAGTTTGTCAATTACCACCGCCATAGACGATCCCAAGCCCCGTTTGCGAAAGGAGGAGGGTTGTTCTGTGAACAGCGTATATTCAACATTCTCTAGGATAATGACACCCGCAAAAACACGCCAGCGCCGAGTAGTAGGCGGCGGTGAAATAACTTGTTCGATATTTTGTTCGGCGAAGACCTAGGGGATTAAATACCCCATAAAACACTTTCCATCAGGTGGCCTGCTTGCCTCTTTTCTGTCGTATACATTAAAAAAATAACCGGCGTAGAAGGCAATGGGAAACCACTACGTTTACACTCCCAAGAGAACTACATACTTTACATACCTAATAAAATCTAAATGTCAGTAGATCATTTAAATGACCCACGTCACGGAACACAAAAGAACCAGTTTAAACCGAATTGATATATTAAATCCTCAACTAGTACCTACAGTTTTCATTTAATTAAACTGATGCAATCCTGCGTTTTAATTACAAACTGGCGCGAACACTCCGGGGGCAGTTGCAAACGATTGTGGACCCAATAAAATTATGTTAATGGACTATTTTTGGTGAAATAACGATCTCTGAGGCCGGTTTCACGTTGCTTCAATGCGGCTGCCGGCCAACGAGCTTATGATAATTGGCTTAGCAAGCGGCTCAATCTCAAAAACTCAAGGCAAGCGAAGTATTTAGATGTTTATATTACTCAGTGACAAACGAGCAAACAGATATTGATGAAATTTGGCATAAATATAGCGTGTAGCCTAGAATATCACATAGGCTATAATTTATTCCGAAATTCATTGTGGTTCCCGCGGGAACCGGTTCGGAACGTTTTAATCGAATTTTACGCGGATATAGTCGCGGGCAAAACCTAGTATTCAATAATCACAACACTGGTTTTCGCTTCATACAAAGTCCGTCCATCAGCTGAGCGGTCGATGACCTGCCAGTGCCAAGGCTATCCAGCCAGACACACGCTTGGCCGTTGTGAAACCACAGAGAGCTATTGTCTCGTAACAATGTACACTAACTATACTAATGCCAAGTGATCGGTCTGTCTGTAGTGGAGGTACCTCCGCAGGCTTTGTTCACTAGCCATGACTTGCTGCTTTGATTGTCCAAATCGATTAATATTCTGTTCCGCGAAACAAACCAGACTTTGCGATTCAAAATCGATAACCTGATCATAATAAAAAAATGCTTTGAATTACGGTTCGAAACTCGCCTCTATTTGTTTATAAAAGATAAGCTTACAATTTTATAGTTAATGGCTTGTAGCTATTTATTCTATTAAATTAAACTATAGATTAGTGGTTAAAACACTTTTAAATGCACTAATTCCACAAAATATAGGTATTATATTTATAAACTTTACTTAATTGCTACCGGTTTCGGACATCATCTTCTTGTCAGAAATCTTGCCTCCAGGAGGAAAAACTAGCATCAAACTAGATAATATCACACAGTGGCACAGTCTAATCTGGCCTGGTGGCTAAAATTGGAAGAGTCGCCATTTTGAAATGTCATTTTGTTATCAAGTATAATAAACATGGCAAGTAAACTCAACAACAGCGACGCCCTTGCCGGGTCAGATAATTTTTTTTTGTATTCTTTTCATATATTTAAACTCGTATTCACAGGAGAATTATGAACTAGATCATCTAGATCAATAGACAAATCGCTATTATATGTATTTTTAGATTAGAAATACAATGCGCCGCATATGTTGACATACACTAATATCATCGCGCATCTATCACTTAGGGTTAAGTATATAGAGACCAGATTGTTCTACATATAGGTTCGTTCCAAGTGGCCCGACTAACCTCTGTCGCTTCTTCCACATTCACAAATATTTTCATGTAGGTAGATATGCACTTCGAATAATTCTTCTTCTCTTATTCCGAACACATTATCTAATATGGCACATTCAGAACCTTGCGCATTAGAAGTGCAAACTCATTTAATGAAATGTGCCCCGAACGAAGATGAGAGGCTGTAATGCACTCACTTCTCTTTAACGAACAGTCGTCAAACCATGGCCAAGATCCCCTTTACAGACCGTTTGATAAACTATACTTCTACAGAAAAAACAATGATATTTAATTAAATTAATACAGTCAAAATAAGAATAGACCAAATCGTTCCATCACTTGGAGCTAACAGGCAAAGTTGACAATATTCTGCTAGAACAACAGATGCTTCCCCCAATAAAATCCTTCAAAAACGCCGGAGTATAAAACAGGCTCTTCGCATAGAAAAGCCTTCTTCCGATCCAATAAACCATTATATCTCCCTATATACAGCTTAACACTTTTACTTATTACATTGTAATATTGGCGCTGTGCTGCCAGTAGCGTAAACAAATAAATCAAGCTGCTTACAAATTGCTGCGAAGGCGGAGCGACGCACAGTAGGTACACTGAGTGAGATAGATAGCCTGCGAGCTTAGAAGCTTTAGTCTTAAATGTAAGTAACCTCCAAGTAACTTCTGCTAGCCTGGTACGAGGCGAGCTGGAATACCGAGGTTTGGAGCAAATAGTAGTCTTTTTCTTCAATGCTCCGGCAGTCAGGGAGCACCCGAGGCTTTGACAGTGGAAGGTCTAAAACACAGAGCAGAAAAAAAATTGCCAGTTGAAGGTACCTAACTTTCCACAAAACATATTTTGTTGGTTTGCTGCCAGAGCAACGTGTCCCGTGTTTTCAGAGGTGGATTGCTATGTCATATATATATCGGTTACCCTCTCCATCAGTTCCTTCATGTGCACGAGGTCTAGAATACTTTTCAAATAGCCTGTTTGTCTTCCTATCGGCATAAACAAGGAAGATACAATTATATTCTGTGCTAAAACTAAACACAATCTGCTATTATTATACTGGAGTATAAATATTTTGGGCAAAGAGTGTAACAAGTGATACAATATATTATGATCTACATGTGGTTTACTATAATCATCTATTTTTATTTAATGTTGTTTTTATCACAGTATCGATGACGCACGTTGTGTTTTCACAAGTATATCAAATACTTGTTTATTGTTACCTATGAGTGTCTAGTTGTTTATACAGGAGAATATAGCTCTTATCAACGACTATTGCTCTCTGTCTGTCAGTGGTATTTTAGGTAGTCAAATAGTTATTATTATGTTAATTTTCTATCCGTGTTATCTATACTCAATGTAAACCATTCTGCTTGATCGTTGTTTAGATTTATTTAATGAATTTACATTTAACTTTCTATCTTACCAAATTGGTGTTAAATTAAATAAAACTGAATGTAATTATAATTATCACTTCTCTTATCAATTGAAGGTCCTGGTAGCCAAAATTTGTGTGAAAGAGGCTTTTACACCATCAATCTAATCTTTTATCACGACTGTCGGTTATCCTATCTCTAAGTGGCAATGTAGGCAGGGCACATAGCTCGGAGAATAGTAGGCCTATGGGACAGTGACGACCACGTGCTGGACGACGCAGCATGGACAAGCTGCAGGTGCACGCTGCAGGTACCAGCTGGATGCGGACGGCCCAGGTTAGGTTAGGCTCCACCTTTGTGGAGATCCAATGCCCAATGCCCAGCAGTAGACATCTTTAAAGATGTATATCTTTAACTCTAGTAATCACGGATACTCCAGCTCGTAAGACATTTGCAAACGCAAGTCTAGAAAAGACATGATAACGGGTTATCATGTCTCGCCGAACGCCGTCTGGTCACGTGCGCAGTCCAGCTGATAACCGCCAAGGCTGCCTCTGCGCAGATAACAGAGCATTATTACGTGCTATTAGCTAACAGGGTTTAGTCATGTTTTAGTGATTCTGCCCGATTCATTGGTGAAGGCTGGCGACACATTCGCGACCTCCTGCTGCTGTGGTCACTTACTACTTTACAAAGCTATTTTCGAACAGAGCACCACAACTCATTCCTCTTACTGCAACTCCTGTTTGTCCGTATTTTTCCTTAAATCCTGTAATTTTAAATTACATGTGCTGTAAAATGAGCACTCAGGGTTGGTCACCCTAGCCAGAAGCTTTATTTATATAAGACTAAACTGGCATTTGACCGCCATCTCACCTGTTGGTAAGTGACGATGCGGCCAAAGAAGGAGCATAGGAATAGCCTATTCACTGTAGCCTTGAAGGCTTCCAGGTTATAATTATCAGGGAACACACTCTACATCAGCGACTCAATCTAGCACTATATTTTCACTGTGGTACCTGGTACCGTACATAAAGGATACAAAGCTTCTAAAATCTCGATAAATATTTTTCAAAATGCTTTAGTGCCCGTACTGAGCACTGCCACCGCGCACCCATCTGATTATTGTCAGTTAAGGAGCTATGCTAATCAGGCGCTGGCCTTGGACCGCTTCAATAATATTTCTATGGTCGTCGTGCACTTGTTTTGTCAGTGACAAGTTTGGAAGGAATTGGTGATTTGTGGGTGTGCTTGTAAACTGTTTTGGTATTGTTTTACAAATGGCGGCTTTGGTACCTATATGTCGGCACTGGGGATCGAACTTGGTACCTCTCGTGTCCGATGCGTAGGGCAAACATATTCTTACAGCTCACACTTCCATATTAAAAAAGTTAAGATAAGGTTTCTGTTATTAACTTATTAAACAGCGCTCTCGAAATCGTCTCAAAGCACTAAAATTGGGGCAAATCCTCCAGTCTCGGAGAAAACTGATATCTATAAGAATACGTACAAAGAGGGAGGAATTTACTGACTTCTTTAATTTTTTTAAATGTTATTTTATTATTATACGCAGTGACAAACGAGCAGACAGCCTACCTAATGGTAAACGGTTACTATCGCCCATAACATCAACGATTCATGCATTTAGGTTGCCGGCACAAAAAGCATGACTGCAGGTGCATTGTGCATTGCATTTGCGAAAAAGGATGGTGAATGTAAGGCAGACTTAATAAATATTATTTCTAAAACTGGTGAAATATTGAATGTTCCTCTGCAACCAGGTGATACGTCTTCCGTTTTGTAAAAAAATCTAGTTCCGAATAAGTACCTGATCAGCATGTCATATTCGCGGATTTGAGTTCGGTACATCTGAAAGAGGAAGTTATTACAGCAATAAAAAGATTTAACAAAGAACACAAAGACAACAAATGGAATACGGAGCACCTTGGATTGGGTGGGCCTAAGTTGCCAATATTTATGGCGGAAAGTCTAACCCCTAAAACTAAACGCTTGCTTTTCCTCACTAAGAACTTTGCCAAAGACAACAACTTCAAGTATTGTTGGACATCCAATGGAAAGGTTTTACTACGCAAGGAGCATGGAACAAAAATCATACGCATTGGTTCGGAGTCCGACTTGTCCGGAATATTATTAGCATGACTAGAATTATGTTGTGTTCTATTGCTTATCAGTGTTAAATTGAATCTAGCCATAAGTACAGTTTATATAGTTAATTTTGGCTATAACGATCATTATAGGAATATATATATTATAATTTTAAATTCACCTAAACTACACACAATACACATCATTAAATTATAGTGACACCGAACGCGTTCTGGCAGTAATATCCGTAATATATAACACAGCCACCCACACACACACCCACACACACACGCACACGCACACACACGCACACTCACACTCACACTCACACTCACACGCACACGCGCACGCATACACACACATATATATATATGTAAGCACTCACACTTTGTAATTTTTTTCTGTTGTATTGATCTCTTCTGTGGGGGGGGGGGGGCTGGAGATCTGTAGTACAGGTATTAAGCCTTTTTCAGACTCCAGGTTCTCACAAAGGCTGTTTATTTTTTATTAATATCGAAAATATGTAACCTTTGTGTGAACTAATAAATCAAATATTTATTTATTTATTATTATTGTCACTGTAAGTACTAACATGAAATGCTTCATGCCTCTCCCTTATCCTTGACCCTGGAACACAACAATACAAGTATTGTTGCTAGGCGTTAGAAATATATAACTAATACATATTTATGGGACGGTACCGTGACACTTCGTCCGTAACATTAATAGCTCAGGAAATATAAACGCTATCGACTAACTTCCGATAGAAAGACTCGTTGACATAAAAACACAGATTCTACAGCGTTACCGCAGTTACCACTGTTACACTTTACCAAAACGTTCTCATCCCATATTTAACTTCCTCAAGATCACAATTAATTAGACATTACCGCTCTTAATGACCATGTTAATGCTACCTCAAGGGATATTAGATAAAAACCAGCTTCTTTCGGAACCGTTCTTGCAAGCCATAAGCGAGAGGAAACATAAATATAAATAAATCATGCAATTAGCGTCAACATCTCCCAAAATACGGTGTCTAGTAAATGAGGCCCGCTGTCACACCGACGCGTAATCAGTGATACAGGTTTTGGAATTGCGACTTTCTATGGTAAGATCTTTGACCAATGTGTGTTGCCAGTGATGACCTACAGGACAGAGACGTGGCCACTCACTGTGGGCCTTATAAGAAAGCTCACTGTCACCCAAAGTTAAATGGAAAGGGCTCGGAGTCTCGTAGCGTGATAGAATTAGCAATGAGAAGATCCACAAGCGAACCAAAGTCACCGATAGCCTGCAAGATTGCCGGCCTTAAGTGGCAGTGGGCAGGGCATATAGCTCGAAGAACAGATGGCCGATGGTGCAGTAAAGTTCTCGAGTGGCGACCACGTACCGGAAAACGTGGGTCAGTCTCCCACAAGGTAGACCGACGACCTGGTAAAGGTGCTACCAGCTGGATGCGGAAGACACAGGGCGGCTTTTGTGGAGATCTCTGGGGGAGGCCTATGCCCAGCTGTGGACGTTTTTTGGCTGATATGGTGGTAAGTATGATGATGGTGGTAAGGTTAAGTAGTTTGAAAAATAATTGAACTTTTCTTTTCTTAATATAAGAGAAACAATGAACGAATGAAACGATGAAGGAGACGACAATATCTTACTGCAAAATCGACTGATGATGTCTCTGTCTATTAATGTTAATTTTCAACTGTTTTCTTATTCTTAGCGCGTCAATGACAAACATTACATAGTTGTGGCCTAAAACATAGCTAAGGCTGATCTTTTTATACTTGTTAAGTGCTCAACTCTACCTGCTGTTCTTTCTCTCGTCTACATTTCTGTGAAGGTTGCCTAGAAGAGATAGCTTGCAGCGATAACGATCTCTTATTGATTTGAACTGTACTGTCTTTGTATGAGCAATAAAGTGTTTATCTAACAGGACGTGCTGTCATTTTACTGACTCTAACTACAAATCAAATTAAAGACTGCTAAAAGTATTCGATCGTTTATTTATAAGTTCATTTTCGAACTTCGAACGAAAATCGCAAGTACCGATATCTTGAGCCCCAAGGATATAAAGATACCAACCAAATCTCGCTAAAAATAACCGCAAACAACATTCAGGGTACCTGTCGTTTCGATTTTATTTTTATTCTTGCACACAAGTACGACAAACAGGTATTACAGGTCCGTTACGCTACGTTCTGAAGTGGTTGTTAATTTGTTCAACCAAAAATAAACATAACTGAAGCGGTTTTTGGAAAGCAGTCCGTGCAGCCTCTAGGGCTGGGGGGAGGGGGGCCTTAAAACAAACTTTGAGACTATAATCGGAATAGATAAAAACACTGTAAATTTATAAAATTGTAAATTTATAATAACACTTGCTATATTACATGCCTCGATATAATATGCAATGGAAACATTATTGAAAAATCCTACTGGACCCATCGGTGGAATCAATATTCTGGTGGTGCGGAATCTGGATACAACCAGACTTATCTGCTTCTAGGCAACAATCTCGGTCTTTCGACGACCTGAGTGATTCAGTTGGTCTGCCCCGCAAAAGTCCCGGGTTCTATTCCCGGTCGGGCAGGAATTGAAATGATGAATTATAATTTCTGATATGGGTATGGGTGTTTATGTATAATAGGTATGTATTAAAAAAAACTTAACTAATTAAAACTAGGTTAATCTAAAACTATGTAAGTAGTTCATCAGTTCTGTGGCACCCATAACACAGGCTTTGCTTACTTTGGGGCTCGATGGCGCTGTGTAAATTATCCAAACATTTGCAATGGAAACATTTTTGACAAATCCTGCTGGACTCATCAGTGGAACCATCATTGCGGTGGGGCGGAATCTGGATACCATCAGACTTATCTGCTTCCAGGCAACAATGCCTTCGTCGTTATTTAGTTTCATAGTCATGGTGTTCGTATTGTTGGGTTTTTCTGTCTCTCTCTCTCTCATCTCACGTCGTATGCCTCATTACTGAGGGTCATGACTTCCACCAAACGACGACAGAGACGTTGGTTCTGTGCCTTTTCTATCGTTTGTGCAACGAGGAATGTTCCGAGGAACTACTCAACTTAGTGTCATCGTCACTTTTCCGCCGACGCACCTTCCGACAACAGAGTTCATCCACACTATCTGGATGATTCGCATCAAACTAAAACGTATGGACATCGCGAGTCTTTTTACAGCGCACGCGCAAGATGTAGAATGAGGTATCCCGAAGTCTTTCCTTTGCACTATAACATTGGGTTCTTCAAGGACATATCTGCAGGTAACTCAAAGGCCACCGCATCCGCTCCCCTCAGGTTGCGGTTGTCCTGGACGACACGGTGGCCGCTCGATTCGTGTGCCTAGGCAATAAAAAAAGAAAAGGTACACTTTCTCTCGGATTATGCTATGCCATCCGTGGAGCTTAAGATCTGTGGCTAAAGCAGGGCGAACTTTGTAACCCAATCTGTAGTTAATATGGGGGGACGTTAGTCATACTATGCTAATATCGAGGTTTTCTTCTGTCGATCTGGCCGCTGGTGTGGATTACTTACTACGTATATCGTGAACCAGACTAGTAACCCTTGAAACTGAACTGGCCATGTTAAAATATTAATGTCTCATATCTAAATTAAGTTCTTTAATTTTAGTAAGAACACACGAACTACGAATCGCTGTGATCAGTTAATGTTACTCTAACTCTATTAAACTTCACAAAAACACATAATGAATGGCTGAATGTTATTGCCAAATACAAAAACACTCAAAATCGCAAGAAAGGAGATTTTTGGGAAAGCATTAAGTTACCATAGACATGTTTATTATTATAACCTAAAAGTTAAACCCACGAAGACGCGTGTGCGAACAAAGCAACACCAAAAATACATAAATTCAAAAACATAACCTGAAGCTGGCATCATAAAAAAATACTGCTACTAAAATGGGAACATTAAAAACGAGTTGTGGACCGATCTTGAAGCCGAGCCTGCTGTAGAAGCACCGAAAAAGAAATACTAGACCTTATAACTTGGTTGAAAAGATCGAAATTCAATTACCTCTAAGCAGGCATACGCTTGTCGCGAACAAACAAAGCTGTTAGCATGTATAATAACCACTTTGCAACTATTTTTAGCACTGACATGACCATCCTTAGTTTTTTGTTTTCGTTTTAGAAAATTGTTCTTTGGTTTTGTGAGTCTTGCTTACATTTTCAGGTGTTGCTAGGTGGTATCGGTAGCCTGACTCACTTGTTGTTTGACCTACACATTTAACAAGTACCTGGGTACTTCTTTTTTTCTTTGCTTTAGAACTAGAGACTAATTGGTGAGTATTTATGTTTTGTTTTATTATTCTGTATTTGCTTTATAGAAGCCAGTCTTTTGACCGCTTTTCATTGAAGGACAATAAAAGAACGAGAGTGTATAACCAGTTTAAAAATAACTAAAAGCAATTGTGATCTTCGAAATTCTGTACTTTTCTAACATTATATCCTGCTAAAATCATCATCTCGGCGGTAATGTCCCGGTTGTTCTCTCTTGCACAAGGGCTCGGGTTCCGCCTTGACCATGATCCAGGATTTGGCAGATCAGTTAAATTCCAATAGTGACTGCTAACGTTATATCTTATTAATGTTTAAAATGGCAAAGTTTGTGTTTGAGGATGGATTGATGTTTGAATGTTTGTTACTCCTTCGCGCAAAACTTCGAACGGATTCTGATGAAATTTGGCAGTAATGGAGCTTATAGCCTTGAATTATGTAGGCTGTAATTTATTTCGAAATTCGATGTGGTTTCCGAGGGAACGGACGAAGACGCAAGCAAAAGCTAGCATACTATAAAATCGTTCAATAACTGCAAAGGAATATTATTCTTACGACCTGGTAAAGATCGCAGGTACCAGCTGGATGTGGAAGGCACAGAACCGGCCTTTGGAGATCTTTGGGGGAGGCCTATGCCCAGCCGTGATCGTCTTTCGGCTGATGAGGATGAATATTATTCTTAAGATGGTAATGTATTATCTATTCTTACTTTTGTATTGCCCCTTGCCGAATATAGAATATAGCTAGCACAGAAACAGCCTAGTCACTGGCCTTAAAAAGTGTTCAGATTAAGCGAGTATACGGTAATAAAATGTCTATTTTCAACTTAATTGTGTTAAGAGGTGGAGGAAGGTGCTTTTCTGCGTCAAGCGTAAGTTTTTAATCCTTGTCGCGGATACTGTCGTGCCCTGCTTCACCAGTTTCTTGCACAAAGCAGGACCTTTTTGAGGCCAACGAAAAGGTCATCGGCAACGCGACATCGGCATGAAGCATCATGGTTTAAGCCACCAAATTAAGGCCACCAAGTTTCCCCCGATATATTGCTTCAAAGTTACACGCGGAACTTAAGATTTCCATATATCTTAAATCCCGCGTAACTTTGAAACTACAAGCATAGATTTTGGTTTCTGCTTCACGTCTACAAATTTCATTGGCTTTTGTAAGGTAATGTTGTGAATATGATGAAACTACATTTGTATGGAGCGCGCTCGGGGGAAACTCTATCTCTCCAGGTAGACTAGTAGATAAAGTTATTATAGCTCTAAGTTCGCCTTCGAACTTTTCGTGCATGAAGTATTTAAATAAATAAATTATTACGATAATTTTTACCTCTTTTCTTATTTCTACGGTCAACGTTTTCCTGTATAAGCTTCGATGATCCAATCTTTTCAGGTCACGGACAGTAACAGTGTCATAGAGGTCAGATGGCAGTCATTCCACTGTAATTACCTAATGTGCCAAATTGGTGAGCCTGGATCATGGTCAAGGCGGACCCCGGGCCCTCTTGTACACGGGACTTTAACGCCAAGATGACCATGAAGCCAATTGAAATGTGCAACTATAAATAACAGTCTTATCCTACAATACAACAATAACTACACACCACATGCACCTAATAGATAAAAGAGGATACAATAACAAGCAAAAGACGGCCTTATCACTTAAAGCGATAAGCAAGAGTAATAACCAGTAAATCAAGAAACATAGTACAACTGCAACATAAGAGTACAGCTAGCAACACAGACATAGTAGGTACTTCAAAGTTCACGGCGTAAGAGGTGGGCATTAGTTGGATAAAAATATCGACAGTATCGATACTTTTCTAAATACTTATCGAAGTTATCACTTCATTTATAAAACAAAGTCCCACGCAGATGGCGATTCACGATAAACTCAAAAACTACTGAACGGATTTTCATGCGGTTTTGACAATTTTTTTTTGCTTCTTGTGACACACTGACGGACGGTTTACCTGATAAAATAGTTACTTAAGGAATAGACAGTTATTAATGAGGAAGGTTTATAGAGTAGGACAACAAGCGAACAAAGTCGCGGCGGGCCAGCTAGTGTTTTTTATACTTTTATATCGAATTTCTTCTTTTTCAAACTTTTGTTCTGGGAATACTTTATTTAACCACGCCCTTGATACTAATATTCCACATCATCAGATCATAACAGCTTGTAACAGTCCACTGCTGGACATACGCCATTTGTTGAGTGGAGGATTATATCATAGGTTTTCCCCGGAGATTACAACATGGAATTCTTCCAGAAAGAGGTGAAAAGGTTTTTACGGGGTCGGTAGCACGAGAATTACGCCCCTGGTATTGCAAACGTCTACAGCCTGCGATAACTGCTTACCATCACTTATCAGGCAGGCTGTAAGCTTGTCTACCACCTTACTGTTATAAAAAGAAATCCATGCTTAGCTGAAGGACTTACAATCGCTGCGTCGAAGACACATCACATGAAACGCTACTGCCCAGTTCCTGGTTACCGAAGGTCCTCCACGCCGACGACAGAAACAATCAATACATCCCAAAACAAGCCAAATAAATAACTATTCCACAGGTTTACACAATTTGCCAGAATCTGGCATGCAATAATTTATAATGATTGAATTAACATCAATAACCAAAAATAATAATTATAATGTATCAATTCAATAATTAAGAACAATTAATCATCCAATAAAATAAAAATATGTGATTAGCGAATAAAATAACTTAATATAAAATTGAAAACAAATAATTAGTACAATGTCATTTTCAACAATTACATTCATAAAATCCCAATAAATAACTACTTATCCAAAAATAAAATATGTAATTATAGAATGAAATAATTTGATAAAAAATAGAAAATAAAATAATATGCCATTATATTTATTCACTAATAATACCTATTATATGTCAACACAAGTTCATAAAAATATTATAAGTACCCACAACGTTACAAAAAATTTATACCTATTACCTACATATCACTATTTTCAGTCCTCATCCACGTTTTAAAATTTTAGTTAACAATAATCGACAAGAGAGTCGCACATTAAAACACACGTCAATGCAACATTTCGCACTACAGAAATGTTCAAAGTCATCGATATATTTCCCGTCACACGCGCATCTCTAGCTGAGCAATAAACAACAATGGCCGCGCAGCTTTCACCGCGACCCCTGAACCGGCGCACGCGCAGATCCCGACTCGGTTATTACCACCATTTGTACGCCCGAGTACACTATTACGGGTATCTCGAATCTAGCTTTTGTTAGAGATTTATGTAAAACTCTTTTGCTCGTAATAGTTTATTGGAGAAGTATTTCGACTATGACTTGGGATCCTTCAAGAGGTTATCGCTTACCAGCACGTGGACTGTCTGATCGTTTGTCACTGGGAGGACTAAGATGAAATGCCCCATGCCTCTGTTATCAATGCCTGTAATTGCGCTGGCTACCTTATTCTTCAAACCAGAACACAACAATGCAAGCATTGTTGCTTGGCGGCAGTAATATATATTGCGGTGGTACTCTCCTAGGCGGACTCCTCAGACTTGACAGAGTCCTACCACTTAATAAACTGACTATTGGGCTGTTTATGTGATGATGTGCGAAGGCATCATCAACATAATTTTAGCGCTATATCCCGGATTCGTTCCCGCGCGGTACGCGAGAGCCCGGGGTCCGCTACTCGTGACGATGTGTGTAGTATTAGTTTGATACAGGCATGGAACTGTCAAGGGTTTTAACTGAAAAGAAGGAGAGTTAACTCTTTTGTAACACTAAGGTGACAAGCATACGATCCGACTGGTGCTAAATGGTTTACCCTGGTCATAAAAATATTCGAGGCCCTAATAACCAGAAGTTATTTTTTCACTTCGGACCAAATTTTCTTTTTTTACCCGATTGAAAAGAGTTAAGCTCACGGCCGCGTTGGCTGATGTCTTCACCAAGTTACCGTTTCCAAGTCGAATGCACTCCAGCTAATCCATTTAAAATCGGTCAAAGAACGACAACGTACAGTGTTACACTAAGCTCATGCTAATGCCACTCTATATTTGCGTATCCTTCACGACACCTCCATTGTGGCATCGGGTTCGGCCGCAAGCTGGCAACAACCAGCGCCGGCGCACAGAATACTGATGCAACGGTTGTTTACAATAGAGCCGAACTGGTACACGCGGCAGCGTTGCTAGTTAGCTGTATGCAGTGCCTTTTCAAACGACTCTGTGACGGCAGCCTTGGGAGTTATTGCATAATTATGAACCAGTTTACTTATTTAGTATTCCTAATTTACTTATTTAGTAGGAAACCGTAATCAGATTCACGGAGGGAGTAGTGTTTTGGCTTTTTCCGTGTGTCGACTACCAAACGACCCGCCCAACCGGCCGAAGCTCGTCCATCTGTTAGCAGGGCACCACAAGCAGGTGAATTCGGCTTGGGCTGAGAGGATGGTGGTAGAGCCTTACATATTTATGTAGTTTAATTATATTTATTAAATATATCGCTAATGAAAAGTAGTAACTGTCAGCTATGATCTGTCCAGACTCTATGACTTGTCCTATTTGGTCGACAAACAATACCTAAAACCACGAATTTCCGTATCTATCACGCTACGTACACTGTGTATCGATGTTTTTAATTAAAATTAGAAACACATAGAATATGTATTTCAAGGAATACTGCTCAAAATTATCCATTTAACTATATAATTTTCAATTTTTTCTCTCTTTTACTAGAAAAGATTTCGAAAAGACTCTTCTTCTTACAATGAAGGGTTCATTACCGTAACAGTACCTTAATGCGCTGTCTCGTGTACTTGCGACTTGCCGTTGCATTGTTTTAATAATCGATCCACTGCGACTGTGCGTGCGCACATAATGTACTATACAGTATACACTGTTGTATGTAAGCCTGGCACAGCTGTACCTTTAGATTTTGGTATGTACAGTCTGTTCCCTTACTTTTGTCATCAGGCATGTTGGTGGTTTTGAATGCACATTATAGACTGCAGCGTTCAAATAGTGCTATATATGTTTAAACAGTCGAATCGGGAAAGGATTGTTATAGCATGATCTTGTAAAATATTGCGGTGTTAGCAGTCGAACGCGTTGATTGGTCTGCATGCGATGCTCACTACCTGGATGCGCTCGCTTACCATTCCCTTTGTGTTTGGATTAGATTTTTGACGTTTAAAAGGATATTAATAAACATAATCCTAATTGAATAAATACTTTTCAAAGTAAATTTTTAAGAATTCTGTAGGAAACTTAAAGTTGAAGCAGAAGTCATGGGCGGAGTTCCTACGTATTCATTTCTTAAATAAAGCCAATCAAAGCACCATTGAGCCACAAAACTTGCATACGAAATTATTACTATTACCGTCTACATTAATATGGCTATTTGATGCATGACTATGATGTGCATGCAAAACTATCAATATGCCTGGGTGCCATAACTTAGGGAACAGACTGTCCCAGACCCTATCAATTTTACTGTCGTCTATTAACTTACAGACAAGTTAGAAACTCCGTTGTCTTAAAAACAGAAAGCAACGTCGGATGATGACTTAGAGAGCGGCGGTGGTCTAATGGCTAGAGGGCCGGGCTCGTAATAAGAAATTCCGGGTTCGAATCCCAGTGTCGTCATGTACAAATGACTTCTTCTGACTTAGTTTTTCTAAGTGCTTGCGCAATTGCCTCCCTCTTACCAATATTAAAATCGTTTTAACAGTAACCGATGCTCTTGTGGTCAGGGAAAACATGATGAAACCTGCACATCTAAGCGACTGAATGGTGTAACCATGATCCAATCTGGTCTGGTTCCCCTAGACACACGGTCACGGAGGTCAGATGGCAGCCGTTCCGTTGTAATAATCTGATCTGCCAAATCCTGAATCAATGTCAAGGCGGACCCCGGGCCCTCGCGCGTGAGAGCACAACCGGGCCATTACCGCTGAAATGATTTTTTAAAGGATTCAGAATAAAAACGAAAATAACAGTATGACAAATCGAGCTCATATAAATAACCATCGCCACATCAAACTTCGCCCATCCCATTACATAAATTTCGGGTCCCTTACACAACCTTATTCAATATAACTATATTTAGCATGCGAAATCCCACCGTTTAGTATGCGAGTCCGCATCGCCTGCACCTCAGTCCTACGCCGGTTATGTCTCGCGCATGCGTGTTGAATACTAATAGGACATTATAGGAGAGTGGGCAAAGGGTAATTAATATTGCGATTGCATGGCCTAGGCTTGAGGGATGCGGCTGGGAACTGGCTTAGAAGGGGTTTGAGTCTTATGAATGTAAAGGCAAAACAACTACAACAACTTACAAATATGACTAGGTTTTTATAGGACAAGTAAAGTAGGCCCTGATGACCTCCCACACTTGTTATATCTAAGAAAGTAGCATAATGTGAATTGTAAATTACCGGGAGATCATAAACTTTATTTCTAATTAAGTAACATGTTAGTGATACTCTCTCGTATTGACTGACTGTGGTGACTTACCATGAGGGTGGCCGCAAGGTTGTTTGCCAGCTTAGTGATAGTGGTATGGTATGGCCTAAATAAAATTAAATAAAACATTCTGGTTAATTTCATCCCTTTCATCCCTTTCAACAGGCTAAACAAGGTCAGGGATCCACTTAGGCACCACGAACTGCTCATTTGGTCCTTTGAACCTAGTAAAAGTTTCACATAGTTATTGAAGGAGAGGTTCCCTCCTATCTCTAGGGAACCTCTCCAGGATACTAATTTCACAGAGCCACTTACTCATCGCAACCTAACCAAACATATCAATAACATCATAATCATCGGAGCAAAAGAAGAGGGCTCGCCGTAACGCTGTCCAAACAATCTGATTAGACACTTTCAAAAGTGGACCAACAACCTCATTTCTTTATACAAACATGGTCCAAAAAAGCATGCAACATGGGGTTACAAATCACCCCAGGTTCGGAGGTTCTAAGAGGAACTACAAAGAACCAATAATCCCCTTGTTTGTTCTAACAAGCGCGGTACAACATTAACGCACCCAATAAGAGATGGAGTGATCTCCAAAATCCATTAACAAATTAATATGCGCCCCACGGCCGGATCCGAGGGGCCAATACAAATACATTGGTGCCACTCATTGAGTCGCAAGGCTTTGTTGGAACCCAATTTGTCGTGGCCTTGCATATTGGGTAGCTGCGAGGATGTGTGGACTAACTTTTGAATATAAAGATATAATTAATCGTTTGGCGGCTCAACAGAATCTCTTTTCTAGTAGAATGTTGATCAGAGTTTAAAAAGTGTTGGGTGAAACCTGTGAAATTGAAATTTTGTTTAGCAATTACACATTTGCTCAAATATTTTTAATTATACATAACATATCAAAATTAATATTTTATTTCGAAACAAGAGTCTCTTTACATGACAGTAACTCCCTTAAATTGAATAAAACATATTATTATACTCAAGTCTCAAGTTTGTATAAAGCTTTGAAAGAACGATCCCTTTGCATTTGTTGTCACTTTCGCTTATTTAACCAGATGTAATTTTATGAAAATGATAGTTATCAAAATGAACTGTTATGTATATGTTAGCCTAACGTTGTCTTATTATACCTACAAAGTATCATCGTAATCGGATTGGCCATTTCCAAGAAATTGAAAAATTTGTTTGCATGAAAATTCAAGTTTCCGTCATTTTCGCCATAAAAACGACAATTTCAAAACGCAAATTCGTAGGTAAAGGACCCAATACTTTATACGTTTTCCCGAACATGGAGCTACTCGTGTAGTTTTTATTTTTAGTTCGTCAAATTAAAATGAACCTACTGACACCGAATGGCGCGTAGTAACGTCGTTGTAACACAACAATGGCTCTTACAAACTGTTTTACCGTAAAAGAACGACGCGTGGGCCGTGTCACAGCGAGAACGAGTACCAAACCAGTCCCAGAGATATGGATGGATACCATTATTTGAATAAAAAATCATATTTATTGTCCGTACAACCTCGAGGCTTGATTAGGAGAACCTGTTCGTAGCATTGCCGTTGGAAAAAATAACTATAAACTTTTATGGCGTCTTTTTTAGGAAGGGTTTCACTTGTGCTCGCGATATCATATTTCTTTGTTAGTTAATCGCTTTGATTTAGTTTAAAAAATAAAAGTACAAAATTTAAAAACTTTGATTGCTATTATAAACCTGAAAAGTTAAAAACAAGCCGATTGTTGTAAGTAAATAAATAGGCGTATATAGTGCAAATATCAGTTTAATTGATATTTGAAAGGCAGGTGGGGTCTCAGCCTGGGGGGTTTGAATGAGTATTCTAAATTTCTATAAATATTGAGTCATATCAGCCAGAAGACGCCCACTGCTGGGCATAGGCCTCCCCCAGAGATCTCCACAAAGGCCGGTTCTGTGCTTTTCGCATCCAGCTGGTACCAGCGATCCTTACCAGGTCGTCAGTCCACCTTGTGGAAGGCCTACCCAAGCTGCGTCTTCCGGCACGTGGTCGCTACTCGAGAACTTTACTGCCCCATCGGCCATGTTCTTCGAGCTATGTGCCCTGCCCACTGCCACTTCAGTCTGGCTATCCTTAGAGCTATGTCGGTGACCTTGCTTCACTTGCGGATCTCCTCATTTCTGATTCGATCGCGCAAAGAGACTCCGAGCATAGCTCTTTCCATTGCCCTTTGGGTAATAGTGAGCTTTCTTATAAGGCCCACAGTGAGCGGCCACGTTTCAGTTCCGTAAGTCATCACTGGCAACACACATTGGTCAAAGACCTTCGTTTTGAGACATTGCGGTAATTGGGACGAAAATATGAGTTGGATTCGTCGATTAACCTCTTTCTCGAAGTTGGACCTACCTAACTGAACTATTTGTCCTAGGTATGAATAGTCGTCAACACCTTCAAGTGGAATGCCTCCAACTGTCACTGGAGTAGGCACAACATGGACATTCGACATAATTTTCGTCTTGTCCATGTTCATTTTAAGACCTACTTGTTGAGACTACAGAGGTCATCGAGAATTTTGCCCAAGTCTTCCAGGGTTTCAGCCATGACTACGATATCGTCAGCAAATCTGAGGTGAGTAAGGTACTCGCCGTTAATATTGATGCCAAGTCCGTCCCAGTAAATATTAAGTATCCGTGTCCTAATATACCTATATGAAATATATAAAAATGGGGGCCCGACTGCTTCCAAGTTACAATTAAACTAACATTTGCACTATTTAAGCTAAGGGGGTATCATCCAAGCGGCCTCCTCAGGTATGCCAGAGCATTTCTTCCGCAAAGCAATGCTTGCATTGTTGTGTTCCGGTTTGAAGAATGAGGTAGACAGCGCAATTACCAGGTTCTGCATTTTTGTTGCCTGCAATCTATCGTAGATGTTTTTTTATACCACTAAGGTGGCAAACAAGCTTACGGCCTGATGGAAAGCAGTTACCGCAGCCTTTAGACGCTTTCAATACCAGGGGCATCACCATATGTTACCGGCGAAAAGCTATTTCTCTGCTACTTCTTCACTGTGTTTTGTGTTCCGGTTTGAAGGATAACCAGCTTAACCAAAATTATGAGACATTTTATCTTTGTCCACACAATGACAATGCATTTTTCTTATAAGAAATCTAGTGCATGAACCCCGAATGTAAATGCCATGCGCAATAAACACTTTACCCAACACGTGCTGTCTGCCCGTTTGTCACTGCGTATTCTAAAAATAGCTTCTAAGAAGTTGCACAGTAGATACCAAAACCCAGTTGTTACCCATCCGTGTCAGGCGTCCGTCCGTCCATCGTTTATATGTTAATGCTCGCGCCGGCGCCAGCCGCGGGCGCAAACAGGTTTTAATACAATGCGGGTCCGCCATAGTGATTTATCTAATAGCTAGAAAGCCTTCACGTGGTGCTCGTTGGCTATTGGCACCGATTGATGGCTCCATGGCGTAATTCTTGATAACTATGTTTTGTTTGATTGGCTTGTTCGAGAGTCGGTGCTGTGTACTTTATCGTTTTTATCGTTATAGAGACAATGTTACCATGGCAGCTGAATCAATGATAAACTGCCTACTTTGTAGAAATGCCTGTAACAGGTACAAAGTGTTTTGTTCGTTAGGTATACATAGGTCTATGGCCGTCCATCTATGTCTATGGTCAGTCGTACCGAATTCTGTCTTCTCTCTGCCTGCTGGTCTCTTTTTAATGTAATTTAAACCTGATTTACTGAATAAACCAGTGAAACTGCATAAATATGCCCTTCATTTACCATAGAAGTTGCTAAAATAAAACAAAGATACCACATCATATACCTTTGCATATAAAGAGCCTTGATTCTCTTGGCTTAGCTTGAACCAGCTTTGGCTATTGGACCTGTCACAACGGTCCGAATAATAATTAAAAAAAAAATGTTTGGATAATTCACATAGCGCCATCTAGCCCCAAAGTAAGCAAATATTATGTTAAGGGTGCCAGAAAACTATTTACTTTTATATTTTTAAATACGAGTACATACAAGACTCGTAAGAAATTAAAATTCATCATTTTAATTTCAGGCCGGGAATCGAACCCGGGACAGTGGTAGGCATGTTAACCAACTGAACCATTCAGATCGTCAAATAATAGATTTAGCTTATTCAAAAACCACAATACAGCAGAAGTCGTCTGCTCACCTACCAGTTCCTAAATGACGTAAACGACACGCCCACTGCGTTCACAATTACGCATTGGCATCCCAACGACCTTACTGAGCTTTAAAATCGCCGATTACAACACAAAGCACGTGACAATTAATCGTATTTATTGCCAGAACCAGTGAAAGTTAGAGCTTAGCGGAATCTCTTAATCCCGGGACAGCCCGGGATGCATAATGCATGCATCGGGATCCCGTCACAGCCCGTATACGGGTGGATTATACAAATCGCTGCATAGAATTTTACGACGCGCATTATTGCTTCATAAGGGCAGCGAGGTTTCCAGTTCCACTCGCCCTTAATGACATTAGGCGAAATGCGGCGGATTTTGGTTATGGCAACCCTGTGGGGAATAAGGCTGTTTTCGGAGGCTAATGGCTCCCGAAAGGAGTATTCAAAGCTCTGTTTTGGTAAGTAATTGAAGTATAATGGCTATTGATATCGCTGTGTACAAAATATACGCAGCCAAGCGGGTAAATAAGACCGATGCGGGTGGGCTGAGATATACGTATCACGATCGATTCGATGATATTTTACGGAAAGACTATGTCGCAATGTTTTTCTTTCATGAGTTACTTCTTGTACCAAGTAAGCAACACGCTACCTACTCGCCACATCGAAATTTTAAAAACTTGTCTGTGAAATGGTCGCGCCTGTGTTACAGCTAGGGTTCCCGTTTCTTAGACCCTTATGAGGGACATCTCGTGTGTGCTCAGGGTATGTGCGGGACACTAAATATCCCCCTTTTCGGAATTTTCGATTGCGAAGTAGTTTCAAAATTTTATAATAAAGAATAAATTACACCATAACTGTGTTTTGTTTAGTAAATATTGACTATTATTAATCTAACTAGGTGTTTTATTTATTTCTCATCCTGATTTGCAAAGAAAACGTTAACGTTTTTGTATTCCAAACAAAATTTTTTAGATTCCAGTTTTTAGACCCCTGTCCCGGATTTAAAATCATTTCCCGCAAATTGAAGTTGGCAAGTCCTTGTGCAAGCCCGTGTTTGTGCGACTGAACTCTTCGATTATGTAGACTTGTCTTTAAGTTTAAATTTACTTTACGTACTCGTGTAGGTAGGTAAGTACAGTTCATCATTGCAAGATGGAGGCGGAAATGAACTCAAACTCATGGCCGGGGTCCGCGCCGCAACTTTACAAAAGATAACATTTTGATAGCCGCAGTTCCGAAACTGCGAACCCGCGGAACTGGCGGATGTGACGGATCCAAGGGGGGAGGGGAGGGGGGGAGGGGGGAGGGGTAAAGGGGACTCGGAGCGAGTATACGCTGAATATACAACTCTCGAGAACTTCTGGCGGAGATGGTGTGAGGCGGATGCTGGAACGGGCTATTCATAACTTTAATTGTTTAATATGTTAAGTCGTATAGGTATTCTGCCTTTTGTATAGGACTATAATACGCTGCGTTAACACAATTTGTATTTTTAGTGTCTTCTTATTTAGTTGGTATTCATTACTAAATAACAATAAAAAAACTACCTAAATATATAAAATTACCTGCTGTAAGTTCCAATCCTTACAATCCTCCTGGTTCTACTTTAGAGGATACTCTTTTGTAGCAGTACCTCCGTATACAAATGATTATTTTCTGAGTTATAAATACATTACTTGAACACTAACCAATGCTCTTACGGTAAAGAAAAATAACGTGATGAAACCTGCACATTTGGGCGACTGAATGTTGAACCATGATCCAATCTTCTCAGGCACTCCTGTTAACAGGGTCACGGAAGTCAGATGGCAGTCACTCTGCTGTAATTACCTGATCTGCTAAATCCTGGATCATGGTAAATTCGGACCCCGAGACCTCATGCTCGAGAGTACATTCGGGACATTAGCCTACAAAACAACCCGCCGGCCTACCCCAAAGTAGGTTCGCAAACATAAACACACTAACCCAAAGATAAACTTCCATGTTCATGTGCGCACGCAAATGTTTGCTTCAGCTGTGAATCAAACCAAAACTCTATAGAACTAGCGAGAACGCTTTGAAAGATCAGTAGATACAATAGTATGAAATATCGTTTGATACTATGGTATGAAGTATATCCACACGCCACGGCGTACAGGAATAAAACCTGTTTTACCTACCCTGGTAGGTCTACATGTTCTCTATACTTGGAGTCGAAATTCATGATAAAAGTGTAAACAAATTGCTACTATAAAAAATAAAACCCATTCAAAATGAAATAAAATCAAATTTAAGATAATCCACATCTTGGGTTCATTTTTTATACGGAGCAATGTGTTTACACTTTCGATCTTGAATTTCATATACGAGTTTAATTTAGAGAGACATAGGTCGCATTATTGTAGGTAACTGAAATTGTACATTTACCAAAATACAATGCCTACAAATAATCCGGGGGCACTATCGCTATACTTTAAGCGTAAGTTTTCAAATCATTACACTTATCAGAAAAACTCCCTTTATCACCACACAACTGTATTACAGAGTCAATTACACAGCTGCAAAGTGACCGGCTCCCGCTACCTCCGGGCGGAGGTTACTTCTGCGCAGTGACGTCGCGGAACACGGACAAGTTTCCAGTTTAATCTAACTTCCCAGGCAAAGGGTTAAAACGGGACGTCCGTAGGGATGTGCCGAAAGTATTCGAGACAGTGTTTCTTTTAAATCACGGCACGAATAAATTAAAGATGGGTGTTACAGAGGTTTTCAATAATCTTCTACAGTTTCTCCACCCTTTGCCCGTATGCTGAAGCGTACAAATAATTAAATATAATTCTTTAATTTTTCATTAGATAGATAATGAAATCTTCAATCAATAAATAATACAAAAAAATTTAAATGTCAATCAATGAATTAAGTAGTAAAAGAGTAAATAAACAAACAAAGTCTTGCAAATTAAATGTCAATTGTTTTTTACAATTTTCATTAAATGATAATGTAATCAATAACTAAACAATGTCATAAAACATTTAAAAAGTATAAACGGCCTACGGATAAACCGGCCACTGAAAAGTACGAAACAAAAAAGAAAAGAGAGACCCAAATGTGACGAAATAAAATATATGAACAAAAATGTTCTAACAACATCTTCATTTGATTTTCAGCAGAAGGATATCCTCTGCAGGACCCATACGTCTTCCTCAACTATCGACCTTAGAAAACCGACCTCTTTTAACTATGCATCTTGCAAGCCACTGATGCGACAGCTGCCTAGTCACAACTGGAGACCTCACTTAGCCATTAGTCCTGTTAGCCATGTAACCTATGAAGACCAATTCATAAGATTGGATCGAATCTTTCTACATAAAGATTTGATTACAAAATAAGACATATTAATGACTTATTAATGTTAATTTTAAATAACAATTTATTGAACGTAAACAGTAATAACAATTATATAAATAAATACTAACCTAACACACTACTAATCACAAATTTACAGCTAACTACATAATTAATAAAAAGAATTATTAAATTCAGCTATAATTTTATCGCATCCCTAGACGTCCGTACCTGGAAACATCGTTCCCAACTCGTCATTGGCCCAACTCAATCAGGTGTAAAAAAGAAACTTGCTCTAGTATGGGTCTGTATTTAACTGCTGTTTCATCGACTATTAGAAATGTGATGACCAGAAATTGTAATAAAGGGTACTACAACTACCTGCCGCAACATGTGTTCCCTGAGAGCTACAACTTTGGGTTCTTTAAAACAAGAGTGAATAGGTATTTAACAGACAGATATGCGCCACCGTAGACTGCATCTGCACTTAATATCAAGTGAGATAGCAGTCAAATACCTGACTATTTTATATAAAAAAAAAAAAAAAAAAAATTTGTAACGAATTAACTTTAGCCCGTGACTTCGTCCGCGTAAAGTTTGTTGCTACTCTCATGCTACATTTTGTGTGCAATAAACGGTTTTGTATTTAAAAGACAGATATACTGCATCCACTAATTACCCTGCATAAGAACTATAGTCATTATGCACACTCGTCATTCCCCCGTTTTACTGTCTGTCATTAACCTGCCTGCGCGGGTAATTGCGTCACGTGACCGCGCAGCGTTACCGCGGAATACTGAACAGTGGTACCACGGACCACACGGTCGAAGCATTTACAACCCATAAAGCACCCAAATGATAACTACAAAGTAGGGTGACAGTTAAGCTTTATTAGGGTTTGTGGAGGTGATAAAACCGGGGGCGAGTTGTGTGTGACATGAAAAAAGGCTTTACGACTATCGAGATGCTAAATTTCCCTTTTAGGGCCACCAATTGTATTATACATATACAGGTGGTCTATCAGGTGGTAAAGTCCGTTGGGTATACCACCGCCTTATCTATTTCTGCCGCCACGCAACAATGCTTGCATTGTTCTGTTCCAGTTTGAAGGAAAATATAGCCAGCACATTTCAGGCATGAGGAAGTTCATGGTAGGCCTCACAGTGACGACGCACCTGCGATTCTGCATTTTTGTTGTGTTCGACCTAAATGATATCGTACATGTTATGGGCTACAGTTGCCGCTTACCATCAGGTGGGCTGTCTGCTCGTGTGTACGAAGTGACAATCGTAGAATAAAAAATATATATCTTTACGCAAAAGCTACTGTACGGTCTTAAATTATCATATCTGGTGCGATGACTGCTTACCATCAAGCAGGCTGTAAGCTTGTTTGCCAACTTAGTGGTTTAAAAAAAGTCTAGTAAAACTTTAGTTCTTGCAGGGTCGTAGCGCGTTGCAAACGTTCATAGGCTGCGGTGACCCCTTACCATGCCACCTTAATTGTTTATAAGACCCGATCTTAAATTATCATCTCTGGACAATTAGGCTTGGCACCGGTCCCTTTCACATCATCATCATCATCATCAGAGCCCGTAACAGTCCACTGCAGGACTTAGGGCCTCTCCCACGCAAGGTGAGGTTATTGCCATAATCTCCACGCTTGGCAGGCGGGTTGGAGATCGCAGTGTTTAAATATAATAATGGAAAATGCTGATGCCCATTTTCCAGACTACGGAGACTCTTGATCTTTTGCCTCGAAACCTTAGTCGCCTTGTACGACACCCATGAGTGTAAGGGGTTGGTGCTATTCTACTCTGCCGGACACCACACGGCCATTCCATATACGGTACATCAATATGGTGTTTATATACCCAAAGGATAATATTAAATGTGTGCTTTGTATGAATGTTCTCTCTGCAGCTAGCTGTTCCACGCACGTGAGAGGCTGCTATGTAGAAGACTACAAGCAAAGATTACACATAAGAATATTCAACTACAATTAAACAACAGACATTTACATAATACGTGTAATAGTTAAAGGTACCAATAGATATATTTATTTTATTTTATTTATTTATTTATTGAACATTTATTGTGCACAATAAATAGTATACAAAATTGACATACAGATAAGATCACAACAGGTACAGCTTATTTCTATAGAAATATCTTCCAGCCGACCAACACAAGAGAGAGGGCAAAATCGAGACGCAGATGGCGTGCACCTTAAATTTACGTATCTACTATATACCTACATAAATGATTAAACAACGAAATATATATTTAAATGAATATATTTAAAACTAGTAAATTAAAAACTGCGTGAGGATTTCAAAATTATTCAGTTACTTGATTCAGATTATGTTCTGCTCAGCTGGTCGTGACACGGCCTACCATATAAAAAATCATCTTGGCGTTAATGTCCCGGTTGTGCTCTCGAGAACGAGGGCCCGGGGTCCGCCTTGACCATGATCCAGGATTTGGCAGGTCAGGTAATTACAGTGGAGCGACTGCCATCTGACCTCCATGACCCTGCTACCAGGGGAACCTGACCAGATTGGATCATGGTTACACATCCAGTCGCCTGAATGTGCAGGTTTCATCACGATGTTTTCCCTCACCGTAAGAGCATCGGTTAGTATTCAACTAATGTACATAACTCAGAAAACAGTCATTGGTACATGGCCGGAGCGGGATTCGAACCCGGGACCTCTGGCTTACGAGTCGGATACTGTCACCGCTCGGCCACCGACGCTCCTCCTACGGCCTACCATATAGAAATGAATAAATCCGCAATTCCCAAGCATACAAATCGCTAAAAGATAATGTTTTATGAATATTTAAACGAAACTAAAATTCGAAAATGGAACGAGAACACGGCAACAAAGGAGACGGACATATTTTATTAAAATCTCCTTGGGATAAATCACTTTGACCTCACCGGTTATTTATTAATGTTTCACACGAAAATATATCTCGACAAGGAAAAATTAAGTTACTGTGCTTTGGAGAGCCACAGAGTTATATTGATGTAGGTTATAATTAGTTTCATGTTAAAAATAAAACCAGGATGACCGCCCAAACAAGTAATCAAGTTATTAACCTATGCTACTAAAAATAAAATAATAGCAAACTGGTAGCATTTCCTTTTTTGTAGTAGTAGTAGTTATGCCCATTTTTCCTTTGTTAGGATTATGGGTATAACGTAAATTTGCATCGAAATTGTGTTTAATAATAGAATGTAGAACAGCTGTGGGAGCTGGTTCTATATCCGCCCAACCAATTTTCCATTTCTTATTAGATATTATATGTTTTATTATCATCATCATCATCATCTTGGCGTTAATGTCCCGGTTGTGCTCTCGCGCACGAGGGCCCGGGGTCCGCCTTGACCATGATCCAGGATTGGGCAGATCAGCCAATTACAGTAAAGCGACTGCCATCTGACCTCCATGAACCTGCTTCTAGGGGAACCTGACCAGATTGGATCATTGTTACACATCCAGTCGCCTGAATGTCCAGGTTTCATCACGATGTTTTCCCTCACCGTAAGAGCATCGGTTAGTATTCAACTAAGGTACATAACTCAGAAAACAGTCTTTGGTACATGGCCGGCGCGGGATTCGAACCCGGGACCTCTGGCTTACGAGTCGGATACTGTAACCGCTCGGCCACCGACACTCTATTATATGTTTTATTATATGTTTACTAAAATACTTGATAATGAGTTACTGGTGCGACAGATTTTCCGTATTTAGGAGGAAGAATTATTATTACACCAAGACTTCGATAAAAGTTAGTCCTGTCTTTCCTCGATCTATTTTTAGACCTAAACCATCAAACAAGGTTCCACCGAAAAGGTATCTTTACGATACTTGCTGCTGTTTGCGGTCTCAGAGGGAGTTTCTCCCACTAAGGTCAACAAACTAAGGCGACACGCCTCAGGGGCTGAAAGTCGCGATATTTTTCTGTACCCTTGTGCATGAATCGGAGACAGGTACAGCTGGGAGTTCAGTTCAGAGTCAAATTCTGCTAATAAGATGTATATAACATGCGAATTATATTAAATTGAGACACAATTTTGACTTTATTATCTACAATTGAGACAAAGTAGGTATTCTGCAAAAATATTATCAATAAAGTCCTAATAGAATCGTAGTTGACTTTCAGTCTACCAAGTGGCTGGCGTTTTAGTCCACAATCGAGCTACCATCAGACAAGCAAATAGTCAAATGGCAGTTCAGTCAAATATCATTGATTTTAAATTAGTAGCATATGCAGAATGCCATAAACGCATCAAACTATATTAAGATACAGTTGAGATTTAATGAGGGTTTCGAAATTTCAGATGGCGCTACTGAGGCGTAAGGTCTGTTGTCGAAATATCGTCGTGCTCTTGGACAGAACCAACTGCTGTAAAATGACGGATCTATTCCAGCCAATAACAGGGCTTTATTTTAACATGAGACCTTACGTCACAGTAGCGCCATCTCGTGGAATCTTGAACACCCTCATTGTGTCATTTGTAATTTAGCAGACTGGGGCCCAGGTGGGAGTCTATTCGTTTGTTACTGAGTATCTAGTATAAAAAATACCGTGTTGGAAATATTATTAATTATTTATTTTTAATTCTATTTCTTGTGTACAATAAACTGTTAAATAAATAAATAATAAATAAATAAATACCTACCTTTTTGAATCGAAGCATAAGCTAACCGACAGAAAAAGTGGTATAAGTCTAGACTAAGTTTACATATACTCAAATATTTCATAAACTACTAAACTGATTTTAATTAAACAAATAGGTATAAGAACCGACACTATTAACGCAACGGTAACCGTTTACCATCAGGCAGGCCGTAAGATAGTTTGCCACATTAGTAGGACTATGGACAGATGAGAAAATAGCTTGCCATCGAAACGAATAGTCACCTACAACATTTACGAGTGGTCTTATGGGGTTCTAAAAGTAATAGGTTGATACAAAATAGAATATTGAGAAATCAGTTTAGAATATAATTATAATAAATTAGACATTTAGTAAATGCAAATTGAAACACGCATACATTTGGCGATGAATTACGAGTATGACTTAAATTTATTCATGTGTGTATGGAATGGTATTAATACTTATGATTGCAGATAATGCCGCACGTGTTGCGATGAATAATCCTCATAAACTCCATTTGTTCTATTTACTAACACGTGAAGGTACATTATACGCATAAATTAATCATTTGGAGTCAAACTAAACGAGGATTTACTTAGTACAATTATAAGAACATGTTGTGTAGTTAGCATGGCCGAAATTTCTATCTGGCTCGTTAAGTTCAAAGAAAGTAACAATAAATAAATATTAAAAATATAAATATGCTTGGACAATTCACGCAGCGTCTAGATGGCCCCAAAGTAACCAAAGCTTGTGTTATGGGTGCCAGAAAACTGATAAACTAATTATATTTACTTTTTTAAATATACTTATTAGGTATATATACAGCACCCAGACCCGTAATAGAAATTAAAATTCAACATTTCATATTTTGCTTGGCCGAGAATCGAACCCGGGACCTCTGCGTGGCAGTTAACCATTTGAACCACTCAGGTCGTCACTTGTGCTTTATAAGTAAAAACAAATTAAGATACGAGGTAGTGTGACTGAACGGGAGCCTTAGGGGATACTCCGATCCACAGATTCGACCAAAGTCCTTCAGAATTCTTTACACAGAGCAGCCCTCTTAAGACAATCAATCAATTGAACTGTATGAACCACTGAGAATAGAGGATATTTACAAAGAAATATGAGTCTTATACTGTATTACAATGTCGTATGTTGATTCTAGTCATATCTGTCGTTATGCTGCTAGACAATATTATCTAAGTATTATTGGCAATTATACCAATTAAAATTATCTAGCACATGCCACTCGGAAAGATAATCGAATGTCTATACCTACGTAGATTAGACAATAACTTTAGTAGATTAGACATCGTGTCATCAATAGATGACTATTCTATATCTAAAAATAAAATAATCATCTTGGCGTTAATGTCCCGGTCATGCTTTCGCGCACGAGTGCCCGGGGTTCGATCTGAAAATGATCCAGGATTTGGCAGATCGGATAATTACATTGCAGCAACTGCCATCTGACCTCCGTAACCCTGCTACCAGGGGAACCTGACCAGATTGGATTATGTCGCCTGAATGTGCAGGTTTCATCACAATGTTTTCTCTCACTATAAGAGCATATGTTAGCATTCAACTAAGATACATAACTCAGAAAAGAGTAATTGGTACATGGCCGCAGTGGGAACCCGATACCTCTTGCTTACGAGTCGGATACCTTAACCCCTCCTGAAAAAAACTACCTACTATTAGGTAATAAACGCAATAAACCTCACAGTGTTTGCCTCGTTAGAGTCATATTATCAATTATCTATGAATCAAACTCTTGTTGGAAAAGCAATCACCACTCTTCTCTCCTGTCTGCTAGTCTGGAGAAAACCAATTTCTTTTTATTTAGAAATGACCTAACCGACAGAAAAAGTCGGAGAAACCCCGACCAAGTTTACATTTACTCAAATATTTTCGAAACTTCTGGTCATCCTGATCCAGCTCGAAAAAACTGGCTTTCAAATAGACAAATCCGCATTCGAATCGGTTCATCCTTTCGGGAGCTACGATGAACAGTAAATATCGAATATGTCATGCCGACAATCAAAATTAAAAGCCGTTCGAAGCGAGGCGAGCGATTAAAAAATAAAGGTCCTGATCGAAAATGGCAACTGTTATCAATAACATCTACAATTCATGCACTTAAGTTTCAAGCAACAAAAATGAACTATGAAAATGAATGAAAGAACCGCAAGTGCGTTGTCTCTGTGACGAGATGAAAAGCCTTGTAATTGCGCTTGAGATGGATCGACATTTATCCCATACAAAAAGACGTGTTTATAAACACATAATTACCTATATATGCGATGTAAATAAGCCAATAACAATGGTATAGCAATTACATAACAGACAGACACGTGTGGCCTTGTCATGAATTGGTTTGAACGTCGTGGAGCCGAGAGCCGCGTGTTCGAGATAGCGAGCGGATGGCGAGTGGAAGCGTATGGTGTATTTTGGTTTGTTTATGTTTATGTAATTGTTGTTGTGAGATCTGCAATGTGTTTTAAGTATATAAGTAAGTGTGGTATCTAAGTGGAAGGAAGATGCGTAAATGTGGAAAAGGGAAAAGAGGTGTAAGGGTCTTGTGGCAGTTCATAGTGTTGCTTAAACCTTAGATGCGTCTATCCGCATCTTAAGGTGTTAGCAGTCGGGATATGTATATATTATTGTAAGTCCTATAATCGTACATTATACTGATTTATTGTTATTTTTATTGTATGTTTCTACAATGCCAAATATTCTTCAGTTTATTTCACTTATACAAAACAAAACAGAAAAACAAATCGTAACTAATTAACACTAAATAAAATTAACGAGAAATTATACAAAAACTACCCTAAAGATTAAAAATTTGATCCAAATCTCGAGTCCTGTTATTACAGTTGAATTAATGTTCAATTCATTCAAATTTCAAATAAGTATCTATATTAAATGCTCAAAGTATTTTTCAATAATCATTGCCCGATTGCACGGAATTTTAGGCGACGCATAAGTTGATTAATTCATAACAAGCATTGCACCAACACCAACCAAACTGTCTCTCTTAACTTCATTACACCGATTTTGTGCCGCCTACTCAGGAATATCTATAATAATAATTTAATATGGCGGCAACTTAAGCGTCCCTAACTTAAGAACCTATCGTCAGACTTATCCCTCCTCTACGTTACAAAAGGGGTTTGCTATAATCCCTTTCTACACTTGGCAGGCGGGTTGGAGATTCTAGCTGACAGTCTTGTGTGAGTGCAGTACGAGGTTAATGATAATAATACATAAAGCTATCCAGTTAATAAACAATATTTTTTCATTAAAAATTCATAGAAACTCGTCCACGTGGAACGGATAAAGGTGGTATCACAACAAGAAAAAATAAACAGCCAATAATTTTACCAATAAATTTGGTTACAAAGTCTGTTGAAAAAACTAATTGACGTATTATCGGTACATAATTGGCCGGGTGTATGCAAACTGCCTAGTTTAGCATACATAAACGGCTTTAATAGTATTATTAGATGGAAGAACAATTGACTGTTATCACGATAGACTCAACTAGAACCCATTATATTATAATGCAACACAATTACAGACGAGCTGAGTGGTGTTTGTCTAGCGTAGAACATCGTTGCATAACCTGATACGAATGCTCATATTCTGCCTGATAATAATCTGTGTTATAATCTGGATACCTCGCATCCAACTAACGTACAGGCATCGTGACTTTATCCGTACACGTGTGTGATAATTTTCCTTGACGTCAGCCTTGACCATGATCTAGGATTTAGCAGATCAGATAACTACAGTGGAGCAACTGTCTTCAGACCTCCGTCACCCTGATACCAGCTGATAGAGCTGGTTCTATATCCGCCCAACAAAATTTCCATTTCTTATTAGATATTATATGTTTTATTATCATCATCATCATCATCTTGGCGTTAATGTCCCGGTTGTGCTCTCGCGCACGAGGGCCCGGGGTCTGCCTTGACCATGATCCAGGATTGGGCAGATCAGGTAATTACAGTGGAGCGACTGCCATCTGACCTTCATGGCCCTGCTACTAGGGAAACCTGACCAGATTCGATCATGGTTACACATTCAATCGTCTGAATGTGCAGGTTTCATCACGATGTTTCCCTCATCGTAGGAGCATCGGTTAGCATACAACTAATGTATTTACCTCAGAAAAGTCATTGGTACACAGCCGTAGTGGTATTCGAACCCGATACCTCTCGCTTACGAGTTGGATACTCAACCGCCCGGCTACCGACGCTCTTACAAAAGACCATAACTATTGTTTTTACTAAATATAACATCATTAGCCCGTCCACTGCTGGACTATAAGCTTTCTCCATATTATTAGAGAATCACACGAGTGGTTTTGCCATAATCTCCGCGCTTGCAGGCGGGTTGAAGATCGCAGTTCAGAAGGTTGGTTGTTCTCGTTAAAACTCTTCAAAGGGTGTACTTACAGGTACCTCAAGATCACTCACTCATACATACGTTCTTCGAAACTGCAAAGATTTTGTACAGACCGAATGATTCCATATTTTCATCAACAGAGCTAACGCTTTTCAAAAAGAGTCGTGGAGAGAGAACGTGTTAACGAAAAGGAAGCGGTCACAGCTGCATCCATTTACCAACTGTGAGCGTATTTTCTTTAGGAGCCTGCTCGCTGTTTACGAAGCCCTCCGTTCCCATGGAAGTTCCCTATATATATCTCTCACGGCTCACGCTGGAAACACAAACAGAACAACACACTCCATCCGCAACACACAATACACACATACCACTTTAAACCGTGATGGGTACACGATTTTCACATCTAATTTATGTGTGCAAGTGACGAGTGACGTTATTGCTGGTGTATCCTTAGTCAGGGAAATTGTTCTCTGAAATACAAGCGTTAAATGCACATAGGTCGGTATATTATATTACATAGGTTAGGTATATACAGGTATATACGACAAATACAAGTTTTATTTATCATATCAAGATATCATCTACAACACTGTGCAGAACTACCAAGAGCCTGTACAATCTATACAGTACACATTCGCAGCTATCATCTCGTCGTATCAATATGCCGGTTGTGCTTGAGGGTCTAGGGTCTGCCTTAACCATGATCCAGGATTTCATAGTGGAGTGACTGCCATCTGACCTCGGTGACCCTGTTAACCGGGGAACCTGACTGTCGCCCGAATGTACAAGTCACGATGCTTTCCCTTACTGTAAGAGAGTCGATTAGTGTTCAACTAATACATAACTCAGAAAGAATTACTTGGTATGTACCATTCATTTTGCTGCAAAGGCGTTCGGACCGGGTACCTCTCGATTACCACCTTAACCACTAGGCCACCGGCGCTCTTACGACACACTTGCAGCTATACTGGAGAATTGTACCTACTAGAATAAAGGCTCTGCGGTACGAAACCAGCCACAATAATATTTCTTAACTAGCTTTTTCAGCTTCTAGGACTAAGTTCTTTCAGAGTTTTCCGTAGCCCATCTAACAAGAAAACAAATTAATTATACTGTATTTCGTATATGATTCTGCGTATGTAGGAGGCGCCATTGGAACGCCCACATGAACTTGATGGATTTTAATATTGAATTTAATAGAGAAGCCAAGGCGGGTACTATGGAAATGTTCGGTTGCGAAAATTTTGGCCCGCGAAATGATTTATGTATCTAAGTATGTTCCTCCACTTTCGCCCCTAAAGATGGGCTTTCTTAAAATCCTTAAAGTTTATCGGTGTTCGCTACATCACAGGAACCTACTGACCAAATTTCATGTTTCTAGCTGTACAAATATGGGTATGTCAATCAGTCCGGACAAATCCAGTGCAGTATCATAGCGGTAACTACGCGGCAACATGGCTTTTTAAGGGTCCTCTTTATTACCCTACCTGGGTCTTAGATACACAAATGAACACTTCGCAGAAAAATACACTTTACAGAAATTCCACGAGCGTCTCGTCTATTGATGAAATAACAACTTAATTCGAATTTAACCGAACGGTGGTAGTACAAATTGGCGATGATGTTTACTTCAATCTATTCTGTGTGAGCTATTCTCGGCTAAGGAATACAAAGGCGTACTCGATGTTTTCGTGTACGCAGATCCTCACCTAATTTACAGCTTGTGTTTATTTTTAGACCGCAGCGCAGAAACTTTCCTCCCATCGTTAATTCACCGAATTCACTCATCAAAGTTGTCGACCCAAAACCGCCTATCAAATATTAACATCGCATCACATGTCTTCGCCCGCGTTTTCACAAATTAAGGGAACTTTTACAGAACTGCGCAGTCCGACGCTCTCTTAGGTGCCTTATTTCCATTCTCTTTCCCACTTACACACAGGGATACTGCTGTCTTGTGTCCCGCTCTGTGCACTCGTTGGAGGAGCCCATTTGCTAATTAATTCAAAAGATCATCCGACAAAGTGGGAAGTTTGATAAACCAACTTGCGGAAAGCAAGGCGTTAGGGACGCCAGTGTAACGGGAGCGCGGCGATGCTATGGAATCTATATGCTCTACAGCCCTGGTATTTGGCTGATCCATCCCAGAAGTGGCAGCAGCAGGTACTTCATATAGCTTAATGGTCACTTGCGTATATCATTTCCCAGTATGATTATGTGTTATCGTAAATTTTCCATTCAATATTCGACTCGCACACCGATAAATAGTTTTATCGAACCCGGCAGCCAAGCTTCATTTGCCCCGGTATATTCCGTTGCAATACTGGGTAAATGAGACGATCTGGGCTACGCCTACCGCCTTCAACCGGGATAGGGTTGAATAACCCGCTGGAGCTGATGATTGGAGAGACTGTGCAATATTTGCACGTTTCTGTCTTATAGCTTAGTCCTGCTTGACTTTCAGTTATTGGAGCTATCGTTGATACATTTATCAATCAGTCATTCATTCACTTAATCGTTGACTCCATGCCGTGTGGTGTTTAGAGTAGAATATCAGACATAGCTTTTATGTCCAATATTGGAATCATTATCATGATCATCATCCGAGCGGTCAGTCCCAGCTTCTGCTAGGGTCCACTTTCCTCTCCACTTTGCCCGATCTTCGGCATTCTCACGTCGTAATAGTAGAATAGTACTATATTACTCCTTTATTACGGCTTAGTTACGAGTTCGACCAGCTAGGACCTCTAGAGAAGTAAATATCCAGCTGTGTTTTCTGCCGTAGGTTTTCATTACTACGACTGCCACCCGCGTTAAACTATGGCAATCCCCTCCACTATTTTAGTGTATTCTCAGCACCAGCAGCGGTCTACTGTTCATGTAATACGTAGCTAACTTAGCACTCTATTCTATGTAAAAGCACTAAGATATATCTTCAGCTTTCCATGTGCCCCGGCCTTACCACCCCGCGCAATCTACAACTTGCAAGTTTAGATAGCAGTGTTTAAGGGGCTACGGTTGATGAATGTTGGATGCGGAAGCGTGGGCGCCATTTATGGCTCGGCTTCTGGCAATTATTATTTATATTTTTATGACCGGTAAAGCGAGATGGCTCCAAATGCTTTCCACTCAGGAGTGTGGAGCGCAAAATTCCGCTCGACATCTGGAAGCTGCCAACTTTGGCAGGCTTGGCGTGAATACTATTGAAGAGGCTCGTTTGGTCGCGTGTTGCGTACGATGTACCAGTAAACCTGCCGGTAGCTACCAGGAAAAAGGTCTCGAAACAGTCCTAAGAAGCGATGGTTTGACTTTACTGAGTCACAGCCAACTTACGACGCAAGGATGTCGTAGACGAGCGAAGACGAGAAGAAAGAGTTAGAAACCGGAATCTGGCAGAAGCCGAGATTGACCGCCAGGATGATGATGACCTAGAAGCCGGCAACAGATTCGCGACTTACTTGTTACCTCTTTTTAAGTAAGCCTCAGGGATACGTGGGAAATAAGCGTCTAAATCTGCCGAACATCGAACAAAGTGGAGAAAATGAAGTAGGATAACGCAGCCTGGCAGAAGCCGGGATCACCTCTCGGATGATGATGATCGTCGCATACTCAAGCACTCACTCCAACCGCCACCATTGTTTACCTATCCAGGATCTACAGCGGCGATCCAAAGAACTATCAAAATTGATGGTGTTCGCTTACCATCTTGCGACTCGCGTGCTCGTTTGCCTCCCTCAAGTATAAGAAACTACGGAGAGTAATATACTTCAGCCTTTATAGAAGCATGTACAATTAGTAAAAAAAGGATTCTATCGTTCGCCAGCGAGTTTCCACTTGCATGGTGCGCGATAGGAAACGTGTAGATTCTATGCCAGATGGCTCTAACCTCGTCCGTTCCTCATTTGTTCAAAGCAAAAATCTGAGCATAGAGAGTATAGCCTCTTACGTAGAGCGTGATGAACTCGGTCACACTCGACCGAAATCTCTCCCACAGTTTCGTATAAAATAAAATAATTTTTATGTTCCGCCAAAAATTCGCTCGCCAGAACACTTCCGTGTGACCTCGATTTCGACTCAAATATCACATATTTTAAATACAACACATGTACGCAAAAGTTATATTTATACATTTATCGAGTGTAAACACACTGGTTATGTTTACAAATTGTTAACAACCGAATATATACTTTACACTAATTTGTATTCCGTTCACAATCAAAAGTGGGTCATAAATATTTTAAGTACAGCGGAAAATAGTCGGTGTGGGGACCGCTTAGGAATCAAATTTGCATTTTTATCGTTGGATCCCTCGCTGCCTTGGTTGCACGTGTAATGGATGGCAAAGTTTACGTTACCGTCCGGCTGCGGGATTTTCGACTTTATCGCCAGTTCATTAGGACTACTAAGTATATTCTGTATTTTTTCCTACAAGGTCGCGTTATCAAGTAGCTCTATTCTACTGTTTATATAAAACAGATGACAATTGTACACATGTGTTTAGCGTTTCGCGTTTCGCGCTATGTAAAATCTATGAACTGTGGAACACCATTATGAGTATAATTTAGATTAACAATAGAAATTGAATTTCGTGGGAGATAAGTACTTTGATCCATGGTTTAAGTACAATGACTTTGTATTCTCTCCTCTACATAAACATTTTTACGAGCTTTTATTGAACTTGCACTGTTCGTATGTAAGTTGTCCGTCAATATTTGCAAAAAATTTTTCAACCATTTGTTGGTATCCGATTGAGCTGAAATATGGTAGAGCTCGTCTAAGCTGAAATGACGTGCCCCACTATCGCATTAACGCATACAAACAAATTTAAAATATGGACGGAATACATATACAAATGCCGTTGTAATTGGTCATTCAGCGGAGTCGGCTCGGGTTCGCGGAGCAGTCGACGCTCCTACACAGATGAAGTGTCATTATTAATATTTGCACTCACACATCGAAATCAACTAATTAAGTAGTAGTGTAACTAGTCTATACCTTTGTAACTTGGATGACGATGCATTAATATGGCACCATGAAGCTGGTCTGATGATGGAGTCGGAAGGTGGTCATAGGAACTAATGAACGCAATAAGATAACGCCATCGTGTTTGGGCTCTTTGGAATGGTCTTGATGAGTAGGTACTATACCGCGCAATAAACACTTGCTCTGATATTTTTTTTTTCAATTATTTTTCAACCGAAGATGAAACTTTTTTGAAATCATAACTTACTCCTAAGAACAAAACAAGAACTATACTCTAAGTCCTTTTCAAATAAAAACCAACGCATGCATTTCTTGGCAACAAAGAAGTATTTAAGAGGTTAACAGGGTCCTCCAGGGTTTCAACAGTAAACGTAAAGAATTCATTATTAAATTGGTACCCGTACCTAAATCTTTTACATATTGTTTAGGTATTATAATAAGTCAGGGAGCATCGGTGGCCTAGCGGTTAAGGTATCCGACTCGTAAGAGAGAGGTACCGGGTTCGAATCCCACTGCCACCATTTACCAATGACTCTTTTCTGAGTTACGTCAGTTGAATATTAACCGATGCTCTTACGGTAAGGGAAAACATCGTGATGAAACCTGCACATTCAGGCGACTGAATGTGTAATGATCCAATCTGGGCAGGTTCCCCTGTCAGCAGGGTAACGGAGGTCAGATAGCAGTCGCTCCACTGTAATTACCTGGTCTGCCAAACTCTGGATCATGGACAAGGCGGACCCCGGGCCCTCGTACACGAGAGCACAACCGGAACATGAAAACCAAAACTGTTTCTTATTTAATTTTATAATAAAAGTCAGTCTGTTAAATAGCAAAGATATAATAGACAATCGTCGGTAAATAGCAAAGATATAATCAATAGGAAACTGAGATGACACGTGGGCGTGTTCATTTTATAGTTTGTTTTTGTTATGCAACATTGAACAGCGCTTATGTGAGGCAATACATGTATCATTTGTATAGCTATGAACGTTATGATACCTACAGCTGTAATACATAACAATATTACATAGTGTGATATAATACCGGGCCAGAAATAGTGTCGTCAATAGTGGACCAGTAAAATGTAAAGTATATTCCGCTGTTTGTTGACTTTGGCTTAAGATAAGATGGGCACATACCTAATGATAAGTGATATACTGCTTGGCTCGCGTTCGTGTAGGTAAACTGTATTCTAGATTTATTTTACGTGTTCAAACACAGATGTCTCTACCGAACATTAATGGCAGTATAAATTCTCGCATTATTGTGGCACCCTTTGATATTTTATCTATCCGAATTGCTGTATAAGTGTTTGAAAAACAGCGCTGCCAGTTACTGAAATGTCAGTAGTAAATGTCTTGTAAAGCATAATAAATTCGTGCAAGAAATTAAGTACCCGACGTTTTCGAATAGGATCATATTACTCGCTTTGCGAAGCGAAAGATGGCCCTCACGATATTTCGTAACAACGAGTTTCTGAACAACTGCTTAACAATCTTACCTTTCCACGCAGTACTGTAACGAAGACATTTTTGAACTGAACTTTTATTTAACTTTTCTTGTTATAATCAGATTAAGCTGAGAATAAACTCGAAGGAACTCGTAAGGGCGAATTGATTTGGAAATATTTTTACAGAGAAGTTTGTTTCGTAACAAACTTATACCTACGCGACTCTTCATCATCACAGCCTACAAAATTTCACTGTGGACTATGGGCCTCTCCTACGAAAAGCCATTAATAGTCAAATAATGGATGATGATATCAGTATTATCTACCTCAGGCTTAAAGATGTGTACACCCGTGGCAGCCTTGAACTTCTTATTCTGCCAAATCTTGGTTCATTGTCAAGGCGGACCCCAGACCCTCGTAAGCGAGAGCACAACCGGGATATTGACGCCACGATGATTATTCTATTTTTATCCGTGGCAGCTTTGCCGTGAGATCGCGGATAAATACGAAGAGGCTCGCCTGCGCTGGTTTTATCACATTCTGCGTAAACCCCAAGGATACGTGGGAAATAGTTACCTTAACTTGACGATATCAGAATCTCCCGCGGGAGACCCAAGAAACTATGGATTGACATTGTCGAGTCGGATGCGAGAGGCTACGAGGCTTATAAATACCCGGGCGTCCACCGCAACTCAACCATATAGCGCCTATTTCACGTATTTCTATCACCTAGCTTCTCAAAAAAATTCAAGAGACCTTTAATCCTCAGGAAGATATCCGATAGGGTGTTTTGTGTTCGGTTGTCCTTAATACTTACTTAGACCGCAGAAGAAATGGATATGGAGCCACGCCCAAGTTAAGCACAGTGACTGTTAATATGCATTATCTTTATTCAGAAAATTTGATTTGAAAGTTTACAGAATTTCCTTGAAGAAGTTTCCGTGTTATGAAAGAGAAGTAAAAGGTACCTAACTGAATTGTAGTAGAAATACACATTGAGTTGTGGAAACGACCGTCAAACACTTTGAACTTTTTTTTGCCTAAGAAGGCACCCGGACTGACGGCCCACCTGATGGAAAGTGGCCACGTCGTCCAGGACATCTGCAATCTAAGGGGAACGGATACCTTTGAGGTACCTGTAGACATTTTTTTGAGAACCAATAATTGGCGGACAGAGTAGATAAATAATTAATCAAATATAAATAAACGTTTGATATTGGAAAGCTAGCGCCATCTAACGGACACCGGATAAACTACAGCTGGTTAATTGATGCTAATACGATCTCCAACGCGTGAAACCCTTTCAGAATTGATGGAGGCCTTGAGGCTTGAGGTTCCACTGTATCCAGTAGAAGAGTATAGGGTTGCTGAAAAGGTAATTATTTATGTATTCAAATTAGCAATTTCTGCATGAGGTGTGAAATCACTCCTTCCTCCATTGTTAATCTCTAGCTAAGATATTGTTTAGGCGCAATAAACAAACCTATTGTGGGTAAGGTTGCCCAAAACGCCCAAAGTTGGAACCACGTAAATGTATGAGAAGTATAGATGTGGATGAGGCAAAAGAGGTGTGTTTGGATCGTAGCTTGTGGCACTCGAAAGATTCTGCCTATCCCTGTGGGATATGGGCATGTTGCGTGTACATTACAGCGAAATTATAGGCATGAGGCATACCATCTTAATCCTTACAGTGACAACGCACCTTCGGTTCATTATTTTTGTAACCTTCTCTCTAATATATGAATTGTAGATGTTATGGGTGACAGTTACCTTTACCATACCAAATGGGCTGTCTGCTCGTTTATCACTGAACAGCAAAAAGAAATATGGGTACCTACAACCGAGACGCAATTGTCCTCACGTAACCCCATGCCTGCCCCATGCGCCGAGCGCATGCGCGTCAACATAGTAAGTGTAATGTAAGCACACGGCTGGAGCATAATACGTAGCGTACACACAGCGTGGGCGCTAGCACGCGGCCAGGCGCTGCCCACGTAGACTGGCGACTAGAAAAGTGCTAAAGGTTTTTTTTTTTTTTTATGTCAATGTAACAAACAGCGGGCCACTTTATGGAAAATGATTAGCACGATTAGAGATATGAACAACAATGCGTCGCCTGCCTCTAAAGAGAGCTCCACTGTTCATAGCCCAAAGGAACTCTCGTACTCAAATAGTATGAGCGAGATTCGTCCATCATCTTTGCGTTAATATCTGGAGAGCCCGTAGCCCACCTTGACCATGATCCAGGATTTACATCAGGCAATTACAGTAGAGCGACTGCCCTCTGAACTCCATGACCCTGTCAACAGGGGAACCTGACCATATTGGATCATGGTTACACATTCAGTCGCCTTAATGTGCAGGTTTCCTCACGAATGCTCACGATGCTTTCCCTTGCCGTAAGTACGACGAGCATGAAATGTATTTGCTTACCTGGAAGTCATTTGACTTTACCCAGCATTTACCCAGCATTTGCTGGGTAAATGCAGGGTATTCATGTCATAGGGTCGGATATGAAAGTTGATATTTCCAACCCCATCCCTATTTATACATACCCGAACATATCCTACGTCCCTCGGGAATAATGAGGCTATCTTTTTCCAATTAAAAGACTCAAAATTATTTTCTCTTACATATTTGGATGGCATTCCTCTTACATAGGAATAGCCGTCAGAATTGTATACAACACTTACTAGTCGAGTCTTTTTTCCAAAGCACTACCGAACCCGCCTACCGAACGAGCGGGAGATTATGGCATCGATATAGTGGTTTGTTATAAGTTATTGAATATTAGAATCGACATGTATGGATTGGCAGGAATACGTGGCAGCGCGTGAAGAAGCACAGCGCGCTGTAGGAAGACCACCTCCGCGAACATGCGGCCATTAATTACTATGGGGAGCAAACTAGCCGGCGGTTGCCAGACGAGATCACCGCCGCGGACTCCATAGCCGCCATGAAGCGCAAAAAGTTGTAGGTACTACTTTCGGGGGGACGATGAGTGACTTGGACAGTGTGTAATCATCGCGCTCGGCCCGGATCACTCACCGTTGCCATCACGTTGAGATGTCACATACTGAATTAGTCATCAACATCGTCCTAGCACTTATTCCGGCCTCTGCCAGCTTTCCTACAAATTCTTCTCCACTTCGCCCGGTCTTCGGCATCCTCGCATCGCGTCACCTACTGAATTAGTATACCTATGTAATGCAAACATTATACAAAAAAGTGTTATGGTTAACTTATAGAGTACTGTGTCCTTAAACTGCGCAGCAGTATGACAGAACGATTTTAATGTAACGTTGTATCTTTTCACCTATTCAATAATAAAATAATAAAAAAAGGCTCACCTTACACCGGCAAAAGAGGCTGACAGTGGCGGCCCGAGGTCGGTCGAATATTTCGAAATTGTGTGACCTTGAAACTTCCGTTTGCGCTGCCGGCCGCAACCACTCCGGTGTGGCTTGAGCCTTTGCTACCAGGTAATTCCCCTAACATCATAACGACACAGGATTAATCAACGGACTCTTTGTTTGTATATTATTGAAAGTGAAACATAAGCGCTTTTTATTACGCATACAGGAACAGTGCTTACGCCGGGCTATACCACAACGTCTGTCTACTCAATAGAGGTCAGACGAGTACCTTACTAGCTTAGCTTCATATTTGATCCAAGTCGGTTAGAGTGAAATCAGTAAGCAGTGTTTAAGAAATTCTGCAACATTATCCGAGAAAGAAAGAAGGTCAAAGTGTTGTGTTGTGTTTGGAGTTCATTGGCAGCATCTACGACTGCTCACGATTATTTCTGGGTAAACACTATTGAATGAAAACTACAATGTCACAAAAGTCGTGCAATCTACTTGTGAGAAAATTCTCCTCTGATGCTGCTAATGTAGTAAAACTGCATATAACTGTTGGAAATGAATACGTGCCAGCTCCTGATTGTAGATTTAGACCGAATCCAGTGGTCCACGTATACAATTTAAAAATGCGCTTTGACGCTACAAGATATAGAAATGAATGCAAATTAAATGTAACAATTCAAAGAAGTTCCCCAAGTAACAGACAGATAATTCGTATATGGTTCGACTGTGCTGATGAGAAAATAGGAGCCTTTTCAATTGAACCAGCAACGAAATACAACTCCATATCTTCTTCTGAATCATATCAACGACTCGAAATCTGCGGTGAATATTGCCAACTACAACGGATAATATCCTTTGCCATCAGTGAAATAAAAATGACAATACTTGTAGAAACAAGTAGTCGTTCCCAAGTTCTAAAACATCTTTGTGCCGATGATAAATTTACTGCCTTTGAACTGCGGGCCAACGATGGTTCAATTAAAATACACACAGCAGTTCTAGCTGCTTGCAGTGATGTTTTCAAAACCATGGTTACAAAAGAATTTCTTGAGAAAAGCGAGGGTTTTGTTGAATTGCCATATTCTGTATCAACTTTAAAACAATTCAAGGCTTATTTATACTCGTATAAGATATATGTAAGTGAATTAGAACAACTTGCCAAGTTCGCTCACTGCTACATGATACCACAGCTGGAGGCTGAGTGCATTGGTGAATTGATAAAAAATTTAACCGTTCCCAAATCAAAGGATTTACTAAAGTTTGCATACAAACATGAACTGGACCTTCTCATTGATGCAGTATTGGAATGGTACTTAGATGGTGCCATAGGTATGGAAGAGCTGGATAAAGAGGATACTCAATCGAGGATACAAATTGTATCCGTGTTACATTCTATGAATAAATGATTATTATTATTATTATTATTATTATTATTATAATCAGTTTGATTTCTCTTAGTGCAGATGCAGCCTCATGCAATTTTTTTTCAAAATTGGAAATTAAGCTTTGCAGTAGATGTCTAAAATATCGGTTGTATTGTCCCAGTGTTTAAAATGTTTAAATACCTAGTTTTCCTTAAGATAAAGTTAAGATTTTTGTAATTTTCATATTTACCTAGAAGATAATCTAATTTTATTATTACCTAATGTTAATGCATCGAAATGTGTCTCTTCTTTTAAATCTAGTGCTATATGCACACCAAAATTGTTAGTATTATAATAAAAACTGTAATTAAAAAGCACACACATCTTTATTACCAAGAATACCTACTTTCCACAAACATTACCTTTTTTTCTATACCACTAAGGTGGCAAACAAGCTTACGGCCTACGGTAAGCAGTCAGGACCTACGTACAAGATTGACCTGCTATATCTGAAAACTTTATTAGGTTAGTACAACTAACTACTAGTTTTGTCATAATTGGGCTTGAGTCTCTTTTACATAAGTATTGGAGGGTTTTGCACGGATATGGAATATTATATTAGTAGGAATTCTTTATATAACAACTAGCCAGGCGTTTGACTGCCAGTGGTAAGTGGCGAATACTGGCGATGCCAGCGAAGATGGATATATAAGGTATATAATGTTTGATGGAATATAAAAATCCTTCTATATATTATAGATGCGAAAGTTTGTAAGGATGTATGAATATTTGTTACAATTTCATGCAAAAACTACAGAACAGATTTTGATGAAATTTGGCAGCAATATAGCTTATAGCCCAGAATAGCACATAGGTTATCCCAAAATTCAATATGGTTCCCGCGGGAACGGGTCTGGAACGTTATAACCGAATTGAACGCGAACGAAGTCGCGGGCAAAAGCTAATTAGCAATAACACCTTTGTCACTGCCAGTACACCAAGTTGGTCCTCCAGCACAGAAACAGCGTTTACGACGCTCGAAAATAAATATACCATACTCGATGCGGTAGCCGGGCTGTTACGAAACGCCATACATACATATACATACACATACATACAAACGCCATAAAGGGTATCCATATGGACCAGACTGGCTGCATTAATATTCATCGCGGAGTATTTTCTCAGTCCTTATTTGTATGGATCCAAAACAAGTGGGTATGTACAACGGTTTCGATGTGGCGAGGTGTAAGGTTTCCCAGTTGTTGTTGGCGCTGGTGCTGGGTATGAGCCCGTCAGGTTGTCCTTATTTATGGGTCCGTACCTAGAGGAATAAACAAGCAAGTAGTACAAAAACTATAAACCCCACATGCTGTTGTTGATTCTTTTTGAAGACCTTTACTTTGATACCGCATTCGATTGGTTAATACCATCATCATCACAGCCCATAACAGTCCACTGCAGCACTTAGGGCCTATCCCACGAAAGGGGAGGTTATTTCGATACTTATTAATGGCTCATGAATAACCTTATAGGTATGTCATATGTTTATTATTGCTGTAAGTTTCCGAAAAAAATAAAATAAATAAATAAAATCTCCACGCTTATCAGGCGGGTTGGAGATCGCAGTGTTATAAACATAACAATGGAAAACGCTGCTGCCCATTTTCGTGTTTACGGAGACTATAGATCTTTTGCCTCGAAAACATTGATCGCCTTGTACGACACCAACGTGTGTAAGGGGTTGGTGCTATTCTACTCTGCCGGACACCACACGGCCAAAGCCGTAATAAAGGAGTAACATTATAATGTAAGGTTCATTGTTGCAGACCTTCTGCGTATAGCTACTTATTAGACTGAGGCGACCATTCATGACGTCTGTCGTTTCTCCGTACTCATCGAATTCGGCTATGTTTATATAAAAGCAATAAAACCGTACTAATGTAAGACTAATTGTTGCACACCGGGCCTCTGTAGTGGCCCAGCTACGTAAAGGTACTTATTAGACTAAGGCGACCATTCATGGCGTCTATCGTTCCTCCGAATTCATAGAATTCGGCTAAGTTTATATTAAAGCAATAACACCGTCCTGTGTTAGAGACCGCAGTGCTTTGTTCTGTAGTCAGTATTAGAATATTTGAATCCCGGAACTTAATCAGTTGACATTTTTAATGCTAATAAACAGTTTGTGAACGATCAGTTGAGTTTAAATAGTGTTTGGACCCAGTTTGATTACTAAAATCTACTTTTACTGAGATAAAGATTCAGATCCCTTTAATAATATTCTACTATTACGACGTGAGGATGCCGAAGATCGGGCAAAGTGGAGAACCCTACCCTGCTGGACACCACACGGCAAAAAAAACACCTACATTTCCTATAGGTAATCTTCCTCACATTATGCCTTAAGGTAAACAAAACAGATACACAAGCTGTTTATCTGACACCGCACGTTGCAGAGGAATACATAACAGCTGATGAATATCAAATGCAGTGGATTAGGTATCGTAAGTACTTACAATCTGTTTACGCGCTGGCCGGCGCGAATGATGCTTGAGATGCGCTTGACTATGGATGGGCATTCTAGGTATTTTTTATAATAGTAAGTAGGTTACATTTACAAAATTTACTTGGATTCATATTAAGCTAATGTTAGACACGCTTTGTGGTACATAATAAATAAATAATAATCATCTTGGCTTTAATGTGCTCGAGAACGAGGGCCTGGGGTCCGACGTGGAGCGACTACCTTCTGACCTCCGTTACCCTGCTACCAGGGCAACCTGACAAATTGGATCATGGTTACAAATTTAGTTGCCTGAATTTGCAGGATTCATCACGATGTTTTCCCTCACCGTAAGAGCATCAGTTAGAATTCAAGTAATGTACATAACTCAGAAAACAGTCTTTGGTGCATGGCCGCTGCGGGATTCGAACCTACCCGGTACCTCTCGCTTACGAGTTGAATACTCAACCGCCCGGCTACTGACGCTCTTACGGTTTGTGGTACATATATTCGTGAATTGCCTGTACCAGGGATGGCGAACCAATGGCACGCATGCCACAGATGGCAAATATCCACGATGGTATTGCAAACATCCGTAGACTGAGGTGACTGCTTACCATCAAGCAGGCCGTAAGGTTATTTGCCACCTTAGTTGTATAAAAAGAGATGACATGCTGCAAAAATATCATGGCACGACACCCTATACTTTCAGTATTGTCCTCTTAGTACTGGCCTCTTTCCACTGCAGATTCAGGCACCTATTTCCCACATATCCCTGAGGCTTACGTATCACGTGACCAAACCAGCGCAGACGAGCCTCCTCGATCTTATCTGCGATATTCTTCACAGAGTCACTGTCGAAAACCCTCTGCAGGTCGAGAAATGCGTAATGCAACGGTTCATTCCTACTGCAATGGGACTCCTGGAGGACCCTGAGAGCAAAGACTGGATCCATAGTGCTGCAGCCCGGCCTGAAGCCGTATTGGCATTCCGACAAGAAAATTCAGTCTACTTCAATATGGATTTAAAATTTTATCGAAAAGAAAAGAGTTGAACTTATAAGAAGACTTGTTGTTGAACAAGATAAGTTGTATAATAAGACTTTCGGGCAATAATGACTCAAAATACTTATTTAGTTGTCTGAAAGCTGGCTTTTGCTATTGTGCTTAATTCAGAAATTAATAACGTTATAAATTCGCCAAAGAAACCTTTTACCCATACATCACTAAATCAAAATTGTTTATTGGTATGTCATGGTCATATTGTTAAGTACTTGATTTTATAAAATACGGCACGTTGGCCAATAAAGGTTCGCCATCCCTGGCTTATCCCTGGCTATATTAACGTCACGCACCTTTCGCATTTTCCAATTTTAACTTTTCATATTAACCATCCGGTTTAGAGCGTGGTCTGGACTATTCTCTGAATGTTTTTATAAGTTAGGTAAGCCTTTATCTGCCACCTCACTAGTGGTAAATCTTTAGTACTATGTACCTATACTAACTTTATGTGCTTACCGTTTCAAGATGTCGTCGATTATAATGTGAGAAAATGACTTCGATGTTTTTTTTTTAGAATTTAATTACTTTAAGATTACGTTAAGCTGCTTAAACAATTTTCATGGATTTTTGTACTAGGTGACCCTTGCACCAGAGCCTATACTGCCACATTCAACCCCGCTGTACATGTAGAAATACATGACGCATAGCAACGAGGAAATGAAGGGAAATTCATCCGACAAGAAATAGGTGGTCGCAACAGCCTATCGGAATCCCGGCCAAAGTTTACCTGGGCCTTGTTCCTGTAATGAAAAGGATGTAATGTCCAAGTTTCCCAGGGAAGCAGAACAATACTTTGTGGGGTAATTTATTACTCGCCCCTCTGTACATTATGAAAACTGCGGGGGAGGATTTAGAAACGATTTATAAGGGAGGGAAATAAGGTGAAGTTATTAATCATTGGAAGGTTTAACGACTTAAAGAGTTGCTGCCTTTACCGCTTTGCTTTGAAAGCACTTTGCTCCTCGCGTTTTCAAGTTGAGCGCTTCTTGGCTTTGTCGTTTGGGAGTTCAGCTGAAGGGGCTTTTTAATTTGTTTGTTTTTTTTGACCGGACTATGTACTCTCATAGAGATAAGTTCGCCATTGTACTCATTTTGTTTGATGTATCTAATTAAGTATGTATACAATAAAGAATATAATATATAGTATAGAACAAAGTCGCTTCCCGCCGTCTATATACGTATCCTTGCTATCTATGTATGTATATATATATGCTTCGTTCTTTTAAAATAAGCAAGGGATTTTAAAGCGGTTTTCAGCAACAGATAGAGTGATTCAAGAGGAAGTTTTATAAGCAAGAAAAAAGGTTGGGTAGATCTAAAGTGGTCCCCTAGTTAATGACGGAATGAAAAATATTTATTGACTCTGTCCTTTACATTTGATAAGAGTGGCTGGTTCTAGTAAGGCTACTGCCTGTGCACAGGATTACCCGCTTGTTTACATGTAGAGGTATTAATTACTTAAGCCAATTATCGGTAAAATTAAAAAAATTATAAATAAAAAAATATTCGTGGCCAAATTCACACAGCGCCATCTAGCCCTAAACTAAGGAAAGCTTGTGCTATGGGTGCTAGATAACTGATAAACTACTTAAAAAATGTTTAAACTAAACTACTAAAGAACTAGTACTATGGTTCACACCGGGGCATAATGCTGAGTGAGGTCCTTTTTACACAAATACAGCACCACAACGCATTATCAATTACACTTTGTGTTTGTGTCAATAAATGTTCTTTCTTTCTTTCTAGGGTTAAAAGTGGTATGTAAGTGTGTTTGTGTGTGTGAGAGAGTTAGCCTACAGGTGGTATCAGTTCTTCAGTGTCACTATATGAAAGATTACGCAGGTACTGGTCGAGTAAGTGTTTGCATTTGTATTTTGTGAGAGAATGAGCCTAAATGAAATTAATAGTTTTAAGCTAATAACTATAACACGTTAGTATAGATATTCTATGCTTTAACCCAAGGCGAGGTTGAGCTAGGTTTCCCGCTGGGGACCCGGAGAGTGGTTGAACAGTTAAAAGCCCCATGACGGTATTTATTTTTAACTTTAACTCATAACAAATACGAGCACCCATACTTAAACGATTTGTTTAGATAAATCAGGCCAAATTTCAATATACTTGAAAGCAATATTTTCTCTGGACGCAACTATGACCTTTTAGTAAATATAGGCGTATAAAATACCGCCTACTCATTCTCAAAACGACGATATTATTCAGCTATCGACCGCAAGATACATATCTAACAGAAACCAGATATAACCAGATACGACGGCGCACGCTTGCGGTCAAGCGCCGGGAATCGAACCTGCTACTCGTAACGTCTAATCGACATTTAACTATGCCTTGACTCTCTACGCGGTGAATTGGTTATTGCGGTTTCTGAGACGATTACTCAACTCAGATGCTGTTATGATCAGATGTGAGCTAGGATTTTCCTGCGACTTCGCTCGATGCCGATAGAGCTAGAAGGTAGCTAGCCCTCGTAATCTAGCTCTCCTCCTCATACGTTGGAGCCAAATTGGTCCAGAACTGTGCGGTTCCAAAGGAACTTTCTTCCACACACACTAATAGTCCAAGATCCCAGAGCGATCAGACATAACTTATTTTCACATGGATGAAACCTTAGGTTCTCAGTAGCGTCTCGTGTACTTTACATACCTGCGTGTTTGTGGAGCTTGCCCTGTGACACCTGGGCAGGTACCAGGTGAGAAAGGTAACTAAAAATAAGAGTTATTTAACTTAAATTTGTATGGCTGATTTTTATATATACTTTGTAGAACATTATTCTGAACTAGTATCATAGGTCTCAGACACTTTTCATGGGCCAGAACTTTTGACAGACGCTATAAAATTATCATGATTGGATGAATGATGAAAATTCCAATGATTGTGTCGATGATTAGGATGATTACAAAATAAACAAATACTTGCTGCAATTAATCATAGGGCGTAAAATCGGGAGAGATACCTCCACAGGGATGAAGGAATTTCGACAAAGGTCTTCACAAATGTGGGGGAAGCTCAAGTCCTGCCCGCGGACTATTGTGAGCTATTTATGTCATTTGTGCCTATCCTATACCTGGCATGACCCGTGTCTCTGCGAAACTGGAGCGGATCTGTTAAGGGTTTGTTTTAGCGATCCTAGGAGGGCTCATCATCATATCAGTTGAAATACGCCTGCTGTTGGGCGTAGGCCCCCCCAGACATCTCCACAAATGCCGGTTCTGTGCCATCTGCATCCAGATGATTCCTGCGACCTAGGAGTGCTAGATCTACCTTTTCTACGTCCCATTGGGATCAATACGAGGAGAAAAACGAGAGCAGTCGATAGTCAAGGCAATAGAAAGTTGAAATAAAATAATGTTAGTCCTTGTGCTCTCCGCCCCATCTGTGCCAAGGGTCCGCCTTGACCATGATCCAGGATTTGGCAGATCAGGTAATTACAGTGGGTCGACTGTCATCTGACTTTCGTCACCCTGTTAACAGGGGACCAGACCAGATTGGATCATGGTTACACCATTCAATAGTCAGTCGTCTGAATGTGCAGATTTCATCACGATGTTTTCCCTCCCGTTAGAGCAGAGCATCTGTTATTGTTCAACTAATGAACATAACTCAAAAAGTCATTGTTACATGGCGGCACTGGGGCCCGAACTCGGTATCGCTCGTTTACGAATCGGACCCCGTAACCATTAGGCCATCGACAGTAGAAAGCTGCAATATTCTCCAATAATGATGTATATCATTTCGAAACACCGCATAATCGCATGCCGTTTATCATTCTTATATCAGCGAACTGTTACAGTCCAATTAATCATAATTGCTGGTGTTGCGGCGGAGTGCTCCGGGGACGCTGCGCGCGCGCTCTAGGGGTGCGCGGTGCTGGTCGATGTCGATTAAATTTACCTATATTTTTAACCCACGGGATATCCCGCTGTGCCCAATCTCTCATAAACGGCACACAAGGTTCTGTAGTTTGACACCATGTCACTTTTTTCAATGTTTTTGAATGCAATGTCGTAGGTAAGACAAGTAGGAAAATCTACTGTGTCTTTTACCACACTGCATTTTTCTCCATTTTACAAGAGTCTGTTTATAGAAAACTGCGATTGCTTTCATTTTTAATTATGTACGATACTCACAGAATAGAGTTTAAAAACTATTATTTTATACCTTTTATACTTTATTAATTGAAAATTCAATTGTTTTAATTTTTTTGTTGTTAAGGCAAAAGTGCTAATTTAGGCAACTGTGTAGGCTTTAAAAAGCTTAAAAACTTTAAATTTATAAAGCTAGCAAGAGATTATAATAATAATTACGCTTTATTTTTCCCCTGATTCCCCTGATTCCCCTGGTCACAAAAATGTAAATTGCTATATCTTCGGAACCTGTCGAGCAAAAGTCATGCCTATTCGATAAATATGTTTATAATTTAGTTAAAATTTATGTTGAATTGTTACTTATAATAATCTAATAAAATAAATTTCGCCACGGGAATTAAGTAATACGCCGATTCTCAAGATTCACCCTTAACGTGTGATACTTAACAAAAACACTGAAATTTAAAAAAAAATATACCCGATATAAATTTTTTAACAAAAATATAAAAAAAACCATGCCCCTCCCGATAACAATCCATCGAATTCGTTATCGATTTTATTTATTTTATTTTATTTTATTTATTTGGAAGATCAACAGCTTACAATATTATCGATATTTCATCGATACCGCACCACCCTACCACGCAGCTTTCTTCGGCCGGCGCCGGCGCCACTCGGTGATTAGAAAGGCGCCCCCCGCCCCCCGCCCCGCGGTCGACCCGCTCTCCCGCTACTGGTTTTGACTGCGATGAAAAACACACGCTTAATCGACCGCGAAAGGTATCGGTGTTAATGCCTTTAACGATCAATTAGTTTTATTACTTGGAGGTTTTTCGGATGTGTCGTAAAAGAAGGTTGATATTATTTTATAATTATTGAGAAACAAAATAACGTTGGTTTTAGTTACTTAATTGTGTTGGTTCTTTTCATCGAGGTTCCTAGAGAGATTGTGCCTCAAAGCATGAAGCTATTAGGTATATGTTAATGGCCGTGAAGTGTCTGATAACTTGTTATTTTTTGAGTTCAATTCACAACCGCCTGCTGGTAAAGTTCTCCGTCAGTAAGCGCCAATGCACTCGGTCCTCGGCTTGACAAACCCAGCCTGTGCCTTAGATTCACAGATTGTCGCTCTATGTTACCAGAGGATCCTAACTGTGGACAGACCATATGTTTCAATTCCTATGGCGATGACAGGCTATGAGCGTGTCGATTACTCAACTACCTCCAACCCTGACAGTTTACCACTTATTTCCACTTCATATTGCTAATTCTAGAAGCTATCGCAAACTATCAAGGTATCTACGCGTCCTGGTTTCATATACTCAGAAGACGCCTTGAGCAAAAAACCATTATTTGTCTACTAATTTGCTTTGTCTCCCCTAATTAAATTCCAGTTTATATTGTATCCTCTTAGTAATGACAATAAAAATATGTAAACATTCCCATCCCATATGCCCTTAAAATCCAAGAAAACATCGAAAACAATCGCAACTCCCATCCCGACAACTTCAGAAAACACAATTTGTATTTATAAATACAGGCGACTCGAACGCGATTCCTCTCAAAGGCTTGCGAAGAAAGATTTCTCCAGTAAATATGTCATAGGTATTCCTGTTACGTGATATGGTGTCTATGGCACCCATTCAATATTCATGGGTACCGTGTGTGGGAAAGTGCTGTGGGAATAAACAGCTGTCTCCTAGAGAGGCACTTAAAAGTTCACTCTATTCCAAGTTTGGGAGACAACTTCCTTTCGGCGTACAAATTATACGCACGATTAGGGCAACAGCAAGCTAAAGCGATTGCGATCATGGGTTGTTGTGTTCCCTTGTGATGGAGTTATTAAACGGGTGTGTCCTTACTTGGAGTAGGGATTGAGTCTCCATCGTTACGTAACTTGTTAATACGGTGAGGCGCGAATGAGTAGGCTTCATCTTTACCGTGTGGCACGATCAAATTCGTGGCAAAACCAAATTCTATTAAGAATTTTATATGTCTTAATAACAGAGAAAGTCGAGAGCAAAAGGTAGTTTTAATGTATTTCTCAAATAGGTACCTATATGGTAACGCAGTCAGCTTTCTGGGCACCATTCCGGGGGCAGCGATGTGGATGACTTTCTTTTTTTAATGTTTAGTGTTAGTGCTTGTTTTAGTTACTTTCTTATGGCCTCTGTAAATATTTTGTTTCTACCTAAATAAATAGTGATTTCTAAATTAATAATTAAAAAATTGACATACGATATGAAGAGAATATTATTGAGATTTTTAATTAAGATTTGGTTGAAACTTTGACTAATTCAACTGAGTTATTTTATTGAAAACAATAATGTTTATAACAAAAATTATGTTTGTATGGGAAATATTGAAGTATATGAGTACTGCTTGCCTATAATTTTCTGTATGTAGAAAATAACGAACATACGGAAGACAAGACAGGCCTTTCACAGGTCGATAGCTTTATTATTGAGTGACAGTAACGAGTTATGGAGAAACCAATACTATGACTGGCTATGGCTGTATTAGTTTTGATTAAGTCAATCAATATGCGTAGGCCTCAGAAATTGCCTTATAAAGGTGACAGACCTTGCGTACCTATCTCTGTTTGTAATTATCGTATATCAAGTTTCTTGGTTATATACTGGAATAATATACCTAGCTTTTGTTTCTTACGTGACATTAATTGTCTTTAATCTAATAAATACCGTGTGCCTGATTTTTTTATTTAATACCTAATCAAAATGTTTGTTAAATAACATATTTTGATTAATGAAGGAATAATTAAAAAGTATGATGTAGGGCCCAAGTTATATCACTCCTATATAAAGCTATGTAGGAGTGATATAACTTGTATATAACAGTACCTATTGTAATAGTTTAACGCCCGTAGTTACGATATATGTAGTACCTACATTTAGGTGCACAATGTTCAGAGCGCCCGTGTCATTGCCTTATAATAAAATGTTTTGAAAGAGGTAGATAATATAGACTACAAACTATTTTTAGATTAAACTACTGAATAGAAGCTTTTCAAAACTACGTGTGGCACTCGGGGACTGCCGCGGTAAAGCTATTGCATAGCATTTTTTATCAACTTATGCAATTATAATTATTTATTTATTTTATTTATGCAGTATTTTTATTATTTATTTTATTTTTGCTATGTATTTCTTGTGTACAATAAACTGTTAAATAAAATAAATAAATAAAAATAATTTTTTTTTTCTTTGATGTTAATTCAAGCTTTTTCTTTGATATTCATTCAAGTTACACTTTTTGAGCGTGGTGAACTGGTGACCGATAAGAAAACAAATTTATTTCTTTGATTGAATAAATGAGAAGTTAATATTGTTTAAAATATTTTTATTATCCTACAATACATGTAGGTTATTCAGGAATTTTTATCTCACAAACAGCTGCTTACGTATTCGTCCGATTTCGGAGCAGCTCGGCTCGATCCGTGCGAGCTTCGTACAGTCGTACCATATACATACACGTTCAGGTTCAACTAGTCGCAGGTTCGAGCTCACTCGTGGACGCGGCCAAAAAGCACGCTGTCTCACCTAATAGAGATAGAATCAGTTATGAGCAGTTAGTGTGTCGCACGCACACAAACACCGTGCCGAAGTCTGCCGAACTGAAACGACGTTAGACGATGCACGGCTTTCAACGCCGCACCGCTGCCGCTGTGCCGGTCGGAGTGGGGGGTGTTAGGTTTATTTTCGTTACGGAATTTCTTGATTCGGCCGCCGCGCTCAAAGCCCGCGATAAAAGCTATGCAATAGCTTAATAATTCCTTCATTTATTCCATTTATTCCCAAATTGACATCTTTCCATTTCGGCATTTATGAATTCGATCTTAAATACGTTGGTAGGTATTAGTCCGTATGAGGTTGTCCGCTGCGTTGAGCGGAAGCCCGGCGCGCTATTGTTTAGTACATGGAGCGCGCGACTGAATACCTTAAACGCCAGCAATGCAACGCCTGCGCGGATGCCGCTCAACGCAGCGCCCTAAAATCGAATTCATTTCACATACACTCTTCTAGAATAGTAGATACGCTTCATACACTCCTCTTATAACATCTAACAAACCATCCGCCCTTCGCCCAAATCCATTCGAAATCTCCACCGCGCCACCCGTCACTTCGAGTACACGCGACGTCACCGAATGTTACCCGCCGAGTTATAAAATCCGCACACATTATTGCGGCCGAGTATCCGACACGTGTTTTGTAATTGGTTTAGTAATTTCAGTGGCAGCGAGGAAACGAGGGCAGGGCCCCGTATAATTTTCCAATTTTCTCCCACACACAGGGTGTGGCTGTTGGAAGTCTAATGTAATTCTCTGTGTGTATCAGCTGGCTTCCTGATGAGTGTGTAGTTTTTGCACTCACTCATCGGAGCTTTGATTGGTACTAGCTTTTGAGTGCCTGCGGCGGCGTAAAAGTCGGTAGTTTCGCCACGGTAGTCGGGAACCCAATTAGATTTCGGAATCTTGGTGTCAAAATCCTGGTTGTCTTGCCTTGACCATTACCCAGGACTTGGCAGATCAGGTAGTTACAATAGAGTGATAGCCTATTGTAATCTGAGCAGATTGCGTCATGGTTAAGCATTCAGTCGTTGTCTCTCACCGTTAAAGGATCGGTTAGCGTTAAACTAATGTACGTAATACAGAAAAGGTCTTTGGTACAATGGTGGCACTGGGGATCGAACCTGATAATTTACTTACGTACGCGTCCGATGCACTATTAGCCATTAAGCCACGGACGTTCTATGCTTCGGGGTCTATGTGTTATACTGGAATACGAGGGCGGTGTCCGGCTGAGTAGAATTGCAACCTCCTCGACTATGGGTCTTGTAAAAGGCGACTAAAAGTCGTGTAAAAGGCGCCTAAAAGTCGTGTGAAAGGCGACTAAAAATCTTTTAAAAGGCGCGTAAAAGTCTTGTAAAAGCGACTAAAAATCTTTTAAAAAGCCACTAAAAGCAACTAAAGCCGTTTGTTAGAGACAGACCGGCTAAGACCTCCGTAGAACTGAAAATGGGCAACAGCGTTTTCACTTGCTTTAAAAACTGCGACCTCAACAGATAGATTAACTCGTTACTGCACACAAAATTACAAGAAAGAAAATTGATTTTCAATAATTGTGGGCAAAAACCTTAACGCGACAAGCGATCTATTCAAGGTAACCAACAGCATTTATATCACTCAAAAGTGAGAGCCACACTGAAAGAAAAAGCCCCTAGTAACATGCCTTTTCTTTCCTGAAGACCTTCAAAACAAAGGACATGGTTGCCTTGACAATCTTGTACATTTTGTGAAATAATTTTGGTTCATTTGAGTTTTATCGTATGACATACTTGCCTGTTTTGACGGCTGAGTGGTTCAGTTGGTTGCCACGCAGAGGTCCCAGGTTCCATTCCCGGCCGGGCAGAAATTGTAATTATGAATTTTAATTTCTGTTACGTGTCTTGGGTGTTATACATATGTATTTGAAAATATATAAGTAGTTTAACTTCCATAACACAAACTTTGCGTACTTTGGGGCTAGATGGTTATTTTTTTAATTGAACTGTTTTATATCCGAGCAGCGTTTTCCATTGCTATATTTATAACACTGCGATCTCCAACACGCCTGCCAAGCGCGGAGATTATGGCAAAAACCTCCCTATTCGTGAGAGAGGCCCTAAGTCCTGCAGTGGGCTGTTGTGGGCTGTGATAATGAGGATAGACTGGCCACTGGCTATTTTGTAGCAATTAAGATTTTACTTACTTACTTATTGAAACCAACAGTCACGCTACCGTAATTTTTTTAATATTCAATGGTATTCCCAATCAGCCTGTACATATAAACTGCTCACACCGAACCAGTTCTAACTGGTTACCTTAATTTGATCTCGTAGTTTCTAAATGTGCGTAATTAAGAGGTTCGGCGAGTTAGCGACAGCTGTGTTTAGTTTCATTTTATCACAGACTCACAGCACTGACTGCGTAATCTGCGCCTACCCTTATATAGTATATAATGAGATTTACACGTCTGACTATTTGTAATATATACGCTATCACCTCCTAAATCACATTTTAAAAACTTGTTACGACGGATCTCGTTTCCTCGCGAGTCCTAAGTTTATTGAAAACGGCCATTTCAGTCCAGTTAAGATTGCACTAAACTTTAACCTCCGTATTAATAAATGTAGCGTAACTTTACACCTAGGATTAGCAATAGAAACTTGTATGGCTATTCCTACCTGTCAAGTTATGCCATGTTTATGAATAGGGCCGTTAGAGACGCCTAAGTTGATTGCAGGTATTCCCAACAAGAAAAACATTGCACAACCTTACCAACCTTAGGTAACTTAACTTACTAAGTCACTCAGCTTTATAGCACCTATTTTGTGACAACATTTTAAGGTGACAACTTAAGCGCCACCATGGCTAAGTTTAGTGCGTTACTCTTTCCCATTTAGAAATTATTATTTTTACGCTAATCTCGAGAATACACTGCTTTGTAGAGACATTTAAATGTTTTAATGTCTTTCACACTCTAATCACATTTTCATTTTACAAATTCACTCATAAAAAGCCATAAAAAGTAAAACATTATACGTCTGACTCCTAAAGTGTTTTAAGGGTTTCATATTATAAGTACTGTGGCATGTAACTTTTTAAAAGCTCATTAAAAAGTATCCTTAAATTCTTGGCACCCCCGTTCCCATTCATACAGCATAAAAGCGCTGGGGAGCTTTTGATATTACAGGGAAAGCTTGAACTTTTTCACTTTCCCGAGAGCTTTCCCACCCTCGCGGAAGCTTAGAATAGGGCTGTGTAATAAATAAGTACTCGTACTCCGTTGGATCGTTACAGATGCGCGTACCTCGTGAATAATTGTGATTTTCATCTTTTGCAAGTTAAGTTGATGCTCGTTGCCATCCGCTATTTACCCTAAATGTTCCATACTTTTCATTTTACTGAACAATAATTTACAAAAAAACAATAATGAAACCTAAAACTAAAACCTAATTATACTTATTTCTTATGAAAATAAGATTCGTGACCCCGAGTAACCTTAATTTTCGGTTCTTAACTCTCCCACAAATATTAACTCGGATCAATAAAGAGGTATATTAGGGGGTACCTATGTGAAAAACCGAAACCCAGTTATGCCACAACAATTTCAAGGTCATACCTATTTGTTTTCTCCAGTTTTTAATTCAGACTGTGACTTCCAGCTCTACCTACAACTCTCTTCGTGCGAACCCAAGTTCACAGCGAACAAGACACCTGCCTTCTAATTGGGACAGCCGTAAAATTTAAGCGAACGATGACGAGCCAGCAAAAAGCCGCCCATATTTAATTTCAGCCAGTCGCCTTTTCATTTGAGGAACTAAATTCGGAGTAAAATTTACGCTCGTCGTATGCCGATTAAAACTCCGCGGCGGATATAGCAGGGATTAAACTTCGACGGTAGTGGAGGGTCTGCGCAGACGGGCGGCCCTGGCGCGGTGGTTATCAGGCCTGGGGTCTAGCTAAGATGCCATATTCTACGAAGTAACAAATGTGCAAACATGCGGACCCTGGGCCCTCGCGTACCGCACGGGGGCGCAACCGGAATATAACACCAAGATAATGATAACGTACAAATATGCAAACAGCCCACCTGATGGTATGCGGTAGCTATCGCTCAAGACATCTACGATTCATGCATTTAGGTTGCAGGCAACAAAAATGTGGAACCGTAAAAATGTGGAACCATATAAAACGCGAACTAGCACTGATATCGAACAAAGGTCTACCACTGATTTATGGCGAGACACGGTCCGTCTGCTGCTCGAGGACGGTGCTGAGAGAGGGAGACCGGGGTAAAGAAAGTCCTCTTAAAAATCTCCTGAAAATCATGCTGCGTACGTGGATACCAAACATGCCACCAGACGAGCAGTAACCAGAGCCACGCGAGACCATTTACCTGGTACTTTCGTACAATAAGGAACTATTGGAAAAGCACAGAAACTCAGCCTCTACCTATATCCAGCCTCGCTCCACCTTTCCAATATCGAAAAAACCCGTGCTGCAGATAGCTGTTTTGGGAATGCCGGCAATAAGTAAAATGCCCTGGATCCATACAACAAATTTTGTACCTCCAGTCCAAAACCACATTCATCATCTCAGCCGCAGGGTGCTTACGGTGCTTGGGCATAGACCCCTATGTCTTACATCGATAGACTTTGTGCCTTATGCATCCATCGGCTCCCTACGACAAGGAAGTCAGTCCATCGACTACTGGTACACGGTCGCCACTCGAGAACTTTTGCCCCATCAGCCAACGAATTGATGTATTTAGCCTTGGTTTTTTACCACTTCTTTTCACCACAGTTTTACAGAACCTAACAATAATATGCTGTCACCGGACGCCAATCGGCACCCAAGACTATTCAACCAGTCTCAAGGAACCTGGATGGGTGACCGTTTCGTGCTTTGAGGCTAGTCAAACGGGCTCGCCACTCATAAGGTGTGCCTCCTAATACTGTTGGCGAAGCGAGGTTTCCAAGATCATCCTGGGTTGCTGCAGCCGGGGAGTTTTGCTGTGCTCTGCAAACTTAAAAACCCCAATCTCGCCAGCCAGTCTGCCCGCCCCGCAGCTAAAACAAACAGGTAATCACAGAAGCAACTTCGGCAATGAATTACATCAAGCCCCGCACCCCGCGCCCCGCGACACGGCGCGATCACGTGACGCGCCGACATTACGCCCGGTGCCGCGATGTGTTCCGAAGTATTCCGAGCTAGTGTGGTGTGATGGGGAATATTTAATGGGGGAACAGTTAATGGGAGAACAGTTAATGGAACTGGGACGGTGTGGCTTTGTATATGTGTTATGGGTGTTGGGTTGGTGGTGAACGATGGGACCGTATGGAATTTATTTTTGTAAGCCAGGTTGGTGACGGATTCGTCTGGATCTACCTGGTGATGCGGCTGAAGGTGGAGCATGACTGTCTAGAAACAGACAATGCACTCGCTCAAGAATCTTTACCTTTAAAAGTTGTAACTGTTTAGTAAATAGTAGCCCTGTGGTGACGGCAGATTAGAATTTGCGAAATAGTTGTCACCAACCCCTATATTCTTTATGACTTAGGGACTATATTCAAATGAGAACAACCAACCTTTTCAACTGCGATCTTCAACCCGCCTGCCAAGCGCGGAGATTATGGCAGAACCACTCGTGTGATTCTCCACTCATATGGAGAAAGCTCATAGTCCAGCAGTGGACGGGCGGATGATGATATACATATTTAGTAAAAACAATAGTTATGGTCTTTTGTAAGAGCGTCGGTAGTAAGGCGGTTGAGTATCCAACTCGGAAGCGAGAGGTACTCGTAAGCGGGTTCGAATCCCGCTGCAGCCATGTACCAATGACTTTTCTGAGTTATGTACATTAGTTAAATACTAACCGATGTTCTTACGGTGAGGGAAAACATCGTGATGAAACCTGCAAATTCAGGCAACTGAATTTGTAATCATGATTAAATCTGGTCAGGTTCCCCTGGTAGCAGGATCACGGAAGTCAGATGGTAGTTGTTCCACAGTAATTACCTGATCGTCAAATCCTGGATCATGGTCAAGGCGGACCCCGGACCCTCGTTCTCGAGAGCACAACCAGGACATTAACGCCAAGATGATTATTATAATAGTTTTAACGAATAAGCTACGCATCACCCACAATCAACTCCTACATAAATCTGTTCATTAATTTGCCTTTTACATTATCGCACCGTGGAACCAAAATTGTCGAATGGCACGGTTGCAGAGAAACTTTCTGCAATGTACATTCAGTTGTAGAATGGAATCCCAGAAGAGGTTTTCCAAACATAAGTACGACCTGAATTTCTTCAAGAAAAGTGTGAAAATGTTATAGGGATCGGCAACATATATTCATACATACAAATGTTTCATCATATCATGAAGCGGCCGTGCGTTTAAGCTGTTGATATCATAAAACGCTGATTATTCATTGATCTGGCCAGAGCATATCAATTTTTTGCTGGCCATTTCATGAATCGGCTACATCATGAAGTAATAAATTCTACGATCTGGCTACGACACATACATAATGTCACGTTTTTTTCCCGTAGTGATTGACAGAAACTACATCGTTCCACACAACATTCATTCATTAACCTTTTCACACCAACATGCTCATCTCTTTTTCGTTAATCTCATCTCATTCATCCTGTTTACGTGCCCAAACCACCTCAGCATTCCTTTCTCCTTTGGCGCATACTGTAATGCTACTGTAATTGGAACTACTTACCACAAGACGGGCATGCATTGTATTCTGCAAAAATACAGAGCCAGTTAACAGCTCCAACAATGCACGCGCTAGCTGCTCGACTGAACTTTTGTCTGTGAATTATTGAAGCACATTTGTTCGCACCGATTCTGAGCAAGTGAAATATTTAAAAAGTTGCAAACTCCATACTCGCCAATCCAGCGAGTCTTGCAAGCGGCTATTTTTAATACTCAACGAAAAACAGGGGTGTTGTTAGTTTGACGTGTGTAAACACGAAATTGATACATGGGCAAAGGCCCATTATTCATTCTCATCGAACTCTTAGCCCTAATAGGACACTGCTATTCTTATGTTTAGTGAAAACGGGGATGAGTTTTGTACTGAGTTTGCAAGCACATACTAAAAGACAAAATTAAAAAAGAAACACGAGGAACTTGCTAAGCTGCAGCGCCTCGAGCATCAGCGTAGGTTTGCGCGTCTGTTGATCTTATGTCGATCGTCTGGCGGTTAAATGCCTGACTAATCTAATAAAAAAACAGTTCATCCCGATCGTAAGTAAGTGCACTTACAATTTTTTTGTCACAGCTTATTAGCACGTAGTGATACTTTGGAAACCGATATGGTGAAAACCCTTATTTTCTTGTTGCTGCAATCTGTGACTGTAAATTCCGACCGATACACAGCCATGTTACGAGATTTTTTCTTTCCACAATTGCAAGATTTGAAGGCTATAATCGTGCAACATGGTTTCAACAAGATGGCGCGACATGCCATACATCTGATGCCTCAATAGCAGTCGTAAACGAGTTGTTTGCAAGAAAACTCGTATCGCGCTGAGGTGAGATTGCGTGGCCGCCCAGAAGCCCAGATTTGACACCATTAGACTTTTTTTCTGTATCTCTTCGTGTATCCCCATACATGAAGAGTCGAGTTTACTGCAATAATCCAACCACGATTGCCCAGTTGAAGATCAAAATCCAAGAAGAAATGGCTGCTATTCCACGCGCAATGTGCCATCGAGTTTTTAAAAATCTGAGGTACAGATTTGAGGAGTGTTTGCAGCACGATGGTGCACATCTAGAAGAGGTAATTTAAAAAAAAAAAACGTTTTTCTATTTTTATTTTAATAAAGATTCGTTTGTGTACTATTTTCTCCTTTTTTTTTATGAATTTTTCAAATCCATCCAACTTTCTGGCCCACCCAGTATTTTGCGTAGTAGCACGCTAGGCCCGCTGACAACGGCAGAAACTCTGAGCACTCCATTTTAAAAGTTAATCATGCCTGCTGAGGTATTTTATAGGCGTAGGACGCAAAGGTATTAGCAATGTTAGAAACATTCTGCATGAAAAATAGGAGGATTCTGCATGTGAGGTGTAAGAAAATATTTTTATTGTTATTATTTATGTAGCCAACGGATTATTTATGTAGCCGATGATGATCCGCGTTGTTTTTAAGATAAAATTATTGTTAGCTTTTATTTATGTCATCATAAGCAACCATCAGGTCCTCCGGTGGGCCAGGGTAATTTGTGTTAGGGCATTCCTATAGTATCTGCCACATCGACTTTTGGGGGACAGCAGGTACAATAATGGGTTCACCCCATCCACACCGGTGTTTGTAGGAGGCGCAATCACCGCGTAGGAGGTCCTTAACAGGTTTACAGTCCCAAACTCCTATTTTCCCTCCATTCTGCAGCATGAGCATCGCGTTCCATTTTTCCCTACCCTCCTCCTCCCTTCCACCTTCCACCTCATCAGCATTCCCGTCGCACGAACACTACTAGAGCCGTATCGGTTATGAGGAAGATATCTGGAGGCGAATCGACACGCGTCAACTTGCACTCGCAGTTCAGGAGAAGCCCCTAATGTGTGTTTGTTTATGGGCGCTGAAAGGGTGCTGGGGGAGCGAGCGTTGGGTTGTGGTTCGGAGTTGCTTAGTAAGTTATGTAGATATAATTCAGGAGCATAAGTGCATTACCACCTTAAGAATCATATTACTGTGCAGAGTCTTAGTAGGCTGGAAAATGGGCTGCAGCGTTTTCCATTGTCATACTTATAACACTGCGATCTCCAACCCGCCTGCCTAGCGTGGAGATTATGGCAATAACTTCCCCTTTCGTGGGAGAGGCCTTTAAGTCCTGCAGTGGACTGTTATTGGCCGTGATGATGATGGTAAATGGGTGTTTATAGCATCACGTCACACGCCTTCGTTTACACCAACTACCGTGTTGACTTCCGAAGCTCGCTCAATACAATGACAACAATCAGACAATTACAATTGAAATGAAATCCGCAGCACCTGGCTGAGTGGAGTGGCGATGGAATAACGCACGATTTTGACCACACTTTAATTCAATAGACAAGCCTACACCTATCTCAAAATCCGGAAACGCATTCGCGGCTGTATTCATGGACGATTGTGAACATTTATCAAAATTTTAAAATATACATAGACATAGACAGCACTTTATTCGGTTCCACATTACATCCTTAACCTAAGGTGAGTACAGTAAATTATTATTATGATGAAATTAAAATTACGTAAGACCAGCCAGTGATGTAACGGAAACCGAAATGGACCAGTCTCAGCATAATGCTGTGAGGGCTCATGGCTGTCACAGCGCTGGTTTTCAGAAAAGCCCATGCATCCCACGCGCGTTACGCGAACGGTTAAAGAAAGATACAAACAATAATGCAAATATTTAATACATATTATAATTACACTAATAAATATATACCTACATACTTGATATAATAAATATAATAAAATCGAGTTTTGTCATTGTGATTTCAACCATATTATACTTATATTTTATATGTATTAAGCGCTGTAAAACTGTGAAACGAACTAATAAATACATAAATTTACCATCAGGTGGCCCGCTTGCCTGTTCGCCTGCCGATTGACACAAAACACCCTCAACACTGCCTCCAACTCTCCAACAGCACCAGCCCCAAGCCACGGGCACATTAGGTCGTCACGTAGAGTATTGCGCTACGTGTGCTGTCGCCGACGTGCCCGAAGGCAAATGGCCTGTTTTTTAGTTCCCCGTGACGTGACGACGCCTGAGTTATGGCTCGAGAATTGAGCTCGGGCGCTGATGAGATCGGCGCATGTAGAGCAAGGTGATGTGGTGATACGGTAGAGTAAACTTTGTGGGCACAGATCGGTAATTTACGGTAAAGTATAGGCAAAAAGCGGCGACATAAGCACTGAGTTTCAGCCCGTAGGCGAACACTGAGAAAAACTCTGACTTCTGTGGTGCGAAAAGCACTGAGTAGCAAAAGAGAATTTTAGGACTTATTAACATAAAGAGCGTGGGCAGATTAAAAAAAATACGCCTGATTTTTTTACGACATATGGAGGTTCCTAGTTTTACACTTTTTTGTTTTTGTTATGTATTTTATGTTATTGTAACGTCTAACGTAGGTACATTTTAATTTGTCTTCCTGCTTCCTGATTTGTGTGTTGAAGGATTTCTCAGCAATCGTTTCCTTCCTCATCGATATCGTGTCAATAACAAGACACCGTCTATGATTAAATACACAATTTTATTAAAACAAACTGCAGAATAACCGGTTTCTATGGTCTCGTTAGAGGCGGGCAATGGCGACGCCCCTGGTGTTGCTGTTGTCCTTAGGCGTAGGTGACCACTTTCCATCAGGAGGCCCGCTTGCCTCTTGCCATGCCATGTCATCGCCATCGTAGACAACCTAAATTAGTCCACTGCTGGGCATAGGCCTCCCAAGAGCAGTATGCCAGCCATTACCGTGTGGGCGTCCTTAATTGCTAAAACTGTTCCCCGCCACCTCTGACACTATGGATTAAGCACTTCCCGGAAACGGGAAAGCACCTAGCAATCATAAACGACTAGCCATACGGCCGTTTCAACTTTAACGACTTCGTCTCCAATTCCCCCAGTTTCCCCGATTCCCCTGCCTACAGTGTTATAGACACGCCCCGGTGACGGCGTCGCTGTTTTTGACAAGTAAATGACATTTCAAAATGGCAACACATAGTTCCAATATCAGCCACTGTAACAGATAACTTTGTGGCACATTACACCTGCGCGTTGACAATTAAAAAGCAACCATAGGATAAGCTTTGAGAGGACAGGCGAAGGCAGTAAAACTTTTACAGCCAGCCACAAACTCGCACTTGGGCGAGTTGGGCGAACGGGCGTCGACGATTTATATCAGTTACCTTTCCATTGACTCCACTTTGTGAGGTCTCCTTCCTATTTTATTGCTTTGTGCCACGGTGCGTGCCGTACGTGATGTGTTTGCATTAGTTGTGAAGACTATAAAAAATTTTAATTATTAAGCAATGGGCTTTGAATACAACTTTTCACAGAGCGAGACTAGTGACAGTCACAGTACCTTCTAGTAACTTTTTAACTATTCAGTGACAAAAGAACAGATAGCCCACCTGACGGCGGTAAATGTCGCCCATAACATCTACGACTGCAGAACCGCAGGTGTGTTGTTATTGCGAGCGGGGACTAAGATGGTGCCTGTAATTGCGCTGGCTACCTTATCCGTATAACTGAAACAGCAATGCGATCATTGTTGCTGGGCGGTAGAAATAGATAAGGCGGTGGAACTAACCTCAGCGGAATCCTCGGGCTTGACAGAGTTCTCAATCATTAAATAACGGATGGGTTGGAGTCTCATGATTATTAGCATGAGGCATTTCATCTTAGTCCTCACAGTTGTCACTGTTCTGCCTTTCTGCACTTTTTGTTGCCTGCAACGTAAATGCATGAATCGTTGACGGCGACAGTTACCGCTTACCACCAGGTCGGCTGTCTGCTCGTTTGTCAGTGCGTACCATAAAAAAGCTAAATACCAATACAAAGAAGGTATTGTTTGTTGAACGCCTAATGCTCTTAATGATGGTACTTTATCACTGCTTAATTAGATTTTTCAAAAATACAACAATATTTACTGTCATTTCCATGATATAGAAGTCTTTGGTCATTTCATAGATTTTATGGACGATAACTGCCTATTTCCATACAATACAATACAATACAATACAAAACTCTTTATTGCACACCAGAGGACACAAGTACAGATACAAAAAAATATGCTAGGTAGTACAAAGGGCGGTCTTACCACTAATGTGATCTCTTCCAGACAACCTTGGTATGGAGAGAAACACAGGATTATGACAGCAGACTGGTAGTGCACACAAAAGCAACACTCACAACAACAACAATAATAAAAATAAATTAAAAAATACCCACACTTCCACAATAAAATACCCACAGATCTATAAAAATCAGAGAAAATCCCAGAATCACAGCACTCACAATGACCCTACTACAGACATTAAATAATGCTGCTTTACTTTATTTTTAAATGTGTGCAGTGATTCCGCACATCTAATGTCGCGGGGCAACGCGTTCCAGAGTCTAGCCGCCTGCACCGCAAACGATTTATGGTAAAAGTCCGTTGCATGGGCAGGCATCTCCAGCATCCTATCACGACATGAGCGCAAAGAGCGGCTCTGCGTGTCGGATTTGAACGTAAAGAGACCGCTGAGATACTCCATCAGGAAGAAAGTATATAATAACTGCCTTTTTAATGCTATAGCTGTTAAAACCAAGATTCAAGAAAAAAGTAAAGTATTAACGTCAAATAAAAGGTTCTGCTAACGTACAATAAACCCACCAGCCCAGCAAGAAAATAAAATCTTTACTATTTATAAGCAGGAAAAATTTTTATGAGTTGATCTACCGAGCGCGAGGTTCGCCTTGACCATGACCCAGGATTTGTAAGATCAGGTAACTACAATGGAGCGACTGCCATCTGACCTCCGTGACTCTGTTACCAGGGGAACCAGTCGCTTGAATGTGCAGATTTCATAACGATCTTTTCTCTTACGGTAAGAGCATCGTCTAATATTAAACGAATGTACATAACTCAGAAAAGAGTCATTGGTACATGACCGCAGGATTCGAACCCGGTATCGAGTACGAGTCAGATACCCTACCCGCTCGGCCACCGACGCTTCTATCCCCACCACAAAACCTTATCGAAATCAGTTATTTTATTACTTACAATCTTTACTCGTCTCCTTTATCACCCACTAAAATAAAAGCGTTATTCTTCGCTTAACATACCAATAACATAGCCACATAGCTAGCCACACTTGGAAAGGCTTCGAAAATCCGGGCCGCGTTACTGGTGATGTAAATCGGTAGCTAAGCATGCCCTGAAGGCCCGTAATATCCGTGATCCAGATCCCTTCTCTAATCAGATCGTTTGTAAAACGATATTCCCCAGAAACCGGTCCCAGACCAATCATAACTTATACAGTCTCCGGGATCTGGTTGCGGCAGAATTCGCGGATCGATTTCTCAATTAGTGTAGTTTAAAAGTCTTGAGATTATTGGAATTACAGTTCGGTGCTTCTTACAGCTTCTAGGAACTGTGTTATGTGATTATACAGGTACTAGCTGTTCCCAGAGGTTTTCACGAGGATAACACGAGATCTTCTTATTTTACCGGGATCAAATAGTAACCTATGACACTCAGGAATAATGAAGCTTCTTATTAGTGGAAGATTTTTTTAAATCGATTTAGTAGTTTAGGAAATATTTGAGTATGTGTAAACTGGTCGGTGGTTTTCCGACGCTTTTCGGTCGCTTAGGTTATTTATGTTATGTGGTAAGTAATTGTAATGTGTAGATATTAACGGTATGCCTGTGGTGAACCTACCTACATATTTGTAGAACATTCATTACAGCTTTTGGTGTAAATCGAATGTGTGTTATTATTTCGTCTCCCAGTATATTTCGGATTGCATAGTAATCAGGCAAGCGGGTTTCTGAGGATATCAGCAACACCTGGGGCGTCAGGTCACCAGTGCAATGAGCCTGTATACCTCTTAAAGCATCCTATGTCCTAATCCGAAGAAAACACTGTGGCTGGGAGATTATTCCACATTCGAATAGTACGATTCGTACGAGAGTACTATAATAAATATGGCTTAAAATACGTAATTCCCCTGTTTTGTCGAACTTCACACAGCTAAGTACTTTAATATCTCAGAGCTTTTTGGGAAATAATGCACGTGCAATGCGCCTCTGCGGCCCCTCCCTCATTAGCGGAGATACACAATGTCGAAAATGTCAAAATGCGCTTAAAATGACAATTATCCGGAAGCGAAGGGCTCATGTTAAGTCATTAGGACACGACAATATCCGGCCATGGCACGGTGGTTGCGATGTAGCTATAATCATAAACATATGTATGTATGTAATCTCTTTATTGCATCTATTTATAACATTACAGGAAATAAAAATACAGTTTATAATGCAAAGGCGAGCTTATCCCACAACGGGATTTCTTCTAGCTAATCTTGATTCATGAGCGGCGAAGACATACCTACACATTACGAGTCTTTCTCAGAGACCACATTATTATCCTAACACATATCGATAGATGACGAGTTAAGCTCACCTTTGTACATCTCTATTACTGTACTGTATAATTATGTCATGTTTGTGTACAATAAAGAATAAAGGTAAATATAAAGATGATGAAAATTACGGTATATAAACTGAAATATACCCTTAAATCACCTGATGGAAAATGACGATGTGTTCAAAGGTTCTAGCAGGCTTGCTTAGCAGATACCTATTCACTATTAAGTAGAAGAGCCCACAGTTATAGGTATCAATGTGTCTGTGTATCTGTGGCTCTATATATGAATGGAAGTGTATGTCTGTCTGTGGCATCGTAGCTCCCGAACGGATTTACCGATTTCAAACGGGTTTTCTTTATTTAAAAAGCAGTTTAATCGAGATGGTTTTTAGCTTTGTGAACAGATGCATTGTCCTCACAAGTAACAACGCATCTGCGGTTCTGCATTTTGTTGCAGTTGTCTGCACATGGAACCCAAGTGCCTGCACCGTAGATGGAAAACAGTTTTCGCTTTCCTTAAGGTGTCTTTTCTCTTGTTACTGAACGTAGCATTTTTTTTCTAGTTTGACGATAGTATAGCTTCGCCGCGGCCGGTGTAGCAAGCCTGCACGCAGCGCTAGCATGCCTGATCGCTCGCAGTTTGCGTAGTAAAAATAAATATATGATTAAAATTCCCCCTTTTATTACCGACGATATTGCGTGGGGGCGCGCGGAAACTATGCGGTGTTGCCAGAGGCCATAACTGGGGGTTGTTCGGCTTAATATCCGGTCTAACAAATACTTTTACGTACATTTTGACTTGGGCCACTGTTATTATTTTATGTCATACGGGAGACAAACATGCTACAACACCGTACCTATCGCCAATACAATTCCCACTAAAAACCGGGACACATTGTTCTGGCAGCAAATATGCAAATTCTAGCCCCCACTGCCAAAGCCGCAGTTCACCATGGAGACCTTGCTCATAAGCAGAAACACAATACAATAAAATAGTATTGTTTGACTAAGGTACATTTAGGGACTTTCCCGGCCGGGAATATCTGTGAAGAGATATTCATGTAAAATTTCCACCCAAACTCAGATTATTTTTTAGCCTCCTGGCAACCCCGCCACCATAGCAGGTCGCTCCACGCCATGGTTGCTGCAGATATTGTGTATTTTTTATGGCGAAAACGTTTTATTGTGAAGACATTTGCGTGGAGGCGCGCCCCGTTACTTTCACGCGTGATGTTTTTATTGGATACCTCGTAAAAACTGCCGCAAACATTATTGGAATCGTCATATTGGCTGGATTAAGGGTAGAAAGGACCCACCCCTTCACTCATGGTCATGGAAGGTGACTTGTAGGCTACCGACGCACTTTCATAACAGTCCACTACAGAATTTAACGCCCCTCCCACGAAAATGGGAGGTTATTGCAATAATCTCCACGCTTGGCGGGCGGGTTGGAGATCGCGGTGTTATAATACAACAATGAAAAACGCTACTGCCCATTTTCCAGCCGACGGAAACTCTATATCTTTTGTCTCGAAAACTTAGTCGCTTTGTATGACACCCGCGACTGTAAGGGGTTGGTGCTATTCTACTCTGCCGGGCACCTCACGGCCGTTTAACTTACATTAGTCTTACGTATCAATGGCTCACCACACTACAACACTACCACCACCAATATGCGCTACCTACGTCACCACGACTTCACTATCTTGGGTATTGTAATATACTTGGATGTTGGTAACTGGGAATCGAACTCGGTACGTCTCGCTTGCGAGTCGAAGCCCCTAACCATTTGGCCACCGACGCACTTTCACTGTCTTTCATTAATTAACGGTAATCAAATATGATAATTACATTGTCTAGTAGAGTGTCTACCTAACCCTTCAAAGAGGACAACAAAGCAAGCATTGTTGCTTGGTGACAGTTATATATGAGGGAGGATCCGACCCTCACGCATGACAGAGTCCTGCCACTGGTAAATTTAATGTAGTTTAAGTTATATTGCTATTGGATTAATAATTTCACATCACTGTATAGGTATATTATAGGTGTAGGTACAACCACCCGGCCGGATATAACTATAAACTAACCTACAGAACAGAATAAGAAATAATAAGAGTTTTATCTATCACAGAGTGTTCTTAAGTTACAGATAATGTATGTATGTAGTACATATTATTATTATAATAAAATTCGATATGTATGTATGTATGTGTGTATATGTGTATGTATTTATAGATACTTATGCGTGTAAGTAGAATAAATATACTTATATATATGCCTATTTAGATAGGTAATATTGCGCACGTCCTATCGGCGTCTCATGATCACATCACACTCCCGAAGGCCTGCTGGAAGAGATTTTTTTAGAAATAAGTAGCGCCTGTTGTGCCATTTATTACTTTGCCTGTTATTTGCTATGTATTTCTTGTGTACAATAAACTGTTAAATAAATAAGAAAGAAGTCTACACTGAAATATTTCCTAACCTACTGAATCGATTTCAAAGCAAAGCTACAAATAATGTCAACTAAACTGGCTTTTAAATAAGGAGAACCGCATCGAAATTGGTTCATAAGTTCGGGAGCTACGATCTCACTATCAAACACCACTGTTTTTACGTCGGGGGCTAAAAAGTGTAACCCAAAGAAATTAGACATGTTCCAATGATCCAACCTTTATTAATGATTGTCAAAGATTATCTATTGTCATTGCGCACAAAAAAACAATATTTAGATTAAAGTACTTGTGTTGTAACAGAGATTAGGAGTTGAAAACAACGCGTTATCGCATCACACCGGAACGCGTACATTACCAAAATAGCTAATTAACTATTTTTTCATAGAGCGACATCACTTTAATTTGTTTTTCGACCTTGACACACAGGAAACCCTTGGATAATGGAATGGAATATTATTGCTACGGGAATAGACCAGCTCGGAGTGATTAGTGGATCAAGGGTTGACAGACAGACCATATTAATTGTCGCTTTGCATTCACCGGCAGTACTCTGTCCAGCCTGAGGAGCCTGGATTCTATTTCTCCAGACAAGTAATTAATGTTTGCATTGTTCTAGCTTGAATGATGATAGGTAGTGGAGGCATAGGTATCTATCATCTAAGTCGTGACATGGACAATGAATCTGCGATTCTGCATTGTCACCTACTTGAAGACTAATGTCAGATTGGCAATACAACTTAAGCGATGCTTCCTTAAGATATTTCACAAAAGCGGTCATTAAGTTAAGAGTGACTTAGAGAGTTTAGTTTTCACTTAAGGTTGGTATTGGTGCAATGCTTTTTCTTGAAAAGAATTATTAAAATAAACTTAAGCGACGCCCAAACATTTGTGCCCAAGTATTTCGTTGAACGTGGCATATATGCTTTACCTCTATATAAGAAAATTAATAGGTTTTGGAATACCGATATTTTATGTATTGAGATCTCTGAGGCTTTATTCTTTAATTTTCATCAGGTGGTAGGACTCTCAAGCCTGAACCGCCTGGGTGAGTACCACTGCCTTATCTATTTCTGCTGCCAAGCAACAATGCTTGCATTGTTGTGTTGCGGTTTGAAGGATAATATAGCCAGCGCAATTACACGCATTATGCATTTCACCTTAGTCCTCACAGTTACAACGCACCTACGGTCCCGCATTTTTGTTACCTGCAACCTAAATGTATGAATTGTAAATGTAGATGTTATGGGCGACAGTTACCACTTACCATCACGTGGGCTGTCTGCTAGTTTGCCACTGAGTAGCATAAAAAAACTTTACCATCTTACAATCACGACTGTGCCTAACCAATGTATCCAAAGTGTGAATGTGTCCAATCGCCGGTCATATTCCACCAGGAATCCCGCCCCAGCATTAGTCTGATGCCCGAGGAACCGGTAGGTATGGGAAGCCCAACGATGCTTACAGTACTTTTACTATATTTATATACCTTTATAAATATCTATATTATATCTATATATATAAAATATTTATATTATATCTTTATATACCTTTGGTGATTTGTTCTTTGAACAAGCCACTGAAGCCACGGAGAATAAAAAATTGAGTTCTTCAAAAGGATACGAAGTGTTTGTACAATAATTTTTAACTTTATTTACTTCCTAAATTCCGAATTTTTATTACCATGAAAGCAACCCACACAAGATATGGCATACTATAATAATGTAATGATACGAATATTATTGTTGTATGTTATCTAATATTTAAGTTAGCCGTGAAGATGCGTAGAGCGAATGGATGAAAGACGATTCACGAAAGAGGTATATAGCACGAATCTGGAAAACCGGCCCTTAAGAGGACGACCCAGGAAAACATTCACTGATCGGATCAGTAATGTTCTCAAAAAAGCTGGAGTCCGAAGTGGTAAGAATAAAAGGAGATGTATGAAAAGAGTTGTGGATATATGCGAGGCTAGGAAGTTGTGTCAGGACAGAGCAAAGTGGCGGTCCATAGTCTCTGCCTACCCCACCTGTGGGACACAGGCGTAAGCTTTATGTATGTATGTAAGTTAGCCGCTAAATATTAAATTAAGTTAGCCACGGCCCGCGGCTTTGTTCGTATAGACTTTTATTTCTCATGCACTACAGTTTTTTCTAAGACCATACGCCCATGCAATAGGTTGTTATGTAGGTTGTACGAACATAAAGTTTCATCCTACTAATAGTATAAATGCAAAAGTTTGTAAGGATGTTTGGATGGATGATTGTTACTCCTTCACGCAAACACTACTGAAAGGATTATGATGATATTGATGATGACACAAAACTACAGAATATCACATAACTATGCCAAAACTTAATGTGGAGCCTCCCGGGAACGAATCCGTAACGTAATAACCAAAATTTACGCCTACGAAGTCGCGCGAAAACCTAGTTTGAATAAATAAAGTTAAACAAAACCAGAACAAAAAATATATTATATGTACCACCACGACAATAACACCATAATTTATTTATCTACAATAAGTAGGCAGGAAGTAAGCTTGTTTGCCACCTTAGCGGTATATGTTGTACAAGTGTTTTAAATCGCTAAAACACTTCTATTAGTGCCAGCAACACTTCATCCACCATAACGAAAGCTTCCCATCCCATTGCTTCACATATCTGGATATTCCTTAAATAATAGCCGCCATCAATAAGGGATGGGGTGCAGAAGGAAGATTGGTCCTAGCCAGAGACTTATCTCCGAATAGAGTGCTGAATTCGGTGGTTTTAATCATCATCCTTTGTTCAATGTAACTGGACAATAGTCTGATTGGATCCCCAGACAATGGGAACACAAAAAAATCACTGGCTTGGCTTCATATTTTACTTCGACGCTGGCTTTATAATTTCTTATCGGGTAGAAAAGGTAACGATGCTTTTGTTTTTTTTATAAAAGTAAGTACAAGGCAGGGGCGCTACAGCTTAATTAAGAAGGGGTCTTTACTTAATTAAATGTTTGCTTATAGTAAAGGTAATCCTACTATAATTAAAAATGCAAAAGGTTTGTTACAACTTCACGACCGATGCGTGGATGGAATTTGGTAGGTAGCTAGGATATGGTCTGGAATATGACATTATTGTATCTAACCTTCTCCTCTCCTTGCGCGATGTAACGTGTAGTTACAGCTAATTCTGATGCAATGCCAGTTATATTCTAAATTATTTGACCCGGCCAAACAAACCCGAAAAACCAACAAGTCCAAAAAATATTCCACAATACCCAGAACATTCGAGAGCCAAATTAGACAGGAAATGATTTTGTAATTTCACAAAGAGATCGAATCCGTCGAATTACGTTGATTTACGCAGTAATCTTGTTATAGCTTGACCGCTATAACAAGATTTACAACAGAGGTGGCCTGTCAATGGTGGCGCTAGTCCTGCGTTTTATGTAACAACACCGGAAGGATGTAGTATTCTGTGACAGAATTCGAATTCGCCAACATAAGGACATGGATAAGAAGAAATGTGACGGAAAAAGAAACTAACATGTCCCGATTGTGAAATTAGAATAATGACGTTTCGAAAAAAGACCGAGCGCCCACCTTCGTGGAAATATAAATCTTGTTAAATATGTCAACATTTGACGTAGTAGACATTGGCACTAAAGTTAGACAGTATAAACCGACTAATATTATAGTAATAATAATAATATAATTTATTTATTTCTCTCACAACATTTGTAACATTATGTAGGTACATTATTACATTAGGTAGGTACATAATATGTAGTGAGAGCCTGGAGACCGAACTAGATTCGAAATCTGTACTACAGCCACCAGGCCCCACTCCGGATCCTAGGTTGTATGGATACATTTTACAATTGAACATTTTAGCATTGAAAGAGAGATAACATTCAGCAACAATAAGAAAAAAATTGTTTAATAGGGCAAAAATATTGTGTATGTATTGCGTGCGTGTGTGTGCGCGTGTGTGAGTGCGTGCGTGCGTGCGTGCGCGCGCGGTTGAGTGTTTGTGTGTGTGTGTGTGTGTGTGTGTGTGTGCGCGCGTGTGTGTGTGCGTGTGCGTGAATATGTGTGTGTGTGTTTTGAGTTTGTGTTTGTGTGAGATATTAAGGCAGGTTATAGACTACTCAATAGCGTCGAGTTATATTTCTTCTAAATAGTTTATTATTGCCAGTAAAATAAATTTAGAATGCTCATTTTTCCACAATCTGACAAAGTAACCTAATGTGTCAAATGACGGATAGCATTAATATCAACCCTGATTCGTTTCCTGGATTTCGTCGCTCGGTGTTCAAGTCTTATACACCTGACCTATGTACGGACAGACGCACGTTTTCTATGTTGTTCTTACTTTTTATAAAGAATTAGATTATTAAAATTATGTGTTAACTAATACTAAGTTATATGAAAAAATTTTTTTTTTTAACTAAGATGTCCTTGTATTACATTGTTATTTTGAGTAAGTACTTAGGTTCAAGTGAATGTTGTACTCGTATATACCTATAATTGTGTTGCATATAAGTGCTGTCCCTTGTGTACCTTGTCTAAATTGAATTGTAACTTTTATATGTGTACTCTGTTTGCATATTAAATAAGTTAATAAATAAATCTGAAGTCGTGGTATCCCTACCCGTGCTTATGTTTCCCCAAAACAGTCGACGTTTTCCGAGCCAGAGGCGGTTTCGAGTTGTTCGGATATTATTCTTCCCCCCAGTAATTATATGCTTGTTTGGACGTTATTATGCTGAGGATGTTTATAATAACAAGGAAACGTATAATAGTATCAAGCCAACCATAATGGGTTGGAGGGTACTTCAAATGATATGGACGGGGCTTGTGGATTCTGGAAAAATTGTTATGAAATGTAAATATGAATTGAGTACATTATTGCGTATCGTGACTGTGGCGTATCTCCGCAAACCATGGACCACCTCGTCTCATGCTCGGCGTGTCCTAAAACTAGCACAATGGAGGACTTGTTCGAGGCCAGTAAAAATGCTGCATGCGTCGCCGAATACTGGGCGAACAAAGTGTAAGGGGGAGTTAAGTCCATCGACTCGATAAGTAGAAGAAGTACAAGGTTTATTCGGACAGCGTTCGCCTTAAATTCGAGTCTACTTTTATGTAAAATATGTAAACTTATGTAATATAGGTGTAACTAGTATCAAAACCGAAGTGGCAATGGGACATCTGACCTCCGTAACCTTGGTACCAGGGGAACCTGACCAGATTGGATCATGATTACACATTCAGTCGCCTGAATGTGCAGGTTTCATCACAATGTTTTCCCTCACCGTAACAGCATCGGTTAGTATTCAACTAATGTACATAACTCAGAAAAGAGTCATTGGTAATGGCCGCAGCGGGATTCGAGCCCGGTACCTCTCGCTTACGAGTTAGATACCCTAACCGCTCGGCCACCGACGCTCTATCTATTAGATATCCGACCGGATATCTAAGTACTATCACTAAGAAAAGTCAAAGTTAAGGTCATTAAAAAAAATGTTTATATACCAGGTTTTGCAGCGCAGACCAACGTTTTGTGGATCTCCTAAAAGTCTACGATCGCTACAAATTTGAATTTTTCTTGTCCTCGATGACGTAGGATAGCCTACGGCACCCTCGAAGTCAAGATTCTTGACCAAGATACCAGCAATCGCAGCGTGGGACTGCCCCCCACGAGATGAACGGACGACCTAGTAAAGGTATTAGAGGACCGACGGACGCAAGAGTATAATATAAAAAAAAAAATTTTAATTGGTTTATTTACCTTATATACTCATTTTAAATTTTGTGTTGTACATTCTAATAAAATATAATTTTAGATAAGGAAGAGCGAGATCTTCTAACACCGGCTAATAAGCTTAAAAGAAGATCTCAATCACAGTATATAGTTTTAAGAAAATTTGTAAAAACAAAAGAAACTTTTATTTATTATTATTATATTTATTATTATTATGATCGTATACGTATGATCGTTTATTGCAATGGAACTTTGTTAGCAACTGAACCCAGAAAATAGATAATACGTAAACGCAAACAATAACATTCTCAGGAAATCAGGTAATTGTTAGCAACAGAGTAACGTAATTAGCCTACAGATCTAAGCTCGTAAACTAGGTCAACACCATGATTTTCTACACGTATCTATTCATAAAGATCATGAACAGGAAAATATTGTTGTCTTGCTTATATACGGGGTAATTTCTTGAACCACTGAACCGTTTCCAAAATGCGTTCACTAATAAGAAGCTACAATTTCCGAGTGACACAGGCTGCTTTTGATCCCGGAAAAACAAGGATACACCGCATAAAAGGTGAAAGATTCGAATTCTAAGTGAATTAAAATAGCAAACTTCTAACCACAATATGAAATCCTACGTAGTTTCTTCGTAAGGATGAATGTTTGTTACTCTCTCATAAACCAGTGATTGGACTTTGATAACTTTTTGCAGTATTGTAGTTTATATCCCAGATACAAGTACAACATGGAGTTCTTTAAGAAAGGGGTGAAAAGGTTTTACGGGGTCGGCAAAGCGTGGGTGATGCCCATGGTATTGCAAACGTCCATAGGCTGTAGTGACGCTTACCATCAGGTAGGCCGTAGGCTTGCTTACCACCATAGAGGTATAATAAAAAAGTAAAGCTCTTACGAAGAAGGTAAAATTTGCTTCACACAATTTGTGGTTAGCTGGTAGAAATCTTGAATAGAGATAACTTCGCCATTGTATTCATTTTCGTTTGATGTATTTAATTAAGGGTATGTACATTAAATAGGTAATATAATAATAAAAGAGGTTAGATCATCGATCTATCACTAACAACCGCCCGCAGATATCCCGTTGTTCCCTGCAAAACTTTGTAGATACTCATTAGTTAAGATGAGTCAACGACACCCCCTCATAATCCAAATAAAACCTAAGCACACATATAAATATAGCCGTAACCAAATAGCCGACTAAATACAGGAGGGCTTATCCCTTTGTCTGTTAGGGTCACACATCCGACCGCATTTAATTCTGACCCCGCGTTCCCATTCGGCGTACATCAAAGAGTGACTTAGCTTCGAGTGTGTGACGTCACAATTCACAGGCTGGGGGACGGTTTATAGGGATTATGTTGCAGTAGATGCTTGACAAGAGTAATCTGGGAGCAATAATAGGTTATTAGGCTTTGCCGACGAAATTGGGAGGCACTCACGAGTAGCGAGCTCGTTGCGGTCCTTAACTTCGACTAGCCTCAAAGTACGGTACGGTTACCCATCTTGTTCCCGGACTCTGCGAGCGTTGCTAACCTTGCCGCTTTCTAATATAAAGTACATAAAACAAACATCCTAACTCCCATCAACAACAACACGACAACCTGACAAAAACCCACCGAAAATAAAAACTATACGCGCTCCCATTCGGCGTACATCAAAGAGAGACTTACGTTTGAGTGTGTGACGTCACAATTCACATTGCAGTAGATGCTAAGTACTGTGGAGTAAGCTACTGTGGAGATAATAAGTAGTGGTGGTAGATACTCTATAAGCCTGGCATTCATGGTCGTTTGTCGCCAATAGGAAACCTCAAAACCGCCCATCGCACAGCCGTTGCCAATTAGGACAGCGTCTAAGACATTTGTTCGTAGTTTAAAATGTCAAAGTTTTTGATCTGCATTACAACTTGTATTTCTTTATAAGGCAAGTCTCCAGGACTTGAAAGGCCGGCACCGCATCCGCTTCCCTTGCGGATATTTTTTGGGTGTGGTCTGGGTATAGACCCGAGAAGTGCCGAATTGAATCAAAGAAACTGTAATATTTTTGTTTGTGCCAGGTTGGCATTTTTGCTATAGTCAGCCACATTAAAGTCACTTTACTTTGAGTTTAAGGTGGCTGACTAGCGAACTGCATAGAGTATGTGAGACAGGCTGGTTTTTTTTACTTCGAGGATAAGTTAGTAATATCGCAAAGACAAATCGACGCATGGCAACCTGGCTCAAAAAAAATTATGCCAGTTTGTGCAAGACAAACGTTTTGTGAGTCTTCTTAACTCTCTCGTCTCGTCTCGAGACGTCTCAGGACATAGTGTTGTATTAGGTTCGTAATTAGAACAAATGTGCCCTTTTGTTGACGTCCCTGGACGTAGTGTCGTATTAAGACAAAATTTAAACACTACACGTACGTCAGTCGACGGGTATCATTTAGTACGAGAAATTCTACAGCCGCATTATGATGACAAAGCAAGTAATTAACGCCGACAAACGCGTTAATAGCTACCTATAACAATCAACCCCAATCTCAAACGCTTCAAAATAAGCCCCCAGAATAACAAATGAGGTTATAAATAATTTCGCGTCACACGCGGAATCAATCTGCGTCCAGCTGTATAAGAGTTCCCTTACGCCGAAATAGATTTTGATCCTCGAAAATTGTCCTTAGCCTTGCGGGGGAGCCTAGCCCTCTGAGACCCTCGAGGGCCCTTTCCGATCCTCGAGCGCTTTTCCCTTTTTCTTTATTCCTTTCCCATAACAAGAGCGGGCGGTTATTGCGTCCGCCATCTTGCCCGTGATTAGTGGCTCCAATGTTGTGGATTACGTTTCGGATCTAAAGATATTTTTTTCAAATCTGCCTCTATGAAAAAATAAATATTAATCGTCATGAATAACCGGAATTCAAATCAATAGCCAGGGATACGAGGAAATAAGTGCCTAAACCTGTTGGTATCAGGGAAAGAGGACAGGGAAGGAGGAGAAGGAACTTGATACGAAAGCCGGCTTATGCCGCGTGGATGATGAAGACCTGGCGCACAGGAAAATGAGGAGTACGAGGATGATGATTCTGAACCTGGTTGATAGTAATGGTGAAAGATGAACCTCTGACTTGAACGTTAAACGTTTAAGATATCCATTCTCGCCTTCCACATGAACGTCTTTCAAATTCCTTGCAAATTGTATCGTGACGTAAAACAAAATATACGGTCAAGGGATGTCAATCAGCTTCTGCGACTGTTCAACTAATCAACCTTTCTTCGCCAACAGTATTAGGACGCCTAACGAGTTGCGATCGTGGCGGTGCTTAAGTTCGACTAGCCTTAAAGTACAAAACGGTCACCCATCTAGTTCCCGGAGCGTTGCGAGCGTTGTTTAAGGTCATCGGTCTTCACGCTGCCACTAGACCAGCGCTTCCTCATATCAACCTCACAGCCCATAACAGTCCACTGCAGGACTTAGGGCCTCTCCCACGGAAGAGGAGGCTATTGCCATAATCACCACGCTTGGCAGGTGGGTTAGAGATTGCAGTGGTAAATATAACAATGGAAAACGCTGCTGCCCATTTTCCAGCCTGAGACTAGATTTTTTGCCTCGGAAATATTAGTCGCCTTGTAGGACACCCACGAGTGTGAGGGGTTGGTGTTATTCTACTCTGCCGGACACCACACGGCCACCGAACACCACACGACCATATAAAATACATAAAACAAACAATAAAGAACTCCCATCAACAACAACACGACAACCTGACAACCCACCGAAAATAAAAACTATAAGAACTCCGTCCAACATGATCCCTGTACAGGCGTAACCATCAATAATGCATTCGTTACAATTTCCGTGGAAACGTAAACGGTTTTCGGTCCCGTGTCCATCAACGGAACCAGTCACACGGAAGGTGAAAACGTATATTACGTTCGGAAAACATGATTCCTTATCCTCCCCCCCCCCCCCCCCCCCCTTCCCCCCTCGCCCCTCATCTATCAAACGTCCAATGCATAAAAACATTGGGCCCAACGTCGCCTGGCTTTCAATCGCTTGGTCAAAACCGAACACAAAGCGGTGGACCGTTTTTTATGGAATTTATATCATCAATAGAGTGCTCGGCATAATGTACAAAGAGTAATCTTGGCGGAGTGTGTGTGGCGAAGACTCTGCTATTTTTAAACTGCCTAAAAAGGGTCGCTTTGACGAAATATGAGAGCACTTTTGCTTAGCATCTTTACTATTAGTAGCAGGTATTTATTGTACCAAGCTATTAAACTGTATATTGCCCATTTTATAAAAATAAATTAAAACACAAACTGTTATATGCTAGCACTGTAGAATAACTTGTTATACTTGCTACCATTGCAGCAAATTATATTATTTATCTACACTCATAGCGTAATGTTACAATTACATATTCGAAAACAGTTGTTTAAGGATACACTTTTTTCACGCCAGTCTATAAAAAATTAAAAAATTACTTTTCGATACAGCATTTCCCATACTATTTTCATTACAGCTGTATCGAAAAATAACTTTATCTACACTCATAGCGTAATGTTCCAATTACATATTCGAAAACAGTTGTTTAAGGATACACTTTTTTCACGCCAGTCTATAAAAATTTAAAAAATTACTTTTCGATACAGCATTTCCCATACTATTTTCATTACAGCTGTATCGTAAAATAACTTTTTAATCATTATGCAACACTTATCTTTTTTAAATTTTTGTCGGGCGCCGGGATACGGCTAAATGTAGGCTGAATACCTAAATGTCTTCAACAAATTCAAAATTCCTGTTTATATTTGTGATCAGTTCATAGTCTGTGGTTGTGATTGTGTACATTTGGAATTATTTTCCCGCTAAACAGAATATTTTTTCTAATTGTTGTAATTTGTGTTTGTGAATGTTTTTTCTTGTTTGAAGCAAATAAATAGATAAATGTGAAAGTAGTATAGTAAATTTCGCTTGATATCCTCGACGCGTAGATACAACAGAACTGAGTCGCAGTTACTTCCAGCAAAGTTGAAAAAATTCTAGGTACGAAATTTTAACATGAAAATATGAGTGTAGATAAAGTAGTGTATGCAACTGCATATAATTAGGTATTAAAACACTCGTGTCAAACTATTATCATACTCGGCTACGCCTCGTATGATAAACAGACACTCATGTTTTAATACCCCCTTTTATATGACAGTTGCATAAACTACTATTATCTACACTCATAGCGTAATGTTCCAATTACATATTCGAAAACAGTTGTTTAAGGATACACTTTTTTCACGCCAGTCTATAAAAATTTAAAAAATTACTTTTCGATACAGCATTTCCCATACTAATTTCATTACAGCTGTATCGAAAAATAACTTTTTAATCATTATGCAACACTTTTCTTTTTTAAATTTTTGTCGGGCGCCGGGACACGGCTAAATGTAGGCTGAATACCTAAATGTCTTCAACAAATTCAAAATTCCTGTTTATATTTGTGATCAGTTCATAGTCTGTGGTTGCGATTGTGTACATTTGGAATTATTTTCCCGCTAAACAGAATATTTTTCTAATTGTTGTAATTTGTGTTTGTGAATGTTTTTTCTTGTTTGGAGCAAATAAATAGATAAATGTGAAAGAAGTGAAGTGAATTTCGCTTGATATCCTCGACGCGTAGATACAACAGAACTGACTCGCAGTTACTTCCAGCAAAGTTGAAAAAATTATAGGTACGAAATTTTAACATGAAAATATGAGTGTAGATAAAGTAGTGTATGCAACTGCATATAATTAGGTATTAAAACACTCGTGTCAAACTATTATCATACTCGGCTACGCCTCGTATGATAAACAGACACTCATGTTTTAATACCCCCTTTTATATGACAGTTGCATAAACTACTATTAGGTACGTAGTATTGTTGTCAGTCGTAGCAGCTTATACCATTTGTGAATTAAATATAACTATAAGGCAAGAAACTACTAGTTTTTTTTAAATATCTTTTTTAATTCATAGAACACGTTAACGACTGTCTGTTTCAAAGTAAAGAAAAACAAATTTACCCACACATTTTTCCATCGAATCAACAATAGAGCTCTACCTCAGCCTCTAAAATAAGATCAAAAACTTGGCCGAATGCATTCATGCTCATTCTAAAACCGTACCTACTCTTAATAATAATGAACAAACCGAACGCCTCCTGATTGCCCAGCAAGAAAATGATCGAAACCTTTCAAGAAAGCGTAAGATAAAAGCTTCTCCCCTGCAATATAGTAGATAAAGCTGTGCTTTCCTCCCTGCTGAAATGGACTAAAGCTTTTACTTGCACCGTTTGATTCCGGGGGATCATTTTAGAAGTATGAAATATGAGGGTAGGGTGATAATCAATGGTAAGCATCGGCAGCTAGGGCTGAGCCAACGCGAACGCCGGGAACAGTCTCGGGTCACGTGCGCATTTGATGGCAACCCTAACGTGACGTCATAATCCACTACAGTGGCCATGTGTCGTGGTAATTTGGATACCTAGTCGAGTTGAATCCGAGTTGGCGATAGTCTGTGGCGACACACGAACAGATATGTGGTGCTACAACGTCCTCATAGACACAGGCGCTGATCTAATTGGCAACGATCGTGGTGGCCGGGCGGTTTAGAGGTCTCCTATTGGTCGGACGACAACCGTCGATCGTTGCCAATTAGGACAGCGCCATAGAGTCTGTTTCTGTGAAAGTTATGACTGAAACGATTGACTGCTTCTAATACACCTTCATTAAAATATGGCATGCTTGGAATTTCTCTATCTCCAGATATTACCTGTGCCATACCTATGCCATATTTTACCTGTATGAATGTACCTCAGGGATACGAATAGGGGATAGGGGATACGAATGTACCTCAGGGAACGCTTGGTGTGCTCAATGTATGTACCAGCTTCCATGAGGAAGTGGATTTCAGATCGATGTATTCGTACCATTTTGCCTACTCCATGGCAACCCTAGTAATAAACCCCACACTTGTATCACGGGGCATATTTCACAACTGGTCGGGGGAAGGGCGTGACGTCACGTGATGACGGTGGATAAAATTGATATGAGGAAATCAAACCTTAGGACCTATGTCAGCGTAATCAATTCAAAGGTTTTCTCTTTCATCACCTTTTTTTTCCAAACTGTCTAGCGACCTATTCGAAAAGAGACATATTGCGTTTCTCTCTGGTGTTAAAAACGTCCGTAGACTAGCCTAACGGTAACCATTTACCATTATGCGGGCCCACTACGAAGTAGGTAAGTACCTCTATGGCCCTACGCTCGGTTTTAAGGTCTAAACCTAAGGTTATGAAAACATATTATCATATTATTAGCTAACCGCTAGACAAAGGCAGAAAAAGTCACAACTAAAAACAAAAGTCCAACAAGTACAAGAAACCCTAGCAGCCTCGCTGACTAATGACTGGGAGAAATAAGTCATAAGTACATAATAATAGCCATAAGTACACAGTGTTAAAATACGTAATAAAATAACAATCGGACGTTGTACGTGGAGGTTACGTAAGTAGTGTCTTGAACAATACCCTTGACTATTAAAGCAGGGGACACCCCCCACGACCAAACTAACATAGCGACAAACTAAAACAAAAAAAGAACTAGAAACTTTCCGCAACTAGGTACCTACCGCCTGTACCCAAATACAATTCCGATATACAAGGCGCGCGGGCAATGGCGACCATTACAATTAATTTATTGTGCAGCCGTGTACCTGCTTTATTGACTGTACCAACGCGACTATAGGCCGGGAGACTACCTCTTATATTACTACTCTCTTTTTATTTTTCGATGTTGAGGGAAGTAGACTAGTAGAGTAGGTACTTCAAGTATTTATAAAATACTTGGAGTACCTAGTGTAGAAAGAAGAACTAAGGATCATTCATAGAGTTTTTTATATACAGAAGCTGAGTGAGAGGAGCGAATGAGTCGGAAAGCGGACCGTGGCAGAGGTCGGGACTGACCGGACGGATGATGATGATACTGGAGCAGGGAGTAGAATCCAAGTTTCAAGTCAGTGCGATCATTTAATTCGGTCCAAAATGTTTCAGATAGAGTATACAACAAATTCCTAATTTTTTTTAGTTTTAGTATGGCCCTTTATTTTTTCCACAAGGGTATTAAGGCGTACAGTTATCGTTATTGATTTTTTAATACATTATAATAACCTATTTTCCACTGGTCGTGTTTAGCGCCATAGTAACAAATGTTAGGAAGTTGTGTAGGTACTCTATCTGAAAATCATAATATATTTATCTGGGCGGCACTTTCACTCAAATTACAAATCAAAGTAAGTACTTATACTATACCTACTTTATTACTTCCAGAACTTACCTTCCTTGCCAATATAAGACGGATCCCCGTGCAAAACCGGCCTGGGAGCAATCGCGAAATCTAAAAATACAACATAGGTACCTAATCCCTATCCGTACGTTTCAGATATAAATTCCACGGGCTGTCCAGTCGTCCGTTATCCGTTCCGGTCCGATCCGTTTGTCCCGCAATTTGTCTCGCTAAGCTCACAGCTTTCGCCCGGTCCCGTTCGCGGGAAAATGTCCCGCGACGTGGACGTAATACGTCTCTATTGTGGCGTTTATATCGGTCAACGTAAGGTATAGCGATTGGTATAGCAGCTACTGAATATAATGTATATATACACGACAACATATAATTTTTTTTTTAATACTTTGACTACCATCTCAACTGATTGTAAGCGAAGTTGTGACCGAAAATGGAGCAAGCCTGTCTGTAAACAACTTATATTTATCGGGCCGTGAAGAAGACCAGGGAATCAAGTCCACTGATTTCTAATGACTTGATTGAATTGTAATTGGATACCAATCGCAGATCAATGGTAGTTTGACACGTTTTTAGACATAGACATAGACATAGACGTATCTTTATTTGGTATTATCTCTATTTATCTTTATTTATCTTTTTTTGGTATTCTGCTACTGTGAATTCTAATTGGATCGCAATCGCAGCTCAATGGCAGTTTCACGCGTTTTTGGAATTCTACTACTATCACCGCGATCAAATTACAAATCAATCGTGTAAAGTAAATTAGCGAACTCGAGGCCCAGATTGAACTTTTCGGGGAAAAAGTAGCTAGTACCTATAGAATTTCATTGTGTGGTGTGGTCTGGTGTCCGAAACATACGCACATATACAGCACCAGCATGAGTGTCGTGGATTGCGTTGCAGATGTAGAGGCAGAATAGCAAACTCCTCTGTTCTAGAAAATACTCTGCCAGCCAAATAGGGTCATAAAATTCTTGATTGTACAATTCGTTTACTAAATGCTGTACTTATAATATTCTCAATGAATTACAAATTGAATTACAATACAACGTCAACAACGTCTTAGTTGCAGTCAGAATGGCTAGATAGCCAAAACGTAGATGCGGAAAGCCTGGGTTAGATTTTTATAACTCCCATGTGAAACCTACTGTCTAAGGCTTTAGTTGGTCCCGCAGTTCAATACTTATAGTTAGTCGCGGACGGGCTTAATTGGTACCATCGATCGGTAAAAACTTTGAACGACTCCTAAGGTTTTCAACTTCCCTCAAACTCCTTATATTTACCTAGGACCAAATCCTTATATTCACTCGAGAACACTCAATATTCCAGTCAACGGAATAATATACTGCTATGCCAACTCGCTATTCGATGACTTGCCTTTTATACCACCTAGGGAGACGGGATTCAGAACACAGACTTTTTAAATATAAAACAGGCAAGGGCAACCTGATGGAATACTATCCGCTGCCTATGAATATTAGCAACACCAGAAGTTGTCACGTTCTCCGCCTCTAAAAACCTCGGACACTGTGCTCTGCCAGCAAATAGCAAAATGTTAGGTCCGTCTGGCGGCTCCAATTCGAATGGGATATCCCGCTGAGCCTTACCACTCTTAGAATGAAGGTATCATTTAGTTCAGAAAATGTTAGCGGGAACGAGCACTTTCCAACTGCGACTCAATCCCGAGAGGAAGCATTTACAAAAAAATTGTAAAGAGGAACATGTATTTTTACAAATACATCAACCTTACCATCTCATACAATAATAAAAAAAATTGTGACAATGCGGCCGAAGATGGAGCATGCCTGCATGGAGCTGGAACAGCTAAAACCTTGTACAGCTGTTCATGTGCCCTATGGAGGCCAAAACCACTTGACCGATTTTGATGAAGTTGGCAATCTTCAGATTAACCCAGCGGCTGATCCTATGAAGTTTGATCCCACTGCGAATCCGAGGCGGGTCAATCAATCAAGCAAACTTATTTGCATCCATGTACAGATCTTACAGGGTCGCTAGTTCTGTTATCCCAGCCTAGACTAATGCAATATGTATAGGTGCAGATGGCGGTAAATAATGCACTTCGCCTTCGTTTTGACTCCCTGCTTACGACTACGAGAAATCTCTACGGAGCCGACCTAAAACAGCATTACCGACCGCCATCTGTAACCATCTAAGATTTGATATTACTAAAAACACTCAAAAAAACAAGCATCAACTCCCAGCCTAAAACTTTTAAACGGAAACCGATAGTTTCTATCTGGCGATCGTAATCGTGAGTAATTGTTCCCATCGCAGAATCCGTATTACATTGTAACTGGCCGATGCTTTAGATAACTGTTTTATTGGCTTCCTTTCATTAAAACGGATCGATCGGAGAGCTTCCGACCGGCCGTATCCTATCTAGAAATCGGATCTGCCGAGTTGGGAAACGTAGATGGATTTACCGCTGCAGTAGACGTTGCGTAAGACGCGATGGAAAGCGGCAATGTACTTCTGATTGACTCCGATTCGAAAACTACATCTGGGTAGTCCAGAAGTTGGCTATAGTAACCGCATTGTCGCCCGCAATTGCTCTCTAGTGCAGAAAACGGGGGAGAGTAGATACGCCATGTACATATTGAAAAGCGAGCTCCACAGTCGTTTCGCTGCTGTGCCTGGTCGATGAAACCCCCATTTAACCCAGTTTCTTTGCAGCGAGTTTAGAGACTTCCAGATTAACCACTGCAGCTTATATCATGGTAGCAGGGCTTTGGGTGCGATAAATCCAGAAGGTACTGGGTGTTGGGTATGCCAAAGCCACTCTATAGCCTGTCTTGGAGGTTTGTTACGAACGGAACACCTCCAGTAACTTTTCTTTTAATGCGACGTACTGACACAGGTACTGGCTGTTCTCGATAGTAGTTGGGCTTCGCCGTTTCGCCTTACGCCACATCAACACCTGCTGATATGACCTCTGTTTGCTAAAGCTTGTTCTGGATCTCAATCAAATCTTTAAAACGCACCCTGTGCCTGTCTTCTACCCCAGCTCCTCGCTTGGCAACCACTTACATAACACATCGTTCCGAGCACAAACACATCAGCTAACGACAACACATTGCGGATAATCCCGTGCAAACAGCTTGCAGCCCCCAATCCCCCGAAAACAGATAAAATGCTACATCGAAGGGCGTCTACGAGTGTCTACGTACATCAACATGATTACGCCACAAACACGCCTCCCGTTGAGTGGATTACGCCGTATTATATATCGGAATATAATAAATTACGCCATATTAGATTATAATGTAATATCGCGGGTCCGCTCCGGGGGATATTGACTTTTAAAATTGAATTCGCGAAATGAGATCGAGTGCGCAACGCTAATCTCGTTTCGGGACGAAATATTTTGGGAGATTTATTGAACTTGAACAAATTATCGGGATATTTTAAAGCCCCTACGAAAAAGAGGGGTGAAATAAGTTTGATGTGTGTGTCTGTGGCTTTGTGGCATACAATTTTGATATACACATAGAGGGTATGCGGTATCGTAGCTCCCGAATGGATGGACCTATTTGGATGCGGTTTTCTGTATTTGAAAGCCAGTTTAATCGAGATAGTTCTTAGAGTAGTTTCATTAAAATTGGTTTTGCAGTTTAGAAAATATTTGCGGTTCTGCATTTTTGTTAAGCGAAACCTAAGTGCGTAAATTATAGCTGTTACGGGCGACGATTACTGCTCGCCATTAGGTGGGCTGTTAGGGTATCCAACTCGTAAGCGAGAGGTACTGGGTTCGAATCCCGCTGCGGCCATGTATCAATGACTCTTTTCTAATACTAACCGATGCTCTTACGGTGAGGGAAAACCTGCACAGGCTACTAAATGTGTAACCATGATCCGATCTGGTCAGGTTCCCTGGTAGCAGGGTCCTGGAGGTCAGATGGCAGTCGCTCCACTGTAATTACCTGTGCCAAATCCCGGATCATGGTCAAGGCGAACCCAGTCCCTCGTGCGCGAGAGCACAACCGGGACATTAACGCCAAGCTGATTTTTTATAAGGTGTGCTGTCTGTTCGTTTGTCACTTAGCACAAAAATGTTATCAACACATCGATCGCTACCCGCTACCACGACACGTCCCCGCACTCATGGTCGACAAACAAAACAAAGCTTTCACGCACACCCTTTCCAGTCTTTACTCCTAGCAGCTGTCGAACAAGATTGATAGTTTCCTTGACGGCAGTTAGTTACCGGCCACCAGTGGCCACCAGCGGGTGACAGAGGGGGTGAGGGAGGACATTAGTGGTGACTGGTGACCCTTTCAGGGCAAAGGGCCACTTTGTTCCTAGATATAGTTATCTCTGCGACCCCTGGGGCCGCTGAGCGCTAATCTGGCGAATGCTCTAGTGATTAAGATTAACAGACGTACTTAAATAGGTATTTTGTTTATAGTCTTTGTTACCCTTTTGCTGTTATACTGTCGCGGTAATTAAATTGTAGAGAAGAGTTACTTGAAAATTGTATACCTACTATACTCATTTGCGTTTATTCATAAAACAGACAAAATGAAAAGGTATTTACATTGAAAGAAGAGGGGAAAAACATAAAAAGGTACTATACATACGCATTAAAAGCTAAAAATGTCGTCCACACCGCTGAACCCTGGAAAATTTTATTGAAATATCGATGATCAAACAAAAATAATAGAAATAAACATAAAATCTTTTATTTCATCACAATCAATAGTTAAGAATAAATTACACTCTAAGGAACAAAAACGCAACAAAAACAAAGTTGAAATACCTAAAGGCTTCAACGGTTCTTTATTATTGCACAACACTATCAGTTATCACATAATTTAATAATATTTTTATGGTACTCCATAACAAGATGTGAAAATGAAATGTCGCTTCCCATCAGGTCAAATACAAGTCTATTGCCACTAAAAAAATACTTATTTCTTTTAAGCACTCCAACGATCATTTACATACTCAACGTACATAATAATAAAAACAGTGCCTAATAAAATTCATTATTTCACAAAAACACATTATTTCGGCGTACTCATGAAAAATTCAGGCAATATTATAATTTCAAATGAGTATCAGTGTATTTTATCTAATTGCGTATAATTCTTAGCCTTAGGCACTTACTTACCCATTAAAAACCTGAACTTATAATGTGAATAAGTACACTTTAATCATACATATTATTAACAGAATTTTCATGCATTTAAACAATATAAACAGATGAGTAAACTACCATACCTTTGATCATATAGCCCAGGCTAAACAATTAACTTTAGTTCTTACTTATGATAGACTCTACACACCAAAGCCACCGACCCGCCGACGTCACAACTCAATTTGTATTGACATAATGTAATAGCGGCTTTGGTGTGTATTACACTTTATTACCTTTCTAATTTTATAAAAAAGCTGGTTAGACATAAATACATAATGTTAGTTTACAATAACAATGTAACAAGAGAACGAAAATGTTCATGTTCTTGCGCTCTGGAAACTTACGCCGGGACCGCTCAGTTAATGAACTGATGATTCGAAATCTTGCAAGCGGCATGACTGAAAATTGTTTTTATTACTCTAGTTAGTGTATGTTTACTTTTTCATATAAGAACTAGCCAGGCATTTGACCGCCATCTCACCTGATGGTAAGTGACGATGGTACTTTATATATATAAAAGCTAAATAGGTACATATTTGAATAACGACCGTCGCCGTCGACGTCAAGTCTAAGTCTTTTCTCTCTATTCTATTTATTTTTCTAAAGTCAACTTTTCGAAATAGACACGGACAATAATCTTTAATTAAAACTAACAAGGAAAGTCCACGCACCTGAATACACCAAATTGAACGAAACTTGAGCGTATGGCGTATCTAAGCTATTCTGAACACAACTATTGGGAATGAGCACGAGTGAATACGTCATGAATCCCAACCTAGGGCGAAAAATAAAGAAAACTGATAATCTAAGCTATGAGTTGGAGGGCTACGCTGGAAGTCGTGTGGTAGATTCCATTACGATTTTACAAGGGCTAGAAATTTAAAAAGAATGTATACCTATATTCCTTAAATTTCACCAAAGAATTAGGTAGGATGTGGTATTATGTAAATATAAAATAACATGACAAACAACAATAGTTTGACAAGCAATAGTTTTACTCCAATCCTTGTTTAAACAGCCAGATCAATAGCTGGTAATGCCGAAGTTGTCATATTTGTGTCAATTCTAATGTTTCTGTCATATCGAAATAGTACAGATATATCACATCCCGTTGACAAATAGTGACATAAAATGGCTAGAAACTTTTAAATCGTCGACATTGATTTTCAAATGTGGTTATCTAAACCTTTGATCTATCCTAGGATGGAATAAAGCACAAATGGAGGACCTAGGTTATGGTTTTGTTCAGAATAGCATACTACACGCCCACAAGGTTTCATTCAGTGGATATGATGACTGAGTCAACATTTTTTCATTTTAATTGGCCCGTCAGATGGATCATTAAAAAATATTAGACACGTATTTTTTCATTTATAGTCAAGTAAATCAATGTTTGGGAGTGTTGTCGTGACGTCACTTCTCAGAAAAAAATAACGTTACACGTGACGACACGCAACAGTTCAACGCAGTGTATTTATTTATTTATTTCGGTTAATTGTTGTGGTACTCAATAGTCTCTCTCTGAAAAAATGTTACACCAACTTGAGTGTGTATGTGTGTATGTAAGTAAAAACAGAAAAAATGCGTGTCCAATGAATCAGGTAAATTTTGTATAATCGACGGACTTAAAAAATGTTTTCAGCCATCATTCCTTTCAGACACGAATTATGAGACAATACTTGTTGCGGACGACATTTCTGTGGTAGTGGCTTCAGATTTAGACTCGTCTCTACAAACCCATAATTTAGATTAGACATTTACAGAGTTAATAAAATGGTTACAAAATAATTATCTTAAAATAAATTTATCAAAAACAAAATTATTAAAAAAATATATGAGCAAATAAAATAAATCATAAACACATGAATTTAAAAGGTTGTTACACATAGCCAGCTCTAATGTTGTTACATATATGGTTACTTGAAAACATTTTCTATTCAACCGCCGACTTCTTCCTGAAATTAAGAAATAGGAACTAACATACTTAACATAATTTTGGCATACCTACACAAATCGATGCACGAAAGCACTAAAAACATAAATTTACATGCTATACTTTTACTAAAGTCTATAGCTAAAAATAGGTTCAAATATAGATTGTGTTCCGGTGCGTGGACTTTCCCTGTAAGTAAAAGACCTTTGTTTCCGCTGGGTAGGCCTAGGTCACCTCGCCGGTTAGCATCAATCTCAATTTAAAAATAGCAATACTAATGCCCTTTTTAACTAAACATAGGAAACGCCTAAATCCGATGCCCAAATACTTACGAATTGCTTATGACGGAAATAAGTTTCACCACCGATGCCCAAATAAAGACACTTACGAATTGCAAATACATTTCACCAACCGCTAGGAAATAACTATCGCCGTTAGGTAACGCTTATAGTTAGGAAGTAGACTGGGCGGTGCTTAGTATTCTACGCATCACCTAAAATGACAGTTGCGTTATATTTATCGCAAAGCGAACTTATCTGACTCGGTGGCCAAACCTGGAACTAAGTGTCGCCATTTTGAAATATGTAGAAATACAAAATGCTGTAGTCAAGAACAGCGATGCCCTTACCAGTTCAGATAAGTTTGTGGCACTCTACAGTTTACCTAGAGATCTATAGACCAATTGGCTAAATTAATACGAGTTTAGTGAAAACGGGTGTAATTATTCTTACCTGTCGACATTCTTCGGTTTCTCTGCCGGCGAGCCTATCTCTGCCGTCACCTCAATTTCTGCGTCTAGCCTGTTGACAGGAGGTGTCCAACATTAGCATTGGCATTGTGAAAGAGGTGCGTCAGGCAGGATCGAAGCTTGTGGCCTCATCATCGTTACAATTGAATGAAATAGAAAAGTTAATTTTCCATGTATTTTTCAGGAAATAATGGCAGTAGCCAATCCATTTAGCACGAACTTTAGTTTCGTCTCCGTGTTAATTTTAGTAGAATAGGACCAACCCCTCATCGTGGGTGTCATAAAAGGCTAAATGTTTTCGATGCAAAACTTCTAGTCTCCGTAGGCTGGAAAATGAGCAGCAGCGTTTTCTATCGTTATATATATAACACTGCGATCTCAAGCCCGCCCGCCAAGCGTAGAAATTTCAGTTATACAACAAGAATAAAAAAAGGAGCTCCCCAGTGCCTCTGTCCGTACCCTTGGTAAGATTTTAAAATTGCTAAGAGCCTAGTTGAGTTTTCATGCGTTTTTTTGCACCCCACCGGCATTAGAATATCAATTGGATCTCTTTGGTAGTATAATAGAACAGTGTGAGTTCTTTGCCCGATTGATTTGAAGGTGACATGTAGATTTCAATATCTCGTAATGAGATGTTCAATCAATAATACATTTCTTACTATAAAATATGATACCTACACGTCGTTACTATACCTGCTACCTACTTCGATTTTTAAATAAGCTCTAGCTTCTGTGAGACGAGTATTTTACATACAAAAGTACCTCAGGAGTTATAGTGCCTGACGACTTAACGTACACGCTGTGTGTGTAGAACCTACTTACGTACACAGTTTTATTAAAACCACATGAAAAACATAATCTTCCAGAGGAATCATCATTTATAATGGTTTAAACATCAACAAACTTTTTTATATTCACTTTCCGAAGGAATCTCAGATAACTAATTTAAAGAATAACATCTGTAACATGTTTGGATTTTGCCAAAAAACGCCTACTAATTAAAATTAGCAAAACCTCAAGGCGTCAACTTCTTAATTTCTTTATGTGACACAAAATATAAGATCGACAAAGCACCAAGTTGAAACCGGTTTCATAAATGTGTTACATAAAGTAATGGCAACTAACAAAACCAAACAAAAATAAAACAAAAAAAGAAACTCTCCGGCGGGGAATCGAACCCCGGTCTCCCGCGTGACAGGCGGGGATACTTACCACTATACTACCGAAGATGTAAGAGACGTGTTGAAATTTTAATACACTTGTTTTAGAATGACATTGTAGTTGGACAAATGATATTGTAGAGAAAGGCGAATAAAGCAAGCCCCAAACACAACCCTTCACTGATAGGTTCACGATATGATCTTGGCAATTGAAAGAAGAGGTTTGATTGTGCTTTTTAGGCAACACAAAAGTACGGGAAAAGTATTTTCCTTCATATTTTTTTCTTACTAAACTCTATGCTGTAGAGACTTTTATTTATTTATCTTTATTTGTGATAATTAACAAATACAAGATAATATTGTATAAACTTAAAATTATACATTCCCGTAGATTTAACATATTATTTTAAATATGAAATAAGTGTCTACATATAGTCTAGTATGACAGAGTAGATAGGTACCTCCTAGAAATTGGTAGCTTATCGATATAGTAAATGTCCGTGGATACATGACAAAAAGATCTAGGCCGAAGTCATCACCTATAATTGCTTGTCCATAACAATACGTAGATCTACTAATACAGCCAGTCCCACCCACTTCCCATCTGCACAATACGAACGTATCCAGGCTAATAGCTTGTTAATCCAATAATACACCATTACCGAAAAATGCCTTCGCTAGAAACACCAACATTTGTCTTAATTCACTTTTCTTTTCCACAAGCCAAACGTACAATTGACTTTGTGTCTTGTTGCTAAAGTATTAGGTTGGCAATTGAATGTTTCGTGTTTTGGTATAGTTTATGTTGCTTTTGTACGCCAAATGGCGATGGGCTATAGTGGTTAATTGTGTTTAGTTTCTTTAGGGGAGTAGGTCTGTTATAATTTTTCTACGTTTTTGTCGATTTATTCATCCATAGGTATTTTTCTTAACCGTCGTCTATGAGGGATAAGTGGCTAATGTACAGATTATTACGGATACATGATACTGCAGTATGGAGAAATTAGTATTTCTTGTTTCATGATATTGTGACGAAAAATCAATTTCATGGACACATTGAGCGGCTCCTGCGAAATTAGAACGAGCAAATACAATTAACTGTAACTTTGGCCCGTGTAGGCGGATACTACACGAAGTAATTTTAGTAGGATCTCATCATTATCATGAGATAAGACACAGCCTTTCATTTCGCAACTAAGCTGGTCTAGGACGGACTTTTTCATGTAATATAGTGACAAACAGGCCGCCTAGCCGAAAGTGGCCGCTGCCTGTAGATATCGCGGGCAGAAATGAATTTCATCTAAGACAAGCGTTTTCTTTAAAGTCATCTCCTTAGTAGCTAATCAATGAAAATTTAAAAAGGCATTTTCTAATAACACTGTCACGCAAATCAGAACCAGTAAATACCTACTTACAGAATGAAACAGACCTCTTCGTAACAGAAATAGTTATTCAAATAACAGAGCCTATGTTTTTAATAACTTCTTAATAAATCTTCTTTGGTCAAAATGCACTCCATCGTAGCAAGTAACTTGTCATAGCAACTTCATTCTCCTACAATATTCAGAGTGACCGTGACGTCCATTATCAAGATTGATTATTTCAAAATTTTCCACGAGCTGTCAACGGCACAGGTGATCGCCCGGCCCCAGGTTCGATTCCCGGACTGACCTGCATAATGGCCGCTTATTATACCACGAGGGCTCTCCTTGGATACCAACAATTAATTCCAATGATCTCATGTCATATGGATCGAGACTCTTTATGCTCTATAGCCACAGAATCTCAATTTCAGATTGTCCATAAATATTTAACTGTCAGGATTTACTTAATATTTTGATGGGAGTCCGTTTATGAGGTTCGATGTACAGGCGACGCGACGTTGGTGTCACGTTGTGTCCGAGTGATTTATAAGGCGTTCTTGAGTCGCAAAACGCACTCTTCGGACACATTCGTACAATTTTCATATCCCACATTTGTAATAGGTATATTTCGGTCGCTGCTGCAGATATTGACTCGCTAGTCGTTCGTTTGGGCCACAACCCACATTTTCCGCAATTCCCGTTTTCAGCTAAACTTCTGGCCGTGGCCTGGCTGTATTTTAATATGAACAATAGAAGACCATACATGGTCACGTTGAATATGCTCGCCGCGCGCAGCTCGAACTATTAGATACGGCCATCGTGCACAAATGAAGATCCTATGAGTTTCGTAAGTACTCGACATGTAGATACTCGCTGTCATACTGATATGACAAACTAATTACTTAGGCTTTTCACAAAAACACTAAATAAAAAGCAGCGGCAGTTGGATTTTCCGTTAAGCTCAGCATTGCAATATCCAGCTAGCCTGCCAAGCATGGAGGTTGACAAAATCTCCACCGGAGTGAAGGAGGCTCCGGCTGTGCACTACTACGGGCTGTTGATATGGCGAGCGCCAAGATAAAGGCTGACAAGGAATATACGAGGTCTGAGGTAGAGTGTCAAGAGGAAGCTACTGTTGCTGTTGCTTGCTGTAGCCAATGTTCTAACTAAGTTCTAAAAAAATCCGCAATATGGCCCGCAGCACCTCAGACCTACATGATCAGACTTTTAAAACCAAACTGATCACATCGCATCAGCCCAACCCGTCCAAGGCAAGCACCATAGAAACGGCAAAGTTTTTGTTTATTGTTATTTAAACTAGTCAAGCATTTGACCGCCATCCCATCTGGTGGTAAGTGACGATGCGGCCGAAGATGGAGCCGGCCTGTCTAGGAACACCCTATTCTCCTTAAAGGCGTCCAGATTATAAATATCAGGGAACACACTCGCAGGCAACGTGTTCATTCACAACACTGCCTCACTACACTACTTTCCAAACTCAATCCGGCGCATGGAACAGTCGAATGTGCGTTCCATCAATCAAATTGGTCGCGAGCGGGCCCGGCCGGCGCGGCGCCCTATGATTGCGAATAGCTCAAAGTAGTTGGAGCAAAACTTGGCCCATTCAATATGGGAACGGAGATTGAATACACCCGTGGAGGGGCCGTACCTACTCGGTGGTATTAAAATTGAGTGGAACGGGGAAAGTAACTCCGGTGCGCTGCGAGACGCGACGCGGCACGGCAGTCTGTGTAGGTGCTTCTTGTTGCATACAAACTTATAAAAATCGCTTAGCGCAGCGTAAGTGCTTGGAGTGGACCTCTCATCCCCGTCTTCTAGTATTCTTGTTAAGCTAGGGTCTGTAGTGTTACTAACAACACATGGGCCAGCTGTTTTGTCTCGAAGCCTCGAAATTAATTAAGTGTCATGTAAAATAAGATTTCTCGGATGAGGGATGCTTCCTATAGGTACTTTAGTAGCATCCTAATTGCAACCCTGGTACGACATGCACTTAGCAACAATTCGGGCCCAATTCCTCGGCTAGGCACACACACCCTAAAGCGACCCCACGTATCATCACAATACACTAATACCAGTACAAGGCCAGCTAATTTAATAAATATGTTTACATGCTGATTCTGCCCGAATTTGCTGGGTAAAAACTTAATAAGTAAATAGGCCGGAGATTGGTGAAGTTTTACAAAATATATAACTCGTCAGCACCCAACCCAAATCACTAATGACATAAATAAAAGTTATTGAGTTTCAGAAAGCTACTTGGCTGTTGGATATCGTAGTCATGAAAACACAACAGAAAACGTAGGTACCTGTCCCACTTTTGGGTATATGTAGGTCTGTAGACATATTTGATGCCACGGCACTAGAAAGGGCTGTTGGTATAGCATACTATAATGTACTAACACCACAGGCCCAAGCGATGGAAATGTAGCATCTCAACCAAGAAATAAAATTGTCACGTCTCACAACCCTGCTAACTACCCTACTACTTGTCTAGTTCCCCACCGATGCGCTTTCGACACATTCGCCGAAATCGGCGATCCAATTATAATTATCTAAATACTTATTACATCGACGACTATTTGCACGCCACCTTCATTTGAATGTTAAATTGCGAGCGTCAATTTCGTAACCATCGGTGCCCGTGACATCCGCCTTTTGCCTAGCTATAGGTAATATTACGTAATTTCACGGTATTTGCACATTCGGTTTCACCTCTTTGTGGAGAGGCTTTGAAAGATATTATATCCTGTGGAGGGTGAAGTCGGTTTTCGTTGATGTCGATGTTTTGCATTGTAAGTCAAAGTGATCACAACCCACACTGGGCCGCAGGAAAGTAATCTTTGAAGAAAAGAGGAATTCATCACTGTTTCGCTGACTGTTAAAAGTCATACATTGAAAGTCACAGATCAGTTAGAACTACAACTAGCAAGGTCTAAAGAAATAGAACAACATTTAGCATACCGAAAAAAGTATAACAAAAGCAAGACACTGCTTGCTCTTTTCTGTCGACACCGTAGAAGCTAACAAAGCGAATGTGCATAGCATTCGTAGTCAAAAGAGTTAGATCACGGCATAAATCGCACGCACCCCTTCCCAAGATATGCCACATTCTGACGACAAGAAAAGGGTCCGTCGTCCCGGGTCGCAACCGAGTTAAATAAAGTAAAGTAAAACATTTTTATTCCACTCAGACACACGGCACAAAATTCTTAAATATTCATAGAGAAAAAAAAAGTAAAACAAACGAAAAAAGATACTCTAATCTCGTTACTGTGCTACAACAAAAGCCTCAACGTCTCGGTTATGCTCTCACGCACGAGAGACCCGGGCTCCGCCTTGACCATGATCAAGGATTTCGCAGATCAGGTAAATGTGACCTCCGTGACCCTGTTGCCAGGGGAACCTGATGAGATTGGAACATGGTTACACATTCAGTCTCCAGAATGTGCAGGTTTCATTACGATGTTTTCCCTCACCGTAAGAGCATCGGTTAGCATTCATCTATTAAACATAACTCGGAAAAGAATCATTGAACACGACCGCAGTGGGATTCGAACTCGTTACTTCTCGCTTACGAGTCCCACTTGGACACTGACGCTCCGAAGTTAGTACTTAGTAAAAATAAGAAACTTAGTAGATTATACGTAACATGCACGCCATATGAAATTTGTGTGTGGAAGGTTAAATTTGTTTTAGTTTATAAACAGACAGCCAGACAGCTTTAGTAAAAGTCTCTTCAAGTAGACTTTCGCTACACAAAAGATGATCGACCGAAAAACGGTAAAGTAACCGACTAAGTTTACAAAATATATTCAGATATTTTCTAAATTACTGAACCGAATATAGTTAAACAAAGCCAAGAACCACCTCGATTAACCTGGCTTTCGGAAATCGGTCCATCCGTTCGGGAGCTACGATGCCACAGGCAGATACACACCTACACACGTACACAGATCCACAGATACACACGTCAACCTTATAACACCCTCTTATAGCTCTCCCAAGCAGGTATTTTCACATACCTAGAATAACCTAGATACTAAGGAATATTTCACCAATTCCGTGAGTACCCTCTACCCACACTGCAATTTCTCGCCACCAATACCCGCCCACAACATTGATTTTGTTCCCCAAACGACTGCCCCCGTAAACAAACATGTTTACCCATCATCCCCCACGTGATGGTTCAAAATTTGACGGCACATTTAGGTACGTTCACCCAAGTTCCATTTTCGTCAACAGTTCCGCCCGGCGTCTTTGGCGAGCATTGATAATTTGTACCTGCTCGTCTACAAATCGATGTCAGTAACTGGGACATGCATTAGTTTACTGTATGAGATTTTACAGGTTAAATACACTCTAATACTAAAATATTAATTAAGCTTTTGTCTGCGAGATCATCATCAGAGCCCATAACAGTCCACTGCAGGACTCAGGGCCTCTCCCATGAGAGGCATGCGGGTTGGAGATCGCAGTGTCGTAAATATAACAGGAAAACGCTGCCGCCCATAATGTCCAGCTTACGGAGGCTCTAAAAGTTTTGCTTCGAAAACATTAGTCGCCTTGTACGACACCCACGAGTGTAAGGTGTTGGTGCTATTCTACTCTACCGGACACCATGAGATCGTCCGGGTAAAATTCGGTTATTACGTTCGGGACTCCATCATTTAATACTGGGATTCGGTTTAAAAACCATCAGACAAGTCTTAATCAATTAGGCACAGTATAAACTGTATAACATATTATTTTCTCACAAGCTTCTGTTTATGGCAATTCCCATTCACATAAACAACCCTTTCTAACCAATACCCTTCTAACTCTCCACCAATTTACAACTCTTTCATAGGTCCTTTGTACCGAGAACACAGTGCGTAATGGTGCTCAAACTGCATAGAAAGTGACAATACATTGCATTGAGGACTGAGCTCCTACTCGATACAAATGCGGGTACTTATGCATCTGTGACCCCTGTGAATGAATGGTTCAGAGGGCACCGACCCCACACCTGGGCATACAGGCACAACCTTGCCAGGGCTGGCGGGCTGCTTTCAGGTTTATTTTTATTGAGATAAAAGACATAAGTAGACAAATCTTTAGTTGGCCCAAAGACTCATCAAGTAACTTTAAAATATCAACGTAAAGTAATAACCAAAACCTCAAAAAATAAAAGTCACATACTTTTTATTTCCTAAGGAAACACGGGAACCTGACCAGATTGGATCATGGTTGTTAATTCATGTCACAGTAAGATTATCAGTTAGTGTTTAATAACGTAACACAGAAAAAGTCATTGGTACATAACGACACTGACCGTGTGGTGTCCGGCAGAATAGAATAGCACCAACCCCTTGCACTAGCGGGTGTCGTACAAGGCGACAAATGTTTTCGAGACAAAACATCTAGAGTCTCCGTAGGCTGGAAAATGGGCAGCAGCGTTTTCCATTGTTATATTTGTAATACTGCTTTCTCCAACCCGCCTGCCAAGCGTGGAGATTATGGCAAGAACCCTTTCGTGGGAGAGGCCCTAAGCCTTATAGTGCACTGTTATGGGCTGTGATGATGATATAACGGCCCTGGAGATCGAACTCGTTACCTCACACTTACCAATCCGACCCGCTAGCCAACAGGCTATAAACACTCCCGTTCTAACTCCAGTATTTGCATTAAAAACCAGACCACAGAAAATAAAGTAGAGCTTTCCAAGTTTATCCTCCATCTTTATCTAAAAAAATGCCGAAAAGCAAAGGTATTCCATACCTAGCTAGTGAAGCGTGCCTTAACTCTAGAATATTAAAAATCAGACCACACAGAATGAAGTAGAGCTTTTTTTTTCAAAATCTGTCCTCCATCTTTATCTAAAGAAATTTCCAAATACAAAGATGTTCCATACCTAGGTAGTGTAGCGTGCCAACCCTACATCAACCTCGCAAGTGTCCATTCCCCGCGGTCACATGCAGCGAACGCATTCAAATCATCGACAGGCAAGCACCAACCAGTTCCAACCCCCACTGTATTATCCATTATCCATGGAATCTATTATGAATGCAGCGCGCACAGGATAAACGCTGCATTGAACTTTTACAGAATACAGCGAGAGGCCATCGTACCTTTCGCGATGTAGGAAGGTTTGTTTGGTTTTAGATGTTTAAATGTAGTTGTAATAGGTATGACATAACAGATTATTCAGGCCCTACGTTGTTAAATCTTACTAAGCAGGTACTAAAATTGAAAGCCCCCTAAGGCTTAAAACCAAACGTTTCGAAACAATGCTTACAGTTCCAAGTTTTTTTTTTATTTAGATTTTACATTTTTTTTATTATCTATCCGGAATGGTCAGGCAGTTGACCGCCATCTCACCTAATGGGAAGCATTGCAGCCGAAGAATACTTTTTATAAGCTAACATTTATTATTTTTATATCAATATGATAACATTAGTTCGAGTAATTGTAATAAAAATAATTAAAAAGCTCTAATTTTTAGGCATCTAAACGGCTTGCTTGATTGTAGTGAACCTTATGTAAACAAAGGTCAAGTACGATATTCCACGTAACCAAAGACACTTAATTTATTACCATTTGACACGAAATTATAGATAGATAGAAGACAGAAAAAACGCCCCTGTTTTAATCTACATAACATTCAAATAACTTCCAGACCACTGAACCGATTTCGGCGAAACAAAGCTCTGTGAGGGTGCACTCTATTTATATCAAGAGTTAAGAACCTACCTATCGTGTTTCAATTTGTCCGATAACGATCGCGATAAGCGAACAAAATAAGAACGAAATAGTCCTTGGTTCCCCTTTGGAACTCCTCCTGTCTGATTCGCTACGTCCTTTGTTCTGAGACACTGTGGTAATTGGAACAAAATATATAGCCAGACTGCCGCTTCATAATGGAATATTTAGGACCCACAGTTCCCAACTCGGGACCACTTCACCTGAACAGTAACGGCCTACCAGCCTAAACAATAACAATTCAAAACTTCAAATACACAACCCCGGGTCTAATAATCAACAATTAATTAGACGCCATCGAATTCGGGCGGAATCTTATCAAGCTCGGGCACGGCGTAATCAAATTGGGGACACAAGGGACCCCCAATAAGTTCCTGGCGCGGCAACGCGGTGAATGGCGTCTTTGACTAGTTGTCCATTGTCAGGGCAGCACGTGTGCCTTCAAGTTCCCATGGATTCGTGAGGGTACCCGCACAAAGGTATCGCGGAGTGAGGAGCTATTCAATTCTGTATTAGATTGTGTGCCACCGCGGGCCTGTAACGCACGGCCGGCAATGGAAATTAAGGACGCGTTTCATGTGTGGGCCTTCGCATTGTGGACTGTGGTGAATGGGAATCGGAATATTCAATTGCGTAACTATACTTCTATATTTGTAACGTTAAATCAAGTCCGGGGTAGCGACGTCGCTTCGGCGGCAGCCGCTTATGAGGATGGTTTGTTTACATAAAATCATAAATTCCATATCTACAAATTAGATGTGATTTTAACATTGTAGGATGCCTAATACCGGCTGGCTAAAGAACTGTGACATTAATAACATTGGTCTGGTCAACTCTGGTCCATAACTCTCTTCCCATGATACTGTTATAGGCATACATTTTATTCCAAACTGGGTAGGTATAATTACTCGTTGACTTGAAGAGTCCACTAGGCTGTGATAGTTTTGCTTTTAACTTCTTTCTTTAGTTATTAGTTGAAAACTTTTTTAGGGTTCCTTGTTTTACTACGGAACCCTAAAAATCTGTAAAACTTACTTGGTTACAATGAAGATATGCATAGATATAGTTCTACATTATAAGACATCAATAAAACACATGATCACGTCTCATCCCCTATACTCTACCATGTCTCTTCTATAGGCCTGCTGGAAGAGATTTCTTCTTAGAAATAAGTAGTGCCTGTTGTGTCGTCTTTCATTTTTGTAATTTCTGTTTACTGTATATTGTGTGCAATAAATTGTTAAATAAATAATAAATAAATAAATGATTTCAGTATCGCCAGCCACTAACCAAATAATATTATTGTGATTATTATTTACCTATGATTGTTACTAGGTATTTATTTACTATTTATGATTTATTTTTGTGTTGTATTAACTAAGTCATAAACGAGGCTGATAAAAAACAAGCTCCCTACGAAGTGCAGACCAAATAAAAATATAGTTAAGTAATATGACTAACATGTACTTCAATATGTACAGACGACTATGTACTGTGTATCTCTTGTATGGATCTTGTTAACAGACATTTTTTTTTTTTTTTTTTGCTAACCTGTGAGCACGAAGCCTGCAATCCGAGATCTCGCAGACGGCAGACCACGACGACATGTCTTCCATATTCCTCGATCGGCTGGGAATTAAGTATCTAGTCAAATTATTTATTATTATATTATTAAAAGGATAGTCAAAACTGCATCAAATCAGGTATCTGTGCTTTTTCGATATGTTGTTCACAGTGTAAATGCGATGTTAAAACCAAGTTTTCGACCTAGAGAGACAACTTTTAGATTTCTTCAAATTTTCGTTATTTCATACAATTCCCTGAGGTTTTATTACCTACCGCTACGACCGAGACTGTTTTGCTCGTAAACGGTTGGAAATTTCAAAATGTGTACTAAGCAAAAGTTGTAGAGAATTTTATGTAGATTGCCTTCGGGACAGAACATTTTTTGCTATAGGCCGCCGTTTTCGAGTTACAAGAAAAAAACTGGAAAAAGTCCGAAAACTTCGGTATTTTCTTTTATTTATAATATCATAAGCTTGGATATAACATCGCATTAACATTGTGAACAACATATAGAAAAAGCACAGATACCTGATTTGATGCAGTTTTGAAGTCACCGCACGGGACTATACAAGCCAGGCGTGCAATTGATGAAAATCCTGTTCAAATGGCATAAAAATCAGTTAACTCCACTGAAACTAGTGAGACTTTCATGAGAATTCCACGGAACTCCTGTGACAAAAACATATCTCCGTAATTCCATCATGGAACTGGCGGCTTTACTATGATTGATTAAAATGTCTAATCATGGCTATAGATACCTACTAAGCGAACTATTTTCACCTTGGCGTTAATATCCTGGTCCAGCGAGATTAGAATCTACGTCATCCACTCTACAAGGCTTACTTACAATCATATTATGAAGATAACTATATATTTGTCGCAATTTTGTTGATTTGAATGCTCCTATATGGCTCTACCTCATACTATACGGTGAGGGCACCGTAAGTAATCCTACTTCATCGAGTACGAGAAAAAATTCACTTTGTAGCGAAAGTAAAGGTTTAGAAGCCCCACAAAACGTAGGTCTACTGCACGCAACCTGGCACAAAAAATTTTTTTCCTTTATTGAACCTAACTTTCTACTTTTCATAGCGATAGTTCTTACATATAGAAATAGAAACAAATAGAAATAGAAATAGAAATATTTATTTGCCTATAAATTAACAGAATTGTATAAATGTTTTTAAAATAAAAGCTTCTAATAGACAAAAAGGTCCATGACTCAGCGTTTGGGTGAAGGTGGAACCCACACCCGCTGGTATTCTGTCATGGCCAGACTTAAGACTAAAAAACTAAAAAATCAAAACCTATTGTATGATTAAAACCTATAACCTAAATTAAAATATCCTATTGTATGGGTTCTAAAATGAAAACAAACCGGTCAGTCTCACGTCTTCTTGGCAGTTTCACTTTTTAGACACGTTAAAGTCGCTTTTCTTTTTGGTGACTATACCTGAGGTGGCACAAAAACAAATTGTGCCTCATTGTGCAGGGGCCGCCCAACATTTTGTGTGTCTCCTAAACCTCTACTATTGATCCAAAGTGGATTTTTCTTGTACTTGACGACGTAGGATAACGACGACGCCCTTACAGCCTGTACTTAACTACCTCGACATGGTCGCCGTTCGAACTGACGATATGTCGGTGCCGAATCGTGTACCAATGTCTCTCCTATAAAGTAATATTCTTAAATTAGTGGTATAAGAATCCCTACATTAGCGAAAAAGAACTAGGTACCTATGTAGATATATCGCTGCTTACCTCTTGGAGAACCCGGACTTGTTGCTAGGTCGCCTCAGCCGCTTGCGCTTCGATGCCGCCACGTCCACCAATGAGTCACCGGCGCCGTGGAGCGAGCCCTCCAACCCGGGAATCTTGCTGGTAGACGTCGATGCCTGAAGAGGGGTGGAGGGGATGAGGAAGGTGGTTTTCTGGCAATGATAGCTAATCACCTCGCAGAATAATCATCTTGGCGTCTATATCCCTGTTGTGCTGTCGATACAGTAGAGCGACTGCCATCTGTGATCTTGCTAACAGGGGTACCTGACCAGATTGGATCATGGTTACATATTCAGTCGACTGAATGTGCAGGTTTTCTCACTCTGCTTTCTTACAGTAAGATAAGAGCATCGGTTTATGTTCAAACCACGAGCTAACTACCTCGTATAAATACATACACCTTAACTATATCCCAGGCATTCTCCGCAACTCGGAGGGATCTGCGCCTTTTATATTGAGTTTTTCAGAGTTTACAAATCGGTAGTAATCCGACATTAGCAAGCTTAAACTGTCAGTAGACTCTGGTCACATCAGTATTGTACCTCTGAAACTGATAACTTTTGGGGTAGACATGTTCTCGAATGGAGACTTCAACAAGGGTGTTAGCTTGGATGTTTTTATTGCTTTAATTGAATGAGTTTTATCGTGACGGACCCCGGGCCCTCGCGTGCCGCGCGAGAACGCAACCGAGATTTAAAGCCAAGTTGATGACGATGAATTGAGCGCGTTTTACCTAATGGGAACGACCATTCACTCTAGTTTTGAAGATACAGATATTATTCACGGAACACACTACCAAGAGTCTAAGGCATTCCTTTTCAACTGTAGCTGTTTGCTACCTATGTCTTACGAAAGAAAACTATTATAGAATAATTGTAATCCTCGTCTTGGCCTTAAAATCTCCGATTGATTCGATTTAGCATTCTTGCAGCAAACTTGCAGGATAACAATGGTGTCAGACCAAATCCTCAAGCTTAGCGGAATTCTTCCATCGCTAACAGTTGTATTATTATCCCAAAGAAATTCACAAAAATAATCTAAACAATTCGACTGTGTTTCCAAAGGAACAGCTCTTTTTATATGCTTTATCTATGAATTTTACGACACTAGCAGAATGACTAGCACAGAGCCTTAAGCTTCAGACATTGTCGGACACGGTCCGGTTAAACCTGTCTTTGTCGGACACGGATTGACTCTGTCAACCTTCGCCGCTGTGGGCATGGGTTAGGTATACCGGGAGGGAGGACAGGGAAAGCGCCCACTGCGTGTTTCCTTACTACTTTCGTACCCCGGTTACATTTGACATTTCAAACAGTTAATGACAATTCTTTAAGAGGGGAAATATTCGAAGTACCAGGACTTCTAAATCTTTTTTTTTATACCTTGCCTCCTCTCTACAAGTTTAAATTTTGTTGCGACGCCGTTCCAAAAGAAGATCCTTGTGAGTTTGCATTTTAATACCAATTGGTTTTCTAATACTACTAAGTTAAGAATTCTCCAATGAAAGTTTGAAATCGCTTCATTCTGCATATCAGCCACGAGAAAGTCGGATAACCCTTGACCAAGTTCACATATACTCGAATATTTTCTGAACTTCTAAACCGATTGAATGAAATAAAGCTAAGAAATATCTCGATGAATCTGGCTTTCAAATAAAGAAAACCACATCCAAATTGGTCCATCTGTTCGAGAGCTATGATGCCACAGACATATAGGTACTCAATGCCTATATAAAGTGCACAGATATTCACGGCAAATTTATAACACCTCTCTTTATTGTCGAGGGTTAAAAAGAGATTGTTCTAACGCCACCTACAGGCTATAGTCTGAACTTTTTCGAATAGAGTTATGCTAAAGCAAACGAGCGCCTCACTCGGAACAAGAAGTTCCTAGCTACGACACCATTGATAGTGGCGCTTTAGCGATGTCCTGCTTGGTGGCGCAACCAAGCTGCAGCCAGAAGTACTCCACATTGGCACAAAACTTCTATTCTTAATATTCGTTCATTGTATTATTTTAGGAGTAAACATTTCGAGGAAGTTTCTAATGTTGGATGGTTGGTAATTCGATACACGAAAGAGCGAATCAGGGAAGCGCGGACCTAAGTGGTAACTTCCCCTACAGAAGATTGAACACTAGACATTGTCAGCAGAAAGCTGTGAATGTAACCGAAAGGCAGTGGCGATTCAGATAGGTTGATATTGGTCGGTGTACGAGTCAAATTTCGTCGAAAAGCTGCAAATCGATCACAGCTATCAGTTTGGCTCTAAAATCATACCTACATACGTCTATTTTAGATAATATTATAATATTTCAGTTTGACTAACATCTCCGAAACCATCGGTCCACTGATCGTAACGTTTATATTATCTGTTACGTAGCATGTACCTATACCTAAATTAAAGTCACTTTCCGCTTCTGTCTGTCTGTATTTCCGCTAACTCCTCCTAAACCATTCAACGGATTCTGATGCGGTTTTCATCATCAGTTAGAACCTTCCGGAAGATTTTCCGGTGACGTGAAGCCGTGAGTTATTCGTTGATGACGTCGATATATTTTGTATAGACAAACTCATGCTATACCGAGTTTCTATTGCCCGGCCGTCATACAAATAGAGATTCGGCTCGGATCCGGCGCGGTTTAACGTGTATAATACTTTATTATACATATGTTGGAAGGTAGGTATAATACGTGCATATTGTAATAAAGAAAGCTGAAAAAACCGTGCGAAGCCAGGTCGGGTCGCTAGTCATGGATATCTATCAATCTATCCAGACTGACTTGTCTTATTTGGTTAAGGAAATTATGTATTTAACTGGATAATGTGCAGCAGTATTAGTTGAAATTCACATTATGTGTTTCTTGTATAATTCATGACATCTTTACACAATGTACGTAGCGTGATTGATACGGCAAGTTGTGATTCTGGGCATTGTTTGTTCACCAAATAAGACAAGTCAGTTTGAACTGTTCATACAATTAATTCGCGTAAAAACACCGAACATTAATCCGTGGGGCCGCGAATCCCGGGCAAAACCTCGCAGGACAGTAGTCAGGAACCGCGAGCACCTAGATAACTTAGTGTCATTAATATCTATAGGCAGAGGTGACCACCTCCCATCAGGTAACCCGCCTATTTCTCTAAGCGACGTAACCGAAAAAAAAATACCTATCGCGCTGAAAAAAATCAACAAAAACACGGTACCTTGGAGAACTCCTCCTTGCTGTAATCGGTGACCTTTTGCAGCACCTCGCTCTCCGTGTTCATCTCTTCGGTAACGCTCTTTGTGGCGTAAGAGTATGAGTCCCTGTAGTCCCAGTCCGAGTTCGCGCCGGACCACCGGTCCTTCGAACCCTTCTTGCGACGCTGGGCAGGAAACGGTCAAAAGTAAACGGTATGCGAGAACCACCAACGGTTTTCTTTTATTTTTACTAGGTATTTGAGCGCCCGATTCGGCCGAAAAAGGAAGGAAGGAATGCTTGCTTAGAAAGAGCCATCAGTTTGGATAAATTAGCGGAACAGGCACGCAAAGCTCTGGCAGGTACAGTATTTGAAGGCTGGCAACCCACCAGTAGGCAACGCTTTGGCGGATAACGCACTGGCAGGCAACACACTGGTAAGCGGCGCACTGGCAGACAAGACACTGGCAGGCAGCGCACTCGCAAACAACGCAAATAATTTACATACGCACCAACAGCACCTACGTTTATTAGAAGCGTCGTCAAGAGGAGAAACGAAGGAAGACGTGCGTGCAGGGAGTTGTCAATTTTTTCATAGTAGGTATTATTTATTGGCCAAAATAGGTAACCTATAATCTACAAAACACTAAACATACATAGATGTTACTCGATGCTTAGACACAGCTATAGATAGAACTAAATAATTTTATAGAAGTGTGTGCAAAATGAGCTCTATGCAGCTGCCGACATAGTAGCTATACATATGAGTACAGTTATATTATCACTTACCGGGTGGGCTTCCTTAGTGACCACTACATCCAACGATACCATCTCGGGTTTTTCTAACACCACTTTGCCAGGGAACCTGTACGAGAATAAATTAATTAGGTGAGTCGAAATATGGAAACCCTTGGGAGTCGATTTATCGCGAGGTGTGAAGGAATGCTAAGCACATGCATTGACGCAAAAGGCTATAACAACACGAGGTTACGAGCTAGAGAACTAAAGAAAACTGTAGATAAGCTAGATCTTACTGATAACTGATAGTAACAGGTTCCCATGTTGTTGTTTTCGACTTCTACATAGTTCAAGGACTCGATAGTCTATTCTTTGAAATAGAGCCATGTTTAAATGGATCCTCCGATCACCCTCCTGTATTACTTACGGTCAGCACAATAGTCCTACAACGAGACAAAGGACCTTCTTTGTATAACCTAAGAAAAGACTGGAACTCGATTCGTGAAATTATCAATTAAAAAGACTTTAAATTGAACATATACCTTTAAAAAGGGCGAAAATATTAATATTTACACCAATTATCCACTCCTTTGGTTTGTGGTTTGTGGTAACATAATAACAAGGTGATTGCTGACAAAATCAGAAATAGTATTTTGGAGAAACGCAGACTTCGGAGGGCACAACACTCGCCATCGTGCAGACAAGGCAGCTCTCAACAAAGCAATTCCACTTCCCGAGCTTAACCGCTGCCTTTCTCGGCGTCAATTGATCTTTGGAAGAGCACTAGGCGCTCCATTATGGTGTTCCGTGAGGAGCTCCATACAGTGGTCATTATTTTGGAGATGACTAAGTCCAGCAGTATAAATACTGCTGCGGGTTGTGAACATTCTAGTAACGTAGTTGTTACATTTACATGAATATTTTAATTGCTACCTAATGCTTTACCTGAAAATTTAACTCTACGTTGGAAGCTACATTCAAGTCTGGCTTTTACATACCGCTACCTTACAACATCCCGATTTTGATATCAGCTTTAAAGTATTTACAGGTACTGGTACTGGTAGTATAGGTACTGTTGTTGACGCATACCTTTTACTATCTACTAATGTCATGCTGCTTCAAGTTTTATGCAATCCTCACAAAGAAATGTCTCAAGTTTATAAAAAAATCCCTATGACACTGAAAGAAGACTAACCAGCACTCCTTTGGTATGTCTTCGACGACGGGGTAATCGATGGACTCTGAACTCGGCCACCTCTTGAAAGGAACCTCCGGCATTCCCTCGACGATCTCCAGGTTTTCTTTGCCCCACGTGTCCTTTGGCGAGGGCTCGGGGAGCGTGTCCGGGATCCATGACTCAGCTCGTTTCGGGATGAAGCAGAGTGGCAGAGCAGTAGGCTCCTCTCCGGGATCGTGGCGGTAGAAATGCCTTCGCAATTGGAAAAAAATATGAGCAAAAAGGCCATGGTCTTCCGCTTTCGAACCGATTTGCACCCCGTGACGGTATGTTATATTATGTGAAAAAGGCCATACTGATCCAGTCTGGAGTGAGTCAATTAGCAATGGCTTGACGTCGTTAAGGTATGACATAGGTGCCAACAAACTCATCGCCAAGGATACCGAAGGCCGAGCGAAATGGACAAAGAGAAGCAGGAAGGCGGACCCCGGGCACACTCATGACGATCATGACGCCAAGATGATTATGATGATGATGATCCAGGCTGGATCTAGCTATGGGGTGACAGAGAAGCGTGGAAGGTGAACTAGAAGGCTTATTTCTTCCAACATTAAGGTCTCAATTTGTATGCCAAACGGAGTGCCTGTGTCTCAAGTCCAACTGTAGACTGCTACAGTATACCGTCGATCATTGATACTGGCATATTCAATGATGCTCTACAAGTTTTACCCATAAGGAGGTTTGAGTTAGGACCCCTATCTACCAAGGAATCGTAGCAGCATTTTCTATTTTTTTTTATATCATACAGCAGGCAAACAGGCAAGCCGGCCACCTGATGGAAAGTAGTCACCACTGCCAATAGACATTAGCAACACCAAGAGTATCGCCAATGCGTTGCCCACCTCTATAACACGTTGCTCTGGCAGTAAAAAGGCAAATGCCGCTCCACTGCCAAAGCCACGGTTCCCCAAATCCCCACCCCATGGAGCAATGGAGACCTTTCTCACCGGCAGAAACACAATACTACTTAAAAGATGATTAAAGATGATGGTTTGCTTTTCTGTTGTATTTGGCAAACCCAAGGCACAAATCAGATAGAAGGCTCAAATCCGAAAGTGAAATGATATTAAAAATCCAGGCTGGTAAAGATAAGTGTTAACCGAGCATCATAATTGCTGCTCTACACAGTGCTGATGTTGACAACAAACTAACGGTCACAGTGTTATTTAGCTAAATTGTTTTGTTCTGCTCGAGCGGTTTAGGTAGCAACTGTTTATACCCATATTTTTCATGGAATAAAAATACGACACCGCAGGAGCATTGCCACCATGAAGACCACAGATGCAAACATGGGCAGGAGAAACAATTAAGATAGTCCTCATCAAGGGAGGGGATGCTCTACTGGATTAGCAGAGTAATACGTACCTACTGGTAACACCATTCAATTAGTGAATATCCTACCAGTCAATGATCCTGAGCCAGGCCTCAGCGACGCAGTGGCTGGTGAATGCTGCGGTCTGTCTCTTCATGTAATGGTCGTAGCCGATGCGTAACGACTCTTCCAGCAGTTCTTCTCGGAGATCAAAGATCATAAGGTCGTTCTCCTCCTTTTGCATGATTTCGGCCCTGGAGCGTAGTTTGGGTCACAATAGACTAATAATTAAAATAAATAACTAATAAAGTGGCAGTGCGCAGGGCACATAGCTCGAAGAACAGATAGCCGATGGAGCAGTAAAGTTCTCGAGACAAGGTGGACCGACGACCTGATAAAGATCGCAGGTACCAGGTGGATGCGGAAGGCCCAGGACCAGCCATTGTGGAGATCGCTGGAGGAGGCCTATGCTCAGCAGTAGGCGTCTTTCGGCTGACATGATGACGATGATGATGATGATGAGATAATAATAATAATATAAGGTCAGGTGGGGTAAGAGGGACAAAGTTGACTGGTTTTTAAACATTTTGAGCTCCAGCTACTAAAAATATATATTTACTTTGATAACAGTAGGATCAAAGCTTCGCACTAGAAATAAACAAACTATTTTTTTAACACAGAAATGGATTATTCCTGTAATAACGGCATAATTTGACAACAAAGCCAAGTCTTCAAAATGTTTCTCTTTGCCGAGAATTGGGGTAAGAGAAACACCTCGAATCTTTTCAATAAAAACGCATGTTTATGGATGTATTTCTAGAAATTTTTAGAGAAATTTTCGACTTAATCAAAATGAAACCATACCAAAGTTAAAATAAAGTCAAATTTAGGATCACAATAAAAAATACGAAATTTGGGGTATAAGGTCAGAGGTGCTAAACTACAAATATAAATTTTTTTATTATTGAAGGATTTATATTCAAAATAGATGAATGTAACAGATTTTTGTAAGTTTCTCTTATAAATTTCTTAAAATTACCATTGAGAAATTGAACAGAAACAATAAACGTAAACACTTGTTTCATGTAATAAACATTATTTAACGACCCTCACTGCTTCTAATAGTTTTTCTTTGGGGTAAGAACTTCGATCAGTCTTTCGTACATAAGTTCGAGGCATTTTGCTTTGTCTGTAACAAATAAATTGTTTCATTGTCAGTTTGTATGTTTGATTGGAATGGATAAACTAAAAAATAACTGAATTCTATTTTGTGGGATTTGTAATTGTCAGGACAAGGTTTTCATATAAGAAAAAAAAGGTAGGTAGGTGCAGGGTAGGTATAGGAGATGTGTAGGGTAAATGCAGGGTAGGTGTATGGTAGGTGTAGGTCAGATGTAGGATAGGGTAGGTTATGGTAAGGATAGGACACCACGCGAACCAAGTCGCGCCGGTCCCACTACTACAAATAAATAGGTAAATATGCAAAATATTTACGAAACGTGTAGATGAGTACCTAATTATAAGTATTTTAGCGGCTTTTAAAGTGTTTGTTACCCCTGCAACCGGGAAAGAGAAACATATGTTTCTCTTAACCTGGTATGGCCGTTCCTCTTTCTCGACTTGGCATTTTGAAAGTTATGTTTTGAAAGTTAGTAACAGGTTCGGGATAAACTTGACCATGATCCAGGATATTAGTAGATCAAGTAATTACAGTAGAGCAGCTGCCATCACCTTTGTGACCCTGTTTACAGCAGATTAGCGATATTACACCGATGAATCGATATAATGTCGACGCGTTTTCACACCCACCACATCCCTAATAGGCGAGAATGTAGAGGGTCAACCAGTCCCGGCAAAAGTTTCGCCGAAAGTTTCGGCAGACATGTGGAATACGCTTAACACGTGGAAAATAAAGATTGAATATAAGAATTGCACTTACCTTCGCAATCAACCGTATCACTGATGTTTTCATTCATTGAATAAACACAGACATGAACTGCCGCTAGGTCGTGGTTTTTAAATTTGACAACAGATTTTTTTTCTCTTTTATTCGCATAGTTATTGTGTCGTAGCGCCATCTAACTAAGAAAATGAAAACTACACCTAATACTGTTTTATCGACAGAGTGACCATAAAGCTGTGCTTTATAGTTTTCTATTTATTAGTTACTGTTTCTCTTCCCACAGCGTCCCTCTTACCCCATCTGACCTTAATAAAGTATTTATTTCTCAAAATTGTACAGAGTACAAAACTAATTAATTAGTGCTAATTAAACCAGTTTTTGAGTGGAGACCGCAACTCGGCAAGCGGGAGTGTAGGATGATTAGGATTGACGATTTATGAAAGGCTGCAGGTGGATGCTAGATGCGGCAAGCCGAGGTCAGGGAGTAGGCATTGGCGCTCAGTGGGGGAGGCCTATTATACCCAGCAGTGTTCTTGTAAATGCTGTTTTTATCGGAATCGTAATCACTATCTTTCCTACTCCTACATGGATTTTTAGCGGGCTCCAAGACAATAATTATAACCTAAGGTTTTCCGCTGTAGCCTGGTAAAGACTGATAATTATGAGATGCCAGTTACAATGCAGTAGGTGCTTGCTCATCATAATGCACGTTATTGACCTCAGAGAGCAGCAACATTACCTATCTGTCGTTAATATTCAAAACTGCTTTCTCCTACCTGCCGGGCATGAAGAATGTGGCCAACTATGAACTCCTAAGTTTTAGAAGAGATTTGAGTCTCCAGTGACGATTATTTTAGGTACCTACCTAGGTTATAAGCTGTTGTAGACTAATGATAGACATACCTACCAACATCGTAAATAATCAAATGAAAATAGGGATTTAAAAAATATTATTAACCATGTCCTCTCCGGTACGTCCTTCGGAAGTGCCGCCAAAGTCCTCTGGTCATCAGCGATCTGCAGTTTTCTCCCTCTCCTAGATAACTTGTACTTGTTGAGATGAGGGGCATTTTTAATACTAGGATTGACGCTCATGATCGGTGTAGGTATTGTATATGATCGTAAAAATAAAAAACCGACTAGATTTGTCGATAAAACTTGTAATTAATTAAATAGGTAAGTAGGTAAAAAATAACTTTCGAAACGTGATATTGCGAAAAAAAATATTTTCATATTGTACTTATTTCATAAAAAATGTAGATTATCTCTTGAATAGAAAGAGTTTATAAAAAGTTATATTATAAAAAGTTCTCGTTCTCCCTCCGACCTACATAGAGTAAGCACAGAGTCCTCATTAAATATACATTGTTAGAATAGATTACAGTTTGCTATCAACGATTACCTACCTATCAATCTTTGTTATCGGCGACGGGGATTATTCACCTAGGAAATTGGAAACGATATGAATAATTGCTTTACTTATCTGCAGCAAAACGCTTGTGTAAAATAAATCGCAGGGACGGTAGCGAAAGCAAAGGCAAGGAGGTTGCATTCCGTCACGAATAAAATGTATGGCCAGAAACAATTTGGACCATAGACTACATTTGTCAATTTAACGGATGACAGCTGTTTGAAAAATAAACGTGACAAAAACCGAGCGCAAGTCTTATCTCCGAAATACTCTGAATTATTTTGTCTGGAAATTATAAAAACCGTATGCTGAACTATTTACTCCGTTAGAAAAGTGATTTTTATAAAATGAACTAAAAATAATGAGTGTATATTTGCTGTGCAGTGTTATCCGTGGATGATAATAATGTATACGTTGAAGGGTATTTTTCCTGAACCAAGTAAGGCTAAGTGCACATTATACATTTTTAAATAGGTCATGAATCGCCATATTTATGATTTTTATTCCCTTTTGTTTGTATTGAAATTACTGCGCCTAAAATCTTCGACAAAGTGTTTATGAATGTAATCATTTCAATTAGTTTCGACTGCCCAAAAGACGATCAATGCCTTCCTGTTTTTATTTTCTTCATGTCGTAAATAACGCTATTTCCCATACATTTGTAATGTAAGGGAACCTACCTATTGGTAGGTAACGGTTTCTTTAATAACAGTGTTGACATCTGCCAGTAAACGTCATTGACCTACGCCCGAGCTATCTGTACATAGCCTAACTTACTTAGGTACCTATAATATTCCGTTACGTTTGATTCCTTACAGATGTGAACATCGCCATGGCCATCTTATCTCTAAATACTTATCTATATGCAAAATGTTCCCCTCATATTCCAAATTTAACGTTTTCTACGTACTTTTTCAGAAAAGGAGCAAAAAAAGAACTTCATAAAGGAAAACATGAAGCAGCTGAAGTACATACAGGGCAAGACGTCGAAAGAGCCTAAGTTTGCTGTGAAGAGCCACATGCACAGTCCGCCGTCTGGCTCCGCGCTATGCCAGGTGAAGTCCACGCCATCGGCCAAGAGCGGCAAGCTGGCGCTGAACGTGGCCAAAACCAGCTCGGGCAACTCGCGCAAGAAACTTCCCAATGTGAGAATAAAGAAGGGCGACATGGCGGAGTTCCTCAAACGCAAGGAACTGCTGCGACAGCAGAAGGCGCAAGACGACTCCACAGAGGATGAGGTGCATTCTACGGAGTCCTCAGGCCGGCTGCGCGACATCGGCTGCCAGACGATAGAGACCAACCTAGCCCAGAAGCTCGAGGAGAGCACAAAGCTGACAATGCTATACCCAAAGAAGGAGGACGACTTGGACGGCAAACTGAAGGCCAGTGGCGACTCGGACCGGCTCCGGAGCCCCACGATGGGGCCGATGGGCACGCCGCAGCGCGCCGGCGATGACCTGCTCGACTTTGACAGACCCCGCAGCCGGTTAAACTCAATCTTGGAAAGGAAAGACCAGAAAGATCCTTATCTTCCGCCAGGTGTGTAACTTGTATAATTCCACTGCATCTTAGATACGTACCAATTTTAGAGGAATGGGCAAACAACTAAATTGCCATGTTTTTACTAACTAAATACGTAGGGGTAAGAGTGCGATTAAACAGCCCTATTTCTCTACCAAAATACGACACATTTAATTATTGATTACATACTTACAGTAACCAGCAGTGAGCCATTTCAAGTTCGAATATTGTTATCAGGTCCTATCAATGGTTATGACGTACTTTACAATACAATACAGTGCAATGTCTATCATTTCAGGATACCAAAAAGGCGTACTTCCGAAATATCTACGTGAACGTAAGGAGCAGGGTCATAAAGCAACTGAAGGAGTAAAATCATATGACGACCAAGCAGTGGTCTGTCCAGCTGGGCATGTGACGTTGCCAGATACTGAAAGGAAAGAGACTCTTCGCATGCTCAGGAATAGTAAGTTTTTGAAAGGTCACTTAATCATCATCATCATCCCAGTAAACAATTATAAATAAATAAATAAAATGAATTTATTGACAACAAACATACATAATTATGATTACGTTCATACTTTTTTGTAATGACGACAGTAATAAGGCAAGATGATATATCCTTACCACCTAGGAATCAATCCTGTATCTTAGGAGACAGTGTTAGACAGTATTTTCATATATTACGTGCCATTTAGTCATTAACATTGCATGAGTGGACTTGTTTGTTTGTGGGGTATGATCGATAAGTATGCACAAGGGAATGTGTTAATGTGATTGTACTGAATACTACTAGTACTACTAGAACTTTAAATTAATTTGAGTTTTGGCTTTTACATACAGCGACCACCATCTGACCATGAGCAGGAAAGGTTGTCAGATCCAGAGAAAGGTTATAGGGCTCCACATTCCCCCACAAATTTAGAGTTACTGCCAGACTTGTTGTATTTATCTGCCATCCCTCAATGCTTTTTATTAACAAATTCTATTTTATACAGGTTTTGCAGAGCTAGTGAGTGAATTAAACAAACTGCCAGTGAAGACTGACACATTACGGATGCGAAACAGGAAAATGGATCTGGAAAAAAGATTAGCCAAGCTTGAGGAGGGCATCAAGGTGTTCTCTCGCCCAAAAGTATTTGTGAAGATTGGAGAGTAGCTACCACCAGGGCATTAACTCGAAAAAATGCTGGAATGTGACCAACTGTCCTTGGCCTCCTTGCCCAGTGTGCATAGTGCGTCATGGTTTTTGTTTAATTCAGAGTCCACCATAATTCTGTCTGAGTACAGACAATAGTTTGCTTGTAGGCTCCACTGGAAGAAATCAGGAATGTATAACATTTGTTAATTACAAAGCTCCTAATACTCTTTCACTTCAGTGGGCAACAAGTTTTCGACTATGGTGGATAGTGGTCAGTTTCAAGCATTTGTTTTCTTGATATAAAATAAATAGGGTTAGGGCAACTGACAATCTAATACAAACACAAAATGATGAACTTAGTAAAAAATATTTTTTTTTTTTACCTAGATTGGTATCCTTGACCAAATTATAATATGGTAAGTACAGAAACTATATGAAATAAATTATATCATTTATCTAACTGTTGTCAAAGTGGTAAATCTAAATTGTTTGTTTAGGGAAATTCCAGTGATCTCCATTGATTTAAGTTAATTTGTTTGTTACTGTATGCTAGAATAAGTATTGTATGTTAAAAGACTTGTAATTAATAATATCTTTGTATGGTTTACAGTGTTTCTATAACATTTAATTTTTGGATATTTGAATACAATATATTTTGTTTTTTAGTTGGCCTAATTCTTAAAATAAAAGGAAACTTATAACATAGAAATTATACTTCTATTTGCATGATGACTAGACTGCCATCCTTTGTAGGTTTATTTGTATACGAATCAGGTACTTAGGACTACATAATTTAACACATCATAGTTTTCTAACATGTTGGAAACAGTAATCATTGAATATTATAGGACCTTTTCTAAATCTGATTTCATCATCATTATACCACTTGTGAAACGAAAAGTCTGGAAAGAAGAACTTGATTTCCCTCTCTGCAGATTGTGTTGAATCTGGAATATTGAATTTGTAGTTAAATGAAGTCCATTTCTTAACATTTACTTTTATTCAGTCTAGTAGCAGCATGAATGCAGGACTGATAACCAGCAGGTTAAACATTACTCGCATGTCCATGAACTGGATGGGTTTGATGGATGAACTGAACAAGACCATCTTACCTTACCTACTAATATTTTTATGATCTGGGTCCAATATAGTGCTGGACTAAAAAATTTGTTGCCTGACTTGAAAAAATTTACTCTTAAGCTTGTATCACATTTTTTTAAACAGAAAGTAATACTTTTTGAGGCCTTTCAAATGTTATCCATAATTTTAACATAATTATATTTGCTACCTAACCTAGGTTATTGAGTTATTTTTCCAAATGTCTGGCAACAAAGTCTCTCGTACTTATGCAATTTGCGCATGAACCATTAGACTCGAGTGAAGCACATGTATGTATGTGATGGGCATTCTACTTGTTGTACATGAGTTGCAGCCATAACATTTAGCTAGAGTAAAAACTGACCACATCCGATCATGCTATTGGTCAGATCAAGTTCTGACTGCCTGGGCATATAGATTGGACTCGTCACCACCGCCCCGAGTTTATGTAGGCCTGCTTTGAGGGGCTTGTTGGCGCTTTGGCACAATACAAATCTTCCTAGCCTAACTGAATTGAAACTGTCCTTTGAGACAACACTAACATAACCTAAATGAATTTAAACTTCCATAATAAACATTATGCCCAAGCAGATCTCAATCTGCCCAATTCAACTATAGGCCCAAGACATACACATATCAAACTTGAATCAATTGTGAATAGCCCCATGTGTGAATTGCCTTGACCAAGAAATGGAGAGCAGCATTTTCCATTAATTAATTTTTCCATCACTGATTTCCTTCCATCTCGGCCATGTCAGGTGGCTTAAGCCAATCAGTAGATTGATAAGGCATCAAGGGTTGGTTTTTACCTAATTTTAATTAGGTATTTACCTGAGCCATGAGCAACGTTTCTAGTGTCAGAAATTCCAAATATTCCTCGTAAACAGTATGGATCTTGGAACTGGGCTTTATAGACACTGGTTGGGCCGAGCATGCGTCGCCATATCTCAATTGCGTTCGCATGTCCAATAATATGTAGGTCTATGCTCCCACTGTAAGCAAATGAAATAAAATAATTGAAAACAATCATATCTAATATTATGAGTTTCATGGTACTATTGGCATACATGCGGTTGAAGAATAGTACAGATATAACGAGTGGAATAAAGGCAGGTACCTAGATGATGATGTATCAAGCAAAGACAGGGCAGCTTGCCTTGATTACTCTCTCATGATACGAGCACACATGGTATGGGACAAGGCCGCTTGAGGCAAGTTTCCTCACCTGGTCATAAACGTAATCAGGCGATTATAAAAAAACTTTCCTAAATGTTCTTTATAAAAATTCCCTGCTGTCTCTTTATCCAGGGACACTCTTTTCGTCTTCACAACCACAAATCTATTTTTCAAAATGTTTCTAATGTACGATAGGGCCACTGGATTTTTGACTGCATGAGGTTTAATTATGGCCAATGTTAGTTGTAACTTTTCCATTGTTTCATTTATGCTTTAATCTTCTCTTTCATATTATTTTTGTTTAGAAATGCAATGATATAACATCACATTCACCCACTTCAAATGTCATTGGCTGGCATTGGTTCTGAGCTGAGGTTATTAATTTTCTTGATAAAACATTCTCATACATGTCAAGTATTTAATTTCAGGTGCGCGATTAGAAATGTAGACAGGGCAATGAATTTAGGAAAATGTATTTTAAAGAAATATTTAACTTCCCGCGTCTCACGCCAATTTTTTGAACCACAAAAACCAAAAATAGAACAACTTAATAGTGATGTGTCAACTCGATTTAACTCGAGTTGGACTTAACTCGAACTAACTCGAGTTTGAAAAGAAGAGAGTGTTTTTGTAATCTGTAGTCTAGTCTGTGGACTCTGTGGTACTAGTTTCTCAGGTAAGTTTCTCGTCGTGGTTTCTAAACGGTGTTTCTATCGTCTCTGGTAGTGTTTCTATACTCTCTTTGGTTGTATACATAGTTCATAGTCTGTGGTGTGTGGTGTTGTGTCGGTCGTGTCGGCCAGATTTGTTATTTTTCGATTATATTTAATTAAAAGAAAAAATGCCTGAAATGGAAATAAAACGTAAAGCAGATGAATACTCGGTCGTGCCATCGAAACGGGTTCGGCAAGAAATAACAGTAGTTGGTACTAGAGAAAAAGCGGTGGTAACCTCTGCGGTATGTTCAATTTCTTCATTATAAGTATTTCAAGAAATATTTTTCCCCTTACACCTGATGATTTCCTGTTTTTTATGTTTATTGAATAGTATACGAAACATGTATACATATTATATCGTAATTACAGTGCTTAGCTGGACAAGAACATAACATGGAATATAATATTTTATTATGAAATTCATAATTCAGTTGCTGAGGAAAAATATTTGTACAAATTTTCATCACTAGAACCCACTGGTCGAATGTATAAGAAAGGAAGCACAGAGAAAAGAATCTAAAGAATAATTTTGTACAACTTCTTTAAACTTATACGTAAACTCATCGTAAATCTAAGAATCTTCGACCTTATAGCAATGTATGTATGGAAAACTAACACATTTGTTAGTCTATATGCCCATTAAAGGGCCTAGGTGTGTCAAAAGACTTATGTTATGCACCGGCAATACCTGTTGCACACAATGCACACCTGCACCAAGTAGCAAGCAATTGATGCCATTTTACTGAAAGACTGAATGCATATGCGTTATCGCTATTGTTTTCAATAATTGAGAAGGTTCGGGAGATGTGTTGGGATCATATTTTAGAAATATTTCATGGTCTGCCTACCCCACCTGTGGGACACATGAGCTTTATGGATGGATGGATAGATTTTAGAAACTTTTTAGAAATGGCTTGTCATGTCAAGGTGTGATTTCCAAAATGATGTGATTCAGGTGCCACGGACATCTAACCTCTATGCACCCATAATGCTGCTGGAAGGTCATCAAGGAGAAATATTCACGGCCAAATTCCATCCAGAAGGGAAACACCTTGCTTCTGCTGGCTTCGACAGACAAATATGTAAGTAGAGTTTTACATTGTAATTTATTACTGGTACTGTTCAATAAGTCTCCAGGTCCCCAACAGAAGAATTTGGTCAATCAATGCTTCCCCAACGGTATTAGGACGCACACCTAACGAGTGGCGAGCTTCTTATGATGCTGAAGTTTGACTAAATACAAAATGGTCACCTATCCAGTCCCGAGGTTAAGGGAACCCCGGAGGTTCCAGTTAAGCCAGGGAGGCTTGGATCTGCCTGGAATTTTTTAATACCACAAAGAGCTGTGTGAATAAGCATGCGCTTGATTGTATCATTTCATGCATCCATAAGCTGTTGATGTATACCAATATATGTACCAACAGCTTATGGACGTATGCAATGCTAGCAGCAAAATCTATGACCCTGTCAACAGGGTAATCTGACCAGATTCCAATCCAGATTCAGTCACCTGAGCAGGTATCATGACTATGTTTTCCCTCACAATGTGTTTAACTAATGTATACAACTCTGAAAAGAGTCATTGGTACTTGGCAGTGTTGGGGTTCGAAGTGTTCGAACCCGGTATATCTCGCTTACGAGTTGAATCCCTCCCTTCGGCAGATATGCAAGATAATTTTTATTTTCCAATCCACAGTCCTATGGAACGTGTACGGCCAATGTGAGAATGTTATGGTGATGCCCGGCCACACGGGGGCCGTCCTCGAGCTGTGCTTCTCGCCCGATGGCGCGCGGCTCTACTCGTGCGCGACAGACACCACCGTGGCGGTGTGGGACGTCCCCACCGGTACGCGGGTGAAGAAGCTGAAGGGACACGCCAACTTCGTTAACTCTGTGTCGGGTGAGTATCGTTTATCATATAGGGTGGGGGGAAGGGGAGGATATACCGCTTTCTGTCTGATAGATTTTATAGATTATTATTATTCCTGAACAGACAGACAGTTGAAACAACTGATATGTCTGTATCTCACTATCCTCAGCTTATTTGACATTCTCAATTAACTCATTTTGTTTTTCTTTAAATATTCATCTAATCGATTTCTAAAGGCATTGATACAACCATACAAACCTACACATTTCGCAGCCGGAAACGCATTCGCGAAGACCTTGTTGTTGCAGGCGGCGTTTGAAAAATTACAATTACATTTGTCTAATACACAAATAACATCCACTGCTAGACTTGGCGACGTATGGCATTAACTGATCACTAATTGTAAAAAAGCGATCCGTCTAATCCACTAGGTGTAAAAGTTCCTTAAAATATTCCCTCACTCTTTCAGCTGCTTCATTACGTTACTTCAGTAATTATATCACGACATTTCAGGCGCAAGACGCGGCCCCGAGCTTCTGGTGTCCGCATCCGACGACAACACAATAAAACTATGGGACGCCCGCAAGCGTAATCCCATAGCGTCCTTCGACAGCGGCTACCCGGTCACATCGGTCCTGTTCAACGACACGTCGGAGAAGATCATATCCGCGGGCGTGGATAACGTCATCAAGGTGTGGGACGTCAGGAACAACAAGATGGACTACAAGATCAAGGGGCACACGGATACTGTCACAGGTCAGTGGCTTTACAGTGAATAGAATACACCACAACATAAAACACTATAGACGCCACAGCTCAAAAATGTTTGAATCACTGACCACTAACAATACAAGTATTATTAGAGGTCAGTTAGAGCCAGGAAAAAAAGATATTTAAAAAAGCACAGGGTACAAATGAAAAAAAAACAATATTAAACAACATAAAAAGTAAAACAAATCATACATGAATAGAAGAAAAATGAATAGCAGCCGTTGCATGTGGATGATCATTTGGTACTTGCATGAGGGCGTAAGTGTGAAATTGACGCTGTCTAAATGGTGGCGTTAGTTCTGATTTTGGCCACGTGGCAAAAGATCCCTGTAGCGCTTTGCTTCGGTTTTGTGCAAATTTCAGACCTATACTATAATGTACTCCATTAAGTTGCAATTCGACCGCTCTCGCCCTTCATACGAATCCGTATTCATATGAAGGGCGAGAGCGATCAGACAACAGGACAACGAAAATACTTCCCGAGGCATAGCGTTGATGATTGCGCCACCTGCATTGTGGCTGTTGTTGTATTCTCTGGTGGTTAAAAACCAACTAAAATTGCCCTACTTTTAGCTGAAATTTAAAAGGTATTTTTTTATACCAGCAGGGTTACTTTGCTACGTCAATTTCCACCATACACAGAGCAATATAAGTTGTATTTCAATCGCTGACGCGGTCAATGGGCTCACACGGACACGCCCCTAGAATACACCATGATACAGTGCCATCAACTTATCTGTTCATTAGACGGCGGCGCTAGTGAGGCTAGTCGAAGGACGTTTAGTAAATGACGCCTATAGTTCTGATTTTATCTACTAAACAGAACAGATAAGTTGGTGGCTCTGTATTTAGACCTTTTAACCACTGGTTTCGAAAATCCTCCACTACTGAGACGTAAGGTTTGCTATCAAAATAAAGGATATGTCTGAAAGACGGATTGGATCTGTAAATTTTTGAAACTGTTATGCCTGTCCAACAATGCGGCCAAAGGTTTTGGACATAGAGCATAGTTTGATCAGTCTTCTCTTGACCATAACGTAAGCAACTGCGTCGAAATCATCATCATCCAGCAGTCAGTCCCGGTTTTTACCAGAGCCTGCTTTCCGACTCATTCATTTTACCCGGTCTTGGGCATCCTCGCGTCGCAAGCCATTGGTTCTCGCATCCGACTCGGCGATGTCAATCCATCGCTTCTTGGACCTCCCGCGGAACCTCTTTCCTGATACCGTAAGGTTAAGGCAATTATTTTCCACGTATCCCTGGGGTTTACGCAACACGTAACCAAACCAACGAAGGCGAGCCCCTTCGCTCTTATCCGCAATCTCTCACGCCATGGTTGCCACGGATATACTCCGACAATAACAAAAAACATCTATCGTAAGATAGAATAAAACAAAGTCGCTTCCCGTCGTCTGTCCCTATGTATACATATACGCTCAGATTTTTTAAACTACGCAACGGATGTTAAAACGGTTTTCGAACAATACATTCAAGAGGAAGGTTTATAGGGTAGAACAGCACGCGAACGAAGTCGCGGCGGGTCAGCTAGTAATAAATGTTTCTTCCTTCAAACCCAGGCATGGCCCTCTCCTACGACGGTTCGTACCTGCTCTCCAACAGCATGGACGGCACTTTACGCATCTGGGACGTGCGTCCGTTCGCTGCCAGCGAGCGCTGCGTGAAGCTGCTTTCGGGACACCAGCACAACTTCGAGAAGAACCTGCTTCGGTGCGCCTGGGCACCAGATGGGTCTAAGGTCAGAGGGTTTTTATTTTTACTTCCTAGATTTATTCGGCGATTCTTCATTTTTGTCACATACTACCTTTGGTTCCGTACTCGCATATCTATTCGTGTGATGTTAGGTGGAATCTGAATTTTATGAATCATCAATTTGCCGAATGTATGTTCGGCCGTATGCCCATAACTTGCTGCTGCACAAATGCTACTAATTATTTTTTGTTCAATTTGAAAATTTTTAGATACCTAACAAAAAGAGGGTAGGGTAGGGTAGGGGAAGACACCACGCGAACATTATCACGCCGGGCCAGCTAGTCATAGATAAAAATGGACATCTAGTTGTCATTTTTCAACAGGTTTAGTCTTTCCCTAAAGTTGTACCTTATCCCACAGGTGGCAGCCGGCTCATCGGACCGCTTCCTTTATGTGTGGGACACGACTTCCCGCCGTGTTCTCTACAAGCTGCCCGGACATAACGGTGCTGTAAACGATGTAGACTTCCACCGGACAGAGCCAATAGTGCTGTCAGCATCAAGTGATAAGCAGATATACCTCGGAGAGATTGAGAACTGAGAGTGATATGTACATAAAGTGAAGTGATTGTTGTGGTTAACCTGTAAACCTTCTGGGTTAGATAGGTTGATTCTCGAGTGAATTGAGTGATTGCAGACTTGACTGGTGTCTATGAATTTTAATTTAGGTACATTGTAAGATTAGGCTAAAGAAATTAAATAATTTACAACCAAGTAAATCTCAACAATTTATTTTGATGTCCACCATAACAACTTGACTAGTATTATATATTAAGTAACACTTTAAGAACGTCACTTTAGGTAACTAATCAACAACATACATATCTTTATCAACACTGTTTTGTTGATGAGTTTCACCATGATTGATTAATCGTGTTATTCATTCCACTAGCTAAAAATAGCGTAACAGATCTTTGTCCATATAAGTTCCATTATATCTTTTATAATTATTATGTTCATAAGACCAAGTTCATTTATTGATACACAGAGACATTGATGGAGGTACTTCAGGTATAAAACCTAACTGGAATTTTTCACTTTTGAATGCTTCCATTACCTCTGTAGTTAACTCTTCCTCAGTACTGTATATGCCACTGTCATTATTTGGCTGATCAAAGAAGTTTGTTGTTGCTTTATTAAACACATTTTGTGGTGTAGACTGCTGAAACACATTACTTGGAGCACTATTCTGGAATGGAGAGGTATTCTTCTGCACAAATGGATCGGCATGGTTAATCTGTGTATTCTGCTGGCTAAAGAACTGCTGTGTGGCACTGGCAAAAAGATTTGATGGATTTTGGTTAGCTTGGGGTGGTGAGGCAAACACATTCTGATTAGCCTGAACATTTTGATTGGCCTGAGCAAATATTGATTTTGCCGAAGCATCTGGACTAGGCCCAAAGACATTTGTACTGCTTTGTGTCGGTGCTGGGCCAAACACATTTTGTGTTGCTTGTGAAAATATAGATTTTGCACTATCTGGACTCGATGCGAAAACATTAGTGTTGTTTGGTCCAAACACTGACGTATTTTGCAATGCTCCACGGAATATGTTCGATACAGAGTTAGATGAATCTCCAAAGACAGAGGTTTGTACTTCATTTGTGAATGGGGACTGTGTGGCTTCATCTTTATAGAGACTTCTGAGAACATTAATAATCTGTGGTGATGGGTACAATAGTTGTTCATACTTGGCTTGTGCCTCTTTTATCATATTGTTCATATATCCCATCTGAAAATAGGTAAGAATTAGTAATCTTACTTAATATTATAATTGTAAAATTTATGTTTGTGTGTACATTTGTTACACACCTAAATGATTTGTGTCTGGAATAGGACTTTAGGCTACTTTTTCTCCCTACCCCCACTTGTGCGATATAACGTATATCCCACATGGGAGGAAAGCTATCAATAAATAATACATAAATTCAAGAATTAAAATTTGTATAAAAAGTACAGGAGTATAACTTACAGCTTGATCCAGAGTGTTATTTGCCTTTGCTTCGTAGATAAACAACCTGGCTTCTTCTGGCGACAAATCGCTGATTCCAGGTACAATGGGTTTCTCCTTATATGGTGCATAGCAGGAGAGAACCCACTGCCCTCCTTTGAGCACAGACTGTATGTCGGTTTGTACTTGGTTCACAAGTTGCTCATCGGTAACTCCTGTTTGTGGGGCCGACTGATTCTGTGTATGGGATTGAGGTGCTGAAAGATTCAAATCAAGTCAATATTTATTGGGATTTTGCCAGAACACAGAAATTATATTAAAGGCGAAGATGTTACCATGATAGGAGTATTTGGACCCATAGATGTGGTCGAATCTGCAGTTCTGACCGAACCGACAATAACCTTGCTGAAAGTATTTGCACACCGTCATTATTCGCGTCACAAGCTTTAATGATGACAAAATAATTTAGTCCTTTGAAAATACAATTCACTTATCAGATTCGATTGAAAGGTTAGTATCACAGATTACTATATATTGCCAGATTTTTAGTATTGTATGAAAAAAGTTGAAAAATATTTAAACAGCCAAACATAAACACAAAAATCTTTTTTTGACCAATAAGACAAAAAAGCAAATGCCAAAGTTGACCACTGACCAAAAAGCGAGTGTATTCGCGTTTTCACATTCGACGTGAAGTAAAATTATATTTAACCCATAGAGAAAAAATTTTAAGTACAGAAGTAGAGAGTACATTTAGAGTTTAAATACGAGACAAATATCACACATCTCTATAACACACACACTAATGCAAATGCAGGGACGGAACAAGGCAGCCCATCTGCAGCAAAATATAACTCATCATGAGTTATATTTTGCTACGACTTTCTACTCATAACGAATACAAACAAATTTGACTTGTTGTTCACTCCAGATGACTATGCAATTTTTTTAAACTTGTCCTAATAATTTAATATTGACATTATAATAAAAGGTAAGGTGTCTAGTGAATCAAAGCCATGCCCTGATACCTACCACCGTCTTTTCGATCTCTCGATCCTACATACCGTGAATCGGCAGTGCTAGCTTTTGCAAAAAGGAGGGTTATGATTTTGACCGGTATTAATGTTTATTTGTTGCCTCATAACTTTTAAACTAAGTAGGTACCTACCTACTTACTTATAGTTAGAAGCGTCTTCATTGTTCACAGGTTGGCCTATGTGACTCCACAAACTTAATATGATGCCCTCTAGAGGACATAGTCATAAAAAAAATTAAAATGAAAAGGATAAATAAATTAATATATTAAACAAGCAGCATATTCTTTATTTTCAGTAAAAATTCATATAATGCTGGTGCAGCAGGACAGAAGGGACTTGCTTCTAATTATTATCTTGTTCTTCAAAATGTTTACAACGCAGCAATTCCAATTTACAACCCAGACATCACCATGTCTGGTCTTTAGGAAACCTAGAAAAACAAATATTTATGTAAATAAACGTAAATACGCGATTAATCCGTTGTTTCATATAATGTCTGAACATTTAAAATGTCATCTAGGTACATTTTTGGTATGGAACCCTGATACATATAAAATTGTGGACCGCTATTCACAAGATTTGAGTAATAATAATAATAAATCTTTATTTTCTCCACAATAATCATCTTACAATATTAGGATACAACAAATCACGACATTAATATGGTATTGTGGGAGACTGGAGCTTACGGTAGGTCAAGCCTGTGTTGTAAGTCTCCAGGGATCCCTCACTGTAGTATAAATATATTATTACAGCACCTTTGTATGATAAAATTAATGTATTATCATTGAGAGAGATAGTGATGCATAGATAATTTTAATTATAGTTACTTACATACTATAACTTTAAAGAAAAGAAAAAATAAATAAATAAAAAGGTGTGTGGTGCGTTTGTATTGTGTGTAAGTGTGTGTTTGTGTGTGTGTGTGTGTGTGTGTGTGTGTGTGTGTGTGTGTGTGTGTGTGTGTGTGTGTGTGTGCGTGTGTGTGCGTGCGCGCGCGTGTGTGCGTGTGTGTGTGTGTGTGTGTCCATCAGCCAACAACTCGCAAAATAGCCTCTGTTTCGTCGTAATTAATATTTTGTAAAAGTGAAGTTATTTTGTGTTTAACTTCGAATTTAGCTAAAGTGTAAATTTGTGTTTGTCTATTGATTCTATTGTAAAGAAATAGACAAAGGAATAGAAAAAATTTTTGAGCAAATTGAGCGAGTAAATATATTCGCATTTGTATGGTAATTTGTATGGGTAGGTGTGGTTGTGTAAGGCAGTGTAAGATGAGTAACTGTAATAGACAAGTGATTCATGTGAAGTGTGTGTGATTTGTTTATAATAGCTTACGTTAAAGTACGTTATAGTATCTAAATTTGGGGAAACAATTAGAATTTTGTTAACAAGTGACAAATTGTAACAGATATAAAAATTCAAAAACATAATAAATACAAGAACAATAAGATTAAGTTAAAGAAATAAGTAAAAAGGTGGTTTTTGTGGCATATATTAAGTAGTCATTTTGGGATTTTCGATGGGAGTCTTAGATAAGTTATTTACTTGACTCACATTTGTTATAACTATGACTTTTCCGCCATCGTTTTCGCGGAGAAGAACCCTAGCGTTGGAGGTCCAACAGTACTTGTATAAACAATTTTTCTTAAGTTGGCGTGCCAGATAGTACAGATGTTTTCCCTTGAAGGTAAGGTGCTCTTCTATGTAGATTGGTTCGCTGGGGCGGTCTGCGACAATCAGGGAAGTATTCAGCTTGTTACATTTATTGTTCTTATTATACGTCTTAGCAGCCTGTATAATGCTGTCCTTGTGTAGGGCGGAGGCAAATGTAACCAGAACCGCTTTCCTCTCGGATTTGGAGTGCAGCCGTCGAATATCCACAATGTCCGAGGATACGGTACTTGGTGATACAATCCTCAATAAGTATGTGGTGGTTTGGAGTAGTTTTGTTTTTGACTCATCGGCAGTCCAAGGAATGTTACGAATTTCAAGCATGGTTCCTACACGCTGTCGCGACTGTTCCTCTACAGTGTCTTCGAGGCACTTTATGCGAATATCCTGGGATGAGACTCTTTTTTCCAGTACTGTAATTGTGTTCTGCATGGAATCATTTTCGGCAGACAGGTAAGTTAAAGATTTCTCTATATCAGAGCTAGTCCTACAAATGTATTCAATTTGTGTTTTTATATTCGACATAGAGCGTTTTATATCTTTTAATTGATCCTGATGTTCTCGTTTCCATGAATCAAACATACTTTTGATTTCATCTTTGAATTCTATAAATGAGTTGGTCATTTCGAAGCAGGTACATTTATTCGGCATTCGTTGCGTGACCGTATCTGTCTTCTCCTTAGAGTTCATATTTTGGGACTGTGTACTTTTCATAGAGGGAGAATAATACGTTTAGACTTTCTTAATCTAGGAGTTCGTTCCATCCTGTTGTATAAATAATTTTCGAGTCTTGAGATATGAGATTTTATTATATTACGATCGTGGGTAAGACAAAATTTTATGGAAATATAGAAACTATATTAGCGAGATTCGGATCTCAATATTCTTGGCTTTGATATTCACACAAAAATTGGCTAAATAATAAAATACACACAATCACAATCAGCTGTAAAATGTATCCACAAAGCGCCAGTTACTTCCCAAGTAAAGGTTATAATTTAAATCATAGAGGATTTCTGGATAAAAACTAATGGGGTTTTACTTAGTATGCGTAATATAACACAGTATTTAAAAATTTGACGTAATTTTGATAAACTTGTGAAGAAAAATGAGCCAAATTCATGTAAGTAAAAACACGACAATCAGCTGACATGACAGCTGACAATTCCTATAAAATACAATACAATAAAATACTATGCAATAAATAAGTCCTAAGTCCGACCCTGTTAGCATCAAAATATTTTCGTACCTATTTAGACACCGAAATATTGCTCAATTTGCCAATAATTTTAAATCTATCTCTAATGGCATGTTGTTTTAAGGTAAAGCATTTCAATTATTGCAAATTCCCACTATTTCGACGCATATTTTTGTCACGATTTCTAAAATTTATTTCGGATCGCCGCGACCACGAATGTTTACTTACCGGTGAAAGGATAATCCAGGTGTATTTCCATACTTTGCGCTTTCACATAAATGTGCACTAAATTACACACAAAATTACAATCTTTTAAATGGTTTGATTTAAATTTTATTAGGAAATTATAAAATTTACACCGATATTTCAAAAGAAACGTCGAGGCCCTCGAGCAATATGTCGAACGTTCAAAACATTGCGCGCGTCATTTTCCGTGAATTTATTCCAATAGATGAAAAAACGGGATAGCAAGATTCATAATAATTGTAGAGCGAGCGAACAGGGAATATTTGTGATTTGTGTTTAGTCTGTTATGTCTGTGATTTAATAAAAATTTTGACAGTATCATTGCTTGTTGCCGATTGCCGATAAAGGCGATAAAACCTCTTGTTTTCAAGCCTTTATTGTGTGTATTCATTTGTTATTTTTTATTGTAAAGCAATATATAGTAATCTGTGTTGTAAAAACTTACTAGGCCCGCCCGTTAACTGTAAGTAAATGTTTATTTTCTTATTATGAAGATTTCAGATTGCCCCATCGTTAAGCACCCTATCTGGGAGCAGAGCCGGTCACATGCATTTGTATTTATTATAGAACACAAGTTGAAAAAAGTATATGTAAAGAGGTGGCCAGTATGTACCTAGTAGGTATGACCGGGAATATATGCGTACGAAGGATAATATACATAGAAATCTGTGACGAAAGGCAAACAATTCGAAAATATGGCATGCCGTAAAGGACTTCTTTGCACCTCAGTGCGCCCTTTGTTACTTAATCCAACACAACTCTGTCCTTGGGCAAAATATATTAATCTGTGGTCTATCTGCTAGTAGAATTGAAAAACCAATAGATACCTACTTAACATACTAAGGTCTTACCCATGTCCCCTATATGAGGCAGAGGGCATCTGATACTCTTGTTGGAGAGTAGTTTATTCCGTGATCTGATGCTAAATAACAAGTAGCAAAATTAAATAAGAGTCCACTTTTCACAGAATGCACTATGGCACAAGAAGGAATAAAAAAATCCCATGTCTACAAAATACAGTTATTGATTGCTGGCATAATATTGGGTGAGTATCTAGATTATGTATTTTGCTTATGACATCAAATTCAAAAATATTTTCCTTTTATTTGAGTTTGTGAAGTAAATGACCTGGTTGCCTCGACTGTATTGTAGGAATATTCCTGTTACCCTATTGACTTCAAGAATGATTAAATTAAACTGGAACTTTATTTACTCCGCTTATGAATTGTACAGTATTGTACACATTAGCCATGACAGTTTTGTATGAAGAGTGGGTAAAGTCCCTTTTATCATGTTTTGTTGGCTGCACTGTATTTTAGTTTCATTTTAGGCCTTCTTTATTAATAAATCTGGGTCTGGAAAGTAAAATTCTGTCATAAAAAGTTACTTTACTGATTATAATCCCCACAAATCGCTAATGCGCTGGAACTAGATAGATGCACCTACAGTATGTAGTTCAAGTGACACCTCTCAATTGTGTGAGATTATACAGCTACCTGCTATCACCGAGTATACCTATGTTTTGTTTTTGTTGTAACAACTACCCTTCGTGTAAGCAGCGCAATAATATAAAAATGTAGCCTACCTACCTACTGAATTGTTTTCTGGTAGAACTTGTATTTTTCGTTTTGATACAATGTCACTGTAATTTCATACCTACTGGTGAAAACTTGTAAATGGCTGTGTGTTACCCATTTCTCCAACAATTTACTGTAACCTAATTTAGCTGTAAGTTTTCCTAATAAAATAAAATAAAATATAACTTTGTCAAATTAACATCCAGTCATTTGTAACAAAAAATTACAGCTTTGTTCTGTTTGGTGCTGTCACTTGTAAAGTGCTTAGCTTAGCTTGGAAGCACCTACTTAATTGACAAGGTTCCAGCTCATTATCAATTTGCGTCGATAATATCTGCTAGGTGATAATAAATTGTGAGATATTTTAAATACTGGATTGTATATTTTGCAACACTATTTACTATTTGTTACTTGCGGCGTTTGTAATAATGAATTCCATGTACAGTACAAGAGCATGTGCATTACCACTTCTAGAAAATTTTTCTTTGCAGCTAAGGCAACACCATGGTATTTGGAAAAAAGGGGCATTAGATACCCTTTCATCACACATGTTATCGGGTTTTTACCTCAATATTTCTATGCAGTTGCATCTGTCATGGTCACGAGTAGACCCACACCGTGGCTCCAGCCTACTCGTGACCAAAGCTGCATCGAAATATCGAGGTAAAGACAATTCTAACTGTGATAACAAACGCAATAATATGTGCGATGAACGTGTAGTAAATAACCACGAAAGTCTTAAAGCCTATAGGGGCATTATCAGTTCCTTAGGCCCTAAGAATTCGTCTTTGGCCCTTATTATATTTTTTATGTTATGTAATATATAAACTAAAAATTTATTGAATGCTATATAAACGCTGTAGAAACTGCACAGTAGTGCACAGGAATATGATTCTTAAAGTGGTCATGCACTTATGAATAAATAAATAAATGTACTTGGACAAATTCACACAGAGCCATCTAGCCCCAAAATAAGCAAAGCTTGTGTAATGGGTGTTAGATAACTGAACAAATGCATATCTTTTTCAGGAAAAGTCTTACAAATAGACACACAGTATAATGAGCATAAGCTTCAAGCAAATGGTAGGTATTTATGTAGGTAGGTAGGATCATTACTTTATTTTTGTATTTCAAAAATTTTAACAAGCTTAATATGCACCTGATAGTAAGCAGCTGAACAGAGGTGTCCCCATATTTTTTTAATCATGTGTGACTGACACACTTTTCTAACATAAAAATTCAACTCAAGAATGTTTTATTCAATTTAGGTTACAAATTTTAACAATGTTCACATTATATATACTACTCATAACAAAATAAGAGCCGCAAATTTTGATGTATTTTGATATCCAGACCAATTTAATCATTTTAAAGCATTCTATAATGGATGGGTGATTCTTATGTGTGGTGTTAGCTTATTTTGTTTTGAGTAGTATACATTGCATAGTACGTACACTCAGATGCTGGTCAGGGTGCATACAAGGTGTATGCTGGGGGTCCATTCACGCTGCAGTTGACTGTACGTTATCTGGCGACCCTCGTTCGAGTAAATAAATGGAGACGCCAACAATGATTTAGAAAAAAATTCAAATAAGTATAAATACAAACTACATTTATGTTGTATTACAATGTTAGGCAGCCTAATTGTAGGGCTGTAGAAATAGGGATTATTGTAAATGACGGCGTCTTAAACTACTAACAGACGTTCCGTTTTGGCTGGAGCCGACCAACCGTCAGTTTCAGTTTATACTAATCGTTACGCAGTATAAAATAAAGTCGATTTTGGGTGCGGGGGACGTGGTCAGCTCGCCCGCGCATCCGAATTAATCCAAAAGCGACATTATTACGTACTTGGGATTAAATCGCCTGCAACTGACAGTTGGTCGGTTCCAGCAAAATCGGAATTTGTTACTAGTATTACGACGGGAGCTCCTAAGAGTACGCTACGCTTTGCCAGACGTTGGGTTCTGTCATTTGTGTCTGCTTTCTTTCGTTTGTCTCTTTGGCGAAATGCTTGCTGCAGACCGAAAGCTATTGGAATTGGAGGCAAATGCTGTCGGACAATGCACCGTCATCTTAACGACCTAAGTGATTCAGTAGTTAACATGCCGGTCTGCCACGCAGAGGTCCCGGGTTCGATTTCCGGCCGAACAGAAATTAAAATGATGTTTTTTAATTTCTGTTACGGGTCTCGGTGATAAATGTATTTAAAAGTATATATGTAGCTTATCAGTTGTCCAGCACCCATAACACAGCTTTGCTTAATTTGGGGCTAGATGGCGCTGTGTGAATTGTCCATGCATTTAAATTATTTATTTATTATCTCACTTGCCTCGTTCATAGTGCAGTCGAGTGAGAGGCCGATGCGTCGTCCGATAGCGTTTGCCTTCAATTCGAGGTTAGGCGGTCGTTCCCCTGGACAGGCTCCATGTGCAGGGTGCAGTGCGCGGTACCCTCGCGCTGAGCCACACGTCAGGGGGCTTACCATGACCTCTCATAGCAGGACCTAAACATAACTAAGGAATGGAACGCGTTGCCTGCGTATATAATATAATCTGGATGCCTTCAAGGCTAGAGTGAATAGGCTGTTCCAAGACGGGCATGCTCCATCTTCGGCCACATCGTCACTTACCAACAGGTGAGATGGCGGTCAAATGCCTGTCTTGTCTAATATAAAAAAAAACTGCCCTGATTAGAACGAGACAGCGCTATACGTGTCACATAAGCTTGTCTCTTTCGCGTGAACAGCGCGGAACTTGGACTGTTTTATAAAGCTCGTGGTAAGGCGTTGTTACTTGTCTGAAATGTAAATACACTCCTCGCCAAATGTTGCCCACGGACTTACTGAGAATTTGTAAACAAACACCACCAGATTTCTCAGTTTTGCCTCGTTACTATGTAGCATTGTTGACTCGAACCACGCCACAGGCATTTTTACTGCTTAACTGATTATAATACTCTGGAAACAATTACATTAACTGTTGTGGTTCTAAAATTACAATGTGCCTCTGTTACACTTTTGGTTGTTAAAGCTTTATGCTAAAAATCAGGCAGTTGCTCGTGCCTTATCAGCGTAACACTGAATGTAAGGTCCTTTGTACACGTAGGTACCGATAATGTGACATTACCCTTGTTTTGTGGGAGCGTCGGTGGCCTGGTGGTAAGAGGGTTCGACTCGTAAGCGAGAGGTCCCAAATAAATCAAATCAAAATTTCTTTATTGAGTTCCTACTTATCACATATCTCTTTCAACCGTCAAAGAGAAGGGGGTAGAAGAAAGTGGGAAGGAAACACACAGTGACATGTTAGGCCCCCAGGGACCGGAGCACACACAACGGCCAACAATTCCAGACAAAACCGGTCAGTGTCCGACAATGCCAAGCACAGCCGGACCGCGCCCGACATAATATATAGGAACCTATATTTTACTTACCACCTAAAACTATAGCAAGAGTAAGCCAGTCCCGGGTTCGAATCCTTCCGCCATGTACCAATAACTCTTTTCTGAGTTATGTAGGTACATTAGTTGAATACTAACCGATACTCTTACGGTGATCATTAGCGTATCTAGGGCTATTTTCCAGTGAGCACCCTATCCTGGGGTGGGCACGGCCCACCCGGCCCCCCCCCCCCCCTTTTGTCTCCGAAAAGAGGAGTGTTGTTTTGAGAATGTGTCTGTCTTTCGGTGTATCTGATGCCATCTATCATAACCGAATGAACCGATTTCGATGTGCACATTTTAATTTGATAAATAAAATTGATTCAGCAGTTTAGGGAGTGTTTCTTTATTTATTTAAACTGAATGCACTGTTATGTACAACGGCGGATTTAAAGCTTCGTAGCTTTATCTACCAGTCAACCGGAGAGCTGATGGTATGACAAATTCAGGGCGGTGCGAAATGATAGAAACACACTTAAACACAAACACTAACTAAACTAAGTAGGTATTAGCAAATTAACAAATATTCACAAACCAAGATTGATAGTAGATACTTACCTACAGCCTATGAGAATCACCTAAAATGTAGAATTAGTCCGCTGTTATCGATATCCTTTATTATCAATTAGGTTATAACCTACTTTACTACTACTGTACTAAGAATAAATAAATATCAATGCGCAGGTTATGGAATAGTCCCCTCCACACTTGTGGCTAGTTTTGCCATAACCTTCCAATGAGGTGTATTTTGAAACCACCGCGTTTGATAGGCGTGTTGGAGATTTCGAGATCGCAGTATTAGAGTAGAATATATTAGTAAAGTAAAACACTTTTATTCCACTCAGACACGCGGCACATTAGGTCCTTACCTATGAAGTTGGATTTTGTATGGCGAAAATGATGGATATTGAAATTTTCAAACAAGCAAATTTTTCAATTTCTTGGAAATGGCCCATCTGGTTACGATAAAACTTTGTAGTTATAATCAAACAACATTAATGTAACTGGTGCATATAATTTCATTTTGATAGCTACCGTTTTCATCAAATTACATCTAACTGAAGAGGTAAAATTGACGACAAATGAAAAGGAGTATTTTCAAACCCTTATAAAAACCTGAAAGAATATATTTTATTCGATTTTAGGGACTTCCTGAACTGTAAACATACTCTTTTTTCGAAATCAAGTATTAATTTTGATATAAGTACAATTAAAAGTATTAGAGCAAATGTGTAATTGCCAAAAAAACGTCAATTTCATAGATGAAGACCCAATATAACAGATATCAGTATTTGCAGCTGTTCTGCGTCTAAAAGATGACCATGAGTGATAGAACCCCAAGCGATAATAGTAACGTGGGTGAAAACCGCGGGAGACCGTTGGTGTACTACTATACTCGCGAGTACTACCATAGAATTGTATTACATTAACGTTGCAGCAAAATGTTCCAACTAATTCGTCATTATCATCCGAGCGGTCAGTCCCGGCTTCTGGGTCTGCTTTCCGACTCATTCTCCTCTATTTCGCCCGGTCTTGGTCATCCTCGCTTCGTAAGTCATTGGGTCTCGCATCTGACTCTGCTGCAATCCATCGCTTCTTGGGGGGCACGCGGGACCTCTTTCCTGGTACCGGAAGATTTACGTGGCACCTAGTTGCCACGTATCCCTGGGGCTTATTCAATGCGTGACCAAACCAGCGACGGCGAGCCTCTTCGATCTTATCTCTCACGCCAAGGCTGCCGCGGATGTACTCGTTATGCACTCGATCAAGTCGCGTAACGCCGTGGAGTTCAGGTTTCACAGCCGTAAGGCGTCACAAGCTTAATTATGCTCTCCGTTAATAACGTACCAACTAACTACCATATCCTGTCCTAACCTGACCGACAAAAAAGTCGGATAACCCCGGACCAAGTTTACTTAAAACTCAAATATTTTCTGCATTACGGATCCGAACTTTTCTTGACTAAACTGAATTTCTAATAGAAAAAAAACCGCATTTAAATCGGTACATACGTTCGGGAGCTACTATATCACAGACAGATACACAAAGCCACAGTCACAGATATTCACTTCAAACTTATAACACCCCCCTTTTTTCGTCAGAGGTTAAAAGGCAGCTATGCTGCAGATATTCTTAACATCAGCTATCTATTACGTCATGGCAATCTTGCTATCAAGTGCTATCAATTGAAAACTTCAATTTCTGTGAATTTTAATTCACTTCTACAAACATCAATGATAACGCGAGTTCTATTTACAAATTTGATAATAAACCCTTCACATATTCATTGCACGAGTACATGGCGAGCCAATCAATTCGTGTGAACTGTGCACTGTACATTTAAAGCTTTGGAGGTATGGGTCTTATTACAAAGTTGTAAATACCCAGACCCACAGACGTCCGTAGCAATACGACAAGATAAGACGTGCTAGCACTGCCCTTTAAAATAAAAACTACGAGTATGGAGCACGAAAACATCGAATGGCTGAACAGTCTCAACTTACCAGAAATCCTACGTAAAATTTTCCCGGGAAAATGGTTCAAGTGTGCCGTTCCTCTGATTGTGTATTTGACGTTTTTAGGTTCACAGGACGGCATTAACATCGGGACCGTACAGAAGTGGTTACCTTCGATTGGTGAGTGATGTTGTCGTTGTTGTTGTTACTAATTTACTAACAGACTTAGTTGTGCATGTTAAGCTCACGTTAAACGGGTTGGCCCGTGTAAGTGGGAAATAAATCAAAATTTCATGTCATAATCACAGCCCACTGCTGGACTTAGGGCCTCTCCCACGAAAGGGGAGGTTGTTGCAATAGTCTCCACGCATGGCAGGCGGGTTGGAGCTCGCAGTGTTGTGAATATATCCATGGAAAAAGCTGCTGCCCTTTTTCCAGCCTACGGAGACTAGATATTTTGCCAATAGCGATCAAAATCTTAGCCTTTAACAGTCATTGTTCCATCTATTTTCTTTCAAAACAACTTACGTCCGGCGTCATAACATTGTCGTCACGAATTGCATCCGTATTTCTGATGCTAGCAACTGGATCGATATAACATGGGCCCCATTTCATCATCATCATTTCTTAAATGCCTCGATTATATCTTAAACAGTTTAAATTCTCCCGATTGTGAAAGGAAATTGAAGTAATGCACACTTGCATCTCAACTCCGTCCCTTATCAAAGCGTGTGTCAATAAATAGTTGTCATGGCAGTTATTTATTATTTATATTGTAATTTGTAATACTTATCAAATATTATTATTACCTATGTGATTGATTTCCTACTTATGTAAGTACCTACCCATTGGGTACGACCGGGGTTAAAGGTTGTTACCAAGTATGCACTTCTTCAAGCATTGAATGTTGAACTAACACAACAATTTATGTATTAGGTACTAAAAAAACTAACCCGATTGACATAGTTTTGACGAAGAAATTTCATTAGGACACTTAGTACAGTACCTAACCCAAATAAATGAGAGCCATTAAATGACACTCTTCCAAAACCTACTTAACTGGTCTAGCTAGATATCCAACATATTTTACACTTCCTCTTAACGTATTGAAATGTGATACAATATGTTGCACTTTATGAAAATATGAATGAGAGTTCGTAGTTTTGAATATAGCTTACACATTGGCGAGATTAATGTTATCTTATCAGCTCCGGTATCTACTACAGCAGGGACTATATTTCAAATTTGCAGTTCATCGTTTATACAAACATACTAAGATAACTGGGTATTAATTTTATTTAGGTATAATATGTGTAACTATGTGAAACAATGAGGCTAGCATAATCATTCCATTTGTCTGAAGGCTCGGTAAAAAACAAGAATATTAAAAGTACAGAAGGAAGCATAGCAATCTACCTGATGCGCGTACAAACCAGAGACGGTCTGTACCTGTAATTAATACTTCACTTTATTTCAGCTATGTACGTGGTGTATCTCCTCCTGATAAAGGGATCGTCCACAGCCTGTGACATAGCCTACTCTTTATATAACCAAAAACATGTTGACTACAAAAGCATTGCGAAAGAGAACAAGATTTATCTCACTATGTTTACAATAAGTCTGTGTATAACGATTTATACTGGCGTATCTATATTTAGCCTTCACTTCATACCGCTGTACGTAGCTTATTTGATAAGCCAGTACCCAGAAATGGTGAGTTTCAAAACCTATAAGTACTTTTTTATGCACCTAGCTATGCTATCTGATATAAGGGGACAAATATACTGGAGTTTTTTTTTCTGTGTTTATTTTTATGCTTACCACACAAGCTTGCGTGATGGTAAGCGGTTACCGCGGCCCATAGACTTTTGCAACACCAGTATGTATTTATGTATGTAATCTCTTTATTGCATCAATTTATAACATTACAGGAAATAAAAATACAGTTTATAATGCAAAGGCGAGCTTATCCCACAGCGGGATTTCTTCCAGCTAACCTTTGATAAGCCGAGAAGACCTTTGATGAGCGTCGTATCGTCTAACTCCCGCCATCTTATTAAATAGGAATAGGGTCTAATATTGACCGATTGCGGCAAGGCAGAGCCAGAGCTGCTTTGTTGCGATGGTCGCCAGGTCACTCCGGTGTTGCCTATCCTGTAAAAACCTTTTCGACCCTTTCTTGAAGAACTCCATGTTCTTTTGTGGATATAGTGGAGTTTTTGACATACACATAAAGTATATACAGTTACAGTAAAAATATACACTAATACCTACATACAAAATATTTAGAAAGTCGTTCACACCGCTGTCCCTCAGAAGGGTGCCCAGAAAACTGGCTACTTGTTTGCTAGTATGCTACCTATGCCTTATTTCAATCATCACCATCATCATCCGAGCAGTCCGCATCCGAGCATCAATCCCGGCTTCTGCCTGGGTCCGCTTTCCTACTTTTTCTTCGCCATTATGTCTGATCTTCGTCTTTCTCGCGTCGTAAGCAAGGACCCTTTATCCAAGTGTGACAAGGACAGAAAAAAAATTGCAGAAGTAGTCGCTGACGTCCGTTAGGATATGAAGAAACATAGGACATAGGAATGCATAGTATAAAACAAAGTCACTATATGTACGCTTAGATCTTTTAAACTACGCAACGGATTTTAATGCAGATTTCAACAATATATAGTGATTTAAGAGGAAGGTTTATAAGCAAGAAAAAAGGGTTGGTAGGGGTAAAGTAGGTGTAGGGTAGGGGTAGGACGCCACGCGAACGAAGTCGCGCCCGATCCACGTAACTTCCCATCAACTGCAAAACGTCGTTCCCACTGACACGCTTCAATTCCACAGAGCACGGAGGTATCACCAATGATAAACTACGGAGTGGGCATGGCCTGCTCTTTCTTCGAGGGATACCTAGTCCACGTGATTCCCAGCGATGGCCATCGCTTCGTGGGCTTCCAAGAGAACATTCACGTGTTCGAAGCCAACCAGGGGGTGATCTTTCCGGTGAAGAGGCTCTTCATCGTGATAACGAAATCACTGTACTGCCCGCCGGATCTCAGCCACTTCAACAAACTTAACAGGGACGACTTGCCGTATATGGAGGCAATACAGGTTGGTTGGACATTTTTATCGCATTTTTCCATTATCCTCCTAGTCCGTGACCCCATTCTTCTCTATTGAGAGCCAGAGCGAGCGAGCTGCAACATAATTTGTTCCGCATAAGGCTAAAATTTGTCTAGCAAAATGATATTACGCTTCAAATAGAACGGTCTATTCTATATTTATAATTTTATACCGATGACGATGTTTCTATTATTTGTCTTAAATACCTCTTCCTCCTCCTATTTTATTAACCTGCTTGTGTTATTAACATTCTCTTTGTATATGTCAATATTTCGTTAACACCAGAATTAATGTTGCTGATGTCCATAGGCGGCGGTGACCACTTTCCAATAGGTGGCACGCTTGCCTGTTTGTCTGCCGTATAACATAAAAAAAAATCAATTAATCTTCCTCTACATCCAGAGGATCATTAATTTATTGACTGAAATTTTTGAATACGATCGATCAAACTTAATCGTTGTTTTAATCTCGTCATCTTGTCCCGGTTTTACTCTCGCGTATGAGGGCCCGAGGTCCGCCTCCGATCAGGATACACAATTTGGCAGACCAGTGGAGCAACTGCTGTCTGAACTCCGTGAGCCTGCAACCGTTCGCGTTTGGATACTGCAGGAAAAACTCTCACCCCGCGCTGACTGCACTATGGCAGAGGTGCATATACATCAAAGAGAAATTTTAAAAATCCTACGGAGTCTAGACGTGAACAAGGCTAGTGGACGTGATGGTATACCGGAAATTATAGTCCTGCGTAGTTGTGCCCCAGAGTTGTCTCCTATTCTCATGCCCCTGTGTCGCCTCTCACTAGAGACTGGAATTGTACCTAAGACATGGGCGCTTGCCAATGCGCAGCCCGTACCCAAGAAGGGCAGCCGCGCGGACCCCAGAACTACTGCCCTATTTCGGTAACCTTCCTGCTGGGTTTTGCACCAGGATATCGAATTTACAGAGTGTACGAAAAATCCGTGCTGTTCTAGACACACACACACACACGTCGGATCTTAAGACTATCGACGCGGGAGTTCCTCAGGGGTCGATTCTGTGCCGACTCTTTTCCTGCTGCATATTAACAATCTGCTTGGACCCGGTACCTTTGGGTACGCAGACGGCAGCACAGTAACGGATAGATATACATATATGTAACTTTAAATAACAATTAAAATATTCTAAAATACCTTATATCTAACACGGCCATACTGACAAGTACTTCGTCCCTGAAGTACCTATTTATATCAAACTTAGGGCAAATTTCTATTTGTGAATCAAATTTTAGAATTTTACAAAGTTTACAAATATCTACTTTAAAATAAAATAATGTTACATTTTGTGTCATTTACTTATTTGAAACGACTCAACAAAATATTATACCACAAATAGGTAAATTAACTATCAAATTCCAGCAACGTAAAAATCACAGGTATCAGAATTCAGAATTTCAGAAAATAATGACTTCTTGCAATGCCACAAATAATTCAATCACAACTTGTAAAGTATAAAAATCATATCAGTATTCAGCTTCTATAACAATTAAAATATATTGCAGTCATTTTTATTGTGCACAATTGTAAATAACCAAATACTAGTCTGTACTTTCAAAGTCATTTGTCCCGTCATGCTAATCTGCTCACCCGTGCCGATGAAAACCAGATTAGCATCGTCTATGGGTCTAGCAAACTTTTTTTATCAGTAATACTTTATGCTGAATTATAAAAAAATATTCTCGAGGTTTCAGAATCATAGCCAAGTTTAAATATAGTCATGAAGAATCGCATTACAATATTATTATTTGGTTTGAGTAGTGACCTGTAATGTTGGCCCCATCACCGCCGCCCATGATACAATGGCCAAACATCAGGATTACTACCTAGCACAGCTAAGTTTCGGTAGACGCAAGAGATGTTGGCAGCGTCACTGCTGCCCGGTGAAGGTCATGCCAACATCAAGCTAACTACCTAGACAGCAAAGTTCAGTATAGGCCTTTCCAGGTGCTGGCTGCAATCACCGCTGCCGTGAAGCCAAAGCCACACCAAGCCAAATACCTAGCAACAATATTCAGTAGTAGCCTTCCAGGTATGGTCCCATCACTGCTGCCCGAGAAGTGGACTTAACCAAGCTCACTACCTAGCAGCAACGTTCAGTATAAGCATCCAGGTGCTGGCTGCAATCACCGCTGCCCGTGAAGCCAAAGCCACACCAAGCTTACTACCTAGCAGCCATATTGTAACACGGTTTCCCACAGCTGGATTCAAACAATCTATATAATCATGTCGGAATTGGCATTTTTCAAGTTATTACACTTTTACTTCTATTTATCGAATAATTTACTTATTACATGTGACTGAATAACTGGTGGCATTTCAAAAGTTGTACATCATTAGCATGATTATCTTTAAAATATTGTACACAAGCTTTCTTTGAATAATTACGAATGATGAAATAATTCAAACTGAACAGCATCTTCAATAGCGTTGTTCTTATAGACCCACATCGTAATTGATACCTATAATATTTATCTATCACCAAAATATCAATTTAAATAACAATATCCTGTGGTTAATGGAATGCGAAACATCACACAGATACGGAGCAGATTATTATAACGGAGCAGATTTTTATGGTACCTAATTAGTAATTACTTCAATTTCTAATCGGGCGGGAATCGAATCCGCTGCTACTGAAATCGCATATTATTAACGATACGATCAATCAACAAGAAAATAGAAAATATGAATGACGTCATTGCAGGTAGTACCTACTTTTTCAATTCGCTCGGCCAATTCTGACGTTTTATTTCGAGACCACTAGCGGTAGACAAACGAAATATAGTTTATGCAAACAAAGGTAGGCAACAATTTTTTTTTTACACGAATCGTGTCTATGTAGGTACTTTAATAAATAGCTTGAATTGAATATTTATTGTATCGTGAAAGCTTGTTGAAATTAAAATGAAGTAAACAAAATAAATATTTTGCATTAAGCTGCGTATCCATCGAACAAAACTTTGTGCTGTCAACACGTGTTGATGACAAAATGCCACCTTTCGGCGGAGAAGCGCCTTTATGCAAAGTCTAATTCTTATTCAAGAAATTTAATGGATTATTTATTTATCATTCTTCTCAATTCCCTATCATGAATGTCATGATTTAAGTAGCTAGTTGATCTAGGGCTGAAAATTGCTAAACGTAAAGTGTTATAACGGTACAAGCTTGATTATATCTACTGTGCCGACCCTATGATATTTATTTTATTGCATAACAATTTTTTTGGTTGGTTTGAGCCACCTTGTAAAATAGGGATTCAGCTACTCGTGAATTATTAGTAAATTCGGGAATTTTAAACGGAAATTTAAGTATTTACGGGATATAACGTAAAAAGAAAATGTACAACAAATTGTGTCTAAAGGGCAATAAATGAGAAGATTCGTAATATTCAACTTATGTATCCTTTGTAGGGCCAAAGGTACGTGCTGAAATAAGATTTTGACAAATAAGCATTTAGGGAATTGATTATCCAATATTAATAATAATGTAAACCTATTATTAAATTTTAGTGATTTCTAAAGATGTGCAACATGTTGGAAACATTATGCAACAAAAATATTTATTATAGTATTTTTGACAGGAAAAATAAAAGTTCTCGTAAATTAGAGACAATTGTTAAAACAACACTTTCATTGGGAACTGTGGAGCAGGAGCTTCGAAAAGTTGTCTCATAAAATTATCAACCCAAACATAGTTCAATGTTGGAAGGGGGTATCTACAGCATTTCTATCCAGTCAATGATTTTAATATTTTCCAATATGAGTAACCGGTATGTTACGTTTACATCTTATGTTAAAGGCTATTTCATCGGTCATTCATAATTATAATCGGTTATTACTTCTTATACAAAACTAATTTTTGCATTGACTGTGTAGAAATGCGAAGACTACCTGCAATAATGGAAAATAAATATAATATGTTTGTTTCCATTTTCAAAAACACTAGGTCCGACTATTACAAGTAGGTACTTAAGTTGGCTATCATATAAAGATACCTATCAAAATTTACGGGACTATAAAGTTTCCGATTATCTTTAACTTATATTTGGAAAATTTGCAAGTTTTTGTCGGTCAACCGCACAAAATATTTTTTTGTCGTCTAACTACCGACAAAAAAAATTGCTTTAAACATTTTACTTTCGTTTACGTAGTTTTTAGCATGGAAAAGGGGGCTAAACAATTACGATGTGGTCTTTCTTTGCCAATTAAGGATGCCATTCTCACATAAATGTTTTGTAATTCTAAAAATATTATAATAAAATCGGCGTTATATATTTCGATGTAGTGACGCTCGACGTGAAAGAAACAATTCGTGATTCCATAGTGTCCAGGATTTGTGCCATAGTGGATGCAGAAGTCACCGGCATAGTTTCCACGAGTTTTAAAACTAAAGTGGCAGTGGGCAGGCCACAAAATTTCATAGGACCGATGGCCGATGAGGCACAAAGGTTTTCGAATGGCGATCACGTACAAGAAATTATAGTGTAGGACAGTCCCAGGGCATAGACGGAGCTGGTGGATGTAAGGGCACCAAGCCGATCATTGTGGGAGGCCAGGGGGAGGGGCCTGTGTCTAGCAGTGGACGTCCTGGCGTTGAGATGTTCAGATACAGAACCGTTCGGGGTGTTACCTGCCATGGCAGCCTTGGCGACGCTGTTCCGGCTCTGCGAGGCTCTTGATAGCAATGGTCCGCGAAGACAGCACAGCACATTTCCTTTGGTTCTTCGGTCTTCCGATCCCTCCGACGTCGATTGGCCGTTCCAGACACCGTCGTCGGCGATTTGCAAGATGCCTCGGAGAATGGTCTCTCGCCCATGGCGCAGAATCTCTGAAAAATAGTGATTTTTATATCGATATCAAGAGTTAACGAATCCCACTTCTGATGTTAGATTTAATATATGTCCTACTTATAATTATAGTGACTTTTATTAGTATAAACCTTTATTTTAGTAATTAAGCTACAGAATAATAACAGAGTGAGTATTTATCCAAAACCCCAGTGAAATATATGGAAAACGCTAAATTAGGTAAACAAGAGCATATTAATAAATATATATCTATGTCATGTAAAATATAGTTCATGGAGGTAGTGCTATTTGTTATCTAGGTTAAAGTATTATTCTAGTGGTTATTTAAAGTTATTTAATCAAACAAAAGCATATTTTAAACATATTAGGTATATTTTAATAAGCAATGTAATCCATTATAAAATGAGGTATTTATTTAAACAACATTAGCTGAATTAAACAAGATTTTATAAAACAAACAAAGTACCATAGGTAAACAACATTTATGCAAAATTCTAATCAAATGTAATGACACAATTATCGATCACATAACCAAATATTTATCCTTTAAAAATGGGACAGTGGTATTACGTACGATTCAATAAATAACCGATTATATAAATAAATAAAACTAATACAAAATATAAAGCAACAATAATACAGTGTACTTAACTCTGTGCCGGCTCTGGAGCAAAAAGTCCCTCTCAGTTTTTTTTTTTTTTTTTTTTTTTTGCGCCCAACGCAAAGGAAATGGGCACCCTCCGGTATAGCGGTTGGGAGGGAGGAGGTGAACTCTCATGAGTACCAGCCGGCCGGCCAGCTGGTTATGCACGACTCGCCAAAAAGGGACCTAGGCGTATACGTGCTAAACACCCCCTGGGAACACCTGTAGCCGGAAGGGCCTTTCAGGTTTCATCGGATGCGACACCCCGTAGGGACGGGGTGCGCTCAGCGTCACTCTTTACGGAGCGTACACTGGAGAACCTATAGCGCGACCCCTGAAGGGGGTCCCGCTGCTGTGGACTGGATTTGGGGGCCTACGGGGGCCGCTGAAACGGCAGGGAGGGGCTTTGTCGGGTCGACCTGAGCCTCCAGGAGGAGGTTCAGAGCGCTCGACAGGTCGTTGGGGGGGTCCGTGAGGACGTGTCTCGGCCTCCGGATAACGTGGCCGGAGACCGGGCGGGGAGAGTAGGCTGCTGCCTCTCGCACGAGTGGGTTGGGGTGCACTTCCGCGGCCTTGAAATAGGTCTCGGAGAGTGTTTTGAGAAACTGCTGCAGGGTAGGCAGGTCCATGTCATGGTGTAGGTCCGCATTGCGGACGTACCATGGAGCCGCCGTTGCCCTACGGCAGAAGATGTTCTGCACAATTTGCAGTTTCTCAATGACGAGGGAGCTCGCGTGAGCGAAGACGGGGGATGCGTAAGTCAGCACCGGTCGGATGCACACCTTGTAGAGGGTTCGCTTGTTCCTGAGGGACATTTTACTGAATCTCCCCAACATACAGTTGAGGCGACCCAAGTAAAATCGGGCGGTGCGACACACTTTGTCGACATGAGGCCCAAAAGTGAGCCTCTTGTCAAGTGTGACGCCTAAATATTTGACAGCGCGCTGCCAGGGAACTAGTTTCCCTTGCATGCGGAGGGGAGGGGGGTCGCTGTCACCCCGTCTGCGCTTAACATCGAAGCAAACCGCGGAGCTCTTCTCCGGATTCACTTCGATGCGCCACAGTTTGAACCAAGCTTCGAGCTTGTTCACCGCCTTTTGGAGCTTAGCCATCGGCGGCCTTCGCCCTTTGGCGTAGATTGCCGTGTCATCGGCGAAAAGGGACAGTTGTACCCCGTTGTCGGGGACGGGTATATCGTTGGTGTACGATATATAGAGCAGGGGAGAGAGTACAGAGCCTTGCGGGACGCCGGCCTTCAGTGAACGTGGGGAAGACAATGTACCTTCGTGTCTGAACCGAAAGGTACGGTGTTTTAGGTAGGACGCTACTAATCGGACTAGTCGATCGGAGAGACCAAGCTTGTATAGCTTGTATACAAGGCCTTCGTGCCAGACTTTGTCGAAGGCCTTGGCGACGTCGTAGAAGACTGCGACCGTCTTTTCTCTCTTTGGGTAGAATCCATTGAGGATGAATTCTACTATACGATGGACTTGCCGGGGGCAATTGTGTTTGGGACGAAAGCCGAATTGATGGGGAATAAGAACATCGTCTTTGAAGAGATGTTCTTTCATTCGAGAGAGTACAACTCTCTCGAATACTTTCCCTAGTGCCTTGAGGAGGCTTATCGGGCGGTGGGATGACGCTACATTTAGTGGCTTTCCCGGCTTGGGAATGCCTATGACTATGGCTTCTTTCCACGCGGTCGGAAAGTGGCAATGGTCAAAGCAAGCATTAAAAATGACCGCTAACAAAGTAAGCACCTGTTCGGGGAGGTACTTAAGCGCTCGGTTGGAAATTCCATCCGCGCCCGGCGCTTTGTTAGATTTGAGACCCTTGATGAAGGAATGGATCTCGTCGGGGGACACTGTGACTGGGTCCGAGGTGGGGGGGAGGGAGGTCTTTTGACGGACCTCCTCTTCCACCGCACGCACGTGACCGGGCTCGCACTCTTTGGTGCTAGGGGAGCATTGTGAAGCAATGCTGTCTGCAAAGCATTCGGCTTTCTCGTTGTCCGCAAACGCAATTGTGCCATCTGGGCGAACAAGAGGAGGGATGGTGGTGGTGGCGTCTGTACGAAGGGCTTTCGCCACTTTGTAGTACGCTTGATGGGACGGGGTCCCTCTCAGTGTCACGACTGGACCTTTATACTAGCTATCTAGCTGGAAATGTCATTCTTATTCTCATTTCCGGTCTCTTAAATTTAATGATATATAGCTTACACGTAAATTTAATGTATTACAATACTTTTAACATTTTTTAACATTATAATAAATTTATTACATAATTAATTAAGGAAGTTTCTCATAAACAGTACTTAATCTGATCAAAGAGTCACAATCGTTCAGAAACCCAGACATTTCGTTCTAAAGTTGGTAAAATGTTTATGAAAGTATTTTGAAATGTTAATTATTAATAATCACGATAGTTTTCAATATATATGTATCGCCTCCCGCGCCTCCCGCGCCTCCCGCGCCTCCCTCGCCTCCCGCGCCGCCCGTGCCGAGCGTAGCTTTGCTCCAACGTTGTTGTCAGGCGCCAACCGTTATGACTTAATCACTTGTGTAAACATACCATAAGTTGCATTTCGTTCGCTCTTTACACGAGTCGTTGAGACACACAACTTCTTTTAGATGTTATCGTGGATTCGATCACTAGGTATCATCATTATCATCATGAGCAGCCCATAACAGTTCACAATATACTTGATCCCGTGAGTCAGCGTCGTGATTTAAGTGTAAGTGTTGTTCACAAAACTTATATGCCTCGTGCCTGTAATTATAATTAATCTGGTTTTATTTGTTAATTTGGCCGCATATCAAACCACGTCCTGAGTTTTTCAGTTGGTTAACGATTCCCGGGTCGATTCCCGGCCGAGCAAAAATTTAAATGATGAATTGTAATTTCTTTTACGGGTATGGGTGTAGTATGTACTTATAATGAAGTATGTATTTTTAAAAACGTAAATAATTAGTTTATCTGTTATCTAACACCCGTAACACAAGCTTTTGCTTAATTTGTGTACTAGATGGCGCTGTGTGTATTTGTCCAAGCATATTTATTATTATCTATTGTTATTACACACACACGAGTAAGTGTAAGTGACGATGCGGCCCAGGATGGAGCATGCCTGTCAGAAACAGCCTACTCTGGCCTTGAAGGCGTCCAGGTTGTACTGTCCGGGGAACACAATGGCAACGCGATCTATTCCTTAGTCATATGTATTTAAAGGTCGAGCCGAAGCGGCCAGTAAATTTAAAGTAGGTATATTCATTTTTGAAAGTACCAGACTTCATGGGGTTATAATCAAAGGGACTTAAAATCCTAACGTGTTTTGCAGAACAAGCACTGGGACGAAATGACACCTCTTGAGAAAATCAAAAAGGTAATTAACGATACAATGAGGAAGTTTACTAATATCGATATTGCCATATTTAATAGATATTGGCATAGTGTTAAAATATAGATCAAAACTAAGAAGCCAGTGAAAAAAATTTCGTAATCCGTAAATAAATGACTGAGTTATAGAATATTTAAGTTATTTTTTCGCGAAAAGATTGCTGCCGCGATCTAGCTGTGACGTCACCAGGCCGGCGGCAGCCCGCCCGCCGCTATGGCGCTACCCATACACTCGTACTCTTTGTGACTGTATCTTTGGAACCGAAATTGCTAGACACTTGAACTTTTGACAGAGTTAGTGTTACTATGTCTGCTAAAAGAACACATGATAATAAAAATAATAAAATTTAACATAACTTGAAATCATGTTTCATACATGAAACATGATTTGAAGGCGTTTCAGAGGTATTTAGTTTTTTCTCTATCGCATAAATGGTCAAATGTTCAAGAATCAAACTTTGAGAGAGCGGCACTGGCCAAGTGGCAGCGTGCTTGCAAGACCAATAACTAAGGTTAAGCGATGCTCGCAGTGTCCGGGAACTGGATGGGTGACCATTCGTACTTAGATGTTAGTCAAGATTCAGTAACGCAACTAGCTCGCCATTTGTTAGGCACACCTCCTAGTACCGTTGGCGAACTGAGGTTGACCAAGGTCGTTGCACCTAACTCGTTGCAGTGGTCAAGTTTGACTAGCCTCAAAGTACGAAACGGTCACCCATCCAGTTCCCGGAAATTGTGAGCATTGCTTTACCTTGGTTATCGGTCTCACAAGTACGCTACTACTAAACCAGTACCGTTCTCCCAAAGATTGATGCTTATTAGTTGTACCATTTATGTGACAGAGAACAACTAAATACCTCTGAAAACGTCTTTAAATCACGTTCCATGTATGGAGACCCCTCTTATTTTTAATTTATTATTTTTATTATTATGTGTTCTTTTAGCAGACAAAGTAACACATACTCTGTCAAAAGTTAAAGTGTCTAACATTTGCGATTCCAAAGATACAGTCACAAAGAGTACAAGTGTATGATTAGCGCCACAGTGGCGGGCGGGCTGCCGGCCTGGTGATGCCACGCACGACTTCGCGGTCGTAACGAAATTGTTCTTGAAATCGCAACTTTAGTCTCATAACTTTTTTGTTTTTTGAGATATTTAAAAAATAATTCACCGTTTTGTTTCATTCTACTCATATATTTAAATTCAATCGAAAAAAAATTTTGGAAACTTCCTCATTGCGGAATGTGATTTGTTCGTGTTGTACCAAAAATAAATATTTTTCTGCTATGCGCGTTGTACCCATCGTTTGTAAAAACTTACGTTATCAGACTGGGTAGCCAGCGTAATCAGAGTTATACTCCTCACAGTGACAATAATTGTTAAAAATAAGTGTGTGAAATGCAGGTGTTTTGCTTTTCTGCAGATGGAAAAGCAACTCCTGCATTCCAGGTGGCGCGAGGCGCGGCCAGAGTGGGGGTGATGACAGATATTGAATAGAATAGGACCACGATAAGTCGAATTGACTGACAGTAGTAAAAATTATAAAATGTGGATATGGCAATAATCTGGGGATAATCTGTCCTTGTCAGTCCTTCTTGTAAATATTCAGATATTTGGCTTGAACTTGTACGAGTAAATTATTAATCATGCTGAAAATTATCACTCTCACTTCTTTTGTAATTGTTTTGCCCATTATTTAATAATGTTTATCATAACTCGCGCGTCCTACAGAAACCAATCAAAGAAAGAAAAAAATGAAATAAAAAATCCTAACAATTATTTATTTTTTTAGTAAGTGATTCGGACTTAGCGTGGTGGTCTTATTATATGTCATGTTTATGAATAAAATATGAAAAAAGCCTAAAACTAAAACCGAAATTAAAAGAGCTCGAAAAACATAGGACTTTAAATGGCGATGACGTGACGTCACGGTTGAGTACCGCCCGCTTTGTTTAATTAGCAATTTCTAACGTTCATATATCGCTTGATTTTCAAAATATTTAAATCTTGAGTAGAAAAATAAAATTAGTCTTTGAATATAAACTTAAAAGCTAGTATTCTATAATGTTAGCAAACAAAACAATAAAAAGAATCACTCATCCCTCATGCCTATTGCAAAATGTCTGCGCATTTTCGCGGGAAATGTCAATTCAATACCTTCAATCCTCGTCCCTCCTCGCTCCGCAGGTTGTAAAGCAGCTCAGGCGATAGTCATCATTGACAGATGGACTGTCCACTCTTTTGTCACTCATAGCGGCAACTCCCTTGTCCCCAGTCCATGGAAGACGTGATCAAAGACGTGGCCGGCGTCAAGAACCGTACGTACCGCAATTCCGCGTACAAGATTTACCGGCCCGACGCGCGGCCCGTATACGTCACCGCCGAGTTCGCGACGCCGCTCCATACGCTGCACAAAGTTCTGGAAAAACGTGCCATCTATGAAAGTGAGTAATATAAAAAATACCCATCTTGGCGTTAATATCCCGGTTGTGGTCTCGCGCACGAGGGCCTGGGGTCCGCCTTGACCATCCGTGATTTGGCAGATCAGTTAATTATAGTGAAGCGATTGTCATCTGACATCCAGGGGAACCTGACCAGATTGGATCATGATTACACATTCATCTATGAGAGTGAGTATCGGATGCCAATGACGAAAGAAACGAGGATCCGCTCTGGAGGATTTCTATGGCGATTATATGCCATGAGCGTGTCGGTTGACAGTCGATTCGCTGTATTATGTACTCATTCGTTTCATTTTTAAAGTCCCGTGGTTTCAAGCTGAACTACATACATTAGCTACGTAAACAGCTAGCTAGAGACAACAGCACCACTCTTCATGGGTGCTAAATGTTGAAATGGATTCAATGCCGCAGATCATGTCACTGTTGACAGCGCGCCATCTTTATTTCTTATTTGATCTAAGTCATCTTGGCGTTAATGTCCCGGTTGTGCTCTTGCGCACGAGGACCCAGAGTTCGCCTTGACTGTTGATCTGAATATGATACTAAGGAATTACTAGGTACTAGGACTATGATAGTTCTTTTTGGGCACATCCGTCGGCCATGTTATATTAAAAGGTTTGTCACGCACTACACGCAATATTTTACATTGTGCCTTCTCCTCTTAAAATGAGCTTCTTTCCTCTTTGTGGGAGGCTGGTAGGGGGGTGTATAGTAAAGGGTGCTGAGCTGAGTGAGTGAAAGGGGTGAGAACAAAATATGTTATTGAGTTGAGAGATAGATCGAAATGCCCTGAGAGGAGAGTGCGAAGGCGCCGAGAAAATGTTACAGTTTATGTTAGTCACAGAAAAGATATTAAAACTAGCTTTTCGCCCGCGTTTTAGACTATTGTAGAGCTTGTCTAAGCTGAAATGACGCGCCCCACTACTTAATTAGATGATTTCGATGTGTGAGTGCAAATATTAATAACGACACCACATCTGTGTGGGAGCGTCGACTGCTCAATCGGTGTGCGTTAATGCGATAGTGGGGCGCGTCATTTCAGCTTAGACGAGCTCTCCCTATACAGTGTGTCCGGGGAAGTAGTCGTCAAATTTAAGGAGCGTGATCTTTGGAGTATTTCATCGACAAAATTACTTCAATTATAGGGTTATGGTCCAACCGCCGAAAATTACAAGTACTTGAACTTTTTTCTCGAAGTTAGGACCTTCATTAACTAAAACAATCAACAGTTCGTATCCTGTTACTTCTTTTTGCGCGTTTTTGATATCATTAGATATCTTACAAAATGAACTATCCATTCAAGTAATAAAATTATACCAACACCGCACATTTTCACCAAGTAAAATGCAATAGAAAAATAAAATATAAATTTTTTTAATCTATTTTTTTCGTTTTTTTTCAAATTTTAAATAAAATTGCACATTAAGATGTATTTTTTTTTGTATCATGTGACTAGTATTTGAGCTGTTCTACAAATTGGCGTTTAAATCATTACTTAATGTCTATGGGTTCAGGAGTTATTATTGAACAAAAGGACCCCTTTTTGGGCGCCTCACGCAAGTAGTCGAATTTCCGTTAGTCGGGATGTTTTTTCTGTTGAAAGAAAGAGATAGCTTAGTTCGTAATCCCTATTCGTTCGTAATCTCGTAAATTCGACTCGAAGTAATGATTTAAACGCCAATTGGTATAATTTTATTACTTGAATGGATAGTTAATTTTGTAAGATATCTAATGATATCAAAAACACGCAAAAAGAAGTAACAGGAAACGAACTGTTGATTGTTTTAGTTAATGAAGGTCCTAACTTCGAAAAAAAAGTTCAAGTACTTGTAATTTTCGGCGGTGGGACCATAACCCTATAATTGAAGTCATTTTGTCGATGAAATAGTCCAAAGATCACGCTCCTTAAATTTGACGACTACTTCCCCGGACACACTGTATATTGCAAGCCTGCGAATGTAGAGGAATAATAACTAGCCTACAGTCTGCCAAGAAAGTCGTAAAAAGTACTATTGCCCTTGAAATGTATGAACAAATTTGGGAATCTTGGATGGTATGTAAAAATTATGACTTGTAAATTATTATGTAACAAAACAAAATAATTTGAATTGAATTAAATAATAAATTACTGAGAAACTGAGCGCTTTATCTGACGATGGTGACGCCCAATTTTTCAACTTTTATGATACTATACCTATGTCCGTTCTCAGATGCATGTCCTTACCGAATTTAATCAAAATCGGTACAGTGGTTAACCGTGAAAGCGTAACAGATTACTTTCGCATTTATAATATGGACTGCTTCTAATCATCACGGTCTCTTTGCTGTAGGCCTGCTGAAAGTTTCTTTTTAGAAATAAGTAGTGCCTTTTGTGTCATGTATACATATATTATGTATAAGGTTGGGGAAAAAGTCTTTTCGCATATAGTGTGTATGAATTTGTAATAAAACCTCTTTGGCTATACTATTTATACCTGTCTGGTTTTGGTATCATTTAAAAGTTTAAATTTTAAAGAAGATAATTCCAAATTCAAATTATGAAAATGCGTGATTTTCGTTTGTTTTTCTTACCGTCAAGATGAGTGAATCTAATGAAGAAATTAGATAAGTACATTTTAAAATTTTACTACAAAAAAGGTAAAAATGCAACGCAAGCCGCGAAAAAATTTTGCGATGTTTATGTACCTAATGCAGTGTCTGTGAGAGTAGCACAAATTTGGTTTAAGCGTTTTCAATCCTTAAATTTTGATGTCAAAGATGCACGTCGCTCTTGTCGCCCCGTTACGGATAAAATGGATGCTATTTTTGAAAAGGTGGAGCAAGATCGGCGACGTAGCTGAAGAACTGGGAATTGACCACAAAACAGTTTTGCCGTATTTAAAAAAATATGGGTATACATAAAAGCTCCATATTTGGGTACCTCACGAGCTCTCTGAAAGAAACCTAATGAACCGTGTAATCATTTGTGATTCTTTATTACGACGTAATGAAACCGAACCATTTTTGAAGAAATTGATAACTGGTGATGAAAAGTGGATCACGTACGACAAGAACGTGCGAAAAAGGTCATGGTCAAAGGCCGGTCAGGCTTTACAGACTGTGGCGAAATCCGGGTTAACTCGCAACAAGGTGATGCTGTGTGTGGTGGGATTGGAAGGGCATTATTCATTATGAGCTGTTACCACCAGGCAGGACCATTGATTCAGAACTCTACTGCGAACAACTGATAATATTAAAGCAAGAAGTTGAGATTAAGCAGCCGGAATTAATCAACAGTAGGGGTGTGGTTTTTCATCATGATAACGCTAGACCTCACACATCTTTAACCACTCAGCAAACATTAAGAGAGTTTGGCTGGGAGGTGTTAATGCATCCGCCGTGTAGTCCTGACCTTGCACCTTCAGATTTCCACCTGTTTCGGTCTCTTCAGAATTCTTTAGGCAGTGTCAGGTTAACATCACGCGAGGACTGCCAAAACTACTTGACGCACATTTTTGATCAGAAGCCCCAAAATTTCTATAGCAATGGGATCATGTCCCTACCTATAAGATGGCAAAAAGTTATCGAACAAAATGGTACCTACATACTTAGTTAAATGTAAATAAACTATATTAAAAAATGTTTTGAATTTTCATATAAAATGCGAAGAAACTTTCTCCCGAACCTATTATTTGCCATGTCTTTGTTACCGTTTTTGTGTGCAATAAACTATAATAAATATATAATAATGGATGACTACAGTAACGTTTCCTATCCGCAGAGCTATGCGACGTTGACGTGTCCCGAATCGTAGCGGATTTCTGCTCCCAGCTGCGGCTCACCATAGAGCGAAGCCCTGACTGCCGCGGGAAGTGCGAACTCGTCTACTTTGACGGTACGGCACGCACTAGCGCGCACTAACACGCAACACCCGCACTAAGAGCACCACCACGCACTAACACTCACCATCGCACGTACGCACGAACTCTACGCGCAATTTTTTTTATTTAGCTGCCTCAATAAAAAAAATCCAATGGATTTAGGTCAGGTGAACGTGGAGGCCACAAAATTGGCCCTAGCCGCCCGATCCATCTATCCGGGTACGTGTTATTTAAAAATGCACGAACAGATACAGCATAATGCGCAGGACAGCCGCCATTTTGCAACCAATATGACTCCCTCAGCTCCTTAGGTACTACTTATGATATATTTTGTTTCATTTTTTTTTTGACCGGCCATAATTTTTACTATAAGACATTTCAAGGTTTTCCATTCATTACCGGACACCCGGTATATGTATACTCAAATACTCAATTTGCCTGTTATTATATTTACATTTAAGTGCTTACGATTTTTCATGTAATATTTAAATGTAACAAAAAGTGTAAATAAATAAATAAATATTTTCTACACTACTGAACCGAAAGCTAAGAACCATTTTGATCAATCTGGCTTTCGAACAAAGAAAACCGCATTCAAATCCGTCCATCCGTTCGGGAGCTACAATGCCACAGGCAGACACACAGATAACAGATACAGACATTAAGTTGCCGTGGGCAACTACTGGGCAAGGCAGGTCTAGAGTTTTCGAAAATTGACTCGACAAACCTTCTGCTTCTTGATTAAACTAACACCCCTCTTTTTCGTGGGGGGTTAAAAATAATAAAAATTTCTCCATAACAGACACGAAAGCTGACGTGAACCTGGCGGACGTGTTGCTGGGGAAAATCGCAGAGATCGAGCCCAATTTCGAAGAGGTCATTAAGCGCGGCCGCCAGTGACCAACCAGCCAACCAGCTAACCAGCCAACACGGACCACTAACAAGGCAAAATCGACAATCGGAAAAATATGATTTTTTATAAAATACTGGCTGGGACTTATGTCCATTCGCGTTAATAAAATATTGAGTACAGGTAAAAGAAATTCTGTTTGTTAATGAATAAAAATCAACTTCATCATATCAGCCGAAAGACGCCCACTGCTGGGCATAGGCCTCCCCCAGATATCTCTACAAAGGCCGGTCCTGTGCCTTCCACGTCCAGCTGGTACCTGCTATCTTTACCAGGTCGTCGGTCCACCTTGTCAACCAACCACAAAACAAAATCATCAAAATCAACCTAATTGTCTCTAATTAAAAATAAATTCAAGAATATCCTACGAGGCAAAGAGATATTGCTTAGCAGCCAGACTAGTATTTGGTGTTTGTTCCAACCGACGAGGCCTTCATTTTTATTATTTTCTGCCAACTGGTCACTGTGTACTTAGATTTCTAATTTGTTGCGACCCGATTGGTCGGCGGTCGGGCTAGGCCGGCGGACAACGATGACTCACTATTTTCTTATCGCGAATTGACTATACTGACATAGTGTTGTGTTGGGATTCAGAGGTGAGGCTAGGAGGGAACGGATTTCTAAAATCGGTCCAGACTTGTCTTATTTGGTAAACAAACATGGCGTACTTGCGACCAACGACAATTTGTGGGGTGGGTGTATTGACATTCGAAATAGATTTTCGAATGTCAATATGTCCTTGGTTTTATGTTTTCAGTGAAATTTTGAATTTGCTGCAGTAATTGTTGAAATTCACACTCTTATGTGTTTTTATATAATTTAAAACATCTATACACAATGCACGTAGCGTGATTGATATGGCAAGTCGTGATTTTATTACGAGTATTGTTTGTTTAACAAATAAGACAAGTCCAGTCTGTACCATAGAGTTAATATACAATCTCTTTGGTCTGTACAGAATTTAAGTGTATCATAGTGTTCACAAGAGCATTTGTTCGTGATTTTTGAGAAAAAATCTACTAGAAAGCTAGTCAGACTCAGTTCTTTTTTATAGTTAATAATAATATAAATTTTATTTCAGACCAAAATTACATAAATGAATGTACAAAAAATGGCAATCTGTTGTTAGTAAATTTTAATCTACGGGTTAGTAATACTATGCTATATTTTTCTCAATTTCCCCTTATTGTAATCCCAGTAATAGTTCGGGGTAGTACTGGAACCACGATTCTGTGAAGGACACTGTGATGTAAATGTCATATATACTCTATTTCTCTTTAGATTAGGCGTTGTATCTTAATCTTAGCTGTCAAGCGTGAAAACGACCACTTGTTATAGATAAAACACTCCTAGGTTACACCGGCACAGGTAGGCTAGCTAGGCGCCTATCTAGGTTCTAAGCAAGTCGCCTGACAGTGCGGAAGATATCGAATTTAGCACCTGTTGTGTTCGTATAGCAATCAGTCGCCACTCCAGACGTGAAAAAATTATGTCTTCATGTTTATGAATAGTTGGTCCGTGGTCCGTTTTTACAAGGTTGGTTTTAAAATGTTTTGTATGTTCATGGGACGTAATTCCGTTTGACATTAGCAGTCCATTACTATTAAAAACTACCGTAATGCTGTAAATTTATGGTTAAATAAATGAACAAAATAACTTTTAAAAGTGAAGACACTATTCCGGTCTGTGGCGCTGTATTGCCAACATATTATCAAAGGTGTTTTAATCCTGCAAAGGATTATATTATCCACATACATCATGGGAGCTATCGACAATACTATCTATGGACTAACTTTTCGCCCGTAAACATGGCGTCTGATTGCGACAACGAAAAGAAAAAAAATCACTACACTGGCTCAGAAGTATGCTCGATAAAGCTCACTCTATAATTCGTGCCAAGTAGAGCCATGTAGAGTCAAGTAGAGCTGGCGATGGACCTAAGTAGATTGGTCTTAACTTTAAATCGAAAAAGTCCCAAATATAATTAAAGCTGTCTACCAATGTCTCTAAAAATATATAATAAGTTGCCATATCGTTTTAAAGAGTTACATAAGACTCTTTTAAAAAAAAACTGCAGACATGGCTCTGAGCAACCCTTTTGACAGTAAATGAATATCTCGACGGGAAATTTTGAATATCCTATTTGCGTGATACAATTCTGATACGCTAAACATCTCTTGTGCCATCATGTTTATTGCAAATAATTATTTATGATTATGCAATGGATTGGCAATAGCGTGTCTTCAACTGTTGGTATTATTTCATGAAAAATACATTAAAACTGTTATATTTCGTTAAATTGTAACCAATATGACTATTTAAAGCGTTGCTATCGCTTTGACCGCTTACAAATTAGTTGTGACCCAGAGTTCAATGTCCGCTGTTGCCGATCTATTTGGCAAGAAGTATAGACGCGGTAGCTCATTCTAGATCTCTACTTTTATCTTTAATTATTTTTTTCTTTTTTATCATTTGACCGCCAACTCACCTGGTGGTAATTTATCAAGTACGAAGCGTCAGAATGGTTCGCTAAAGCTTTGTTGAACATGTGCCAATATTTAAATTAAACGCAAGTATGTGTAATCTGTTTCCTTTTTTCCTATAAAGTTGTTAAACTGACTTTGAAAAGCATCATTCGTCGACACTTTATAAATAACAATAATATTTTCAAGGTGAAATTATTTTTCTAATTATTTTTTATATTAATAGTGTATTTAAAGTTCTTAAGTACTAATTACTGTAGAGTTAGACGATGTTTAATAAATGTGTAATTAATGTTAAATCTTTAATCAAATACGTAATTCAATTATGAAAAATCGGTAATCATATCAACCATATCATGTGACTTTAGAATTGTTTGTAATTTTTTTTGTATCGTTCGCTTTTTTAATTTTAGTTTTTTGTTCTGCTTAATATGAAAGAGTGAGAGATAAGAACTCAAGTCCTTAGTGTTTGGCCATTTCTAGTTCGTAAGCTAAGTTTTATTTAGTATCTATTATCTATGTTTTTGTTCGATGCCAGGATAGAGAGTGGTTACTTTAATTTGCGGGGTGATGGTCACTCGTATGAACTCTAAATAAATATGCTCAATAATCAACCATATTTCCTTTATTTATGTTATAAAAAGTGACCAAAGTGACCCCAGAAATCAAGGTAACGCCATTTATCATAATCTTTATTATTTGTTGCATTTATTTGTTGATCTGGCTAACGTATATTTTTTAAACAATGAAAATGTATAATTATTGGTGCTATTCTGGTGGACTTGTCCGCCTCTTGTAACAGTCGATAAATAGGTGTAACTTATTATTCGACTTTAAATTTTTTATATAGCAGTCTAACTATTATAAGGCTACACAGGGCTGTTATTATTTTACAATGGAAATATTAAAGATAGATACTGTAACAGGGTTAAACTAGTAAGTAAAAACTATTTGTGTGTTTAAAAATGTATCTTTTACCGTCTGGAAAGAAAGTCGTGAAAAGGAACTAGTGCTCAAGTAGCAATGAAGTCGTGTCAAACTGAGTACTTTTGCTGTCGTGTGGCGCCCCCATGACTTTCTAGTCAGTCTGTAAACTTTTTAAATTGTGGCCTTTGTCCACGAAGAATTCGACAACGTACACAGGTACTAAAATTATACAGAGTGGAATACTGACAGGCAGACATTGCATTAATGTTATTTAATTTTTCGATACTTTAGTAAGAAGATTAAACACAAATGTTAAATCTGTTTTATCTGCATTATGTGACATGCTTCAAAGCTGACAATAACGAAAAGTTTATTATGTAGATTAGCCATCAAATGGTAGATTTCCGTGAGCCGATTAAAAAGGAAAAAACGTTCAAATAATTGTAATAGATGGCGTTGATTAGACACGATTCTAGACACGAAAATAAATCAAAACGAGACTGTTAGATGTATAAAATATTAGACATTTGGCGCGTTCTTAGAAAAGGTACTAAAACTTAAGTATTTTTTCATGAAACACCTTTCTGAGTAATTTCGGTTACCAAATTAAATACTTGAGAATCCTGTCTAAGCAGCGCCATCTAGTGTGGCATATAAACATATAAAATGTGTAATATAAACATAAATACTTTCATTGGTCCACATCTTCTTGGACCTTTCCACATTAGTGGAGGGTAATGCCCAAACTTTACCGTGGTCCCGCCGCTTTGCTCCACTTGTGGGTCCACGGGTAATTATTTTAGGAATTACCTATTTTTTATATTATTATTTTCTAACTAGAAACTACTTTTAATACTTAATTGTCTATTTTGGGTAAAACTCTTATACATATAAGTAGATTAAGTACATACCTCGACAATAACAATAATTTGTGATGGACAAAAAGTGCCTTCTATTATGTAGGGATGAAAGCATTTATTTTATTACTTTTCATAGGTGCAATAAATTGTACATTTTCTTAAATATATATTTTTTCTTTTTATCCACTGAATCCTTTACAATAGTGAGTTTGGGGAGCTTCCTTTGTGTTCCTTAAAAGAAGTATTCTTTAAAGATTTCTTTTATTTTTTTAAAGGAAGCTCCACATTTTAATTGAGCGTGTCTTGTCTTGGCTAGGCCACCCTCGAAAACTATAACTTAGATTGCAGTGAAAGAAAGAAAGAAAACATGTATTACAAAGGACGCCACGACATGATAATTGGCAATACAATTATATTTAACACAAAATAAACGGTACATAAAACAATTATAGGGTTCCCAGTGGCATTTATCGTGGCATTGGACTTTTGGAAGTCGGAAGAAAATATAATTGTCGGGACACGGGTGCAAGCAAATGTGGCCGTGGCAAACACTCGTAAACCCATTTTAGTACGGTCCTCCGTCATCAAGAATCTCGAGAACACTGCTGCCACAGCCATGACATTTGTTCCAAACAAGACTGTTCCGAAATTTTTAATTCATACATTCATAATATCCTTGCTCCGGTCGTCGGTGTTGGTGTCGGTGGCCGAACGGTTACAGTATCCGACTCGTAAACCAGAGGTCTCAGGTTCGAATCCCGCTCCGGCCATGTACCAATGACTGTTTTCTGAGTTATGTACATATGTTGAATACTAACCGATGCTCTTACGGTGAGGGACAACATCGTGATGAAACCTGCACGTTCAGGCGACTGGATGTGTAACCATGATCCAATCTGGTCAGGTTCCCCTGGTAGCAGGGTCACGGAGGTCAGATGGCAGTCGCTCCACTGTAATTATCTGACCTGCCAAGATGATGATGATACTAGCCTTGCTGCGCGGTTTTCACCAGTGCTCAATTCGGATCTATGTAAACATTCAACTGTCCCGCGGAATCCTATATTTCCAGGGTCAAAGGTACCCTAAGACACTCGGGAATAATATAGCATCCTATTAGTAAAAGAATTTAGAAAATCGGTGAAGTAGTTTTGGAGATTATCCCCAATATACACACTGTTTCTCTTTTTATTACTAGTTAAGAAGTAGATAAATCACACCCGCCGTGCAAATCCGACCACTTTTTATCATGGTTGGTTCGGTTGTGGTTTCATGTGTATCCATTTAAGAAATGATTAAATCGATTCTTCTGAGATCGATTCAATAGGCAATCGGTCTTCAATCGAATAGTTCGCATAGCTTGGGCACATCACTATCCAGAAGAACTGTCACTTTGGGGATTTCCCGATTTTGACAACCATTGCTTCGTCCAATAAAATGCGGATAGAAACTGAACAAACTAATCATTACACTTCTATCGAAGAGGAAACTAGCGACACTATCAACTTTGGTCAAAACCTCAATAACGTTTTCTAGGCGTCTGTGCTGCCATCTTGTCGCTTTACTCGTTTAAGAGATAAAGGTGATGTTAGTTCATAGTTTGTGGTGATGTTAATTGAGCGTCTTTGGTTAATTTTGTTGTTTACGTTGGAATAGATGCCTTATTTTCCGCCGTTTTGGAAAAAATGCTTTGCTTTTTCGAGCTAGTGAATGAAGCATTCCACGCTCAAAGGTGAAGTAGCATCTAATCTTATCAATGTAGTGAACGTAATCACCATTCGTACGCCATTCACATTGCACACAGGCAATTTTAACCTATTCATTAGTTATTTAATTAAGAGCAGGCATATTTGATTATTTCTATAGTTGTCATATAATAAATAAGTACAATGGGGTTTATCATAAATTTCGGTAAGTACTTCCCAATATTATCATTTCTAGATTTAAAAGTAGGCCCAGCAGTGTTATGTTATATTTATGTATGTACACCTTAAGTTTGGAAGTAATATGAATGTCTCTACGTTTATCCACTCGGCATTTTCATATCATCATCAAGATACATCTTGATGTATCAATTTTAGAATTTTGATAATTCCCAACCTTCGTATGAGATCCGAGTATTGTCCTTAAAAGGATCTTAAAAGTCATACGAAAAATAAATAAATAACTGTCCTGAAGGAATGCTCTGTTGCGTGTATGTCGACGTTCATGTTAATTATTAAAAAAAAAAACATTTCAACCAGTCTTCGCCAACAGTATTAAGAGGAGCACAACGAGTGAGGAGCTCGTTGCGATGCCGAAATTCGAGTACTCTCAAAGCACGAAACAGTCACCCATCCAGTTTCTTATTGTTTTTAAAATGTGTCTTCTACTAAACTATAGAGACTTTGCCAAGGACTATCCAATAAAGTGGCATTACTTTGTTCTTCTTTCAGCACGCTTCATAGCATACTTTTCAATCCTGCGTATGGTCAACAACGTTGGAACTAGTTATTTTAAGACTGGCAAATTGAGGGTCAGTGGGATGATCCCACACTTGCTGCGATTAGGGGCTTCCATGGCGGTATTGTGGTATTATAACGAAGAGATCATACAAAACGACTTCACGGCTATACAGGCTGCGTTTTTGGCTACAGTTGTGAGTTTTAATTATTACATAATTACAACCAGTTATTTAGTAGCAGTATTTATTTAGTTTTTACTAAACCATGATCCAATCTGGTCAGGTTCCCTTGATAGCATCGTCACGAAGGTTAGATGGCAGTTGCTCCTCTTTAATTATCTGATCTGCCAAATCCTGAATCATGGTCAAGGCGACCCCGGGCCCTCGTGCGCGAGGGCAACTTACTGTCGATGAAGATAATTGACTGTCATCTCACCTGATGGTAAGTGGCGATGCGACAGAAAATGGATTGCCTATTCTAGAAACCCTATTCACACTAGCCTTGAAAAAGTGTAGAATAAACAGTTCAGCGAACCGTATTTCTGTACCTTGGATATTTTTCGTATTTTAGGATCAAAACTTGCGTCTATTTATGTTATTAATATTTATATAGCAGTGGTGGCAGTGGTTTGTGTAACACTATCCAATTGCGGGTGTTGTAATAGCCGACTATAAGTAGGGATTAGGGATCCTTCTTAAACCAGCAGGTTCTCAAATGAAAAGGTTTTCATAACAAGCCTTTATACGCGTTTTATTTTGACTGGATATAATCTACGATCAGTCAGAGCCCTTGTCAAATCAAAGAAGCCCAAACTCATGTGTAGTTAAGGATTGCTTAAGACCACCTTCCATCATCGTAATCAGACCTTGAATATCAAATAGAGGTAAAGTACTCATCCATACCATTCCAAAGGGCCTAAACACGATCTTGTTGAAAGGGGGGACCACCTTCCGATTCCATCATCATCTCAACTCAATGGTCCCATATTAATGCATTGTCATCCATGTTACATAGGTGTACAGAATTTCAGCTCAATTGACCACCGGGTAGTGGTCAAATTAGGCTTGCAAGATCCGAACATACATACAAACATTGCAAATTTATTAAAACCTTGTATATTGGTACATTATTTGATTTCTAATGCGATCAGCGTAGAGTGTTACGTAGTTAATAGTTTGTATATTTAGTGCACTCTTGATAGAACTCCATTGTATGATAGAATTAAATCACTTTTTTGAACAAGTTCCACAATAATTAAAATAAACTTCGAATGAATCATCTTCTCATTCGAACTAAGTACTATGTTTATTTTAATTATAGTTAAACTTGTGTACCTAAAACAGTGTTTTAATACTAACATGGAGTGTTATGGACTGAGTTGTTTTGTCAGAAAAGCTGTGATTCATGCGTTCGAGCCATATGGCCATAGACTGAGATTCTCATAAGTAGTTTATTTCAAATCGATGCCATTGCTACAAAAAATTGTAAACTCGAGTTAACGATCAGTCACTATCTCAAGAGAACGATACTACTGTTTGTTTATCGTATCGGGAGGAACTGATTAGATAAATACTAATGTAATTAAAAATTCATAAAACGACATCCTTTTCCAGCACAAATACATGACTGTGACATTGTTATCTTCGCAGTAAGGGTTAGGCATTTAACGCACGGCTCCGTGTGTACTACTTTCCCGCACTCTTTGAACCTCTATTTCCCGAACTGAATTTTTATCAGCTAGATTTTATTGTTTATCGGTTTGTTTGTTCCTAATGGATAAACTTAAAAACTACTAAACATATTTTTAAATTCCTTCACCAATATAAGGCTACATTAACATAGGCAATAACACGTTTTAAAAAAAATTAGAAATTCCTAGGAAAATTGCAATAATATAACTCAAGGTATTAAAATCTACATATTCGCGCATAATTTCAGAAAGGCTACACCTGATTTTTTAAGGTTTTAAGACTTTCGTGGTTATTCACTACTCTTTTACTACACATGCAACAATACTTACCGTGGTAATAAACTCGATACCTAATATGTGTTGGGAAAGTGTAACAAATTCTTTTTTTGTTGAATTTCAGTCAGGACAAGGTTTGTTTGTAAAAAAGGTAGGGTATGTGTAGAGTAGAGGGAGCTAGAGCTAGGGTGTGGGTAGGGTAGGAGTAGGACACAACGCCAACGAAGTCCCTCCGGGCCAGCTAGTACCTATTAAATATAGGACAAAATAAAATAATAACTTTATTTCAGGAAAGAGGCGAAACGATAAGCTACGGTGTAGGTTTGGCGTCCGGTTACTTCGAAGGCTTCCTATCCCACGTACTACAATCCAGTGGACATAACTCCCTGAGCTTCGTGGAAAGTCTTGAGTTAATGGAGACTCGCGAAAACCTCATTTTCCCTGTGAAACGACTCTTCGTCGTGGTCAACAAGTCTCTCTACTGTCCTCCTGATCTTACGCAGTTCAACCGGCAAGAGCCTCAAGGCGTTCCATTTCTGGAATTAGCACGACCAGATGAGGTAACTATTCTGTATACCTACATACATATACAACGTTGAGTATTTTCCCGTAGGGTAAGATTGAAACCATGTTGTTCCACTTGCTTGGACAGTACATAAGTGCATTACTTAAAGAAATTTTTCCTTTGCTGCTACAGCACCATAGAGGGTCTTTGGAGCACTTTTAGCCAATATGAGTTTAATAAAAGAGTGCATTAGCTGGCCCTTAAGTCCAAAAACCTCGTCTAATAATAATAATAATAATAATAAATACATGTTAAATAATTTAATGCTTTAAAATCCTTCTAACAACTGCATGAGGATATGATTCTTAAGGTGGTCGTGCACTTATGCCTTTGTATAGTACAGAGAACAGAATATCGACCTACCCAAAACCTGTATAAAACGAGCTAATGTTGCTATGTGCGTCTATAGAGACGCTAGCTCACCTTATCGATCGATATGCGGTTGACAGTGCTTGTGACTATTCTATCTCCACATTTTATTAATAATTGTTGCTTACATAACTTGATATGCATTATTGTAGGTAGATATCATAAAAATACAAGTCTACTAGATGACATCTTTAACCTACCAATAAGGTGGCGATTCAGAAACAGTTCAGCAAAACCCAAACTAGTTTGCCCTATACTTTTAGGCCAAACTTTGTTCAGTACAAGAGTTTTTACTTATTAAGAATATCCGTGGATAAATATACTGTTAGTTAAATAAGAAATACTGGGCGTGATTGAAGCTTGGGCCGAAAGCTTGCTATAATTTGGCTAAATTCAGTCGTCTAAATTCAGAAGAAAAAAGCATGACAGGAAATCAAAATGGAATGTATTACTCATAAAATAAAGTCCATTTTCATGTCACGCCTTCTGAAAAGCGAAGTGTACAAATCAAAATATACATATATGATACAAAAAGTTCTTTAGTCGACTGAATTTAGCCAGCTCGGCTAGCACAAGTATGCCCGCGACTTAGCTCACGCCGCGAGCGTCGGAGAGTGTTTTCTTCTCTCAATCTTAAGATAAAAGAGACAGCAGTATATATGTGGGAGAACGTGTATAGAAATTAAACAAAGAAATATGAATAATAAATCTATGTATATTATTACCAATAATATAATAAATGGACAGCAACAGATGGAGAAGACATATTTTAGTAGCTTAAGTGATGTACTTAGATTTAGCAAAATACAGACAAGTTGACAAACATTAATTGTTATTTCTATAGAAATAACAAAATAGAACATAGAAATAATATGCGTTATACGGTTAAGCAAGATTACCTGAGGAAGACAGTTCAGAGCACTGGTGGTGCCGTGCCCGCAGTCGGACAACGTCTGACCTGTCGAGAGCGATGGCCACCTTTTTATAGACTGCAGTGTACCCGCATGTGTTGTTTTTAATTTAAGAACATTACCTTCATTTTATAAAAATGAAGATAAATACAATAATAATATTATTTCCCACACGGCCATACTGACGAGCAGCCTAATTGGCTTGCGATACACTATCTCAAAATTACAATTAAAAGAAAATGTATGTGTAACATCAGAAATCAATGCTTAAAGAATACTTAGGGTCGAATTATATCATGACAATACAATGCACGTATCTTTACTCGAGTTACATTACGACAATTTACTAAAAACATTACAAATTTACATTACAACTAGCATCAATGTAAAATCCAATCAAATTATCCTTGTAGGAAACACTGATTAGGTCTCATGATCATAATTCAATTTGTTAAACGTGACCGAAATCATACTTTTTATCCTATTTACTTAAGGAAAACCAACAGCAATGATTACAATATAAAATAATACCAGTATTATTTTATATTAGCACAGAGCCAATTACAGGCTTCCACCCATAAAAACAGGATAATTTAATACATACTTAACTAAAAGTCAAGCATACCGAACAGTCTACAAAACTTTACGATTTCAAATTTAAACTTAAATATACCTACAATACTCGAAAGTAATGCAACAATAGTCAACTCCATAATAACATGGTTTGAAAAATGCCACAACGCGTCGAAGTAATAGTTGAGTATGCGGTCTCTCGCTGACTCACAACTTGTGTTAAATAAATCAAGATTAATTCTCCTGGATAAAACATTAAAATTATTCATTGCTCACGATAGAAAGGTGTTCCTTCTGTAGTTGGTAGAATACGCCAAATTGCATGGCAATGGCCAAATCACATGAGCCATACAAACACCAAATCACATGGTACTAATGGTCAAATCACAGGTACCTGAATGCCAATCCTCACGGCAGTGGCCAACTCTCATGGCAGGGGCCAACTCCTACGGCAGTCGCCAAAACACATGGCAATGGTCAAATAACATGACCCCAAATGCCAATTGTCGAGGCAGTGGCCAAATTAAATGCCAAATCACAGGGCAATGGTCAAATCAAATGACCCGCATATCGCATTAAATACATCGTTATAACATCGTTGGCCATCGATATATTGTACAGCACAATTCGTCGGAGCACCGATGAACGAAGAACGAAGGTCCCTTGATGATTCATTATGCAACACTCCCATTTATGCATTTATGGAGAACGGCCATGTGACGTGAGGCAATAAATCAAGACTTCTTCTCTCATTAATGGATGAGCAGCTAGTTCCACGTCCTGACCACAGCCGCGAGCCGAATATGATGTCTTTACAGTATTTCCAGCTATCCGCAAGGCGGTTCTTCGATTAACGTTGCGTATTTTAGTCAACATGATGTCTAGGCTCAAGCCCGTCTACACACGCCCTCGTGTGTTATCTGAAACTAAAATACCACAGCACAGTACCATGTTGGCTTGATCATTCCTGACCCTATGGTTGTAAAAGACTATACTAGCTCTCCTCTTATCATTCTAAACTCAAAACAATATTCCTTAACTCGTGGAAATACAAATCTAAATCAATAAACATTGCTAACGCTTCCTCTCAGTGACGTTGATTCGTCGTACTTTTGTAATCCGTAGGTACTTATAGACTCTAGTAGTACCTTTGTAATACATAGAAGCTAGTACAGTACTGGCCGTACTCTTGTATGTAGACTAACTACTGTTAGACTATACAGTATAGTCTAACTACTGTTAGACTATACAGTATCTCAATATGAAATTGCTAAAATCGTAAAATAGTAAATTTAACAAGCTTTACCTTACTAAGCCCACTTTACTTTATCAGCTCGTGGTCAGTCCTTCGACCAAATCTATTCAGTACATCGTATACAGACTATCGCAAGTAATGCAGTCCATCTGCCATCACAACACGTGATAATAAACATGTGAGCTACACAACAAGTAATCGTCCTAGACCCAAACCAACATTCACCGTGTCATCTCCACGAAAATAACATTATCTCTACCGCCCAACATCAAAAACAGCTTCTAGGCATCAAAGTCACAAAATTCAATTACTGAGTCGTTAATCGTTAATAATGTACCCAAAATAAACATCTCAGAACATGTCACCTCTGTTATTGCAAGGTGTCTGTATCTTCAAATACAATCACACAGAGCTATCCCGGTTGCTCTACCCAAACTTACAATGAAAATTTCAACTTTATAATTATACATCAGTCGTCATCTGTGGTCAACCTGATGATCATCGCCGTGATTATCCATTAGGTAGGATTTCCAATCCCCGTGATTACATACTAGCCAACTTTAGGGCTTTTCATCGGAATCACATTTTATTAAAGAAATTACACTCTACTCTTGTACCCTAGACAAAACAATTGACTAGTCTCCATATTTTTTGTATTTGATTCATCGTAAATCATGTAGGAACTTTCCACACCATTGACCCGTACTCACTACCTAAACAACTATATTGCCAGTAGTATGCAATGCAAATTCCCAGCGCTGCAACTTCTATTTAGCCAATATCTAAAGCAGCGTCATAAGAGAGCAACTGAGTTTTGCTACGGTCACGGTCCGTGGATAACAGAATCGGAAATTCATTTTCCATTAAGTCACTTGCTTCAGGTCTCATTAGTAATCAAATTCAAAATATAACCTACTTTCATTTGTCTACCAGCGCGGTAAAACGCTTTCATTCAACTGTGTTAACGTCTCTAAAAATGTATCGTTCTTTACATTAGATACATAATTTCCAAATTTGGAAATGAAAAGCTTCTTTCTGCCTTCAACAGTTTTAGGTAACAGTATAATGATAAAAATAAAACAAGCATTTATTATTTATTCACAAACAAATAAATGATACGTAAGTAGGTCAGTACTATATAATTTTTGTAGCTATATTTATTTGTGAGAAACTGGTGCCTGAAATAAGTTCCATAGAACCTGTGATACAGGTAAGCAGGCTCCCACCCCATGGATTTACAAAACAGACTATGTAACATTTTTAGTACTTCTGACCTAAAAGAATAAGATATTACATTCATTAAGTTTATGTGTCTATCAGTTACCACACCAAAACAACTAAACAAGTAAAGTAATCGTCATCGTCTTAACTTTTTTTTTTCACTGTTCGATCGAGTCTACTCTATCTGTGACTACGTTACGTGTAAGTTCCCATTTTAAACAATTTAACAATGTTTGTAATAACGAAGAGGTCTCATATCCAGCCGTCTTCTAAAAAAATCAGAACATAAAAACTTGCAACATCCGAGACTTTCGGGGCTCTCAGCCCAAAGAGACACGACTCCCGGGCCACTCCAAATCAGCAAAATAAATCGGAGTGTTTAACCTCAACAACAGTGTAGGTACTACCAAACTTGTACTAGCCGAAGGATATGAATCTCACCATTGCTTACAGTGCCTCATCTTACAGGCACAACGACAGAACTCGAAATAGTTACTTGGTATCGGTAATCAATGAAATTTCAGTACTCGAAGCTAAAGTTAACATTATGTAACTGACTATTGAGCAATCACCAAAATATGTGGACTTTCTCATCATCATCATCATCGTTTAACATTTTTTCACAAAGCTTGAAACAACTACCATCTGTTGGCCACGCTCCCAGAGGCTCCGTCAGCCTAGTACGTAAAACACCAACATCATCTCCATCCGGTGATGCCACAAGCTTTGAGTAAACAAAACCAACCACATAAACGTCATAAAAACTTTTGCTCGATAGTCGTCACGTATGAACTTAGTTGCTTAAATCCGTCTACCAAAGTCTTAAACAGGTCGAACTGAAGTAAGTCACAGGATTAATTAAGTCACTCAAAACATAATTTGAAACTATCTACCGTCAATATATTTACATTCCTTTCGATAAAATAATTTGTCACCAACAAAAATGACGTTACCTCCTAATTAAACTGACTTTTTTTTTTTTTTTATGTTGGAGGTAGCTTTTCAGAATAATCGTATTTTGGCGGTCAACGTTAAAACCACAATAAAATCATACCCTCGGCAAACAAATATTGTTCATCGTTTACTTTTGTGTTCGTATTCGTTTCTAGACAGTAATAATTCATTGTAAAACAAAATTAAATTGTAACTCCGTAATTTGGTACATAAAAACTTAGTCGGACTTTCTCAATTTTGTTCTTTACACGTTCTACGCGGAAACAAATGCTTCTAATTCGGTTATAAACTCACTTGAATCAAGTAAACTCGTAACAACTCACTGAATGCTAATTTGCAGCCTGTAGTTGTGGACCCTATGATATCTGGTCATGCACTCGACACTTCGCGTCGTCGGAAGCATCCAGTTTCCTCAGCCTCATGCGGGCGGTGCGAAAAGATCACGATGTAACATGAAAACAAAGGACATTGCATTAGAAATATTGTGGGACGTTGGGATCCTTTATCCCAATTCTGATGTGGGAGAACGTGTATAGAAATTAAACAAAGAAATATGAATAATAAATCTATGTATATTATTACCAATAATATAATAAATGGACAGCAACAGATGGAGAAGACATATTTTAGTAGCTTAAGTGATGTACTTAGATTTAGCAAAATACAGACAAGTTGACAAACATTAATTGTTATTTCTATAGAAATAACAAAATAGAACATAGAAATAATATGCGTTATACGGTTAAGCAAGATTACCTGAGGAAGACAGTTCAGAGCACTGGTGGTGCCGTGCCCGCAGTCGGACAACGTCTGACCTGTCGAGAGCGATGGCCGCCTTTTTATAGACTGCAGTGTACCCGCATGTGTTGTTTTTAATTTAAGAACATTACCTTCATTTTATAAAAATGAAGATAAATACAATAATAATATTATTTCCCACATATATGTCGCGCCTTTGTGCGCGAGAGCGCACTTGTCCAAGCCGTGCAGGTGTAATAAGCAATGCGCTTATTACTAGCTTACTTGTGTTCTAGCAATAAGTAGATACTGTTGTATTCCAGCACCGGGTGGGCACGCGCGTGTTCAGTGTGTCGACATACAAGATCAACCGGCCGGGCCGGCCGTCCGTCTACGTGTGCGCGGAGTCCGCCAGTCCACTAAACACACTACATCAGATCCGGAACAAGAGATCGTTGTATCCGGGTACTTTTTTTATGTTATTCAGTGACAAACGAACAGCCCACCTGATGGTAAGTGGTATCTGTCGCCCATTACATCTAAAATACAATTCATACATTTAGGTTGCAGGTGACAAAAACCCCAGGTGTCATTGCGAGGTCTAAGATAGGCTGCGGTGACTGCTTTCCATCAGGCAGGCCGTAAGCTTGAATGCCGCCTTAGTAGTATAAAAAAAAAAGATTAAATGCCTAATGCCTGTAATTTCGCTGGCTACCTTAACCTTAACAATACAAGCATTGTTGCTTGGTGGCAGAAATAGATAAGGCGGTGGTACTCATCCAGGCAGACTCATCAGGCTTGACTGAGTACTACCAACTGAGAGATCTGTATACGGTCAGACGGTCTACCTGATGGAAAACGGTAATGATCGTCCAGGATATCACTATCCTAAGGGGAGCTGATGCGGTGCCTGCCTTTCAGGTACAGGTACCTGACTTTTGGAGAACCCCAAGTTAAAGTGCAAAGCCAACGTAGATCGAAAATTGGCAAACTCGTTCAACCCAGACATAGGTAATGTTTTAACTTATTTGGAGTTTTCTAGCCACTAGCTAATCAAATGTGCAACGAAAACGACAGATATTGTTATTGCACTTGTAGTTTTATGACGTAGCCGAGTGGTTACGGTATCCGATTCGTAAGCGACAGGTACCGGGTATGATACCCACTACGGCCATCGTACTAATGACTCTTTTCTGAATTATGTACAATTTTATGCTACATAGTAACAGCCAATCTGGTGAATGCTAACCGATGCTCTTACGGTGAGGGAAAACGTCGTGATGAAACCTGCACATTCAGGCGACTAAATATGTACCCCATGATCCAATCTGATCAGGTTCCCCTGGTAGCAGAATCACGGAGGTCAGATGGCAGTCGCTCCACTGTAATTATCCTTTTTTTTTATACCACCAAGGTGGCAAACAAGCTTACAGCCTGCCTGATGATAAGCAGTCACCGCAGCCTATAGACGTTTGCAAGACCAGAGGCATCATACCATAATTATCTGATCTGCCAAATCTTGGATCATGGTCAAGGCGAACCCCGGGCCCTCGTGCGCGAGAGCACATCCGGGACATAACGCCCTCGCTCTTTTCCTCAAATATTGTTGAGTTGGACGATGGCTGATGGGCCCTGCGTTATACTCGTGAACGGGTGCTGCCTTGGTGCAAAAATGTACCTCTTGCTGTAGTTTAAAGTGGGTTTTCTTAAGTATAATGTAGGTTACTATGTATTATGTCGGGCGCGGACCGGCTCTGCTTGGCATTGTCGGGCACTGACCGGCTCTGTCTGGTATTGTCGGACACGGTCCGGCCGTTGTCGGCGTGGGGTGGGTGTGCTCCGGTCCTGGGATGGCCAACATGTCACTGTGTGTTTCCTTCCTACTTTCCTACCCCCTTCTCTTTGATGATTGAAAGAGATATGTAATGTCCTACTCAATAAAGAAATTTTGTTTTGATTTGATTTGAACGCCAAGATTATTTTTTTATTCCTCCTATATTTGCCAGAGTTAGTGGACGTGAGCGAGACGCCAATCAGGGAGGACTTCTGCTCGCAGTTGCAGCGAGTGATCTCACGCAGCCCTGACTGCCGGGACAAGTGTGAACTCGTCTTCTACGACGGTAAGACGAACATAAGCAGTATTCACTATTTAACATAGCGACTGTGAGGGTACCGTAGGTTATCCTACGTCATCAAAGTCAGCTTTTTTGGTACATGTTTTTTTTAAAGTTCAAAGTTCAAAGTCATTTATTTGTAACATAGGTGTGTATACATAACTTAGTTGTTATAAAGTTGAATGTCTCTCTATGTCTAGCCCTATTTTGGGCATACAAATATTAAATTAGAAGGTATATAAGCATATTTAACACATTTCACAAAATTAAAAATTAAAAATTGATAGCACTTATACATAATTTTAGCACTTTTTTCTACAAAGTCTGTGTAATTGGAACCATATTTTTATAAATAAAAAATTATTTAATGTCATAAAAACAATATTGTAGAAGCCATTCAGTTAACTTTACTTTAAACTGCCTCTCCTCTGATATTTTAATTTCATTTGATAAATTATTATACAAGATTATGCACATATTGTATACATTATTTTTATATATAAGTATATAAGATTTGCATTGAGGTTTATGCAACAGATTTTCGTATTGTGCCCTTTGAGTCCTGGTACTTACTTCTGAGACTGTCTTAAAATACTCTGGATAATTCTTTGTAAACATACAGATATTTTGGATATACATGCATGATAATAGCAAAATCCTTAACTTAAAGAACAATGGTCTGCAGCTGTCTCTGAACCATGTGTTTGTAATAGCACGAATACATTTCTTTTGAAACCTAAATGCTCTTATTACATCAACTGAATTTCCCCACAAGATTAATCCATAGTTTAACACTGATGAAACGTGTCCAGTAAGCTGTCAACGCTGCATCTACTGACACGGCACTTTTTAATCTACTCAGCGCAAATACAAAACGATCCAATCGCTTAACAATGGAATCTATGTGGTCTTTCTAGTTTAGATGTTTGTCAAGTGTTAAACCTAAAAACTTTGTGCTATCAGATTCTTGTATTAGAATGTCATTATATTTTATATTTAATTTAGAACCCACACCAGAAAATATACTATCGCGTTGAAAAGTCGTGTATAATATTTGATAGCTCGCTAAACGATTCCTTTGATTTCCCGTAGCTTTTTGACGTTTGATAAGACAAATAATGCTTTCAAAGTAAGTTTCAAATGTGAGTGGAGGAGAAGAGCAATTACGTGTGTTTAAATGCGTGAACTTGAAAATAAATCTAATATATGAAATGTTACGTAATAAGAGCATCGGTGGCCTAATGGTTATGGGGTCCGACTCGTAAGCGAGATGTTCGGGGTGTCCCCGACATACCGACCGGGACATTAACACCAAGTTGATTATTTATTTTATTTAAGTAGATACTTATCATAAATTATGTTACTAATATTTATAAATCAACTTATCTTTCTTCACAGACACCGACCCGAATCAAAATTTGGCAAACATACTTTTATCTGAAGTTGAAAAACTGGAGCCAAATTTTGAGGAGATGATTGGGGAGAGACTGCACTGAGATGAAACTTTAATCTACCACAAGGATATTATTTACTCACCTCCCTCACTTATTCGAGTACAGTTACTAAGAAGCTGTACTATTAGTAAAATAATGAAAAATAATCAGGTTATAAATGTAATTATTATGTACCTACTTACCCATATAAGTAATATTTTCAATTTTTTAAATAAAAATGTGATGACATTTATGCCTTCTTTATTACTCACCTACACTTTGTATGGTAGTGGTACTTAGGTAGGTAGTACCTACTGCAATTAATAAGGTAGGTACCTAATTATATAGGTACTTACCACATTTGAATTCTCAAAATGTTAAGTTTGCAAAATGATATTTGCAGAATGCTGTATTTATTTATTTATCTATTTTAGCCTCTTCTGTCTCCCTGCAGGATAAAGGCCTCCCTATTCATCTTACACGACTTACGGTCGGATGCTGTACCTACCCAAAAATGTTAAGTTTGTAAAAAGTTGAATTTGTAGAATGCTGTACCTGCCCCAAAATGTTGAGTTTGCAAAAAGTTGAATTTGCAGAATGCTGTACCTATCCCAAAATGTTGAATTTGCAGAATATTGAATCCCAAAATTTGAATTTGCGTTAAGTTGATTGCAGAGAGGAGATAAAAACTTGATTAATTGGAGCATGTGAAGTTAGGTCAAAAGTGTGATTTAGGTACTGTTCTTTTTTATAGGTACATCTAAGTAGGTACGTTATTGCTTCCATAATTTATGCTATACATTTTTTCCAATCCACATCGCGGTGGCAGCTTGTTGCCCGAACTCCACGCCAGCGAAATGAAAACATTTCGGTAGATGTGCGGCATTAAGTATGTGAGTATGAATATTTGTTGCAGCCTTTATGTGAGAGATATCACTTGTAAGATTGAAGAGTTTCGCCTGCGCTGGATTCGTTGTGCTGCGTACCTAAGCCCCAGCTAGGGATAGATCGGTAAGTACGTGTTTCCTGATAGTGTAGGGTCAAGTCGGAAACTTTTTGCGAACGGTGCGGGAGCACCTTAAAAAAAAAAATCGAGCTGTGTTTTTCACAATTAAATAAATTCGAACTTTAGATTCGATTGAATCAATCCTATTCGTGCACATCACTAGTCATGGAGACCATGGACATAAAATAATCGAAACCCTTCAATCAACGCTGCAGTGGCACCGCCGATCTCCGATAGAATGCCGCCAATTTGATTCCACCCTCTGGAATGACGTCACAGAATTCGTACCGCCAAACTCAGCATATGAAGATAGAGGTACGAATACATCAGAGAGAAATTTTAAAAATCCTGCGGAGTCTGGACGTGAACAAGGCTAGTGGACCTGATGGTATACCGGCAATAGTCCTGCGTAGTTGTGCCCCTGAGTTGTCTCCTGTACTTACGCGCCTGTATCGCCTCTCACTTGAGACTGGTATTCTACCCAAGTCGTGGAAGCTTGCCAATATGCAGCCCGTGCCCAAAAAAGGCAGCCGCGCCGACCCTGCCAACTACCGCCCTATTTCGGTCATTACCAGTACGGATTCCGCCGTGGTCGGTCTACTGGGGACCTTCTGGTGTATGCCACACAATTATGGAGTGAGGCCATTGAGAGACATGGCGAGGCCCTTGCTGTGTCTCTTGATATCTCCAAGGCCTTTGACAGAGTTTGGCATGCGGGCCTTCTAAGCAGGCTTCCTTCATTTGGTATTACTGCTGGCTTTTGCACCTGGATATCGGATTTTCTGAGTGGACGTTCTATCCGTGTAATTATCGATGGCTACTCGTCTAATCTTCAGGCTATCGACGCGGGAGTTCCACAGGGATCGGTACTGTCCGCGACTTTATTCTTGCTGCATATTAACAATCTGCTTGTACCAGGTACCTTTGGGTACGCAGACGACAGCACAGTAACGGATAGATATCTGTCAGAGGCAAAAGCCAGCAGGGACGATATTCAGTCTTGTCGAGAGGCTATGGTTGATCGTTTGGACAAAGCTCTCAAGGCAGTTTCTGATTGGGGTGAAGCCAATCTGGTGGTGTTGAACGCAACCAAAACACAGGCGTGTTTGTTTTCCGCCAAAAGGAGTCCATTCCATTTAACTCCAACTTTTCGGGATGTTCCTGTGGAAATTACCGACAACCTACAGCTTCTTGGCGTTGAGCTATCTGCAAATCTCAACTTCGGTCCGTACATCGAATCCAAGGCTAAGACTGCAGCAAAAAAGCTTGGTGTCCTCTCGAAGGTTAGGCGGTACTTTCCTTCAAAGCAGTTGCTTCAGTTATATCAAGCACAAGTCCGATCCTGCATGGAGTACTGCTGCCACCTCTGGGATGGATCAGCCAAATATCAACTAGCGGCTTTGGATTCGGTTGAAAAACGTGCAAAGAAGATAATTTGTGACCCGCAGTTGGTTGAGGCTAGGCTGCAGAGCCTCGAACATCGGCGTAGGGTTGCGCGTCTGTCGGTCTTCTACAGGTTACATTTCGGAGAGTGTGCGAAGCAGCTGCACGACCTCATTCCGCCGGCCCCTTTCCGCCATCGGGAGACGCGATCCGGGCGAGCGCTTCATCCTTATGTCGTGAATATTCCAGCTATCCGCACGAGCCGCTTTGGCTCGACCTTTATAATGCGTACGGCTAAGGAGTGGAACGCGTTGCCTGCGAGTGTGTTTCCTGATCAATATAATCTGGATGCCTTCAAGGCTGGAGTGAATAGGCTGTTCCAAGACGAGCATGCTCCATCTTCGACCGCATCGTCACTTACCAACAGGTGAGATGGCGGTCAAATGCTTGCCTTGTATAATATAAAAAAAAAAAAAAAAAACGTCAGAATGAACGAAATGACTGCCATTAAGCGTACTCCACATGCCCGTCGAAACTTTCGGCGAAACTTTGGCCGGGACTTTGGTTGACCCTCTACATTCTCGCCTATTAGGGATGTGGTGGGTGTCAAAACGCGTTGACATTATAATGATTCATCGGTGTAATATCGCTAATTTGCTTTAAACAGGGTCACAGAGGTGTTGGCAGCTGCTATACTGTAATTACTTGATCTACTAATATCCTGGATCATGGTCAAGTGTACCCCGAACCTGTTACGGGAAAAAGCGCTAGGAATATAAATATAAAATCGATCGAATCGAGACGACAATGAACTATCTCTACTTAGTCTATGAAATAGGCGAGACATGCCAAACATGCACGGGACTATACGAATGTAGGCGAATACTGCCTCCACATTCTCGTGTTCCCGCGGAACTGTCCACATGTGGAGTTTAAAGCGGATTAGCGATATTACACCAATGAATCGATATAATGTCGACGCGTTTTGACACCCACCACATCCCTAATAGGCGAGAATGTAGAGGGTTGACCATAGTCCCGGCCAAAGTTTCGTCGAAAGTTTCGGCGGACATGTGGAGTACGCTTTAAGCGCGCTCCACATGTGGACAGTTCCGCGGGAACACGAGAATGTGGAGGCAGTATTCGCGTACATTCGTGTAGTCCCGTGCATGTTTGGCATGTCTCGCCTATTTCATAGACTAAGTAGAGATAGTTCGTTGTCGTCTCGATTCGATCGATTTTATATTTATATTCCTAGCGCTTTTTCGAGTAACAGGTTCGGGGTACCCTTGACCATGATCCAGGATATTAGTAGATCAAGTAATTACAGTATAGCAGCTGCCATCACCTCTGTGACCCTGTTTAAAGCGGATTAGCGATATTACACCAATGAATCGATATAATGTCGACGCGTTTTGACACCCACCACATCCCTAATAGGCGAGAGTGTAGAGGGACGACCAAAGTCCCGGCCAAAGTTTCGCCGAAAGTTTCGGCGGACATGTAGAGTACGCTTTAGGGAGTATACAGTACGATCCGTTTCACATTTTGATTTTGAAACATCCTAATTTTAAATAGAATAAAATGCTACAAAAATTTACTTTGTAATAGAATATTTTCAGATTCTTTTTGTATTTCGTTATTATGCGTGCATTCTAAGTATTCAGCAATGTTAAATTTAATTATATAATGAGATCAACATAAAACTAAAAAACTTAAATTATGTTAGTAGAACGGAACATAAAATTCACTCCTATGAAATTAACCAACTTCATGTCATTCAAAATCGTACATTAAGTCCATTTCACAAAATAGACCCTATTGATAGGGCTTAGAGTAGAGCCTATCTGAAATGCATATTGTGACGTCATATCACAGGTTGGGAACAAAATGGCAGTCGGAGATCGAAGGTACCGCTGTTGATCGCACTCAATGTGAAGTTAAGTTATTGGTCTGAAACGTCAATCAATCAAATGTCATGTGTGAAGTCCAACACTGTCAATCATAAGCAAAAGTGTCAAAACAAATACACATGTTCATACCGTGTGCATTTAATATTTTTGTGAAAATTAAATAAAACCAATTGAAAATGGGAAAGCGAAAGTATGAAATTGGTGAAGAAGGGCCATCTAAGAAGAACAAGAAAGAAGAATTTGACAAAGGAAAGGAAGATGAGAGCGTGGCGGACAAAAGCGTGGATGGAGGCGAATCTGCGAATAATATAGACAATATTGCATCAAATCGTCATAGTTTCGACGTAAAACATTTTCGTAAGGAACTATCTACAAAGCAGGGTCAAACAATGGGTAAGATTTCTGAAATTAGAAATGTATTGTCAAAAAATATTTAGTCTGCAATATAACCTAACCTCTTTGTTTTGTTTACTTAAAAGTTGTGTGAACTCGATACGCACAAAATAAATAACTACGAGGCCTTCTTTATACTGCGCTATAATAATATTTTTAGTAAAAAAAACATTTGGTTCATACTTTATACTGCGCTATAATAATATTTTTAGTAAAAAAAACATTTGGTTCATACTTTATACTGCGCTATAATAATATTTTTAGTAAAAAAAACATTTGGTTCATACTTTATACTGTATACCACCCATGCGTATACGTTACGCCCTCATACCGGATGCAATCATGTTATAGCGTTATCCAATGGGATCTACTATGAGTTTCGAGGTTAATTGTAGTACATGTTGTACTAATGTATGTACAATACAAAATCCGTGAAGTGGGTTTCGTGTCAAAAGAGTAACAGACATCCAAACATTTTTTCCTCACACACTTTTGCTTAGTAGCTAACTTGCCTGTGTATCAAGCGGTCCTTTAGACAAAGGTTGCCTGGTAGAGATTGCTTGCAGCGATAAGGCCGCCTTTTCCCACAACTAGTTATGGTTTTTGTCGGAAGTTTTCAATGTAATGTTCCATGTGTGAGCAATAAAAATATTATAGTATTAGTCATATATTATAGTATTAGTCATCATCATATATTTAAGAGATTGACTCTTGTTGGTCGAGCAATCGCCACTCTTCTCTCCTGTCTGCCAAACTCTTTATCTCTCTATAATCCCCGGTGCTTACTTTTTCCTTGAGGGAAAGAGAGGAAGAGGAAGGGCAAGATTTAAATATTGGAAGGACGTGAAGGAAAAAGTGAGCGCCAGGGATTATAGCCATCATCATCATCATCTTAACGTTAATGTCCCGGTTGTGCTCTTGAGGACAAGGGCCCGGGGTCCACCTTGAACATGATCCAGGATTTGGCCATCAGGTAATTACAGTGGAGCGACTACCATCTGACCTCCGTGACCCTGCTACCAGGGGAACCTGACCAGATTGAATCATGGTTACAAATTCAGTTGCCTGAATTTGCAGGTTTCATCACAATGTTTTCCCTCACGGTAAGAGCATCGGTTAGGATTCAACTAATGTACATAACTCAGAAAAGTGTCATTGGTACATGGCCGCAGCGGGATTCGAACCAGGTACCTCTCGCTTACGAGTCGGATACTAAACCGCCCGGCCACCGACTCTCATACTCACGAGCGCCGGGGATTATAGTATAAGTATAGAACTATAAATAGAAAAAAATGTTCTAGTTCTATTTGTAGTTAATAAATAATTTTCTTGTTTTTCAGTTTTAACCCAATTTCTGCAAGTCTGCTTGGATCCAGGTAACGAAGTGGATTACTTGTTGGCATATCTCAAGTCGGGAGGCAATTCACATGAGATCCTTCGCCAGATAACTCAGGAAAGTAAGAAAAACATAACGTTAGCAACACCGGCATTTCACATATTCCACCTTATCATTCTCAAGGTGCAGTCTGAACTGCCCCATATGATCTCTGTGACAGAAGAAGCCTCTAGATATTTTTTGAATACCTTCATGTCTACAGTTGAGATTATGATAAGTGAGAACTCCAGTCCGCGTCATAGGAAAATCATACTGAAACTGCTTACATCTATTGTCACTTTAAACCCTGATTTGGGTGTAGAAGTCCTAAATCAGGCCCCTTTGACACCAAAACACCTTCAGTACATTATTGATAAGGCAAACTTCAAAGAAAAAGACAATGTGAGGACAGCGTTTGTTCATTTAATGACATCCTTCTTGGTAGAAGGACATCTGCCTCTAATAAAAGCATTATTAGAGAAACAAGGACTACTAGCCCTTGTTATTCCTGGGTTGATTACTGATGATGCTGAAGCGGTCCTCATGTTTCTGAATATACTAAAAAAGAATGTAATTGAAAACCCTCTAATATCGAAGAGTTTAAAACTAAAAACATTCAGTCATCAAGTGTTGCATAATTTGTTTAAAATCTTCTCATGGAGAGGTCCCCCAGACTTGAGCAACGATAGCAAAAATGAAGCACGACCACATGTAATGGAGCTCTTGTCAGAAATTATCTTGACACTTTTTACTTCCCACAAGTTGGGCCTTTATTTCATGGACAATTCTTTGGGCACAATTGATGCCAATAAAAATTTAAATCTGTACAAAGCTCTGCTTACTTTAAAGAGGCCTTGGGAGAATCAGCATGAATGTGACTCCTTATTGCAAATTGTGTATAAATGTCCAGACTTGCATAGAGCTGTTGTGTATATTGTTGAGCAGAGCTTTGAGCCCCAACATTCACCAATTTGGGAAAAAACTACAATTTTTTTAATTAAATTACTGGAGAAATTGAAGCCAGAGGAAATGATTCCTCGAATGAGAAACCTTAGCTCACAACAAACTGCAAATTTTGTACGCTTCATTACATTGCCAGTGCCTTTATTGAAATTTATAACAAACCACCTTGGAAAAGATCAATGTATATCTATGCATTGTATTAAAGTTCTGGTGAAAATGCTACAAGCACTGCGCCGTTATATACAAATTTTAGAATTGGATAATTCTCCTCTGCATATTGCAGATTTGAGAAATAAGCTAGATTATTTTGTGCCGAAACATCTGCCTCCTCCATCTACAATAGTGGCTCTACTTGCCAATGTTATGGAGGGAAAGAGTAATCAGAGTACCGCAAACGACTACAAGCTCCCAGAAATAAACGACACTGATTCTTTGATATCTTTGCTGGATACACTACTGCTGTATAATGATATACATCCATCATTTTTTGAGACTCTGGAAGGAAGTTTAGACATGAAGAAGTTACTCAACTTTTCAGAAACATTATCAGGTGACAATATATCTTTGTTAAAATTCAAAATTGTCTCCTTGTGGTTAACATTGGATGGCACAGCCTCCTCTCTTGACAATCCCATGTTCAAGGATCTCTTTTTGATATTGTTAGAAGTTTATACTAGTGATGATGTTAATACATGGATTGAATCCAAAGAAACTTTGTACAAGTTCCTTAGAAGTACATCAATTTTTGAACGGGACGAGGACGAAATCCATTTGATGTTGTATACGTTAAGAAATTCGAAAGTTAACCCTTCTTCTATAGTAGGTGATGTTGTAGAATATGTATTGGCTAATATGAATGACTTAAATGAATATATCAGGAATCAGATAGTAAATTTTGAGATATCTGATGAGAATAGTGAGGCCAATTTAGATAAACTCTTCGATGATTTAATGGAAAATAAGAAAATTGAGGGCAGTGTTTTCTTAGAAAATAAGATACCGTCACCTTTTATAGTTGGATGTACTCAATACATTCAAAGTAATCGAGAAGCAAAAAAGAATTTAAAACATTTCCTGTCACTGTATGCAGCTAACTTACTCCACTACAATTATTCTCCAGAGTTGACTGAAGTTCTGATAGGCGATTCTAAGCTCGAAGTTCGTAATTACATCGCTAATTGGGTCAGCCAGCCAACTCCATTGCCTGATGGGATTTTAGACAAAGACAATATTCTGAACAGAATATCAAATAATATTATAAAGAATCAAGATGATGATTTGAAAAATATATTTAATTGTTTAGAAGAAAGTACAACCGAGGAATGTGATTTTGTATTAAGAGAGATACCATATAGAGTAAATATCGCAAATAATATAGACAATTCAGAATTGCTGATGTGGGCGAAATATCTAATTTTCTGTACAGTACGGCTTACAAACATGAAGCAATTGTCTGAAGACCAGCAGAAGAAAATATCGGATTACTTCGAATGTTTACTTACAATTGGGAAAAAATATCACAAAGTAGATATTTGCCGAACTATTGTATTATCGTTATTTAAAAACCCACATTTTCTTAAAATTTATCGTCTTTTAGATACAAATAAGGGCGACAATAGCACACTGGCGACACAGTTTCTTTTAGACGTTATCAGGTACCATGGAGACATAATAAACCATTTGGATATGAAGAATAAAATACTTAAGTCATATCAGCAAAAGAACTACAACGAAATAGTAAAGGCCTTTGTTAAAATTAATAAAAGGAAAAATGTTGACAGTGGCCATACTATCCGTGTGTTAGAAGTGATTGGACTATCGAAAGAAGATGATGTGCGTGTATTGAATCTGATATTTGGTGCAGAATTGAACACATTTATCAAAGAGGATAAAGAACCAAGTATTGCATTGGAATTGCTACGAATTTTAATGGACAAATATTCCAAGTCCGTCACTTTAGAACTACCTCAGGGCATATTGAAGAAAGCTTTAAAATTGTACACGAATTTGTTGACCAACACAGAAATTACTCCAAATTTAACTGGCCTCGAGACCACCCTGATACAATATTTCGAAACAAAACCTTATCATGTTTCAGGAATATCAGATGATATTTACAAAAAGTTTTTCGAAGTCAGTGTGGTTAGAAAAACAACTTCACAGCTTGCGTCTGTTTTACTCAAACACAATGTTAGGTTCTGTAACATTTTTAAAGAACAGATGACAAAACCAGATATATTAAAACAAAGGGAATTGACATTGCCACTTGGCAATTCTTTGTTATATCATAACCATTTTATAATTGAAAATAAGGAACTTCTTGTGACTGTTTACAATGAATATAAATCGAACATAATCAAAGTATTAGAGAAACCGCATAAAGCTGGCCAAATCTACGTGAACTGTTGGAAATTTGTAAGAAAGCTAATATTGGAATGTATGGAATTAGAAGATTGTACAAAACTTTACAATAAATCTCATAAATTTGAAGCTATCGAGTTGAGCCATGTTAATTTGTTCCAAGCAGTGCTTCTCAAAATTTGCCTTTTAGATGAGAAATTCAAAACGGAATATATAGTTAACTACTTCTTTTCTACTTTGCATCTAATTACTTTAGCCCTGAAAGAAGGCAAATCAGCTGATGTTATTAAAGAAATTGTAGCTAATGTGTACAGTGTCACAGAAATATGCCACTTTAAGAATATTGATCAAGGTGGTCAGGAGTTGAAGAAAATCGTCGAAAGTTCGATATGGCAGAATTTTTGTAAGGCTGTTTTAAAGGACTCTTTGAAGGTAAAAACGGCAAACCAGGGCAGCACGTGTGGTCCCGAACTGCTGTGCCTTCTGTCGACTCTGGTGAAGTTATTCTACCCTCCGTGTCATGACGATGTGGTGACGTTATTTGACATGGTGACGTCTCACTCTGAGTTCCTCAATGTGATGTTGAGCTACCACAGCTCTGACATAAAATCGAGATTGGTGGAGTTCATTTACAGCCTGATCTCGAACAACAGTTCTGTGATGAAGACTCAGCAGATTCCTGTCTACTTGAGCGCTTACCACGCAACTAGGAGTCCTTGCGATAGATTGCTGCTCAAAATCCTCCACTACTACGAGAGTAATGGGCAACCTGTCAACGAATATAAGCCGTACGTCTTCGGGGATTCCGCGGCCAACCACTACGCCGTCCGGAAGAATAGGACCTCGTCTCTTTGGGCGCACCCGACTCCGAACCAGGTGCTCAATCTGTTCGAGAAGGACGTCATCGTAAGGACTGTGAGGAACTTCCCTGTTACGCAGAAACTGGATTACCAGTACGAGCTGCCTCCTAACAGCAACGACGGCATAGTTTTCGACGGCACAGCGAGTACGGTTATCGCGAAATTGAGTAAAGATGGTTTCTTGAAATCGAACGCGATTAATGACAATGAGGCTGAAGTAAAGAATTTGGTGGCGAAGGCGAAATATAAGGGGATGGTGGAATTTGTGAGGGAGCGTAGTTTACTGACTCCGTCCCAAGGGTGTCCCGATGAGGGTATATATGATCCTGGGTTCCTGTTACCCTTGCTGAGTCACCTGCTGGCGCCGGGGTCTATGGCGTCTTGTTTCAAGATTCTGCGGACGGGGATGCTAGCTGTGCCTGTGATGGCTCTCAGCGCCCGCTGTTCAATCATGAGAGCCGCCGCCTACCACGTGCTCCATAGATTCTGTTTGCTGCTGGAAACTGAAACGTGAGTATTGCTTATTCAATGCACTTATTCTTTAATTTTTATGATCACAAGAGATGAAATGCAGTAATAGGACTTAAATAGCCTTGTAAAGTCCTCTTCACATAATAATGCCTGTCTTTTTAAGAAAGTTCCATATCGTCCCCTTTTTTATATACCACTAAGGTGGCAAGGAAGAGTACGGCTTGCCTTACCATATCATATTATCATCATCTTGACGTCAATCCCGGTTGTGATTTTCCCATGCTAGGGCCCGGGCTTCTTCCTACTACTCATCGTTCACTTCGCTGTCTTCTGTGAACTGTAATCATAAATGCTAATGTGAAACTCATCTCGCGTACCCTTCTTGCAGCAAACACAAGAACGACAAGCTATTCCTAACCGACTTCATCAGCACGCTGCGTCGCACTCTGGCTTCGGCCAAGAACACCGATGAGAGCGAGGAGCGGATTCCTTGGATGCCATCAGTAGCCGCCATGTATCTGGCCAAAGCTCTCATGGTGTCCACAGCGCCCCACGATCCTCTCTACAAACCAGTGAACAACTTCTTAATAGCCAAAGAAGCTATAGACCTCACCGTTGTACCCGACTTCCTTAGTCTCTTTCATGATAGTGAGGTTGAATCCGCCGAAAGAAGACTTTGGATTCTCGACGTTATTAGGGATGGGACGAAAACCTTGGATGAAGTGGATGTGGTGTTCAAGACGATGTGTCTGAAGATGATCATGGATTTCAGCTCGTCGGTTCTATGTGATAAGAAGTGTAAAGAGAGGATTTTAGAGGTACTGTGCTCGGTGGCGGCGGTGCCGCGCGGTCTTGATATCTTGGTGGAGGGGTATGGACTAGTTTCCTGGTTGCATTGCACTGCGGCGCAGTTGCAGAGAGACGAGAGGTCTGTCGTAAAGAAAATTTGCAAGCTATTAGAAACAATGATTCGCAGTATGAGGATCACTGGTTTCTCGATGAACTTTGTTGCTGTAATGAAGAATGGGAAGGCTAAGGACTTCTGCGAGTTGAAAATTTGTAAAGTGTTAGAAACCGAAATCTTGATCATTTTGTACGATTTGCTGCACAATGTAGATAGTTTGGAAGTGCAAGACGTGAGTTCGTATGTGAGGATCTACAATTTGATATCGAAAAGGAACATAAAACTCCTATCTAAAAAGCAAGTGTTAACTTTAGTGCGTAAATGTGGAGCTATGTTCAAAGACAGTGAATGTATAAAGTTATTGACTAAAGCCGTCGTCAAAAACGATAGCAATATGTTGAAAAGTAAAAATTTGACTTCTGATGAATGTTTGATAATGGATTTGGTTAGTTTTGTTAAGCACTATCTTGTTTGATTATTATTAAATACATTGATATTATTATAAAATAATCTACAGTACATTATTTAGTATTCGTAAGCCTGTAAAATTATATTTTTATTAAGACATTTTTGTTACCTTATTTCCACATCTCTTAATGATTGTAAGCTAGCTTAAAGCTAACAATTGCTTCGAGTTTATTTGCTTTTGTAAGCAAATTATCATCATCTTCATCACAGCTCATAACAGTCCACTGCATTACTAAGGGCCTCTCCCACGAAAGGGGAGGTTATTGCCATAATCTCCATGCTTGACCGGCGGGTTGGAGATCGCAGTGATATAAATATAACAATGAAAAAAGCTGCTGCCTTTTTCCAGCCTACGGGGACTAGATCTTTTGCCTCGAAAACATTAGTCGCCTTGTACGACACCCACGAGTGTAAGGGGTAGGTGCTATTCTACTCTGCTGGACACCACACGGCGATCGTTGAAGCAAATTATGCTTCAATGATTTCGTAAACGCCAGCGGGATTTTCATAAGTTCATTGTGGCAGGTGCTCCCATATGAATAGATAACTACACAGAAATAAAAAAAACACATTCGTATAACTGACTTATTTTGACTTTGACGAAGACTGACAGGGTAAATCATCATCATCATATCTGCCAGAAGACGCTTACTGCTGGGCATAGGCCTCCCCCAGAGATATCCACAAAGGCCAGTCCTGTGCTTTTCTCATCCAGCTGGTACCTGCGGTCTTTACCAGGTCGTCGGTCCACCTTGTGGGAGTCCTACCCACGCTGCGTCTTCCGGTACGTGGTCAATAACACGTGGTAAATATAAGACTGAAATCAAAGAAATTGGACTAACGCTCTGTAGTCCAAATTCTTTGACTATACGTCTCCCATCATAAGCGTCAAGAATCACGTGATTTTGTTTTATTTCCTGTGACAAGGTTGTTCAAGACGTCGATGTGGGTCATGATTTAGTTATCGTGGTGACTTTCATCAAAACTGGTTTAGTAGTTTGGAAGATATCTCTACGTATCGATATCTTATGTACGTACGTTTGGAAGATATATATAAAACGAAGTCACCATTAGTCGAAGATTTTATCCGGAGTTATTAAAACCATTTGCAACCAGCTTAGTCATGGATGTCATCACTTATCTTCCAGTGCCAAGCTCCTCATAGAGTCGTAAGGCTGGCCAACTGTCCTGTATTTTGCAGGACGTCCTGTTTTTCTGCTATCATTTTGGACGTATTTTGATAAGAATTAATACAAAAAAATAATTATCTTGGCGGTAATGTCCCGGTTGTGCTCACGCGTACGAGGGCCCAGGGAACGGCTGGGAGTTGCTCTGTGTATGTATGTTTGTCTCTGGCATCGTAGCTCATGAACGCATGGACCAATTTGGATGCGGCTTTCTTCATTTGAAAGACAGTTTAATCGAGATAGTACACAAACAATTTTTTATGTTTTATGTTTTTTATTTCTTTTTATTTATTTATTTCATTTATTTGAAATAAATATATTAAAAAAATGACGATTGACGAAATGTTTATGAAAATCGGTTTAGTAGTTTTGGAAATTATTGGAGTAACTCTTGGTCGGGGTTTATCCGAAGTTTTTTGTCGGTTAGGTTATTAAAAAATACCATTATACTCTTATTGTCCCGTATTTTTTTTTTATTCTGTAAAATTAGATCACATGTATTGTAAAATGAGCAGATCATGCAGGATTGGTCACCCTATAGTGGAGAAGTATTATCTGATAGGCGGTCTATAAAGGCTGGAGTCTGGCTGCGCGGGAGTGGCGGCTGAATACGCGACGATTTGCTTCGAACTGACGCTGTAATTAAGTTACAAAGTCACCGTTATCGGTCAAGAACAACTGAAGTTTCCTTGACGCTGCCTGAGCTGCGACAGGAAGTGGCAAATGTTGATTTTATGATTAATGGGTGAGTAAACTGTGTCGAGCCTATTTTTAGGTCCATTTCTTTGATCGTTTCTGACTCGGCGTGGGTGGAGTGTCGAATGTCCATAGGCTATGGAGTGACTGCTTACCATAAGGCGCTGTCCTAATTGGCAATGGTCGTGCGACCATAGTCGTACTACTGGCGGTTTTAAGGTCTTTTATTGGTCGGGTGACGTCCGTCGTACGACCATGATCGCACGACCGCTGCCAATTAGGATAGCACATAAGGCTATTGTTTGATACTACCAGTTGACGTAACAACTTGACCAATTCCGCATGAGGGGAAATCCCCGTAGGATACTGCTTACTACGTAAGAAAACCCTTCGACAGTCTTACCTGCATGTTCGTAATTACTCAAATATTTCGCAAACTATAATCGCCTTGGCGTTACTGTCTCGGTGGTGTTCTCGTGTGCGAGGGCCCGGTGTTCGCCTTGACTATGATCCAGGTTTTGGCAGATCGGAAAATCTCAGTAGAACGACTGCTGACTGACCTCCGTGACGCTATTAACAGGGACCTGACCAGATTGGATCATGGTTACACATTCAGTCGCCTGAATGTGCAGGTTACCTCACGATTTTTTCCATCGTACGAGCATAATAAAAGAAATGTACATAACTCAGAAAAAGTAATTGGTACATGGCGGCACTGGGGACCGAGCCCGGTACCTCTCGCTTACGAGTCGGACCCGCTAGCCATTAAGCCACCGACACTCTGTTCAAATATTTCCTTAACTACTGAACCACTTTAAATGAGGCAAAGCTATGAAGTAGCTTTTAAATTAAGAAAATCGCGTCAAAAACGATCCACCCGCACGTGCTACAGACAGACACATGATACCACACGATAAACAAATAAGTAATACCCGCCCGAATTCGGGCGTTAGGCTAAAGTTGCGGGTGTACCAAAGACGCTTACTCAAATCTCATGCTCACACAAAAATGGGTTAGAATACGTATCTAGTCTTCAAAATGATTCATAATTGCATTAAGTGAGACTAAATCAAGTTACTGTATCACGGTAAAGAGACTGTATCAAGTTACATGCACTTCGCTGGTGTTATTTGCTGCGCCTGTCATAAATGTCGTTCACGGCTTAGCATAGCAGGCTGTTGTGACATGGAAGCGGTGAGCGCGCGCAGGCGCTGGTATCGTTTTACAGTGTAGCGCCTCGCGCCTATAACACGTTGCTTTTATTCTATTTTTCGCTATTATACGTCATACGCCACGTCGGAGGTCGACTTGACAGCTATATCCCGCGGGATCCTTTTTTAACTTTCGACGAAAAAAGAGGGGTATTATAAGTTTGACGTGTGTGTCTGTGTATCTGTCGAGGTGTCTGTCTGTGGCGTCGTAGCTCTGGACGGAAACAGCGATATAGATGCTGTTTTCTATGTGAAAGCCAGTTTCATCGAAATGGTGTTTACCTTTGTTTGGTTCATTAGTTGGCTCTCCACGACCTTTACGAGGTCGTCCGTCCATCTCGTAGGGGGGCGTCCTACGCTGCGATTTACGGTAGTCTTAACACCGCTCCATCGTTATCGGGACCGCTACTGTAGTCCCGCATAGCGGGACTGCCTGATACTGGGCACTGTGAGTGTACTAACATTTGTAGGGATTTTTCTCATAATCTCAACTCTTGGCGGGCGGGCTGGAGATCGAAGGTGCGAAGGTACAGAGCAGAAAATGCTGCTGCTCATTCTCTGTCCTATTAATATCCTGTTCGTAAATGGTCTGCTTTGGAACCTTAGTCGCCTTTTAAGCCGGCTACTTACGACACTGCGACAGGAGCGTCGGTGGCCAAGTAATTAAGGTATTTGACTCGTAGGCGAGAGGTACTGGGTTCGAATCCCACTACGGTCATATACCAATGACTATGAATAAGTTGAATACTAACCGATGTTCTTACGGCGAGGGCAAATATCGTGATAAAACCTGCACATTCAGGCGACGGAATGTGTAACCATGATCCAATCTGGCAGGTTACCCTGGAAGCAGGGTCACGGAGGTCAGATGGCAATCGCCCCACTGTAATTATCTGAACTGTAAATTCCTGGATGATTATTTTTTTACTTGCAAATAAATTAATTTTTATATGTTTACTTAGATATTATCAATTTTCCGTTGCTATAAGTGCGACATTTCAATCTATTCAAGTACCTATATAAACACACCCTAGGTATACTCCGTCACACATCACCGCAGTCCTTGGCTAAATCACTGAGTCAATACGCGGGTACCCATATGAATGGGCATTCAGCTTTTCAAGCAGTAGTTCTTTGTAAATTCGTGGGAGCTTGCCTATTTCCCACGCTCGATCTAGTCTAGTCCAGTTACAAAATCATAGAGGCACCTTATGTGTACAAGTTGGCAACTAATTGAAACTCATTTAGATTAGGTAGGTATTCAGAGCGTCGATGGCCTAATCGCTAGCGAGTTCTACTCGTAAGTTAGAGGTAACGAGTTCGATTCCCAGTGCCGTCATGTACTTATGACTTTTTCTGAGTTATGTACATGACTAGAGCACTAATCGAACAGTCTTACGGTGAGGTAAAATATCGTGTACAAACCTGTGCATTTACGCGATTGAATGTGTAACCATGATCCAATCTGATAATGTTCCCTTGTTAACAGGGTCACGGAGGTCAGACTGCAGTCGCTCTACAGAAAGCACGTAATTACCTGATCAAAAAGAATATTGACGCCAAGAGCTCGGAGTCTCATTGCGTGATCAAATCGGCAATGACGAGATCCGCAAGCGAACTAAGGTCACCGATATAGCCCGAAGGTTTGCCAAGCTTAAGTGGCAGTGGGCAGGGCACATAGCTCGCAGAACATATGGTCGATGGGGCGGGAAAGTTCTCACATGGCGATCACTTACCGCTAGACGCAGCGTGAGTAGGCCTCCCACACGGTGGACCGACGATCTGAGATACCAGCTGGATGCGAAATGCACAAGACAGGCCTTTGTGAAGATCTCTGGGGAATGCATATGCGCAGTGGGCGTCTTACGGCTGATATAATGATGATGATGATGTGTAAGCCGTCGCAGCGAAAGTATTAACTTTGATTATCGATCCCGCAAGTACCTACACTGTCTTTAGGTACCTATTTAAAACAATTTAATATGCAAATTAACTATACGCAACAGTAATCCGCATGTCAAACGCGCCGCAAAGGACGTCGCTCGGCGCCCGCTGTCACTCACAGCGTGGTTTTGATTGGAGTGGGCCAGTTCGATTGCCGGTGTCTGCTTGATATCTATTGGCAGGTGTTTGGACGTACAGTTCCTTTTTTGTAGCAAGTAGATGTAGACAGACAGATACAGCAATTACTCAAAGAGAGACTGTAGTTTCCACCCGCGGCCTTAGAAACTGTCATTCATTTCTGCAACGGATTTGAAACAGACACTTATCGGCGGTAAATAATATCTACACATAGGCTAATTTATGCTTCTTATTTCAATAGGCAGAGATGACGGACGCTCTAAGAAGCTGAATTAGGCGATGTGTTAAAACTGGAATTTTTATTCCCGTTGTCGCCCATTTTTTCAATTTGGTAGACAAGAAAACTAAAGTTCCTGTTGTCCCCTAGTCGGGGATAGCATTTGAAGGCAACAGGGATGATTCATTATTTACCGTGATCCCGTGGGTCCTATGAACTTCGGAATACATATATTACAACCTATTGTCCAGTCTCTACCTACCTCACCTGTGGGACACAGGCGTGAGCTTTATATGTATGTTATGTATGTATGTATAACCTATTGTAAATCACAACATTGTAGAGTTTCATCAAAATCCTTTCAGCAGCTTTTACTTGATACCAAATAAACATTCTCACTTTTCCCACCAATGAGACAGAGGGGTGTCATGTTCCTGGAACTGTTCATAAATGCATTCGTCGATAATGTTCATGAAACTTGACTGGAAAGGTAGGTGAAAACAGAATACCACATTGTGTTCCTGCTGGTGTGTAAGTTCTCCAGTGCTCCATGGAGTGGGAATTTGGGGAACTGTGGCTTGTGGCGAGGGTAGCGCAATTGTTTTTTTGCTGTCAGAGCAACTTGTTATACAGGTGGGAAACGCATTGGCGATACCCCTGGTGTTGCTATTGTCTATAGGCAGCGGTGACCACTTTCCAACAGGTGGTTTGCTTGACCGCTTGCCTACTATTGGACATTTTAAAAATCCTATTTATGGAGCTAGAGAACTCCGGCTGGTCTAGCTTGTATCTTCCAACACCAACTTCCGCAACGCAGTGTCCCGCGCGGACTCGCGGACTAACAATAGTACCCATTGTGCGCTCGGGACGGATGCGCGCGCGCAGCCGTTTTCAAAATAGCCGCTGAAAGATCATAGGAACCCGCAGACTGTGGAGGGTTTGATTTAATCATTTAATCATTTGTGGTACACAGGTTATACAGTTGTTAGGTACAGTTTAAGTAGAATGGAGCCTCTGCGACCTGCCATCGGTATACAAATTTTAGAAATATTAATAAATTTACGAATTTAAATAATGTCATTAATCAAAATAGATAATCATTTACAAATATTTTAAATTATTCATTTTAAGCATTTTAAAAACATCATTATAAAATTTGACTTTCACCTATTCAATGTTATTAATAATTTAAAATGTCAACAGTAGATAGTGTCAATAATAATTCAAATGTCAATAAAAAATATAATGTCAATTAATATTAAAAAATCAATTAAAAGTCATACTAAAATAAATAATTAAATTTAACCATAAATTATGAACAATATCCACATTTAATCAACAATGTAAAAATAATGAAAATCCAATTACAAAATATGTCAAAATTAATTCAATTGCATTATTAAGTCGGTAGAAAGGATATGAGGTCTTTCATATAAATATCAACAGCCCGTAACAATTATATTCGTACTGCTTAAGCTTCATAATTAAACTCCAGTGTTGTAAAACTGACTGTGTTATCTTTGACACCTGCAGTATCGAAAATCAATATCCATTTGGGTCGCCGTTATAGATTTTGACATGTGACCATAATTTTTCGGGCAATAAAAATCTTTGAGTTACGATTTTGAATCAGAAGTTGCAGCGATTATTAGATTTTAATATTTTATTGCACTAATGTCTCTAGAGAAACTCTTTCACGAACACAAAAGGTTACAATGAGAGAGAAGTATCTAATAGGTTTCCCTGAAACAGATTATACCCAAACCATATATATCATAGAGCACACAATATCTCGCTTTAAACGCTGCGGATGCGCAGGCGCAGCTATCGCGGCATCTCGCAACGCATCTGCATATCAAAAACGACCACGCACCGTCCGCGGGCCAATGTTGTCAGCGAGCTCTGTATGCTTCAAGTAAGATACATGCAGAGCGTAGGTACCTATTCTGTGGTTCAGAAGGCCGCACAGAAAATTACTCACGATCAGTATAAAATCGGGAAGCGTCACTATCGAGACGGGCCAAGTTCAATCTGACAGGTTAAGGTATTATCGTACAATTTAGGATAAGGAGAGCTAAGGTTACGCTACTGTTGATTTTTACCAACGTTCTGTTTAGCATAGGTACGGATTGCAAAGGCAGATTATTCTATAGTCTTTTCTATCTAGTGTATAGATTCTAAGATCAGATAAATATTATGAGAAGGAAATATTAGTCTGTTTCTTATGTATCAATAGCCTGACGTTACGAAAAAACCTAAACCTAGAATGCCGCCAGCAACAGGGCGAGTCCCAAGCTACCGGCGGTTAGGGCTGAAGAGACAGGAACCTCCTGACGATACGCGCCGTCTTCAAGAGTACCGCCTTCTGTATCTGGCCCTTGACCCAACCATCTAGCAAGAGACTCTTAAGGTGTTGGTCGAGGCTCTTCGCTATGAGACCGTTCACTGAAACGACTATCGGAACAATGATCATCGAATCTATATCCCTCATGGCGGTCACTTGTACTGTTTGTCCTTCTCGACCTTCACAAGGTTATTATTATGCACATCGACTAGTTTGGCTACATAGAACGTCGTCGCCGACAAAGAATCCGTAACTCGTCGTCGTCTACTAGTCCGCAGCCGGGCCTGAACTTAATAGTTCTTATAATTACACGCAAAGGCGGCTTTTTATCACAGAACTTTGCATAAGACGCTGTTTTAACTGCGCGGGCGCAATCTAGATCGCAGTTGTCGTTCACTGGCCCTCCTCCCGTCGGCGGCTGTCACTGCCTGTCACCAGGAGAGTTGGAGACACCTAGTTTGCAGGATGCTTATTTATACCTATATGTACATGTAGGTGCTTGGTACAAGTTTGTTTGTCTGCATTTATTTTTCTCTCCGAGATGTATCTTTTGTAGATGTAGGTACAGGTGCGGAATTTGACGGAAGCACCTTCTCTAATGAAATATTTATAAAGGTTAAGGAAATTTTTGGAATTCAGATTATCTAAAATCAAATAAATTTTCATTACAGAAATAAAACGACATTCAGGTCTGCCTGTTAACTAACACCCGTATTCACAATCAATACTTGTCTACTTAGTATGCGTTCTTACAGTGATCGCATTTCGTTTATTTTGATGGACGCATAGTGTCAATCGCCACTCAAGTATTGTCAGTTGGAACCCTCTGCGTTCGCACGGACTGTGAGACCTCATAGTAACGGTTCTGAATACGGGCGTCAAGTTCAGCAGTGGACTGTTATATTGACTGAAATTTTTATTTACAGATCTCTGTGTTATAAATATAGGAAAACGCTGTTGTCTATTTTCCAGCCTACGGAGACTCTAGATCTTTTGCTTCGAAAGACGAAAACATTAGTAGCCTTGTACGACACTTACAAGTGTAAGGTGTTGCTATTCTACCCTGCCCGACACCATACGACCACAACGGGTCATAAAATAGTAAAGTCTCTGAAGACTGGGGAAGTTCTTTTAAATTATGCTATGGTTTTGGATTTGTGAGGAAGGTTCATGTTTATAGTTCTGTTATACTTTAATAAAATGTAAGTACCGAGAGATATAGGTCCGAAGTACACGCTCGCGATCTTCTAGATAGCAGTGAACCTAGTGAACAATTGATAAAAAAGGTATTCAGCTTTTTACCGGCATTCTGTCAAGGCTTTCAAGGCTACTGTCTCTCTCCTTGGCTACGAGAACTCGCACGTGTGAGTGGGATAGAAGGTTTGTCAGGAATCGGGTCTTGTAGAGAAGCGGCGATCGCCGACGACGCACGAGTGGGTTCAATACTTACATTTCTTTATAAAAGAAATTGTTTTTTTATCAATGCCTTGCTAACGGCGTACTGGCCACATAATGGACAGATTATGTTTTTATTTTCTTTTTTAATAGTGTTTCTGTGACAGTTCCATACAATTCGTGGGTCGTGGTTTTTGTGAAAAGTTTTTAAGTGTTTTGTTCACCTGTGCTGTTAACTTTGGATGATATTTTTCTTCTCGGAAAATTGGGATTTTCAAGCAGGAAGCTGAGTTGTGACTGAAGATATTTGGAAAATTTGTAAGTAGCTCCGTTAGCTTTAATTATGACGACCTGTGTAGTGCAGTGGTAACCAAGCAGTTCTACTGGCAGTTCGCGGGTTCACTACTCTCGTTGGCTGAAATTGAAAAGATTAATTTTTTGTTTATGTTTTGGCTTTATTTTTACATGTGCAGCAACGCCAAAGGTTTTCCGTTCCTATTAGGGTATATGGTAGTGCGAATTGTTTACTTTTTCAAACTATTAATAAACCCCGAGATTTCACCTGCGTGCAGGTCCAAATTGATAGTAACTTACAAACTTAATTTCTTTATTTGTTTATTTAATTGTTGGAGTACCAACAGCTTATATAACAAATTAGATACTATCAGTAGACACAGTCAAGGCAATTATAAGTACTCGCTGATAACGTTATAGTAAACTTTATTTCTGTAACTATATATGTTACATTTCTATAAAGAACTCGTCTAACATGGTATTCTAATGTTAGATTGTAGGCAATTATCGTAACCTTTGATGGCTTGAAGTGTCCTTAGGGGGGCTCCCCTTCCCACTTAAAGGTCACGTGGCCAACCCCTCGCGTTTGCCACCTGCCCTGAGTTCCTATATTTAATTACATGACTTACAGACATCAGAGGTGACAATTATTATAATGTATAATGGTTTCTTAATTATTCTTCTTAATAGATTTGAAGTTTATTTCTAGTGGATGAGTTTTTTTAATCTTTCATTTTCTAAACAATATTCGGGATATATGTTTTCTTCAATCTCTTCTTTTATCTGTAGATGGTAAAAGGTAAAGCGTAGAGCATGTGTGGAAAGGTTGATAAAGGTGGAAAGCGCTTAAAATGCGTACGGCTAAGGAATGGAACATTACGCCAATTTGTCTGCGCGTATTCTACGGAATAGGCTGAATGACCGAATAAAAATACGCACGTGTCGAACTTGTTGTTTTCTATGGAAATAATAATCGAGTAGATTCAGTAACGATTTTATACTATCCCTACTCATCATCTCAGCGTTATGTCCCGGTTGCGCTCCCGCGCGGTATTTGAGGACCCGGGGTCCGTCTTCCTACTCGTCCTGGATCCTTGGTGGTGAGCTTTTTGGCACTCATGTCATTCTTGACGACGTCAAGCCATCGCTTCTTGGGCCGACCTCTCCTTTCCGTGCCCAACGATAGCGGCATGGCCAGACATTTGTTCCCTTTTTCATCAGCTTTGCTTGACAAAATTAATATTTTCGTACCAAACAGACTTAGTATCAGACACTTCCAATCCTTAGCTAATGTGCAAGCTGATACGAATTATTGGCGAGGATCATTTTTTTCGCGGGTCGTGAGACCTTTTAACATCCTACATAATTTGCACATTGAGATGGATTTATTTAACACAAAGCTGGAGTCTTCATTTCATTCTTCCGAGGACGCAACATCAAATTCATGAACTAGTTCATGTACACTAATAGTCTATAAACTGTACCTGTTGTGTTGTTTTTCTTTATGTCAATATTGTATACTTGTTATTTATTTATTTATTTTATTTTTATTGGTTTACTAACAGATGTACACTACATCTAACATCTAAATCTAAGGTATTACAATTGTTTTGTTAGTGCCAATCCAATAACAGGTAAACACATCATTTACAATTAAAAAAAATTACATTATTGCTGGTTTCCGCAGAACAATAACATTAGTTGTAAGTACATGTTCTTTAACATTTTAATATACCATGCACAGATTACTTAGGAAATATATTTACTACAAATGTGTCTGTATAAAAGAGCCTTAAATCTATTAACACTTCCACAGTTAAACATATCCACCCCCTCCACCCTGCAAAGTTCAATATGCTGATACGGGAAAATATACTGTGACGGCCTAAGTTTGTTCTGTAATATTTCTTGGCGAACATGTTGGTGTTAACTATACGGCAATTAATTTTGTTATTGTGCACAATAAACTGTTAAATGAATAAATAAGAGTAATCAGAATTCTTATAATAGTTTTATGTAATTCTGTACAAACTGTCATCCTACTTCTAGTATCTCGTATCATTTAAATACCTACCTGCGAGCACCTGTTAATGGCCTCGCTGTTATATATCTTTGTAAGTATTACTTATAACTTGCTGTTGGTGTTCTGAATAAGGTAAAATAAAATAAAATGAAATACCATCGAAGGCAGCACTCTTGCAGCTTATCTGCGATGTCACGGACGCCAAGGCTACCTCGAATGTGGGCGCTTCGAACGCGATCCTTTCGTGAAACTCCATACATCCACCGCAGCATCTTCATTTCCGTGACGCGCAGCTCCTGCTGGTGTCGCTCTAGTAGGGGCCAAGTCTCGCTGCCGTATAGGAGAGCAAGTCTAATGAAGGTCTTATAAACCTGTCCCTTCAGCTTTATCGGCATTTTAGGGTTACAAATGACACCTGTCACCGCCATTTGGACCAAGCTGCAGATATTCGGGCTTTGACGTCGCTGTCGATCGTCACCCCATGCCTACTGTGACCTGTCAAAATTATCATCCTAAATTTGACAAAGTATAACCGATGCTCTTACGGTAAGCGAAAACATTTTTATAAAACCTGCACATTCAGGCGACTGAATGTGTAACCATGATTCAATCTGGTCAGGTTCCCCTGATAACAGGGTCACGAAGGTCAGCTGGTAGTCGCTCCACTGTAATTACCTGATCTGCCAAATCATGGTCAAGGTGGACCCCGAGCGAGCACAACCAGGATATTTATACCATTATTATTCGGGGTCTATTGGTACTTTGATTTTTACTTAAGTCCGTAAACACGTCAGTTTCAAGTAATAATAACCCATGATGATAACCCAAAATATACAGTTTTATTTGTCGTTTCGTTGGCTCAAATTATTATTAGCAGTAAAAACATTTTCTTTCCTCAAAATAGTTGAAAATCAATTTCTTCACACAAAAGACATGAACGGGGGCACGTAGACGATCATTTCGAGTTTTTGTCTATTTAGTTTCTTGCGGTTGTCGCCCCGGCTTTATACAAAGGTATGGCTTAATTTACCCCAGGAATCAGAAAATCATTGATGACTAAATGATGTAAGAAGATTTTTAGAGTCAATTTGGAAGATAAAAGAGAAGATGAAAGAGTTTAGGCACATTTTAAGGGTATGTTCCGGGTTTCCTACCGCGTACCTTTGTTGACCGCGATAGTTCAAAACATTATGAGTTTAGGCACTCTTACAATCAAAAGAGTAAATGCATTGTTTGTCATCAATCATTGACTGAAAATTAAGATATTGTAGGTATTCACATAAAGTATAGAAAGTGAGGCGACAACCGCAACTACCTAAACGACATCTAAAACCAATTTTCCATCTATGTAAACAAACCACAAATTGCACAGAGTAATGTACTTGTCAATCAGTCAAAACAAAATAACAGATGCAAATTCACTCCATGAGTCTCTAAGCACTTAAAACGATGTATAAAACACGAATAATTATTTTCATCGATTATAACAATATTATATTATTTTATATATCGTAGTTAAAAACTCGAAATGAACGTCTACGCATTTGCGCGCGTTGATGTCTTTTGTATGAAGGAATCGATTTTGAACAATTGGTGCAAATGAAACGCTTTTTCAGACAACTTACCTTATACAGGCTATCAGCCGAATACTGAAACGTTTCTCAAATATTTAACGGCTATTTAAACCGTTGAACAGCTCATAAAGTCGAAAATCGTATTCACAAATGTCATTTAAAAGCATGTCTTAAATTGAACAGGGTCCCAAATTAAGTCACTCATTAAAAAATTGTGTACTTTGTAATAATCTTCTTTTTCGGGTCACGAAAAATCTACCACAATCCACGGGAATTCATAGCTTTCATTTTAATAATTTTAATTCATAATAATTCTGAAAAAGGTAGACACTGCGCACAGTCCATGGCCATTGGCCGCGCTTCTGAGCAGCTCCTAAACGAACACGCGTACTTTTCATTCTACGACAATAAAATTGAAGTCTTTAATTTTTTAAATTGTTAACTTTGTTTCATTATAATCGGGTCAGTATTTTAGGTAACATTGAAGAATATGTATGCTTCGTCGGAGGTCTTCCGACTTTTTCTATTGATTGAGTTATATACGGACCAACTTATCTGTTTAGTTGCCGGCGGTGAGGATGTGGACGTTTCAAAAGGTCATTTTAGTACAATAATGTCATAGTTCCGATTTTTTGGGAGAGTGTTCGGTGGCTTAGTGGCTAACGGGTCCGACTCCTCAGCGAGAGGCACCGAGTTCGATCCCCAATGCCGCTATGGACTAATAAATTTTTCTGAGTTATGTACATTAGTTGAACATTAACCGATGCTCTTACGGAAGGGAAAACAATGTGAGGAAATCTGGTCATTCAGGCGACTGAACGTGTGACCATAAATATCAACTGGCGGCTTTGGATTCGGTGGAAAAACGTGCAAAGAAGATAATTTGTAACCCGCGGTTGATTGAAGCTAGGCTGCAGAGCTTCGAACATCGGCGAAGAGTTGCGCGTCTGTCGGTCTTTTATAGGTTACATTTCGGAGAGTGTGCGAAGCAGCTGCACGACATTATTCCGCCGACCTCGCGCCGCCATCGGGAGACGCAATCCGGGCGAGCGCTTCATCCTTATGTCGTGGATATTCCTGCTATCCGCACGAGCCGCTTTGGCTCGACCTTTATAATGCGTACGGCTAAGCAGTGGAACGCGTTGCCTGCGAGTGTGTTCCCTGATCAATATAATCTGGATGCCTTCAAGGCTAGAGTGAATAGGCTGTTCCAAGTCGGGCATGCTTCATCTTCGACCGCATCGTCACTTACCAACAGGTGAGATGGCGGTCAAATGCCTGTCTTGTCTAAATATAAAAAAAAAAACTAGTCATGATCCCTGGTAACAGGGTCACGGAGGTCAGACGGCAGCACTCTACTGTAATTACCTCATTACCATGGTCAGGGCAGACCTAGGGCGAAAGCACGAAAGGACAACCACGATATTGACGTCACAATGATAATTAGATTTTGTCTTCTGAATAGATAAGTTTGTTGCATTGTATTGGGTTCAAACTACGAAATGCCATAAACCGTGCGATCTGCGCCCGCGCACGACTCTTCGCCGCGCAAATAGAGAAATTCTGTGACCCCAGGCTGGAACGGTTTGGGACAGGGAGGGAGTTAGGCGGGGGATATGAAGCTTTTTGAGAGACCAGTTTTTTATCGGACTGTGACAGGAGGGTTTTGTTTTTCGAGTGTATATATGCATATTTCTTTGACACGGGCTACTTATTGGTTCAATGTATTTTAACATATGACGCGTTGTTAGATTCGTCTTGTTCGCTTGAGTGACACTGGGAACACTAAAATATTTAAAAAATGGCGGATTTTAGTTGCCATATTGTACAAAAATAAGCCATACTGAAATCACTATCGTTCCTACTCCTACTTGTTTTTTTTTTAATTAAAATTATTACGGAACCAAGACGGTATTAGCCGGTCCTCGGACTTGCCTGAATGTCGGCAATGTGGTACCTATCGCCCGAAATATCTATGATTCCTTCACTTCGTGTAAAAAATACCGACCCGAGTATGTTTTATTCCTATGAGAACTATGCTGACATGCTTGTAAATAAACTGGCTACTTAAAATTGGAACACAACACCACAAGCATTGTTCAAGTATCCAGGCGAACCACCTAGACTTGATAGAGCTCTACCAACAGTAAACAGTCAGTATGCTTAATTAGATGTTTCGAAGATCAATGAAATCATGACCCCCCTGGTGTTGCTGATGTCCATAGGCGACGGTGACCACTTTCCATCAGTTGGCCCGCTTGCCTGTTTATCTGCCGTATAAAATAAAATAAAAATTAGAAAAATGGCATAGACTTCATTTCATTGAGTCAAGATAATCGATCAAAGGGGAACCTCAGTACCTAGATCCGTATCTGTATGACAAATATCTCGGATAAAGCCTGCGGCAGGCTGGCGTGATGATTGACGAGCTATCGTGGGCCGGCTCTCACTTCGTTTCCTTGAACGTCGTTGGTGGTGGACTCGGAGTCAAAGGTAGCCGTAGTCAGTGGGGGGGGGGGGTTGTTAAAGTTTGAGTTGGTGGCGGCGAGATTTAGGGTAATCGTGCGATTGCATAGATAATAGTCCTGACACAATTTGTACACGCGACAGCATATTACGAAGCCTAAATTATGTCGATATTTATATTTAACTAGTTGGCCCGCCGCGACTTCGTTCGCGTGTTGTCTTACCCTTTAAACAATTTTTTTATCGAAAATAGTCAGGTATTTGACTGCCATGTCACCTGATGTTAAGTACAGACGCAACAGAAAAAGGTTTGAAAAACGCTGAGTACGTATAGGTGGAATGTCGACAATATAGGGATGGTACGCTGACCTTCACCTGGGGCCCCCGAGATGGAATGGGGTTGGTGGAACTAACTCGTGTAATTCCGTCGCACATTCCCCAAAGTGTAGTTTAAAAATTAAAAAAAAAAATATTTAACAGAAAAATTTGAAGTTTTAGTCTGTAGAAAACCGCCAGAGATGTAACTTTGCGGCGGTAATCCAGATCCTGTAGATTTTCCTGCACCAACGGGGGATCAGTCTATCAAAAAATCTTAATCTTTAAACACTCTTTCTATATGAATTATTTATATTAATAATGTAGTTCCAACGGGATCGGGTCTGGAAAGTTACAATCGATTTTTTCGAGGACGAAGTAGCGGGCAGAAGCATGTTTTATCATATATGAATTATTCGTTACCATAGCTGTGACCAACTAGCATAGAATGAGCTAGTATCACTCTCAAAGCGACCAAGGTTAAAACAGGGTAGGTTGAGCTGCTGTCTTCTGTACAATCAAACATGTTTGCCCAATCGCTTCGTCGATCCAGCTACGTGCCGCGGTTAGCGATCGCTCGTTACAGTTCGCATTGCAATTGTATTACAGTCCGATCCGCGCTGTGTAAACTATAAAACCGCAATTGAGATGTTCCCGGCGAGGTTTCCTGTTTGCCACTGCATTTTGAAGCAATAACAGCAATAACAGGATGATTATTGACTCCTGTGGTCTTTTTGGCCTTATGTCCCGGTTGTTGTCCAGGGTTTAGCAGATCAGGTAATTACAATGGAGCGACTGTTATTTGACCTCCGTGACTCTGTTAATAAGGGCACCATTCAGTTGCCTGAATGTGCAAGTTTCATAACGATGTTTTACGTCGCCGTATGATGATCTACGGATATACAGACAACCTACTTTACAATTTTTCAAATGTAATAGTTAGTCTATATATCTTTATTAACGATTTGATTTGATATCCTGTTCTTTTAGCTTGCTTAATTAGAATAAAAATTAATTAAGTTGTAGATTAAAATCCTAAATGTTAGATGTAACACAAAAAAGGATTTCCTTGACACATAAAGTCCAAGGTATCGAAATCTCTTGCCAATATAGCCCGTAAACCACAACCTAACAATGAATCCTGTTAACGGTCAAAAATATCAGTTTCATGTATAATATAACGTTACTTACAGTTTAAATTATTGTGGGTAGTGTGTGGTATCGGTGATAAATATGGGCATTTTTATTTTCTTCTTATATATAAGGGTTAGTGATCACCGGACCACCAGCGGAGTTACGAAAGTGTTACAGACCTTAAGTAAGGTGTAGGACAGTTTCTTGAAGGCCCCAATGTCATGCCGACTCGGGAATACCGCTGCGGGAAGATCATTCCATAGATTAGTGGTTATCACTAATTTTACACTAGTCGGTGTAAATTTATCTGTGGTAGGACTCTGTCAAGCCTGAGGAGTCCGCCTGGATGAGTACGGTATTTCATCTTAGTCCTTACAGTGATAACGTTTCTGCGTTCTGTATTTTTGTTGCCTACAACCTAAATGCAGAATCGTAGATGCTATGGGCGACAGTTACCGCTTACCATCAGGTGCGCTGTCTGCTCGTTCGTCACTGTGTACACACATAAATACATGACGCTACACCTCTTACCCTGCGGTAAATATCTGCTGGTTTCGACAGTATTAAAAACATCGAAACCATAATAATATCCAACGATAGCACAACAGCACCGGCACTCATCGAGGATTAGGAGTCCACTGTAAATCAAGATACGGCCTTAAGGTGAAGGTTTTATTGGACATGGTCCGAAATAATGGGCAGATTTGACAGAATTATGGTGCCAGGCCGAATAGGCTGGGCCTTGAACAGGTAACTGCTCCCATGAATCACCGTCTTGAATGCTCACAACTTCCAGTGGCCACGTCTAATAAGTAAATGACTATTTATGATGGCAATAACGCGGGACCGGGTAATCGTTGCTTACTCAATTTAAATCGTCGAAAAATGTGGATCGAAACTTTTGCCATGGAGCGTCAACTTCTTGGCTACCTATGTACTTAAATATTGCACATCGGTTAGTTTCCACTTATATATAAATAATACAGATACGTGCAACAGAGACGATGTTCTACGCTACGAAGTCGAACTACTATCAAGCCAATCAATGAGCAGTATTTATCGCGGTCTTAGGTTAGATAGCAGTGTTCAAGAGGTATCAGAGGTCTCTTTAGAGGCGGGCAACGCATTGGTAGCGCCCCTGGTGTTGCTGATGTGCATAGGCGGCGTCGACCACTTTCCTTCAGGTGGCCCGCTTACCTGTTTGTCTGCCGTATAACTTAAAAAAAAATAGTATAGTGAAGTTGCGTGGTTTAGGAGGCGGTTTACAGACAAACGCGGAAAGTGACTTCATGTTATACTATGTAAGGAACAAGAAACATAGCAGAAATAATAGAAATACATACCTTTAAATCGAACTCGAGCAAAGCTGTTATTTCCAACAACAAGAGAACGTATTGCCAGCCAATCTCACTGTACGATTACGGTGCATCGATTGACATATTGATCCAATTTCCGAGTTAATCGCCTCGGAAAGAATCGATAACGGTAACCGACGATTACGTTGAACACGTCCATTATTCGTTGCGATCGAGCTATGAACTGTGTGGAAATGGTGTTGCTTTAAATGCCCATAATTAGTCTGCCGTCTAGATGAATTGTCATATCGCAAGTGCTGCGGGTTTTTGCTGGTAATTGAGCCTAGGACAATGCCCCCATCTAAGTTATTTATTGGTGCAGTCGGCTGCGCGGTGATGGAACCCTCACAATATAAATTTGTAGGCAATGTCTTTGCAGATGACTGTACATAAAGTGGTAGTTATTTATTAATTTATTACACAGTTTTACAGCAATGTACATTTGGTTAAAATCAAATACAGGTAAAAGTAGTACTGCCAATTACAAAACTGTAGTTTTCGAATGGGATTAGTGAAGCTAAGAATACCATACAGCAAAGTACCTATGCCAACACGTGGATTGAATATGGATAAAATAATAATATAATGATAAATAAACATAGTAATATCGTGTGCATGCATGAGTTAGGTATCTTGGCCACTGACGCTTCTAAACAAAATGTTGTAATCAAACATTTTAATATTTCGACGCTATAAGTATGCATCATGGTCTCAGACACCTGAAAAAAAATCGTATCTTAGTTTGGAAACTTTGTTCTTATAATTTGAGCAAGGAACGAGAATTAAAAATATAAAATATTCCTACAGTGTGTACAAAAATAGCAGACCAACTTATAAATATTTTCACGCAAGACAAAAAAACCCGTATCTCTTTATAACCTATCAATGTAATCAGCCAAGTCAATCGATCTCACCACATCTCATCGCACGATCACAATATCATGTCATCTACTGCGTCTATTAAGTCGTTAAAGACTCTAACTCTGGAATCAATCATTGGTGCCATTAAATCGAACTACCCTCATTAGCGGATTGGTGATTGCTTCTCGGGATTGGCTGAACCCTTCAATTTGATCGTATATCTGTTTGCTTTGGAGTAGGTATGAATGATTGTGTAGTAGTGAGTGTTACTAAGTAGCAGGTCCGACGCGACTTCGTTCGCGTGATGTTCTACCCCTACCGTATACTGCTCTACCTAGGGGTAGGCCCTTACCTCTCAGTTTGACAGAGTTTTTAGATGGACGTTTGCAATATTTTACAGAATTGTAGGCAACAGCTTAGTTAGACTACAGAATTTATGCGAAAAAGATGGCAAACCAACTTATGGTAAGTGGTCGACGTAACCTATGGACGTTTGTAATATTGTAGCAGGCATATTTACGCGAAGTCAAAACTCAAGAGCTCTAAGTTATAGTCTCCAGGGCATACCTCTCCAGGGAGCTTATTCCGCACAGTTTGGTTTGATTCAGTTCCCTAACTATTATTTTATTATTAGCATCCAATTCATGGTTTCCTAATAATTAAACAAGTGTTCGTTATATAGACTTTTATATGCGAAAACATGTAAATGGTCGATAGATTATTTGTATTGATTCCATTTAGCTATTAAGTACTGTTTGTTTTCCGAAGAAAATAATATAAAATAAATAGTTCGCGACCAATTTAACAACTAATCAATTGTAAATAGTCAATCAGTCTATGCTCCACCGTAGACTGCATCTGCACTTAACAGCACGTGAGATGGCAGTCAAATACCTTCTATTTTCTACAAAAACAATTATAATCATTAAATAACTGTATTTTATGCAGACGAAGTCGCAGGCTAAAGCTAGTTTGCCTCAATTATTGCATAATCGATCGCCAACGCGACGGGTGGCCCGCGGTCCCATTGCTTCGTCTGACTTTTATAGCTCAAAACATGGTAACAAGACGACGTATTAAAAACAATTATCTCATATTTAAATTAATTTTACAAGCGAATATCTCACGTGGTGAATTGATTACTTCCTCTTGCTAAGAATGTGGTAATTTTGAGAACAGTTAAGTTTTATAGGATTACAAATACAAGTCCAGAGAATAAACGAAGATATATTTTAAACTCGGAGATGAAATTCAAGATCCAAAAGTGTAAAATTATTGCCCCTATGAAAATAAACGCAAGGGATGGGTTATTTAAAATAGTGTTTTTTTTTAATATTCGTACGGTTTTATTTCAATTTCAATGTGATTTTTTTTATTATTATTTTAATTTAATTAATTTTAATGCCTTTGGGTTTAATTTTTATCGTGGCAATTTGTTTACACATTTGATCATGAATTTAATCTCTGAGCATATGACCTTTTTTCCGCTACTTCGTCTGCATAAAATTTGGTTATTAGGTGTTTGACCCGTTTCCTTGGGAACCACATTGAATTTCTGCATAAAATTTAGCCTATTAGATGTGTTATTTTAAGCAATAAGCTGCATTACAACCAAATCTCATCAAAACCTTTTAGAGTTTTTGCGACAAACACAAACACCTATACTTACAAACTTACACATCAATATTATGGTAAAACTATCCCTGTTTTAATCTCAAGTCGTAGGAATCCTATCATTTATGGACGCAAAAGGCCCAATATCGATCAGTGTTGAAGCTGTGTGGGTAGCGGTACGGGCACGGGTAGGCCTATGGCAAGCAGAACGTTAAGCGAACGGCGAAGGAATGGAACACGTTGCCTGCGAGTGTGTTCCCTGATCATTATAATACATAAATAATAATAAATAATAATACCCTGGGCTAATCTAATAAAAAAAAAATGAAAAGAACGGTGATGACAAAATCATCAAACAAAACAAAATCACGCCCATCTAATTTCTCAATCAGCGACCAGCTCCGGCTTCGCACGGGCATTCTCGTGTTTTTTCTATTATTTCACATTTCGTACATTACATCTACAACATAGAAACCTTCAGGAAGATATTTCCTAAATTACAGTGGAAATCGCATCAAAATCCGGAGCGTGGTTTAGGAGGAGTTGCTGATATAATATATCTACACCCTTCAGACTGACGCGACGGAAAGCAACTTCATTTTATCTACACATATACAAAGCAAGATGCTAATTTCTGTCCTATGTGGAGCAGAATAACTTTCAGTTCGATGTCCGGTTCAATGGGGAGACGGCTCATGGGGACAACGAATAGACTAACCTTAGAACTGTATTACCGCTGATAGATCTATCGTAATTAATCAGTCACGTTAATAACTCGGCCGGGACCCCGGGCCTATTCAATTCCAGTGATCGATAGACGCCGGCGCACGCACTGCTCTGATATACAATGCGCTTCGGTGGCAATTGTGTAACTCTGTCGTTTTCGTGTATCTAAAGTTGCGCTCCATAGTCACGCGGCAGCAGCAGCGGTGGCGGGTGGCGGTAGTAGTTGGCGAGGCAGATCATTTTCGTTTTAAGACAATTTCGGATACGTCGGGTTGGACATCTTCTCAATAGGTAATCTTCGTTTTATTTATACTTATTGTTAGTCATAGTTGTATGCTCGTGGGACAAAGGCGTGAGCTTTATGTATGTATGTTTTGTCGTTTTCGTTACCCATTCACCTCGCCATTTAATTTATAACCATGCGTGGTTGTGTCGATGCTTCCCATGCGATAGACATACCTAGATATAGAAATATGGGGTACGTTGTTCTGCCAAATAATGAGTTGGCGTGTGGTAAGTAAAGAAACCTTTGAAAAGAATTAGGTTGGTTTTCATGCAACACGCCAACTTATACCGACAAAGATCTTAGGATCTAACATACTCCTATATTTGAAACGTTTTTTTTCGGTACAAAATTTGATAATACTAATTGACAACTGCACCTACCTTCCTTCGCGTTCATTATGATCCTTGTTGCACTGTACTTAACAGGCTGTACACGAAAGGAGACAACCGAACTGAAATTGAACGTAATCGCTTTCGCAAACGCTATCGCCATCTCCATCGCTCTCAAGTGTGCGAGTGTCATGTCTATAACATTTGCGATAGCAATTACGTCCAATCTCAGGTTGGCGGCTGGGCGCCTTACTCATCAACTCAATCAAAACGACCAAAGTTACACGACAACGAATGGCATACACAATTGCACCACTCCATTAATTTATTTGATGCCAGCAACGAAACGCTATCATGCAAGTCGTAACATTGAAATGCGTTGTCAGTGCCGTCATGCTATCTACAAACGAGACGTTGGCATGCGATATCGAGCGTTGTGTCCCTTTCTTTCCTGTTTATTCCGGCTTTCCGCTGGCGATAGCTAATTTATGTCGCTAAGTCACGATATCACAAAAAATGAACGCAACGTACACAAAAATATTATTTGATTATTAGAGTTTATTAGTGCTTATTGAGGGAGAATTCAATATGGTCAGGTTCCCCTAGTAGCAGTGTCATGGAGGTCAGATGGCAGTCGCTCCACTGTAATTACCTGATCTGCCAAATCCTGGATTATGCTTTCATGGGTCGAGAGCTTTTTATGGGTCCAGGGGTTGGATCATTGTTACACATTTAGTCGCCTGAGTCGGTTAATTTAACTAATGTACATCATTCAGAAAATATTCATTGGTACATGGCCGCAGTGGGATTCAAACCGGGTACTCTCGCTTACGAGCCGGATACCTTAACCACATGGCCGACGCTCTTGTAACTAAAAGATGACAAACCCTCGTCTTTTTTTCCGAATCTCCAGTAAATTTTAGACCATAATATCCTATACAATAAGCACACAGGGTTAATCACCCCCGTACGTAACTCCTAACTAGCCACGACCGAAACCTAATTAGGTGCATCCATAAACCCTTCCTACCCGTTCATAAATCCGCATTATCTACCGTGGCCATCGACTCCCCGGAACTGTTCGTGCGATACCTTTCAAGGCGAGGAATCGAACCACCTTATACGGATTCAGTGACTTCGGAGCTGTGTTCTGTAATTTGAGATGAGAGGGTTAGCTCGGGTTAAGTTTGAAGTTGCAGTTGATGGAGTTGGGTGTGGCTTCTGTGGTATCGATTTTGGGGATAGGTCTTGTCAACATATTCGTTGTCTTTTTGTCATGTATATTTGATTTACTTGTTTTATATTTCATGTTGATCTATTTGTATCGTCATCGTTAAAAAACAGCGCAGCAATAACGGTATAGTTCCGTGACAGCATAAGCTGAGCCTGAGTCCTTTTGCCTTATTGTTAGCTATTTTGTATGTTCAATTACTAGTCCCTAAGTCACTTTGCATTATTAAAACATTTTAGTAGTAAGTCGCCACATGTAATAATTAAGGAAATAAACGATTTTTTATTCTTCTAATCTATTAAGTATATTGCCAAGAAGCTAATTAACAGATATCGCCGATAATTAACATCGGCTAGTTCGGCTTCAGAGAGCGTCGTTTCTGTCGCACGCGTGTGAGTAAATACGAAGCATTATTTTATTTTAAAGTACTTAACTGACTAGTCAGACATTGTTATGTCGACTTTCTACCAAAATCCCATACAAAAATCTCATGGAACACAATAAATAAGCTCAATCCATAAGCCAAGAATTCGTATCCAGCCCGATCTTAAAATAATAGTCAAATTGATACAAATTTTAAATTCCGAACGAATTTTTTTATTTCTTAATGGCCTGGCATATCACCATCACGGCTGATGGTAACCCAACCGCTTCGTCCACGCGTGGAGTGCGAGGCCCGCGTCTGACGCCCACGCACAGCGTCAACCAGCCTTATCTACGCATCTAATAATGTCCGCTAGACAGCGGTGGTCAACTATCGGGCCCCATGTAATAAACTATGGGCCTCGTAGAATAATGTATACCTTTACGAAACTGTAAAAAAATTGTGTGTTTTGAAGATATTTCAAAGAAAATAACCCTGCTCCAAGATTTTGTTTTCAATTTTTGTCTTTCTGATTGTCATGTAAACTCCTAAAGGCGTACTTTTAAGTTTTTATTGAAGAAATAATAAAGGTTTCGATGCAGAAGTTTCTTTGAACGACCTTGAGCGTGAAAAATAGGTACTTCAAAAGTAATCTCACACAATGAAAGGAAGGACACCCTCCACAAATGCATAGAACGCTCAAAACCATCAGACTACTAGTTACTGATGATATGCGTGTAACTTAAATGGTAATACCATTATAGGCATTTATTATTATTACCGACACAGTCGGGAGTTCGGGACTGACACTAAAGTGATGATTACTACCATTTACAAATTCTCACTTACGTCAAACAGCACTGGTGTTGGTATTAATAAATAACATATTATAATGACATAAGTGATGAAATTGTTCTAGAGAATAAATAGTTGACCACACCTGGTTCGGTAGAAACGGTCAGTAACTGAACCAGTTTCTTTGGCAGCGAAATTACTCACCTTGTCTCGAATTAGTTAGCATCGACTGAGTGAAACAAGAGATAAAATTCCAGAGCACACTATCTATGAGATATCTGCGAAAGGTAGGTACTGATAGGTAGGTAGGTTAGGGTCTTAAATAATGCATAATATAAAATAAAATAAAGAAACATACTTGGACAAATTCACACAGCGCCATCTAGCTCCAAAGTTAACAAAGCTTGTGTTATGGGTGTTAAATAACTGATAAACTACTTATATACTTTTAAATACATACTTATTAAACATACTAAACCCAGACCCGAAAAATTTTCATGTTGGCGTTAATGTCCCGGCTGTGCTCGCGCGGACGAGGGCCAGGTTCCGCCTTGACCATTATCCAGAATTTGGCAGTTCAGGTAATTACAGTAGAGCGACAGCCATCTAACGTTCGTGACCCTGTTAACAGGGGAACCTGACTATTGGATCATTGTTACACATTAAGGCGCCTGAACGTGCAGGTTTCATCACGATATTTTCCCTCGCCGTAAGAGCATCGGTTAGTGTTCAACTAATGCACATAACTTAGAAAAGAGTTGTTGGTACATGGCGGCAGTGGGATTCGAACCCGGTAGGTACCTCTCGCTTACAAGTCTCACACGTTACCCACTAGGCCACTGACGCTCCAGTCTGATTCACAAAATCTTTATAAAGTTACTTATTTCTTTCTTATTATTCTTTAGATTTTTGTAGATAAACCGTAATATAAGCCAATTTATTTACATTTCTGTGGACAATATTTGCCGTAGTCTGTCGTGCTCTACTTTTACCTTCACAATACAATGACCGTTTTCCACTCGTGGTCCACTCGTGACATCGCTACCGTGATCTGAATCACTTGTACCCGTATTCAGAAACGTTACTATGGTGCCTCGCTTTTCAGAAAGGAAAGAATTTAGTCCAACTTCTTAGGCGCGAACACACCGGCTTCCAACTGACAATATTTGAGTGGCGATCGGCACCATGCGCCCGTCAAAATGAACAAAATCGACCAATCACGGAGCCGTATTGATAGCAGTGCGTTCACTCAGCAAAGAGAGTCGCTGTGAGAACTGTCTTAGGTGCATAGAAACGCTATATTACTTAGACAAGTATTGTGTGTGTTCTCGGGTATTACTTAGTATGACGACCATAAAGTTTACCCCTGCATGCAACCGTGCTAACAGTACCAACCCACCTTGCTGTTATTCCTGGTTGCATTCCGCGTGGTGACACGTGATCCTGACGAATTACTAAAGTCAACGACCTCCCCCTCCCACCCCTCTTCCCCCATTCTGCGCCCGCGCAAGCCTCGGCTGAATGGCGACATGTTCGTTTCATAAATATTTATTGCGTATTTAATACCGCAAACTATTATTTGGCAAGAAATTTTTGTCATAAATAATGCAACGTCTTTGTCTTGTAATTAAATTTGTTGTTTTTTGTCTGTTTGATTACAGTTTTGGGCTTGCGCGGGGACTTTTTGTGGAAAGCTTACGAAGCTTCCTTGAAGCTTCTTGGGATAGATAGTCTTGTTCTTATAATTTGGTTTCATCCACAGACATATAAAGAGAAGCAGACTTAACACAAAACTACGCACACATTGACCCATGTAAAGAATATCGTTGTCACATTCACTCCAAACTAACATTGTATAGCTTTATCCCTTTTTCTCTATCTATGGCAACAATAACTCACACATAGACAAATCCGGAGTCGTGGCAGACGCCATGTTGCTTCTGTCAAAATAAGCGACATATGGCGTGCTGACGTTTGTGCTGTAGTGTTTTGTTTTGTATTTTGTTATAAAAATCTTGAGTCACGGACTAAAATAAAATAATTATAATATTCAAAAATATGTTTAAACTAGATGTCGTACTGAAATACTTAAGATTTTCTTCAAAGTTTATCTCAAAGACGCAATTTGACATTTCAAGTACTAGTACAGTTCAAAGGGTCGGAGTCAGGATCAGGGACAAGAAAATAAAGCTGTATTGATATTTAGGTAAATACTTTCACAGAAAGTAAGGGATGGTACTTTTAACTGCTAGTTTAGCTTCATCGATAAGGCGAAAAAATAAATATGGTACCTACCTACTTTTGATTACAGGTTTCCAAAAAATGAAGACCTGAAAAATCTTTGGATTATGAAGTTAAATAAAAAAGATTGGCAGCCTAAATCAAGCAGTGTATTATGTTCGGCGCATTTTGATTCTAATTTATTATGTAGAAGAAACCACCGCATAGTTCTGGTACCTGGTGCAATTCCAACAATAGTAAATTACGCGCGGACGAAGTCGCGGGCACAGGCTAGTTACGATAAAGTTGTGGTCCCCCTTGTTTCTGCACGCAAAATAAGCAATAAGCATACCATACCTATTTATTTTTTTAAATATTTAAAGCTACAATGCGGCCCTGTGTTTTGTGTTTGTGTGAGTAATATTTCTTTGTAGTGTAATTGCCACGCATATAGCCGGTTATGTTAAGTCTGCTTCTCTTTATATGTCTGTGGTTTCATCATAATTTCAGCCTAAGCAAGTGCTTTGTTGGATAATTTTTTATTTTATTTTATTTAGTTAGGTACAGATATAGACTTACAACTAGAACTTATAAATAAGTAGCTTTTCTAAGATAACAATAGTAAGTCGTATATCTGATTACATCCTTAATGCGATTAACATTTAAGTTAGAATATTTATTTAAATAAAAATGTTAACAATTATTATAATTACAAAGAACCTTACTCTAACCCTAACTAAAGATAAAAAATTTGGCCCAGGTCCCCCGAATTTGGAAAAGTCCCCAGAAGGCTGGCCGCGTTGCCCCGCTGGATAGCGAGGCTTAAGCGTTGACCAAAAAAGAGGCCAGCCTTCTGGTGATTCGTAACTTCGACCAGGCGCTTAGATAACTCCCGGTATAAGGAGTGTGCGCCTGGTCCCCACGGCCCAAGAGTTTCAACGCCAAATGGCGCAAATATGTAATCGCCACTGAGATTAGCATATTTGCGCCGCTTGGCGTCCTCAGCTGAGGCAGCACCCATCGCAACCTGACACGCGGTCACTGGAAGACGGGACGGCGCAAGGGTATCGATGCAAGTAGCATCCCATACCAGAGGCCGTCCCAGTTTCCAGGGAGTGAGTGTCATTCCGTCGGGCCTCTTACCATCCTCGCGGGCTAACCCGCTCGGTTCCAGCACCGCGGGTGCTCCAGCGGTGGTAAAGGCCCGGCGGATGACATCGTTGAGTTCCGCATGACGAGGAAGGCGACCAGCGCTCCTGCCGCAAGACAAGCCGTGGTAGCCGAGCTGGTCTACAGGACGACCACAGCGGCATTGATGAGGAGCGCTACAGGGTGCGCCAAGACGAAGGGCCGTGGCAAGCCTAAACGTGGCACTGTCAAGTAAAGTGCCGATGTTTTTAGAGGGTAATGCCTGTAGCCAGAGACCCGACTCCCACTCGCCAGCAGCCAGGACGCGAGCACGCTCTGCAGAATTGGTTGATGCGCTTAAAAGGTTGTTTCGCACCAATCTGCAGAGCGGCTCGTCCCAAAGCCTCTGCGAGCAAGGATTAGCCGGGGGCTCCGACTCCGGGCAAGCCAACTGCCAAGCATTTTTGGCCTCGGTGGAGAATGCTAACTCAAAAGTCCCTAGTTTTGACAGTATCTTATTTACTAAGGACTGCGAGCTATTCACCGAGGATAAAAAGGCTGGCAGGGAAACACTCGACACTTTCCGAATGCCCAGACCACCAAATCGAATAGGCAATGATGCCTGGTCCCAGGAAGAATTTGCCAGATTAATATTCAAAACCGAACAGAGGGTATGTTTCACGGTGTTGTCTAGGAGCTCTACAAGAGCAGGATGTTTCCACAACTGAAAACACCGCAAAACGTACATAAATTTTGGAACAAATAAACAGTATCTAATTATGACATAAGCCATGTGACTGTTAATTTGGAGTAGGCGGTCCGAAACATCATTAAAATTTTGAATTTTTTGGTCAACAAAATCTTGAAGGGAACCATCGAAAATTGGGGAGCCTAAAAGGTGAAGCGAGGACTTGCCGACGACTGTAATATTAGGGGCTAAAGCACTAAAAGCAGCAGAAATAGCGCCAGGCGTCGGACAAGACTCAGAGATAAACAGCTCACATTTCGAGAAATTCAGCTCCAGGCCTATGGCACTGAACTCTCGAATGAGGAGCTGCAGATCCAGTAGTACTGTGCTCGCTTCGCCTCCCAGAGTCCCATCGTCAAGATACCACACGTTAAATTTGGAATTTAATTTTTCGATAATGGGGTGGATCGCGAGACTAAAAATGGCCGGCCCGAGAGGGTCGCCTTGCTGGCAGCCGACCGCCGAGTGCAGGAGATGGCCCTTGTGTAGAAGGTTGGTGGGCTCCTTGTAGCACTGCCACAAAAATTTATACGCGGCAGGCAACTTCTTACGAATTTGATCCAACAAGGCGCCCCTATCTAACGAATTGAACGCGTTCTTAACATCTACCTTCAGAAGAACTTCCCCGCCGTCATTCTGAAGGAAAGTCCTAAGGGCATGAACGGAGGATTCGCAACCACCGTTCGTGCCAAAACCGAGCTGGAGGGGCTGAAAATATTCTTTAAGATTTGGGGCGGAGATTCTACAGCAAAGTTTTGCTGTCAGGCGCCGGTAGGTGGTGCCAACAGCAATGGGCCGAATGCCTCCATCCTTTTTATTTAAGGCAATTAGGTTGGCACCATACAGAGTTTCTACGACCGAACTAACGACTGAGCCTGACAGCATAAGATTCACGAGCCCCGTAATAGCATTTAATAGAATATCTCCTGCCTCACCAGCGCAGCTTAAGAGGTCCTTCAGGTGCTGCGGGGTCAGGGCATCTATGCCACCCGCCGAGCCGTTAGGGAATGAAAAAACGGCTTGACGGACAGCATCGGCAGAAACTTGCAGCGCAGAATCCGCAGCACTAAGGGCGTCTGGTAAGCGAAGGTCTGCCGAAGGTAAAGGGTGTTTAGAACGTAGGCCGGCCAACGTCTCGGGCGTGTCGGGAGCGAAAGTGTCGCTGGAAAAAAGGATCCTGGCAGCCCCTTTAATATCACCGTCGCTTATTTTATTTTCTACATATTGAGAGATACTTGGATAATTAAAAAAGCGGTGATCATTGATGGTGATGAGGGAGGCAGGATTAGAACAATTATTTTTAATGCATGAAGTCAGTGAATTTGTTTTGTTTGGGCATGCAGTATCTTCAATATGTAGAATTCTAAACGGAAATGTAAGTAGGTGCTCCCAGCTCTGTTCGTCGTTTTTGGCGGTGGCACTAAGAATGTCTTTTGAAAGGGTCTGAGCTACAGCGACCCTCGCTCCGCGTGGGATTCGTTTTACAACGCGTTTTGTTGATTTTAAGTCGGACACCCGTTCCCAGAAAAGTTTTATGGAGTCTGAGGCTGAGGCGGTGGGAACGGGGGCCGACGAAGGGGCAGAGGCAGTAAGTACGGAGCGGTCTTTGTGCGACTTACCTATATGGATGTTCAAGCCCCTCTGTCCCTTACATAAATGAGGCTGGGGGCACCTGGGGCAACGGATCCAATTTGCCAGCGAACTCGACTGTGCGTTATTGGGAACCTGAGACATGCATATAAAAGTAAACTGGTAATATATATATACAAAAACACCTCAAAAAAATACTTAAATATATCAAAACACTGACAACTGCTGCCTAGATGACTTTTGAAGTCTTTCCGTCTGAAGCACGTCATGCGCCAACTCCAAAGGCGCAGAGGAAAATGCTTGATTTAGGCCTTTTGACATGCGCAGCTCGGCGACCTCCTATGGCAACAGTCAAATAACAGACGCTGCTAAGGCAACGGCGTGCCGATCTGTCACAACAATACTTATGGTGTATGAAGCAAAATCACACAAACAAAACGGCCTCAACACCACTAAATATCCGTTCACGCACAACAGTACCAACAACAAATAATATGTACTGCCACGGGGCGCGACTAAGCACAGCGCCAGGAGTTAGGAAAAAGCCCCGTGGCTATTTTTAAAAATTAAATTAAAATATGCGATAGTAAACCGTGTCAACATTTTTGACGTTCAACCTGTTTTTAATTCGTTATTCTCCAATATAATTATTTCTATATTTATTTTTATTCATTTATTTAATAGTTTATTGCACACAAAAAAAAACAACATTAACATTTAAGTTAATCAATTTATGCGACTAGGTACTAATTGTACTTACTAGTGCAACATACAGTTTTGTTTATTGATTATAAAATGTCTTTATTTATTTAACATAAACTTTTACAAATCATTAGCAGTAATAACTAAATTAGTTTAGCATGCAATAATTTTCTAAGCACACAATGCTTCTTTTACAACAATTTAAACAATGGGGCAAAAATAATCTTTGACAAACGACAAACAGCCATTTACAATATTTTTAGGTATGTAAGGATTGGTTTCCAGTTACATTTTGAAACATACAGTGTGATCCAAGATAAGATTCGTCAGAATACGCGTTGTGACGCTTGACTTTATGCTGAGTGGAGACCTTACAGTACTAACCCTATATACTAATTTTGTTACGTATAAATTATCAATTGTATTTTACGATGTGTATTATACCTAGTGCTGGACAAATGTTTCTTTCTTTATTTCTTCTTTCTTTAAATAACTAACGACATGACAACCATAAATTAAGCCCCAATTATCTTTAAATTTCTTATTAAGTCCTTACCTAAATGAAAATACAATTATATTCAATTAAGAGCAAGCTTCGAGCATCTTTGCGTCACAGTTATGGGCCGTAATGCGCGGTTAAGTGCATAATTAAGCTGTAAGGCTCTCATAACATAACCTGCAAGATGCCTCTTACAGGATACATCTTGGCTTTCGTTCGAAAACAAGTTTAGAACCTTCCATTGTTTCCATTTTCTTCCAAACCTCCACCACCACAATATAAGCTACACTTGCCGGTACTAAACTCGTTTTAACATACATTGCTAGTTTTCTTGACTGCTATGAAATGTGTGGACTAGCATTGAAGGAGTGAATGCGTTGTGAAGCTCGGGTATCGTTTTGAGTGTTAAGTGGTGAAGATTAGCCTGAGGGTGGGTCGGTTCGGGGTACCTGAGATCAAATTGGAATCAGTTTGAGTCCTTCGCATTATTTAATAACGAACACGATAAAAATAAACAATTAGAAAAAGCATGCTACAAAGTAAGATGTGCGATGAGTAACCAGCCTTGTCTGGCCGGAGGACGTCCTACTCTACGCTTGGCGAGTCTAACCACCCACACCCCAATGTGTCAAAACGCACACCCGTATCTATTCAGGAACGTTCCGGTCTCACAGAATGCGCAAACGCACCGGGTTGAACGTATTGCTAACATTATATTTGGCTAATTTCAGTTTCGAAATTTAGACGACTGAATGTAGTCAAATGTATTTAGAGTATTAGATAGCGAGCAAAATTGACAAATCATAGAGCTGTAGGTATTGAACGCAGTGTGTTCACGGTAGGACTCTACATGCGACACTGCGGCCAGGCCGATCTAGGAGACAGCTAGACAGTTGATAGTAATCCTTAGAGCCGCTGACGAGCACTGTGAGAACGAATAGTAGGTAAAGTTACTTTACTTGACAAGTATTGTTTGAATGCGGGTGTCAAGGTCGTCGCCTCCCTTTCTCATACTCACATAAACATACACACGAAGATAGCTTATTAATAGGCCGCTCCAGGAATATTTCGCAGTAGGCGGCGCGGGCGCAGCTCCGCGTGACCGCGCGGCACGTTGTAAACCTGTAATACACAGTAGCAATAAAACTGGACTAAGAGAACCAAATTAAGTCTGCAAAGATCACGGCAAAACCTTTAGTGGACTGTTAGGCCCCGTTTATACGTCGCCGCTTACAAACTCAGCGCGTAGTAACCACCGCGGAGTGAAAACATACAGTCTACCCTGCTGGAGCGATGCGCTTTTTCTTAAAAAAAAATAAGCTTTCTGTCATTAGTACAAAAAAAAATTGCACAGACTTTTGGGAGAAATCATGCAGAAATAATGTTGAGAGCGTCGGTGGCCGAGCGGTTACAGTATCCGACTCGTAAGCTAGTGGTCCCGGGTTCGAATCCCGCTCTGGCCATGTACCAATGACTGTTTTCTGAGTTATGTACATTAGTTGAATACTAACCGATGCTCGTAAGGTGAGGGAAAACATCGTGATGAAACCTGCACATTCAGGCCACTGGATGTGTAACCATGATCAAATCTGGTCAAGTTCCCCTTGTAGCAGGGTCATGGAGGTCAGATGGCAGTCGCCCCACTGTAATTACCTGACCTGCCAAATCCTGTATCATGGTCAAGGCGGACCCCGGGCCCTCGTGCGTGAGAGCACAACCGGGAGATTAATGTCAAGATGATTATTTTATTTTTTGAGCAGAAATAATGTAGATACCTACGAATGTATGGGCTCATACATTGACAGATCCATTCGATCTTAATATTTTTAACTGCAACCTCTGAAAAGATTAGAAAAACGCTTGAATTCTGGGGAAACACGATAGGATACCATACGATATTCGGATACGTTATAGTTTTGCCAGCAGAGATATTGTTGTGCCGACCCCACTATACAACAAGGAGGGGATACGATAATTGGGGCGATATACGATAATCGCCAGAGCAACATGTCCCGGGGTTTTAGATGTTGCTAATGTCCACAGACGGTGGTAACCACTTGCCATCACGCGGTTCGCTTGCCTGTCTATAGATTAGGTACTAACATAAAAAACGCAAGCTATTTGGAGCGATAAATCTATATAGCGGTTCTTGTACCAAGGCTGTATTAAACTTGCTGCTATTGTGTGCGGACAATGCGTAGATGACGAGGTCGAGATAGGGGTTGGAAATGCGTTACGGACTTCTTAAGTGGCGGAGACAACAGTGCGTGTTGAGGAAGAATGTGGTTGGTGGAAAATATCGGTATGAAACATTTTAAGCATGAATATTTGCTTCTTAATTACATTTGGAGGGTTATTTTTGTAATGGAGTTTATATAGGTAATTTTTTTATCGGCTACCAAACATTATTTTCATGATAATTCATTATTAAGCGGTAGCTTTCTATGATCTGCCTTGGCCGATTTGGGAGACGCTAAACAGGTTGCGTGCCCAGGTCGGCAGATCAAAAGAAAACTTCTGTAGATGGGTACATCGCCACAACAGAAAGCGCCTGTGAGTGTGGAACCTCGCCGCAGACCATAGCGCATTTGCTCGTCTGCCCGGCCTGCCCCGACTCCTGCTCACTCGAAGACTTATATACCACCAATCCCTTGTACTCGTAGGTGTCGTAGAAGGCGACTAATGACTTCAAGGCAAAAGATCTAAAGTCTCCGTAGGCTGGAAAATGTGCAGCAGCGTTTTCCGATACATTTATAACAGTGCGATCTCCAACCCGCCTGCCAAGTGTGGAGATTATGGCAATGGCCTCCCCTTTCGTGGGAGAGGCCCTAATTCCTGCAGTGGACTGTTAGGGGCTGTGATGACGACAGTGCCGTCCGCGTCGCTCAGTTCTGGACTGGAAGTAATAATAAATAAATATTTTTAACGCTTAACCTGTTTATCACTGAAACGACAACAATAAGTACAGAAATATAGCGTAATAAAAAAATTGCGTTAAGTCATTTCGGTCATAACCGACTGAAACTGATACACCAAATAAAAAAGGAACGACCTCTCCAGCATATTTAATTTAGATTCCTGCTAAAGCAAATTGACCTTTAAATACTCAACATAATACGAGTACACATCCTTGTTAACATAGGAAATATCACACCTTGCCCGCGTCATCGATACCCCTTGCATATTCCATAGCGATATTGAAGCTGCGCGCGCGCAGCGTCCCGGCCGGCCGGACGGGTTCTGCGACCGCCTGGGAACACAATAACATGTAAACGTGTTAATATCGGCCAGGGGACGCGGACGGATCACTCTTCAGACTGTTGCGTGCTGATATTCCTAGTAGACTGCGAGGGCGTAGGTTATTACGTCATCGAGTACGAGAAAAATTCCACTTTTTGTTTTATATTTCACAAGACAGGCGTTTGACCGCCATCTCACCTGTCGGTAAGTGACGATGAGGCCAAAGATGGTAGCGATAGTAAAAGTTTAGAAGACTTACGAATCGTTGGTCTGCCCGTGCACAAACTGGAACAAAAAAATATTTTTAGGATCCCAAACTTCGACTTTTATTAGCGATAGTACTTTATAATAGTATGTTTGTAGTAAGTACTTGGTTGCTAAACATAGCAACTAACTCTGTTACCTAATTAAATTGTTTTTAAAAGCAAGTTAAAGCAAGCAAGTAATTTAAAAGCAAAAGGAATATACCTTCAGAAGCGGGCGACGTATTGGTGACTCCCTTGGTGTTGCTGATGTGCCATAGGCGGCGATGTCTGCCTATACGGCTATAACTTAAAATATAATGTTGCAAAGGCTTTTGTAAATAAGTTTAGGTAGAGTCTAATTTTCGGGATATGCGCAACTTTCTTTATTGAAAAAGGCACTAAAAGTTGTGTTTGCTCAGAGTCATATCCCAATATTTCTTTTTAAAGCCATTCTGATAGCTTCAAATACGAATTTTCCCACTCGCAAGCATTATTACGACAAAAATACAAAACAAATTGAGGTAAATCATTTTAATCTCTCAAGCTATCATCGTCTATTCTTGCTAGGATAGGTTTTAAGTACAGGTTTCGTCGACAATATTGCCTTTGGGGCGGGTCTGTGGTCTCTATAGAGATTATAACGTCTAGGGATGTTACTGTATATGCGACCGAAGCCAGGGAACAATGATGATAACTGATAGAAATGTATTGTCGTATGTGTAACATTATGAATTATAGCTTGTGCAACTTCGCCCGCGAGCTTTTTGCGTATGCCGTTTTTCCGTGGGATCTACATTGAATTTCGCGTACAATTACAGCCTGTGTTGTATTCTGGTATAAATAAGCTACAACATTGCAAAGTTTTATCAAAATCCGATCAGAAGTATTGGTGTGAAGGAATATCAATCAATCATATTGTGGACATATCAATCATAATTCTGTCTAAATCTAAAATAAACAAATTATTACGATTAATCTCTCATAGAGATAAGTTCGCCATTGTACTCATTTTTGTTTGATGTATCTAATTAAGTATGTATACAATATAATAATAATAATATGCTAAGGTGGACAACAAGTGTACTACACTTACAATATTAATAGGATAGTAGGTAAATAGGTAAAGAATTTGTAGGTTAAAATTAAATAACATAAACTGTAAAAAACCTGGGATGTGGGGAGATTTTTTACTTTTAATATTAGTATGGGTTTTTTGGTTAAAATATGTAAGTATATAGTATTTGATTTTGATTCAATTATAAACAATTATGATTTTTAATAAAAACTCGATTTATAAAATTCGAATATTGAAAACGAAATATCTTTTTTTCCTGACTTCATATGTGATATAAAATCAAAACGGAGGTAATCTAAAAATACTTTCGATTTAACCTTCTACTCAAAATAACATAGTCAAAGTTGTAGTCAGAGGTGTTAAATCCGAAGTTTTGACACTTCGTCTCCGTAACATCCCTACTTCAGTCTAACAGCTCGGTGGTTAGGCCACAATGCAGTCACAGAACGTAACATCTCCGATATTATTTGTAATCGAAGGCTAGATGACAGGTCTAGATTGCCACGACGGCTTTGCTTGAGTGGGAACCTTTTATGATAATGATATCAATCGGTTTTATGGAGTAGGTGAGTTTATTATTATAAGCGTGCTTTTTAGATTTTTCTTTGAAGTGATAAGGGACTAAATAAACAGCTTATTTTTGTCGCCAAGCAACAATGTTTGCATGGCTGTGCTTCGGTTTGAAGGTTAAGGCAGCCAGCGAAATTACTTGAAACATTTCATCTTAGACCTTACATTGTTTTTATTTTTGCATGAATAGTAGATGTTACGGGCGACAGTTACCCACCCTCTTAGTCGACTTAATTTGTAGATAAAAAGAAGGACGTTGTCCTACCATTTATTCCCTTGGCAAATTTTATTTAAATCTATCCTTTGATTTAGACGTCGTTACTTTATTACTTTGGCATTTATAATATTAGTTTGGATAATCAAAGCCTCTAAACAGTAGTACTCCTCGCTGGTTTGCCATCCTCTAGTTTTAAAAGATCATATTATACTCTATCATTAGCGTCGCCTAAGAAAATACACTGCACCTATTACACCCGACTTTCTTGAAGCTCACTCGTTAACTTTCCCCGTTCGCCTTATCCGTTGACGTCAGCTTAAAATGGTTAATGGCACGGGTTCGAGTCTTGGGCATGACTTATGTGCGACGGTAACCGGTGCCCCCTAACTGAGGTATTAGAGACACTTGGGCGTAGCACTAGGCTATATAAAGCCTGGATCTAGAACGTGGAGTGATTTATAAAGAGCTGGGTGGAGAACGCTTGAGGTGCGCCGAATATTTTGTTAAGGGGTGCTTTGGTCGGATAAATCCTCGGATAATATCATCATCATATTAGCCGAAAGACGCCCACTGCTGAGCATAGGCCTCCCCTGAGATCTCCACAAAGGCCGGTCCTGTGCCTTCCGCATCTAATTGGTACCTGTGATCTTCACCAGATCGTCGGTCCACCTGTAGGAGGTCCATTCTGCGTCTTCCGGTACGTGGTCGCCACTCGAACTTAATATATCTTTAACCATTTTCAAGAATCAGTTCATCGACTCGAATTGATGGAAGCGCCTGGTCACAATACTAACCATAAGTATAGGAAGTAAAATAGATTGTTAACTACTGCCTACAAATGTCACTACAAGAGTTTATGTTGCAGCTTTATTGACTTATAAATTGCGCCGAACCAGTATATTGCAAGCCCGTGTCTTAATGTTAACGACAAGTAATATAACAGTTGGGAACCAGTATCTCGAGTGACATATATGGCCGATATACGCGAAGAAATCTGTCTTAGATAGCAAGCAGTTATTTCCGATATTAGTTAGAAGAATAGATTGTTTGTTCAAAGACACAACACACGTGAAAGTATGTACATAACATAATATCAAACACTAGTGAACCCGGCGCGACTTCATTCGCATACATCTACTATACCCCTACCTACTTTTTTCTTGCTTATAAACCTTCGTCTTGAATCACTCTATTTATTGTTGAAAACCACATTAAAATCCGTTGCGTATTTTAAAAGATCTAATCGTACGTACATAGATACACAAGGACAGGCGGCGGAAAGCCACTTTGTTCTATATGTATAGATATAAAAAAAACGTTGCACCTGAGCACAACCTCTACTATAGCTACAAAGTGGATATTTTCTTGTACTCGATGACATAGCATAACCTACGGCGCCCTTTTTTACTTTCCCGTGAGATAAAGTGCAAACAAAGTAAACAATGGGTGTCAAACTTACAACAATATCACGTTTGTAAGGTTACGAATCCTGGCCCAACTTTCTTCCACATGTTTGAATATGTTAATGACAGTCTCCTTATCTGTAAAACGCATTGGAGTATGCTTGGAACACTTTTTCTTCGGCGAATAAAAGTGCATGCAGTGCTCGGACCAGGTTAACTCATTTTGAACCAAATTAACGTGCAGAGAACAAAAACTCAACAATAATAAAATGTAAAAACGTTACTCAATAATAAAACTTAACAAAAACAATAACTTTAACAGAGGATAACAACAAAATATGAAAACAGTCGGAATGATAATTCTACGTTCATTAATTGAAATATCTGTTTATCTTCATTTGGTGATATTAAAATGCGTTCATAGTTTGATATTCACCGTGGTTTCAGGTATTTTATAAGCTTAACAATTATGTTAAGAAGAACCGGTAAATATAATAAATATTTTATGTTTCTTTTTTCATAAATGGTTAGTTATGGATGAAAAAATAACACCTAAATGAATCTGTTTTATGTATTTGTTATAAGCGCAGGGCCCTCGTAAAAATAGCAATTATTTTATGAATTTTCTGTAATTGATGAGAATATGGTATCATAAATTACCTTTTTGTGGTTTGTTTACATTTTGTCTCACGGGAAAGTAAATATGGTATAATATTTTTTTCTCAACGCTCAGCGATGAAAAGTTGCAATTTATTAACATACACATAACACAGAATTTTAAATGTTATTCTCTTGTTGACGTTGATACAAACCGGAATGCACCCATACGCATTTACAATAATTGAGAATTGCAAGATATTCCAATAGATTAGCCAATTTTGCACTTGATAATTTAGCTAATATTAATTTAGAAATTACCGATGAAAAAAGCTGCTTGAAAATTTAAAAAAAAAAGCAGGTTGCATGACAATAAGTAGTTAACTGAACAGTAAGATCATACAAAATGACGTGTTAAATAAATAAATGTACACATTATTTCATATGCAAACACCTCTGCTACGACAAGGCAATGTCGTGCAAACGTGATTCGTGCATAGAATGTGTTTTATTAACTTTAGCACCACATTTTACTAATAGTGGATTTCAACACTTGCCAATCGAAACTAAACTCTACCCCCTTTCCCTGAAGTTTTAAGTTATCCATACGGTAGTCCATACGGTATTGTTTGGACGCTTTGAAGCACACCAACTCATTTTAAAGGAAATGTAACTTTATTTCGAAACAATAGAGTGGTATTTTGGATGCTGTATTCCGAGGCGTGCGAAACCAAATCGAGGAGACCTACAACCGCACAAAAGGTGAGAAAACTGATGTCGATTTCAGATAAAACGGACGCCGAATGGACTGTGCCGTGTAAATGGAGGCTGTGACTGCGAAATGTTCTTAGAAACCCAATTAGACTTTATACGATGGTAGTGTGGTGTCTCATAGAGCAGAGTAAAATGGCTCCAAGCCAACTTCAAATATTCACTGAATATATTCAAACATAAAAGCCATAAAGTTAAATTTTCAATAAAGCTAATTTCACTGGTATTAATTACGTTTTTCTCTGGTTTATTTCAGTTTAAAGTGCTCCGCCACTAAAATATCTTTTAACAATATGAATGCCCTTATGTCTCTATAGGATATCATTTTCGGAATCATATTATCAATATTGACATTTTTAACGTTTGGTTCTTAACATAACCAGAAAACCAGACCGAGACTCAGTAATAGTAGCTAAGAATCTAATTACGTCTCTAAAACTCTAAATTTACTTTTCTATAAAATTACCTGTAATTATAATGACGCTAAAAGATTTTCAGATCAGTTTCAGGATAGTCACGCCTCATTCCAACAGAGGTAGCCAGAAACTACATCTTTCCACTTCCAACGGTCCTACCTAACCTCCTAAATTTACGTAAACACAAACTACGTATCTTCCATAACTACATTGCGAAAGAATCCCATCAAACATCCCTTGTTTCAACATCGGCATTCCTCATCAAACAAACATATCCTCCAAAATGATCTTATAACTGGTAAACGCTCGACCACATCGGGTAATAACCGTAACTAGGTAACTAATAACCTATTCTATTCCACTGTGGGCCTATGGACCCCATTCCGGGGTCCAATTACGTAATAACACGCACTCTGTCTATTCGATAATGTAGCTGGAACGCCGAATCACCGTTGTTAATGCTAGTACATGATTGGGACCGGAAACTGTAGTGATTTCGGAGCTAATAATTCAATTTACGAATACGATGTCGATAGTCTGTTGGTAAAAAGTCTAGTGCCTTCATTGTGGTGGTTTTTTGTCGCGTTCTTTAAATGTCCATTTAGGATAGGCTGATTTGGTTGCTTATATGGTGATAGAATAGGTAACAATAAACGTTAATATGTATTCAGATGTCAAACTTTGATATACGATGTTTTCAAGAAAGTATGACAGTTCAACAATCTCAAGATCCCTAGCGGAAGGCTTGGTCAAATTTGTTTCGCCAACAGTCTCGTGACTCGTTTGGCACCCCATGACGATATATTAATTTTTAAAGGTAAGAATTTTTATTGTTCGTACAACTGTATTTTTTTTTGTTCACAAATTTAGACGTTTTCCCGTTGTTTAAGGAATGGAACACGTTGCCTGCGAGTACGTTCCTTGATCATTATAATCTGGACGCCTTTAAGGCTAGAGTGAGTAGGCTGTTCCTAGACGGGCATCCATCGTCTGCCACATCGTCACTTACCACCAGGTCAAGTGCATTGCTAGTGTAATATTAAAAAAAAACCTTAAAAGAAAAAGTACTGACCAATTACCTTACCAACTTCTCTACTCTCGTGCGGAGTCCCGTTGCCGCCTGAGAATGGAGTGAAGCGGCTATTGTTCCGCCGATTTGTAATTAAACGCCGCAGCTATGGCGGCTAATAAATATCAAAGGCGGTTGTGTTGCGGGAGATAGCATCGCCGCAGTTTGGGCCAAGTTGTGGTTGCGGAGACGCACGTTCGAATCCGAAAAGATTGGAAAGCTTGATGGAGTTCCCTTTACGCTGTATGAGCGCGCATTTGACACACCAGGAGATTTCTACACGCGTTCAATGCATTATCAATATATGATCACTTTTTGACCCCCGACGATAAAAGAGGGATGTTTTAGGTTTGACGTGTGTATCTGTGTGTCTGTGGCTTGATTAGGGTCTACCCTTCCGTATCAATTTGTTAATTTTTATCCACATAACCTTATATATCACAGTATGAAATTGGGTGCCCGTAGTTTGTACATAATTAAGTTTTGTAATTTCTATCAACTGTCATGTAATATTATCTATCGGAATCAACGTAATACTAACATTTCAATCCTCGAAGACAGCGTTGCTGTTCGTCAAATATCCATTTGCGCGGGAGTCTAAGCGTCGGAGTACCCGCAAATTGGTTGCTCCAACAATGCACATTGGTTGCAAATTGGTTGCTCCAACAATGCACATTGGTTGCAAATTGGTTGCTCCAACAATGCACATTCCCACAGTCGTTTAGCGGCCACATTAGAGGCGAGATAACAGCGTGGAGAAAGTAAAGTGAACAGGCTGCGGACTAATTGCTTGTGGAATAGACTGATAAGTTTATTAAGTAAAGTGATTGGTATTTGCACATAACCTAACCGGCAGAAAAAGTCGGATAAACCTCGACCAAGTTAACATGTCGTCAAATATTTTCTTAATTGCTGAACTGATTTTAATGATACAAAGCTAAGAATCATCTGGATTAAATTGGATTTGTAATAGAGAAAACCGCATCCAAATCGGTGCATCCATTTGGGTGCTACGATGCCACAGACAGACACATATATTCACAGAGCCAGACATCAAATTTATAACACCCCTCTTTTTACGTCGGGGGTTCAGAATTAGGTACTCTTCACACAGGGTAACACACTAGAATGAAAAGAATAACATCACTTAAATCCAACACGAGTGAATGTTCATGAGCGGAGACTCGCGCCTTGACAAGCGTAGTGAAGGACGCCCTCTAGCCAGGGGCCCTATACCGCCTAACTCTTTTCGATAGCATTTGCGATAACTTTATGGCTTCATCTCGCTCGCTACATTCGCAGCGCCTTTCATGAGCGAGCGAGATGACAGGTCATAAGCGATAGAATTCGGGTTAGGCGGTCGGACCTAATGCGCTTATTACACATGACTAAATTCAGTAGACTAAATTCAGAAGCGACTAGCTTCTAAAATTAGAAGCTTCTGATTACACTGTTCTAAATTCAGTTACTAAATTTATTTACTGGTTGAAGCGTCACGAAGTCGGACGTGTTGTGTACAAGAATGACTGCAGTTCTTATGAATTCCCGCCAATCTGTTTTACTTTTTATTTCTATGTTGCGTTCGAAAACTGCACTGCTTCACATTGATGTAAACACTAAACATGATTCTTATAAGTAAGCGCTCATCATGGTGTTAATGAAGCTCTCGAATAATGTTTAGTCATATTTATTTTAAATATGATAACTCTTAAAAGGCAGTAGTATGATTTTTATACTTGATTTTATTAAATTATTAGGCAAAAATGAATGGCTTCTGAACGTCCATTTGAATTAAGTAAGTTACTAAATGCTATTACACCTTCCTAAATGCGTTTCTAATTAGGCTTCGAAATTCAGAAGCCACACGTTCTTCTAAATTTAGCATCCTAACTTGCTCAATGCGATTACATTTGACTGAATTCAGTAACTGAATCATTGAGTCTACTTAATTTAGGCATGTGTAATAAGCGCATTAGGGTGGAGTGAAATAAATAAATAACTAGCGCCTAGGGGAGGTCTATGTCCAGCAGTGGACTGGTATAGGCAGCCAATGATGATGATGATGACACAAGTATCACCAAAATTAAATGTTGTACAAAATAAAGTCACTGTAGGATAAATTCGGATGCGCGAGCGAGCCGACCTTGGTCGGACGTCCGACCACACCCAAAAGCGACTTTATGTAATACTGCGTAAAGATTAGTATCCACTGTAACTGACAGTTGGTCGACTCCAGCCAAAACGGAACGTCTGTAACTAGTTTAAATAACACAGTCGGAGTCTTCAGGCTTGATTTAGAGTTCTCTTTTTAATGGCTAAAATTTCCTGCTAGTAAAAGCTTTATTTGTACTAATTATTGTACTTTGCCTTTGTGAGCTAGGTTATAAAAGCTAGAGTTACAGGTATTACTGTAATAAAGTCTAACTTCCATCATCATTAGAGATAGACATTTCCTCAAGTAATAACTTATAGTAAATGAAATAAAACTAATAACACAATTAATTTATAAATGACACGGGAATACATACATTATAATCAATTTGTGAATAAAAAAAAATAATCATCTTATCGTTAATGTCCCAGTTGTGCTCTTGCGCACGAGGGCCCGGGGTTCGCCATGACCATGATCCAGGATTTGGCGATCAGGTAATTACAGTGGAGCGACTACCATCTGACCTCCGTGGCCCTGCTACGAGGGGAACATGACCAGCTTGGATCATGGTTACAAATTGAGTTGCCTGAATTTGAAGATTTCATCACGATGTTTTCCGTCACCGTAAGAGCATCGGTTAGAATTCAACTAATGTACATAACTCAGAAAAGAGTCATTGGTACATGACCGTAGCGGGATTCGAACCCGGTACCTATCGCTCACAAGTCGCTCAACAGTTCGGCCACCGACGCTCCTATTTATACCCTGCCACTGCCTTGCGTTTAAATTCCAACTTTATAACACCGATCGTATAAGATCTATATTACAAAGATAACAAAATGTCATCCGCCACATGATACCTATAAATTATTGCCGTTTAGCCCTCATTAATATCGATTATGATCGATAAATCTATAGCAAGTTCGCACTGAGCGGCTGCACTGCACTGGTCGTTACTGATGGTAATAAGATCCTAACGATGTATTATTTCTGCTAATAATAATTATATATGATACCCATCTATTAATAGTACCTACAGTTGTCCTCCAATATTACTTATATCTAGGAGCAGGGGTGATTAGAGTGTTTCAGGGTTTCTTTTTTTCTTTTCATTCTCCTGAAGGAAACACTTTAGCGCCTTATAGAACAGCAAATTTCGCTGTTATAAACCCCTCTATAGTCATAGGTACAGGTGTTTCAATACTCTGAAACTCAAAACCGGATAAGATACTTACTAAACATTAGCATTGGTCACGAATCTTAAAGTATAATAATTGCGGCTCTACATTCTGATCCTTTGAGCTTGATATTTCTTACCCCGAGGATGCATAAGTCTGTCATTTACAAATACCTTCAGGAGATACAAAACTATTTAAATAACGACTCTATTATCCCAACCCGCCTAGGTTTAAGTATTAAATACACTTTAAGCTTCAATAAAAATCATATGAATAATTGCCGTCATCCGACAATCCTGCGCAGTTGGCATCTTTTAAAATAAGGTCTGAATTATGTAAATATCTACGGAGCGCTTGTCTGTGGTGGAAAGAATTTCTATTTTATGGGACGACTTCTTGAGGCTTTAATTTTTGCGCTTTTTATGAGAAATATGTCGTCTCGAACGAAATTCAATTAAGTAAGAGAATTGCCCTAGAGCGGTGCGACGGACGGACGGATGGACGGACAGCGCATGTTTTATTTACATACACATTAATGTTAACAAAGTAAGCTGTGAGTATGGGTGCAGGTTGTCAGCAAAGTTAAGCAAATTGCAGCTTGTTTAAGTGAGTTATTTACAGGGGCTGATTATAAGTGATATGGGATGAGACAAGGCGATTTTGGAAGACAAAAGGGAAATCGCTACATAATAGATTATTGAGAGGGCTAAGTTTATCGCGGTCGTCAATAAAATGATAACATAATAAGATGCGTACTATGGATGAGCGTGATTAGAAACACAGCATGATATACATACGATGGGGTAGAGCTAATTCCGTTTCCGTTACTGATGGGTGTCGAAGACTAGGCATAAAAGGAAGGGAATATTTGTCATCTTTTACCCAAAGTTATAGTTTTAAAACATTCCTAAAATAGCTTGTTTTATTTATTTAACAGTTTATTATACACAAGATAACAAATACAGACAGTACAGATTACTTACGACACAACAGGCACTACTTATCTCTAAAAGAAATCTCTTCCAGTAGGCCTACAAAAGGGATATGTGATAATTAAACGCAGATAAGACGTGCACAATGACTATAATTATACTATAACTAAATAAAACATAAAAGCTAACATACATAAAAACTATACATACATAAAAGTGTACAAAATTAGAAAATGTTTTTTTTTATTTCTTCGTGTGCCAAACGTGATTGAGATTAGGGCAAATGCCTCTATTTACGTACTCTCTCCACTCCACTTAGGTAGGCTCTGAGTCTCAAGGGACGGAAATGATGATTGATCGTGCATATTATTCACTTTAAGTATAATTCAAATTTTAAATTTTTGCGATGTCCAAACAACCTTGCATTTTTGGGTACGAAACCCACAAAACTTCTGTGATTCTTAATTTTTTATTTATGTTTATTAGACTTATAGATGACGATCCACGCCTGCGATTTTAAAAATCCTCATTTACGTCGCAACACAAACAACTAACCAAGATAAGACTAAGCAATAATTAAGCAAGACGCCGCCATAACTTATTGCCGGTTCGGAATCCAAATGGCACAACCAAATTCTTTTAGACATCTACGTAAAACGCAAAACAAATGTAGGACAATATATGGGATTCCTTCACAAATAACACAATGCTAAGCGCACAGCCATTCGATAGAGATGTCAAGCCGAGGTCATGAGCAAAAATTTGAATAAACATACCACCAACATAATTGTGCAACTTATCAAACAACAATCTGCTTTATTCCTTCCGTTATAAGGACTATAATATCGTACAAAACCAGTGGTTTTAATACAATGCCATGATCACGGCCTCAGAATGCTCGAGCGTATGCTTTTGCAACATTTTTTTTTTGTAAATTCCTTTGAATATGTATGTGTAAAGATTAACTAACGTATTCACTAAATTTATTAGGACACGCTTATTGCAAATTGAATTTAATAATGCATTTGATATTTTTGTTGTGAATCGGGTTTCGTGTTGTGTGAGTGGATGGGCTTTTTATGTAGTTACAAACGATACTGTAGTGTTTTATAGTATGGCGACTCAATATTGAAGTATATAAATTTCATTAAGAACCTCTATGTAGAATAGTTTCTGTATGTATTTAGGTTTGAAATGGGTTGAATGAGCCTCGCAACCCTTGAAGAAAAAAGAGGAGTGTTAGAAGATTGACGTAATTATCTGTATTCCTGTGTATCTGTGGCTCTGTGTATGTGAGGAGGTCTTTGTCTGCTATCTCATCGTATAGCTCCCGAACGGATGGACCTATTTCGATGCAGTTTTTTTTTAATTTGGAAGGCAGTTTAATCGCGTTGGGTTTTAATTAAAATCGGTTTGGTAGTTTAGAAAACATTTGAGAATGTGTACTTGGTTGGAGGTTACCGACGTTTTCTGTTGGTTAGGTAATTGTAATTAAAAGCTTCCGCTAAAATATGTATGCACAGTACAAGAGCAAAAAAGAAACTTCAAGAAAATTTTTCTTTGTCGTCACAGCACCATTCACGGTATTTGGTGCATTTTTAGCTAAAATCAGTTTGCTAAAAGAAGGCATCATTTGCTGTCCCTTATGCCCAAAGGACTAGTCCTTTCCTCTCTGAGTATTTTTTATTAATAAATAAAAATTTAATTCATGAATTCTATAAAAACCGTTTAACAATTGCAGATTAGTGATGATTGTTAAGGTGGTCATGCACTTTGCTCTTACAGTATGCATCGTCCAGTACGTAGGTACTAATACGTAACAATACCTGTAATTAATTAAAAAGGTAAAATCAACCAATCAAAATTGAGTATTCAAATAACGTAACCCTCCGGGCAAATGGGCAGGGCTCGGTTTCAAATTCTTTGTTACGCTAATTACAATGCTGGACCGAAAATGATTAGGCTCTCACATCTGACAGGAGTCATTATCCCGAACGGCCGAGGGTATTAACTCTGGAATGGAAAAAAATTAGGCGTCGGAATTCTTAGTCGTGGATGAGAATTCTTAGGTTACAAGGTATAATAATTCATTTTAGTACGCATCTGGGTTTCTGAATTTTTGTTGCTTGCAACCTAAATGCATTTACCTAAACGTACATGTTATGGGCGACAGTTACCGAGTAGTAGGCATCAAACAATATTCGGATAAATGATTTAAGGTGTAATTCTGGGTTGTTACTTATCTATGTTTCAGTGATTTCAATTACTATGCCTATTGCCTAGAAGAAGAATAAATAAGACTGCCTACCACTTATTTGCACTTAAAATACTTTAAAAGGCGTTATAGTATCTATACATAGTAAAAAACAAAGTCGCTACCCACCGTCTGTGCCTATGTATCTATATACACTTAGATCATTTAAACTACGCTACGGATTTTAATGGGGGTTTTAACAATAGATAGAGTGATTCAAGAAGGTTAAGAAAAAAAGGTAGGCAGGGGTAACGAACTTACGCCCCAAGGGGGCGAACGAAGTCGTGTCGGGTCCACTAGTGTATGAATAATACTTTTATAAGGGTAGGTATGATAAGTGTTTATGGTTGTCATTATATAATTACCATAAGACATCAACCAATCCAAAAATATACAGTTAAACCACCAATTCTCTCAAAATCCGAATCGTCTACGCGTTTAAGCAATAAATTCGCTGTATGTAGAAACAATCAAACGATTATAATCATCACGATTGAGGGAACAATCAAATAAATTGGAAAGCGTGAAAAATCGCCGCATTTTATGCGAAAATTGTCTGCCATTGTGGCAAAGACAAACAAACCATACATTCGATTCGGTTTCATGTGTATTTAATATACCTTTCGAGTAATCGTCGTGGTAATTTGAACTGTCTGTGGTAAGTTCTCGAAAGGACGGTGCAAGACTTCGGGTGTCCGGGTGGGCTTATTTTATAAACCTACTAGAGGCCCTAGCTTTGCACGGGTTTTCTCGGGGTTACGCTATTATAATATGCATGTATTATACATATAAATATTCCGGAAGAAATTCTCTAAATGATGGTTAAAACCGCATCAAAATTCGTTACGTAGTTCAAAATATCTAAGACATATCACATATAGAGGGACAGACGGCGGGAAGTTTATTTTACACTATGTAAAGAAAAGAAGTTCAAAATACAACAGAGACTATTTATTTTTTTAATAAGAGATTTGTTTACTCTTGATTAGTCTTTATCTTAGACGAAACACTAAGATTAGATCGGCGATGCAGCGAGAATACCCAGAAGACGACGACGATTCACTCGTATTTTAATATTTTAGAGTTATATTCACTCGGAAATATAGATGCAACCACTAAAACACTGTATTATGTAATAGGAATAGATAATAAATAATCGTGGACAATTTCACACAGTGCCATCTAGATAATTGATATACTTACGTATATACTTTTAAATACATACTTATTATACATAGATCACCAAGACCCGTAACAAAAATTGAAATTCATCATTTCAATTTGTGCCCGGCCGGGAATCGAACCCGGGACCTCTTGCGTGGCAGATATACTGAACCATTCAGATCGTTAAAATAGATAGCCTTAATAGGTCGTAGATAGACTTATAGGCCGTGTCTAGAGACAGAAAGGATGCCCTTCCTCCATCTTTAGCCGCATCGTGTGTCAATAAAATAATACAAAAAAAAAACAAGAATCCCCACCAGCAGTCCCATTTAATTAAAACTCTTGTATCAAAACCGAAATACTGCCCGTGAATTAGAATAACACACGGAGATGCTTTTAAAATTCTTTACTGGAAAAAAATGAGGGAACTAGTAGGGGCCAACGCGGCGGTATTGATTGGGATTACTGTTAAGAACTACACGTATGTGGGAAAAAAATATACAGTTTTCTGTCCCACAGAATGTCATTTCAAAGGTTATAATAGTAATTGGAATATTCGTATTAGATATGATTGATTAAATTTTTACAGAGTTCTTTTTAGGTACATGAATGAATACTAAACTAAAAGCCGTTGAAATCGTTCTTTTGCTATTATATTTAGATTTTTTGCTTTAAACTAAAATATTATTAGCTTGCGTGCGTGTTTCCGCATTCCCCCCTCAAAAAGCGGAGACAGCGGAAAACAAAATAAGCCAGAAATCAGGATGTATATTGTATATAAATTCATTGCTAGTTTCCAATTCTAGGTTTACTGTGTAGTAATCAATGATTCCTGTTTCTAACCAATGCATCATAATCGCCTAAAAATGTAAATTGTTATTTACTAGACCGTGAAACCTTACCGTGGCCATTCCGATCACCCGATACGATACGCCACCCTTTTTGTACAGAGAAAACTAACACCCGGATCAGAATCCTTACCGTTTTATATTAAACCCAATCTTTCCCAAATCAATTCAAGATAAGTTTATTAATGTGACAGCTATGGCTACTGATCTGTATCATCTAAAAAACGGCCATCTCTATTTTCTTTCTGTATCGCAGACTTAAAGGGTTTCTTTTTAATATAAAAAACACACATCTCCGATTCGGATACGGTCGTGTCTCGTGGGTGCCACGAATATACAGCATTTCAAATTATCAGGAGTAAATCTAAAATTCTAACAGAAATTAATAGGCCTCTACAAAGAAGCAGGAAATATACATCAACGGAACAACTATTATGGGACACAGTCGTGGGCGTACGCAACTGGTTTCGAAATAATTGTGTAGAAAAATCAACAAAATATTTCATTTTGGTTTTTACCCGGAAACTGGCGAATTAAACAAATGGTCCATAAACTGCCATTCTACAGAAGAACACCTTGCCAAATGGCGTCAAATATAGCGATAGACCTCCATAGACATATCCGCTAATAAATTATGATAAAATGAGATAACGATTTGACAAGATAACATTTGGATGTGGCCTGGAGCTATGATTAGCGAGGGAAAGCTAATAATTTGGTCAGTGAAAGTGTACTGTGTATGTTTAATTTATATAGGTTCGTAACATTATTACACGTAATAAACGAGGTAGGAATAAAGTGACCTAGAGCAACAAGGTATTATCGAGGAAACTGAATGTTTAGCAAGTTCACATTCGTCTGAATTTGGCCGTGTTACTATTTTTATTTGTCGTAAATGTCATTTTGCGATGTATCTCGCCATAAAACGAACAAATTAAGAAGACCATTTACTGCTAAACATTCAGTTACATCAGCAGTTGTAATTCGTGGTGTTGACCATAGTCGACTTTAATTATAGGGCAAAGACTCTCTGTCAATGAACCCTACCGTTGCAACTACATTTTAACTAGGATGTAAATTAACAACCGAAACATATCTGAGTTTGAAGTGAGTTCTACCTAAGTTCTAGACTACGCATCACCCCCAGACTCTTGCAAACAAGCCCAACCATACAAAGAGTCTCCTGCGCACATATCGTACTGGGAAACGTGGTCATGCGCAGCGTGATCGATACCGGAGCGACAAGCGGCGGTACGTGACAAAAACACGGGTAAGTGGGTGTCGGGGTGGGAGCAGTAGGGGTCCGCAGTCGGACGTTTGAGGAATGATTGATCTTCTTCTTCTTCTTCCTTCTCCTTCCCTTTGTCCCACTTACGTGGGGTGGGGGAAGAACGATTTTTAGATTTTAAATATTTTTATTTGCACTACTAGCGACGCGCCCTGGCTTCGCACTGGTGTTCTCCGGGTTGATCTATTATAATATGCTTGAATGTATTATACATATAAAGCTTTCGGAAGAAATTATCTAAATAATAGTAAAATCCGTGTCGTGGTTTAAGAGGAGTTAGCGATAATACAGACAGACAGATGGAAAACGACTTTAATTTGTATTTGGATAAGGATAGACAAGCATTTGTTCGCCATCTCACAAGATATTTTATAACAAATGGAGGTTCACTCCGATATTTTAAGTTATCGAAAGCTACAATGTCATTTTGTCTTTCGTCAATTAATCCTTTAATACAGTGGTGTTGGTCGGAATACTACAAAAGAAGACATTCATGTATTCATTTTATCAATTTATTAAAACTATTGGAACGTCATTTTTTTCATCACGAGAGCTGCTCATAGTAAAACCATTAAAAAATGAGATTGACTTTTTTTACTGCAGAACCCTAAAGACGATACAGCCCCTTCATAAGCATCATAACTTCTAAACCGAACCAATAAGGACCAAATTGCAATGACAAATGTTTTTATCCTGTTTTTATGTTGCTCTCCATACAAAGGTGTTTGATGTTGTAAGCTTCAACTGAGAGACTGTCACTCGAATACTGATTAGGGATTTGTGATGAATTATGTAGAAACTGAAAAGCATAGCCTTGTCGATTTAGACATTCTTACATGAACACAATTAGGTTAAGTACTCAGTTGGCCGTGTGGTGTCCGGCAGAGTAGAATAGCACCAACCCCTTACACACGTGAGTCTCGTACGAGGCGACTAATGTTATTGAGGAAAAGATCTAGAGTCTCCGTAAGTTGGAACATGGGCAGGAGCTTTTTCCATTGTTATATTTATGACACTGCGATCTCCAACCCGCCTGCCAAGCGTGGATATTATGTCAGGAACCTTCCTTTTCGTGGGAGAGGCCCTAAGACTGCTATGTGATGTGATGATGACTCAGCAGTCTATACAGCATTTGGATACCAATAGGCCTCAGAGATTTCGGGGGGCTTATTTGCCCGATTTGGGGGAATCGATCGGGGATAGACAATTTTGACCCTCGGAGCCCGATCGCGAGTGTCGTTCTCACACTTCTACCTTTATGACTTACACACACAAATGAGTGAATCAAATCTTTTATAGCTTTAGCGGAACTCACATTTCAAAAGAAGAACACGATACACGTTAGTTTAGCATAATTGCAGCCACTTATAGCAGATTTTTTACTCATTACAATCGTAAATAGAGAACCTAGAACATAACTTTTACCAATTACTCGATCCAAAGGTAATATGAAATCTCGACAATTAAAACAAGTCCACCCAGCAATTAGTAAGGAAAACGACCCTTTCATACATTCACAGGCCACAGAACGTCACTGGCATCACCAATTTGTTGTAACTTAGGTTAGGACTCCACCAAAGTGGGGATCACAAGAGATTTCTGTGGAGGACAGCGTAATTATTATGTTTAAACTAGCTAGGTACTGGCTAAAGTGGAGTTCTACGGAGAAGTTTTAAGATTTTGTATTACCTAGGAAGGCGCATGGACTGACGGTTCATTTGATGGGAAGTAGTCAATCAGTCCAGAATAGAAATTTTGTAGAGCAAAGACTTCCGGAGGGTGGCATTCCACACATACCTTTACAACCGAGGGCCCCGCTAGATGGATTATGCGATTTATCGTAATTTCTATCAAAATGGATGAGGTACATTGGACCATGTTTATAAATTCATGAGAAAAGCATTGCCACTAGCTTATTGATCTAGCCTAAGTGACCTCGCTAGATATAAACACAGTCACGTACAACCTTACACCTGACAGACGACGCCCCTGTAGCTCAGCATTTTTGTCACAATCGCAGATATTACTTATTTTCCATAAGATGACCTGCCTGCTTGTTTTCCACTGAGAATTTCTTTGGTGGTTTCCAATACATCTCCACTCCTCTCCTCTCCCCTTATATCTCCCCTCCTCTCCTCTCGTCTCCGCTTTGGTGAGGTACGGGCATAGCTTGTGTCGATTAGCTTAACGCTGCCGGTTTTAAGTTCCCGATGACTGTTTTACGAGAGGACCGTTTAAGTTGGCTATAAAAATTATTACTCGCACACCGGCGCGGTATTATTGTGGCGGCGATGCGACTTTTTTAAAGTTTTACAAGTTTGATTTGAGTTTCGAGGAAATGTTGCATAACTTAAACAGAATCTAGTAAAATCATATTTTTATCCGTTTCGTGCCACATATAAAAACAGTTTAGTAAACAATATTTTACGCGAATGTCGACTATCATTATCACTTCAATTACCACCAATAGATGGAACTTTTTTGTAATGAATACTCTTTTAAACATAAAAACTACAAAAGTAAAGTTGTACAACGTGCAACGTGCGTGAAGCATTTTGGCTTAGTTACATTTTATTGTAATTAACGTAGAGCCTTTTGAGTCAGTACTTACACGGACGCCTAGCCGCGTGGTACTCCTATTCAATAAATAAATCTTAATATTCGAATATCAGCATTCTCAGCAGCTCTCCATGTGCCAGTATCGCTGCAACCGCTTAGGTGTGCGTCTATATAAATGATATCGGGTACTAATGACGTGAGCGAACTGCCAAGTGTTTATAGAGCCATCACCGACGATACAAAGTGGAGTGGTAATTTTAACGACTTCAAGTTGCAAAAAAGGCGAGTGATAAGCACCTATGATTGGTGGCCGCGGCTTCTGAATATGTTAAAAGTTAGGTAAAAAAAGCATTTTGAAATTAGTTTAAAATAATTCAATAAAGGACCTAGTACAAAAAAGAGAATGTTAAAATAATTCGTTTTATTATTATAGGTATTTTTGTTACTAGGCCTTCTCAGCCGCGTTTACCCGCGCTAGTTCGGATCTCTGTAAACAAATAACTTTCCAGCGGGAACCTATTGCTTGCCCTGAATAAAAAGTAGCCTATGTTACTCAGTGGTTATGTGGCATTCTATTACTGAAATAATTTTTTAAATCAGTTCAATAGTTTTTGAGTTTTTTCATCACAAACAAAAAACACATATTTTCTCTTTATAATTTTAGAGACCCGGCGCGACTTTGTTCGCGTATACCTTTACCCCTTTCTACTCTTTTTTCTTACTTATAAACCTTTCTCTTGAATCACTCTATGTATTATTGAAAACCGTATTAAAATCCATTACGTAGTTTAAAAGATCTAAGCGTACATAGATACAGACGTCGGGAAGCGATTTTGTTGTATATTTATAAAAAAAAAATCTACAAAAACTAATATCGAACATCACTTTAGGTAAGTTCATTTGATCATATAATACAAGGTACTCGGGCAACATACCCGGAAAATACCTACTTATAATAATACCGCCTCTTTAGGAAATTTAGCTAAAGACAAGTACTCCAACACGATCCCTCCCATCCCGTCACGTGGTCACGATAAGCACGTCTGCCCTCTTCATAACGTGAGCTCTCGTCAAGAGGGAAGCACTCAGGCGCATGTCAGGAAACATGACCAAGCTATTATGTGGGTTAACTAGCCTAAGTATGTATTACATAGGGGATGTTTTTCTTTGAACTACGTCGTCCGCTGGGGACGCTGAGACTGGTTGAACAGTCTCGGGGACCGATTGGCACCCTGGAGCACAGTGAAGGAGTAACAACATCCAAATATACATCCTTACAAGTTTTCAACGGAGTAAGTGAAAGACCTGACGAAAGACGCCCTGGTAAAGATCGCAGGTACCAGCTGGATGCGGAAGGCACAGGACCGGCCTTTGTCCGGACCGGACCGGACCGGGACCGGATCTCTGGGGGAGAACTATGTCCAGTAGTGGGGTCAGTATGGGCTATAAAACGTAACAGAATACCGACATGATCGTCACAGTTAGGATTTTAATTTGTTTTAATCGCAATAAAGCTGTTAATATTCTTGTAAGCTGAGTTATCCTCACAGATCAGTACCTATCGTAACGTTAAGTGTAACTTAACTGTAATAGCAGCCATAACGCAGCCGTTAAGAGAAATCCTGCGCGTGCGCTTATGACGTCATCGAGAGCGTAAAGCTTATTAACTTTATATTGGCTGTAAATTTTACTATGCTTAATGGTGTATACCATTTTACAGGTGCAGCTGGAAGTAAGCTTCCTTACTTAGTATAAAATTAAGTGTCTTTCTGTCTGGTTCATAGGCTGAAGGCAGTTCTCTGTAATTTTAATGTTGTTTTACAATTAATTTTACACCTAGGAAAATACCGTATTGAAACAAACAGAGGAATCATTGAAAAAATGTTGGCAATGGCGGTTTTAACGTTGAAAGTGATTTCTTCTTGATGGCCTTTATCTAACTATAGGATAGACAATGATGACGATAACGGTGACTAGCATTCGACTGCAGAGCCAAAACTGCGAGTAATATTTCTTTTTAGACGTTAATAATGAATAGCTCTATATTTTTTAAACATTATATGTAATAGTAAAATCATAAAATGTCCGTGGCACTACCGGTAGTACTAATAGTAGTACCACGGTTATTATCTCATTGAATTTAGAAAGAATATAAGTAACACAAAAACGAATGAACGAATATTGATGAAATTTGGCATCAATATAGCCCAGACTAGCACATAGGCTACATTTACACCGAAATTCAATGTGGTTTCCGCGGGAACGATTCTGGAACTTTATAACCGAATTTTACGGGAACAAAGTCGCGGGTAAAACCTGGTATTACTTTATAACGAAGCATTGTTTGAGTATTACTTCTCATTGTGGTCCTATTGTTGCGCCCGCGGCCATCGCAAACCCTTTGCGGCGTTTGCGGCGATGTGGCCAGTTTTTGTTCAGTCCATTGCATTCAGTATTACGGCGGTGGTACCATCGATGTACTTAGAGGTCCGCTGTTTCCGGATCACTGTTCTCTATCTCGCTCTGAGAGAAGAGAGTGAAGTTTAATAGTTATAATAATAAAGAAATCATATATTTTATTAGTTTAACCATTCGATGAAATGAACCATCTAGGTAGGAACTGACCTTCGAGGTAACGACCCATCGATGAAATGTACCATCGAGGTACATTCATCGAGGTAATCATCGTCGACGAAATGTCATTCGAGGTAAAGTATTAACTGGCTGCAGTAAAGAGGTGAGCTGCCATAATATAATATGTAAAGAAGTCGAGTTTAGTTTAAAACAAATAATACATTTTCTCTTTATAACATATTTAAAGTATAGATGTACCTGCGAGTGAGTACCAACGGTACCCCACCGTGGTCTCCGCCAATTACCGTTTTTCCGCGCGAACTGTCCGATTGTTCGGCGTGCGCATGCGCCATTTAAGCTTTAACGCTTCCCAAGCTTTGAGCTTACCTTCGCGAGCCAAGAGCTTTTATGTTACAAGCCATTATTTCGTGATTTGGCAAAATGTGGATGTATCTGCGCACGTCTCCGGGCATCCCGTTAAAGGAAACTCTCGTGATATTGTACTAAGTACTACGTTTTTGTAACGAAGTTTTTTGTCTATTATTTCATGTAAAATTCGACGGCCTGAATGGTTCAGTGGTTCACATTCGGTCTGTCACGCAGAGGTCCCGGGTTCGATTCCTGGCCGAGCAGAAATTGAAACGATGAATATTAATTTCTGTTACGGGTCTGTCTGGGTGTAGTATTTATAATAAGTATGTATTTAAAAAAGTATATAAGCAGTTTATCAGTTTTCTGGCTCCCACAGCACAAGTTTTGCTTACTTTGGGGTTAGATGGCGCTATGTGAATTTGTTCAAGCATATTTAAAAAATGCGGTCCGGCAAGTAGAATACAATAACTTGTTATTAACATAAGAGAGAACACTACACACCACCTACGGGTTAGAACGAACACCGTTTAATGTACCCTCTACAAAATATTAATTGCTATTATAATCATTTTTATACATTTATCAATAGTGAAATTCAGGCGACAGATTGTGTAACCATGATCCAATCTGGTCAGATGGCAGAAGCTCCATTGTAATTACCCTGATCTCCCAAATCCTTAATCGTTGTCAAGGCGGACCCCGGGCCCTTGCGCGCGAGTGCCCAACCGGGTCATTAACGCTAAGATGATTGAATTATTTAATCAAAAGTTAAATGTTACTTATTCATCTGCATTTACTAACCAAGCACATCTTATATCTTCGACCTCATCGTCGCTTTCCATCAGCTGAGTTAAGGTCAAATGCAAGACTATTGATATAAAAAAGCAACAAAGTTTTATCATAATTTCAATAGCACTTATCTAAGTTTCGAACACTTAACCAAATTATCATCAACGATCATTCAAAGACTTTCTATTCCACTACTAAATAGTGAAATGCTTGAACTGTTAACTGCCTATTGTTCTTGTCACGCAACGAAAATTATTCTTTCCTATTCATTTAATACTTACAATTTCATAGCCAAACCTCCAAAAAGTTAAAGACATAATAAGACATTTTAGAATTGAGAATAAAATTTTACTAATAGGAATTACATACGACGTGAGTGAACAATTACAATTAGTTGCATTTTCAGAGATTAAACAATTTGCCACCTATCTCCATGTCAAATTATATCCAAATCTGTTTGTGTGAAAACGTAACAGATAGACAGAGGTACTTTTGCATTTATAATATTATAATAGTTTTGATATGGATGTAACCGTACGTACCGAATCTATGTATAGAATTTATTTTATACTATTCTCGAATGAAATAAGGTATCGATCGCCGAATAAGAGAATTCCGCGGGATGACTGGAAAACCCCATCCAACCCCATAACATTCGTATTCGGCTACGTGCAAACTACAATAATTTATCACATAAGGTGCTTAACATAAGCACCTAATAATGCATATAAATATGGCATTACCAATGTGGGAATCGAACTGACTACGGGGCGCAACTTACCACGTTACCGGTACGATTCTCAAGAACTTTTTACACAATTTACCGCGATACAAAGACAATAATATCGAGCATAAGTTGATCATAAACCTATCTGCATTGCAAATGTTACGTACGCATCGGCTTTTTGCGACGCATCAAGCTTTCGCCGGTGCATCATTAATCATATATCTTTCTCTTTCAGGCTCGGAAGGAGTCCTTCATGGGTGTGAGCGAGATGGTGGAGCCAGAAGGTGCGCAAGCGGCCGCGACTGTGGCGCCGCGGCGCGTCAGTCCGTGGAAAAGTTACATATGAGGAGGTTGTGTCCGATTTTCGTGATTAACCAGCCAGTACTGAACTTGTAAGTTATCATAACGTTAAAACCATAGTTTCTTTCTGGAAAAGCAAAGGATTTCAGTGCGTTGTGCCAGGGTGACAGGTGCAGTGAAAAGGTGTTTTATAGCCGGCAGATGTGTGAGCGTTGTGGGTGTTTTATAGTGTAGTGCGCATGCTATTGTTTTCTGGAGGTTTTCGGGCGCACATGGATGTGTTGGAGGTGAGTGCTGGCTTTTCCGGTGAACGGTAATATTTTTGTTAACATAAAAAATATATGCGTCCCAAACAATAAATTATATAATTTAAAAAAATATAATGTTACTAGGTAGCTATCTAGGTAGGTACCTACTGCGTGTAGGTAACAATATTATTAGCAGGTATTTAAGTTTTTAACTTCATTTATTATTCGCAAATTACAAAATACCTAACTATAACCTTTTACACACATACATTGATATGGATCTCATCATCAGCATCATCATCAACCACCTGCAGTCCCACTGGTGGACATAGGTCTCCTTCATAGAGTATAAACAATTCCGTGATCCAATCTCCAATCTTTTTGGTCTCCCCCAAGGCTCGCCACTTAGACCGGTCCTTGGGTTTCGATTTTGGATACCTATCTAAGCTATTTCAAATAAACAAACTAACCTAATGCACTGAAGTTCCTACATTGTTAAATTGACAACCGACACATAAATATAAAAGCGTTACAAACTGACATGTTTATTAATGTTTGACTGCCAGCAGTCAACAAAATTACCAGTACTAACGCGCAAACTAAAATGGCACCGTGCATTCCTACTACTAATTTATCATTGTTTTTTACGATTATGACAAGCGTTTTGCCCGCGCATAAATACAAGTTATGTTTTAGCAAATAATTTATGTAATTGTACTTTTAATCCTATGGTGTAGGTACGGCATAGTATTCATTGTGACTCGATGTGCGGAAATAAAGCAGACTTTTTTTCTAATTGAACTAGTAAGGCATTAGACCGCCACCTCACCTGGTGGTAAGTGATGATGCGGCCGATGATGGAGCCATACCTGTCTAGGAACAGCCTATTCACTTATTTAACAGACAGAGGACACTTACATAGAGACGACACTAACACCCACATCCAGAGAAACGTACAATGAGGTATCACAGTAAGCACGAACGCACAGGGTTCCAGCTGATTATATTTGAGTGGCGATCGGCACTATGCGTCCGTCAAAACTAACCAAATTGACCAATCATACAGCGTGCAACCAATGCAGAGCGTTTGCTTAGTAGACGAGCACTGTGAGAGCGCACGGTTATGCTAATTTACTTAGAGAAGTATTATTAAATACACGTATTCACAGTATAGAGGACAGAGATACAGAGAATTGTACGCATCTTCTTCCACTCACGTGGATCGATCAAGTCTATAAAGACCAGAAAATGGGCAACAGTTTAAACTCTTCTATGTTCAACATTGCGATGTCCAGCATGCCAAGGATTGATATGAAAACGATAGGCTACACTACTACCTTGGACAAGCTCTAGTTCTTGAGCAGACCATGTTTAATAAAAACATATAAAAAATACAATAAAATTCAACGAAAATAACAATATTAACAATAATATTTTTTGTTTAATATAATTGAAAAACCAACATTAGGTATCTTTAATTGTTTTTTTAAGTGGTCATACTATCGTACGGCTTTCTAGATTCATAAATTTACCTGCCTAGTTCTTAGTTCCTTAACGGCTTTCGCACTTAACACACTACCACTTAAGTTAATGCCTAATGGAGGTTATATTTCCAAGTAATGCGCATTTGTTTCCCAGATCTTAATCTTAAAAGTTAAAGAATCGTAAAAGTTAATAGAGCAATTATAATGCATACCTCAATTTGCTCCATAAAAGTCTTGACTCGAACTAAAGCCGAGTTTAAATTTTCCTTAAGTCGTAAACGCTAATCCGTATTTAAATAGAACTAATCTCCGAAGTGCAATTAACTCTCTTGTTGGCTATTGGTGCTATTGGCCTACACATTCTTCTTGCTCCGTGACTTTAACAATATTTATTACGAAAATACTATATTTGATCGTGACATTTGCGTAGCTAATTTGATTTATGGAGATGTCATATTTAAATCGTGAGTCAAGTAAAAAGTTAGATAGAGATGAGTTATGATGTTTTTTTGCGATTATGTATTGGTTTATCCTTGTCTACGTCTCTATGCGACTTTGACTGAATTAATCGAAAAGATTTGACTGAAAGAACCTAAAAAAATTTATTGAAAAAAAGGTGTTAGGTGGTTTGAAGTGTGTAGGTATCTCTTTACCATTTACCAAAGAGGGGAACCAATTTCGACGTGGTTTCCTTAATTTAAAAGTTACTTTAATTGCGATTGATCTTGGCTTTGTCTCATTAAAGTCGGTTCGGCCTTTTAATAATACTTGAGAGGGTTTCCGACGTCAGTAGGGTTAGGTTATACTTAAAACACAACAAATTTAAGAACCAACCCGATTTAACTGGCTACCAAATGAAAGTCTCCGCATCGCAATCATTTCAGCCGTTAGGATGCACTCTTACACAGATATACAGATACACACATTAAATTTATAACACCCTTCTTTATGCGTGGGGGGTTAAAACGATAATATTCGTATCTCGCTTACAAAAGACACTCAGATCTGTACAAGTAGGCCTCGACAGTGCGAAATTTAATTTATAAAACTGTCGGAACCGGTTGTAACCGCTTTAAGGCTTTCGCGGTATCCAGAGACATGTGTAGCCCGGATAAGCGAACACACGGAAAGAATTGCACAATTAAATGAACGTATTGAAACACTAAAAAGTGAATATAATTAAGTACTATTTGTATAGCTGACACACTTAAGCCCGATTGCACTAAACTTAGGCGATTCCTAAGTTGGTGCAATAAAATAGTCCTAAGCATTTAGAAGTAATGAAATCGGCATCATATAATATACAATAATATAATAATCTTGAAAAAATTCATACAGCGCCATCTAGCCCTAAACTAAGCAATGTCTGTGTACTAGGGTTGCTAGATAACAGACAAGCTACTTAAATACATACTACTATACTTTTTAAATACACACTTATTATACTAACACCCAGACCCGTAACAGAAATTTAAATTCTACATTTCAATTTCTACCCGGCCGGGAATCGAACTCGGGGCCTCTGCGTGACAGACCGGTATGTTGACCAACTGAACCACTCAGGTTATCAGTATGGCTTTATAAAGATTCTATACGTATATTCAGATATTCAGAATAATTCGTGCTCTCCAAATTGCATACTTAGGCTTGGCAATCCTTCGAGCATTGTCGGTGACCTCCATTCGCTTACGGATCTCCTTATTACTATCATTACTATATTAGCTTAAAATTGAAAAGTGTAACTCGAGATATGTTACTTTTTATTTGCATCGTGTGTTCTAACAACTTTAATACTTAAATTGGGTATTTTATCCCTCTCCTTCCGTCTGATTCTTTAAAAAGCCGTAAAAACTGTGAAGTTGAAAATAAAAATATTTTTAAGGATTACATTAAGTGGGACATCATCGGGTTTTATCGTCTTTTTATATCAAATTTCGCGACGCAAAAGAGTTATAAAGATCCTTCTTTATTTGTTCAGCTTAATGGAGACATTTTGGGCTTTATGTCGTTTCGTTTCGCATGTGGGCTATGTTTTAATCCAGTTGTAAATTCAGAGTCTTAAACATTGGCCATGTGTTATAAAGTAGACTTTATATTGTGTAATATGCGATGTAAGGATGATGCTTGGGTAGTTGTTCATTCAACTTTCACGCAAATATTAAACCCAAGATAACATATCCCTAAATTTATTGAGCTTCCCGCTTGAACATGATATAAATGAATTTACGCGAACGAAAGTTTGACACTTTTTTCGTAAAAAAATAAAAAAAATTGAGAATTTCTCACGTAAAACGACTTTAGAAAAAGGGTTTTATTATCTAGTTCTTCGACAGGTTTCTTATATGTTTATTGCGCAGTCTAGTGAGGTTTTGCGAAACTATAATTTTTTAGAAAACCGCTCTTTCCTTTGATGCTAATCGCAAAACCATGTAATACGAGATTTAACTGATTAGGTGCTTGTTATGATCAACAAAGTTAATACGGCGTGTAGTTTAAAACAGCCAATATTATGTGTAAAGATTCTAGATAACCCCTCTTCCGGTCTTAAATCACCGACTTCAAAGTATAAAATGCTGATGCTTATTTTTTATTTGCTAAAAGCGGGAAATATCAAAGAGTTGGTCATGTCAACGCTAATTAGAATTTTGGGTGACGAAGTTTGCTACTGGGTATATGGTCTTTTGATTTTCTCATACAAAAGACATCAACGCGCTCAGTTTTATTCTTACACTTATATTAACAAACGATTCTAGGTAAAGTAGCGTTACTATGCGTTCTCACAGTGCTCTTTGCTAAGTGATTGCACTGCGTTCAATACGACTCTGTGATACGGGTCAATTTCGTTTATTTTGAGACGCATGGTACCAATCGCCACTCATGTGTTGTCCGTTGGGACTACTTGGGACCTTGTGCGTTCGCGCTCACTGTGAGACCTCATAATAACGTTTCTAAATGGTATTCTTGACGTTAATGTCTCGGTTGTGCTCTCGCACACGAGGGTCCGGGATCTGCCTTGACCATGATTCAGGATTTGTCAAATCGGGTACTTTGAGCAGTCGAACGATTTCTCTCACCTCCGTAGCCCTGCTATTAGAGGAACCTGACCAGATTGGATCATGGGTAAATGCTGAATGTGCATGTTTCATCACGATGTTTTCCCTCACCGTAAGAGCATCGGTTAGCATTCAACTAATGTACATAACGCAGAAAAGAGTCATTGGCCGGCGGCAGTGCGATTCGAATCTGCTACCTCTCGCTTACGAGTCAGATGCCTTAACCACTAGGCCACCAACGCTCCTGAATACGGGTAGCACCTATTTATAATATAATAGTAACGTTTCTGAATACGGGTGTGAATTGTTCAAGACCAGTAACTAAAAATAAAGCTACAATAATAACCCCTTTTCCCGCATCTTAACCTTTCGGTCGTGCGCCCGCGCACCGCAAAGACACCTGCGCTTAAAAATACTTATTTCGCGGTTAAGCTGTTGTTGTCGACACCATTATTTTCGAGTCTAGACAGTTTGTACGTGTTTAGATATTCAAGACTGTGAGTTCAGAACTGATGATTTAGTTTTGTACTAGCTTACGCCTCTAAGGAGCGAATCTTATTTAATGATGTATATTTGTATGTTTAATATAAGTAATACAGTAGTCTTTCACCTGGGAAGACGTTTTTTAATTTCTCCCGAATACTACTGTCCTTACATGGCGACCCTGCTATGTAAGAACTAATGGTTAAAGCTAAGTTAAAGCAAGAGGTCCTGGGTTCGAATCCTTGTGTCGCTATGTACCAATGTCAATAGTATCCTTAGAAAATATTCTGAGATGCTATTGCGATGAGGAAGGCCGACCCCGGGCCCTCGCGTGCCGCGCGGGAACGCAACATCGTGATGAAACCTCCTCATTCAGGCGACTGAATGTTTACCGATGATCCAATCTGGTCAGGTTTCCCTGTTAACAGAGACACGGAGGTTAGACGGCAGTCGCTCTACTGTAATTACCTGATCTGCCAATCCTGGATCATGGTGAAGGCGGACCCCGGGCCCTCGGACGCGAGAGCCCAACCGAGACACTAACGCCGAGATTATTATTTATCATAAAACTGATAACTTTTTGTACTAGTCTTTGCCCGCGAATTCGTTCGCATAATAGTTGGTTATGCAGTATTGTCGACGGAACTATATTTAATTTCGAGATAAATTGTAGCATGTTTGTTATTGGCACAAATTTCATCGAAATTGTAGTTTTTGTGTATTCAGTGTTCAGCATGCCGGTCTGCTGCACAGTGGTTACGGGTTCTGTTCCCGCCCGATCAATAATTAAAGTGTTGAATGTCAATTTCTGTAATTCTAAAAATTATCAATTTGACATAGGAGTTATCACAACCTGTTAAACTTTTAAAATGAATAATAATAACTGTGATATTTTTATTAAACCAATATTATACGTATTGTTACGTTTCTGGAATCACATAGTTCGCAAATTGCAAATACATGGTACTGAATAAACGCACTGACTTTGTAGAGTCCCTCGTCTCTATCTTACTTAGTAGAGTGCGTATAAAGTGAATGGGCGGCGGTGTTAATTAAACTCCACTTAAGCGCACTAATGTATGGGATAGTGATCTAGTAATTAAGACTTTAGTACTAATACTAGAACTTAGTACGGTTACGTCGGTGGTCCTCAAACCTAAGTGATTTAATCGTTAGGTATTTTATACTTTGTCAACCTTTTCTTGTTTACAAAAACCTTTATATAGTATAAAATGAAGTCGCTTCCCGCCGTCTGTTCCTATGTATCTATGTACGCTTAGATCTTTTAAACTACGCAACGGATTTTATGCGGTTTTCAATAATAGATAGAGTGATTCGAAAAGAAAAGTTTAAAGCAAAAAAAAGGGTAGGTAGGGATAAAATAGGTGTACGCAAACAAAGTCGCGCCGGGTCCACTAGGATAATATAATTAGTTTTGTCCGGAATAATTCCGACCAATAAGTTAGCCAGGTACGTATAAGTTCAAGAGAAGCAGCATGATGATATCACGTCGGAATTAGAACCGCCTTACTGAGAAAGCATCTCCATTACGGAATACCATCCCAAAAACAATACTATTTTAAACAGCCATCTTGGCAACACGTGAACAAGTACTATTTGGTTATAAATTTAGGAAAATAGTGGTCCTCCCACCAGTATTATTTATTTTAGTAAAATGGGGTGACGGGGTGGGGACTAATCTGTATACACAAAATTTCATACAAAATGACGTTGAAAGTTGCTATAACTAAGCTAGTTACAGATGACATGTATACTAATTAATTATAACATGTACTTATTAATTTTATTTTCTGACCTCTACCGACTTTGAGTGCCTCTGCTCCAATGCGCAAATGCTCAGTTTCTCTAACTAACCGATAGCTCTACATAGAGCTGGCTTTCCTCCACATACCGATAGTTGACATCGCATTGCTGGGCGCGAAGTACCGCTTTCTAGAATGTTCAAGATTAATTAAGAGTCCAGTTGACGGATCTTTCCAAGAAAAGTTGTTCTTATACTCTACATTAAAATAGTTGTAGAGTCGAGCCTACAACTTGGCTTGGTTAAACACACAACTGTACATGATAATTATGAATGCGGTAAATCCTTGATAGTGTGTTGTAATGTGTACGAATTTGGGGCACGGAAGTGCCTCCGCCAAGACGAGATAAAAACATAGGCACCCGGTTATTTGTGGCTATCTAGAATTTCTCGAAGTAGTAAACAAAAAAAAAACTCTTGGCGTTAATGTCCAGGTTTTGCTCTTACGCACTAGAGCCCGAAGTCCGTGTTGACCACGATCCAGGATTTGGCAGATCAGATAATTATAGTGGAACGACTGTCATCTGCCCTCCGTGACCCTAGTACCAGGGGAACTTAGAATATTTCTCGAAGTGTTTCATCGTATTTTCAACTATAACCAAGAATAGCAGTTATAAGACACACAAATTTCATATTTTATTTCATTTAGATTTGCTAGGTTTCATAATTTGAAATAATTAGGCTAACATGTCCTTTAAATTGTGCCTACGTTTTCAATGTAAAAATCTTTCGATTAAATATTTGATTTGAATTTACCTACTCTAAAACCTATTAATATATAACATAGTAACAGTGAAAACCTTATGGGCTTATGAGGCTTGGCAAACTATAACATGTATAAAATTATTAACAAAACTTTTCAATGTAACGTACGCTTACGCCTACTGACTTTTACACTCTGCCTCATTAATTCAAATAAACGATAAATTATGAATTTCTCCTTCGTTTCTGCATAGTCACATTACATAAGCCGTTACAAAGCAAAATGCACGGCTCTACAACTTGTTGTAGAGAGAAAATTCGTCACACAGGCTAATATTTAGATAACACTTCGAATAGTGTTGGATTAAGGGACTCTATCACTTGATAGAGTCTTAATCTTTGTATTTGAGCGTGTAAAGAGCGTTTTTATAGAATGTATTAAAAAATTGGGACTCTGAATACTTAAAAGTTATACTTTAACAGCACTGTGATCACCTATTGAATTAGACTACTTTAATTTTTTTTAACTTGAAACAACTTTTAACATAATTAATTATAAAAATGTAAATACTTATTTCTGATGAAAAATGTAGATCTCACATCATAAGGCATTAGATATTTTATAAATTTAAAAAAAAAAGAAAACATGAAAATATTACTTCCAATTCCGCCTCTGCTGGCCTCCAAATGTAGAGTTTGTACGTTAACTTAAAACTGTGGTGTGTACTTAAAGCTCACTAAAGCTTATTTGTAGAGAGCTGGTAGAGTCGATAGAGAACGGCCTCCTTGACTATACAGTGTGTTTTATAACGCGTGCTAATGGAGAACGTAGTACATGCTGTATAATGTGTAAAGTGTGAATGTAGAGAATATGTAGAGTACACATCGAATAATGGAACTAATTCTTCCGGTATATTGTAAAATAAATATTTGGCTTTTGAATTTATGTTTTAAGTAATAAATATTTAGTACAAGTCTTTTGTAAATAAAGGTATATTGGAACAAAGCTTTACCAACTGAACTCATCTTCGCCTTACAATATAAACTAAATTATCGAATTCGCAGACCAATGTAGACATAATTCATAAAACATCTTGAATTATAAATCCAATCGTACTAAAAATTCGAAGGCAATTAATTTTTTAGCCATTTGATCTAAGCGGGCGGTCCGCAGCTGCGCACGCGCTGCGATAGAGCCAAAGAAAATGTAGAGTTGAAATGTAGAGTTCAAAATGAAAATGATTTCGGTAAATAATGCACATCGGCTAGTTAGTAGAGCTTCGTCTCTGTCGCACGTGTGTGAGTGAATAAAGAAACATCTTGGCGTTAATGTCCCCGTTGTATTCTCGCGCACGTGGGCCCGGGGTCCTCGCGTGTGAGTGAATACGAAGCCGAAAGCCGATGTTCATTCTTTACTGACATTTACTGCACTTCCTAAAAAATAAATATGGCCTAGTGGTTACGGTATTCGACTCGTAAGCCAGAGGTACCGGGTTCGAATCGACCCTTGTCTGAGTTACATACATTAGTTGAACACTAACCGGTGTTCTTACGGTGAGGGAAAATATTGTGATGAAAACTGCGTTCAGACTACAGAATGTGTAACCATGACCCAATCTGGTTAGGTTCCCCTGGTAGCAGGGTCACGAAGGTCGCTCCACTGTAACTGCCTGATCAGCCAAAACCTGTTAAGGCGGACCCCGGGCTCCTCTTGCGCGAGAGTACAACTAGGACATTAACGCCAAAATGGACTGTACTTCCTATAAAATGTTTAAGATATTTGGTATTATAAGATTCAAGAATTAAACAATATTTAACTCTGACATAGACACATACAACTTAATTACTTCACTACTCACATTGCGATGTTAGAGTTCGTAAATAAATATTTTCAAAACTTTATTTTAGCAGAATAACAAAATAACTAAACTATAATATATTTGGTCTGTTTATTCGTTTGTCACTGATAAGTACATAAAAGACATGGCTAACGAATGTCTATTTGTAGCGTAACATTTATTTAACCTAAATGGCTCAAACCACCCGCCGTGAAGTAAATTATTTGATTGTATTCTTAATTGGAACTAAGGTTTGTTATCTGGGATGGTTAGTTCCGTCTGTCCGTATTGTCAGATGAAACGGCGGCGAGATTGTTGTTATAATTACACGAAATGAGTGGATAAATTGGAATTATTTTAAGTGTTAAATTGCTTGGATGACGTGAAATGTACCTATGTAATTTCACTCTGGAGGCTGCTTTACTATTTGCAATACTATACCGAAAGAACAGTTTTTAATACATCGATTATTATGAAGCTTGGAGTCGATGTAACGATATCCGGATTGTATGGTTGAGTTAGGCTCGATTCACATCAGAGTGGCAGCGGCCGATAGCGTCTAGCTCGGTAAGTCAGACTAAAGACTTTGAGAATCTATTCTGTATCTCTGGTTAATATAGTCTACATTCGTGTACTTTACCCCTATCCTTTTCTCTTGCCTCTAAACCCTTCTCTTGAATAACTCTATCTATTGTTGAAAACTGTATTAAAATCAGTTACGTAGTTTATAAGATCTGAAGATACATAGGCGGTGGGATGTGATTTTGTTGTGTACTATGTATTACATCTATATATATATATAGATTGAACACATCAAATTAGACACAAAAAAGAAAAGTAGTTATCTTTAAGAGATATTTCTAGCTAACCAAGTATAGAGTGAAACCATTGTAAAGCGGGAAACAGGCAAGCCTACTTAGCTAGAACACAAATCTTATTATTTATTTTAGTTTTGTATAAAACTAAAAGAAAATGCACAATGCATACCTAATGTGAGTATATATCCTAATAGAAAAAAAGCTAAAAATTGTATGACACTGAAGTTGTGTCGTAGAACCCTGACACATTCGATTCCAAATGGGTTCCAAACTAGGATAAAGTAGTTTCAAAGTAATATGTACCTACTACAAAACTTATAGTTACAGCTTCGCTTAAGAAAGGTCAGGCAATATCCAAGTTCAACCTGGAAATTGTTGAACAGCAAATTAAATTCCAACCCACAGTGCAAAGGGCACACACAAAATCATTAACCCACAAAACCTAACTAAGTGCACCTTTCTATAGATACAACGTTGCCATGGTAACCTTTTTCAATGACAACGAATAACGACAAGCATTGTCATGGGGTAACTCTTGATTTCTTTTATAATAATGATAAACGAGTGGTAAATGATTGGTGAAACTGAGCCTATGTGAATGGTCTAAACAATTTTATTGTGTTCATTTGTATGGATGATCATTGGACTTATTAGATCTGTTTGGTCTAAAATTGGGATCGGGACGATGTGACAGTGACCTCTAGTGTTTATTAGTGTGATGTGCTTGCTCTGCGGAATCCGTTACAGGTGAAGGTAAATAAATAAAAATAATAAATAAATCTTTATTACAACATTTTTTAAAGTTAGAAATTCTCTGATTCCTAAACTAGGTTTAGAAAACCTATATCTCAGGAGTCAGGACCTTCCGAGTTTAAGCTTAAAGCAATATGGCAATACACCAAAATATGTTATTATCGTTATTTACGAATTTAGATAATACACGCAATACGGTATCAGATACTCCTTTTATTTAGAACCAGCGGTCCTTGGCGGTTTTTTTATGTTATATGACAGACAAACAGGTCAGCGGGCGACCTGATGGAAAGTGGTCACCACCGCTTATGGACATCAGCAACACTAGGGGCGCTACCAATGAGTTTCCCGCTTCTTACAATATACCTCTTGAGCGATCTCATGTCCTAGTCCAAAGAAAACACTGTTGCTGGGAGCTCATTCCAAGTCCGATCGTACGAGTGAGAAACGTTCTTTCGAACCTTCGGGTTGACACCAATATAGAGTCTACATAATGGGGTACCTAGCCCGCGGCGGGTGATGCGATGGCGGAATTGTGCTGTGGGCACCAGATCAAATATTTCCTCAGAACACTCCCCATTGTACAGCCGGTAGAACACACACACTGGGAGCCAAAGCCAAAGGTTTTAATTACCCCGCCGGATCCTGGTACTTTTCCGGAACATAAAGGGACATGACACCCGGGAAGAATATTCATAATACATAGTGACCGAAACTTCAAAGTCAGATCAGCAGTTAAGTCATTTATCGCATTCAGACAGACACATGAAAGCTAACTTATGTATTATACATCTCATAAGGCAACACTTCATTATGTCAGCCTGAAGACGCCCAGTGCTGGGCATAGGCCTCCCCCAAAAATCCACAAAGACCGGTTCTGTGCCTTCCGCATCCAGCTGGTCCTGCGATCTTTATCAAATCGTCGGATCACCTATCGCGAGGTCTACCCACGCTGCGTCTTGTAAGTCGCCGGTCGCCACTCGAGAACTTACTGTCCTCTTACTCTGAGCTCTTACTTACTTATGAAACACTTGGCTAGTCTCAAATTCGCGTTAGCTACTTTTTTCTGATAAGTGTATATCAAAATACCCAACTTACATGAACCTCATACACAACCATGACTAAAAGCCATACAACCATACAGCCATTCCAACACACGGAACTAAGAGAGAACCATCAGCATCTCGCCATGAAATTGAATATGAAGCGCGGAGATTAATATCAGGGCATCATTTGTCTTATTCGCTTCACTGGCTCGTTTGAATTGGATCAAATTTTTTACTGCCCACACTACCTCTTGTTGCGTCATTGTGTGGACGTGGTGCCTTCACAACACTATAATGATAACTAGTTTCTGTTAACAGTACTTGTTATTATGCTTATTTCGAATCACTAGGGACATACTCTCTAGCTGACTGAATGTGGTTGCATAGTGGGAAACTGTTTCATGTACAGCCCACAGCACTATTCCGCATCACCGCCCGCAGTGGGCTGTACAGTTGAGTACCCACTCATCGATACTACATACATACACCCTTTAATGCTGTCCACGCGACAGTTCTAAAGAACGTTTCTATGTGTTATGATGACTCTCTAGCTGTAGATCATCATCATGATCATCATCCAAGTGGTCAGCCCCGGCTTCTGCCATGGTCCGCTTTCCGACTCATTCTCCTCCATTTCGCCTTGTCTTGGGCATCATCACGTCGTAAACCATACTCTCTAACTAGATCACGCGTATTATTTACAGCCCTTAATGACAACATATCCTACCTTTTGAGCTATGCCCATTAAACATAACCCATGCTCTTACGGTACTTACACATCGTGAGGAAACCTGCACAATCAGGCGACTGAATGTGTAATCACGGTCCCATCTATAAGTATCTTAATTACACTTCAATACAGTATTTAATAAAAATTTTCGATTCAGGAACAAAGCAATGGAATAACACTACGCATATGTTCTCACATATTTTAACAAAAATTAATATGCATTTCCTACACACAGGCCCCTTTGAAGTCACCAAGCGTAAATTATGTTCTTTGTTCAATGACTGACACTAGGACAAAACAGAGCGAAGTATAATACGGCATACACCATACAAAAGATCCCTTAATTATTGTTTGGACAACTTTTCACGGCTTATTTTAAATGCCTACTCAGTTTTAGAGAGAATGAAAGAAATTTATTGATTAACAATTAAATTGATTACAAACAAAATATTTACAACAAGAAATAAAATCAAACACTAATACTAAAATATGATATATTAAAAATATCATCCACACCGTTGTCCCGCGGAATGGTGCCCAGAAAGCTAGCTGCGTTGCCTCGTTGGATAGCAATACTTATCCTCTGTCCGAGGAATGAACCTGCTCTCCGGTCACCTGTGGTGTCGATAAGCTTTTTGCTTAAAACTTTAAAAAGCTTAAAAGTATCAGGGCCCCACGGTCCCAACGTCTCAACCCCAAACGGCTGAAATATGAAGTCCTATGCTAGGCTTTCATATTTCCGCCGTTTGAGGTCCTCAGCAGCAGAGGCCGCAGCTGTTGAAGAGTCTATTAAACTTAAAAACATATATTTTTGAGTAATGCCCTAACGAATTTAATGGGTTAATTACAGATAAGGCTCAACGCAAAAACAATTAAAATAGGTATTTTATTTGAGAATATTTTATTAAAGAATTGAAAACTTTGAGAACTCCTCCTTTTTGAAGTCGTTTAAAATGGGTTGCGGCGTTCTCTGTTGAGTATTTTCAACTTCCAATCTCCAACCCGCCATTGAACTAAGTACTCTGAAAAACTCTGCCAGGGGGCCTATTCTCGCGCTTTCGACATTAGAATTCTACATTTTCTCTAGCATTAATCTCTATTAAAAAGAAACTGTAATTTCTGTTGCAGGAAAAAAAAACGTATTCTCAACGATCTTCGCTTATCATTTATTGTTCAAGATTGCTTCAGTGACGTTTTAATAGAGATATTTAGCTGTAAAAATGTCGAATTTCAGACCACAGATATATATTACCTACGGTTTCAAACGTCACGGTGCGAAAATAAACCCCTTGATTTCGCGTTTAAAGATACTTTAAGGTCAAGGAATTGTTAAATAATTCAGGTCCATGTCTAAAATGAATGAATACATTGAAGTTGAAATAGAGAAGAAAGATCTTTCTGTCTGGACGTGTGTTTAAAATATCACTATAATTAGAAGCCGGCACCGCGTCGGACCCTTCAAATGATCGATTATTTTTTTGTCAGATCGATGAGGGATTAGCTCATCAGCCATTAGTATATGTTTTTTTAATGGGTGGTTATAATTGTTCTTTAAAAATATAATCTTAAAAATAGTTTATTAACAAGAACACGCAGAGAAACACACACAAACAAAAGAAAAACTAAACAATGGCTAAAACTTAACTAACTAATGCTAAGTAATCCTAAACTAACCCTCCATGTCTATATATTATTATGACTCCCAACCTTAGAAGACTTCGAAATTTTATTATACCTTATTTCTCTCATTTTCGGTAGCAGTGATAGGTAATTAGTATTTTTAATTGGTATGGTTCCCAAGAAATACACCCATACTCAGAAATGTTACTACAAAGACATTGCGCGCGAACGCACAGGGTTCCAACTGACAATACTTGAGTGAGTGTAGTGAGACCCGCACGAAATATCAAAACACCATAAAGCCTCATTGAACGCAGTGCGTTCACTCACCAGGCGAGCACTGTGATAACACACAGTAACGCTACTTTAATTAGAGACAAATTTTATTTGTGAATTTTAGCGTAAACTTCTTGCGCAGTTTATCCTTTATGCTGAGGGTCGTGGCCTCTTCGGATGACTTTGTCGCAATTGTAGTGCTTGGTAATATAGATTTAATTCCACACGTTAACAGCAAAAACAGCTGTTCCTGTTACCTAACTATCTACTTATGTTACTTATTTCGATTTCCTATTTATATTGAAATATAAAATGATGATTAAAAAAGTTAAAACACAAATTAACATAAGCTCGTAAAGTCCAACTCGGTCTCATGAAGTTATTAGAAATTATATTTAAAATAAAAATAGCATGCATATTCATTAGGATAGTAAAATTAGTCGTCGCATATAATAAATTACGGGCTTTACTAATTCATGCGACAAATATGCAAATTAATATTCACAGACCGAAGTTAAATAAACATTTAAACGGAAATATTTCATTCTTTAGTTTAAATTACCTGCTTAAATACCTGCGATTTTCTAAATAAACATTAATCTTGTCCATGACTTAGTAACTTTTCTAAGTAACGACGAGAATATGGTATTTTACAAGAATTATGTAAGAATCATGAAAAACAGTTTCAAATGTAAAAAGCGTCCATACCGCTCTGCTCCGGGAATGTGCAATGGCTATGTTGCCTCGTTAGGTCCCACTTCTATATCTATATATAGTAAAAATTAAATTCCCTTGTCGCGTCTGCCTGTCTGTCTGTATGTATTTTTACTAACTCCTCCTAAACCGTGGGTTTTGATGAGGTTTTGAGTATCATTTAGATAATTTCTTCTAGAAAGTTTATATGTTTATTACATGCATGTTCAATAGAGTAACCCCGAGAAAAAATAGAATATAGTCCACACTCCATAGTTATATGTATAAATTCCATACTTTAATTTACACAATTTATTAGTGTAAAACTGGAGCTTAAAAAATTGTACATATGAATCCATCAGAAAGTTCACAGTAGGTTAATGTAGAGGAACATTATTTTCAGATTAAATTACTTTAAATATTTACACATCACGATACTAAGTAATCTACCTACAGTGTTAATGTCGGGTCTGAATATAGATCCGAGGAGAATAGAACATTCCAGAAATGGTCATTAAAATCAAATTAAGCCGCCCAAAGAAGGCTTTGTACTCGAGTAGCCGACGCACGCGCACCGCCTTGGGCGATTGGCTTGGCATTTACCTTGAGGAAGATTTTATTATTAAAACGACCCTGGGATAGTGGCAGCGTGCTTGCTAGACCGATAATAAAAGTTAAGAAACGCACGCACAGTCCGAGAACTGGATGGGTGACCGTTTCGTACTATTTTTTTATTTTTAATACGACGCAGAGATAATTGTCGCCCATAATATCTACGATTCATACTGTTAGGTTGCAGACAACAAAAGTGCAGAACCGCTGCGTTGTCACTGTGAGGACTAAAATGAAACGGCTCATGCCTGTAATTGCGCTGGCTACCTTACCCTTCAAACTGGAACACAACAATGCGAGTATTGTTGCATGGCGGTAGAAATACTTTGAAGCTAGTCGAACTTGCCTGCGAGTGTGTTTCCTGATCAATAAAATCAGGATGGCTTCAAGGCTAAAGCGAATAGGCTGTTCCAGGCATTCTCCTTCTTTGGCCGCATGGTCACTTACCAACAGGTGAGATGGCGATCAAATGCCGGTCTTGTCCAATATAAAAAAATAACTTCAGTACCTCAACGAGCTGACCACTCGTATGCGTAGTCTAGGTACTTGTCTTGTATAACCTTACTCGTCACACACACAGCCGTAGTCCCTCAAAAACACAAGGCTACGCTGCGCGCGCGCCAGTTTAATGCCAAAACAAACAAACGCTGTGTACAGTACCCACAGAGGCAGGTGGCCAGAGCTACTTCCTGCTCGGAGTTGCTGCGGTTTGTTTGAGTTGGCAACGAAATTAGTGATCTTGAGTGTGTACTAAGACCTTTGTTTGAGGCTTTTGTAATGGCTTCTTTGTGTTGGTAGAGGGGGAAATGGGTATGGATGTTCATTTCGTAATAGATATAATACATATTACCATATAGACCGATTTCCTGTATAGTGATTAGTGAACCGCTACACGCACCACATGTATGATACAAGCCGTTGTAAGCGGCTTTCACAGCGCGCAGTTTGGCTCTCTGTACTTTCCCGCGGGAACCTGTTGTTTTCCCGAGATAAAAAGCAGCCTATGTGCTACGCAGTGATAATGTAGCATTCTATTTAAGAAATATTTTTTTAAATCGGTTGAGTAGTTTTTGAGTATATATATTACAAAAAAAAATACAAATCTTTTCTCTTTATAATATTAGTACGTGACGTACATATCATTAATTTCTTTCGAGATTATCGCCTTCAGACAAGCATAATTGGCAAAGAAGTGCTCCTAAAATAATGTTATTTACATTCGCGATTCTCTTTTTAATAACCCGCGTAATATTCAAATAATTAGAGCAAATCATTGCAAAAATACAAATGCATTAAATATACAATCTTCAAAAATAACTTCATAATTAGCGTCGATGCTGATGTATTTACGTACGCAGCCGAAATTCTTTTAATTGGTACATTTCGACATTTATTAACCTCAATTGCAAAATATTACTGTTGTACTAATGATTTTACGAAATACAACGTTACTTATTGTACAAGATATGTGCATCGGAAGGCACATTGAGTCGTTATGATCTTATATTCCTCTGTCGCAAATAACTAATTTGCCGTGAGGTGTTCGGCAAAGTAGAATAGCACCAACCCCTTACACTCGTGGGTGTCGTACAAGGCGACTAATGTTATCGAGTCTCCGTAGGCTGGAAAATTGGCAGCAGCGTTTTCCATTGTTATATTTATAACACTGCGATCTCAAACCCGCCTGCCAAGCGTGGAGATTACGCCAATGATCTTCCCTCTTGTGGGAGAGGCCCTAAGTCAAGCAGTGGACTGTTATGGGCTGTGATGTGAAATAACAAATATTTATTTCACTTCAGTTCTGCAGTATTTTAATAGAACAGTCTCAGTATAATTTATTTACTAGTTACTGTACATTATATATTTTTGTATGTTATACGGCACATAAAAAGACAAACAGGCCACCTGATGGAAAGTGGTCACCGCCGTCTATGTACATCAGCAACACCAGGCGCGCTACCAATGCGTTACCCGCCTCTGAACAGACCTCTAATATACCTCTTGAATGATCGTATTCCATAGTCATTGTATAAATAGCAGGACCCCGGGCCCTCACGTGCCGCGCGGGGGCGCAACCTAGGCTAATTGCGTAACCCTGTTGGCAACAATTCTTTGATTTAAATGATTGAAATTATTACTTATGCGATTCCGTATCATCGATTTCATGGGTTCAGTTGCTAACAAAGTTCCATTGCAATAAACTGAAACTATCATACGTAAGCGCAAAAGTAACAACTTCAATCATTAAAATTAGAGAATTATACCCATCAAAATGAAAATGGCCACCAGGGAAGATGTCCAGAGATTTAAAATGTTCGGGGAGATCGCGTTGATGTCTTTTACAAGGTGCTTGTTGATCTTCCGTTGCAAGTAACACAACTTGCTTGTTGCTTAAAGATGCAGTGGTGCCAACAGACATCTATCTGCCAGTTCTAAATGTTAGCATAGCTGATTGTAACTCCTACAGAAGACAGCAGCTCAACCTATCTTTATACTTTGGACCGTTTCGGTTTGCAGGCGCATCGATGAATAATATTATATTATAATAAGTTGTATTGCAGGCATTAAATGCCCATAAATTCATACATTCTTAAACATGTTTAAGAGTCAGTAACAGCTAAAATGTGTTTAAGAATTTGGGGCAAGCCGCCCTTAATTTCCCATTACTTAAAAATCTGTAAGTATGTACTCGACTGATAGACTAACGCACTAACGCAGTCATTCATTCAATTCCCCTTTCCTTCTTGGAAATAACCATTGCCAGATTTACCCATCGCTAGCTTATTTTTTACTGGTGGTGGGTAGGTTGATGTGCTGCCTTCTGTACTTGACCAAAGCCGTCGTGGTTCCCCCAACGTGCCGCGTACGCGACAATGAACATAATGCCCATGTTCGGCGTGCGTGGGACGATGTTTCACTGGCGCAGGCGCAGCTTTCGAATACCGCGAGGTTATTTGACTTGAGATTCGAAATTAGAGGCTTTAAAGTTTTAGAAAGGGGTTTAAATTATTTTAAGAACAGTGTGAAGTTGGTTATTTGAAACAATTTAGTTATAGGGTTGTAGGTAGTTGGTAGGGTTATATCCTTTGTGTGTTGTAATTTAGAAAAAGTTAGTCACAATATTAAAATAATAACACGTCAGAATTTGAAAGATATAAGTTCTTATATTTAGGAACTAAACTTTAGCTTTAAATTATCTATCCATACATATACGGAAACAAAGTCGCTTTCCGCCGTCTGTATCAGTATATGCTTAGATCTTTTAAACGAAGCAACGAATTTTAATGCATTTTTCACAGGAGTGATTCAAGAGGAAGATTAATAAGCAAGAAAAAAAGGATAGGTAGTTTTAGGGTAGGTATAGGGTGTAGGAGTATGGGTAGGGACGTAGGGTAATGTAGGGTAGGGGTAGAAAACCACGCAAACAAAATCACATTAGGGCCATTAGTTAAAAATATAATTGAATCTACAATAACGTAAAGCAAAAGTAACATATTACTCAATTTGTAAAGAAGATACAAACGATGTAGAATTCTGTATTCTAGATAGATATCGCTCCTAGAAGATTGAAAGAAACAGTAATTAAGTTAACGAAGATAAGCGATAGTGTACGGAGCCCTTTCTTGGAGTCTTAGCGGCCTTCTAACGCAAAGAATTCCCTTTTTACCAAACTAGCATTATGGAGTAAACGTATGAGATCATTAGTTACATTGACAATTTCTTGTAGAGACCTCTCTACATTCTACTTGTATGGACACGTGTATGTATGGGTACATGTATGTATGGATACGTGTATGTATGTGAGCCAGACCACACGCGGCGCGAACAAACCGTCTTAGAATTTAAATTGAAGATTTCACTTTTAAGGAAACTTGTCTGGTGGTGTGTCGGGCCTTACACGACAATCAATCTTGAAATTAGCTTGCATTTTAATTTCGTTTTTGTAAGGAGAAAAGAAGTGTAGGTAAGAAGATTACGTTCATGTATTTAAAAATAATTAAATCAATATGCTTGGACAATTCACACAGCGCCACCTAGCTCCAAAGTAAGCAAAGCTTGTGTTATGGGTGCCGAATGATTGATATACTACTTATTTACTTTTAAATCCATACTTATTATGGAACGCCCAGAATCGTAACAGAAATTAAAATTCATCAATTTGCACTCGGCCGGGAATCGACCCCGGGACCTCTGCGTGCCAGACAGAACATGCCGTTAACCAACTCAGGTTCTCAAATTATAATACTTTATACAATTTTACATCATTAATATAGCCATATAAAAATATTATACAAATTTATTATTTAGTTCTACCAATAATAATCACTATTTAACTTATTTATTAAAACAAAACAAAATTATAAAAATTGATTTATAAAATAACTATTACAAATAAATCTATTATTATATCATACGAGTATTCAACCCATGCATTCAACCTAGTGAAAGTAATTTAGTAACAATCAAGCCCTTAACAATAAATGGCTATTTTTTAATCAAAGTCCTAAACCAGTAAAAATAATCATCTTGCCGTTAGTGTCCCGGTTGTGTTCTCGCGCAAGAGAGCCTGGGATCCGCCTTGACCATGATCCATGATTTGGCAGATAAGGTAAAAAGTGGAGGGACTGCCGTCTGACCTCCGTGACCCTGTCAACAGTGGAACCTGACCAGATTGGATCATGTCACATTCACATTCAGTCGCCTGTCGTTTCATCACGATGTTTCCCTCACCGTAAAAGCAACGGTCATCATTTAACTAATGTACTTCTTCACAGCCCATAATAGTCCACTGCAGGACTTAGGGCCTCTCCCACGAAAAGGGAGGTTATTGCCATAATCTCCACGCTTGGCAGGCGGGTTGGAGATCGTAGTTTTTTATAAATATAAGAATGGAAAATGCTGCTTCCCATTTTCCAGCATACGGAGACTAGATATTTTGTCTCGAAAACATTAGTCGCCTTGTACGACACCCACAAGTGTAAGGGGTTGGTGCTATTCTACTCTGCCGGACACCACACGGCTACTGTACATAACTCAGAAAAGAGTAATTGGTACATGGCGGCACTGACATTTGAACCGGGTATCTCTCGCTTAATAGTTAGACACCTCAACCACCAAGCCACTGACGCTTCTTAACCACTAGGCCACCGACGCTTCCCAAACCAGTACACATATGTAATCTAAAATTAAATTCAATGTCCAAACACTTCATTAATAAAATCGAAACCCGATAAGTAAATGCTGTGTTCACCAATGAATTAAATAGCTATATATCTCTGGCTGGGTATTTGGATAACATTTGAAGTATGCGCGCCCGGTAGCCTCTTAAAGTCAGCAGCTCTACAAGCCCATGATAGAGACCGCGGTACAATGCCACCAACTTATCCATTCACTTGACGGCGTCGCCAGCGGGCATTCCAATCTGTCAGTTTGGTACAATTATAGCTAGTTCCTATTTCGTCCACTGGTCAGATAACGTGGTCGTAGTGTAGACTTGTAGAGACGTTATTAATGACTTGTCTCTATCGTGGAGGCAACGCAGTATCTAATGTTTTGTGTTTTATTACGTGTTTTTGGGTGGCATTAAAAACGGTCATAAAGTTAAGTACTCTACACGCTACATTAAATAGGAGGAAAGCTTTTTATGGGCCCTCATTATGAGTAATGATTACTTTCTTACTCAGTAGCTATCTGGTATGTTGTTTGATCTAGTTAAGTAAGTCACAACTTTTAATTTTCATGGAATCCGAGGAGGAAAATCGCAAAAATCACGTCCAAATTAAAATTTTAAATCATACGAGAATAGACCGCTTCGTTGCGCTTACGTCGAAAGGGAAACCAAAATGGTGCGTGGGTGTTAAGTCGTGTTTGGTTCGCGTGTACCTCCCCTCCTCGCACCTCCACCTCGCCCCCCCTCGCCACGCTATGCGTGTGCGCACTCACCCAGTAACGTCGGTACATCTGTCATATTACTTTATGAACTGAGTCTCTGCTTGATAGATTTAAAGCGCACATTATATGTGACTGCAGTGAGAAGTTGTTTATACAGGTATAGATGCATATCGGGTATTTTGTGGGGCGCTCAGATTAACTGTGTAGAACTGTGATTAAATTAAGTTTAACATGACAGCTAAAACTTTTACCGTTGTTTTCGCTCTTTCATGATAGGAACATGACAGCGTGAGACAGCGTTTAGAATGGTGACAAGACTATCGAGCGTGCTGCGTTCCTTTATGGAGATTTTTAAATGGAGTACCTACATACGCGAAGTGTATTTCAGTTATTGTAATATTAATTAGATACAAGTACGTATTACTCTTATGATAGCGTCGGTGGCCTAGTGGTTATGTAGTCTGACTCGTAAGCGAGAGGTACTGGGTTCGAACCCCAGCGCCGCCATGTAACAATGACTGTTTCTGAGGTAGTTTAACTAACCTGCAATGGGAGATTTCAATGATACGCAACTGATGAGTTATACTCGTATATTGACTAATATTACAATAAGGTTGCACCTTATATATTCTAAAAGGGGGGTGAAGGGAGTGCAGACACTACAAACCGATGCTGTCACGGTGACCAAAAACATCGTGATGAAAGCTGCATATTCAGGCGACTGAATGTGTAACCATGATCTAATCTGGCCAGGTTCCCCAGGGTCACTGAAGTCAGAAGGCAGTCGCTGCACTGTACTAGGCAGTCACTGTACTAACCTGGTCTGCCAAATCCTGGATCATGGTCAAGGCGGAGTCCGGGCTCTCGTGCATGAGTGCACAACCAGGACATTAACGCCAATTTGAACCATTACTCTGCACTAGGCTTATGAGACATTTCATGTTAGTCCTCACAGTGACAACGGATCTGCAGTTCTGCATTTTTACTGAAAACTTAGTTCATGAATCGTAGATGTTATGGGGGACAGGTAACACTTTCCGTCGGGTGGGCTAACTGATTATTTGTCACTGCGTAGCATAAAAAAAACTGGAACATTTATCGACCGTAGATACGTCCATATCATACGTTAGTCCAATGTAGTGGTCAAACAAAACCCATTCAAGATAGCGTAACTGTACGAGTAATTCGTATCGTGCATGTAAATACCTAGTTTGAGCAACATTACATCGTATCTGCATACAGTTAACCGTCCATCGAAAGCACCACACAACACCGTCCGTCCATCCAGCACTTTGCGCGCAATCATTTCGTAAAATGCATTGTTTTTGCCGCCATCTTTGAGGTGTTTTATCATACCGTTCGGTTGCATGCCTTCCGCGTGGCTGCGGCGCGTAGGAATTTTAATGAGGTTTTTTATGAGGCCAGCACACGTCGCGCGATCATAATCCGAATAGGTTTTTTAGTGTCACCATTTTAGATAGCCGAGTTTGTGGATCGTTTATTTGTATTGGAGCAATATCGGTTCGATGTGTCGTTGGGTTTGGATTTAGTTTGATTCATAATTTAATTTGTTCCATTGGTTTTCAACATTGAAACACACACAACAACATCAATGAAATCGGCAATGTTTTAAACAATCTCATGCAAATAAGTAACTAGAATGTATAACAATATAGAGGTCAAGCGGGCTGTCTGCTTATTCGTTACTGAATAGCATTAAAACTCAAACAAACAATATAAATCTTGACCATTCAGGATGGATGCCGATTGCTGCCGCCTGTAAAGTTACTCATTTTATAACAATGCATTGTTGTGTAAACACTTCAAAGCTCTGACAAGTAAGTCACAATGTCCATTTTCACTCGGAGGATATCAGTTATCGCAACTTCAATTTTCATATAAAAGACATCAACGCAGTTGCCCTAAACGTCTCTCTTTTAAGAGAGAAAAGAAGAGTATTAGGCGACTGAATGTGTAACAATGATCTAATTAATCTGATCAGGTTCCCCTGTCAACACGAACACGGAGATCAGATGGCAGTCGCTCCACTGTAATTATCTAACGTAAATATAACTTTAAAAAATAGTACTTTTTTAGGCACAACCGTCGGCCATTTTCTGTTTCTGTATATGCCTGTCCTCTTAAAGAAAGTCTCCTCTGTCATTGATTTTAATACATAACACTTGTATTGCAATAATACGTCAAACAAACACCACACCCGTGTAACCCAAACTGCCGGTCCCGGTGAGAGCGGCATTCGAATACTTGCACACACATATCTAGTTTCTAATTGCAAAATCACCTAACTATTTATTAGCGGCACTCACTATAGCCCATAAACAGCCGGAATTAACAATTAATCGTTTTAACTAACGCAGAATTTTATCCGTTAACGCGTGTGAAACCGCGTCGCTTCGCTATCTTGTCCGTCAATCTAAATTACTGAGCTGCCAAGATGGTGTTGACGCGAAGTCAGGGGTCGGACGTTCGTATCATGAGTTTTTGCTTGTTTATGATACTAATAATGTGATACTGTTTAGCTATTCAGCTGCGCCTACTGGTCTACGATACAACAAGAACATTCATAAATTAATTTTCATTCATTTATTTTATGAATATTCACTGATATTTCTGTTCTGACCAAGTTTTGCCAAGGGAACCATATATTGTTGGATAGAGAAAAGAAATACATATCATTTGACATATAACTCGATTAAACAACAGACGAGGGTAGATTGTCTCCATGGTAACCCCATAGAAGGACCAGAATGAGAGTAAGCAACCCATATATTTTTTCTTATTTAAGTAATTATTCTTTCGAATAGTGCACGATTTTCTTTAATAACACATGAAAGTAAATATTAGTATAGCCGGATCTGTTACTATATATTCTTATTTTTTGATTGATATACTAGTTCGCTGGTGGAAGCCTTAACTGGTTTTGGTCAGATAGTCCTTTGGATGTTCGGTCTTCGTTGGATGTAGGCCTCCGGAACGGGAACGACTGAATCGATTTTAATGGAATTTTCAGATAATTTTCATATTTGAGTGCGAGTAACAGTCCCTAATGTTGAAATGCAAGAGTGTAAATTAATTGTTTTCATTGTTTAGATACAAAGATTACGTACAAAAATAGGTATATATTTTATTTAAACGCGTTACTGACGCGCTGATTTCAAGAAAGCTTCACTTACCATACGGTACGCATAAGCTACTTTGAAACCCAGGAAAATACCTACATACATTTTAAAGTTATATTCCAGGTTTCCTACCGCGTACCTTTGTTTAGGAGGAGTCCGATGTTTCGACGCCTAGTGCCCATCGTGCCATGCTGGTCGTCCCGTGACTGCGTCGATATATCGGGCTACTCGTAAACAAAGATACGCGGCAGGAAACCCGAAACATAACTTTAAAATGGGTGATAATAACAAAAAACTATCGTTAAAACATTAAATACCTACATACCATTACCTACAAAACATTAAATACCTAAAACATTAAATATCTCCTACCTACTATTCTAGTAACAAAATCCGTGCGGCCAAATGCAAGTTTTGAACCTCGCTATATTACATTTATTTTAAAGGTATGTTAATGAACCATCTATTTTTGAAACCTAAACTCTAGCAACCTACAGTACCAAGCGAGGACGCAGGCTGGATTCCTAGACTTGTCCAGACTCTCGTTTAAAACCTAGGCTCATTAATGCGTATAACATATATTGCAGTTGCAGTAATGTGTTAACTTTGCGTGATATGATAATTTGTGCCTCTAAATGAATGTGGGAATATAAACTTGTAACCAGTTAGCTTGGCAAGTTTATTTTCAAAGTACATTTATTATAATAAAGAATCATCTTGGCGTTAAAGCCCTGGTTGTGCTCTCGCGCACGAGGGTCCGTGGTCCGCCTTGAGAGTAATCCAGGATTTGGCAGATCTACCTGATCTGCCAAATCACAATAAGGCGACTGCCATCTGATCTCCGTGACCCTGCTACCAGGGGAACCTGACCAGATTAGATCATGGTTGCCTGAATGTGCCGGTTTCATCACGTTCACGCTCACCATAAGAACATCAGTTAGTATGCAACTAATGTACATAACTCAGAAAGGAGTCACGGGTACATGGTGACAGTAGGATTCGAACCCACACGGAACAACCCGAACAGTTGCAAAGTACTCGTATAGTTTTTAAATATAATTTAGCATTCTTGTCACACTGTTACCGATATAACGCACAGAATTACGCTTTTTTATCATGTGGTAGGAGTCTGAGGAATCCGCCTGGGTGAGTACTACTGCCTTATCTATTTCTGCCGCCAAGCAATAATGCTGCCATTGTTGTATTCCGGTTTGAAGGATATTTACAGCATGAGACATTTCATCTTAGTCCTCACAGTGACAACGCATCTGCGGTTCTGCGTTTTGTTGCCTGCAACCTAATTACATGAATCGTAGATGTTATGGCCGACAGTTACCGCTTACCATCAGGTAGGCAGTCTGCTCGTTTGTCATTGCGTAGCATAAAAAAAAAGAGTTAGTAAACTTTTAAAGTGGCAGTGGGCTCGCCATATCTACCGAAGAAGCGACAACCGTTGAGGTAAGCGAGTTCTTGAGTGGATGTTAAGGTGTGTTCCGGGTTTCCTACCGCGTCCCTTTGTTTATGAGTAGTCGCGATAGTTTAATCCACAATGTTCTTGAGTGACCTCAACTCGGCAAGCGTAGCGGACGGCCTCCGGCCTGGCCCATAGCCGCCTGTTTTAAATGCTATCGCTTATGACTTACCATTTCGCTTGCTCACAAAAGACTTCGCGAATGGAACGAGCGAGATAAAATCATAAAGCTATCGTAAAGAATTAGACGCATGGCCCCTGGTGGAGTGTCGATTTGCGGACACATTATCACCTATGTCCAGTAATAGAATATACAGTCTCAGGGTCTCCAGAGGAAGACCTAGTTCAACCTTGCTTCGCCAATGGTATTAGGAGGCACTGAAGTTCGATTAGCTCCAAAGTACGGTACCATCCAGATACCAGCATCGGTTGTCGGTCTCGCAAGCGGTGGCACTAGACCGGGCCGCTCTGTTGTGGTTTTACCCATCAAAATTTAAATTTACTTTGCACAAACACAACAAAAACTTAACTAACTAAGACTACAAGTAATACTAAGACAGTATTAGCTTGTGCTTGGGCGCACCAGAATGTTAAAACTCAGGAGTTGTGTGTTGTCGCCGCTGTAGATCCTGGCTACACAGGACTTGCTGCGGTGAGAATGAGTGGTAGGCGACAATCTGTTTAAGTAAAACTAGGTTAATCTAAAACTAAATTAATCTGAAACTAATAAACTGCTGCCATTAGGCAAGGTGATACTTGTATGTTGAAATAATACCTAGATCAAAACAGTAGCCTCCATCCGCGTTAATGCAAGAGAGATTAGGAGAAACGGAGATTAGGTGCGGCGCGATCTTTGCTTGGTCGATAGCGTACCTATGCTCGTAAGTGTATGAATGTATGGACACTTATCTTCATAAATGGCGCGTAACTCCAATTCAAACGTCGGTCGGAACACAAACAAACCGTAAAACAGCCTTTCTCATCCCGGAGACGGGAGTAGGTCAGTTGCGAAATGCGTATATCTTGAAGAAACAATAATCTGAATATGAATGGAGTTTAGGGCGATCAGACGGAAGGGCGGGGCGGCCAGTGGAGCGGAGATAATTTCTCATTGTTGTAAACTGCTCCGGTTCGGGTGTGGGCACGATGATGGGCGGGGCGGCGAGCGGAGCGGAAGCGGTTTTTTTGTAGTGTAGTTGTACAAAATGGAGGTTAAGTGGGATTGGATTGCCTTTACGTAACTCCTAGAACTTAGGCAAAAATTCGTATTTCTAAATTTAAAAAGGTATTTCTTCTTATTTCCTAAGTTACTTTAAAACAATTATGTGATTTTGTCAAGAAACATGTAGAAGTTATAATTTTTTTTTAATTTACAATAGGTAAACCATTACCATTTGTAAATTGTCTACGTTTTATGCTAAAAACAACCATATTCATAGGCCATGCATACTTCAGTTGTTAAAATTCACAAAATTGACTTAAAGATACTGTGTTCTATCTCGCCCATCCGCCTAAAAACATTATAGCAGGCTACGGCGAATAAATCCGCTGCCGCTAGTCTCTCATCCCACATAATAACTACTACTTTGATTTCCATGTGTAATGTACACGTGTCCCGACGGATCACTGTCAACTATTAGTTTAGATCCCAATGCGCAAGAGTGCGCATTGTTGCAAGAAGGTGTCTTAGAGTTTTAACTTAGAAGGAATAATGTTGTGAAGATCTACGGTTACAAGAGTGGGTCATGCGGCGCTTTGTGTAGAAGTGACAGGTATTTATAATGTGTATATTGGTTTTATTTATAATGATTTCTAAGAAAACAATGCCGTATATCGACAATGACTTAGCAGTGGTGAAAATATTTCAAGTAATACTTTGACTTAAATTTACTCTCATCGTAGCATGGTCATCTTGGCGATGATTCGATTGTTCTCTAGCGCGCGAGGGCCCGGGGTCCGCTTTGACTATTGTCTAGGATTTGGCAAATCAGGTAATTACAGTGGAGCGATTGCCATCCGTGACTCTGCTAACAGGAGAACCTGACTACTGATGGTTACACATACAGTCGCCTGAATGCGCAAGTTTCATCACGATGTTTTCCCTCACCATAGAGCATCGGTTAGTGTTCAACCAATGTATTTAACTCAGAAAAGAGTCATTGCTACATGGCGGTACAGGGGTTCGAACCCTTAACCATTGGACCACCGATGCTCCACCGTACACTGTGCCGAAGGAAATCAGCTTGTGCCAGATAGGATATACCATATGCTTAACTTAGCCAATCGACAACAAAAAAAATAAGCGTAGAAAATGTTACACGTATACATAACGCCACGCCTTTTTCCCATAGACAACATCGGTTTACTTGCTACGATCCTAAGAAAATGTTATTATTAAAATTTGCACATAGGTAGATATTTTCTTTTACTTCAACATTTTGTCCGGTCCTGCCCTACATGAAAGAAAATTAGTACTTTACAGCCATGTTGACTGGATTTTTTATTGTTTTATTTGATAGTGTTTAGTTAACAAATAGCAAAGTAAAATATTTTTTTGAATAAATTCAGAAATAAGCGAGATATGAGCGTTTGAAATTAATAATTAGGCAGAATGCAGAAAGGACGTTAGCCGCCCGGGACGGTGACACTGTCACTATTTAAAATACACGTAAACTCGATTGTCAGACAATAATCTTTAAAGTCTTATAAGTCCTATGTTTTTAACCGATTTTAATTTCGATTTCAGTGTTTGTAATAGTTTTAAATCCATTTTCATATTTTGTTTATAAATATGACATATTCACTATCAGTCAACATTTCCGACCACCACTGAGCCCATCGCCATATGCGTTCCGTCTACAAAATTATAGAAACACATATTTCTTGATTTCAATCAATAACTTATTTAGAGAGAGAGGTGTTAACTCGGATACATCACACGCGACGGCATTCCGGAACCGGTCAGAATTAGCATCCCACCAATTTATATTAGAAAGCGATAAACATCTTAGAGTAATAATTATCAATATTAATAGCTTGCATTTGTAACAAATCGTAGGAATACTTGGAGTTCGAGTGGTCGAGGTGTGAAAGTAAATTCTTCGTGTGCTGAGTGCTGCTAGGATCTCCGAAGCACTTTGTGTTCGTAGTTTAGACTCTAGATAATCTACTGATACAAAAACTTTGGAAAATCCCCGACCAAGTGCATACTCAAATATTTTCTAAGCTACTGAACTGACTTTAATGAAACAAAGCTAAGAACTATCACCATCACCTTTCAAATAAAAAAAAACAAATCGAAATCGGTCAATCCGTTTGAGAGCTACGAGGACACAGACAGACACATAGGGATGACGAAAATAGAGGAGTGATATAAGTTGATGTATATCTGTGGCTCTGTATAAGGACACATATCCAGAGATACACACGTCATATTTATAACACCCCTGTTTCCGACATGAGCTAAAAATTGGCAGCAGCGTGTTCTCTCACCTGCCTACCAAGCCTGAAGCTATGGCTAAACCCTCTACTACAGTCCGAGCTGTTGATGTTGATGATTATAATAGAAATATAGAAGTCAAAAAGGTTCACATTCCAAAAGATCAAAAAGGCTCAAGGTTCACCTCGCTACCTTTCATCAATATCGGTGTAGTAGTTGTGAGAAGGTAACAAAAGGGCAAGAAGATCTTAACAACCTTGATAACAATAATAAATATGAATCCTTATTGTTATTACTAATTTACAAAAAAACAACTAACTCTAAATAAAACTCACAACACTAACCTACAGATACAAAATTTGTCCCATGTCCACAGTATTAGGAAAGGTGGCCAGAAGGCTGGCCGCATTGCCCCGCTGGACGATGAGTTGTCTTAGTCGAGTAGTATCGACCAAACGCATAGCTAACTCCCGAAATAGGGAATATGCGCTTCGTCTTCACCCCAAACGGCGCAAATAAATAACTAAATAAATATGCTTAGACAACTCACACAGCGCCTTATAAGCTTGTGTTATGGGTGCCAGGTAACTGATAAACTACTTATATACTTTTAAATACATATATATATATATATATATATATATATATATATATATAATATATAAATTAAATTCCTGATTTCAATTTCTACTCGGCTGGGATTAAACCCGGGACCTCAGTGTGGGCAGACCGGCCAATGTTAACCTCTGAACCACTCGGGTCGTTACGACCTCTTCACCTCAAGGTGTACAATCAATCAACCCTGCAGTAGGTACCTTTTTACTATATAAACCTACCTAACAATAAAGAATCAATTAACCGTGACGCTAATAAGCTCCCACCAACAATTTGTATAACATCAGCATCACACTTTTTTATAATTATCCCATGAATTATGTATACGAGAGGGTATTTACATAAATATAACTTGTAATGGGTGTTGATTACAGCTACCTATGCGTATACGCTCCCGATTTGCATCTGAGATCACGAGATCTTTAGATAACAGACCCGTCGTGTCGTATAGCCGAGAGGATATTGAAACAGATGATTATAAAACGAATCAGATAGAACGTGTAGGGTTTTATGTAAAACCCAGTGCCAATGATGAGACAGTGGAACTCTTCATAATATTTATTTTTCTAAAAACCTTACGAACCGTTCAAAGATATTGATGATGGCTGGAGGTAGAGCCTCAAATTGGCGCATTGACGGCGATGACATATAAAACGTCACATCCTTCTTTCCCTTAGAGGTAGAGATGAAACCATGAGGCCATGTCTCAGGCGTCGTTTCGTAGCTAGCAACGGAATCAAACGTCGAAATATAAAATGTCAAAAACAGTTAAGGTTGGTAGTCTAGCCAGCTACGGAAGAAGAATTTTTTCCACAATTCTGTAGCCAGCTACGAAATTAAACTTTGAAAATCTGTTAAACAAGTATTTCCGTTTGGCAGCTGGCTAAGTATCGTAAAGAGTAAGGCTGTCCTAATTGGCATCAGTCGTGCGACCATGGTCGTACGACGGACGTCGCCCGACCAATAGGAGACCTTAAAACTGCCCGTCGCACGACTTTTGTCAATTAGGACAGCGCCTTAGTATCTACGAGGACGTATACTAAGCCAACGTCTGCTAACCCAGCTCTCTTGTTGCAGTGATGTCGTGAGCCCATGTCTCTGGCGGCGGCGGCGCTGTCGGCGGCGGCGCGCGGTGACGCGGCGCGGCTCGCCTCGCTGCTGCGGGCCGACGCGCGCCACGCCAACGTCACCGATGAGGTAAGAACACCAGGTTACGGCCAAGTCCCGGTGTAGGTCCAGGTCCAGGTCAAGTACTTGTCCTGATAATTTCGACTGAGGAAATCTGCAGAAAGAAATTTGTATAGAAGAAAAAATACGTATAGCAAGTCATTAATGGGGAAAAATGCGAATGGAATAAATGACAACAAGCAAAACAGATTTTTGGAAATTATAGGCCACACTCTGCGGGCGAACGCTTCGTCCTTATGTCGTGGTTCTTCCAGCTATCCGCACGAGCCGCTTTGGATCAACCTTTAAAATGCGAACGGCTAAGGAATGGAACACGTTGCCTGCGAGTGTGTACCCTGACCATTATAATCAGGACGCCTTCTAGAGAGGGGACGGCTAGAGTGAATAGGCTCTTGCTAGACAGGCAATGTCCATCTTCGGCCGCATCATCGCTTACCATCAGGTGACGTGGTGGTCAAATGTCTGGCTAATCTAATAAAAATAAAGAACTACAATAATATTCACGTCCCGGAAAGTAACTTTTCCGCGGGATAGCCGAATTACCGAGTTTCCGAGTGAACACGACTGAAAACCTTATGGTACGCGGCAATTGTCGCCTATAACATATACGATTACGATACACTTAGGATGTAAAGTCCATTCGAATTCTTTGCATACCATCACATTTAAATCACTATTTTAGAAATGGATTTACTAAGGCACCAAAGAGATTTCAAAGAAATAGGTTGTTGGCGCCGAAACAGCCACGACATGTAAAAACAGCTATGGTTGGTAGCCGGCTACAGAAGGGGGATTCGCCCCTATTTCGTAGCTAGTTACGAAATCAATCTTCTGTGAACCATTAAACAAGTATTTTATATTTGATAGCTGGCTTCAGAGGGGGAAATTTTATTCCCATTACATTGATGGCTAGCTACGAATTTTAGCTACGAAATGGGACAAAAGGTATCATATTGCTATAAAATGCAACTAAGACAACAATTGGGATGTAATTGTCAAACAGCTAGATGAGGAGCTCTCAGGACTAGGCGTCCATAAACGCACAGATCTTGCACTGTCCACAGCCTGCCTCATTAATATGCAGTAGCTGCGCACACGCATTGGCACCCCGCCGCCTGCACCAATAACTCGCGAAAATTAAATTCAACGCACGCGAAAATAGACCTTACACGGAAGATTTAGTGACCCATAAATCGGTCGCACGCCGCGCGAATTGATACTTTCCACGGATTTATCGGCGTCCCCTGTTCCCATAGTTGTTATTGTCGATATCGATAAATGATAGATAATTAAAATGCATCGATATTTCGTGCCGGCGTCGATAAATCATTGACGCCGCCGGCTCTGTAATTTTATTAACGTCAGCGCGGGGCACGTCGGCTGTCGGGGGCGCATTTATCAAACGAATACTGATTGGACCTTGCTTACTTCGGTCTAAAAATATCCTTTTTTCTTCAAGGCTAGATTGAATAGGCTGATCCTCGACAGCCATGCTCCATCTTCGGCCGCATCGTCACTTACCACCTAAAAATAGACTAAAAAATTTACTACAAACTCAACATCACTCTACTACCTGCATCCATGCAGGTTCGATCTAAGACAATTGAAAATCTATACGTAGTGTAAAACAAAGTCAATTCCCACCGTCTGTCCCTATGTACGAGTATATATATGTATGTTTCTAGATATCGCTTTTAATGCGGTTTCAAACAATAGATAGAGTTATTCAAGAGGAAGGTTTATAAACTTTGCTTATAAGCAACAAAAATTTTAGGAGGGTAAAGAAGGTGTACGCGAACTAAGTCGCGCCGGATCCATTAATTGAAAATAAAAACACAAAAAGGTTCGACCATTCCGGTCGGCATCTAAAACCTCAGTCGCCTTCTACGACACATGTACCCACCTCGAACTAGAGGTTGGTGCTGTTTTCTACTCTGCCTACCCTACATTTTATCAGGTGGTAGGATTTTGTAAAGCCTGATTGCTCAGGGTTCTACAACCTGCCAGCCATTTCAGTGTTGTAATTCGGTGATCAATGTACCAATGTCAACTACTTTCGTTCTCTGTCGATGGCCCGAGATCCCTACAATACTTTAATATCTTAAAATAATAATTTTCAGTGGCAGTCAATACTGAGATAGAGATAGATACTAAGAATCGAAGTAGACACGTGAATTTGCAAAATTGTAGATTGTTTCAATTTCGTTATTTGTTTTATATTTATAACACTGCGGTCTCCAACCCGCCCGCCGAGCTTTTGGAGATTATGGCAATAACCTCCATTCTCATGGGAAAGGCCTTAAATCTTGCAGTGGTCTGCTATGGGCTGATTATGTTGACTTATAACGGAGCCAAAACTAAGTTACGAATACTTCAGCATTGTTCATCTATCTCATAATTAGGTAGGTACACAAGCACCCCTTTCTTTACTACTACTATTTTGTTGCACCGTATCACACCAATGTCATATAGAAGCCTCCTAACCATAAAAGTATCCAGAGACCCCGCGCCCGCCAGTAAAATGGCCCATTAAAAATTATTATAAATTATCGTAACAAGCAAAAAGCAAACAAAGCTATGTTGTAACATTGGCCGTTACTAAAAGTAATTGTATCCCACGATACGCCGTACACCGTCCGGCGTACCTATCCATCATAGTTTTACAGGGACCAGTTTTTAAAACGATCTAGTTAGAAGCTGAATACCGTTCTTTAATAGAATAAGTTGCGACTAGTGGCTATTTTTAATCGATTTAATAAGCGGCCAGCGCAGTTGATTGCGGCAGTGAGTAAAGACAAAGTGTAGTTATATGTATAATAGCTATATAGTCAGAAGTAACTTTACTAATGGTAAAAGTCTCTTCGTGTACGAGGACTTTTTCATGTTTACATTTTGTTGGACAAGTTTTGTGAAAAGAGGCAGTTTTTAACGTTGTCATTAAAAACACTGCACCAACTATGTAGATTGGCCTTGCTCTAACTCTTTTAAATATAAATAAGCTTGGACAAATTCACATAGCGCCATCTAGCCCCAAAGTAAGCTAAGCTTGTGTTATGGGTGTTAGATAACTAATAAGCGACTTACTTGTATAATTTTTTTTTCAATACATACTCGTATATGCTTTTTATACATACTACACCCAGACCCGTAACAGAAATTAAAACTTATCATTTAAAATTCTGCTCGGCCGAGAATCGAACCCTGGACTTCTGCGTGGTACCAACAAAACTACTCAGGTCGTTAAGCTGTGTAATATAATTATGACCTTTCCTAAAATCGCTAAAATGATAAAAACGACAGTACTCCAATGTACTAGATACATAATTTTACACATTTCCGTATATGTAGATAAAAATTGGTCATGCGCATCAAAGGTAGGCATAGGCTCTTTATTTAAAAGCTAAAAATCTGAATAGAATGTGACAGCATAGAGAAAAAAAATATTAACTAAAATAAATATGGCGGCACAGTGTAACATTTCTAACTTTCATTATACCTACTACCACAGTAAGTAGCAAGTTCACATTCACATGCTATGAGAAATGTTTTATTACCAACATTCACATGATATGAAAACAGGTGTTATATTACCAAACATGGCGGCCGTTGAATTCGGTAGCCATCTTAATTTGGAGGCGCGCGCTCTTGGCGCGGAAACGGTGTGATTTGTAGGCCTCGTTCGGAAATGATTGATCGTTCTCTCCGGAGGTGGGCACAGAGAACATATTCCATGCTGCCAGCATTCGTGACTCAAATGCCTTTAATAATTATAAATCCAATGAAGCTTGGTGTACGAGTGGCGACACCGTCTGACCTGCAAGCGGGCGATCTATGCGAATACCAATGGGTTTTTTGAAAAGTGTAGATAGATGTTTAATTGAGGTTCATTCTGCAAAAAGTATTTTAGATAAAGTCGTAATGGAATCTTTTTTACTCTCAGTTGAATATTTATTGGGATTGTCCTCTACCAAGAGACGGCCGTTTTAGTCCATAATCGGGTTACAATCTGACCAGGGAATGGGAAAACCATTGTCTAAATAAAAATGTCAAACGTCCTGTTGAGATCCAATTGAGATTTAATTGAGCTATTCGTAATTTAATCGAGTTGGGGCCGATCACACGATCACCCAGACCCATAGGTACGACGAATGCTAGGTATTGACAGCACTCGTCATAAGCCATGTCGGATGTGCTTTGGGCGACTCCGATGAATGAATGAGTCACGAAAGGCTATCACGTTTGAATGATTGATAAATAGGTAAATTAATGTGGATGTTCGCGTCTGTGCAGCTAGGCACACATCTCTTATCACCGCGTTCAGGGCAAGTGCCATGACTATACGTATCATAGAAATATCTATAAACGAATGATTCTAAACCGGAAAATTGGTATTTAATTGAGTAAAATTGATCACAATTTGCTATTTTTGGAGGATTTCAAATTCATCTAACATACAGTTTGCTTAGAGTTGCTTTATTACTTTTACTGCAAAACAAAATACCTCCTATTTATTTATTTAACAGTTTAATAGCAATCTAATCTATAGATCTACCTAAAACGTAAATTTTAAAACCTATCATAATTTACAATGATTACAAAGCATATAACATAATTGTTACTAATCATAAGCTTTACGAGTTCCAGCCCGTATATTAAACAACTTAGGAACCTAAAAACATACACCGACACAATTTATGATACAAAAATATTAACGTTCGAATTAATAAATCCGAGACGGCTTCGCTTTTTTGCCTCCATTCCAGTTAAATCAGTCGAGGGCGCTGGCCGGTTACAGCCAGAGATGAAAATAAAAAAGAATAATATCAAAACAGGTGACAGAGCTCGAGCGGAGTCGGACTAGTTTTTTAATGAACCAGCGAGCAGGGCGTCTAGATGGCAGCAGATAGAGCGGTAGATATTGGAATAATTAATTGTTTGACGTTTCCGAACGAAACCCGCGTTAGTGCGTTGATAAGCTAGCGTCTATCGGCGTTGCTATTGTTTTAACATGAGGCTATTTTAAAATGTTCATACGTAGTCATCATCGTCGTCCTAGAGCTTATCCCGCTTCAGCCAGGGTCCGCTTTCCTACTCATTCTTCTCCACTTCGCCCGGTCTTCGGCTTCCTCGTGTCATAAGCCGTTGGCTATCGCATCGGACTCAGCGATGTCAATTCGTCGCTTCTTGGGTCAACCACGGGGCCTCCTTCCTGATACCGGCAGGTTCTCTCACGCAACACATGACCAAACTAGCGCAAGCGAGCCTCCTTGATTTTATCCGCGATATCCCTCACGCCAAGGCTGCTACGGATGTACTCGTTACGTACTCGGTCGAGTTGCATAACTCCGCACATCCACCGCAGCATTTTAATTTCGTTGGCGTGGAATTCGCGGACGTGTTTCGTCAGCGCCGGCCATGTCTTGCATCCATAGAGCATTACAGGTCTAATTATACTCTTGTATATGTGGCAGGTTTATGATGAAATCGGGTTTTTTATCAAAAACCTAGACTTTTGATCAATAACCGGATAAAGATAAAAATGTTGCTTAATCTTATCATAAACCTGAGAAATCCAGTTTTTTTTTTCTATAAAAAACCTACCGGCACGACTATAAAAACGACTCAGTACTGAACCCCGGTGGACACCCACAGTTATCGGGAAGGGGTTAGTATGGCCTATGGTATTGAAGACCGGGTTATGCGAGACAGACGGTAGTCACCGAATATAAAAAGCCAAAACACCACAATATAAAAACGAAATTTTTTATTGGGACTGCATCCAAAGATAAACCGTCGCCGAATGATGTCGAAGTTGAGCATTAAGAATAGGAGAACGGACCCTGGTAGAAGCAGGGATTAATGATGTGTTCATGAAGGGTCATGATTCAATCTGGTTACCTGACCAGATTGGATCATGGTTACACATTCAGTCGCAGTGCATATTTCGTCACGATGTTTTCCCTCACCGCAAGAGCATCGGTTAATGTTCAACTAATGTGCTTAACTCTGAAAAGTGTCATTGGTACATGGCGGCACTGGGTGGGACACACACTCGAACCTAGTACCTCGGGATACTAGTCAGAACCTTTAACCATTATGCTCTTACCATAGTTTAGAATTCAGCTATTGTCGTCTAATTAAATCGGCCAAGACATAGGTAAAAAACCATCCTACTGGATAAAATCGAGACGTTTTCACAGAGTTCTGCACAGAACAATGATACACAGACAAACTCAATTATACAGATAAAACTTTAATCGGCAATAGTTAGCAATCTACAAAGCTTCCATTGACCAGTTTCGCTGTTTTCAATGTAGTTATTAGCTTGACAGAAATATTGCGCCGTCCACGTTTCATTGTATGCAAATACGCAATGCGTTGAATAAGCCACATTAGTATGTCAAAATGTTGAACGATAACATAACTCCACGTTGTTCGCAATAGTTGAAAGGAATGATAGGCGCTTTTATAGTGTAGACTTTGCAAATTAATATGGGTAGGTAGCGTTAGTTCGGTTCTCATTGTAGTCATCTTGACATTAATGTCCCAGTTGTGCTCTAGCGCACGAGGGCCCGGGGTCCGCCTTGACCACGATCCAGGATATGGCAGATCAGATTATTACAGTAGAGCGACTGCCATCTGACCTCCGTGACCGTGCTACCAGAGGGTCATGGTTACACATTCAGTCGCCTGAATGTATACGTTTCATCATGATGTTTTCCCTCACCGTAAGAGCATCTCTTAGCATTCAACTAATGTACATAACTACGTAACTCAGAAAAAGGTCATTATTACATAGCGGCAACGGCGGCAGCAACAAATCTAAGTTGACACTTACACAAAAAACCTTATACAAAAAAAACGTTAAACGTAATTTTTAAGCGCATTTAAGAATTTGTTGCAAGCCGGGCTTAGTGACAGAACTTTAGCGTGCTAAATGTTGTACAATACCCAATCCCTCAGTCACCTAATCGGTTCAAGTCCAGTTTAAAGAAAAAAAAGATCGACTACTAAAGATTGATTCAACTAAGGATACGCTTCTGACCAGTTTTTCTGAAAGGAAATGTGGAACTGATAGTTCGTAGAAGGTTCAATGGGCAAGCGCAAGAAACCACATAAGCTATGGTAGGCTCCCAACGTAATTATTAGGGCTGTCAATTAAAATTTTCGAAATAACTTCGCCGTTTCTGGGCGGCTGTGAGTGTGGCCATTCGTCTTACTTAGATGTAATTATAGCTCAAGTTGGTCGATATAACGGTTGAATAAATTGCTGTTTTAGAGATTTTTTGGTACCTTGGCATTTTTTATTGAAATCTATTAATAAAATAATAAATTTAGCTTCTATAAGGGACAAGGGTTGCAGCAAGACTGCAAAAATTATCGCGGCTTTAGTCGTTTATTAAAGCTTCGTCGACAAATTGTATGCAAAAGTGTTAATTAAGGGAGTTTCAGAAAGGGTATGGGATGTACGGACCAGGGGCCCTATTTTTGAAGTCGCCCGCATTATTGGTCGCTTAGAGATAGAAAAGACAGACATTAGAAGGCGAGCGCTCGCATGGATACGAACGATTTAAAAGTAGGGCACATATTCCTAGCGACGCATAGCCGATAAGTCTTTGGCTGAAAGCCAAAAAGTATTTATTTATTTTATTTATTTATTTATTTAAAAACTTTATTGCACTAAAATTATTACAATTGGCGGACTTAAAGCCATCAGGCTTTATCTACCAGTCAACCAGTAGGCCATGCGTAAAGTGAGTGAGTAGGTGCCAAAAGCGGAACACAGAGCAAGTATACTTAATTAACTAAATAACAAATACTATTAACGAAAAATATGATAAATAAAATATATATATTATATCCCTACAATAAATACAATACGATACAAATAATATACCTATCATAAATACTATAGTATATAAATATCATAATAAGTATATTCGTCGACTTGGAAAAGGCTTATGATAGAGTGACGAGGAATGAATTCTGATCAGCTTTGCCTATTCATGGAGTAAGCAGCAGGATACTGATACAAGCACTAAAAATCTCTATGAGAATTGCAGCACTTGTGTCAGCATCAACTGGGCGTACACTGAATGGTGTAGCATCGGAAAAGGTGTTAAACAGGGACGTCTTGAGTCGCTGTGGCTGTTCAAACTTTTCATGGATACGTATCTGACAGGTTTGAAAGGGAGTGATTGTGGTTTGAGAATGAGTGTATAACCATCAAAAGCTTTCAAGGGGTCAAAATAGTTGAATATCGTTTTCTTCATACAAAGATATCAACGCGCGCACGCAGACTTTCAATTTGCGTTGAGTCTAATTATGGTTGTCGTCCCGCTTTCCTAACATTATACTTAATATACTTTAAACTTCTTAACCTTAGCTATAGTCGATTCTGTGGTTTGCGATCACAGGCCCAAACTTGATGAAAACACCTCACTAGAGTACACTTATAACTACTAGTATCGCTTGAAAAGCTAGCTCGCGGCGTCACCACGAGCGGCTGCGCGACGCCGCGCGACCTTTTTGATTTTCAAGCGATACTAGTAGTTATAAGAATGTAAATAAAGTTTAAAATTATTTCACACTGAAAGTGCTCGCCGCGTCGCTGCCATTCCGGTGTGATTCGGCCCTTAGAGTGTACCCTAGACGTTAAATAAGATATATTTTTCTCAAATTTCCCATTACGATGCAAGGAAAAGTTAGAACAATCACAAATACTATCGCTATACAACCCTATTAATGAGTATTTGCCAAGTGCCAGGTGACCATGTGAACCAAATGTTGAAATGAGCCCATAACTACGCTTTGCACGGAGCGTGCGCTCACAGATTAATTTTTATTTTCTCTAATGCGAGGGTACAGCCGATACACTGCCAGTTCGATTATGCATTGGCTTGTTGGTTTCTATGGTCTGTGGTTTATAAGTAATTATTATCTATGCAGTGTTGTTTGAAGCTTTTTCAAATAACGGTATCTAATGTGGTGTGAGAAATAATCCAACTAATGTTAAAGTTATTAAGGATGGACGTTTGATTTGGATGTATGTTTGTTACCCCTTCACAAATGATGAAATTTGGCACTAATGTAGCAGCCCAGAATCCAGCCCGCTAAACGTGGAGATGACAGCCAACCCCTTCATAAATGTGGAGAGGCCAACGCTCAAGTTGGTCGGGACTAAGGCAAGAGCAAAAACTAGGCACGATATAACTTTGTGCAGCTCACACGCAAAAAAATCAAAATGTGTACGTTATCTATGGACTCCGAAGCGGCTAGATCGATTTAGGTGAACTTTTCTGCAATCTTCAATGCCAGGTAATCCTACGAAGTTTGGTACCTAGCGACCAAATCAACAGAAATTTCGCTAACCATGCGAAGCCTGGGCGAGTATATATTTATATACGTTATACCGACAAAACAAACATAATTAAGTAATAAATTTTATTTAAATTCGACTCGACCACTCATAAATTTAACTGAATTGATGAGTCTGACGAAAATTGATTCACAATATTACGTAAACACTGAAGAGGAAACGGCCAATTTAATATTAAGTACATACCTGCCTACATTATAGATTTACGAGCCGAGATTTCCAATTAATTAAGACAGATGACGATCCAGTTGTAATTGGTGTGCGTTGTTTCATATTTAGATAATCTGTCATCATTCCCTTATTCTTCTTCTTATCGTGTCAATGATAAAATATGTTAGTTAATTATTGTTTATAATTTTCTAATCCAAAACTAAGAGACGAGGACGGCACCGTCTGAGGCTTCTAATAGATCTTTGAGCGAACAGGAGTCTAGGCAGGCCAGGCAGACTAGTAAATGCGCCATGGTTTTCGGCGACACTCCACACTCGCAGACGCTTTCGGTGGAAGCGATATAACCCCATCTACACAAGTTTTCTCGTATGAAAGTTAGGATAATTTATATTTCCTTCAGTCATTTTGTTTTTAGCGAAATATAACCCACTAGCAACTCGCCCCAGCTTCTCACGAGTTTATTTGGCTTTCTTTACTATAAAATGCACGTATTATACATACTTATAAACATTCCGGGTGAAATTCTCTTCTAATTTTTGGTGTTAACTGCATCAAAATCCGTTGCGTGGTTTAACAGGAGTTAGCGAAAATATAGACAGACAGACATACGCGGAAAGCGACTTTAATTTATACAATGCTAACAGCGCAATTGACGCATACATTGACAATCGCAATTGGCCGTTTGCGCCATCCATATTGATTGAACATCCAACGGGTCCGTAGTTATGAATTACGGGTTACAGAGTAGCCATGCTGCCGTCAAAGTTAGCTTTCGATAAGATATCGAAAGCGATCGAGTCAGCCTTACGTAATCATCACATTGCTCGGTTGACAGTTGCAGGTCCGATCGTAAAGTTATAAATTATTGGTCCTTGTTACTCGGGCGACCGCGCAATTTTCTCTTTTTATTTGAATTTATCGACTCCATCACGTTCCTGTGCAAATGCAATAAATTGGAGAGCAAGCTATTAAGTTTTTATTTACATTATTTATGACACCAAGCTCTCTTGTGGACTGTGAACTTTCTTTTAAACTTGTCTTATAGATTTATTAGCAACTCGTAGGTAACTCTTTTTAATAATCTGCATTTTTGTACGTTCACGAAACCTAAACTGAATATATTACTGAAATACTCATGATATGAAATGCATATAATATTTATGTACGTAATTATTTATTATTATTGTGCACGTCTTAAACTGCTTCCAGTCATCACATTCTCTTTGCTGTAGGCCTGCTGGAAGAAATTTCTTTTTAGCAATATATTTGCCATGTCTCATGTATATATTTGCCATGTCTCTGTTACCATTTTTGTGTGCAATAAACTATTACTTAAATAAATAAATAAAGTAAATAATAAAGTATATATCTATATAGGTAACCAAGTCGCTTCGGACTTGCGTCCGTCCAATAATATCCATTCAGTAGTACCTATTTCAGTTAATCTCGAACAGACAGACAGCTGTCCACAACAAAGTCGCTTCCCACCGTCTGTACCTATGTATAGAAATAGAAATAGAAACATTTATTTACACACAATAACACCACAAACACATAACATAATAGCTCAAAAGGGATGAATCACTGACCTCCAAAAAGCCAACTATGTACGCTTAGATCTTTTAAACTACGCAACGCTACGATACAGTGATTCAAGAGGAAGGTTTATAGGCAACAACAAAAAGGGTAGGTAGGGGTAAAGTAGGTGTAGGGTAGGGTAGGGTAGTGCAGGGGTAGGTCACGTGAACGAAGTCGCGCCGGGTCCACTAGTATTGCTATAAGACGTTAATTTTTATATGAAAATTTAATGGGAATTTGCCACTATGATTTTATTTGTATAATTATAATATTTGTATGCCCACAATTGGGGTTAACACAGAGATACTCACAAACATTATAATATCATGATGAATATGTATGCCTACCTGTGACACAAATAAATGCCTTTGACTTTTGAGTTTTGACTTTGAATATTAGCAATAGACGTAATAACCCCTCTAATGTGCCTAGATTTTAGTGGATAATACCTATCAATGCCGTGATCTAGTGTTGTCTTTTTTATTTAAACGTACTTTACTTTCGTCTTTCTTTATTAGGGTTGTTTAAAAACTGGAAACTTCGAATTTACGGGAAAATACATTTTCCCACGGGACTCTTGATTGTGTTGTGTTATGTTTATGAAAAACCTGTCACCTAGGAACAGCGTATTTTCTGAGGGAGTAATCCAATACAAAATCCGAAAGCTTTTATGTTACTAACAGTTATCATCATCATCATTTATTATCATTTCACACCGTCCGGTTTCGCATCGAAGTACGAAGGTAGGTACTGCCGTTTAGTCTACTTTTGACTTATTCTACTTCTAACATCATAGTCTACTATTCTGGGTTTGACTCGCATCTATAGACTCTTAATTAAGTACAGTCAACTGCAAAGTGAATGCATATACCTAGCATATATAAAATGATTGGTCCCCTACCTCAGGTCCGGTCTCTCTGCAGCTAACTATACTTAGCTACACTTATTATTTAGCACAGATACGCTTTACACATTAATAAAACATTCTAATTGCCCGTTAAATTTCTCATTCCAATTCGAAATATCCAATAGAAATTAGCAACGCCTTTAAAAGCTTAATTAATTTAAGCTTTAATTACCTTCATCGAACCCTTCGGACTGAATCATTAATTCAAATTAACTCGACAAAATGCATACAAAACCGCTTTAATGTAGTTTTAAAATGCTTTAGAAGCATTTACCGGCGACGTCGCTTCGAAGTGACACTTCCAAACTTTTTATGACTTATTTTTGACACTTTTAATTGGTTTTTTATTGCCGGTGGGCTTTGGTTATCGATGCGATTTGTTACATCGACACATGATAAAATCCCGCGTTCAGTTTTATTGTTTTTGATTTACTCTTTTCTTTACACTCACACTGTACAATTCAACGTTTTTGAAGCTAAAATGTTTTTACGTTTTAGGACAAAACGTCTAGTGGTACCTAAAGGTATTCGACTCGTAAGCGATACGTACTGGGTTCGAATCCCACTGCCGCCATATACCAATGACTCTTTTCTGAATTATGTACATTAGTTGAACACTAACCGATGTTCTTACGGTGAGGGAAAATATCGTAATGAAACCCGCACATTTAGGCGATTGAATGTGTAACCATGATCCAATTTGGTCAGGTTACCCTGGAGCAGCGTTACGGAGGTCAGATGTTAGTCGCTCCACTGTAACAATCTGATCTGCTAAATTCTGGATCATGGTCAAAGCAGACCCCTTGGCAGACGAAGGCAGACCTCGTGCGCGAGAGCACAACCGGCACATTAACGCATAGATGGTGATGATGATGACGTTTATAAAAAGAAAAATATGTATGTTTATGAGTTTGTATGTTGGGGGTAATCTCCAAAACTATTTATACGATTTTGAAAATTATTTCACTAATTATAAGAAGCTACATTATTTCCTAGTGACGTATGCTACATTCAGTCTGTAAAAATTATTAAAATTCCGCGGAATAGTGGAATGTTTACATGGATCCACACTGCGCGGGGTTGAAATCCGGAGGCCTGCTAATTTGTAAATACAATTTTTTTTTATCTTTAACCACACCCGTTTCATTTAAAAGATGGATCGTGGGCAGGGCATTTAAGCATTTCGAAGAAGCGTTGGCGAAAAAAGGTGACAACGCAAATGGGCTTAATAGTTCACAATGATTTCTCGAAACGTGTCACCTTCGATTTGCAGCGCAATGTCATTTGTCCGTGCGCGGTGCCTTTTGCCTCGGCATTTCACGTTTTTGCACTGGAACGTAATTAGCGCGGCCGGTGCTGTGCGCGGGAAAAGTAAAAAGTGGCGCGAAAGACGCCATTTTGTCAGTGATGTGATGGGGCGAGCGAAGGCGTTGTGACGCCAAGGTGGTTTTTGTACCGTCCTAGCCTTCGCATGACTGATGATGATAGTCGACCTAAAGGTTGCCTGGAAGAAATCGCTTTAAGCGATAAGGCCGCTTGTTGTTTTCTCTGTTGTTACCGATATGTACCGACTGCAATAAAGTGTTAATTCATTTATTCATTCAATACGGCTTACCACCAAAATCGAGCGTCAATTTCTAATACGGTGTACTAAGAATATTGTAAACTAATCGTTCTCGTTAACCTGCTCGCAATTTTGATATCTGTAAACATTCAACTATTCAGCGGGATCCTAAATTTTTCCGGGATCAAAAGGTACCTGTGATACTCGGGAATAATTTAGCTTCACATTAGTGACAGAATTTCCAAAAACGGGTTATAACCTTACTAGATTACCCTAAGATACGACCTCACAAACATACATAATTTTCTTCTTTATAATTAGTATAGAAAAGCTTAAGGACCGGTTTTCCAATTTCGCGCTATACTTATACCTTTTTCGTCCATCCGCTCTGCTCTACATGGCCGGAACTATCACTATCATTAATGTTCTTTAAGGAAATCTGGGGTCCAAAATGGCAAAAATAAAAGGAGATGTTGTGGATTATGCGAGGGAGTTGTGTCAGGAGTCAGGACAGGGCAACGTGGCAGTCCTCCTGTGGGACAAAATCGTGAGCTTTATGTATGCATATGTGATGTAAAAGTATTTTATGAACTAAAGGTACATTGCTGACATTTAAAACAAGAATTAATCTTCTTCTTTTTTCAATTTTCGTCAATGGTATTACTTCATCTCTCTCTTCATTCTTTTACCTGTACGCTGATGATCTTCAGTTGTATAGATCTGCTCCTCTATCGAATCTAAGTGATGCCGTTGAGCTATTGAATAAGGACCTCCACACAATCGAGAGGTGGGCTAGGGACTTTGGTCTAAGAGTGAATGCCTCTAAGTCACAGGCTATCGTAATTGGTAGCCAGCATTTCATAAATAAATTGAAGAATGTCGATCTGCCTAAATTGTCATTTGATGGAACGGTCATTAAGTTCAGCGAGACTGTTAAGAACCTAGGCGTCATATTCGATCAAACGCTGTATTGGTCGACCCATATTAGCGAGGTCTTCGCTTTGTTCCATTCGCTGAAAAGACTACAAAATTTCTTGCCTTTTGAGACCAAATTATTGCTGGTAACGAGTCTCATTCTCCCGCTCTTGGACTATGGGGATGTAGCTTACTTAGATCTACTTCTAACTACTACTAACTTTTGTCTAGATTGGAGAGGCTGCAGAACCTTTGCAATCGCTATGTCTTTGGGTTGCGGAAATTCGACCACGTATCAGAGTTTAGAAGCAAATTGAATTGGCTTCCGATACGTCGCCGCAGAGATAGTCATACTCTGGCAGTACTTTACCAGGTACTTAATAACTCTAATGCGCCCGAGTACTTGCGGGAATAGTTCAGCTTCCGCCCGTCCGCTGACCCTCGACTGCGCCCCCGCAGAGAGCTTCAGCTGGATATTCCCTCGTATAATTCGGCTAGTTACGGGAAATCGTTTAAGGTGTATGCGGCTCGCTTGTGGAACGCGCTACCTGAAGATGTTCAACTCGCTCGCACACCTGTCACCTTCAAGGACCTTGTGAAGAAATTTTTTCTTAAAACTTGATGAATATTTATTATATATATTATATAGGTTTATTTATTATATTATGAATATTTATGTATATTAGTAATTGTTAATTTATGTACTGATATGAGTATTTGGTTAATATATAGTCTGCCAATATTTACATCCTCATATGTATATGGGGTTATATTCGTTATAGTTAATTGTTTATACTTTTGATTGCCTTCACCGCTCATCAAAGGTCTTCTCGGCTTATCAAAGGTTAGCTGGAAGAAATCCCGTTGTGGGATAAGCTCGCCTTGCATTATAAACTGTATTTTTATTTCCTGTAATGTTATAAATTGATGCAATAAAGAGATTACATACATACATACATACATACATACATACATACATACATACATACATACAATCTTCACAGCTATCATCAGCTAAAATTGTTTTCTCTATGAAGGAAATGACGCCATAAAATCATTTTAAGACTTTTGGATGTGTGTTTGTTTATAAACATAATTCAAATTCCAAAACATATTGGATACGAATAAACAAGAAACAGCAACTAGTAACTACCGAATGAAGCAATCACTGTAATAAATAGATACCCACATTTACATGGAAACGTTACAATTCCAGACACCACGGGAACATGATCAACTACCTCTCTAACATCAGCAATAAATCCTAGAACATCGGCAGTAATTTAAATACATCTCATGCGTTGGTACAACTCGAGGACGCGACATTCCCCTCGAACGTTCTCGGTTCTCGATTTTGCGTAACCGTAAATCGAGGGCAATAAATCCCGGGAACATCGACAATTTTATCGACTGTTTCTCATCACTAGCCGTTGAGGAACGCGGTTTGCCCGCGGCAGGTACGGTTTGTGTAACCACCCTTGTCTTGTATCGGCGATTGTGGCCGCTTCGTAACGAGCGAGCGAAGCAGCGAAGCCTTTCGAATTTCGAACGCCGCTCAATAATCAATAATCATATCGTGCGGGAATCACACGTGTTTTAGTGTTTATATATTTAACCCCCGACGAAGAAAGGGGGATGTTAAAAGTTTTACGTGTCTGTGGAGGTTTCTGTCTGTGGCATTGTAGTTCCCGAACGGATGAACCGATTTCGATGCGGTTTTCTTTATTTGATAACCAGTTTAATCGAGATAGATATATCACTTGATTAATTAAAATCGGTTTGGTAATTTAGGAAATATTGAAGAATATGTAAAAGTACTTAGTCGGGCGTTATCCAACGTTTTTCCGTCGGTTAGGTTAGTTAAGTTTAAATACGGTTATAATACATAAATATTTTTTCATTAACAAAGAGTACCTTAAATCTATAGTTGCTGGAGTTTCCTTTTAGACACCGTTTCTACAATACATGGTAAGGGAAAACATCGCGAGGAAACCTGCGCATTCAGGCGACTAAATGAGGTTCCCTTGTTAAAGGGTCATATGGGTCAGGTGACAGTCGCTCCACTATAGTTACCTGCAGCTGTTGATCTGCAAAATCCTGCACCACGGTCAAGGCGGACAGCGGGCCCTTGAGCGCGAGAGCCCAATCGGAATATTACTTACTTACTGACTATGATGACGCAGCGACCCAAAATAAGTCTTAGCCTCCGAGGCTAAGAAGCTCCATTCCACTTGTCCTCCTGCCAACAGTCAGCCCGACGTTGCGGAGTTGAAATATTAGCGACAAGATTATTTTTTAGGTTTTAAAACGCTACGCTAGACCTGTATTTCCAACTCTTGATTTTATCTTTTTATGGTAGGTACAGTACAGACATTTCAATGACTAATTAATTGACATTTACTTCATTAATTTACTAATGCCTATGGCAGCTAATTAAGGCCCGTCAAGCCGAAGCTACAAAGCGGGCCGATTAAACGAAAAGACACTGCGACAAAAAAATATGGCATATGACTAATTGAGTCCTTTCTCGAATAGAGCAAATATGGGTGTCGTTATTATGTCTAATGTCAATTACTTCTAATTCCTAATCACCTGCTAATTCCCAATAATATTTTATTTATTTATTTATTTAACCTTTTATTGTACACAAGATTTTTACAAAACTATATGACAGAATATATCGAGACACAACAGGCCAACTTATTAATAATTAGGAATTGTCTATATTTTACTGCCCGAGTCCTACATTCATTCCCATTGTTGCTTACTCCTATTTAGCCAGGATGTTCCTACAGCGGTCATCCAAAGTGACACTCGAGGATAGTAGTAAGAAACAACTTTAGGTGTCTGACATAAAAAATAATTAATGTTAGAAATGTTGCTGGCTGCAACTAGACAGCTAGAATTTTTTAATGTCAGTTGTAAAAGCACAAGGTACCTAGATACTAATCAAATTAAAAGTCATCTAAAAAAAAATATGAAAATGTCTTTCTAACTAAAGAGTTTATGTTATATTTATTTTATTTTTAATACAATGATAGCTATGGTAATATACTTCATTGACTTGCATAATAGTATTATGGCTGCAGGTGTAAGGTAGAAAGAGGTAGGTGCCTAGTTAATAGTTCAAAGCTCTTGGCACGAATAGCCGTACGTAACCAACTCGTCAAGTTAACGGTTTTCATAGAGTATTACGAATGTTACGCGAAGTATTGTAAGGTATTTCACGTACGGAATGTTTTGTATTGATCATTAAGTAATAAAAGCAATGGTGTAGGTAATAATAAGGGAACGTGCTGGAGTGTAAGAAGACGTAGTGACAAGAATAGAGAAAGGAATGCTATTGAACGAATATTATTGTCACAGCTTTTCCTGCTTACAACAATCACGTAAGCAGGAAATATCTAAGTATATCTGAGCTTTAAGCCCCACAACTGCGTTACCTAATACCGACCGCAACACCAAAAAACGTATCACGTTCCATAAACAACATAAATGTCGACTAATACGACCCATTGGCTTGTCCGTGTATTCGTAGCATTCTTGTTTATGATGCTAAAACCGCCCATTGAAGAAGCCTATACACGGAAGTAGGATGTAACGACATTTTCTTGAAATACTGAGCTTGAGAAAGTGCGTGTTTGTTACTAAAGTTTATTTTTTATAATTGGACTAGCCAGACCGCCACCTCACCTTGTGGTAAGCGACGATGCGGCCGATGATGGAGCATGCCTGTCTAGGAACAGCCTATTCACTCTGGCCTTGAAGGCGTCTAGATTATAATGATCAGGGAACACACTCGCGGGTAATGCGCTCCATTCCTTGGCCGTACGCATTATTAGATATTTAAAAATCTCTTCAGCTTTAATTAAATTTTTTGTTGATGCGTTTATATTAGGTACGAACATGCGCATACTCTTTGGTCCGTAATAAATCCAAAATTAATCCGAAGCGCAACATTTAAATCACAGCTGTCAACGAAAAGTGACGTGGGAACTCAATAATGGTGATCACTCACCTTCATGCCGACTGTCAGGTTTTCTACTTACACTGCGGCAGGGCCGATCTAGGAGGCAGACAAATCATTACGCTAAAATAAAGTAAAGTGTTTTTCGGATGCGGGGTCGCGGTCGCACGTCCGATAGGTTCTGAAAAGCTACTTTATTTTATACGACGTAAAGATTAATATCCATTATTATACAAGGGTTAATGTCTAGCTGCTTCCTAGATCGGCCCTGCCGTGGTATAGTGGCCTTCAGTTGGCATGACAAAAACGGGCTTGACCCCGCCCATTTTAGCGAGATCCCGCCTAAATATCTTGACGTCCTTCCGAAATTTCTCACACGATTCTATTTTATGATACATATCATGCCAACTGACAGTCGGCATATAGATGAGTGGCCACCATAAGCATTATTTGATGTATATGATCACCTGAGGGTAAGTAATCACTGCCACACAATGGTCAACACCAGGGGATGGCAAATGGGTGTAGTTCGTGTTTTATTCAATATAATTGTTATGTTGATATAATTGTATCGTGTTTGATTCAATGTAATTATCTACATTAACACAAAGCCATAAAATGGCCATGGGAGCAAAAAAATAAGCGAAATAAAATTTATACTAATAGTACTAACATAAAAATTAAGTTAAATTGCAACAACACTTACTAAAACTCTGGATTTTTAAGTCTAGAAATTATTATTATTATTAAAGCGTTTATTGGTATGGTAATGGTAACCTTTTAAAAGTACAACTACCTATTGCATTTTTAAAAGGTTACCTAGTCATCTATCTACTCTAATAAGTAGTAAGGTAAGAACTCAAAGATTAAGCCATAAAACTGTGATGAGACACGTTCTCCTGAACTATGTGCACTTTGCTGTCCAACCACTTGTTCCGTCCGAAGATAAGATACAGTAATAGTTAATATATAATATCCTACAAGTTAAAGCTAGTAACTGCATAAAGATTTATTACTTGCATTCAAGAATGCTTTGTAAAATCAGGCATCTGGTGGCGTCTTATTTTTTAAGTGGATGTTTTCACTCGTCTCAGATATCATTTGTTCCCCGCGATCGTCTTATTTTTTTTTTTTGGGACACAATTTTATGAAACTGTGCAGCCACAAGTTAATGAAATAATTTTAAGAATCAATACAGTGACTCTAGAATCAGCGAGATAAAGCAAATGATGTCCTATAGATAAAGTTAAAACTAAAAAGTTTAACGCTGAAAATCCCCTCTAAATGACTAATTTGGAAAATAAATATTTATTCTGGGAACTGTGAACTCACCTAGTTTTGTTGCTCTTTGAAATCTTTTTCATGGTAAAATCTAGGAATGGAGCCTATAAATAAGTCTAACTAACAATGTTTACCTTCATCCGTCATGTACCGCACGAAACTTTAGGTTTCATCATCGGATAGTACGAATCGATCACAAGGAAACACAATTACCTACATAAACTCTAGAATCTATTTAACAGACGGTCATAAAGTCGGTTCTTATCGGCACGAAAGCGTTAAAATCAAACGCTTTCTGGGTTTAGGTTGGCTGGCGGCCATAGATTCAACGCACGAACGCGCGCGCTTTTTTTCGCGCCATTCTGTGGCTGCGCGCGCACCGGTCACAGTGGAAAACACTATTATACGCCCACTTAGAAACCGTTGTACTTTGAATAGGGTGGAATACTATCTATTCTAGGTACCTATGATGACTCTATAAGCTCGGTTAGGTAATGGCTGCAAGATTGGACATTGGCATTGTCGCAAGGTGGCCATTGGTTGGCGATGAGACTATACCACACATAAATTAAACATAGACCGTGTAATATTTTCTTTACAAACTCTACCTACCGTATGCACGTTGAGAATGAATGCTTGGTTCTAGTTGAGAACCAATGACGAGACCAGGCAGGCAGTCCGCCACTAGGGTTTGACAATCTATACCTACATAGAAAACTAACATTCACAACATAGAAATAAAATCGTATCGCATCGCATTCGCGACCCCTGTCCGCTTTCGCATGTTAGGGATGTCCATAGGCTGAGGTGATCACTTCCCATCACCTGACCTACCGGTACACCGCAAAATTAAATAACAGAAATCTTACGGTGATTGTTTGCCATCAGGCAGGCCGTAAGGTTGTTTGCCACCTTAGTTATATAAAAAAAATCTTCCCCTCTTTCAGAACGGCTGCAGTGCCCTCCAGCGCGCGGCGGCCGACGGGCACGTGGAGGCCGTGGAGCTGCTCCTGCGCAGCGGCGCCGACCCCGACACGCAGGACCATGTCGTGAGTACTTCTCATTGACCCAGGTGTTTGAATTGGACGGTGTGATTTTGGATTCTCACTGAGGTTGGCGGGCCAATTCATTGTTGGTCTAACATGCCGCCGCGCCGATTGGGAAACTACTGATGATAAGACACTGACGTCTACTCACGGTCCTTTTTCTCGTGCGGCCTATAATATGTTATGACGTGATTTTGTAACATAGTTCCTTCGTGAACAGTGATACTATCGTGACGCCTCTCTACCACATAATTACCCCTAAAGTACCCCTCTCTAGCACATAATTCGGAGTGAAGTTCCTGAGAAGCCGTCCTATTAACATCAACGTTTTATTGACTCAATTTTTTGTTTAATACAGCCGATGTCATATTCCGTATTTTTCCTTAAATCATGTAATTTTGTTGTTGGGGTTGTTGAAGTTCTAAATTCTACTCTGCCGAACCGTGTTTTAGTTGGATGCTAACCGATGCTTTTGCGGTGAGGGAAAACATCGTGATGAAACCTGCACATTTAGGCGACTGAAAGTGTAACCATGATCCAATCTGGTCATGCTCCCCTGGTAGCAGGGTCACGGAGGTCAGATGGCAGTCGCTCCACTGTAATTATCTGATCTGCCAAATTTTGAATCATAGTCAAGGCGGACCTCGGGCCCTCGTGTGCGAGAGCACAACAGGGAGATAATGAATCTTTATGACTTTCCACCTTGGCACAGCCAGGCCTCCCGAAAGACCTATTCGCGCCCTCGCTACTGCCAGCGCCTTTCTTCCTCCAATACCTCGAGCCATTAAACTTGACTTCACATAAACCTTGTCACTAAAGGTTAATCCTTATCACTCTCTCCAGCACGGCAACACAGCGTCCCACGAGGCCGCCTGGAAGGGCTACTCGCGCACGGCGCGCGCGCTGGCCGCCGCCGGGGCGTCGCTGCGCGCGCGCAACCGCGCCGGCTTCGCGCCGCTGCACCTCGCCTGCCAGAACGGACACAACCAGACCGCCAGGGAGATACTGCTCGCGGGAGCGCCGCCGGACTTGCAGAACAATGTAAGTACCTCTTCTTAATATTTCTTTTTGGCATGCGGTAAACGAACAGGCAAGCTGGCTAAGTGAAGAGTACATTAGCAACGACAGTGGTACCAATGCGATGCGGAACTCGTTGCTATAGCAGCAGACTTCCCGAGACTTGTGCCGTTTGATTTTAAATGACGAACAATACTTAAGTGCCTTGTGAATGCGTGATGTTTGTAAAACAGTATAAAAACCAACCATTCCTCCTACTTCTATCCTATCCTCTTCATTATCCCATTCCCAAATATAATTCTAAGCGGCACCAAAAGTTCATCAAGAGGGGTATGCAAAAGTTTTATACACACCCCTAGCCGTACCCACGATACCCACCCCTGTTACTACAAACATCAATGAGCTACGGTAACTGCTTCCCAACTATTGGTCCCGTTTACTGGTAAAAAAGCCAACCTAATCTCCATCTTTTCGATTTCCAGTACGGAGACACGGCGCTGCATACAGCGGCGCGCTACGGGCACGCTGGTGTCACGCGGATCCTCATTTCTGCTCAATGTCGCCCCTCCGAGCAGAACAAGAACGGCGACACAGCCCTGCACATAGCCGCTGCGATGGGCCGCAGGAAACTCACCCGAATCCTCCTTGAAGCTGGCTGCGACAAGTCAATCAAGAACCAACAGGGAGAGACAGCTAGAGATATCGCAACCAGGAAGGGGTTAGAAGAGATCATCAACATCCTCAACACTCCAGTCGCGAAGCAACCGAAGAAAAAAGAGAAACGGGACAAAAGCAAAGAGAGAACTATAGATGAACCAGATGAAGGAAAAAAGAAGGATAAAGGCAAAGATGGCAAAGATAAGAAGAAGAAGAATGTGCATTTCGAGCAGACGCCTCAAGTGCAATGGTCGCCTTACGGCTGCCATTACTATCCTGACCCGAAATACTTTCCGAAGCCGAAACTAAGCTCGCTACCCACCGAACCCTTACAGAAAGGCGAGCAGTACTACTTGGATTTGGCTGGGAACATAAAGAAGGGCCCGATAGGTGCTGGCTACACTTGCTACTGCGCACCGTTCTTCAAACACATGGAGAATAAACTGAACGAAGACAAGAAGGACATGAAGAAGCATATCGATCGAGCTCACGAGAGGTTGGATCAGAAAGTAACAGATTTGGAGATGAAGACTCAAGGGCAGATATCGCAGTTGACGCGGTTCGTAGCCGCGGAGCGAGCGATGTGCAAGGAGAGACATAAGCATTTAGAACAATGGTTGACACGCGGTATGTTGTTCAGAGCTTCCGAAAGGGTAAGAAAATTAGACTTTAGTCCGAAAGGCTCTCTAGACATTCCACCCCTGAAAAGAACGCGCAGTCTGGAACTCCTCGACTCTCACGCAGAGGAATGGAATAAAGTACATAAATTAATAAAAACTTTCAATCAAAACACGGAACATTACGAGACTAATGCCAAAGATCTGAATGATAGTAAGGCGACATCAAAAAGTACTGAGGTTTTAGATAACAGGAGATCTCCAATAAGTCCCAGGCGATCCTACCTCAAAGTTTCAAGAAGCAGTGACCAGTTAGACGCTGGACCGAGTAGAGCTTCGAGAAGCCCCGTTGATTGTCGAAACTCACAAAACGTTACAGCTGAAATTCATGTAAAAGCCAACAAAGTATCAGTATCGCAGTCTCCAGTCTCGATGGAATTCCAAAGGTACAATGAGAGGTACACGTCTCCTAGTCGTCAGTCAAACACTAAGTCACCTAGCAGTAGTAACAGGCCAGCAAGCGATTCAGACGGAGAAAATATAATTAGGGGTAACCTGAGGGATTCCCAGAACAATCCAGTTTGGAAGAGTCAAGTGCTTCAGCGAACTGCCGACGATATGCGGAAAAGAGTGGCGCTCGAGAAGGAAATGTCAGAAGTGATATCAAGAAGCAACGTAAAGTCTATGGACATATCTCAAGATGGTTACGTTAAATTGCCCAAGCAAGGAAACTACATGCCAGAATCCAATAATATAGAACGAGGCCCTCGGAGATCCGTCCAAGAATTAGTTGCCCAGGTGGAACACCAGCAACGGTCGCAATCTCCGGAGCCTGCGTATTTGCCTCGAACAGGGCCGCCTAGCGAATCGCCACAAAACGAATCTCACACGATTCCAACCAACACACCACCGATGCAACCCACTCACGGTATTTTGAAGATGCCTCAACAGCCGCAGCGACCGGCACCAGTACTGAAGGAGAAGCCTCCAAAGAGCAAACGGTTCAGTTTGCACAACCTCATACCCTTCCCAACCAGAAAGACCTTCCAGAGCCCGCCAAAAGACAACGGCAACAACTCAGAAAGCAGCGACGAAGAAGACAATCCCATAAGGAGTTCGAACCAGCCTGGTCCGATGAGGAACACCAACTTGCTGCAGACTCTACCGATGCCGAACTTTGAGTCCGTATCCAACACGTCGCCATCGCCGCAAGTGCCTCAAAGTTACCCGCACGAGTTGAGGGCCATGATACCGAAAGACGCGTACTTCCATGAGATTCCCAACCGTCACGTGCAACAGATGCCGTGCAGAGAGATGACGGACAACGGCCTGCCCATGGCTCAATATCCGAACCAGTACGATTACAACGACACTGGATTACCCAACCAGATACAGCCGCGTAATCGGAATCCCCTGTACCACCATCAGACGGGGGTGTTCGACGCGATGATGCAGGACCACATAATGAGGGAGATGGAGAGGATCCCGCATTGCTACAGCGACCGTCTGGACCAGAACACTGAAGTGGAGATCTCGAACCAGAATGACTTTCGTGGTTACTACGGCGACCATCCGGTATACCCTCCCCGACCCAACCCTGGGCTGAAAAAACCTCCCCCCGACCATAGCCTGCTGCACAGTCGGCTGCAGTCCCTGGCCATCAACACGCACTTGACGGAGACGCAGAGTCAGGCTGACAGGGAGTCCCATAACGACTCTGGATACAGTACAAAAGTGTACGGAAGCTCGCAAGGACCCTCGCCTAGTCTTTCGGGCCATGTTGACGACAACCTCTCAGGGCAGAGGGTCAATGTCTTGCCGAACGGCAAAGCCATCGGCGGCCAAATAGGGACCTCAAGTTTAGTGTAAAGCTTCGCATTAGTGCAGTCGAGTTTAGTAACGTGTTGAATCAAAATTGCCGGAATATTCTATTAAATGCTGGCTAGTTAGAAAAGTGTTGACGATAGGGGCTGACGTATTTTTGCTCACCGTGGCGATACCGACGAGTAAGATCTTGTAACTGTGAAATAACGATGTTCTATTGGCTAAAATACAATGTTTGATTCTGACCACAGAAATTGGACATAGAGGCGTAGAAAGAGTCTAATCACAGCTGAAGTCACAATCTTAAATTTTGTTTCTTTTTTAATGATGCGAACGTGTAACCATAACCATAACCACTGCTATTGTTAAATGTGGTGGCCTTGGTCATCTTAATGTAAATTGAGTCATTTGTATAGAGTTGTGACAGATTGACAGTACATTCTCTATAGGTCGATGCTTCATCTATACTCTATGTCCAATATCTTTTTAACAGCAACAGTAGTTTTCAAAAGTATCAAACAGACCTCATAATATTCCTCGATAGTCTTTACAATAAGAACATATAATTCTGGTGAAGAATTTAGAACACCTTATTTTAAGTTATTGTACCACAAAGTGTTATGCTTCAAAATTGGTATTTTTATATCACTTTGACACGATTTCATATTGTAATTAGGATACCTAAATGATAAAAATATATTTTCTAAAATGTGTTCAAAACAGTAGATTAGGTACCAACTTTATTGTAGATTGGTTTAATATGAAATGGGAGCTCCTATGCATATTTACATAACATAGGACTACTTTAGGTCCCTACGTAAAATTAGTTACACTCAGAGATTATTTACAGCTTTGCTTCATCGAGCAACGTCATCAGAGAGCAGATCAAAATGGAATGTATTGCTTATAGAATAAAGGCCATTTTTGTATCACGCCTTTTGCAAACCGGAACGGGCGTGTAAAATATATGTGATACAAAACATTTTGATCTGCTCTGATGACTAAGGTTGCTGGATGAAGCAAAGGTGTAATTTATTCCTAAAAGATTAGGTGCATGCAGGCGGCAGCACAAGTTGAAGCATTTTGACATCTACAGAGATTAACATAAGGTCCAAAATCCAAAGCAACTTCATTCTGCTGGCTTATTGTGCTATAGAATCCTAGCCACAAGTACAAAACTTAACAAAAAAAATACAAAAAAAATGATCACCAGCACCGTTAAACTGACGAAAATAACAATTTAAGTAAATGCTACATTTACAATAACATGAACGTCACTTAAATATAAATTAAAGTACAAATTAAAAATTAAAGTAATCTGATGCCATGTATGATGTTTCTTAGTTTTAAAACTAGTTTATTAGCAGTGTAAATACTTGGATGACATGGTTCACCAAAACAAAAAACTAAAAAAAAAACAGAATTTTATTGAAAAAGTGTTTTTGGTAAAAATATGAAAAAAAAGGTTAATGGTAAAGTTTTAAAACTAGCGCCACCTAGCGCCAAATTGTAACAATTATCCAATCACAGTAAACAGCACTTTTTGTAAACCAGTCTCCTTCCAATTAAGATAGAGGTTTGATTTCTGCTCTAAAGAATTTACTTTGTGAGAGTTCGTTATTTGTATGTGTGTTTTGATGTTAAAATAATTTATATTTAATATAATTTATAAATAATGTATGTAATGTACCTTTTGATAATTTTGTACTGATTGGTTTCTAATATTAAATGCACTTATAAAGTGTCACGACTAAAATGCTGTTGCTTTTCTGTTTGCACCTCTGCACGGCTAGCACGAGTGAGCCCTCGACACAGGTCAAGCTGCGAAAAAGCGTTTGTTTCCTTCCTTTGAGATAGCAGTATCTATGTCGCGCCTTTTCATGCTTGTCGTGCTCGAGAGCACACATGTGCTAGACGTGCTAATTTACCCATGAAGTTAGTATAACCCCCCAGTAGATATACTAACTCTCGATGAGGATACTTAGGATACCCTCACAATGAGGGCATTCGCGATTCCAAATCCGTCTGTTGCCAGCGCCATCTATGTGCGGTGTTAGCCAACCGAGCTTGTATACTCGACAACATGAATATGGAAGAGCTTCCCTATATGAGCTATAGATGTCGCTTCAAACGTTTGCACCCTAGGGCCGGCTTGCACCAAATTCTTGCCCGCTTAGTGTAAGTACACTGGCTCTACCGTGGCACGTGGTCGCCACTCGAGAACTTTCCTGCCCCATCGGCCATCTGCTTTTCGAGCTATGTGCCCGGCTACTGCCACTTTCGCCTGGCAATCCTGCTGGAAAGTATTGAACATAGCTCAACGATGTTAGAGACATAGTGTGGTGAGCCATTGACAGGTGAGACTAAGCTAAACTAATGAAATAAACTATTGTTGCTACTATGTAAAAACATAACGAATTAGTTTATTACATAATTACACCACACAGAAAACACAGAACAATAAGAAATAATAAATGGGAAACAACATCTCAATAATTTATTTCTAAACTGACTCTACCAACATAAACATTTTATTTACAACTACCTTCAAAAATACAACTATATACCAGCTCGGTCTTTCCAACACCTCTCTCTGTAGAAATCCTTTATACTACTATGGTAAAGGGGAAATCCACTCAAAACCGAAGATCTTGCTCCTTGAATTTTAACAGCTACATAGTCCCCTGGCACCGCTAGCCTTTGCGCCCCGTCTTCGCACGCAATCGCCACATTGTCGAAAACAACTTTCAGATAGAACTCATTTCGGCCTAGGATTTGTCCTGTTTTTTTCACAACGCCTTCAACTAGGACCAAATGGGTGGTTCCTACTTCGTGATCATTCAATTGCTGGCAGATCCGTCGGTAGACTTCGACCATTCGGTTGTGGCGGTCCTTCTTGACGTGGTCTGGGACGTCGTCTTTGTATCGGCGGTAGGCGGTGGTTTTCTGAAAAGAAGTTGACAATATAAATCATCATCATCTTGGCGTTAATGTCCCGGTTGTGCTCTCGAGAACGAGAGCCCGGGGTCCGCCTTGACCATGATCCAGGATTTGGCAGGTCAAGTAATTACAGTGGAGCGACTGCCATCTGACCTCCATGACCCTGCTACCAGGGGAACCTGACCAGATTGGATCATGGTTACACATCCAGTCGCCTGAATGTGCAGGTTTCATCACGATGTTTTCCCTCACCGTAAGAGCATCGGTTAGTATTCAACTAATGAACATAACTCAGAAAACAGTCATTGGTACATGGCCGGAGCGGGATTCGAACCCGGGACCTCTGGCTTACGAGTCGGATACTGTAACCGCTCGGCCACCGACGCTCTAAGTTGACAATATAAATATGGGAAAATAAATCGAAAAGGTACGTCGAGTGTAAATGCCGTCTTAAATAATAATAAATATAATTCAGTAATCAAGTTATAGTGCATAATCGAGTACCACCCATTTTTTTCTAATAGGACGGCCTTTCAGGAACTTCACTCCGAATAAGTGTTAGAGATGGGTGGTAAATAACGTCACTGTAGTATCACTGTGACTTTTCACGAAGCAACTATGTTACAAAATCACGTCATAACATATAGGACACACGATAAAAAGGACCGTGAGGGGGCTTCAGTGTCTTTTCATTAGTAGTTTCCGAATCGGCGGCATGTTAGGACAATAATGAATGTGGAGTAAAAATATACTAACATGCCGACGATATCAGTGACGTATCATCCATCCCAAGAGCGTCGGTGGCCGAGCAGTTACAGTATGCGACTCGTAAGCAGAGGTCCCGGGTTCGAATCCCGCTTGGCCATGTACCAATGACTGTTTTCTGAGTTATGTACATTAGTTGAATACTAACCGATGCTCTTACAGTGAGGGAAAACATCGTGATGAAACCTGCACATTCAGGCGACTGGATGTGTAACCATGATCCAATCTGGTCAGGTTCCCCTGGTATCAGGGTCATGGAGGTCAGATGGCAGTCGCTCCACTGTAATCACCTGACCTGCCAAATCCTGGATCATGGTCAAAGCGGACCCCGGGCCCTCGTGCGCGAGGGCATAACCGGGAAATCAACGCCAAGGTGATTTTTTTTTTTTATCATTCAGCTCTAGCGCTTTTTTCGAGTAAAGTTTTTGAGAGGCAATGCTATTAGCAAAAAAATCAGGTAGTAGCAGCACAAGATACCTCGTAAGGGTAACTACAGGGTGACTCTAAACTAATGATAGCAAGGGGTATGCACGTGCTCTTGACAAGATAACGAACAACTTTTAGCATCACACCAACACTGAAATCGTAATAAAATCTGTTCATACATTTTGGCAGGATTATTTTCAATTTTATATGAATTGCTGATTTATTCGCGATTTGAGAGTTGGTGCCATAGTAAAAGTTTGGTATTACAAGCACAGGTATACGTTATGGTATGGTATCGTGAATTTGAAGTCACCCTGTAAAGGTTTTTTTCCTTTAGATGTAGTTATTGTTGGATTTCACTAGTCAATTATGGGTGTTATATCTTAGAAAGTCAAATAATATATTCAAATTGGGTTTACAAACACTTATGAACGTCAAATATGATCCATCTCCTTCCCGCTTACCTCTCTCATGCTGTAAGGGAAGAGGAAGGCGATATTGTAGCCGACCTGCTGCAGCAGCGTCATCGTCTCCTCGAACTCCTCGTCGGTTTCGCCGCAAAACCCGCATATCATGTCCGTGGATAGGCCCACTGGAAAGTCAATCGTATATGTATGTAGTTAAGGGTGTTGTTTGATGAACATGATGATGAATCATATTTAATTGGGAATTATTGAAGTAGTGATTGTGGCCGTGTGGTGTTCGGCAGAGTAGAATAGCACCAACCCCTTACACTCGTGGGTGTCGTACAAGGCGACTAATGTTTTCGTGGCAAAAGTGCTGAATGGATGAGAAATGGGCAGCAGCGTTTCCCATTCCTATATTTACAACACTGCGTTCCAACCCGCCTGCCAAGCGCGGAGATTATGGCAATAACCTCCCCTCTCATATGAGAGGGCTTTAGTCCTGCAGTGGACTGTTATGGGTTATGACGATGAGGTAGTGCTTCAGTTATTTTGATTATCACAAGCTTTTTAGAAAGATTCGCTGAGGTCATTTCAGCGGACTGCGGTGTATGAATTTTTTAATGTAAGCTGCATCTCTAATTTCAAAAAAACGATGTACTGTGAATTACTTAATTGAGAATCACCTCTATATACGGAACTTCGAAAATATTTGTATAGAACTTCGAATTTCTTAAAACATAATTTTTGAGGTGATGAACATTCTCAAAGTGATGATATTTTTATTTGCTACATTTTCAATGTCAAGGTACACGTGTCTGTCTACAAGTTCTAGGGTGTAGGCTCTACACTCTAAACTAGAAATGTCTTATTTTCCGTAATAATGCACGTTTAAAAAATAAAAAAATAAGAATTCTTATTTATTCCATTATTGTTGCACACATTAGACCTATAAAAAAATACTTGATCAAGGTTCCACTCACCGCCCGGTATAGTGGTCCTAACATGGTCGACCAATCGCAGGTAGGCGTCGCGCGAGTACCCGCGGCGCATGCGCTCCAGCACCGCGCTGGAGCCGGACTGCGCCGGCAGGTGGAGCATCTTGCATATGTTCGCTCGCTCCGATATCACTTGGAGCACCTAGGAGGGAAAGAGATAGGCTGCAACTACACCTTTGCTTAATCCAGCAACCTATGTCATCAGAGAGCAGATGAAAATATATGAAAATGTATCTTTGCTACACAATTTGCTTCACACCATTTGTGGTTAGCTGGTAGAAATCTCTTCTAAAGATAAGATCGCCATTGTACTCATTTTTGTTTGATGTATCTAATTAAGTATGTATACAATAAAGTATATAATAATATCTCACAGAATAAGGTCTATTTTTGTATCACTTATATATTTTACGCGCCCGCTCCGTTTACTAAAAAGAGTGATACAAAAATGGACCTTATACTTTCAGTAATACATTTCATTTTGATCTGCTCTCTGATGACTTAGGTTGCAGGATGAAGGAAATGTGTAATCGAAGCCATAGGGTGAAGGCTGTTCTGTTTCTCTAATGAGCAGTTTTTCAGTAGCTATTGTCAGTTGGTGTCTGTAATCGTCAAGAGATGGCGCTGGCAATAACTTTTGGTAAGATAACAAACACATAAAAATCCTTATTTCGTTTTATGTAAAATCTGTTTACAATAAACGGCATAAAATATATGTTAAAATTTATTTGGTATGTATTCTCATGGTGCAAAAATATAATATTTACAAAAAGGCAACTTTTCGACCAATAATTGTTTATAGGAGGCTAAGCCCAGCAAAGTACTCTAACGAGCTAATATGATAATGATAATCCAGCTCTTATCCAGTTCCTCACCTCATCAGGGAAGTCCTTGGGATGCGCCGCAGTGAATCTGATCCTCATTTCGGGGTCTATCAACGACACTTTGTCCAGGAGATCCGCGAAACGAAGACCGCCCTTCTTGCTCTTGTAAACAGTTTTGAAACCTGGTAAATTGAAATAACTTTATTAATAAATTACCAAATAAATCACTATGTCTATTGGTGAAAAGCGCATGAAAATCCGTTCAGTAGATATTGAGATTATCGCGAACAGACAGACAGACGCGGCGTGGGACTTTGATACAATTAACTTAAATTAAATTTACGTAAATTATATTAGTCTATAATAATAGAGATTTATTGCAATGCCATGGACCCTTGCGGCGAAGTAAAATATTGTTCTCAAATATTGTCGAGTCAAAATAAATCATATCGAAGTAGCTATGCAACATGCAGCATACTCTAATAACGACTTCGTCAACAAGAGGAGCGTCGGTGGCATAATGATTATGGGGTCCGACTCGTAAACGAGAGGTCCCGTATTCGAATCCCAGTATTGTAACTGTTGAGTTTTAGAATGAATTGTTTGGGTCAGGGGGTCTAAACAGGCTGTGGTCAATGTGTGTTTCGAGTGTTTCATATTATGAATCACATACCACAATCACATACACAAACTTATCATGCTCCATCTTCGGCCGCACCGTCGCTTACCACCAAGTAAGATGGCGGCCCAATGCCTGCCTAACAACGAAAAAAATAAGTTACGACCTCACCTTGAGCAAGTTGCGTATCAACCTTCTCAGTTTGCTGCGACGTGTCTCTGTAACTATTCACGTTCTGACCGAGCAGCGTGATTTCCTTGACGCCTTGCCCAGCCAGCTGTCTCACTTCCTCCAGTATGGAGGACACGGGACGCGAGCGCTCCCGGCCGCGTGTGAAAGGCACGATGCAGTACGTACACATGTTGTCGCAGCCGCGCATTATTGAGCTGAGGAAGAAATATGCTGTTAGGACCTTTTTATCACCATCATCATCATATCAGCCGAAAGACGCCCACTGCTGGGCCTTCCACTGAGATCTCCTCAAAAACCGATCCTATGCCTTCTGCATCCAGCTGGTACCTGCGATATTTACCAGGACATCGGTCCACCTTTTGGGAGGCCTACCCATGCTGCGTCATACGGTAGATACTTGGTCACCACTCGAAAATCAGTACGGTATTTTACTGCAAGTCAAATCAGCAAATCTTCACAGAATTTGTATGAAATTTCTATGCAATACAAGATTGTGACGTCTTTGTCAAATGTGTATCTTTTTAACGTATTATAATTATGTGACTTGAATAATTTAAACGACCCGAGTGGTTCAGTTGGTCAACAAGCCGGTCTGCCACGCAGAGGTCCCGGGTTGGATTCCTGGCCGGGCAGAAATTGTAATAATGACTTTAATTTGTGTTACGAGTCTGGGTCTTATATGTATTTTTTTAATAAGTAATTATATAAATATTAATAAGTAATTATTTAAATATTCATAAGTAGTTAATCAGTTTTCTGGCACCCATAACACAAGCTTTGCTTACTTTGGGGATGGATGTTACAAACATAATCTTGGCGCTAATGTCCCGGTTGTGTTCTCGAGAACGAGGGCCCAGAGTCCGCCTTGACCGTGATCCAGGAGTTAGCGATCAGGTTATTACAGTGGAGCGACTACCATCTGACCTCCGTGACCCTGCTACCAGGGGAACCTGACCAGATTGGATCATGGTTACAAATTCGTGGAATGCGTTTCCAGACAGTGTTTCCTTTGGACTATGACATGGGATCGTTCAAGAGGTACATTAGAGGACTTTTTAGAGGCGGAAACACATATCAAGAGTTCGCCTGGGTGAGCATCATCGCCTTATTTATTTCTGCCGCCAAGCAACAATGCTGCATTGTTATGTTCCGGTTTGAAGAATAAGGTAGCCGGCACAATTACAGGCATAAGCCTAGCAGCCTAAGCATCTTAGTCCTCACTAAGATGCTTAGGCTACCTTAGGTTACCTTAGGTTACCTCATCCTAAATGCATGAATCGTACACGTTATGGGCGACAGTTGCCGTTTACCATCAGGTGAACTGTCTGCTCGTTTGTCACTGAGTAGCATAAGAAAAAACTGGTAGCGCCCCTGGTGTTGCTGATGTCCATATGCGGCGGTGACCACTTTCCAAAAGGTCTGTTCACCTATCGTATAACATTCAAAAAATTTTTCTCTGTCTTCATTAGCTGTCATGGTAAGCCTACAAGGTGAAAGCCTTTCTGGTGCAGGATGAGGTTTGAGTGTAGGTACTATAAACATTTTAAGGTTGTTTAAGTTCAATTCTACCAGTAAGAGCTGCTTTGTCATACAAATAGAAAACAAGTGCTTCACAGTTTCACAATTTATTGTCATTTTAATAATTCTACTATACTTAGGACTCTATCTAGACCAATCTTTGAGTTGGAACGTCCAGATTGCTGAGGTAAGTAGAAGGGTCACATATACGCTGCGCAGTCTGCATCGCTTTAAGTTTTTTTTTGCCGATGAAAACTAATATATTATTGATGCAGACTCTGGTTTTGCCTATTTTAGATTACGCTGACGTATGTTATATTGATGTGAACGAAGTCTACCTCTATAATTGTATTCGTTTTATTTTCGTTTAATAAAAATAAAATAAATATACTATGAGTTATTTGACCACACTTACTCACAAAACATGTTGTCATTGGGTGTCTGCTAGTAACTTGTATACAGACCGACCAAAGATTATGGAATGCTATGATATTGTGTTTTATTTTCATGTTTAATAAACATCCTATCTTATAAACTAAATCAAGCTAAGGTATACACCATATTTCTAAATTTTTTTTATCCTCGTGCGTAACCTACCCGTTTTAGGCCACCTTCCCCTAAGGTTGCGCCTCACTGTGTAGCTGCAAAGTATGTTTCTGCATAGTTTTCTTATTTTTGAACATCTTGCCGCAGATGTCACAACTGAAGGGACGTACGTCTGTATGCACCTGTTGGTGCCCCTTTAAGACGTACGCCGTTTTGAAGGCCTTTCCGCACTGCTCGCAGGAATAAGGCCGCGCCTTGCTGTGTGTCTGCCTAATATGGACCTTGACATCGCCCTTAGCCTTGAACATCTTGCCGCAGATGTCACAACAGAATAGACGGTCGCCTGTATGCACCCGTTTCTGGTGTTCAATTAAGACGTTCGGCAATTTAAAGGCCTTGCCACACTGCGCGCAGGGATAAGGCCGCGCCTCGCTGTGTACCTGCCTAGCATGGAGCTGGAGCTTAGTGTTACTCTTGAACATCTTGCCGCAGTTTTCACAACCGAAGAGACGTCCGCCCATATGCATCCGTTTTTGGTGAGCCATTAACATGTTCGGCAATTTGAAGACCTTGCCGCACTCCGCGCACGGATAAGGCCACGCCTCGCTGTGTACCTGAGTAATATGGATCTGGACCTCGTCCTTACTCTGGAACACCTCGCCGCAGATGTCACAACCGAAGGGGCGTTCAACGGTATGTACCAGTTTTTGGTGAACCATTAACTTGCTCAGCCATTTGAAGACCTCACCGCACTGTGAGCAGGGAAAAGCCTGCGCCTCACTGTGTAGCTGCCTAATATGGACCTGGACCCCGTTCTTACTCTTGAACATCTTGCCGCAGATGTCACAAGTGAAGGGACGTTCGACTCTATGGTGGAATACCAGTTGGTGTTCCTTTAAGTGGCACAGCAGTCTGAAGCCCTTGCCGCACTGCTTGCATAGATAAGAGCGTCCCTTGCTATGTACCGTTGTAATATGGACCTGCATTTTAGTCTCCGTTTTGAACATCTTACCGCAGATGTCACAACCGAAGGAACCATTGTTTATATTATGTACCCGCAGTTGGTGATCCATTACATTCCCGGTCGATTTAAAGACCTTGCCGCACAGCGGGCAGGGATAAGGCCGCGCCTCGCTGTGTACGTGCCTAATATGCATCTGGATGTTGCTCTTCCTCTTGAACATCTTGCCGCAGATGTCACATTCAAAGCTAAGTTTGCCTGTATGCATCACATTGTGTCTCTTTAACAAGTATGGAAATTTGAATGCCTTGTTACACTGCGCGCAGGAATAAGGTGGTGCCTCGCTGTGTACTTTTCTAATATGGGCCTGAATAGTGGTCTGAGTCTTAAACATCTTGCCACAAATGTCACAACTAAAGGGACTTTTGCCTATATCTACTGATACTTTCTTGCAGACGTTTCTTTTAGTTATATCACTCTCATTCAAAGCAGCTACAGATTTTAGTCTTTTCATTGTGTTCCCTTCGAAAATACTTGATACTTTGCGTTTACAGCTAATGGCACTTTCTTTAATAACTGTTGCATTGACATCTTCTTCAACATTTGTCAAAAGATCTACTTCTGTATTGTGGACTGTCTCTTCATAAAAACACTCATTGATGTCATGGATTTCTATTGCATTACCATCTTCTTGAACTTCGTCCAAAAAATCTACTTGTGTATAGTGGATTATCTCTTCTATGTTATGGATATTGATTGCATTGACGTCCTCTTCAACTCTTTCCAAAGAATGTGCTTCTATATTATGGATTGCATCTTCATTAAACGCTTCATGTGAGTCATTGGATTGTATAAAATTTCCGTTAAGCTCATCGTTAGACAAAACCTCGCATTTAATATGACATTCTAATTGTATTAGCCCTGCCGGATCAACAGCCATGGTAAATCTATTTACACCACGATGTGCATGATTTGATGCATTTGATTTATTACTCTCATCATTTGAAATTACTTGGTCGTTGTATTTGATGTCTACAGCTTTGACAGGTTCATTTATGATGTATCCATCAACATGTTGCAAATGTTCTATCTCTGCCGGTTCTTCTTTAACTGCTACATCATCTTCATTCTTGACACATTCATTTACTCCACCACATGAAACGACCAGCCTTTCTGATATGCTCAATTCATGCCACCAGTAGGCTTTCTTTTCGAGGCGTATATTCTGGCCTACAGCATTTTGTGACATAGTTTTATCCGTCTCCAAACATTTTAAGCGGAACCGATAGGCCTTTACCAGCAGAGCGCGGCAGAAACTGCAAATATACTTTGGCATGCCATTAATTGTACAAAGCCTCAACGATGTCACTTGATGAAACTTCTCGGCAAGTCCATTTTCCTCGAGTTCGTGTAACTCGCAGTTCGTAGCCATACACGCCCGGCACGCGCGCAGTTCCTCTGTTTGCTGCATTTTATTTGGCATCTGTTGGCTCGCAGATCCAAACCAGAATCGTAATCATGAATATAATCGGCTGCATTAATAATAAATGAAAACAAAAATTGCTTTCAAGATAATAACAATAATAAACACAACAACCAATTACAACTTTTTTAGTAACTTCAATTAAGTCAATGTCAATAGCAAGTTGATTGACATTTTTTTTTGTTAATTTTATTCCTTATGGGAAAGGCAAGGGGATTAAGTTTATACAGCCAAGTCTTTCGTTATGAACTTTAAATCAATAATATGTCCCAACAACAAGGACTCTGTTGAATAATATATTATTATTATTATTATTATTATTATTCCTGAACAGACAGGCAGTTGGAACAACTGATATGTCTGTATCCCATTATCCTCAACCCATTGACATTATCAATTAATTCATTTTGATATTCCTCAAATATTCGTCTAATCGGTTCTTAAAGGCGTTGGTACTCGGTGCTGATACAACTCTCTCAGGTAACCTATTCCAAGGTGCCACGACTCTGTTGCTGAAAAAGTGCTTGTGCGGGTTGCTGTTGGAAAAACTTCGCACCAATTTCAAGTGGTGACCTCTTAATCGAGTGTTCTGATCTCGCTTTAATAGTTGCTCAAAGTTCTTCACATCATAATGTTCGTTTAGGATTTTGTACGCTTCTATTAGGTCCCCACGTTGTCTTCGCTCATGTAGCTTGTCTAGTTTCAGGCAGTCTAGTCTTTGTTCGTATGACAATTTCCTATAATCTCTTGGGATTTTAGTGAAACTACGCTGTACTTTCTCAAGTGTTTCAATGTCCTTTTGAAAATAGGGGTTCCAAACCTGGAAGGCATACTCCAATAATGGTCTGACATATGTTTTATATATTTTTATCATTATTTCAGGTGTTATTGTTCCAAATGCTTTTCTTATAAGGTATATAACGTTCATTAACGTATATTTTAAGGCCACAGCCAACGCTTTAGTGGTCCCTACTCCCCTGAAATAGCACCATTGATTGGTTGATCAAGGTCACTCTGTTGACAATCTGGGTTTGCGATACTGTAGCAGCCCCTTAAGTTTGAAGACTTTTACAATGGGAGAAGATGGCGACATTCAATTTGAGTAAAACGGTCGCGGCCCTGAACGATGGTGGCCTTTTTCTATCAGGTGGACCATCTGACTATGTGCCTCCCTAGGCAAGAAGAAAAAAAACTCACATAAAAGCAGATACACTATCCTCATTCAGCCGCACTGGCGCCACATCGGCGTAGGTCTCGTCCAATGACAATAGCACATTGACTGCGGTCTGACCATTGCTGGTCAACGCTAGAACTCAAGGCAGGTCTCTGTAAATCAATCGCTCTAGCTTTTTAGAACAGAATTGTCCAAAATTTCGAGATCGCTTCGCTTGCTCATTCATTGCCTTCAATTGTTTCATGCTATTCACCAACCTTTAAATCTAAAATTCCGAGCTCTCTGTGCTCGCTGAAATATTATTTTTTACAATCACCCTAGCTTCTGCGCTCTGATTGCTCATTCAATCATTTAAATTACTTTTATTCTCTTTTATTACGATCACCCCAACTTTTAAGGCCCAAAATATCAAAATTTCGAGCTCACTACGCTCGCTTATTCATAAGTTTCATTTACTTTTCTTGCCTTTCACCAAGCTCGTTGCGGACCCTTATTCATTGATTTCCCTAAGTTAGGTAAAGTACACCCCTTGCTGTTAAATTCAAAATGTCTAAAATTTCGAGCTCGCTCATTCATTCTATGCTCACCTCAGGCTTCTATAACCCCCAGGTTTTAAGACCTCAGAGGTCAAAAATGTCGAGCTCGCTTCGCTCCATCACACATTCGTACTACTCTCGTCTACTACTACTACTAGCGTACTTCGTCGCTGTTCTCCCCCGGGTTAAAAATTTAAAACTTTCAAGCTCGCTCCGCTCGCTCATATATTTATTGATCTCCCCACTAAAAAGGAGCACCACTAAATTTTTTTGCATGCAACCTAAATGCACGAATCGGCGGGCTGTCTGCTCGTTTGTCACTAAGTAGTATTAAAAAAACCTTAGTAGCGCCTCTGATGTTTCTGATGTCCATACGCGGCGGTGACCACTTTCCAAAATTGGTCCGCTTGCCTGTTTGTCTGCCGTATATTATTTAAAAAAATATTTCTCTACACCCAATATGCTGTCATGGTAAGCCTACAGGTGTAAGAAAGCCTTTCTGGTGCAGAATGGATTTTGAGTGTACTATAAATATTTTATGGTTGTAAGTTCAACTCTCAAATCAGTAAGGGGTTTTTGTCATACAAATAGAAAACAAGTGCTTCACAATTTCACAATTTATTTTCAATTTTGATTATTCACTGGCCATTATTATGAGTTATTTGACCCCACTTACTCACAAAACATGTTGTCATTACATGTTGTCTGCCAGTAACTTGTATACAGACCGACTAAAGACAATGTAACGCTATGATAAGAAACCAGCAACAATCATAATTATCATGTCGTATATAGGTGGGTACTAACATTTGGAAATGTCCACTTCCAATCTAATGTGGCAAATCAAAGGATACTAGCGCCATCTCTCACGTTCATTACGATAATTGTTGCACTCTTATGCGCTTATTACATTTGACTAAATTCAGTCGTCTAAATTCGGGAGCAAAAAGCGTGAGAGCAAATACAAGTGAAATGTATTGCTCATAGAATAAGGTCCATTTTTGTATCACTTACATTAGGATACGCGTCGCTCCGCTTTTCAAAAACCGTGATACAAAAATGGACCTTATTTTATAAGCAATACGCTCACGCTTTTTGCTTCTGAATTTAGTCAAATGTAATAAGCGCATAACGACTGACTTGACAAACTTTAATCATTATTCACCCTATTGTTTTTTTCTTAATCCGCTTAGACCTAAGTCTGTTCATGTGAGAAGTAATGATGTGTGTTCGCATATCACACTTTGTCTTGTACGTTTTGCCGCAGTCGTCACAGCTGAAGGGGCGTTCGCCTGTATGCACCACTTGGTGTCTCCTTAATGTGGACGACAATTTGAAGGCTTTGCCGCACAACGCGCAGGGATAAGGCTGCTCCTCACTGTGTAGCTGCAAAGTATGTTTCTGCATAGTTTTCTTAGTCTTGAACATCTTGCCGCAGATGTCACAACCGAAGGGACGTTCGTCTGTATGCACCCGTTGGTGCCCCTTTAAGATGTACGCCATTTTAAAGGTCTTGCCGCACTGCTCGCAGGGATAAGGCCGCGCCTCGCTGTGTATCTGCCTAATATGGACCTTGACATCGCCCTTAGCCTTGAACAACTTACCGCAGATGTCACAACAGAATAACCGTTCCCCTTTATGCACCCGTTTTTGGTGATCCCTTAAGACATTCGGCAATTTGAAGGCCTTGCCGCACTGCGCGCAGGGATAAGGCCGCGCCTCGCTGTGTACCTGCCTAGCATGAAGCTGGACCTCTCTGTTACTCTTGAACATCTTGCCGCAGATGTCACAACCGAAGAGACGTCCGCCTGTATGCATCCGTTTTTGGTGAGCCAATAAAGTGTCCGGCAACTTGAAGAGCTTGCCGCACTCCACGCACGGATAAGGCCACGCTTCGCTGTGTAGCTGAGTAATATGGATCTGGACCTCGTCCCTACTCTGGAACACCTCGCCGCAGATGTCACAACCGTAGGGTCGTTCAACTGTATGTACCTGTTTTTGGTGAACTATTAACTTGCTCAGCCATTTGAAGACCTCGCCGCACTGTGTGCAGGGATAAGCCTGTGCCTCCCTATGTAGATGCCTAATATGGATCTGGACCCCGTTCCTACTCTTGAACATTTTGCCACAGATGTCACAACTGAAGGGACGGTCGACTCTATGTTCCAGTTGGTGTTTCTTTAAGTGGCACAGCAGCCTGAAGGTCTTGCCGCACTGCGCGCATAGATAAGAGCCTCCCTCGCTATGAACCCTTGTAAAATGGACCTGGAGATTAGTCTCAGTTTTGAACATCTTGCCGCAGATTTCACAACCGAAGGAACCTTTGTATATATTATGTGCACGTTTTTGGTGATCCATTAAGTTGCGGGTCGATTTGAAGGCCTTGCCGCACTGCGCGCAGGAATAAGGCCGCGCCTCGCTGTGTACCTGCCTAGCATGAAGCTGGACCTCACTGTTACTCTTGAACATCTTGCCGCAGATGTCACAACCGAAGAGACGTCCGCCTGTATGCATCCGTTTTTCGTGAGCCATTAAGACAATCGGATATTTGAAGACCTTGCCGCACTGCGCGCAGGGATAAGGCCGCGCCGTGCTGTGTACCTGCCTAGCATGAAGCTGGACCTCTCTGTTACTCTTGAACATCCTGCCGCAGTTTTCACAACCGAAGAGACGTCCGCCTGTATGCATTCGTTTTTGGTGAGCCAATAAAGTGTCCGGCAATTTGAAGAGCTTGCCGCACTCCACGCACGGATAAGGCCACGCTTCGCTGTGTAGCTGAGTAATATGGATCTGGACCTCGTCCCTACTCTGGAACACCTTGTCGCAGATGGCACAACCGTAGGGTCGTTCAACTGTATGTACCTGTTTTTGGTGAACTATTAACTTGCTCAGCCATTTGAAGACCTCGCCGCACTGTGTGCAGGGATAAGCCTGTGCCTCCCTATGTTGATGCCTAATATGGATCTGGACCCCGTTCCTACTCTTGAACATTTTGCCACAGATGTCACAGCTGAAGGGATGGTCGACTCTATGTTCCAGTTGGTGTTTCTTTAAGTGGCACAGCAGCCTGAAGGCCTTGCCGCACTGCGCGCATAGATAAGAGCCTCGCTCGCTATGAACCCTTGTTATATGGACCTGGAGATTAGTCTTAGATTTGAACATCTTGCCGCAGATTTCACAACCGAAGGAACCTTTGTATATATTATGTGCACGTTTTTGGTGACCCATTAAGTAGCGGGTCGATTTGAAGACCTTACCGCACTGCGAGCAGGGATGAGACTGCGCCTCGCTGTGTACATTCCTAATATGCATTTGTTTGCAGCCTTTCCTCTTAAACATCTTGCCGCACATGTCACAACCAAAGCTAAGTTCGCCTGTATGCATCACATTGTGTCTCTTTAACAAGTGTGGCAATTTGAATGCCTTGCCACACTGCTCACAGGAATAACGCTGCTCCTCACTGTGTACCGTTCTAATATGGGCCTGGATATTGGTCCGAGTCTTAAACATCTTGCCGCAAATGTCACAACCAAAGGGATGGTCTCCTATACCCATGGGTACATTCTTACAATAGTTTCTTTTAGTTATATCACTCTCATTCATAGTAGCTACAGATTTTAGTCTTTTCACTGTATTTTCTTCTTTTTTCAAAAGATCTACTTCTGTATTGTGAACTGTCTCTTCATAAAAACACTCATTGATATCATGAATATCTATTGCATTAACATCTTCTTGAACTTCATCCAAAAAATCTACTTCTGTATAGTGGATTATCTCTTCTATGTTATGGATATCTATTGCATTGACATTCTCTTCAACTCTTTCCAAAGAATGTGCTTCTGTATTATGGATTGTATCTTTATTAAACGATTCATGTGAGTCATTGGATCTTATTAAATGCCCCTTAAGCTCATTGTTAGACAAACCCTTGGTTTTAATATTATATTCTGATTGTATTAGCCCTGTTGGATCAACAGTCGTAGCTAATTTATTTACACCTCGACATGCATTACTCAATACATTTGATTTATAACTCTTATCATTTGAAATTACTTGATCATTGTATTTGATGTCTACAGCTTTGAGAGGTTCATTTATGATGTATCCATTAACATGTTGCAAATGTTCTAGCTCTGCCGGTTCTTCTTTCAGTGCTACGTCATCTTCATTCTTGATATATTCATTTAGTCCACCACATGAAATGACCAGCCTTTCTGATAGGTTCAATTCATGCCACCAGTAGGCTTTCTTTCCAAAGCGTATATTCTGGCCTAAAGCATTTTGTAACATAGCTTTATCGGTCTCCAAGCACTTTAAGCGGAACCGGTAGGCCTTTACCAGCAGAGCGCGGCAGAAACTGCAAATATACTTTGGCATGCCATTAATTAAACAATGCTTCAACGATGTCACTTGCTGAAACTTCTCGGCAAGTCCATTTTCCTCGAGTTCGTGTAACTCGCAGTTCGTAGCCATACACGCCCGGCACGCGCGCAGTTCCTCCGTTTGTTGCATTTTATTTGGCATCTGTTGGCTCGCAGATCCAAACCAGAATCGTAATCATGAATATTATCGGCTTAATAAATGAAAACATTACAAGTTACTTCAAAGACAGCAACAATAATGAACACAATCAAATACAACCTTTTTGGTAATTCAATCGAGTCAATAGAATCGGATAAGGTGATTGATTGCAGTGTTACCAGCAGTAGTTTCCAAAAAACTACGTCCGGGCTCCTAAAATAGTACGAAAATGGCTAAAAAGGTACGGTTTACTTTATCTTCTATTTTATCGCACTTGGGGGCGGGGGCGTTGTAGCCAATAAAACGGCGTTATTTTGACAAGACAACAAGACCTTATTTACTCGCCTGTGGTGCCAGTGGGCAAAAAAACACGTCAAGATCAACCCTTAATTATTTTACGGTATTTTGAGGACAGGAAAGGCAAACTGACCACCTAAATTTCAGCTTAATTTAGCATTTTGCAAAAACGTACTAAATAGTACGATGTGGAGCAAAGTACGCCAAAGGTACGTCAGTCAGCCAAATATTACGTAAATCGTACCAAAAGGTACGATCTGGCAACGCTGATTGATTGACATAATTTTTTGTTCAATTTGTTTCTTACGGGAAAGGAACAGGCAAAGGGATCTAGCCCATACAGCCAAATCTTCCGTTATGAACCGTCATCATCATTATCTCGGCGCTATGTCCCGGTTGCGCTCTCGCGCGGCACGTGGGGGCCCGGGGTCCGCCTTCCTTCTCTTCCTGGCCCACTTCGCTCGGTCTTCAGCATCCTTAGTGGTGAGCTTGTTGGCACGCATGTCATTCTTGAGGACGTCAAGCCATCGCTTCCTGGGCCGACCTCTTCTACCCTTGCCTGGCGGGGTAGGCTTGGCCAGACATTTGTTCCCCACGTATTTTGCCGGGCTGCGCAAGACATGGCCATACCATCGAAGGCGGCTCTCTTGCAGATTATCTGCGATGTCACGGACGCCATGGCTACCTCGAATGTGGGCGTTTCGAACGCGATTCTTTCGTGAAACTCCACACATCCACCGCAGCATCTTCATTTCCGTGAAGCGCAGCTCCTGCTTGTGTCGCTCTAGTAGGGGCCAAGTCTCGCTGCCGTATAGGAGAGCAGGTCTAATGATGTCTTATAGACCTGTCCCTTCAGCTTTATCGTCATTTTAGGGTCACAAATGACACCTGTTACCTCCCGCCATTTGGCCCAAGCTGCGGATATTCGGGCTTTGACGTCGCTGTCGATGTCGCTGGTCGCCCTAAGTACAGATCCCAGGTACCTGGCCTGATCTGTGCGCTTGACTTCATTTTCGCCTATGCGCAAGGGCAGGGGGTCTGCACTGTTGCAGGCCATGTACTCTGTCTTCGCCACATTAATCATCAGATCGCCGTTCACAAGTGACTCCTTCCACTTATTTACACGTTGGACTAGTCGCCCCTTGTCCGAGTCTATCAGCGCGATATCGTCAGCATACATGAGAAGCCACGGGGGCACCTCATGGTAGTCTCGTATGCTGTCTGACAGTACGTCTAATATCACGCTGAATAGAAGTGGGCTGAGCACAGAACCCTGATGTACCCCAACGGTAATAGGGAACGGGTTGGAATCGCGGTACATGTCTCGGATAATGTCAATATAGGCCTCGGGCACCAACTTGGACCGCAATGCCCACCAGATCATCTCCCGAGGCACACAGTCAAAGGCCTTCTGCATGTCCAGAAACAGAAAATGCAGTGGCGTGTTCTTTGATCTGTATCCCTCCATGAGAGTTCTCAGGGCAAATACAGGATCCATGGTACCACAACCCGGCCGAAACCCATACTGACATTCCGAGATTGTACACTCCCGTCGGATCAGCGCGTCAACAATGCGTTCGAAGAGCTTCATGGTGTGAGACATCACCTTTATACCGCGGTAGTTAGTGCACTCTCGCACCGAGCCCTTGCCCTTGTAGACTGGAGTAATTATACTCAGCCTCCATCGGTTGGGTATCTTCACGGTAAGGAGGATGCGGTTATAAAGGTCGGTAAGGATACTCACTCCACGAAAGCCCATCGATTTCCACGCCTCAATAGGGACTCCATCGGGTCCGACAGCTTTCCGGTTTTTCATGCGGCGAAGGGCAGTTTCGACTTCTTCAGGCGTTATCGGTGGCACAAGTTCTTGATTCCGAGGGAGGTCCGGTGGTTGCACCTCTTTGTGCTGCTTGTTGAGCAGCTCGTGGAAGTACGAGCGCCATCTCTCCTTTACCACGCGCTCATCGCATAATAGGTTACCGCGAAGGTCATTAACACAGCGGCACGTGGAGATGTGCTGTGCCGCTGTAACCTTCGATCGTAAATGAGCTTTTGCCCCTCAGACGATTCCAACATTTCAAGTGGCCTCGTAAGTGGCCACTTGAAATGTAACAACACGTAAGTGGCCTCGTCTGGCTCTGGCTACCCTTCGTTTGGTGGCACGTTTGGCATCCCTGTACGCAGCGTGGTCTTCAGAAGATCTGGACGCTTGCCACTTTTTAAAGTGTGCTTTCTTTAACCTGGTCTCCCTCTGGACTGTTTCGTTCCACCACCAGATCTCCTTGTCAAGCTTGCGACCGCCCCTAGACACCCCCAGTACCGTCTTTGCCGCCCCTGCAATAGGTGCCTGAGTTTTGTCCCAGAGTTGTTAAACGGGTTCACCGTCTGTTGCAACACTAAGGTCGCTGACAGCAGCGGCGAACTCATGGGACTTGGTTACTTCAAGCAGCCACCACCGGGTGAGACTCTCTCCGGGTATGACTTTACAGGTGGCCACTTTACCAATATTGTCTCTCCGAGTGAGAAAGTAATCGATCTGGGTTGCGCTCCTCCCACTCTTGTAGGTGTTTAGATGCTCGGCTTTCTTGTGGAAAAACGTGTTCACGTCGGCCAGATCGGCAGCAACACACCTCCGGAGAATTTCTTCCCCTTCGGCGTTACGTCTCCCAAAACTAAACCAAAACCTCCGTGAACACGACCAAACTCCTCACACTTCTCACCCACGTGACCGTTTAGATCGCCACCCACAACAATACCCTGTGACAACGGAATGTTTCGCAGTACTTCCCCGATTTGCTCCCAAAACAGCTCCTTATCCGCGTCGCTGCATCCGACCTGTGGAGCGTAGGCGCTTATCAAATTGGTCACGACCCCTTCGACAAGCACTCCCACAACCATAAGGCGGTCGCTCACACGCTTCACATCCAAGACGCCGTCTCGAAACCAGAATCTGAAGAGTCAGAGAGCACCACTCCTACTCCGTTGTCCCCACTCGGAAAGCCCGTGTATATAAGCTTGTAGCCGTTCCCGATGTTGCGGGACCTCTGCACGAGTCTTCTGCACGAACGCCACTGCCACCCTCCGCCTGGCGAGTACATCGGTCAGCTCACGCGCCCGTCCGGTCAGCGTGCCAACGGTCCAGGTCGCGAAGCTGACCTTCTTGTGGGCTAACGTCTTTAACCGGGCCCGCCCTGGACCAGGTAGCCCTAACCGACTTAACACAGAAGTAGGGCGATCCTTTATGAACCGTAATTCAATCAAATGTCACAGCTTCAGAGACTACTGAAAATATAATATTCAATAAAGTTTATTTTAAGGCCACAGCCAAGTCTTCAGTGGTTCCTACTCCTCCACAATAGCATGATTGATTGGTTGATCAAGGTCGCTCACTGTTGGCAACCTGGGTTTACAACAGTGTAGCAGCCCCATAAGTTTTATGATTTTTGCAATGGAAGCCAAATCTATACAGGTACTTCAAAGGCCAGCATTGCATCCTCACTCTCTCATTAGGTTGCTCATGTGTAGTGAGGCCAGATCTCTTAACTCAAATTTGCTCTCATATCAATTTTGAGCTAGTGAGATGGAGAGACCATATGTGGTTTGAGCTAGTGAGATGGCAATACAATGTTACAAGATGGCAACATTCAATTTGAGTTGAACGGTCGCAGCCCCGAACGATGGTGGCCTCTTTCTATCAGGTGGACCATCTACATCCTTAGGCAAGAAGAAAAAAAACTCACATAAAAGCAGATACACTATCCTCATTCAGCCGCACTGGCACCACATCGGCGTAAGTCTCGTCCAATGACAACAGCACATTGACTGCGGTCTGGCAGTTACTGGTCAACGCTAGAAGCCTAGGCAGGTCTCTGTAACTATCTGGCCCAGCCACTGCAAACAGAAATGTTAGGATTACATAATATTAAATTTTATTATAAGTTTAGGAGACCAAACCAGGCATATCTGAATTACCTATGTTACAATACTAAACAATATCAATTCTCTTTCTCAATTTAAAAGAACTAGTGGCTAATGAATAGTAGAGAAGTTTAAAGGAGACTTAACCAAGCATATCTGCATTAGACTCTGTCTAAGAAGTCAAGTAACTTAGGCAAAGAAAAGTTTGTTTGAAATCATCAAATAATGAAGACGTCTGTCTGTATACAACAAGATAGTTACTACTAGATGGACATCTCTATTATCCAATTAGTGCTATTTACTTGTTCATTTCAATCAAACTCTTATTACCCAAGTTACTTGTCTTTTTAGACAGAGTGTACCTATATTACTTACAATACTAACCAATATCAACAGCCTTCTCTTTCTCAATAAGCTTCTCCTTGAGGCGCTCCGCCATGCAGCCTAACAGGCCAATAGTCACGGGCCGCTGTTTATCCTTCGCCACGCGCCGCCTCTTGAAACCACGCAGGTGATCCAGCCTATACCATATCTTGCTCTCCGCGCCTTCTCTGATCGCACACGTCATCACAAGGAAAATATCAGCCTCCTCCTCAACATCGGTCTTCTCAAAACCCTCATTCTTCAAAATGGACCACACAATTTCAGTATCACTCAAGTTCATCTGGCAACCGTACACATCAAAGTAAACTTTCCTTTTAGAAGTAGTCTGCAGACTTTCAGGCAAATACGGTATATGGGGACGATCAACTAGAATCGGCTCTGAATTACCAGCTATGAACTCCTTTAATCCTGGCCCCTGCCTCATTTTATCCTTGCTAGAAATGAGTCGAGTATTGTTCGAATAATATCGGCATTTTATGTTAGAAACACAAGTCTTTTGGGCCGTAAATTTTAATAATCGTTGGATATTATGAAAACACAACATTTTCTTAATCATACATAAATAAATAAGCGACTTGGAGACCACTATTAAAACAATAAAATATGTAACCTAAAATATCATATGATTACAACAACAAGGAACTGTCATACTGTCAATTTGTTTAGAAAGAGATGTAAATATAACTTTTAAAAAGGGGAAGCGAAGCAGCTGCATATTTTTTTGTGGGAGATAAATTGTTCCCTTTAAATCGTGTCGTGTGTGAGACAGTGTGAGTGGCCGGCTTTATCAAGTGACGATCTTGATGCGGTGTCGTGCGTTGTGAACAAAACGCAAAAAGAAAATGGCTGCTGTGCGTTCCATTTGTCTGTTTTTGTATCATGTCAATTTGAAGACGTAATTTTCCATTGTGCTCGTTATTATAATAAATGACAAATTACTTATAAAAATGAGCGGTCGTCACTACAACTACGACAAAGGTATTCGAATGGCTTGTGCGATAAATTAATGACTAAACGTCCGTGCCTAATTGGGACCTCAATTTTACCATATAGTTTCTTCAAATAGATACGTTTTTATTTATCTTTGCCAGTGTTTTCACATTGGCAGGGTCGTCTCGATCCACGCGTGATGATTCTAGGACATGGGACCGGCAGAGAGAGGACCAAGATGCGCGCAGAGACCGGGAAACAAAATGGCCTAGCTCGAGCTCGAGGTCTAGATCCAGGTCTCCCAGGCAGCGCCCATCGCCGCCGCCGCCGCCATCGCCGCCATCGCCGCCACTTCCCAAAGGCAGCAGCTACTCTCCAGTCAGATCGCATAGACAAGGCAGAGATTATGAAGGTATAATTTTTCATCTATATATCGGTATTTTTACTGCACTCATTCAATGTTTTCCTCCAATGAATGACCTCTGAGCACAGTGTATGCTTCGGATTATGACAGGGGGTCCTTCAAGAGGAATATTAGAGGCTAGAGGTCTAATTATAGGTGGGCAATGCACTAGCTATGGCTCTGGTGTTGCTGATGTCCTTAGGCGGCACTTATTAAAAAAATACTATTGTTACAGAGAAAACTGTTAAAAATGCTGATGATTGGGAGGACTCTGATTCCGAAGAGGAAGTCCCAGCACCACCACCTCCACCACGTATCAGCAAAATCAGTATTGGCTTCTCTAAACCCAAAGCACCCATTAAGATGAGCTTGGGTGGCCCTTCAAAATCTACCCAAGTGATGCCAAAACCTTCTGTAGCATCTGTTTTCAATGACGATGATGACGAAGATGGCCCTGAAGAAATGCCTGCAGAAGCCCGAATGAGAATGCGTAATATTGGAAGGTCAGTAAACTTTAAGTATGTTTTAATAGATAAAGGTTTAGGGGCATCAGGACACTTGCGAGAATCCATTTGTGGGAATAGACATGTATCAAATATCTATCTGTTATGGTTCTAAAGATACACCCATTTGTGCAAGTGTCTTTCATGCAAGTGTACCAGATCCAGGCATAAGTAGAGCAAAAAACTATCACAGAAGTAAATGTACCTATTCTTAGAGTTCTGCGGATAATACTGAACCTTGTAATGCTCTACTTGTATCTTTTTTTATTAAAACATATACGTTAATACTTGTATCTAATAACAAGTATTAAACAGAAATAAACTGAATTCGATGAGTAAAATGAATAAACTAACATTCTCAATTTATACAGGGAAACACCGACATCAGCTGGACCAAATTCTTTTGGCAAGACAAAACAAGGCTTTTGCGATGCTAAGAAAGTGTTTGAGAAGAACCTAAAGGAAGCATTGGATACGGCACAAAAGCCGCCGACAATGCCCAAGTTCCCACAAACCATTTATAAAATCAAAGGCCCTTGAAGTTTAACTAGATTTTGGAGTTAATATATATATTTTACAGTTATTTGTGTAATTTTGCTGTCGCAATGTTTCAGATGTTTGTTAATAACTATAACATAGAGGTAAGGTTTATTTTAGGAATTTGTGCCCTTTGTTTTACGTATGTTATTTGAAGACTGGCTTCTAAATGGACGATATTTTTAACTGCAATTAAGGTTTCCATATTTTCAATTTGTCACTTATCCGCGGCGAACACACTGCGGCTGACAGTTGATATTAAGACTTACGTCATCATCTTGGCGTTGGACTCTCGCGCGCGAGGGCCCAGGGCCCGCCTTGGCCATGTTCCAGGATTTGGCAGATCAGGTAATTCGAGACACAGGTATCCAGTAGACAGGTAAATAGTATCAACTGTCTACCTGCCTCCTAGATCGTTCCTACCACAGTGTTGTATCATAATGTAGTCGCCTTTTAGCGAATTTAATGGCGAGAAGAAAAGGATGCATTTTTACAACATTTTAAGTGTCTGCAACAACAATAGAAAAATGGCTAGCAATTGTTGCTGTTAATCCCATTGTGTTACATCCACATATTGTAAAAAACATATTGTCAGTTTAGAAGCCCCTTGATCATAAATCTGTGATTATTGATCGCAATCTGAAATGGGTGATGAAATAAATGTTAAATATTGTTAATCATGGTTACGTTGCCTTTTACATTTCAAGGTAAATTTAATTTTCTCAACACTAGATGTGGATGAACTGTATTTACATCAAAATTATTCTTTTATCACTAACTTCCAGTGACTTAGTTTAGTGTTCCACGATATGCTATTGATGCAAATTCTTATAAATAATAACTATTAGTAATGCTCATTGTCTTTTTTACCTAGTAGTTCGACACCCATACTTACTTTTGTTCGACATTTCCTCATCGGTTTGGTATTTACATAATGAATGACTAAAAGACTCATCTTTTAGTCATTCATTATGTAAATGTAGTCATAGTCAGTAAATGTCATTCGTAAAATGTAGGGCGTAGTATTTTTTCCTCTGCAGTATATGTAAAGGTACGTGATTTAAAATGAAGCAGTGAAATTAGAAAAAACAATTCACTGCCAGATGACGTTGTTTTGTGAATTTATTAAGCTGCCTATCCATGCCTATGGTCCAATCGGCATGACCCTGCAGGCTTTATCCAATCTACAGTTGTCCATACACCTTACACCTTCATGTTTATCGTCCAATCTGCTGTCAGTCAACAGTTTTTTTAGACCTGCTTACATCTCAGTATCCTATCGTGACTATAATTTTTTAAATATCTTCAATATACAGGTACGGCTTTTTATAATACGGCTACTAAAAAAAGAATTACCTTGGCCCGGTTGATTTGGCAGATCAGATAATTACCCATCTGAACTCCGTAACCCTGTTCATAGAGGAACTTGACCAGATTGGATCATGGTAACACATTCAGTCAGGTTTCATCACACACGTTGGTAGTTGGCGGGCGTAGCGAGTAGCGGGTGTCAGTTTCATCAAAGGAATCTGCGCCAACAATATTTACCACCCAACATTGGCGCCAATGTGGGGCTAAGATGTGGAGCCGGTGTACGACGGTTCAATGTACGAATTTCTTTCTGGTCCGCGGCTTAGCCTTAGTATAAGTATGTAATGTAAACTAAAAGTCCACTGCTGGACATAGTACTCCCCTAATGAGCACTCTGCACCCTGTCCTCGGCTTGCCTGCACCTGCAGCTCGCAAATTATCCGTCACATCATCCATCTTTTTTTTTATTACCACTAAGGTGGTAAACAAGCTTACAACCTGCCTAATGGAAAGTAGTCACCGTTACCTATGCTATGGACGTTGCGCATACCAGGGGTATCTCCAACGCGTTGTCGACCCCGTGAAAAACCTATTCACCCCTTTCTCGAAGAACTGTACGTTGTATTCTCCAGGGAAAACCTCTTCAGGTAGTTTATTCCACAACCTTAGTGTACGTAGGAGAAAGTTCCTTTGGAACCGCACAGTTCGCGACCGATTTGGCTCCAAGTTGTGAGGATGAATTCCCTGTCGGTGGCGAGCGGTGCGATGATAGAATGTGTTGTAGGCATCATGTCAAACAGTTCTTCAGAACGTACAAGCGGTAGAACACACAAAGGAAGGCAAAATACCTCCGCTGACTCAGCGGCTCAATACCACTTGTGAGCATGGTATCATCGACAATTCTCACAGCGCGTTTTTGGATCGAGTCACAAGGATCAAGCTGATATGCCGGTGCTCCCGCACATAGATGGGAGCTATACTCCAAATGGGGTCTGACTTAAGTCTTATGAAGTCGTTGCCCCGGCGTGAAGGATCGCGTCTATCTGTTAATCACACCCAGTTTTTTAGATGCAAGCTTAACCTTCTCTTCTAAATGACTGCGAAAATAGACGTCACTGAGATGTCGACACGTAGGATACGTATGCTCTTAAAGACGGTAAGCGATACCATATAAAATATCGCAGATACCAGCTGGATACACAAGTCAATGGACCGGCCTTTTTAGGGTTCTCTGGGAGAGGCCTATACACAGCAGTGGGCGTCTTCCGGCTGATATGATGATGATGATGAGTAGTAGTAGTTTTTTCTGTTTGATTATATACTATGACCGACATTGCGACACCAGCGTTCAAACTGCACGAGCCATAACACTTGGACTTCAGCCATCAGTTAATGACTTTGCTTATGACGTTTTCTTCAGCTAGGGCAAACCTCACGCACATAGCTCGCTACCATCTTAGGAGTCATGCAAACACGTCAAAAATAAAAGCCACACCAAGTGCCTCCTTACCAACCATGACTGCTAGCATTTTTGGCATAAGAGAAAGCCGATCTACTCTATTTGCATGAACTCGACCCTTGACGACGGGGGAAACCAACTGTCTGCCTGATGTGGCTTTCACACAAACAACCCAGCGACGTGCATTATATTCCTACATCACAAAATAGCGGACCATACGGTATGAATTCCAGTAAGTAACTGTGTTGGCTCAGGTTGATGCCTATTCTTGCTCTATCCTACACTGTTGGGGTGGAAGGTAGGTAGCTCAGCTATCCCTAGGAAGGGTGATTGCACAAACTAATCGCAGTAGACAGCATAGATGGTGATAAGACCAGAATCAAACATGTGCCTGGAAACCATCCAGGGTTTCAGAATCAGAACGTTGCCCTTTCTGTCTTGAGGAGCCCAATTTTATATATTTATTTATTCAAGTAACAGTGACTCAATTTGTTAGTATTATCACACCTTACTTACTAATGTTAGTAACAAGTTGGAATTTTATATACATTACTGCGAGCCATCTGAAAGTGTCCGCATCTATTTATAAATAAACAGTCCAATCTTAAGTTAAATAATCAGAACGGTGTTGGTGCTAGCCCGCATTCTGCTGACCAGCGCCGCGGCCCGCTTGCGCATCACGGTGTAGAAGCAGTCCGCGCGCGCCTCCGCGAACATGCCCGACGCACTGCAGTGACGGGGTAGCCTCAACATCGCTCTCAGTGCATTGTTATATTGTATACGAATAGAATCAAACGCCCTTCGCGTATGACTCACCCACAGGCTGCAGGTGTACAGAGAAGTGCAGAAAGCTCTAAACAACGTCACCTTCGCACTATTAGAGCAGCGTGCAAACCTGCGGGCAATCATGTTTGCTCTCACGCAGAGCGCTCTCCTTTCCCGTTCGATGTCAGAATCGTCCTTGAGGCTGCTCGTGACTATATGACCCAGATATTTGAATTTATCTACCTTTGTAAGGGGTACTCCATATAATGTTACAGGTGGGTACTCCGAGGAACGTCTCCGACCAGCCTCAAACACCATGTACTGACTCTTAAGTACATTATACTTGAGACCGTGAACACCGGCGTATGTCTCACAAATACTCAGCAGTTTTCTCATACCGCAAACTGACGCATTCAGCAGCGCTATCTCATCCGCGTAACTAATGTTGTGAACGCAGACTCCGTCGATATGGCAACCAACATGCAGGCTGCTGAGCGCCTCAATCAAACCGTTTACGTACAGGCTGAAAAGTGAAGGAGAGCTTAACCCCCCTTGCCTCACCCCACACTCCAGCCTGTACGGTTCAGACAACGTGTTTGCCCATTTCACACTATTGACCTGGTTCCCATACCAGAATTTAAAGATGTTGATAAGTTCCTGTGGGACATTTGTTTGTTTAAGTTTTTTCCATAGTTTGTCGTAAGAAACCAGGACAAAAGCCTTAGACAAATCTAAAAAACAGGCAAACACCGGTGTATTTCGGTTCATATAATATCTGACAGTATTGCACTCTCTGTAGAGAGTCCCGGTCTAAACCCGAACTGATTATCATGCAAGTTTAAGTACTGGTTAAGATGTTGGTTAAGCATGCTGTCAAATACCTTGGAGATAACCGTAGCCAGCGTAATAGGTCGGTAGTTTCCTTTATCAGACATATTCCCGGTCTTGTTCTTTACTACAGGCACGACAATAGATCTCATGAAACCCGACGGGAGATATGAATGACGTAGGCACAGTGTATACAGCATCGACAGAACCCTGGAGATATGGGGTCCGGCATGCTGGAGGTGCTCTACTTAGCCCGTCATGCCCAGGGGATTTACCTCTACGCATAGATTTTATTCCATGTCGCACATCCTTCGCTGTGAAGCTAATGTTTCCCGCTTGGTCGCTTGGTATTTCAGCACACTGCACGTCCAGCGCCGGCCCCAAGGAAGACTCTACAACAAACTGCTGTTTAAACAACTCGGCATTTTGTTTAGGGTCACTTTTCCCATCCACACTCACAGGGAGGCCAGGTCGAGTATTTAGTTTGCTGGTACTTTTCCAAAAACCGCGAGTCTTTCTTGTCGTGCTGCGCCGCGATCATGTCCATTTTTATCTGGTCTTCATGATCTTGGCACAATTTGAGTTTCGACTTAAATATCTTCCTACTTAAAACCATGTCGTTATATACGCCCCCATACATAGGTTTCCCATTTAATTTCCAAACTTCAAACTTTAATCTGGACTCTCTGTGCGCGTCTCGTACATGCCTGTTCCATCTGACTATTTTTCGTCTACTTACTTTCTTCCTAACAAAGGCAATAGATGCGGATTCCGTCAATGCCAATACAATATCACTATACAATTTATCATTAACACACCAGTGCTCACGATTGCCACAAAAATGGTCCGCGCATGCAGATAATTCCACGGGGAACTCCACCACTTTCAATCTAGCATGACACTCGTTACTGTATATGGCTATCTCTTCATTTGTGGGCTGACCCCATACTAACCTATCGCGAACAGGCGGAGGCGGTTGTGATTTTTGTGACCATACACTCATGTTACAATCCACAAAAAGCGGAAAATGATCCGACCATAATACGTCATATTTAATATAAACATTCACTACCGAACTAATGACTGACTGTGTAACAAGGCAGTGATCAAGCCCATTTCGGGCTCGGTAATGCTAGACAACCCAAATTTTCAGAATGTACGTTATCATCATAACAGTCCACTGCAGGTCATAGGGCCTCACACACGAAAAGGGAGTTATTGCCATAATTACCACTCTTGGCAGGGGGTTGGAGATCGCAGTGTAATAAATATAATGATTGAAAAAGCTGCTGCCCGTTTTCCAGCCTACGGAGACTCTATTTAGATCTTTTGCCTCGAAAACATTAGTCGCCTTGTACGACAGCTACGAGTGTAAGGGATCAGTGCTATTGTACTCTGCCAGACACAACATGGTATGGAATGTACTTAGCAGACTTATAAATCACACTAAGTTTAAATTTATTTAGGGCTTTTAAGAAAAATTAATAAATGTTTTAGCCTCGCAACCTCCTAAATGTTCAAGTGTGTTCGCGACACATCACGCGCTGCGAGAGAGCGTGTTTCCTTCTCTCAATACTAAGATGAAAGAGATAGCGCTTAGTGCTAGCCCTTATACATATAGCGCACTTCCTGAAATGCTAGAAAGCTCAGATTTAGTATGTAGGTTGGCATAGAACTAGGCACGTGACGGTCACGGCTGATGTCGTCGTAGCTAGTATCAGTTGATTCTTTGATAGATCTGGGGGCTTACCATGAGTTCTTACAGCAGGACCTAAACAGAACTGCCCTGCTTAGAACAAGACAGCGCTATACATGTCACATAAACTTGTCTCGTACTAAGCAGGGCAGTTCTGTTTAGGTCCTGGGGGCGATTCTTGAGCTGTGACATCACAAATTCGACATTTTCTCTTGCCTAAAAACTATATGAAAATATCACTAATATTGATCTTCGACAATATACGACTGTCGAAGATTTCTTGGCTGCAATAGATATTTCAATGTCATTATTAATGGAGATAGATATGTGGCTAGAAAAATGCCGAATTCGAGATGTCACAGCGCGAGAATTAGGCCCCTGATATAAGAGCGCATGGTAAGCCCTCTGTCTATGAGTCGGCCAAGTATGACTTCCTGACCAAAATGTAGAAATTTGCAGAATTAGGCTTTGTAGTAATGAAACTTTTTCTCAGTTATACAATTCAAGAGATTAACTAGTATTAGCCAACCAATTCTACATTAAATGTTTTGGTGGGATTGGTTTGTCATAAGAACTCTGCAATAGAAACAATTTGGCAAGACTAGTATAGTATCCTCAAGTATAACAACTCTGAAGCAGATACACATTTAAAAAATAATACACTTTCAAAGTTGAGTGAAAATCAGTCAAAAGTAGTAAAAAATAAAAATAAATTTTAAATGTTTAGAACTTATTTATTTACTTCCGCTGGATATTCTGTGGGCGAGACATATCTCTGGGGAAGTTGCTCTTGGGTGGCGTACGGATACGTCTGTCCTTCTTCGACCTGTTGCGCACCACCTTACTGTGGATTGCGCATGACACGCAGTAGTGGAGCTTTGCATACAGCTTGGGCAGTTGGAATGCTGGAAAAGGTAAACAATAGTTGATGAAATCACATTACTAGAAATGAGTGAAATAGAAATGATTTTTTACATAAAAAGCACTGTCCAAGGTGATCTATTTGAATAAAGCGGTGTGTTCAAATCTATATGCACAGTAAACAAACATAAGGCTACACTAAAGTTAGTTATATTTATTTGACCATGCTACAAATTGTTGTATTTATTGTATCTTATAATTATTTTACTTAGAAGACCCCACTTTATTTAAAACAAATACATTTTTGTTTGAATATAGAGCACACTTCAAGAAATTATTATTAATCAAGGTGCTTGTTAAAACTGCGTTTGAGTCACCGCTATAGACCCTGGCTCAACAGATTAACACAACATACAATATAAGAGCATCAGTGCATTACCACTTCAAGAAAATTTTCCTTTGCAGCTACAGCAATACCTAATTGACAGTATTTGGTGCATCTTAAGCAAAAAGAAGGAAGCATTTGCTGTCCCTTATGGGCACAGGACTCATCCTTTAATCCCAGGGCACTTCTTACATAATAAATTAAAATGAATTGATGAATTCTATAAAAAACTATTCTTAAGGTAAGGTACACTCATGCTATTGCAATGTACACTGTGTTGAACACTGACCGATACCCTTACAGTGATGGAAAACATTCGGTGGAAACCTGCACATTCAGGTGACGTGAATGTGTAAGCATGGTCCATTTTCGTTAGGTTTCCCTGTTAATAGAGTCACAGAGGTCAGATTATAGTTGCTCCATTGTAATTATCTAATCTGCCAAATTCCATGGTATACCGGACCCCGAGCCCACACGCGCCTAAGCACAACCAGTATATCGACACAAAGATGATAATTATTACAGATACAGGTACATCTTAGTTTTTGTCAACAATGTTGATTTAGGGCTTGCATTCAGCTTTACAAAGTTATTATGAATTGGTTTAGGTGTTAGATATACTTACAGGCATACACGGAGGCTTCATTGATATCTCTGACAGCGGCCGCTTCAACAATATTCCTAATCACGAACTTTTTGATAGCCTTATCCTTGGGTACGCATCGCGCACAATTGGTGCACCTCACGGCCTTTACGTGGCCACGGCCATGCTTGGCGCGTCCTCCATTACGGCGTTTACGAGTCTGAAAACAGAAATACCATCAGGTCATGTGTAGCCCGTGTGGGTACCACAACTTCCTCATAGAGATAGACACATCTTCAAACTAAAGTGATGTTACGATTTCAGCTTAAGTTTAAAATATAGCATGCTTAGAATTTCTCTATATATATGAGGAAGCTATAGTATAATACCACACTTCTTCAGGTCAGCCACAGCCACATGTTCGAATATGACACACGCTTTCCTCTACTCTTTACACATGTAATACATGAAAAACCTAGTAGTACACATCACTATTTACTAATATACAAAGATACATGTAAGATTTATCTTAGTTTAGATGGTATTTTCTTCAAATAATTGTACGCACCATGATTATAACCTCCGATTCGGTAAACGAAGAGCCAAGAAAAGGAAGGAGTCGGACTCGAACATAAATTGACAAAGCTGCTTCCGGTATTGCCATAAAAATTCAAATGTCACTTCAGTATCCGGTTAAAGATTTGTTTTAAATGGAACCGTTAGTAGCGGCCTTTACAAAACAAGTAGAATTTTCCATAGATAAACGATGCCACGTTTTCTGTGATAATTTCGTCAAAAATTAAAAAACATACTGTCACGTTGAATTACTCTGTGGTCACGGAATATTTCTTTCAATCACCAAATATAAAATATATTTTTCTTGTAAAATAATAATAGTATAGCTATAAATTTTAATTGTTTTGATATTCGTTTGCATCCGCTAGGTAATAGCAATAAACATGTACACTTTCTATCCGTGACAGTAAACAATATTACCAACTTCGTCATCGAGTGATTGTCCGAGAACAGTGGTTGCCCGTATTATTTCGTATTTATTGCATTCTGTGAACTGCGATGTTGTGCAGATAGTGAATCGAGTTGTGTGCCGCGTGTGAAATGTCACAACATGGATGTCCGGAAAGACTGTCGAATAGGTCCAAGGGTTTCCAGGAGGATGGTGCTGGGCAGCCCACGATGGAGTTGTTGGTGGAGACCCTGACGGGGACCGCCTTCGAGATGACGGTGTCGCCGTCGGACACCATATTCGCCATAAAGTCCAAGATATGTCGAGTGGAAGGTGAGTGCCACAGCCTTCTACCTAGCTATTACACAACCCGCGGCCGCAGGACGTGTCCACGCGTGACATACGCCGCAAAGGTGTACCATTGTGCCGCGCAAATCGCCCATTTCACAATATCACACTGCATTAAATAATGCTGTTTTGAAATCTTTAAATCTTTAAGTAGTTTTACCTTTTATGAATATCATTATTCTTTTTAGTATTCTCATTAGATTTAATCTTTCCCTTCCCACCTTGGGAACACCCCTCAACCTAGGGTTATTATTATTAGTGCTAGTGGAATGACCCAAATCATTGTTATATACATAGCAAAATATAATAAATATTGTTTACATTGGAAGTGTCATGCGCCTCTAGCATGCTATGTTGGAGTCTATGACTCATACACATTCTAAGAACAACAGACTTTTAGCAAATTTGTTTTCTCATTATTGATTAGTTGATTGGCTACTTTTTAGCTTATTACGGTCACAATGTAGTTTAACAACCACCACAGACCACAATGTACAATTTTCTTTGAAATTCAAAAACACCGCAAAGTGGTTTCAATTTTTGTATGTTAAAAGTTTTTAATATCATAATATTATGATGATATATATGAAATTAGAAATCAAGGTTCATGGTAAAAAACCCATAAAACATATAAGCCAAGTTTCTTTTAGGTAGAAAATGGTTTGCATATCTAATTCATAAACGTAACTGTAGTGGAGAGAGCAATATGAATTGTTATGGTTGAGCTGCAATATGCTCTGTCTTGTTTATGTTTATAATCTGAGTTCTTTATCTTTAGTTAGATTTGAATGTTTAAAATGCAAATGAGTATTTGTGTGATTTACCTATCTTTGCTGGGGAACTTTGTTACTTTCTAACTTATTATAATATCTATGACACTCATTAGCCCTACGTTTAAAAAGAACATTTTAAAATATTCCACAACATATAGCAAACATTGGTAGTGCTAAAATTAACTATGTAATCTGTCAAGGTGACATAAGACAGTGTCCAAATAACTCTGCTTGAATGTTTATTTTAAAACATATTTCCCTAACAGCTGATTGTATTTTTGGAACTTAAGGTGTTCGTGTTCACATTTTTACTCAGCCAGGTCAATGAGATTTACTCCCAAGCTTTGGGATGATGCCAGTATAGTTTATCTCTAAATCATGACTGTGTGTCGGGCTCTGATTGTTTTTGTATTGGTCGGTGTATTTTGTTTGGCAATTTTAATGTGACCTTGTTCTACGGACTCATTCCTGCTTGTTGATGGGTCCAACTATCTGTTATTGTTATTTTGTGCTGTCTTTAATGGTTGTTGCAGTTTGTAGGGATAAAATGATATAAGAAATTCATGAATGAATGAAAAGCAAGTTTGTTTTCCATTGATTTTAACAAGGCCCACAGAATAATAATAATATAAAGTCATGGGGTCAGAATTATATATACTCTATAATACCATGAAAGCTCCACAAAGCCATGAAAGCTTTCTTTACCATAATTTAACTTTGATTTACAATTTACTCATACCATTAACCTAGTATACAAACATAAAGTAAGATTCTGCATTACTTGTATATAGCAAATGTCATAACTTTAAATCAAAAACAAAAAAGGACAAGCAAAGGAAGGTTATAACACAAACATACATAATGTTAGTAGGATAATATAATTATTATGTCTCTTTGCACTGTAAGATTGCTTTTCGACTTTTTTTTGGCATATGTTCAAAACACTTGTGATTCATACGAGCACTCTGCATGTGAGTGACATTATTGTCTGGAATATTTTTTCTTCAAACATTTCACACTTAAAAGATAAAGTTTATTTTTTTATTTGCCTTATCTATTTGAGATCACGACTTTCCTTGCTGCATGTCACATAAAACATACCATGTAAGTTTATTTCATGATCTTATGCAACATTTCTTAAAAGATTTTCGATACAACTGAATATTTCTATTTGAAAAATAAAGAATGTTTTATAGTTCTAAATCAACACACCCTGTCCCTCTCATCTGATTTATATTATTTTAACATATAATATTCAGTTGAAAACACAAAGTAAAGTTGCTTTTTTAATGCTCAAATTGTTACTGTACCTAGGTAATTTAATTGTAAACCAAAACGTGTTTTCAACAACTTTAGTCATCATCACCGTCCTAGCGCTTATCCCGGCCTCTGCCAGGGTCCGCTTCCCTCCTCATTTTTCTCCACTTCGCCCGGTCTTCGGCATCCTCGCGTCGTAAGCCGTTGGCTCTCGCATACAATTCCGATTTCAACAACTTTAACCTGACTAACTGACCCCCGAAAATATACAAGTCTACATTATACTCAAATTAATTGTAAACTACCGAACCGAATGTTATGAAACAAAGCCAGGTACCATCTCAATGAAATTGGTTATCAAATTTAAAAAATGTCCATTCAGGAGTGAGCTATATTGCCACAAACAGATGCAGAGATAGACACATTAAACTTATAATTGGCTACCCACCTGGCCAGGTGTGGCCAGGCCTGGTTAGGAGGGACGTCGCACCACAGGAGCGTTGGTGGCCTAATGGTTAAGGGATCCGACTCGTACCCCGAAGTATCGGGTTCGAACCCCAGTGCCGCCATGTACCAATGACTCTTTTCTGAGTTATATATATATATATATATATATATATAGGGAAAAAATCGTGATGAAACCTGCACATTCCTTCTCTTTTTTGTCCACTCACATTGTTACTTTTAGGTACATTATAATAATAAATAATAATCTTGACTTTACTGTCGAAGTTGTGATTTCGTGCATTCTGGGGCCCGCCTTGACTATGATCAAGGATTTGGATCAGGTAAATACTGTGGAGCGTTTGCATCTGACCTCCGTGGCCCTGTTAACAGGCGAACCTGACCAGATTGGATCACGGTTACACATTCAGTCGCCCAAATGTGTTGGTTACATCATGATGTTTTCCTTCGCCGTAAGAGCATCGGTTAGTATTGTGACTAATATATTACATAACTCAGAAAAGAATAATTGGGACATGGAGGCACCGTGTTTCGAACCCTGTATCGCTTACGAATCGGACCCCGTAACGAAAAGGCCACCGATGCTCCCTTTTTACGTTACATACTTACATTGTGTTACACAAAAAAACTTCGCCCGGCATGTTACGGCTTCGACATGTAAGCCATTGGCTCTCGTATGTTAAATTCCACAATAATTTTTCTCCTACACTACAACCAGTTGCCTCCAAATCATCTAGGTTTATTAGCATAAACAGGACGTCTCCGGCCTTAGATTTGTAGTTTGCAGTATCTAGATTATGGTACATCGGTGGTTGACTAATCTGACATCAATATAGGGTATCAAAACCAGTATGCCGCTCGATTTGGCTATTTATACTTCAAACGTCCGCCTAGGCGCGCGTGTTACACGTGGCCGCGGATCGCAAGCCATATATTGACCTTGTTTGTTATCTAACGCATTAGAAGCACTAGTCCACCTGAGCTGAGAGGCTGCAAGAATTACTGCGTGACTCGTACGCGGAGTTATTTCATTGCGGTAATAGATTTTGTTGCAACTGGTGGTAGTGATTTTGGCGGCAATATCCTATTGTGCAATTGCGCGCCAGAGTCCGGGATCCGCCTTGGCGCCATGATCCAGGATTTAGCAGATTACAGTAGGGCGAGTGCCGTCTGACCTCCGTGTCCCTGGTAACAGGGAAACCTGACCAGATTGGATCAAAGATCTCGTACACCAGAGTTGTTTCACAGATTTCAACGCTTTCGTTTCTTTGAAATACATATTGAACTACACTGAAAGTATAGGGTGTCGTGCCATTATATTTTTCGTTTCGTGGCACGCGTACCATTAGTTCGCCATCCCTATCCTTGCGCCTTTTATACAGGTTTTAGGTAGGTCGATTTGCTGTCTTGTGTACGTCTCACACGCCCGTCTCTGATTGATCCCAGTAATGCAGGTTTATCGCCTCACCATTTCTTTTATCTTTGACGCATTCGTGTCGGCCTTACGATTTATATAACACTAAGGATACGCCCCGTCTTCGCACGGGTGTTTTCGGTGTTTCTCCATTATAATATGCATGTATCTATACCGTGTTTAAATTAAAGTCGTTTGCTGCGTCTGCCTATATGTACTTCCGCTAACTCCTAAACCTAAACGGCTTTTGATGCGATTTTCACAATAATTTAGAGAATATCTATATAATGCATGCACGTTATAATAGAGAAACCCCGTGCGAAGCCGGGACGGGTCGCTAGTTATATATATAAACCTTCTGGAAGAAATTCTCAATAGTGAAAACTGCAGCAAAAACCTTTGTGTGGTTTATGAGTTGCATATATACAGAAAGACAAGACGTGAAAGCGACTTTAGGCATACTATGTAAGGAAAGATTATTTGACTAAACTGTTACGAGATTTTCGCATATCTGATGCTGTGCACGTATATGATTAACATTGATGCACTAGCTTCATGTCGAAAATAGAGTCAAGGCTAGAGTGAATAGGCGGTTCCTAGACAGGCATGCTCCATCAACGGCCGCGTCGTCACTTACCACCAGGTGAGATGGTGGTCAAAAGCCTGGCTAGTAAAAGTAAAAGAACTCCTTTCCGTCTTGCCAGATTCCTATCACTGACCGGTACAAGAGTTTCTAAGCCACAACTACGCCGCCTACGATTCCGTATTAGACTACGTATATTTGCTTAACTACTTCCTAGTGCCTCCCACGAGCTGGATTCGGAATAGTGGTAATGGTATCTGATTGCCATCTGTATTAGCCAGGCGTGGTGAGAGTCAGTGAGACCTAAATCTCAAATCTCGATTTCTGTTTCGTCGTGGACTGGACGGTTCAGGAGCAATGACTTCCACGGAGTTAAGTTAATGAGGGTTTATTTCACGCGTACGATAACAAAATAATCTATAAGCAACTAGCGACATCTACGTAACTATTAAGTAACGTTATTGGTTGGCGTTGTTCTGTTCTTAATAATTTCATTTGTCCTTTATTAGCTTTTGCCTGCGATTTCGCGTCCGTGTAAAATTCGGTAATGCCCTGCTCCTCGGGGACCTTTGAGGTATTAGTAGATATTAATCTGAGGTGAGGTGTAAGCTAGAATAATACAACATTTCATCAAAATACGTTTGCGTGAAGGAGTAGCTAGTATCTATCCAACCAAACTACACCTCTCATCCTTACAGACTTTCGCTTAGTTATTTATATCGGCTGTTCTTCTTAGAGCCGGAGAAGTTTAAATTTAAATAAATAAAGAAAATCTGTGAAACTAACTTTATTGGAAAGACAAGTATGGCATTTTTATGTTTGAATATGATTTCGGTCATGTCGCCGTCGTGTGCTAGTTTCACTATCAGTGTATCAATACTAATTACTTTTTTCTTTGTTTTATTTGAATTTAATGTTCTCCACCACTACAAAACACCCTATATAATTAGGATAGTCGGATTGTGGTAACTTGACGGTCGTCCTCTGTTTGAACTTTGGACTGTACACTACGCATGCGTAATTATTTATTTAAACAGTAACTTTTGGCTGCGACTAAAATATCGTAATTTTCAAACACAATTTCTTGCAGTCCTGTATGAACAGTCATAATGGACCTTAATGTGGGAGGCAGAGACTATGGTCCGCCACTTGACCCTATCTTTACATAGTATAAATAAAACAAAGTAGCTCCCCACCGTGCCGTCTGTCCCTATGTATCTATGTACGCTTAGATCTTTTAAACTACGCAACGGATTTTAATGCGGTTTTCAACAATATATAGAGTGATTCAAGAGGAACGATATGAGCAAGAAAAAAATGGGTAGGTATAGGGTAGGGGTAGGGATAGAACGCCACGCGAATGAAGTCGCACAGGGCCCACTAGTCGCCGACTACAAATGTGGCCAATTAATCGGCGCGTCTCTAATTACTTTGTTAGCTTCACCTATTTATTGAAAATTATCGCCTCAATTAGTATCTACTAGAGTAACGCGCAGAAATGTGTAATAACGCGCAATAATGTAGTAGGTACTGAAAACATTTCTAGTTACTGCTGCGTTATCGATGGAGTGTGATATAAAAACAAATCAGCGACGCAGTAGTACATACGTATTCAGTATTATTATGACAAAGACCAGTGTTTAGAAGGGACATCCATATCCAAACGACACAATTTTACGTACAATCTGACTAGATTGGCAATCAAATTGTCTCGTTTGGACGCTAAGGGCGGACAATCATATTGTAGCCAATTCAATTGGCAATATGAATGGACAATCAAATTAACATTTTGACGTGTCGGGAAGCCCCTTTAAAATACATGGCAGAATTGTCTCTTGTGGGCGGACAGGCAGATTGTAGCCCATTCAATTGGCAGTGTCGCGTAGAAACATCTTTAAAATACCAAAAAACGCTAATGCCGATTTTCTGATCAACGGCGGTGCTGATCAGCCTGTAAGTAAGTCATTGTCAAGCGAACTCATAGTCGATAGGGTTGGTACAATATGTAGGATATTGCACCAACCCTTTCGACTATGAGTTACGCCGGATACGCGAATGCTTACAAACCGTGCAATAGGATTTCTTACTTGCACGGTCATTGTTTTGAAAACTGTGTCGCATGACTCATATACTTTAGCCGAGGCGGTAACTCGCGAAGAATCTCACCGTTTCCGGATATCTCGTGGGGAGATCCAATTAGACTGTGAGGGCGCCGGCGGTTGGCCCACGTCATCGAGTACGAGAAAAATTCCACTTTGTAACAATAGTAGGGGTTTGGGAGATCCACAAGACGTTGGTTTGCCCGTGCACAAGCTGGCCCAAAAAAAAAAAAAACTTTTTTTTTTACCCTAACCTCGACTTTTCATATCATCATATCATACAACATTGGCCGTGTGGTGTCCGGCAGAGAAGAATAGCACCAACCCCTTACATTCATGAGTGTCGTACAAGGCGACTAATGTTTTCGAGACAAAAGATCAAGAGTCTCCGTAGTCTGGAAAATGGGCAGCAGCATTTTCCATTATTATATTTAAACACTGCGATCTCCAACCCGCCTGCCAAGCGTGGAGATTATGGCAATAACCTCCCCTTTCGTGGGAGAGGCCCTAAGTCCTGCAGTGGATTGTTCCGGGCTGTGATGATGATGATGATGATATCATACAAAAATCATCTACTATCACTAGAAAGGGGTATTTTTTTGTACTCGATGACGTAGGGTAACCTACGGTGGTCGCGGTCGCCCCAAAATTCAATAAGTACAGGGTCGTGTTTTGTACGGCTTTCAATTTTGTATTTACAAATATAACAGCTCTCGCTCTTCCATTCTTTTTCTATAATATGTATTTAATGATCAGCTTGACGTCATCCATCCGTCTATGCATAGCATCATCGCTCCCGAACAGATGGTCCTGAATAGATTGAATAGCATAAATTGTGCAATTTAGCAATGTCTTCCAGACACAGGTGTTTGGAATCTGCGATATTTTCGTCAGTCGTGGGCCGATTTTAAAATTTAGTTTTATGTTTGAAAGGTTGGTGGTCCAATTACAATCAGGTCAGGATCTGATGATGGAATGTCAGGAAAATCGAGGGCAACCTTAATTATTACCTTATTATTATTATTAGGCACTTTTAGTGTGTTTGTTACGTTTTATTACTTACTCAGGTTCACGCACAAACGGCTGAAAGGATTTTGTTGAATTGGCAGCTATATAGCCCAGAATAGCACATAGGTTACAATTTATCCCGAAATTCAACGTGGTTCCCGCGGGAACAGGTCTGGAACATCATAACCGAATTTTACGCGGGTGAAGTCGCGGGCAAAAGTTAGTAAAATATTATAAACCTCAGGACGTAATGTGGCATTCCCCAGTAGTCTCCAGCTTCCATGTTCCATGCAAACGTAAAATAGGGCAAGCGGAAATAGACCATAGTAAACATGGTTTTATTGAAACAGGTGCCCAAGAAATAATAACGGATGAGATAAAAATATTTATTCTTTCAAATGGTTAACTAGGCGTGCGGTTGTTTTGATTAATTTATATTTGTTTTGCAACCTACTTTTTCGTGTTTAACACTTACCCCTTATGTATTTTAATAGGAAAGTATGAATTCTAGTGTGATGTATTTTAAGTTGTTTACTGGTTCGGTTCGTTTTATTATTGAAATGATGAATTTTAATTTCTGTTACGGGTCTGGATGTAGTATGTATAATAAGTATAGGTATATTTAAAAAATATATAAGTAGTTTATCAGTTATCTAACACCCATAACACAAGCTTCGCTGACTTTGGGGCTAGATGGCGCTGTGTGAATTTGCCCAAGCATATTTTTTTATATATTAATCCCTGACGTAAAAACAGGGGTGGTATCACTTCGACGTGTGTAACTGTGTATCTGTGGATGGATGTGAATGCGTGGACCGATATCGATCCGGTTCTATTTATTTGATACCAAGTTTAATCGCGATTGTTCTTACCTTTGTTTTACTAATATCAGTTCAGTAGTTTGGGAAATATTTGGCGGACTCCGGACCCCGCGTGCTGCGTGGGAGGGAGCGCAACCGGGATTTAACGCTAAGATGATTATGATGATGAGTTTTGAAATATTTCAGTAGATATTATAGTAGTATTATAGTTCGCTTTGTCGGGGATTTTCCGACTATCGTCAGTTAGGTTTTTATTTTCAATATCTTCTAACTTCTAACGAATGCTGTCGTAGTCACTACTCCTTAGTGTTTACTGAATGTTTTACCTACAACTAGCGCCCCGCCCCGGCGTCGCACGGGCAGCGACCTTTACAAATTATACACCTATAACATAAATTAAATTGTACAACGCGTCCCAAAAACTATACGCCAAGCAGAAAATCTCACTAAATTTAAAAAACAACTGTACAGTTTTCTTGTTGAAAGGGTGTTATACACAATTGACGAGTTTCTTTTGGCGTGCAAGGAATACAAACAGTAGGAATGTGATTTTGTGTATGTTTTATGACATTTTATATTATTGTTGAATTTATTTTGACATATTTTATATGCATATTGATAATGAATTTTATTGTTTTGGCACTGTTGTTAATGTTGATTTTGTTAATAATCTAACATTTTATAAATTTTCAATTTATTTTATTTTATTTTATTGGTTTACCAACAGATGTACACTACATCTAACATCTAAATCTAAGGTATTACAAGTGTTTTGTTAGTGCCTATCCAATAACAGGATAGGCACTAACTATTCGAATTATTATTTAAATTATCTTCTATTGACATTTTAATTAATGATCACATTTAACGAGTAATAGTGAAATTTTATAATGATGACTAAATTTTATAATCCTAAATGTTTTAATGTATTTCACTTTTTATTTAATTTCAAAATTTTAATAATTTCTCTAGATTTGTATGCCGACAGCAGGTCACAGAGGACCTATCTACTAAAATTGTAACAACTGCATAACCTGTGTACCACAAATAAATAAATTGATTGATTGAAACCTTCATCAAGAATCACTCTGTCTATTGGTGAAAACCGCATGAAATCCGTTTAGTAGTTTTTGAGTTTATCGCGGACAGACAGACAGGCGGCGTAGGGCTTTGTTTTATAATGTGTAGTGAGTGATATTGAGGTCTATACAAATTCTATCATAAAAAATTCCTACTTTTCAATAAAAAACAAGATTACACGTGTAGTTTACTGAATTATCAGGATGATATCGTCGGCGGGAATTTACGATACTGCAGTAAAATATCATATATTCTCTCGTTATCTTATTCCGGAACGTGTTTACCGTTACTTTTATTCGTAAATTTAGAGATCAAAGATTTTTCTGACCTTTTAACTGTTTGTTTTAGACTTATTAAATAAATAAAATAAACAATAACTTTATTACCAGAAAATATATTACAATTTTGACCTATGGTTGAGGTAACAATTCATTTCATATTTTATAACCCTGAATCCCAAACAAGGATAACATAAAAAAAAAAGAGGAAAGTCCTGTATCTTGGAAATCAGTGAGGAAATTACTACCACTACTACTTACTTCGCTGGCTCAGCGACCCGAAGTGGATCTTGGCCTCTTACACAAGAATTCGCCATTGTTCCCTATCCTGCGTCATTCGTTCCCAGTTCATTATCTGGAGTTGGACGGCCTAGGTATCGATGGATGGACGAAGCACAAAATAGGAAACTAACAGAAGGTCCACTCCCGTCGTCTTCGAAAATTGTTACCGTCGATTATTATTGTCGACTCAATAGGGTTGAGTTTTGAAAATTCTGAATTTTGAAAATAGTATTTAAAAGATCGAATAGAATTTTAAAGAACCTTCACAATAACATGTCCCTTGCAAAGGACCAATATCTAATCTTTGTCATAATGTGATCATAATTGCTTCCCAAGCTGTTCAGACGTGTTCAAGTGTATTAGATTTTCCATACCAGCTTCAGGTAGGCGTAATAATAATCTACTGTTTACTCACTTTTTAAAAATTCATCGCCACCTGATTATATCATCAGACCCTGAGAATAACCTTTCCCTGACCTGGGATATGACCCACTTCCCGGTAATCAATTGAATTAAGAATTTCATACACATGTAAATTGATGAAAATGCAATATTATGGTATAAGTCAGTTGATCTGATGATGGAGAAGAAAGGTGGTCAGCGATTTTTTTTATATTGGACTAGATAGGCATTTCCGACTAGAAACTATTAAGGTGGCCATTACGGTTCCTTATTCTGTTAAAAACTGTCACGTGGTGCCTGAATCTGTTCAACTAGTCCTAGGGTCTCTAGCGGAAGACCTTAGTCAACCTCGCTTCACCATCGGCATTAGAACTCGTAGCGGTGCTGATGTTCGACTAGCCTCAATGTCTGAAATGGTCACCCATCAGTTCTTGGACTCTGCGTGCGTTGCTTGTATGTTATTAAGTAATCTTAGTTACGAGCAAGTACTCTTATTTTATCAATAATAATATCGTATAATTAAATAATATTCAATTTAAGTCGACAATACAACGAATTCTCGCGTAAACAATCGCGACCGAGCACTGCTTGAACTGCGTGAGAATGCCTGTAAACGTAACGTCAATGTGTGCGTGACGGAAATGGCGCATTGTTTCCAGTGGACCTTCTGTTTGGGGCGGGCCGTTCTTTATTTTGTGGACGAAGTGAGGGAATTGGCATGAATTTTTTTCGTTTATTACATGAAATATTTGCTTTATTTAAACACAGACATAATATTTACACCGGCTGTTGAGCTAGCTTAGCTATTAATCAGACTTGACTAGGCTGGGTCGAGATTATGACGAAATAGTTCTATTTTCGTCTAGCAGCGTCGGTGGGCTAGTGGTTAAGGGGTCCGGCTCGTAAGAGAGGGGTACCGGGTTCGAACCCTAGTTCTGCCGTGTACCAAGGACTCTTTTTTGAGTTATGTACATTAGTTGTAACACTAACCGATGCTGTTACTGTCAAGGAAATCCTCGTGATGAAACCTGATTATTTACCAGGCGACTGGATGCGAATATGATAATGGTCCAATCTGACCAGTTTCCCTTAACAGGGTTACGGAGGTCAGATGGCAACCGCTCCACTGTAATTCCTGGTCTGGGAAATCCTGGATAATGGTCAAGGCGGACCCCTGGCCCTCGAACCGGGACATTAACGCCGAGATTATTATTTATTATTAGTCCTATTTTCGTCTCATAAACGAAGAAAAACATGACCACGAGAACGATTTGTCAGAAGGTCAAACCGTAGCAAGTGGTGTTGCCTGCCAAAAGTATGTATGTACGTATGTTTCGTCTTAACATCTGATACTTATGTCGAGCAGGATCTGCAGCAAATGATTAGTATAGACCGGAACCTGCATCCTCAAGTAACGCCTTGTCTGGGCGAATTTGCTGCGTATCTCTCGAGCGCATTACGTACGGTTGGTTTTTTGTCTTCTGTCTGTAGTACCTCCACTTTTCATAACACTTTGCTTACTTTGAGGCTAGATGGCGCTGTGTGAATCATCCAAGCATTATTATTATTATTACATTAGCCTGAATCATCCCACTGCTGGGCAAAGGCCTCCTCCCGATTCTTCAATCATCCAAGCAAATTAAAATATTGATTAATTTACCCTTCCAGGCATCCCAGTGTCCCAGCAGCACCTGGTATACAACCTCCGCGAGCTGGAGGACGCCAGGTCCCTCCGCGCGCTGGGCATTGGCGACGGCGCGCGTCTCAGGCTCGTGCTGGGCATGCGCGGCGGGCCCATCTCGACCCGCAGGCTACCGCCGCCTGCGGAGCCCTGGCGGGATATCGAGAGGCTGCTAGATTCTAACAGGTACTTAGGTAGACAATCAGGTAAGCGTACCACCTGATGGAAAGTGGTCACCGCTGCTTATGGACATTAGCGACATGGGACACGTTGCTCTGAGCAAATATACGTAAATGCTAGTCGCTTGAGCCAAAGCCTCGTTTTTCTATAGAGCACTGGAGACCTTGGTCGCTGGCAGGAAAGTATACTGTTTAAAATAATGTTGTGGCGTTTCTATTGGCTAGCCAGGGCCCCTACAGACCAAGAAATAGACAACAGTAGTTTTTTTTATTTTGTACCATGAACACTGAGATCTCAACAGCATTTCCCAAGGGCGTCAAGACGAACGAAAGGGGTGGTTATTGCCATAATCTCCACGCTTGGCAGGCGGGTTGGAATTCGCAGTGTTTAAATATAACAATCGAAAATGCTGCTGCCCATTTTCCAGACTACGGAGTCTCTTGATCTTTTGCCTCGAAAACATTAGTCGCCTTGTACGACACCCAAGAGTGTAAGGGGTTGGTGCTATTCTAGTCTCCACCACACGGCCAATAGTTAAGCTTGGAAGTGTATATTATAAGTAAACTGACCTTCCCAGAGAGGAATCCGACTGGGGCGCCGGCGCGGCGTCCGGGCTGGGCTCGGCGGGCGGCTGCAAGGTGACGGTGGTGGTGTTCCGCGACGGCGAGCGCGTCAACATGCTGCGCGTCAAGGAGAACACCGACGGCACGTACGAACCGATCGACCATGCCAAGTGTGAGTATAGATGAGTGGGGAGCGAGACACATTGTCTATTAATTTTATTTTTTTTATCATGTAGGGATGTGTAGTGTGTGCACTCCCCTCACCCCGCACTTTCAGTATATATAAGGTGCAACCTTAATGTAACATTAGCCAATATACGAGTATAACTCATCCGTTGCGTATCATTTAAATCTCCCATTGCAATGTAGCTGGATGCGGAAGGTATAGAACCAGTCTTTGTGGAGATCCCTGGGGGAGGCCTATGCCCAGCAGTGGGCGTCTTTCGGCTGATATGCTACAGAAATTCGGATTAACTTAGTTTGGATTACAATAGCCAAAAGGTTCACACTTACAGCACGAATTTGATAATAATCTGTAAACTATTGTTGAGACATGCATGTGTACGTTACAACATACAAAGTAAACTCTCTACAAATATTATATTAATAGGTAGTAATCATTTGTCACCGGCAAGCGTCACTGAATGCAAAAAAATCGTCTGTTTCAAATAAAATTGAAAACAAATTCTGATAAAATGTATGAAATACCTGCGTTTTCACGATTATAGTGTTATCAATTCCTTAGTTTAAATGGTTTGTTATCAGGATCACATGCATACTACTTTCCTTGGTACCAAAAATTCATTTAAAGTTCTCCATTTTGTATACTGAAAATATAAAGATGAAAGATTTGTATCTCCTACCCACAGATTCGTCCTCACTCTCCCAACTGGACGAATCGGACCCCCCGTCCCCCGACAGCCCTCCCGGCGGGGCGGCGGGCGGGGGGGGCGCGGGGGGCGCGGGGGGCGCGGGCCGCGGCGGGCAGAACGCGCTGACGCTGGGCAAGATGCTGGAGCTGCGCAAGCGCATGGAGACGCTGGCCGTGAGGCGGAGGCTCCCTACGCATCAGGGTGAGTGCTCATTTCCTTATTTATAGACCTGAGTGGCTCAGGCCGTCTGCCCCGCAAAGGTCCCGGGTTTCCCGGAAAGATTCCCGGCCGGGCAGAAATTTAAATGATGAATTTTAGTTTCTGTCACGGGTCTAAGTGTTGTAACGTACCCTACACTTACACCAACTTACCTGCTTTGGTTTTTAGATAATTGGATGAGGAAATAAAAATCAATTTTCAATCATCTGGTCTATAACTATCTCCATACCGAATTTCCTCAAAATCGATTTGGTTTAGCTGTGAAAGCGTAACAGCCTGATAGACATTATTTTCGCATTTATCACAGTGTGCAGTGGTGACCACTTTCCATCAGGTTGCCTGTTTGCCAAAAAAATATAATTAATACATAATAATAATTAATATATATATATATATATATATATATATATATATATATATATATATATATATATATATATATATATATATATATAGGGATTAACGTCGATCCCTCTCCCTCTCTAACCTTCTGGCAGTCTGTCGAAGCCGAAACGCTTCCTTTCTCGTTAAGAAGCCTCATTATAAAGACATATTTTGTACCTTCAACAACCTATATTTCACCGCCCATTCCCCCCATCCCCAGCCGAGCCCGCCGACATCCAGAAGACCCGTAGCGAGGAAACCCTGCCCACCTGTCCAGTAGTGGAGGCCACGGAAGCTGCGGAGACAGTAGCGGTGGGCGCGGGCTGTCGTTCGCGCCGCTGCGGATGCTTCGCGGATCGGCTGGCGCTGCTGCCTCCCATTGGGGCTGCGAGGGCCGCTTCCGATCAGGCTGTGCATCAGACTGGTGGGTTTATAGGGTTGCTTTTTGGTTAAATGTAAGACGGGTTGCGAAAACATGAAATGTTTTCGCTCGCTAAGTAAATATGTCCGGCTCGAAGGACCATTAGTGTACGAGCATTTGTCTGTTCGGTATTTTGATGAATCTTGATACAGAGATGAGTGAGAATCAGAAATCTTTATTCTCAGTTATATTGTGGACATATGCATGCAATTCTCTTACATGTCTTGATAGAATAAAATATTAACAAAATTGGTAGGAAGTATTTATTGCTTCTTGATGCTATGTGTGCGCACCGATTAGCTACGAACTAGAACTCGAAGTTACTGCGAGTTAAGTTTTTTATTAAATAATAATATTAATGCCGAGTTAGCGCGCTGATGTGCGATATAATCGTGGAGACTCTGCTGGTCTGGGCAGGGTCAGGTGCTCCTCAATAACTACTTTTCATTTTAAAGTTGAATACGTATTGCAATACACATAACACAAGCTTTGCTTACTTTGGGGCTAGATGGCGCTGTGTGAATTTGTCCATGCACATTTTTTATTATTTTTTTTATTATTGGACTAGCATCTCAGCTGGTGGTAAGTGACGATGCTGAGTGATTATTATGATATATAACCCCCCCAGGCCCCCTAGCAGTCTGCACTCGCACTCGAGCGTTCCCCGCAGCACTCGCATCAGCGCACTCGCAGTCCGCGTCGTGCCTGCCGCTGCCGGCGCCGCGGGCGCGGGTGTCCGCCGCGCGCGCGCCCTCCGCCTCCACGTCGGCTCTCGACCGCGCGTGCGCCGGACCGCCCGCGCTGTGCCGCCACCGCCCGAGACGGCATCTGCATTTGAGTGACGATGCGCTGGGTGGGGATGAGGTGAGTGACACACGTTTTTAGATCCGTCTCCACGCGAGTGATGCTCCAGGTATTGCAAACGTCCATAGGCTGCGGTGACTGCTTACCATCAAGCTTGGTTGTCACTTTAGTGGTATAAGAAAAACGTCCGCGCAGGCCCGCCCGAGCGTAACCGACATCGCCTAAGGCGGCCTTACCGGCATCTGCATCTTAGTGGCGATGCGCTGGGTGCAGACGAGGTGAGCCCGCCTAACGACCTATCTCTGATAGTACACCGCCATTTTGATGCAATTGAGCAGAGACCAATCGCAGCAAGCCAGCGCTATAACTGCCTTGCTGCGATTGGTTTAAACTCAATTGCATTAATTTGGCGGCGTATAATCGGAGATCGGCGGTACGGCTGCAGGTGCCAGATGCACGGTTTGAGTAATCAGTAAAAAAAACATCGTGCGACCATGTCGTGGTAATCATGAAAAAGAAACCCCTCAATGTTGCCAGTAACGCTAATAGTATTTCGGTCACATGGTAGCTTAAATAGATGCCATAAGCTTTTTTGGCATGATTAATTTTATCTTTAAATTAATCATACAAATCTGTTATTCCCGTCGTCCCCTCGATAAAATCCCCATTGACAGCAAAAGCGATCGATTTGCAACTTCATGTGCTCCACATACGATTACATTCAACAAAAAGTTGGCAAGTTTCGGCCCTCTCAAAACGCTATACAAATTGAGGCCAATTATGTAACAGCTTGGTTTTATCCCACCTCCACTATTGTGACTTGGTTTACGGTCAATATCTCCTGGTCAAAACAATCAAGTCAATTTAAAGGGTCCAAAACGCCTGTATTCGGTACTGTTATACAATACCTAAAAGGGCTCACATTACACCGTACCTCATAGATAACCTCAAGATGTTAAACATGGAAAACTCGCGTATTCTCAAGTACTCCTGTTTTCTTTGTTCGCTCTTCAAAACTTGAGTTTCCTATCTACTTGTTTGAAAAACTGGAGTTCAAAACCTACAATATCGCCATCTTAGATATAGAGGCCGGCTATTACTCCTTCGAGTACAATCTCTCGCATGCACCCGTGGTTGCTTCAAACACGCCGCAGCAAGAATCTGGAACGACCTCCCACCTCCAGTGCGAGCAACATCATCCCTCAAGCTTCCCACATTTCGCAAGGAATGTGCAAAATGGCTGCTGCTGAACCATTCACGGGTTGCTGGAGTGAAGGTCTAGCTAGATCACGGTTTCTGGTGATGTTCAATTATGTTCTTCTCTTAGCTATCTACTTTTATACATAAAGATTTTAAAAAAATTTGTGTGCCATTGTATCTTTTAATAATAGTTTTATACTTAAAGTGTATTTTAATATGTTGTGCCATATTACTTAATGTTGTTAATTTTAGTTTTTTAGTTTTAATTTTTTAGTTTTTTAGTCTTAAGTCTGGCCATGACAGAATACCAGCGGGTGTGGGTTCCACCTTCACCCTAACGCTGAGTCATGGACCTTTTTGTCTATTAGAAGCTTTTATTTTAAAAACATTTATACAAATCTGTTAATTTATAGACAAATAAATATTTCTATTTCTATTACTTCGAATTCACAAACGGTGAAAGTCTCTCACATGCTGCCGACAACACACAGGACTAATTAGGTCAAAGATATTGAATCTCACCACCCCTTCTCCACCCCCAGATACCGCTCGGGCCGTCGCCGCCGCCGCTGCCAGCGGTGGTGCCGGTGGTGCCGGCGCCGCCGGTGGCCCCCCCCGCCCCCGCCGCCCCCTCGCCCCCGCGGCGCCCCCGCTGCGCGCTGTGCCGGCGGCGGCTGTCGGCGGCCACGCTGCACCGCTGCCGCTGCGGGGCGCCGTTCTGCGCGCCGCACCGCTACGCGGAGGTGCACCTCTGCGCCTACGACTACAAGGCCGCCGCGGCCGCCGACCGCCGCAGCGAGCCCGTGCAGGCCCCCAAGCTGCCCAAGATATAGCCGCCCGGTGACGTCTATTGTGTAGTGGCTGTGTGCAGTGTTTGTGGATCGGTTGCCGCGGTTTTGGTGTGCGAAATTTGTTGTCTCGGTGTGCGGGGGTGTGCGGTGGTGCTGTCTCGAAGGTTCCGGGTGAGGGAAATTTTTATTTTATTTTGGTACGGGTTTGTCGGTTTGGTGCACTCGTTTGTCTGCCTGTGATGTATAGTGGTCGGAGTTGTTTGATCGCTATGATTGTCTTGTTAGTCGTACCCAAATTAAACGAAAATATTCCGTTTGTCAGAGATATACACTTATTTTTCTATCGTGTACTATCAGCACAGCATGCCTGTAGTTTCGAAGTAGGCTCTCAAATTTGAAATTTTGACTGTATAAATTTAAGTTTCGACAGTGATCATTGTTGTATTTTTAATTACCAATTTATCCATCATTATTGTTTCTATTCTTATTTTATGATGACGACGAAGTGGTACCGATTCCAAATTTAAGTCGAAAATCGATTGTAGTTATTTCGATCATTCGAATTTCGTATGGGCACTAAAATTGTATATAAGAAATTATTGCACCGAAATCGTTGTAGCCGATTGTATTGTTTTCACACAGAATGCCTTTTCTCCGAGGACTGATCGTGCAGACGTGCTTTAGTTAATAAAAAATTTCTAATCCAATTTAATTCCCTTTAACGGTTTGTTAGTTTATTGTACTACGCTATCGTATACAAAATGTTTATATTTTCTAATGTAACAGGGCGATGGGATTTGACCTAATAATTATTATTGTCTAATTGGATGTCGTTGTTGTAATTTATATATATTATATAATAATATATACATTATTGTTTAGTTTCGTCGTCCATGTTGTGGGATTCCGGAGGACCAATAACGGGGTTCCTCATGTGAGTGTATACTGATAGGTCGCGTGTTCTTTGGCTAATCGTCGACTGTAGTTTGCGTTCCTGTGGATTGTATTGTGCGCACACTTGTCCTGAACGCAACCTTGTAAATTCCTAGTCGTAGGAATCTCTAGTGCAAAATCTAGATCAGTGCTCGTGTCGGAACCAAGCGTTGGGCAAGTGTGATCGCCGTTTTTGTAGGCGCACGGCCTCGGTCGTCCCAAGTTTTCCGGTAATGGAAAGCGAACCGAGCCGTCGCGTCGTGTGCGGGTTTGTTGTTGTTGTCGGTACGGGTAGCGTCGGAAGCACTCCGCGTGTGCCGTGTGTGCTGTATAGTTATATTTTGATTTCCCAATGGCTATAGTATACTCGGCTAGTGTCGCACGATGTGTCCGCGACTTCTGCACTAATTTACTACTGTAGTGGATAAATATATGAAGTAAAGAAGGCCGCTACGGCTGACGCGGCGTCAAACAAATGTGATATAATATTTTGACCTAAATTAAGATTAAAATGTTAAAATCTTCTGCCATGTGTGTGTTTGTTTGTTCTCTTTTTTTTTGTAAAGAAACATTGATGAGAAAAACTCAACCAAAAAAAATGGATAATTATTACTATTATTATTATAAAAATTACGCCCCTAATTAGTTAACAGAGGTGCTTTATTTTGTGGTAGATCACTCGGTTTCTGTAATTTGTTGTATATTACATTATATAACACTAGATTAATTAATGCTTATATTAATTTTTTCCAGTATCCGAACATGTAATGTTATGTCCACGTCGAGGCTGGTATTCGTGCAATACTCGGTTATTTAATACCAATATCATCCAAAATACCACACAATATGATTACACAAGGTTCTGTGTAAAACACTATTTTGATTGCTTAATTATAACAATCATTCCTTCATGGATCCTAGTGAGATAGTACATTTTAACAAGAATGGTGCTGATTAGTTGTCAGTTAGGTGTTATACATAAACCGTAATTAATTATTTTTATAAATACATTATTTTTGTAATGATTATTACAGTCGCCATTAGTAATACATATTATTTTAGGTAAATGAATGTATAAATATAGTAAACTAGTTGTTTAAATTAGATGTGTGTAATGCGTAGGAAGTATACGAAATAATAGATACATGATTATGGTGCAGTCAGCATCAGAAGTGGAATTACACTGAAATAACAGTCCAGACTAATCTGAACCAGCGTTCAAGTTAGCATCGAATGGTAGCGTCAATCTAAAATTCACCTTAATCTCAACAATGTAATGCTCATATTTCTTCTGAGATAAAAAACCCGGCGCTGATTATGTATGTGCATTATATGATGAAGATAAGGATCAATTTGCTATGTTAACTTTTAGATTGGCACTGGCTTGAATTGGCTTCAAGATAATTTGAACCATATTTCCACATCATAAAGTTCGTTTCATGACAAATGTTACTCCAGATAGAACTGTATCATATTCAGATAGATTTTTTTAACATTCTCAAGTCTTAACTGCTTCTGATACTGACCATGCCCCATTATTTTAATTTTTAAGCAAGGCTAATAACTGAAATGGCTATACATAAATTTAGGCTGAATTAACTTTAATGTGGGAATTTCTAGTGATTTTAAAATACATAGCTTCTCATATCAAGAAAGCTAGTGTCCATGAAGGTAAAGTGTTTCGTATGATTTTCTAATTCGGTGCAAATGAAAGTGGTTCGACCACAATTTGTATGTGATACTTTTCTTAGGCAAGCTAATTGGGGGTAGGCCTTTTCTACCTTTCTGTAATGTTTATAAAACATACTACAAACCAAACACCTATAACTTCTATACCAGTTTTAAAGCAATGGTTTTTTACCAAAAAATGTTTTGCACCAAATTAAAATCATACTGTCAAGTCGACGTGGATATAACGTATGGTTCGGCAACTGTGCCTCATTTTGAATTTTCATACTAGAATGTTATATTTAAGTTTGTAGGTAATTTTTATTTGGGAAAAATAATTTTGGCTGATTTTGAAAAATAAATATTTATAATGCGAAAGCTAAGCTGTTTTTGTTATTTGGATTTCCTCCATTAGTGAATAAAGGCCGTCACGTGCCGGTCAGTACCGTTTCGTGCTATCCGCACACATCAGTGCCGTCACGTGCCGGTCAGTACCGTGTCGTGCTATCCGCACACATCAGTGCCGTCACGTGCCGGTCAGTACCGTGTCGTGCTATCCGCACACATCAGTGCCGTCATGTGCCGATCAGTACCGTGTCGTGGAAAGCGCACGCATCAGTGCCGTCACGTGCCGTTTAGCAACGTATCCATCAATGTCAGTGAAAAATGATATTGTACCGAACACGTCAGTATCAGTGACGGTCGCTGATGTCACGGCGAAGGACGGCGTAGCACTATCAATCTATCCGGCTTCCTGGGTATGGAATGTACAGTCAGCTGCAGAGAAAAGTGTCATTTTTGTATGCTGTAGGGGGTCCATTCACTCTGCAGCCGACTGTACAATACGATTAAAATAATAGTACGGGCTGTTGAATAACTTCATTCGAATAAGTGCTAGAGATGGGTGATACATATCGTCGCTGTGACTTTTCATAACAGAACGACTTATACAATCTCGTCATAACATAAAGGACACACGAAAATAAGAACCGTCAGTGTCATTTCATCAGTAGTTTCAAACATTTATTAGCGGCCACGAGCGAAGAAATTACAGTATGCCATGCAGTATGTAGTACAGATATTTCAACTCAGTTGTGCGCGCGGCCCTATGTGTGGGTAAACCTTGTACATATACAGACACGTCACAATGACGCCACGCCATTGGCACGCCAAGTGGTCGCGTCACTGCCACATAAATGAAAGCTGTATATTTACAAGCGCACGCACACATAGCGCCGCGCGCACAACTGAGTTCAACTATCTATACCTACTCTGTGTGTTGAATGTATACTGGGGCCCTATTTTTGAAACCGCTTTAATCCATTCGAGCGCTCGCCTTCTAATGCTTGTCTTTTCTATCTCTAGCAACTTACCACGAGTGTGAAAGAGATAGGTAGCGCACACGAGCGCTCGCGTGAATGCAAGCGATGGGATGCAAATAAAATAAAACTTGAAATGAAAAATGTGGGTATGACAATTAATAATTTAATATAAAAAAATACTATCATTTTAAAATACATGTTTACATTAATAACATTTAGGGCTGCTTTCACCATCTACTGAAAGTTCCCGATAACTTATCTGACATATACATATGCCATTTAATAATGTTCTGTTTTTCCTAACAAGCGTAAATATGTCAAATATCTGGAACTTATCAGTAGGTTGTGAAACAGACCCTTAGACTAGTTTAAAAAAGAGTTTTATAACAGGAAAAAACAACACACATATCTTACAATTTCAATATATCCATATAGTTGGCATTTTGTCCAACTCCGTCACAAAACTAGTATTTACTTTTAAGTACTTAAAAATCTTACATAATTGTATCGAGGTAGATTGTAGTCATGTTTCAAATCACTATAATTCAGGTTACGAAATAATGTTACCCATACGGGCGGTTCGACACCCATACTAAATTTATCTTGACATTCTTTCATTCTTATGAGTGTTTAGTAATTATATGTAGGTATTCAATGGTGCGTAACATGGGTTTCCATAGATTAATGATATAAAATAAACCAGTTAAATCGAAAAAAAAACTCCGTTAGATGGCGTTGTTTTGTGATTTCGTTATTTTTGGTTTTCATTGCTTTGTTTTATATTATTAACAAGTAGAAATCCATTTCGCGCTCAATTGGATATATTTACTAACGGCTAATTGCATAAACATACATTATAAACGTCAAATCCTTAAAGGAAAGTCAATCAAAGGTTACATAAAAGTATGAAATCGTACCACCGATCTGTACATCGTTTGCGTATGTTTCTCGTGTTTAGAGTGCCACAAAGTTATCTGAACCGGCGACGGCGTCGCTGTTGTTGACAACGAAGTGACATTTCAAAATGGCGACACTTAGTTCCAGTTTTGGCCACCAGGTTAGATAAGTTTGTAGCACTCTACTGATCGTTCACCATACGTTGTCCCCTGCCACAGAGTACATGACACACCCTGCCAAAGGAATTCGCAAGGGAAGGACCAATAGTCCTTGGCAAGAGACAACATAAGCTGAACATAAAATAATACGTCACACAGATCCAAGGAGGTTGGAGGCACAGAACCCGTCAGAAAACCTGATCATCGGTCTCTCTCAGCAATTCTTCAAAGACGGCAACAAAATTGTCTATGCCCTCTTTGAAGTTCTCGTCTGTGGTCGCATCGTCCTCCTCATTGAAGAAAGCGTGCGCGAAGTCTATGATCTTGACTGTGCCCCAGGGGTTCGGCGTCGGGGTGTCAGTGGATAGCTGGTCCAGGATCGCTCTGTAGTTCATTTTGATCTTGGATAGTTTGTCCTCGTAGTTGTGGTCGAAGGAGTGGTTGTGATGGAGCCTCTCGAGGGTCTCGTTAAACGGCGAGGTGGGGGCGGGCGGGGAGAAGCTGCTTTGGACTAACTTGATAGGCGTCAGGGGGACCGAGTTAAGCTGGTGGGAAACAATTAAATTGATTAAAAGATAGTATGCATAATTGGAAGGATCGATGGTGTAATGGATAGCGGGTCCGACTCGTGAGTAAGAGGTACCGAGTTCGATACCCAGTACAATTTTTCGAGTAACGTACATTAGTTGAACACTAACCGATGATTTTACGGTGAGGGAAAACGTGACGGAACCTGCACTGGCGACTGAATGTGTAACCATGATCCAATCAGGTCAGGTTCCCCTGTTATTAGGGTCTCGGAGATCAAACGGCAGTTGCTCTACTGCAATTAGCTGATCTGCCAAATCCTGGACCATGGTCAAGGCGGACCCCGGGCCAGCGCGCGCGAATGCACAACCGTGATATTGACGCCAATATAATTATTATTGTGTATATGTGCAAATGTCCATAGGCTGCGGTGACGGCTTACCATCAGGTAGGCCGTAAGTTTGTTTGCCACCTTAGTGGTAAAAAAAAACTTATATTAATTTACGTAAAGTATTGAGGTGAAATTGGAGGTGGGATTAGACGTTAGATGAAGGTGAGTCGAGACGTCGGATGGCGGTTTGATTAGACGTTGCATGGCAGTATGATAAACGTAGGACGGTGTGTGTTGATGTGTGTAAGCTCTTAGCCTGTGGTGTTTCGCTGTTTGAGGTAAGTTCTGTGTGTAAGTAAGTTTCCAAAAACGTGCTGGTTTCTGTCTGATATCCCTAACCTAGTTCCATATTACAATGTTATTAAAGGCTTTATGGTAGTTTCCGTGTGGTGTCCGGCAGAGTACAGTAGCAACAACCCCGTAGATATTGTACGAGGCGACTAATATGTTCGAGTCAAAATACCTAGTGTCTCCGTAGGCTGGAAAACGGTCAGCAGCGTTGTCCATTGTTATATTTATAACACTGCGATCTCCAACCCGCCTGCCAAGCGTGGAGATTATGGCAATAACCTCCCCTTTCGTGGGAGAGGCCTAAAGTCCTGCAGTGGACTGTTATGGGCTGTGATGATGATGAAGTTTCCATAATAGGTGCTCGTTTCTGGCTGACATCCCTAACCTGGGGGCTTACTATGAGCTCTCATAGTAGTAAGAGCTCATGGTAAGCCCTCTGGTACCACATCACAATGTGATTAGACCTTGTATGGTAGATGGTTACCTTCTTGTAGACGGGTCCGGAGTTGGCGTGTTGTCCGCGTAAGGAGTGTCCCGGGGGGGAGGGCGGGGGGGCGAGCGCGGGGAGGGAGCTGCGGCGCGGGAGGCGCTGGCGGCATTCGGAATTCCTGGGAGACAAGCATTTCTTCATTTATTTATTTTGTTCTTTTTATTTGTGAACAGGTTTACACTTTTTGTTGCATTTAAATATTACGTGAAAGATCTTCAACACATCAATAAAAATCCAATAACAGGTAAACTCACTACTACGCTACGATCACAATAGAATCAATCGCGCTAAATTAGGAAATACTCATAAATCTAAATCTACCACCACACCAACTGAACAATTACGAAGTGTGAGCTCCTCTTACTGCATAGCACTGGTCCAATATCAATAATACAAGCTCTTATCATCAGCACAATATATTCAAATCAAATCACTATTAACAGCAACTCTGTTAATTCACAAAGTGACAGTCTCCTTCTGTCACCCAAAGCCTATAACATCTACGGTATAGACAAACCGCCACACAATTATATTGTAACTGTAAATGGCCGTGTGGTGTCCGGCAGAGTAGAATAGCACCAACACCTTACACTCGTGGGTGTCGTACAAGACGACTAATGTTTTCGAGGCAAAAGATCAAGAGTCTCCGTAGGCTGGAAAATGGGCAGCAGCGTTTTCCATTGTTATATTTATAACACTGCGATCTCCAACCCGCCTGCCAAGCGTGGAGATTATGGCAATAACCTCCCCTTTCGTGGGAGAGGCCCTAAGTTCTGCAGTGGACTGTTCCGGGCCGTGATGATGAAGAAATGGCAAGAAAACAATCTTAGGATATTATACAAATATTTTTTATATTGTATGTATGTATGTATGTATGTAAACTCTTTATTGCATAACAATTAAATACAAAATGCGAAAAATGAAAATTTTACAAAGCAAAGGCGGGCTTATCCCACAATGGGATTTCTTCCAGCCAACCCCATACCCTTTGAAAGGAAATCTAAAGAGCGGTGGAGGCAATACAGAGCACTTATAATTAAATTACATTTATTTCTACAGTATTAATTAACCTAAACAGAAACTCAATTATGTTTAATTTTGAACATAGTGGTCTTCTAAATAAATATAAATAGATATTAATATAATACATACTATAGCTATACAATATAAATAAATACAATATTATATGTATATACTATATATATAATAAAATAAAGCTCTATTAACTGCTGAGAAAGTGCTTCTTCAGAAGTTCTTTGAAGGAGAATTGTGTTCGAGCATTGTATATATTGTATATATAGTATTGTAATATTAAGATATTTTTAAGTATTTATACACACATACATAACGTCACACCGTTATCCTGTAGACGTAGGCAGATACACTTTGTGTCTATTTGCTTAGGTTCTAACAAATCTCTCTAGCTTTGTCCACATTCAGCAGCTTAATCATACATGTTCGTCGATTTTGGGTTTCCACATCACACGCCACAGTGTTTCCTTTAGACTTTGACATGGGATCGTTCAATAGGTATATTAGAGGTATCTTTAGAGGCGGGCTACGCATTGGTAACTTCCCTGGTGCTGCTGATGTCCATAGGCGGCGGTGTCCACTTTCTATCAGGTGGCCCGTTTGCCTGTTTGTCTGCCGTATAACATAAAAAGGGGTACTCTTGACCTGACCTTTGTTTACCATTACAAGCATTTATTTAACAAGCTATTGTGCATAATTAAAGTAATAATATAACACACAAACGGATTAAGAGATTTGGTATTTAGCTAGATTAGTGTCTGGAAAAAGACATAGGCTACTTTTTATGCCACTTACGCGATCATACGTAATCACAAAAGTAAGAATTTCAATTATTTAAATCAGAGAATCGCTAGCAACAGAGTTACGTAATTGGCCCACAGCTCCACCAAGCTCCCAGCAACTACCCAAAACACATACCACGAGTCCTTCTGATCCCCGCAGCACTCCCTGACCCTGGCCGCGTCATAGGCGAGCAGCAACGACGCGGAGTACAGCTTGACGCGCGTCTGCCGCGCCGCCCACTGCTGCACGCGCCACAGCGACGAGAGGAACTGCAGGATGAGCGCGCGGCACAGCGGGGAGCCCACGCCGTTCAGGAAGTTGCGGATGGCTGGGGGTGAGGGAGATGAGTTGTTTTGAGGAATGAAATAATAAAAAACAAAAATAAAGATATCATATTATCCTATTTAAGTTAGAGCCCCTCAGTACCTCCATCTTACGGAAAATCGCAGCTAAACTATACTATTTTAAGTCCAGACGAGCTAGTGCGCACACATTTGACGAGATTGTCAAATGTGTAGGCCACCGCGGCGAAAGTGTTACTATCAGTCGGGTCATTTGTTTGCCACCATAGTGGTGTAAAAAAATGAGTGTCGGTGTCGTGTCGTGTGCTGCGAAGGTGGTAAGCCGCCGGAGTTAGTTCGTGTAATTTTTGCTGGAATTGTTAAGTTTTGGGGGTATCACACTTATTGCACTTGGCTAAATTCAGAAGCAAAAAGCGTAAGTGCAATGTATTGCTTATAGAATAAGGTCCACTTTTGCATCATATAAGTTATGCAACGCGTTGCTCCGCTTTTCAAAAGGCGTGATACAAAAGTTGACCTTATTCTATAAGCAATACATTCCACTTTGATTTGCTCTAACGATTCTTGCTTCTGAATTAAGACGACTGAATTTAGCCAAATGTAATAAGCGCATTGAAGGTAGGAAACCGCGCGAACGAAGTCGCACCGGGCTGCTAGTTTATGAAATCGGGGGAAAAGGTAGTCTAAAATTAAAAAATGAACTCCACCTCACCAGTCTTAACCATCTGTCCGTGCAGTTTCTTCCCGTAGTCCTTGTCATATCGGTACAGTTTCCCGTTCGCCAGCCGATGCACCTGGTATCCCGGTATGCAGAACCCGAACTCCTGTTTGCAGGCTGCGTACTTGGCTCGCTCGTTCTGGATCTTCTGCTCTGTGGCTAACGGGTCCCAGGTTCGTTTCCCTGTGGGGTTTGGCTGGTTCAATATTTGTTTGAAATGCAAAAAAAATCTTAGGTTTAGGTAATGATTGATTCTGATGAAGTGAAAGGAAAAGAAAGACGGCGCTGGCTCCCTATGCAATAAATATTAGGTCCTAACGGCATATGGCAAAATAGGCGGAAACTACAATTTTCATACAAACAAATTTTTCAATTTCTTGGAAATGGCTCGTAAATCGAAGTAATCGCTTTGATGTCTCCGTTATATCGCGATAAGGCGGTGCAGTGACTAATGCGATCAAACTAGAGATAAACGCTTATGTCATTGCTCTTTTATTACGGGCCAGGATCAAGGTAAATGAGGATTCGTGAATGAATATCTAATAGTAGTTATGCAACTGTCATATAAAAGGGGGTATTAAAACATGAGTATGATAATAGTTTGACACGAGTGTTTTAATACCTAATTATATGCAGTTGCATACACTACTTTATCTACACTCATATTATCATGTTAAAATTTCGTACCTATAATATTTTCAACTTTGCTGGAAGTAACTGCGAGTCAGTTCTGTTGTATCTACGCGTCGAGGATATTAAGCGGCGGGAAATTCACTTCACTACATTCACATTTATCTATTTATTTGCTTCAAACAAGAAAAAACATTCACAAACACAAATTACAACAATTAGAAAAAATATTCTGTTTAGCGGGAAAATAATTCCAAATGTACACAACCACAACCACAGACTATGAACTGATCACAAATATAAACAGAAAAATTTGAATTTTTAATTTGTTGAAGACATTTAGGTATTCAGCCTACATTTAGCCGTGGCCAGGCGCCCGACAAAAATTTAAAAAAGAAAAGTGTTGCATAATGATTAAAAAGTTATTTTATCTACACTCATAGCGTAATGTTCCATTTACATATTCGAAAACAGTTGTTTAAGGACTTTTTTCACGCCAGTCTATAAAAATTTAAAAAAATACTTTTTGATACAGCATTTCCCATACTATTTTCATTACAGCTGTATCGAAAAATAACTTTTTAATCATTATGCAACACTTTTCTTTCTTAAATTTTTGTCGGGCGCCGAGACACGGCTAAATGTAGGCTGAATACCTAAATGTCTTCAACAAATTCAAAATTCCTGTTTATATTTGTGATCAGTTCATAGTCTGTGGTTGTGATTGTGTACATTTGGAATTATTTTCCCGCTAAACAGAATATTTTTTCTAATTGTTGTAATTTGTGTTTGTGAATATTTTTTCTTGTTTAAAGCAAATAAATAGATAAATGTGAAAGAAGTAAAGTGAATTTCGCTTGATATCCTCGACGCGTAGATACAACAGAACTGACTCGCAGTTACTTCCAACAAAGTTGAAAAAATTATAGGTACGAAATTTTACATGAGGCACCCGTGTTAATGCATAGTTGGTTCACAGAGAATAACTTGGTGCTCAATGCAAAAAAAACTAAATGCATACATTTCAAACTGCCAAATGTGAATAGTGTAGTAAATAATATAAAAAATTGATAATGTGCTTATTAAACTAGTTGATTCCAGTGTTCTTAGGTCTGACAATAGATGCTAAATTACAATGGGGCCCCCACACAATGCCTAGCCTATCATTATGATAACTACCGTTTTCATAAAATTACATCTGGTTAAAAAGGGGTAGTTTCAAACCCTTATAAAATGGTGTGCAATAAAGAGTTTTGTATTGTATTGTATTGTATAAACACTTAAGAAATTACATATATTTTATTAAATTTTAGGATCTTACTGGAATATGAACATTCTCTATTTTCGAAATCAAGTATGAATTTTGAAATGTCGTGTACAATGCGAAAAAAAAACGCCTTTTTCATAGGTACGTACCCAATATTATAATTGCGAAAGTAACTCTGTCTGTTTGTTATATGTATATAGATACGCAACTGTTTATGTCAGAGTAGACGTTAAATATCTAACTGCAACTCTTTGATTGCAATATAATTTTTAATTACCGACTTTAACATGCACATGGGCTTTAATTATGTCTAGATATTCATTCATTAATACTCATTTACCTTGATCCTGGCCCGCAATAAAAGAGCAATGACATAAGCGTTTATCTCTAGTTTGATCGCATTAGTCACTGGTGCAGTGACTAATAGATTCAAAGATTCAAAATATTTATTTGTAAAAGATAGGTATTACAGATGTTATCATTATCTTCAATAGTTTCTCTATCCTTTGCCCGCATGCTAATGCGATCAGCCTTATCGCGATATAACGGAGACATCAAAGCGATTACCGCAAGTCACGAGGCGTGCCGTTTAATGTAATTGTGTGCAGCGTGGGTAGGCCTCTCGCTAGGTGGACCGATGACCTGGTAAAGATCGCAGGTACCAGCCGGATGCGGAAGGCACAGGACCGCCCGCCGTGGAGATTGCTAAGGGAGGCCTATGCCCGGTAGTGGGCGTCCTTCGGCTGATATGATGATGATTTAAAACAAACCAGAAACTTAGGGCGTTTGACAGGCTACCAACGTCTTACTACCAACAGTGTTTAGTCTGTACTGTCTGCTCGTTTCTCACTGAATCCCATAGACTTATAAAAATAGTGTAAGAACATCCGTGAGTAGCATAAAAATAGTGTGACAACATCCGTGAGTAGCAAAAAATTGTGTATTAACACAATCACTCACCCATCTTCACATCCATGATGCAAGGCTCCAGCATCCTCTCCGCCAGGTCTTCCAGCACCAGGTACCGCTGTTCGTAGCCGTGGTACTCGAACAGCCGACAGCCGTAGTAACGAGGAATGAACTTCTGGAGCTCCTGTAGCTCTTCATCAGTGGACTCGTTGACCGTCGTGTAGAAGTCGATCTCGCGTTTCTGTGATTCTTTTATGATCGGCTTCAGTATGGTGCCATTGTTGCATTGCAGTACGCCTGTGAGGGTAGAGTGAGATCAGAATTTAGAATGGATTAAAAGATGCATCGAGCAGGAGAGGACAATCTGGTCAGGGGCCCGTGGTAGCAGGGTCACGGAGGGCAGATGGCAGTCGCTCCACTCCGCTAATTACCTGAACTGCCAAATCCTGGATCATAATCCAGGCGGACCTTCGTATGCGAGAGCACAACAGGGACATTAACGCCAAGATGGTGATGATATTTAAATATGTATCGATGTATGATCTTCGGCTGCGTTCTCATAACACCAGGTGGCAGGCACGGCCCAATGCCTGGCTAGTTCTTATACAAAACCCAATCTTGGAAATTCACGTCCAGTTGTTACTAGCTGTTATTTAATAACTAAACATGTAAGTAGAGGGGATTGCCATAATCTACACACTAGCCAATAGACTGGCGATCGTAGTGTCTTAAATCCACAAAAAAAAAAAACCACTGCTTCCCATTTTCAGATCTACGGAGTTTCTAGTCTGCCTGTAAGACAGTTGCTCCTCCGACACCCATGAGCCGAATATATTAGTGGTTGACACTACAAACCTGTATATTTCGCACGTCCGCGAACTCCACGCCAACGAAATGAAAATGCTGCAGTGGATGTGTGATTTGATGGAGTGCGTAACTAGTACCTACATCCGTGGCAGCCTTAGCGTGAGATATCGCGGATAAGATCAAAGAGGCTCGCCTTCGCTGGTTTGGTGTTCTAGGGATACGTGGGAAATAGGTGCCTAAACCTTCTGGTATCAGAAAAGAGGTCCCGCTGAAGGCCCAAGAAGCGATGGATTGACATCGCCGAGTAGGATGCGAGAGCCAATGGCTTACGACGCGAGGATACCCAAAACCGAGCGAAATGGAGGAGAATGAGTCGTAAAGCGTACCCTGGCAGAAGCCGGGACTGACCGCTCGGATGATGCTGATGATGATGATGACTACAAACCTACATATTCCTTCTACTACTCACCCAAATACTTCTCGTCCTTCATGCTCATATGGCCGGCCACCTGCCTTTCGTAGGCGGTGACATCCCGCTTGTGGAACGGCGGCGGTGCCACCGGGCGCGCCATCTCTTCAATACGCGGTGGCAACGCGTAGTGCACGCGGTAGATTGACCGCTGTCTTCTGATGCGGCGGTCACTCATTTAGCCGGCTGTGGGTAAGGTGGGAGGGTAAGTCTAGGGGGTGGTACGAGGATTTTAACGCCTGTTGATCACTGTCTCTGATAGAGCTACATATTTTGACCTACTAACCTGGATGTCTAAGATACAAGTAAATCATTTACTTAGTTTAGGTGTCCAAACTATCAATCGCTAGAATTAAGTACCTATTATTATTTGTGTAAGAGTTGTAAATATGAAGCCTTGATTTTATTTGTACCCAATTACCATAAGAAGGTGTGTTGTAATTTTTAATTAACTTGTAATTAATTCTTGTTTAATTTTATTTGAATAAATAAATGTATTATTATTATTATTAGCTACGTTTGAATCTATGAAAGGCCAAGCCATGCCTTGTGACAAAATATAGGTATTTGTAGAATTACGCTTTATAGAGTTCTGAGCGTGGCTCTTCATAGATCTGATAACTTTTTCACAGTCAAATACCTATATAGTATATAGTATAAAACAAAGTAGCTTCCCGCCGTCTGTCCCTCTAAATGTATGTACGCTTAGATCTTTTAAACTGCACAATGGATTTTAATGCGGATTTCAACAATAGGTAGAGTGATTCTATGTAAAGTTAGTGAAGAGGAAGGTTTACAGTGTAGGACAACACGCGAACGAAGTCGCGGCTAGCCAGCTAGTGTAGGTATATAACGGAAGTTAAGTTACGAACTTACGACAAAAAAAACATATCTCTTACGGTGAGGGAAAACATCGCCATGAAACCTGCACATTTTGGCGACTGAATCTGTAACCATGATCCAATCTAGTCAAAGCAGGGTCACGGAGGTCAGATGGCAGTCGCTCCACTGTAATTTCCTGATCTGCCAAATCCTGGATCCCGGACCCTCGTGCGCGAGAAAGCAACCGGGACATTAATGCCAAGTTGGTTTTTTTATTTTAAGTACGACGATGACAGGTTAAATTTATGGAGAAAAGGTCGCTTACGTAAACCATTCGTCATAGGAAAGAAAACAATCGACCTATTTATTTTCCTCGCAATTCTGCGGTTACAGGATACAAAGTCATGAAATTAATTAATGTAAATAAAATACTAAGTCATGAATAATCATGAAAGGCTATAGGTATCGTAAGAAAACGTTTGAGGATAGTCTTAGGTAGAACCGAAGTCCAAAAGAGCGTCTGTGGCTTATGGCTAGCGGATCCGACTCGTAAGCGATAGGTAACGAGTTCGATACCCAGAGCTGCCATATACCAATCATATTTTTAACCCCCTGCGAAAAAAGAAGGGTGCTATAAGCTCCCGAACGGATGGACCGCTCGGAATGCGGTTTTGAAAGCCAGTTTAATCGATATGGTTCTTAGTTTTGTTTTATTAAAATCGGTTCAGTACTTTAGAAAATATTTGAGTTTAAGTGAACTTGGTCGGCAGTGCGAGTGTGTTTCCTGATCATTATAATTTGGACGCCTTCAAGGCTGAATAGGCTGTTCCTAGACAGGCATGCTTCATCTTCGGGAGCACCGTCACTTACCACCAGGTGAGATGACGATCAAATACCTGATTAGTCTACTTTAAAAAAAAAAGAGGTAGCGATATGTTGACATATCGCTGAGTCGGATACGAGAGCCAACGACACGTGAGGATGCTGAAGACCGGGCGAAGTGGAGAAAGAAAAGTCAGAAAGCGCATAAGCCAATATAATCATGATGATGATGATAAGTGATCAGCTACGGAAATCCACAACATCAAGAGGGTCACGCATGCGCTGCTGGCCTTTGAGAAACGGCCCGTCTCTTGAAGGTCTTAATGTCGTATTAGCTCGGGAACACCGGAATACGGAAATAAGCTGTTTAAAGAAACTTTCCCACTTTGTGAGCATGGAGTTCTGAAGGGTAAAGTAATTACGAGATGGGTACGCGCGGTGATTCCCCCGCTGTGCATCCGTTGGATTTATCCACTTAATCTCTTACTATCAGAGGGCAGTAAACTTGTTTGCCACCTTAATCGTATAACAATAAATAAGGTTGAAACAACCAATGTCAAAGTCAATAAACAATTACTAATGTAAAGTAAAAACCTATGAATCAGTAAGTACATACGTACCTACTGTAAGTGTATGTCGATAAAATTATCAATCGACTGATAAAAGCTTCAAGAAAGGCAGCTAAGAAACGTCTTTTTTTTTTCATTAAATTTCATTAAAATTAAAAAATATTGGAGTAACACTGTGTCAGAGTAACGCATAGGTATATAACTTAAATTATCAATCAGAAAAACAAAACATTTCGCACAATCATTTACCATAATTACTTACCTAATTGAAGGCAGGAAAACACAAGACCGTTTAGGTAATTAACGCACAAGTACGCCGATTTAAATAATTAAAAAGAAAAAAAAATACAAACAGCCAGTATCTTGCATTCGAAATTCGAATTCCACTGGCACACAGCGCGACAATAAATGCACTAATGGCTGAATAAATTAACCCATTGCCTCATTGAGACATCACATAAACTAAATACAACAATTACCTTATGAAACAACGAACGGGTAAAATGTGAATATTTCGATCTGCGTAGACGACCGCCTACGAATACCCGCGCCAGAAGCAACTGTGAAATCTTCGCTAGCACATTTAGCGACCTATTTTTATCTAATCACCACGCAAAGATTGACGATTTTATCAATTGATACATGATAGACATTTTACAATTGGAAAAACTAAACATGTGAAACATAATGGCACGACGCAACTTGGTAGGTCTTTTATCAATGAAAAACTATTTCCATCTATCTGTTCGTTTGGCAGTTCTTTGAAAATGCGCCGGAATGGTCTTCCATTCGATGTGTGATACAGGTTTTAGGGCCAAAAAGGCATAATATTGGTAGTTTCTGCCTCAGGAGAGTTCATTAAAGCTCGACGATATTGTGAGACTCTATAAAACTACGAGTATTCAACACTTGAGGGAATTCTGACAAAAGAAGTGTATCCTGCAGGCAGTGTCTGCCCTGCACTGCAGGGCACACTTCTTTTGTCGAGTGTAGTTTGTCTTTTGAAGAAGTGCAGCGTTTGCCACCATCAAGACCATCCTCATTCATTTGGTTTGAAACCACTACAACGCTTTCAGATTATTATCGTTCACTCTTAAAGGCACAGGTACATGGGTAGAGTTACATTTTCAATCGACTACCAGGTGCAGAAAGAGGTTCTAAAAAGATGGCCTTCCCCTTTTTGGGACCTGGCGGAAAAGTTGTTCACGAGTTGCACTCAGCGGGATGTAGGTTATGTAAGGAAATAGTAGTGAAAAAGTGTGTCAACAATCATTATCATCATCTTGAGGTTAATGTCCCGGTTATGCTCTCGCGCACGAGGGCCCGGGGTCCACCTTGACCATGATCCAGGATTTGGTAGATCAGGTAATTACAGTGGAGCGACTGCCATCTGACCTGTGTGACCGCTGCTACCACGGGAACCTGCCCAGATTAGATCATGGATACACATTCAGTCGTCTGAATGTGCAGGTTTTCCGTCACCGGTTAGGATTCACTCAGAAAAGAGACATTGATACATGACCGCAGTGGGATTCGAACCCGGTACCTCTCCCATTGCGAGTTGGATACCGTTACCACTAGGCCACTGACGCTCTAACGCATTTTTCTCTTTATAGTATTAGTATAGATTTATGTGGGAAATTAAGTCTTATGTTTTATACATGTAATGTAATTATCAATTGTTAACTATTGGCACATAAAATATATCTATTTCTATCTCTAATCTAAACTTAGGACGTATTTTATCTAATACCATACCAAACGGCCGAAGTCGCGGACCAAAGCACTAACTCAACGAGGAAACACTAATTCCTCGTTACCCACTCACACTCTAATTAGTTGGTGATTAATCACCACCACACTTTATCTTCAAGTTAATTAAAAAGGCAATCAGTTACGGTGACGAAAAAAAACAAGAACGATTAACGATTAACATTTATTATTAAATTGCATTTACATTCTGTACATTACGTTAATGCATTCGTATAAAATAGAATATCAAGTCATACAATGCAATTAAATGCAGAAATATATATTATTAAAAGGACATCACATAATGATGATTTCGATTTTAGAAGTATTGCTTCATGATGAGATACAAAAAAAAAAGAAATAATGAATCGCACTAAGTTGTAACTAATAAAAAAAAATTGACGTAACTAATAAATTCAAAAAATAAACACCTTTCCTATGATCTGTCCAGACTGACTTCTTATTTGGTTATGGAAATTATGTATTTAACTGAATTATAAAATTCAATAAATTTTGTATTTAATGAACAAAGATATTTGTAATTATAACAATTATTAAAATTAAAAAGGACCTTAATCTAAATGAACTGAATTATTAGTTAAAATTGTCATTCTATGTGTTTCTGATATAATTTAAGACATCTGTACAAAGTGTACGTAGTCTGATAGATACGGTAAGTCGGGATTTTGGGTATTATATGTTCACGAAATAAGACAAGTCAGTCTGGACAGATTATTATGTATGATAATGACCGATGTACAGTACATCCTATCACAACTTACTCCCCACATCATATTTATAGATCCCCTCCCCACTCTTCCTTCCGCACTTTCCCTCGGCTACCAGCTTGTCCAGCAGTGGGATTGGCCTGAACACGGGGTCCCCTGTCTTCCGCAGCATGGTGTCAAGGACGAACCGCTTTGTATCCAGGCCGGTGTAGTCAGCGAGTTCCAGAGGCCCCATGGGGTATCCCGCCCCAAGCTTCATGGCTATGTCGATGTCACGGGCCGACGCGTCACCTGTAGATGGTATTTACTTTACTACTTTGACTTTTCGTAACGAAAAAGTCACTTGTTTTTTCGTGACTATAACGCAGCTGAAAAGCGAAACTGCCAAAAGGATGTGATGCACCCCGGTTTTTTTATTTATAGAACCCACACAATAGGACATATAAGTATTATCGCTATGAAAGAAGTTTAGTTTAATTGTTTTTTTTTGCCAGCTTGTGCAATAACGTTTTGTAGGACTCCTAAACGTCTACTATCCCTGCAAAGTGGAATTTTTCTTGTACTCGGATTTCTTTTTATATTATACGGCAGACAAACAGGCAAGCGGGCTCGATGCCGTACGATAACCAACGGCGCCTTCACAGTCTAGTCGGAGCTATGTAGATACACGACCATGGGAACAACAATAACGAGGAATGTGCCGAAGAACTGTTTAACTTAGTGCTACCGTCACTTTCCGCCAGCGCACCCTCCGACGATGGCATACATTTTATCCACACCATCTAGATGCCTGGCATCCAAGTTACGTATGGGCATAGCGTATGTAGCAGTATTTTTTCCTAGTATATAACTGGTCCGCTATATTGGTTAAGTGCTACTAAAAAGAGTACAAAAATAGGGTGCCAACTGGTCAAAATCTCGTGTAACTTGGCACACTAAGTGATGTTTGTATTGAAATATTTCATTATAGTTAGTTCCGTTTTATATAGAGAAACAAACATGCCTTGCACGTTACTAGTTTTGTTTTAGGATTTTTTTCCTTACCAGTGCTGATAATGTAACTTGCTTATGTTATGTTAGGGGAACAATTGGATGGATATTTATAACGCGGAATTCCAGTCCAACAACCCTATACGCTATTATGTATAAGTCTTTGAATCTAATACTGATTTCCAATTAATCGATCTTATCCCTAAAAGAAAATCGTAGAAAACGCATCGTATCGACCCTTTTCGACCTGACGGACCCGGCGGGAGCAAACATCTTAGTAAGATTATTAAGCTATACCGGTATATTAGGACGAATAGCCAACCAATGTGGCCGTGTGGTGTACGGCAGAGTAGAATAGCACCAACCCCTTACACTCGTGGGTGTCGTACAAGGCGGCTAATGTTATCGAGGCAAAAGATAAAGAGTCTCCGTAGTCTGGAAAATGGGCAGCAGCATTTTCCATTATTCTATTTAAACACTGCGATCTCCAACCCGCCTGCCAAGCGTGGAGATTATGGCAATAACCTCCCCTTTCATGGGAGAGGCCCTTAGTCCTGCAGTGGACTGTTACGGGCTGTGATGATGAGCCAACCAGTATAAAATATATTTCTTTGTTTAAAAACTGTACCTAAGTAGGACACGCCTATGTTTTTAGTTGTCAAATTATTGATTACCTGATTCTCTATAATCATTTAGATCTTAACATAAATTAAAGTAATCAAAATTACAATTAAAAATGACGCGGCCACGTTACGCAACGCAAGCGCCCATATTTCCTGATACAGAAATCTTCTTGATTAGCTTTTGTTTTATCAGGTCATTTTACTTCGTCTTTAGATAGCCGATTAGGTGTTGTTATTGTGAGTAACATTGATACACTATCAAGTTCAATAAATCCGATTCAATATAACAATAAAGATATTAGGTATTTAAACGAGTTATAAATTTAAATTCCACTGAATGGGTTTAAAGTATGTTGAAAATGTTTGTCCTTTTGGCTTTAAAAAGCTATAAAAAGTTTGGATAATTTTCATTAGTATTTCAGACTAGGTGGCCTGCCACGACTTCGTTTGCGTGTTTTCCTATCCTATAAACCTTTCTCATGAATCACTCTGTATATTGGTGTAAACCGCATGAAAATCCGTTCAGTAGTCGCGTTCAGTATCCGTTTTGAGTTTATCGCGAACAGACAGACAGATAGACAGACGCGGCGGCGTGCGGCTTTGTTTTATAGTATGTAGTGAATTGACACCTCCAGTGATTGTGTTTGGCACCTCCTGAGACTGCCGCCCAGGGCCGATGCCCCATTAAACATTTCAAATCAAATTAAAGTTACTTTATTGAGTAGGACATTTAATTTCTTTCAATCGTCAAAAGCAGGAAGCAGGAAAGTAGGAAGAAAACACACATACCGGACATATCGGCCGCCCCAGGGCGGGGGCACACTCACCCCAAAATACCAAACAGAGCCGGGCAGCGCCCGACAATGCCAGACAGAGCCGGATCGGACTAGTTTTGATGAAGTAACATACGTTTAAATAGAAATAAGTTCTCAAATGAAAAATATTTTTTCCGAGAAAGGTTTTATGGCGCGCTTTCCATGATCAAATAGTACTTACTTGTCAAGACAAATCAAACGAGCCCATACTGGATGGGTCACCGAACTTACATAAGTATGCAAAATTTCAGCTCAATCGGAAACCGGGAAATGGGAGATTTTATTACGTACAGATATGGGGACACGTGAAAGGAAATAAAGGATTACAAATTCAAAAAAAAATGAACCACCTTCCGAAAGTAGCCGAAGCCGAAGCTACGGTTTAACACTAGGTGCCATCAAGTGGTAAGTGTCTGTGATGTCACGCACTCAGTGTTTAGATTAAAGTACAGACTGACAAGGATGGTGTACAATGTCACAAACTTATCTGACAAGGTGGACAAAAATGGAACTAAGTGTCGCCATTTTGAAATATAATTTTTTTGCCAACAACAGCGGTCAGATAAGTCTGTGGCACTGTAATGGAACTAACATGCCGCCATATTTAAAATATCCATTTTTGTACAAAGACTGACTCTTCGCGGAGTTTGTATGGAAGCGAGTGCATCATTTCAAGCATATATGGACTCCGTTATTATAAAGATGTAGGAGATTGGGTGCCTGGATATCTGTAACGCAGTTTATATAACCTAGCACCAGCTCTCAATAAGGATTTTATGCTATAATATTATGTGCTGCTGTCTTTTTTAGAGAAATCAATATTTTCTTTTTTGTAAGCTGACGAATAAAGAGGTGCAGAGCCGACCGGCGTGGAAAGCGTCCTGCGAATAAGATAATGATGATGATTGGTTCCAATAAATACTACTGAACCAATACCAATAAACACTAGTGACATATTGTGCGTGTATTTTAATATAAAAATATTAATACTCCACACATGTGTTCGTGACATGATAGCTGCGCTGATGTCAAGCAATATTTTACGAACTAAAGTTTACTTGATTGATTGATTGATGGTCTACTTGTATGGAAATAAATAAAACAACAACATCGAAAACATTAGTAAGTAAATAAGTTATATAATTAAAACATTATACATCATTTCTTGTATTTGTAGAAGCCTTCTCCGCTCTTGATTCCCAGCTTGCCCTCGGCCACCATTTTGTCCAGCATTGGGATCGGCCGGAACACGGGGTCGCCGGTCAACTTGAGCAGCACCTGGAAATTCAAACCCAGTGTTAGTGAGTAGGGGTCTTTTATCTATAGATAACCATGGGTAACATAACGTTCTAACTATCGCAGTTATTATCACACATTTTAAAGGTATGTTTCGGGTTTCCTACCGAGTACCTTTAAGACCATGGGCAAAACGCTAAATTACATATGACGGCAGATGGATTAACAATGAAATCTTCCTAATTTTGGGATTGTAGTATATGGACTTGTTCAACGACAGGGACAATCTACATTAGAGCATTTGACGACCTGAGTGATTGAGTTGGTTAACATGCCGTCGGCCTCGCAGGAGTATTTTATTTTTAGAGGCCCCGCAGAGTGCAGACTTTTTAATCGCCCGATGGTTGACCGGTAGTTTAGTTTGAAGGCAATCGATTTTGACCTTACTTAGATGTAAATATATACAAAAAATACTTTTGAAACTTGTGTTGAGATCTTAATGTAGGTATCTATGAATGCTGGTGCTAAATATTCTTTATCAAGATTTCAATATTTTATAGCATTTAAAATAATATTCGGTCTCGGGTCTCGGCAAAGACTCCATTTTTTCTGGTTCTCGGCTGAGACAAAAAAAATACAGTCTCAGTCGGTCCTTACTTCTTACTGATTAAGAGCCCGACTAAATTATCTAAGGATTATTTAAGTAGTGTCTGTTGTGCCATTTATTACTTTGTTTGTTTATCACTATGTATTTCCTGTGCACAATAAACTGTTAAATAATCAAATTATCGGCCGATAGAAAGTAGTCTGTGGGGGCTTACTGTAGTTTTGGTGACTGGTTGGGATCTGGCCGATGTGATACAGTCGGGCGCAGTCCGGTTAAAAAAAATACAGAACCGGGTATTGTCCTCACCATTGAGCGTTGGTGGCCTAATCGCTAGCGAGTCCAACTCGAAAGCGGGAGGTACCGAGTTTAATCCCAATTCGTCCATGTACCAATGACTTTTTCTGAGTTATGTACATTAGTTAAACATTACCCGATGCTCTTGCGGCGAGAGGAAGCGTCGTGAGAATTCAGTTGAATGTGTAACCATGGTCCAATCCGGTCAGGTTCCCCCGTTAACATGATCACGGAGGTCAGACGACAGTCGTAATAACCTAGTCTGCCAATGGATCATGTTCCACGCGGACCCCGGGCCCTCGCGCGCGATACCGCCGATATGATGATGACAGTCCTCACCTCCATGACAGACTTGTTAGTGTCCAGGCCGGTGTAGTCAGCCAGCTCGAACGGGCCCATCGGGTAGCCGGCGCCCAGCTTCATGCCGATGTCGATGTCCTCCTTAGTGGCATCGCCTGGAACACACACATCACTTTATCGAGTCAATCCTTATACTTACATGCCATTAATGGTAATTATTGAAATAATAATTATTTGATATTCTAATAATCTAATATTTGACAATTTCGAACTATGATGATTGATTTTTGATTTTGATTATTTTAATTGATTGTATTTTAACGTTGACATTAACTAACTATTAGTAATTATATTAATGAAACTATTTTAAATGACGATGTATGACTATTACTACGAATAAATGAATTTTAAAATATACCTGACCGACAGAAAAAGTTGGATAAACCCCGACTTTTTCTGAAGTTTACATATCATACTCAAATATTTTCTAATCTACTGAACCGATTATGAACTATCTTTATTACACTCGCTTTCCAAAAAACCGCATCCAAATAGGTTCGTCCGTTCGAGATATACGATGCTACAAACAGACACACACCGCTAAAGAGCCACACATACACAGAACTACAGATACACATGACAAACTTAAAACTTATAACTTGAGAGTTATTTAAAAAAACGATCAGGTCAAGAGATAAGTTATAAAGACGAAACGGATTTTGTTGCAGTTTATTATCTCTTGACCTGACCTTTCTTTAAAATAACTCTCACTTATCGCTTACATAACCTCATAGCTTCCAAACAGAAGACTATGAAGGCGATATCAATGCATCAGGTTCAAATTTGGCGAATGAGTCGATGGTATTGTCGATGGCTCTCGTTTAAAAGAGGGACATATATAGAACTAATGAAATTAGAGAGGCATCTATTGACATCGCCTTCATAGCTCATTAGCCCACAGATGAGACGAGGTCAAATGAATACCAGAATCACCATCCAAGCGGTAAATCCCGGCTTCTGCCAGGGTCTGCCTTCCCACTCTTTCTCCACAACGCCCTGCCATCGATTTCCTCCCGGCTTAAGCCGTTGGCTCTCGCACCCGATTCAGCGATGTTAATACATCGTTCTTGGATCTCCCGTGGGCCCTCCTGATATCTACGGGCAGGTTTGTGCCCGACTAGCTTTTGCCCGCAACTTCGTCCGCGTAAAATTCGGTTATAACGTTCCAGACCCGTTCCCTCGGGAAACACATTGAATTTCGGGTTGAAGTATTCGGCCTAACTATGTGCCATTCTAGGCTATAAGCTATATTGATGCAAAATCTGTTCAGTTGTTTTGTGAGAGACTTCGCTTTATAATATTATTAGAATAGTGGGATTCATCATCACCATCACAGCCCGTAACAGTCCACTGCAGGACTTAGGGCCTCTCCCACGGAAGGGGAGGTTATTGCCATAATCTCCACGCTTGGCAGGCGGGTTGGAGATCGCAGTGTTTAAATATAATAATGGAAAATGCTGCTGCCCGTTTACCAGACTACGGAGACTCTTGATCTTTTGCCTCGAAAACATTAGTCGCCTTGTACGACACCCATGAATGTAAGGGGTTGGTGCTATTCTACTCTGCCGGACACCACACGGCCAATTAATAGACCGCAAATAAATGCAAGTTCATTTCCCATAAACAGTCTCTTGTAGCCCAAAATGGGTGCAAACGACAATCGAAGCAGTAGGGTTGAAGTTCGTTCAAATTTTGCTAAAAACTTGCAGTATGCTTGTTCATTCACATGCTATTATAAATACAAACAAATTAGCATAAATTAAGCAAAATAGAGTTGAAAGTTGGAAGCGATAAGCATGTAAAAGACGTCGAACTATTCTTCTTCTTATCGAGTCGATGGACTAAACTCTGACTTATACTTTATTCGCCCAGTATTCGGCGACGCATACAGCGTTTGAACTGGCCTTGAACAAGTCCTCCATTGTACAAGTTTTAGGGCACGCCGAGCATGAAACGAGGTGTTCCATGGTTTGCGGAGATATGCCACAGTCGCACTGAGAACTGCCATTTGTATATCCCCACCTAAAGAGATTCTCTTTACATCGGCCCACCTGGGTTCGCAGCCTATTTAGCGCCTTCCAGGTTGGCCACGGAAGTTTGTTTCCGGGTGGGAGCTTTTCAGTAGGAGAGATAAAGGCGGGATAGGAAAATTTGTTGATCCACAGTTCGAACTATTAATATCTACAGTTATGTGCAATGTAGTGCTTGTTTAAACTTAAACGTTAGCTATACCTACCAAATACACATCTACTGCTGCCACAGAAATCAAAATAAGTAATGTTAATAGAAGTCCCAGATATCCCGATACACATCGTTTGCCCGTAGTATCTAGGCGTAGGCATTTCTAATTATTATCTTATTTTGATTGCTCTGCCTACTGCCTAATGGTATTAAATTGTGAGGGCGCCGTAGGTTACCTACCCAAAACTCACAAAATATCTCTTAAATATCTATTATAAATAAATAAATAAAAATAATCTTTATATTCTCTTCACAACTGCCAAATATTATTAACACACATAACCAACTTTAAAAATATACAAAACATGTGAGAGAACTGACGTCTGTAGTAGATTTGAAAATCAATTAACGCTAAAAATGGAATTTTTCTTGTACTCGATGACGAAGGATAAACTACGGCGCCCTCACAGTCTATAACTTCTCACCATTAGGCAGGTCATCTCTTCCCACCATCACCAAGTAATCACAGCCAGTAATATTACTAATGCAATATTTCATAAACAGTAATAGACAAAGCGTTATACTTACCTAAATAAAATGCCAAACCAAAGCCAGAGTAGCACATGCGCCCACACCAGATATCACCAAGAAACTTTTTGTAAAACAACAAGTTGACATTTGTACGCGTTTTTTGTACTTTTTTGCACTAATCAAATAACTTCGCCATTACCCGCTTTTTTCGACAATTCGATGTGATTAAATCTCCCGTTACTTTGACATATGAATGACCGGAATGAATGATAGTACTTTATGACATAGACACAGAATAAAACAAATACAAAACGGTAGAAAAATAGGCGACCTTATCGCGTGAAGCGATTTCTTCCAGGCAACCTTTAAATTATGAAAAATATTTTTTTTTTATGTTATATGGTATACAAACAGGCACGCGGGCTACCTGATAGAAAATGGTCACCGCCGCCTATGGACATCAGCAACACCAGAGGAGTTATCAATGCATTGCCCGCCTCTGAAGAAACCTCTTGAACGATCCCATGTCATAGTCCAAAGGACACTGTTGGGATCTCATTCCTCATCCGAATCGTATGAACGAGAAACGTCCTTTCGAACCTTCGCGTGGTGACCAACAGAAGGTCTACTTAGTGGGGATGAATACCCATCCCACGGCGAGCGGTGCGCTACCGGAATTGTGCTGTGCACCACATCAAACAATTCCTCAGAACACACCCCATTGTACAGCCAGAAACTTGTTTCCTTTAATTTACAGAAGTTTAACATGTTATTCATTGTCTACGCAGGCGCGTGCGAATATGCACGTCAATACTAAGTGAACCTGAGGCAAATAGTAAAACTAACGCCGCCAAATAGGCATTCTATAATCCCTGGGATCATTGGATCGTTCAAGACGTATATTAGTTCTGCCTTCATCACGGCTTACTCTACATTCCACTAGCCCTTGAGTCATGTCTATCAAAATATATAATAAACTTCCAGAAATAATAAAGAGCGAAAAGAAAGATAGCAATTTCATATCAACATTGAAAAAGCTTCTTATCAATAAATCCTACATGAGTTTATAGATGATAAAGAAGTATCTAAGCTACGAGTTATATAATATAGGATTAAAAATTTGTGCAAGAATAGGTAATAAGTAATAAGGAAATACATAGTAGTGAATATTATTATATTCACTACAAATTTTCACAAAAATTGCCTGAAAAATTTGAGTCTCTTAAATTTTGAGGTCTCTACAGAAGTGGGCAACGCTTTGGTATCGCCTTTGGTATATTTGGTGGTGTTGCTGATGTCCATAGGCGGCGATGACCACTTTCCATCAGGTGGCCCGCTTGCCTGTTTGTCTGCCGTATAACATAAAAAATGCCTTTCCATAAACAACTAGGTTATAAGTACAGTCAGGCCAAGGAAGTTGTTTCAAAACATCAGTTTTGTCAAAACTTCCCCTATATAGTTTAACCAAAATATCGCGAAGGTCGAGACTGTTACAACTGTCTGAATATCATTACAAGGGAAAATAGGTCTATTTAGCTTTATGTCATGCAACTGAACTTTGATAAAACCATTTACTGCACCCGTAGCATGACTGGCTTTGTCGCGCGCGAGAAAGCTAATAACTAGCTCTTTCTATATGCATTGAAGTGAGCGAGACACAAATTATCACGTTACGACAAAACCCGCCATGCAACACAGACTGGTTGAGTTCACATGATACCAACCTCTCTCACACATCCTGAGGGCCTCAGCGCTGTACGGCCCCAGAAGCCTGTTGACCACGAACCCGGGCGTGTCTTTGCAGGTGATACAGGTCTTCCCAACGGACTTGCCCCACGCCATCATGGCCTGGTAAGTCTCTTCCGAGATGTGGTCACCCTTGATGACCTCCAACAGACGCATTATTGGTACCGGATTGAAGAAGTGGAGACCGCCATATCTGGAACGAGTTTAATGGGTATGTTATTTTACCCGTAGGAGCGTCGGTGATCAAGTGGTTACGGCACCTGATTCATAAGCGACAGGTGACATTGCGGCCATGTACCAATGACTCTTTTCTGAGTTATGTACATTAATTGAATGCTAACCGATGCTCTTACGGTGAGGGAAAATATCGTGAAACCTACACATTCAGGCGACTGAATTGTAACCATGATCCGATCTGGTCCGAGCAGGGTCACGCAGGTCAGATGGCAGTGTTCCACTGTAATTACCTGATCTGACAAATATTGGATCATGGTCAAGTCGGACCCCAGGGCCTCGGGCGCGAGATCATAACTGAGACATTAACGCCAAGATGATGATGATGATAAATTTAATATTTATGAACTCTGTTCATTGGAATTAACTCCTGTTAAAATCACACACAAAGATTTTCGAACACCTGTGACCTTAATCTAGCCATGAACATGTTAACAGCTGTTAAATTATCGAAACGTCATCGGCAAATGGTATTAATATTCTGTGACGTCGACATAATCTGTTTGAAGTACTTTTTGAAGATTTTCGTATTTCCTGGCCATTATCACGAATATTTTATCTCTAAAATATTAGAAACTGAAAATAAACATAGTAGTTCTAGATCTATTACACAATTTTTTCATCATTTAAGCCCTAGTATGTAAGCGTAATTGTGACAAACACATGTTTGTTTGTAACCTAGCTACTACCTACAGTCGGCACGCCAGAAGATAGGTACTAAACTAATCCTGTTCGTAATTCAGTATCAATACAGAACTCTAGTTAGGCAAGTTCACGTCTTAATTGTCAAGAAAGTGGGAGTGGCCTTCTGGCTGTCTATTCTTTCCTGGTTTTGTGGTATTTATTTATTTATTATTAAAGTATAACTCTTTCTTGTGGAGCGTCGGTGGCTTAGTGGTTAAGAAGTCTAACTCGTAAGCGATAGATACTGGGTTTGAATCCCAGTACATAAAACATTGTGATGAAACCTGCACATTCGGGCGAGAATGTGTAACCATTATCCAACGAGGCCAGATGGCAGTCTCTTCACTGTAATTAGCCATCTGCTCAATCCTAGATCATATTTAAGAGATCATTTTTTAAAGTCTTTCTTAGAATAGAATAGAATAGAATGTGTTTATTGCGTAAAATGTTGTATTCAACAATACAATACACACACATCTCAACATCTCTGTCTGTGTGTGTGTGTGGTGGTCTTGTACATTCAAGCTATGGTGTTAAGTGTGATATTGGATTTATCATCATCACAATATTCTTAAATACTTTAATTATTTGCAAAACAAATTGTCACACATTGTGTAAGTTACATAAAATTAGGCATTTAATCAAACACAGATTACGAAACTGATAGCAAACGTCTGCTCTTATCATTATTATCACATATAACCTTTGGAACTAGGTATGGTCCAAAGGTTAGGTGGAACATGACAGAAATGTATTCTTTATTTATGTAGTAAGAATTATGTCACAACTACAACTCACCTGTCTTTCCTCTTGATGCCAGCTCCGATTTCATTGATTGAGATGGAAGACGTATTTGTGGCGAGGATTGTGTGCTCTGGTGCCAGCTGAAATAAACGTTAGGGATACTTTGAATAACACATGTAGGGGGTAATTACTGAACCAATATCTAATATCATTCACTATTGGCAAGCGAAATTAAAATTCAAAACACAAAACGTGCAGAAAATGAAGTAGTGACTTATATTTTAATACATCAGATGTACACCAGAGGTACACCAAACAATATTGTAACCAACCTGATCAAGTTTATTAAAAAGCTGCTGTTTCACGTCCAATTTCTCAACAATAGCTTCCACAATAAGATCTGCTGTGACACCATCTTCTACCTTCGTAGATAATTTGATTCTGCTGTACGAGTCTTGCACAAAACCTTGGATTTTGGACGCATCATCTTTGTACATCTTCTTGGCCACACGGGTGAGGTTACCCTGAATTGACTTCTGTGCTTTGTCCAGCTGTTCTTGTTGCACGTCGATTAGGGTTACATTTTGGCCGGCTTGTGCTGCAACCTTAAGTTCAAATAAGATTATTTAAAATCAATGTCTTGCATGATGAGCTTTGTACTTTAATATTGCTGTAGGTATTACTTTATTTGGCTATAAATAACTAACTACTGATAAGTATGTGGGTCTTCTTCTTCTTCATGGGCGATACGCTCTTGACAGAGCGGTCGAGGTCGTTAAATGCTATGTTATGTATGTAGGTACCTACATAGTAACTAATTCTGATAAAACTTTCTAAAAGTTAAAAAACATGCTTACCTGTGCTATTCCAGACCCCATGAGCCCTCCCCCAATCACTGTTACGGTTTTAATCGCGTTCATTGATGTGGAACTAGAAAAGTTCCTAGTCAAAACTGATAGCTTGTTCATTTTGTTCTCGTCTCAACTTTCGCACGATTTCACAAATAGAAAGACGACGGCGGAATGATGCGATGCGAGCGAAGCTGTTTACAAGTTGTTGACCGGCGAATCGGGCGATCTCACCCACTACCAACGGCAGTCAGAGTCCAAACGCGATATCGATAACACATAGTGATAACAATCCAGTTAAGATAAAATAAACTCACCCGCTGTTAAGGGATTTGCGGCACCTTATCTTTACACAACACATTTTTATTTTTGATAAGATGACAATGTGAACAAAATAAGAAAACACTGCGTAACTAATAAAATTTGATAAATACGAGAGTCGGGAACCGGTAGAACATAATAAATAATGATAAATAATAACTTGCGTTTCTTTTTACGGCTTCAAAATTTATTTTAATTAATCGACATTAACAACACCAACAAACGGTCGGGCTGTTGGTTAAATCCACACATCCACACAATCTCTTACTATAATTAATTATCATGCATGATCTTTCCTGTATTATTCACTTCCAAAGTGAAAAACCACGTAGATCCTATGTTACAATCATCCATTTAATATGTTTTGCATACAACGGAATGTTAAAACTGTTTTGACATTGACAGTTACGTATCAGTGACCTTGGAAACATAGACAAGAAAGATTAGTCTATTAAAATTAGAAATCCTTGTGCAAAGTTTGATTTCAGTAATTATTAATGAGAGAGTTTCCTAATGTGGATATTGCCCTATTAAATATCACAGACAAGAGGGTCAGTAGCGTTGAGTATCCAACTCGTAAGCGAGAGGTAGCGGGTTCAAATCCCGCTGCGGTCATGTACCAATGACGCTTTTCTGAGTTATGTACATTAGTTGAATACTATCTGTTGCTCTTACGGTGAGGGAAAACCTCGTGATGAAACCTGCAGTTCAGGCAACTGAATTAGTAACCATGATCCAATCTGGTCAGGTTCCCCTGGTAGAGCAGGATCACGGAGGTCAGATGGTAGTCGCTCCACTGTAATTAGCTGATCGCCAAATCTTGGATCATGGTCAAGGCGGATCACAAACGAGACATTGACGCCAAGATGATGATGATGATGATTAAATATCACAGACCACAGTGTTAAAATATAGATCAAAACTTGAACTTTGGTTTTCAGTTTTGGGTTATTTACAGCTAGTACCTACGGGCCTTTTCGTCAATATTTGTTTCAACTTTTGCAAAAGCTTGTTGCTACGGCTCCAACCAGCATCCTTTTTTAATGAACCATATAAACCTAAGCGTAATCCTAGACTTTCCTGAAATAAGTCCTTAGTCCTAAAAACATCCATAATTCATGTAAGTAAGTGTAATTCCATACTTTGTGAGTACCTTACTATTGTTCTGTGCGATGCGAATGTTCAAATTGCTACCTACTTACCTGTATTGTATTCTCATGTAAGTGACTAATTATGTCTAACCTAACCTAACCTAACCTAAGTGGATTCCTTAGATTTTGTGACAGCTTCGATTTTCTTTTATCCTCGACTTATTCCTTTACTATATAATATGTCATATCTAAGGTACTCTATGTCAGACTGCAAAAAACTAACAATTTTCAATGTTAAGCGTTAAATTTGTTTCTTGTAAAGTCTGAAATACCCACTTCTTGTAGCACTATTCATTCTTCAGCTTATGTCGTACCTACTAGGTATGAGGTGAGAGGATAGATTTATTCGTTCAGAAAACGAATAAGCTTTGAAATGCATTCGCAACCACTACAATAAGTACCATAATTCAAACCTCACAAAGGCCTCAACAAAGTACAAACTATAAGCCAACTTTATATTGAAGAAATTAGACGTAATAATCCAGTTAGGAAGTGATCCGGCGACTTTCTTATAAGACCCATCAACAGACAATCACATGTTCATTGTTCATTCTCGAGCGGGTACTGGATTCCAATTGGAGAGTGGAAACTAAAACATAGTTTGCAGCCCTCGATAGCTATTTATTTATTTATTTATTTATTCAACAAACTTTACAGTATTACAGTTTAAGAACTAATACACTGTAAAATTAATATTAGGTACATCTTAAGATAATACAAATTTATAGTAGGACAAAAATATAATTTCGAATTCCTCATGCGTTCATCGTCTCACAGAACTTCAAACACTCCCTACACACATCCGCCCATCGACTCGCAAAAATATCACAGTCAGGCGCCGATGCCAGAAGCGAATTCAGCTATGACTTCATCAAAGACCCAATCAGTGTAAAGCACAAAGGTGCGCAACAAAGAAATAGATATAAAGTTGATGGTACCTGCCGTAAACAGGACACCGACTGAGGGACAACATAAGAAGAATGGCTGAATGTTACGGGTATGCTACGGGCGACATAGCGTGACAACATTAAAAAAACAGCTAAATGGTATTACAGCGGGACATCGAAAAACATCAAATCACGAAGATCAAACTAGCAGAGCTATCCGAGGGACCAATTACAGCAGTCAATATCCTTCCTTTATATATTACACACTAAGTATAGTATCTATCCTCCTTCAAACTGACTCGATGCTGGTATTCTTGTCGGCTCCAAATTTTTTCCCTCCCATCCTGACTGCGACAGCCCTTCACTCCTCTTTGCATTTACGTACGCACTGGTACCTCGGACTGGAGATAGCGCAAATCAGTGGAGGACGAGGTCTGGTGTCGCCTAAAATCAACAACTCCCACGTTTGATGCTGTATCCGGAGCAAACCAGCTCTTTGGGTGAGACCCGTGACATCCACTGGGCTTAATTGCTCAAAATACAAGCATAGACGACGAAACTACCGTTGATGGCGACGCCGTACCTCGTTTTAGCTGATATGACCTACATACACCCTTGCAGAAGCATTTCTGGCTGGTGTTGTACCTGAACGGAACGTAACGGAACTTATGTCGTACTAGATATGAGGAGGTCGTCGATATAGGGTAAGACCTAGTAAAATGTTAGTCCCAATATTTTTTCCATCAGTCGTTGAAATTATCAAATTCAAAGTCGATGGTCAAGTGGTTAAGGTACTTATCTGACTCGTAAGCAAGAGATGGCCGTGTGGTATCCGGCAGAGTAGAATACTACCAACCTTTTACACTCGTGGGTGTCGTACAAGGTGTTTTCGAAGCAAAAGATCTAGTCTCCTTAGGCTGGACAATGGGCAGGTTAGGTTAGGTTAGGTTAGGTTAACCGGGACATTAAGGGTAATATATATATTTTTTTTATATTATCTCATAAGTTTGGACAGCGTATGTATCATATGCGCTCGCATAACAAGACGATTTATATAGGTACCACCCGGTACGGTAAGAAATCAAGAAATTAAAAGACACTAATTTTATGCTACCGGAACTGTAATTATATAATAATCCGATCTGCATATTACGAAATCTGCACATATTGCGACCTTCACATTCCGCGACCTGCACGTTTTACTGCCTGCAAATTTTTATGAGAAACCTATAACACATTTTTAATGGACATACCTACTACGAAACCCTTCTAGTGTAAATCCGCTACGCACTTTGCCACTACCACAGGTTACACAATAGTTGTGTGGGAGACCAAAGATAAAATAAATTACTACAGCAGGTTAAAAACAATCTGGCGCGGCGAAGTAGGTACATTGAACTTTGGATTTAGAATTTGTTTTACTTTACTCGGTATCAACTACTTGTTATAATTACTTTTTTAGTCTTTTTTAATTATCAAATTATTATTATTATTGTCGCAAAAGTTTTCAAATTGCAAGATGAGCCAGTTCAAAGTTTTAGCACGTAACTTTTCAAGTTCCTCTGCTGTCCAAAGTGCAGTTAAAAATGTAACTATCATTGGAGGTGGCTTGATGGGTTCTGGCATAGCTCAGGTATAATTTTCAGAAACATTAACGAGGTTACTTGATGACCATTTACCTCACTTTGTTCAGTTTGTTGTGAAGACCCAGGAATCATTAGCTAATCCCCTCCTGTTACTGCAGGTTGCCGCCCAAGCTGGTCAGAATGTAACCCTGGTGGACGTCAGTCCGGACGTCCTGGCTAAAGCCCAGAAGTCCATCGGTACAAACCTTGGCAGAGTAGCCAAGAAAACATACAAGGACAATCCTCAGCAGGGTGAGAAGTTTGTTGCTGATTCCTTGGCCAGGATCAAGATCTCAACGGATCCCGTAGCGGCGGCTAAGAATTCAGATTTGGTTGTAGAGGCCATAGTAGAAAATCTGGATGTAAAACATAAGTTGTTCAAACAATTGGATGAAGTATGTTGTGTGCACAAGTTATCTATCAAACTTCTAAATTTAGAAACGTTTAATTATTGCTACTACTATTTACATTTACTTATTACTTATTCCAGGCTGCTCCAGCACATGCTATTTTGGCCTCAAACACCTCATCATTATCTATCAATGAAATCAGTTCGGTTGTTAAGAGGAAAGACAGGTAAGAATATTTTAGGTTGTGTTTGATGATAACTTTAACTTCTTTTTTATTTCATTCCATGCACATTACAGTTATTTTTATCATACATTTGTAAATTTTTTGTTAGATTTGGTGGTCTCCACTTCTTCAACCCTGTGCCTGTTATGCGCCTCCTTGAGGTAGTACGCGGTGCAGAGACATCTGATGAAACATATAACACCATGATGGCATGGGGCAAAGCTGTTGGCAAGACCTGCATCACCTGCAAAGATACTCCTGGATTTGTGGTCAACAGGCTGCTTGTACCATACATTGCTGAGTCTATAAGGCTGTATGAGAGAGGTACAATATTCTTAATTGTGTCACTTCTATGACAAATGGACCACATGAATGAGACAGATTATTATTATTAGCAATCACTTAGTTCCAAATTCCATGACTGATTCATCTTGTCCCTTATTTCTACTATTTCAGCTTATGATTCAAAACTAAGGTTTGAATTAAATCTTCTTCTTATCGAGTCGATGGACTAAACTCTGACTTATACTTTATTCGCCCAGTATTCGGCGACGCATACAGCGTTTGAACTGGCTTTGAACAAGTCCTCCATTGTACAAGTTTTAGGGCACGCCGAGCATGAAACGAGGTGTTCCATGGTTTGCGGAGATATGCCACAATCGCACTGAGAACTGTCCTTTGTATATCCCCACCTAAAGAGATTCTCTTTACATCGGCCCACCTGGGTTCGCAGCCTATTTAGCGCCTTCCAGATTGGCCACGGAAGTTTGTTTCCGGGTGGGAGCTTTTCAGTAGGAGAGATAAAGGCGGGATAGGAAAATTTGTTGATCTACAGGTTACTTCTGGCTGTGGGGGCGTCACTTTCACAGGCAGTGGTGGCTTTTCAATCTCTTGACAATAGGTTCCTGACCATAGAGAGGGTGGCGTGAGTCAGTTTCCTGTTTGCGTTTTTCAACTGCACTGGCTATCTCTCTGCGAACGGCTGGTGGAGCAATGCCAGCTAGTGGATACAACTTACTCACCGGAGTCGGTTTAAGACATCCTGTTATTTTCCGGCAAGTGTCGTTAAGAGCTGTATCCACTGTCTTAGCATGAGCTGATCGGTGCCATACGGGACATGCATATTCGCCCGCAGAGAAATATAATGCTAAACCAGTAGAGCGCAAAACCTGTGGCGTGGCACCCCATTTTGAGGAAGTGAGACGTGAGAGTAAGTTGTTTCGGGCGGTTACTTTGTGGTGTATGTTCTCACAGTTTTTCCTGTAGGTAAGCGAACGGTCTAAGGTGATGCCAAGATATTTTGGTGAGCTACAATGGCCTACTGGAATTCCCTGCCATGAAATATTTAGTTTGCGATTCGCTGATCTATTTCGCAAGTGAAATGCGCATGACTGGGTCTTTGTAGGATTGGGCCTCAACGCGTTCTCCTTATAATAATCACTGAGGCTGGACAAGGCGACTTTGAGTTTGGTTTCTGCCTCTTCAAAGGAATACGTCTGTGCAGCGAGTGCCAGGTCGTCGGCATACAAGAAACGTACCGTCTCTGGTGACAGGCTGGTCGTTCGTATATATGTTAAATAAAGTAGGAGCGAGCACGCTACCCTGTGGTAGTCCGTTCTTTTGGCGTCGCCACCTACTTTTTCCTTCAAGCATGCACTTGAAATATTCTGTTATGCAGAAGCTCGCTCAAAAGTCGGACGAATTTTTGGTCCCCAGTAGCGTTCTCCACCTTCCATAACAATCTTTTGAGGTTTACTGTGTCGTATGCCGCTGATAGATCGATAAAAACGACTCCCGTGACTTTTCCTAACTCAAAGCCATTTTCGATATACTGGGTCAAGTTGAGAACTTGGCTGCAGCAAGACTTTTCCGGTCGGAATCCAGCTTGTTCGGGAATCAGTTTCGGGTCTATGATGTTTGTGAGGCGGTTTAGAATCATTCTTTCAAAGAGTTTGAAAGTATGACATAGAAGAGATATTGGGCGGAAACTTTTGGCATCGTCGGGAGCTTTCCCGGGTTTCAGAACTGCTATGATTTTTGACTTTCTACACAGACTGGGTATCTTCGCAGACTCGATACAGGTATTAAAAAGTTGAAGGAGCCAAGAGACAGCGATTGGACCGAGGTGTTTCAGCTGCTCCGTAGAAATGTTGTCAACGCCAGAAGCCTTTCCCAATTTCAGTTCTTTGATGGCAGAAACTATATCGGATATATCGAAAGGGCTGCTAATTGTGCATGAATCTGAACAATTTTGAGAGTTTAAGGGAGATATCTTGGGCGGTCGTTTAGGACGCTGGTCGGGTTTACCATTAACAATTAATTGGTGAGCGATCTGGTTAGCGGTAACCTGACTCGATTGTTTTGCTTTTGGAGGGTCGCCAGTAAGTTTTTGGATAGTTGACCACGCTTTTTTACTATTATGTGTCAGATCGATAGAGCTTATTGTATTGATCCATTTTTCGCGGCGCTTTTCGGAAATTTGTGCCAAGAGAGTTTCACCTAGATGAAGTGTCTCTTCTGAAAACGGATCATCCTTATATTGAATTAAATGAATTAAATATTATTTGGATTTAAAATGGGCTAAGGTGATAGTAAACATCTATACTAACGAACAAGGGTAGTAGTATCTGAATGGATTTCTTAGTTGTTTTCTAATTATCTGCAGGTGACGCATCAGCTCGTGACATCGACATAGCCATGAAACTGGGTGCTGGCTACCCCATGGGGCCTTTGGAATTGGCAGACTATGTAGGATTGGACACTAATAAATTCATCCTTGATGGCTGGCACAAGAACTACCCTGAGCAACCCCTGTTTAACCCGATACCACTTCTTAACAAAATGGTTTCCGAAGGCAAATTGGGTGTTAAATCAGGAGAAGGTTTCTACAAGTATGAAAAGAAATAAAGGAGTAACAAAAAATATAATCAAAGATTGAAATTGCCGTAGAATGAAGTAATCAATATTTGAAGAGATTATTTTTGTCTCTACACTATAACTGTTTAGCTAGTAAGTGTAATGTTTTGAATTTTATATTTTTATGGGTATATTTACACATTAAAGCTTGTTATATAATTTATGTTCTTATAGAGATATATCTTTTATTTTTGGTATTGCCTTATTATGCAATCAGTCCTTGAACCATAAGCAGTTGTCTGGAAGGATTTTTTTTATACCACTAAGGTGGCAAACAAGTTTGTGGCCTGACTGATAGTAAGCAGTCACCGCAGCCTATGATCGTTTGCAATACCAGGGGCATCACCCACGCGTTGCCGACACGGTAAAAACCTTTAAACCCCTTTCTTGAAGAACTATGTTGTACTCTCCAGGTAGTTAATTCCACAACCTTAGTGTGCGTGGGAGAAAGTTCCTTTGGAACCGCACAGTTCTAGACCCATTTGGCTCAAAGGTGTGAGGATGAGCTCCCTGTCGATGGCGAGCGGTGCGATGATACAATGTAGCTGTAGGCATCATGTCAAACAGTTCTTCAGAACAAACACCGTTGTGCAAGTGGTAGAACAGACAAAGGGAGGCGAAATCCCTCCGCTGGCTCAGCGGCTCAATACCACTTGTGAGCATGGTTCTCACAATTCTCACAGCGGGCTTTTGGATCGAGTCACAAGGACCAAGCTGATATAGCGGTGTTCCCGCCCATAGATGGGAGCAATACTCCAAATAGGGTCTGACTTGAGCCTTGTATAGGAGAAGTCGTTGCCCCGACGTGAAGAATTGCTTTGATCTGTTAAGCACACCCAGCTTTTTAGATGCGAACTTGACCTTTACTTCCAAATGACTGCGAAACTGGACGTCACTGGAGATGTCGACACCGGGAGTTGTCTCCCCATCAGAGACCACACTCTTACGAGCTCAACACATAATTAATGAAAGTTATTTTTAAGGGCCGAACCTCATCGGTAAAACCAGACAACCTCAGTATACAGTTGAATAAGTGTGTCAAAAACATTCGCATGTCTAAATTAAATAATAAAGTTGAAATTTAGTGAGTGGTAGGCAATTAAGAAATGGAGGTAAAAGCAACCAGCAATATAATTATAATCTGCTGTGATCGAATAGTCCTCCCCAAGTAGTGCCACGCCCAAAAGTGCCCATTATTGAAGCAGCATCGCCGCGCTGAACATGGACCCAATCCATTTTCTCGCAGACGACGACCCACTTCGCTAATAAACATTTTAGCCTCCAAACGCATGTCTTGTCTGTTCTAGCCCATTTATTTGTATCCGTCTGCGGAGGACATTGAATAAATTTCCAGAGTGAATACTCTTAATATGCGGTCGGACTTTGATTCACGTTTATTTTGTAGTGTGTCGCTTATGACATCGTTCTAGTGAGCAGGCTTAGGCAGGATTTTGAGACCAAGGTACACACGTGGAAGGCAGTGCTAGAAAGCGGTGGTTTGATGTTGAACGTCGCCAAAACAGAGATCTTGTAACCATCCGTATAGGGAACGAAGCTTTTGTGTTTTTGCAGGGTTTGCGTGCCAACGCAGCCCTTTTAAGCAGGCTTCCTTCATACGGTATTCCTGCTGGCTTTTGCACCTGGATATCGGATTTTCTGAGTGAACGATCAATCCGTCTAGTTCTAGACGGTTACACACCTGATCAAGGCTATCGCGCGGTTGTTCCTCAGGGGTCGGTTCTGTTCGCGACTCTTTTCCTGCTGCATATTAACAATATGCTTGAACCCGGTAGCTTTGGGTACGCAGACGACAGCACAGTAACGGATAGATATCAGTCAGAGGCAAAAGCCAACAGGGGCGATATTCAGTCTTGTCAGAAAGGCCATGATTGGTCGCTTGACGAAGCTCTCAAGGCAGTGTCCGCTTGAAGCGAAGCCAATCTAGTGTCGTTCCACCAATATACAGGCGTGTTTGTTTTCCGCTAAACGGAGTCCATTCCATCTAGCTCCTACTTTTTGGAATGTGTCTGTAGAAATGACCGACGATCTACAGCACCTTGGTGTTGAGCTATAAACCAATCTCAACTTACTGTCCATCGAATCAAAAGCCAAAAATCTTGGAATCCTATCGAAGGTCAAGCGGTACTTCACTTCAAGGCTGTTGCTTCAGTTATATCATCACAAGTCCGATCTTACATGTAGTAGGTACTGCTGCCACCTCTGGGATGAAACAGCCAAATACCAACTGGTTCCTTTGGATTCGGTGGAAAAACGTGCAAAGAAGTTAATTTGCGATCCGCAGTTGGTTGAAGCTAAGCTGCAGAGCCTCGAGCATCGGCATAGGGTTTCGCGTTTCGGTCTTATACAGGTTACATTTCGGAAAGTGTGCGAAGCAGTTGCACAACCACATTTCGCCATCGGGAGACGCGATACGGGCGAGCGCTTCATCCTTATGTAGTGGATCTTCCAGCTATCCGCACTGGCCGCTTTAGTTCAACCTTTATAATGCGTACGGCCAAGGAATGGAACGCATTACCCGCGAGTGTGTTCCCTGATCATTATAATCTAGACGCTTACAAGGCCAGAGTGAATAGGCTGTTCCTAGACAAGCGTGCTCCATCAACGGCCGCACTTACCACCAGGAGAGGTGGCGGTTAAATGCCTGGCTAGTCCAATTATTAAAAAAAGAGCTGTCAATAGAACAGATAAATTTAAATACCTCGGATCCGTGCAGCACGAGTCCGGCGATATCGGCCCCGATGTCAACGCCAGAATCTCCGCAGCTTGGGCCAAATGGTGGGAGCTAACGGCGGTCACCTGTGACCCTAAACTCCCAATCAAGCTCAAGGGGCTAATATATAAGAGCATAATTAGAACTGTCATGCTTTACGGCCACGAAACCTGGCCAGCGCTGGCGAAGCACGTCCACGAACTCCACACCAACGAAATGAAAATGCTGCGGTGGATTTGCGGCGTTACGCGACATGATCGAGTGCATAACGAGTACATCCGTGGCAGCCTTATTAGGAATACAATATTTGAAGGTCGGAATGATTCATGTTATTCACGTAGATAGTCAAGAGCAAAAGCACCTGTAAAGCAGATAAGGTTTAAGGTTAGGGATGTGGTAATGACTCTTTGATATTTTGGCTCGCAGTGAAAGTATTAATAAACCGCCGTCTGACAAGTAGGGTGAGTATAGGAATAGATGGTAAATCCTACGGACGCAAGTAGCTTCATCCCCCTAGAGGTATATCTAAACTTGACAACGGTTATTTATTATTTATTCGGTATGTACGTTATGTATTTGATTTGGAGGCGCATATTCATTATTGGATTAATTAATATTGTTAATGTTAGATTATGATTTATTATGTTTTTTTTTTTTTTTTTTTTTTATGTTATCCGGCAGACAAACAGGCATGCGGGCCACCTGATGGAAAGTGGTCACCGCCGCCTATGGACATCAGCATCACCAGGGGTGCTACCAATACGTTGCCCGCCTCTAAGGAGACCTCTAATATACCTCTTGAACGATCCCATGTCATAGACCAAAGGAAACACCGTTGCTGGGAGCTCATTCCACATCCGAATCGTACGAGCGAGAAACGTTCTTTCGAATCTTCGCGTGGACACCACTAGAGGGTCCACGTAATGGGGATGAGTACCCAGCCCACGGCGGGTGGTGCGATTGCGGAATTGTGCTGTGGGCACCAGATCAAATAATTCCTCAGAACACTCCCCATTGTACAGCCGGTAGAACACACACAGGGAGCCAAAGTCCCTTCGATCAGCCAGTGGTTCCAACTTGCCTGCCAGTACGGTATCGTCGACAATTCGTACGGCGCGCCTCTGTATAGAATCTAAGTGATTAAGCAGGTCGGCGGTTTCCCCAGCCCAAAGATGGGAACAATACTCCATATGTGGCCGCACCTGTGCCTTATACAGCAACAGACGCTGTTCTGGGGTGAAGTATCGCTTAGACCGGTTAAGCACACCAAGTTTTTTCGAGGCTAGTTTAGCCTTACACTCCAGGTGACTTCGGAACCGTACGTCGATTGATATGTCGACACCAAGGATCCCGATACTTTTTGAGATGGAGAGGGATGTTCCTTGGAACTGCGGCACCATGACAAAAGGATCCTTTTTGGCGGAAAATGCGCAGACCTGCGTCTTAGAGGGGTTGAATTCCACCAGGTTCAATCTGCCCCAGTGAGCAACTTGCTCCAAGGAGTGTTCAATCTCTGACACAAGTCTTATTCGGCTTTCCGACACCACGGAACGAGGGATATTCGCACGGCCAGTATAACGAGCGTCTGCAGTACTGTCATCTGCATAGCAATGAATACTGGGAGTATTCAGCATATCATTGATATGCAGAAGAAACAGCGTGGGAGACAGCACTGAACCTTGGGGTACTCCAGTATTAATACTCTTGGTATCGGAGCAGCATCCGTCGACAACGACTTGGATACTCCGCCCAGACAGAAAGCTGGATACCCAATTGCAGAGTCCCTCGGGGATACCGTACTTCGGGAGTTTTGTTAGCAGTGCCCTGTGCCAGACCCGATCAAATGCCTTGGCTATATCAAGACTGACAGCCAGAGCCTCCCCCTTGCTCTCAACAGCCTCAGCCCACCGGTGTGTTAGGTACACAAGAAGGTCACCAGCTGAGCGACCATGACGGAAGCCATATTGACGGTCACTGATCAGCTGGTGATCCTCGAGGTATCCAAGGAGCTGGATATTTATGACCCGCTCCATCACCTTAGAGAGCAAGGAGGTTACCGCTATAGGCCTGTAATTTGATGGGTCTGAATTGTCACCCTTCTTGGGTATCGGGTGCACATGGGCTAACTTCCACGAAGACGGCACCGTTCCTGAGGTGTAGGAAAGCTTAAATAGGCGCATTAACACGGGAGACAACTCGGGAGCACACTTTTTAAGAACGATAGCCGGAATGCCATCAGGTCCACTGGACTTCCGGATGTCTAGGGAGAGAAGCACACGTCTTATGATTTTTTGGGTGAAACGAACCTCGGGCATGATGCCCTCACACCGAGAGATGGTAGGCGGTGCAGCTCCCCCATCATCCAGAGTTGAGTTATGAGCAAAGAGATTACCCAAGAGATCGGCTTTCTCCTTTGCTGTGTGGGCCAATTGGTCATCCGGCTTGCGCAAAGGTGGAAAGGTGGTCCGACAAAAGTTCCCCTCGACAGCTTTGGAGAGAGACCAAAAAGCACGGCTCCCAGAGGGGTAGCTGATTAGTTTCTCTCCAATTCCACCGATGAATTTGTATTTTGCTCCGGCCAATGCCCTTTTTGTAGACCTCGATACAGCATTGTACTTTTTCCTCAAAATGTGGGTATTAGGGTCCTTTTGGGCCCGAGCCACTGTCCAGGCACGAAAAGCATCATGCTTGAGGCGAGTTGCCTCAGCACTAGGCCTGTCGTACCAGGGCTGACTCTTGCCGCCGAGACGGACTACAGAGGACGGGATAAAACACTCCATTCCCTGCAGTATGACATCAGCTACAGCGGCAGCACAGATGTTGGTGTCATTTGAGGAAAAGCAAAGCCGTATCCACGGGTACGACGCAAAGAATTCTCGCAATCCATCCCAATCTGCTGAACCATAATGCCATACCTTGCGTGACCCACTGGGGCGAGCCCGTTCGGGTATAGCAAGAGGCGCCTCGGAACGGACCAGGCAGTGGTCTGATGTCCCAAGAGGAGCATCAACGGACACCTGATAACCGTCTGGGTGGGTGGTAAGCAGAAGGTCTAACAAAGAAGGGTCACGGCCCACAACATCCGGTAAGTAGGTGGGTTCTGATACCAGTTGCGTGAGACCATGGGCCAGAGAAAATTCATGGGCGGACCTCCCGGCTGGGTTGGTAGGACGGCTTGACCCTAGCCACTCAGTGTGGTGACCGTTAAAATCTCCTAGGACCACCAACTCGGCGGAAGGATACCGCTCAAAGACTTTGTCGGTAGCGCATTGTATGTGCTCGAAAAACCGATTTGTCTCACCTACGCCGTGACGGTTGTTGTATAGGCATGCGTAGACACGGGATAGACCCCCCTGTTCTACGCACACCCACACCACAGATTCGTCACTTAGTTCTATGGCATTAAGACGTCGACAGCAGATATCACCTCTGACGAATAGGCACACACCAGCGCGAGGTAAAAACCTATGTTCCAGCTTGTATCCAGGATAGTGGAGATACGAAGTGTCAGCCGGAGGTGATATCTGCGTTTCCGTCAGGAAAAGTAGGGCGGGCTTCGCCGTCTCTAGGTGGTGATGTACGGCGTTCAGATTGGAGTGTAGACCCCTGATATTACAAAAGTCCACTCGAAGTGTGGAAAGGGGTGCCGCTGAGAGAACCTTACTTTTATTTTTCCTTGCCATTTGTGATAGTATTATAGGTGGGGATGTAAAGGAGTGCTGTAACATCGGTATCCAGCAGGGCAAGGACGTTTTGCTACTGAACGCTGCAGAGGGAAGGGTTGTGTGAAAAGCTAGCACGGGGGACGGAAGGGCCCCCGATCCCCCCCGAATATGCCTGCCGGGTCCACTCCGGTCTCCTACCCCGGCACGACAGACATCTTCGGGTTTTTTCGCACAGTTGGCGGGACAGCCTCCCGGGCCGGAGATTAAAAGTGATGCCCGGGTTCGGGTCCCCTACTAACTGGCGGGCGGCCAACGACGAGCCGTTTCATCGGGTCTCCCTGGCCCCCGCGCCAACCTGTCACGCCCAACCCTCTAACATGTCCAACACAAAACTGGGACCTACAGGATACCAATATTACAGCACTCGGACGAGGGGGAATGGCTCACGGAGTACTCTGACGGAACACAGCCCAGAGGGTGCTTAGCGCCATGCAGACTCATCTCCGTGGGTGGTCGCTAACCATTCGGGCCGAGGCCCTACCACCAAGCAATTTCGGCTGCACTCTTCGCACCACCCGGGAGTCACGTGTAGGGTCTCTAGGGTATAGCCTACGGACGTGGTGCAGCAAGACCCCCCAAGATGTTTATGACGTTCGAAAGGTTCCTATTCAAATAAACATTTAAGAATAGTATTTATTACTTAACACATTGAGTCCCAAGAATATTATAACAATAGAAAATCTATTGTTTGTAATCTGATAAAGGACCTGGGTCTTGATGGGTGCAACGAAACTTCAGTTTAGATAATATAAAATATTTCTTATATTAGAAAATTACTATTACACTAACATCTCACACCATTATAAAATAAGCCTAAATCTAATAGCACTATCTTGTTTTTAGCCACAATATCTCAGTAAAACATACTGCTTCAGTATTAACATAATTTTAGATGTTTTGGGAACTCTTGAATTAATGGTTCAGTGGTCCGGCAGTTACATATGCACTATGTATTTGTTTTAAGAGGTTAGAAGCCTATTAGTTTTACTGCAACACTGTTCGTCACTCATGGCAAATTTCATGTGATATAGAAAAGTATAGAAAATCACACTGTCACAACAATGGAAAGTGGTAGAAACAACAATGAAAAAATGTCTGGCAATGGTTGGAAACAGTCACTTAGGCATTGCAGTAAAACATTTGGCCTAGTTTGGAAGCCCCTTGAGTTATGGACTTATGGGTGAATTCATTCGGAAGTTCATTGTATTATGCATTTTTGTGCATTATCATTACATATGTACAGTACATTAATTAATCCAATATTAGTAAACATGTGGACAGCTATATTTCACTACATGTCATAGTCATCATCTTCACGTTTTCTTTTTTGTGGCCCAATATCGTCCACTTCCATTTTGACTTGAGCTGATGGTCCGGCAGTTACACGCACTGCCGGTTTGGCTACCACCTGCAACAATGACAAGGTAAGCAACATTTTAAAATGTAAACAATATACAATGTTAGGTAACATATAGGTACTGCATAATTCGATGCCTGATTTACATTTGTCACAGACAGTGGTGCTGGGCACCTATAAGTACAGTATCCTGTCTCAACTTGCTACTGTCTGATTGGTTTACAGTGTAGTTATTCACTGTACTTGTCAACTTAGCAATACTTGACCAATATAAATTGGGCATAATAGGTTACTTTGTTTACAAGTATACTACTCACTTTACTGCCCGAAGTAAATTTAAGCACGGGCTTCGGCACTGAGCTAGGTTTGCTGGTGACAATTGTCGGTGGCCTCTTTACAACTACACTAGGCTTGATAACAGGCGTTGTGGGCACGGTTGCTTTTGGAAATACTTTCTTTGTAGCAGGCTTGAGGCGGTAGTTGCATGAAGATAGGCAATATCTGCAAATTATAATTATGTTATTAGGTAAACAAGGATGAATTTTATAAAATTGTGTTATTTAATTATGTATATGATAAATCTAGTTGTTTGTATATTTTCATTACAGATATAACAGCAGGACTGAGTAATACTCACCGGTCTGGGGGCAACCGCAAACCACAGTGTGGCTTGATGAGGGGCAGCGGGTTAACATTTTTCAGTCTGGCCAAGTCCAGTAAGACTTCGCGCGGTGGCGGGCTCGTGAAAGACTTGTCCAGTTGGCCCTGGACCGCTAAGCGAACGTCCTCCAAGTCGATTGTCTTCTTCTTAGCGTGAGTAGCGTAAACTCTCGCATCATCCAAAACATTAGCCACATATCGATAGGTAAACTCCAGGAGCTGATTCACAACCCGAGGCTCATACTCGGTAATACCAACTTCCTTCATAATAGTCATGATAACTTGAGCATCTTTTGGTATGTGTTTGGCTTGCGTGTTCATTTTCGATGACTTATCTTTCTCAGACATTGTGAAGAGATCAATGACAAAATATAGGTTTTAACGTAATAGATATACAACTCTTTTACCTTTTATGTTCTTGTTCTGAGAGAAACAACACTTATCTTTCGTATAAAATTACGATTTTCTAAATAAAATTACAAAATGAGTACACGACCACCGCGTACATTCGACATCACAGATTACTAAGTGAACTCTATATTTATTTATGAATTATGATCGACATTTTGACGTTCGGAAATTTGTGTTGTGTTGACAGCTCGTACACTATGCCGAGAAATGCAGAAAAGTTTAGCACGAATGTTTGTTTGTGTTGCCATACTAAACACGAATCGGAAAGTCAGTATAATAAAGCTGCGCCATACTAGCCGTTTTCATTAGTTCCAGTAAGAATAGAATGAAAACGCAATGTGTAATTCAATGTAAACGATATATATTGTGTTTTCATTCGTTCCGGTAAAAATAGAATTAAGCGCACTCCACATGTGGAGAGTTCCGCGGGAACACGAGTAGTGGGAGTATTCGTGTAGTCCCGTGCATGTTTGGCATGTCTTGCCTATTTCATAGACTAAGTAGAGATAGTTTGTTGTCGTCTCGATTCGATCGATTTTATATTTATATTCCTAGCGCTTTTTTCCGTAACAGGTTCGAGGTACACTTGACAATGATCCAGGATATTAGTAGATTAAGTAATTACAGTAAAGCAGCTGCCATCACCTCTGTGACCCTGTTTACAGCAGATTAGAGATATTACATCGATGAATCTATATAATGTCGACGCGTTTTGACACCCACTACATCCCTAATAGGCGAGAATGTAGAGGGTCGATCAAAGTCCCGGCAAAAGTTTCGCCGAAAGTTTCGGCGGACATGTAGAGTGCGCTTTAAAACGAAAGGTGCAAATTCAATGTTAGGGCCTAGTCATACACCCCATTTTGACCCGCGACCGTCAACTTCAACCCTGCCGGATCAAAACGGGCTATGTAGCGTAATATACGTCAAAACTACATAAACCACGCCTCTTTCTTAAGTGCGGAAAATACTAATTTCGATAGGCAGAGCCTGGGGGCTAACCATGAGCTCTCATAGCAGGACCTAAACAGAACTACACTGCTTTAGAACGAGACAAGCTATGTGACACTTATTGCACTGTCTACGGTTCTACGCTGTACTCGCATTGAACGTCGACATCTTAACCTATAGAAATAGGGAGCAATCGCAGCAAGGCAGCTTAGGGGGCTTACCATGATAGCAGGACCTAAACAGAACTGACACAGATGAACAGTCACATAAGCTAGTCTCGTACTAAGCAGGGCAGTTCTGTTTAGGTCCTGCTATAACAGCACATGGTAAGCCCTCTGATTGAATAATTAACACATCCATCTGTGGACAACAAGACAGTTTATTGATTTCTGCAGTTCTACAAAATGGATGTCTTCATTATTCAATCAGTGTTGCTTATTCGTTGATTTCAATTCATCTTATAATTTCCCGTCTTTTTTTATGCTACTCGGTGACAGCCCAAGGTAAGTGGAAACTGTCGCCCATAACATCTTCGATTCTTCATTTAGGTTGCAGGTAACATAAATGCAAAACCGCAGGTGCGTTGTCACTGTGAGGACTAAGATGAAATGCCTCATGCGTGTAATTTCACTGGCTACCTTAAGTCACTTTACTTTTTAGACAGAGTCTACTAAAACGGTCGCTTCGCTGCCTCTCCACGGGTCGGCGACCATAGGACGCTTATATTACATACTACCGATATTTCCTTTCGTTAGTCAACGTGCCATGCGCATGTTTGAACATCAATATACGTTAAGCGCGCTCCACATGTGGACAGTTCCGCGGGAACACGAGAATGTGGAGGCAGTATTCGCCTACATTCGTGTAGTCCCGTGCATGTTTGGCATGTCTCGCCTATTTCATAGACTAAGTAGAGATAGTTCGTTGTCGTCTCGATTCGATCGATTTTATATTTATATTCCTAGCGCTTTTTCGAGTAACAGGTTCGGGGTACCCTTGACCATAATCCAGGATATAAGTAGATCAAGTAATTACAGTATAGCAGCTGTTATCACCTCTGTGACCCTGTTTAAAGCGGATTAGCGATATTACACCAATGAATCGACATAATGTCGACGCGTTTTGACACTCACCACATCCCTAATAGGCGAGAATGTAGAGGGTCGACCAAAGTCCCAGCCAAAGTTTCACCGAAAGTTTCGGCGGACATGTGGAGCACGCTTTACACACGATAGTCAGATCAGGGTATCGAACCAGAAGGAAAATCGGCCGTATATCATCCACATCATATCAGCCAGAAGACGCCCACAGCTGTGCATAGGCTTCCCCCAGAGACCTTCACAAAGGCCGGTCCTGTGTCTTCCGCATTCAGCTGATATCTGTGATCTTTACCAGGTTGTCGGTCCACTTTGTGGGAGACCTACCCACGCTGCGTCTTCCGGTACGTGGTCGCCACTCGAGAACTTTCCTTCCCCATCGGCCATCTGTTCTGCGAGTTAAGCATATCTGAATGCAAAACCTTGCATTGTTGTGTTCCGGTTTGAAAGATAAGGTAGCCAGCACAATTACAGGCATGGGGCATTTCATATTAGTAGTTCTTACAGTGACAACGCACCTGCGGTTTTGCATGTTTGTTGCCTGCAACCTTAATGCATGAATCGAGGACGTAGATGTCGCTTACCATCAGGTGGGCTGTCGCTCGTTTGTCACTGCGTAGCATAATAAAAGGAGGGGAAATTATAAGGTTATTGAAATCAACAAGTATGCAACACTGATTGAATAATGAAGGCATCAATCTTGCAGAACTAAATAAATAAGAACTGAAATTAAAAAATAAATAAACTGTCTTGTTGTATACAGACGGATGTGTTAATTTATCTATCAGTATTGCTTATGCAGTTATGAGCTTGTTGCAGATGCCGACCGACTAATTTAGTAACATTTGAATATACTTCTTGGCGTAATGTCCTTTCCTGTTCCAACGTCCATCTATTCTGCGAGATATATGCCCTGCCCACTGATGTATATACTTACTTACTGCGCTGGCTCAGCGACCCAAAGTGGATCTTGGCCTCCGACACCAGAGATCGCCACCTCTCCCTATCCTGCGCCATCTCCTGCCAATTGATGGCTTTCTAGATTGGATTCCTAGAGCGTACAGGTCTTTCAGGACTTCATCCCTCCAGCGATATCGTGGTCGCCCGACCGGTCTACGTCCGCTCGGCCGACCCACATATGCTCCCCTTACGGCGCGATCCTCCCCCATCCTCTCCATGTGGCCAAGCCAACGCAGTCTTGCGGCCTTGATCTCTCCCAGAATATTGGGTTCGGAAATAAGCTGTTCCACCTCCTCGTTCTTTCTCCTCTTCCACATGCCGTCCTCCCCCTGTGTTGGCCCCAGAATTTTCCGGAAGATCTTACGTTCAGCGACCAATAACTTATTCTCCTCCTTAAGTGTCAGTGTCCAAGCCTCACATCCATAAATCAAGATTGGTCTAATAACTGTTTTATATATCCGAATCTTGGTTTTCCTGCTTATCAGTTTGGACACCAACACCTTATGGAGCGCCGCACAACACCTAAGCGTATTTTGTATCCTAAGATCAATTTCATCTTCTCGCTGATTGGTGTCGGTTATGGTGCCACCGAGATATTTAAAGGTATTGATGCCTTTATAGCTGCCACTGACTACCGCTAGGGATTCTCGCCTCGCATACTTATCCCTGTACCTCTTCATGTGCAGGTACTCAGTTTTTTCCCGGTTGATTCTGAGGCCAACTCTTTCTCCTTGCTCTTCAAGGGCTTCCGCAAGATCTTTTACGGTCTGTTTGCACTGTCCAAGCAATCCTAGATCGTCAGCATATCCAATGATTTGGTGATTACCGTTCAGTTCTAGTCCACTCTCAATTAATTGGACGTTTCTAATTACGTGTTCGAGGACTAAGTTGAACATCATTGGTGACAGTGCATCGCCTTGCTTAAGACCCGTAGCAACCCCAAAGGTATCCGACAGATCTCTTCCTACCCTAACTTTCATCTCGCTTATAGTCACAGCCACTTCGACCATCTTGACGAGTTTGTCGGGTATTTTGAACTCTCGAAGTACCCTGAAAAGCACCTGCCGATCAATACTGTTGTAAGCCTTAGTGAAGTCAAAAAATAGCACATGTAGGCTTTGCGCATATTCCCATTTCTTCTCCATCAGTTGTCTTAGGAGAAATATTTGGTCTATGGTGCTACGATTACGTCGAAAGCCGCATTGGTAATCGCCTAATATATCTTTCGCATATGGCTCCAGTCGCTCGAGCAGTATGTAGGAAAGGACTTTATAAGCGGTTGGGAGCAATGCAATCCCTCTATAATTGGAGCATTTCTTTCGACTACCTTTTTTATGTATGGGACATATAATTCCGATATTCCACTCATCAGGTTGTCGTTCTTCGGCCCAAATTTTACAAATTAGTTCATATAATCGAGATTGCACCGCTCCCCCACCATATTTCCATAGCTCTCCGGGGATGTTGTCGATCCCTGGGCATTTATTGTTCTTTAGCCTCATTATCGCTCTTCTGACTTCCTCGAACCTCGGTGAGTTCAATATCTCCCGAGCGTTGGTCTTCTACTGGAGGACAGTTCAATAACTGCTCGAAGTAACGGCGCCATGTGGATTTCAGTTGTTCCGGGTCAGATATAATATTTCCTCCTTCCATCATCCTCCAATAGCTGACTGTAAGGTTGGTATCCTTTCTTGACTTCTCGCACTTCCTGGTAAAACTCTCTACTCTTGTTTCCATGTATCAATGTTTCCATTTCTCTTACCATGTTATCTAGATGATCTCTTCGTGCCTGTCTAATTATATTTCGAGAAGTTCTTTTCGCTTCCTCAAACCTATCCTTCCAGACACAATTTTGTTCTGACAAAATCCTGTATTTTCGCTTTTCTTCCACAGCTGTTTTACACTGGTCTGTCCACCATTTCTTCCTCTTCCGGGGTCTTCTCCTTCCCAAAACCTTCAGTCCTACTTCTCTAACTATCTCTTTGGTCTGTTTCCATTCTTCATCTACGTCGCCCTGCATTTCCAAGCCCGTTAACCTATTACTCAATTCCAATTGAAATTTTGCCTGTATTGCATCCTCCCTTAAGATATCTGTGTTGATAAGCTGTTCCTCCTTATTTCTTACTACATGTGCAGCCTTAATCTTCGCTCGTACTTTAATAATCAACAGCTAATGGTCACTATCGCAGTCTGCTCCTTGGTATGTCCTCACATCCTGTACGTTACTCTGGTGTCTGTCGTCTACTAAAACAATCAATCTGATTGACTGTCTTACCGTCAGGAGACTTCCAGGTACTTTTATGAATATCCTTATGTGGGTTCATGGTGCTCTTAACTAACAGGGATTTAAGAGCCTCAAAGGTAATCATCCGGAGCCCGTTGTCGTTAGTTACTTGATGCTGACTGTATCTGCCTATTTTGGCACAAAAACTTTTTCACGTCCGGCTTTCGCGTTGTAATCCCCGACTAACATCTTCATGTCAAAACCCGGTATTTGGTCATACACTCCTTCAAGGTCATCATAAAAGCGGTCTTTGGTGTTGTCATCTGCCATTTCCGTGGGAGCATAAACGTTTACGATAGTAATATTACAAAACTTTCCCTTTACCCGTAGTACGCAGATTCTGTCCGAGACTGCATCGAAACGATAACATTTCCTAACATTTTTCTATTTACAATGAACCCTATACCCTGCATATGCTGGCCACTATCAGTTCCACTATAGAATAACATCGCACCGCCCTCCAGATTGCACTCGCCTTTGCCCGGCCATCTAACTTCCTGATGTATATGGGCGCAATAAATTATATCTCATAGGTAGGTATTACAAATCAAACACTCTCATAATAACCATTTCGAGTTTATTCAGTTAAAATATGAATTAACTTACGCGTACAGTAAAAATAATGTTTAAGATAGTCATCGAAGTTAACTCAATTACACCGCTAGGGGCCGCGCCGCGGCGTCGCGCGACTATCACCCTTGTTACCAAGTGTACTAAAATACATTCTAAAGATTACGTTATTGTAATTTGTATTAGGTACATTAACATATAAATGGACAATTTGGACGTACAGTGTGAATTCTCCTTTATTTTCTATAGTGATAACAGAATGATTACAAGAGATTACAATGTCATTGTTCTCTTCACTTTCGTTCCATGTAGTCTATAGATTTAATTTTAGCGTTAATTTATTTACAACTTTATCACACTTAGCTCTAAAATAGACTCCATACTGTATACTCTTCAAATTTTTCAAGTCATCCCTTGTGTCAACACCAAAACATGCACTAATATTTCCATGTTGCCACACGGGACAGCGATAGACAACGCGTAATTTCGATTAAGTATTATAATTTTTTACGACACAATTGACTTTAAATAACAAGGTTGCGTGATGTATGGAACAAAAGTAAAGCAACATTACAGCAGCCAGGGTGGCCAACGTGAAGAGATCTAGCTAGTTAGATAGGAGCGCGAAGATATGTGGCACAACGCTCGGCCTCTACGAAGGTCAAGTATCGATAAATTATTGCTTCAACGTTATTGGTTACATACTGCGCCACGCCAGCCGTCTACACCGTCCAGTTGTACGCTATAGCTAATCAATTGTGCTATATCCGAAACCAGCCGTCGCGATTACCGATCATTAACTTTACAATACACTTAATTGATAATTATATCACCTAGTGAGGTTTCAAACGATGGGATCGATTGCACACACCCTGATTCAGGCACCAAAATAAGGATCCTAGATAAGGACGTTATGATTACACTGCCCCGACATAGGAATCGCATCGTTACTTACCACCAGGTGAGATGGCGGTCAAATGCCTGGCTAGTACAAATATATATATATATATATATAAAAAAGAAGAATCCTACCTCAGCCTGGGTTGCCGTTACGGGCAGTGTTGCCAGTGGCCGATATTCAAAAGTAACAAGGGAGGTCAAAAAGTAACATTTTCATAAGAAAAGCAACATTATAAAATAAAATAAGATACTGTTACTTTTGTTGCGAAAATTTTATTTATTGAGCTGCCTTGTTTCTTTTGAATATCGGCCACTGGCAACACTGCCCGTAACGGCATCCCAGCCTGAGGCAGGATTCCTATGTAGGGGTAGTGTAATCTTAACGTCCTAATCTGGGATCCTCTAGGTGTCTGAATTAGGGTGTGTGTAATCGGTCCAGATAACCTATGCCCCTCACACGGTGCAGTGTTGCCAGCGCTCGGGACATTACTACCAATACTACCATACACAACCAATATACAAGTGTTTGTTACAGTTGTAAAAAAGCGATAAGTATACAATTATTGTACTTGCAGAACGTAGTTCTGGGAGTTTACGTATTTGTCGTGTGTCCCGTCGCGACGTGTGAGGCGCCCTATAAGACTACTTAGGTAGTAATGTACTTAACCATCTACTCTTATACAGTCAATACAATATTATCAACAACGTATCTAAGTTCTACTTACGAGAAACTATGAACATCACAAAATTAAAAGTAACCTTTTCATGAAGTGTATGGCTAAGAAATTTATTGTTGTCGGAGACACATACAAGATCACACGCTCTCCACAAATGCTAAATCATTAGAAATCCTTCGACTACACAATATTATTATTACATATTGTAGTTATTTAATACGTAATAGGTAGATGTTGAATGGCACTAAACCACTTTTGATAACTCGCTCTGGATGACATTGGCAGATCGGGATTAAAACAATTAAATATATTTAAAACTTGCAATATCAATTACTTCATAGATTTATACAATAAAACTTATTCCATTATAAATTCAATAAAAATAACGATTGCACAATTTAACGTAAAAAAAATACAACAACAGATATCAAGCTCAATTTCCTGACCATATTAATATAAATTTATATCTATTTTATCATTACATTGATTGATTACAGTTCATCATAATATGCAAAAAAAGAAACACTGAATAAAATCCATAGACAAAAATACGTGTTCAATCGGGGGAACGCCCTCGTCGATTCGTCATTATTTAAAGTGTATTCAATACAAAAATATTAAAGACATGAAAGTCAGTCCGTAAGCTGAAAACCGCTGGGTTCAGCCAATCAGCGATCCGCTAAAGGCACTCCGTAACCGTAGCAACCAATCAGGGGAAACTATTTGCGGATTCGGCGCGCAACACCACATTCGGGGAATGACAGCTTTATGCAAAACTACACATTCGTAAAAATGCCATTTCTCAAAATGCCACACTAGCTAAACACACATCGCATACCATTAACGCCACCGAGCGTTATTCAAAGTAATGTGACATTTTGAGATATGATTTTACGAGGATTTGTCATTTTGAGCATTTTGGCATTTTGTCAAATTTCAACGTGTCATTTTGTGAATGTCACATTGCACGCCTAACCCGCATGCGCGGAGCGAGGCAAACGAAAATCCCGTAAACTGACGTTACGAAAACAAAAAATCCACAACTTACGCTAAGTATCATAAGAAACAGGAAGATACTACGAGAAATAGACAAGTGAATATAGTAACAGCATTAAAAACGATACAAACAAAAGTCAGTACGGAAAGTACTCAGCTACACTACGGGTAATCGGATACACTGTCCTAAGCTTATCTTTATTATTGTTGTCGACGTTCCTCGTCTCTGAAACATTTACTCTCCGTACACAAAGACAATGAACGAGTCAAAATCGCTTGATTATAATTTACTTTGCACTTGTATATTTCCTTTGCGTATTGCACAAGATCACGTTACGTTATGTACATATCAGTTAGTAGCGGCGCGCCGGGGGGGCCGGGGGGGCCGGGGGGGCCGGGGGGGCCGGGGGGGCCGGGGTGGGAGCGGCGGCCGCCGGCGCTGCTGCCGCCCGAGCCTCCGCTGGCGCCTGCCGAAGGGACGTTACTAATTCATTAGTGGTTTATCTTGATGGCAATTTTACAGATATAAAAAAATACACATAATATGGCTAATGGTTGGCTGGAAGATCACATTTTTATTTTACTTTTTTAATTTTACTGATTTTAACATGAAAATATGAGTGTACTCAAAGTAGTGGGAGGGAGGGGCGAAGCGCGGCGTACTTATGTAGTGAGCGCGGGCGCGGCGCGGGGGGGCGTACCTATGTGGTGAGCGCGGGCGCGGGGGGCGGGCGGGGCCTGCGGGGGGCGGGGGCGTACCTATGTGGTGAGCGCGGGGGGCGGGCGGGGCCTGCGGGGGTGGGGGGCGTACCTGTGGTGAGCGCGGGCGCAGCGTGGTCGGCGGGGGGGTGCGGCGCGGCGGGCGGGGGCTGCGGGGGGGGGGGGCGTACCTATGTAGTGAGCGCGGGCGCGGCGTGGTCGGCGGGGGGGTGCGGCGCGGCGGGCGCGGGGGGCGCGGCGTACTCGACGACCTCGTGGTAGATGAGCTGCTTCCACTGGTCCACCGTGTGCTCACGCTCGTCCACCGAGTGGTCGTACGACGCCGGCGCGGGCTGCGGGGGAAAACAACGTTTGCGTTTAGCGGCTTAAGTCGGATAATCCCCGACCAAGTTTACATATATTATACACAGATTTCAATGAAACGAAGCTAGGAACCATCTCGGCTTTCAAAAAGAGAAACCGCATCCAAATCCGTCCATCCGTTCGGGAGCTACGGTGCCACAGACAGACGCACAGTTAGACAAATACACATGTCAAACTTATGACACCCCTCTTTTTTCGTCGGGGGTTAAAAACAAGTTTAAAGTTTGGATCATAACTCTAGTAGCTATCTTATTATTACAAATCATATTTTAAGTTGAAACTCGAAAACAAATTCGATCTTTGTTGAAATTGTCTATGATTGAAGTAAGTTCTCTCTGAGAAGTATACGAGTAGCTTGACCGCGACAGAGGTGACCTGTCAATTGTGGCGCTAGTTCTGCGTTTTATGTAGCAACACCGGAAGGATGTAATATTCTGTGACAGAATTCGAATGCTGCCAGCAATGGGACATGGATAAGAAAAAACGTGACAGAAAAAGAAACTAACATGTTCCGATTGTAAAGTTAGAATAATGACGTTACGGAAAAGACCTAGCGCCCTCCTTCATGAAATTATGATTCTTGTCAATTTTGTCAACATTTGACGTAGCCGATATTGACACCAAAGTTCACCAAACCGAATAATTTCAAATGGTGTACAATAACGAAGGCGGCTTATTAAGGTTATAGACGACCCAACAGCGTCGAGTAATATTTCCTCTATATAGTTTATTATTATTGCCAGTACAATAAAATTTAGTGTATTAATTTCTCCGCAATCTGTCAAAGTAACCTGAAGTCGTGGTACCCCAATTTGTCTTTTTTCTCTCAAAAAAGACATTTAATATTTAACATGACATTTTAAAATCACAAAACATTTAAAACAAGTTGATTGGTAGACAGAAGTCGCGTTGATGCGATGTTATACGCAAGAGGAATGATGTGATCCAAGGAATAAAAGCATGAGTTTATACTTATTTCAGAGTGTAAAATGCCTGAATTAAATGATTATTTATTGATGTCAGTGTGGCTGCGTATGTGTGTGCGTGTGTGCGTGTGTGCGTGTGTGTGTACTTGTGTGGATAGTGCACTCACCGCGTTGACCTCCCCCTCGTCGTACCAGACGTTGATGTAGGGGTGCAGCAGCGCCTCGTCCACCGAGATGCGGCGCTCGGGGTCGATCACCAGCATGCGCGACAGCAGGTCGCGGGCTTGCGACGCCTGCCATTTATTCATTCGTCAACATCACTTCAAAAATATGCTATGCGTAAGGCTAAGGAATAGAACGCTTTGCCTGCCGATGTGTTACCCGAACAGTACAATGTGGACTCCTTCAAAACAAGAGAAACCACAGAGAATAGTATCTAGTCGTGTACAATATAACGGCATAAAGACGTCATCTTCTCAGACAAGATCTTGGGGTCAAAGACGAGTGCTTTGGGCCTAAGGGACACCTAATGCGGTCTCTAAATAAGATGGGGTCTTTTAGAAAACTCATTTCAACTAAAGATACACAAAATACCCTATATGTTGCCAAAGCTTAAAAAAAAAGTCTCTTCGTCGGCGAAGCAGAAGCAGAAGGCGAAACACCAGGTTGCTCTATTCGTTACCAGATCTAATCTTGGACCATTGTCATAATTATGGTTATAAACTGAGGCATTCCACAAGGCTCTAAGCTTGGGCTATTGTTATCTTAATGGATATAAACTGAGGTGTGCCACAAGGATCTAATCTTAGGACAGTGTCATTATTATGGATATAAACTGAGGCGTGGCACAAAGATCTAATCTTGGACTATTGTTAACATTATGGATAAAATCTGAGGCGTGCCACAAGGACCCAATCTTGGCCATGGTCATTATTATGGATATAAACTGAGGCGTATCACAAGGATCTAATTTTGGGCTATTGTCATTATTATGGATGTAAACTGAGGCGTACCACAAGGATCTAATCTTGGGCCATTGTCATTATTATGGATATAAACTGAGGCGTGCCTCAAGGATGTGATCTTGGGCTATTGTCATTATTATCGATATAAACTGAGGTGTGCTACAAGGATCTAAGCTTGAGCTATTGTTATCACAATGGATAAAAACTGAGGCGTGCCACAAGGATCTGATCTTGAACCATTGTCATTATTATGGAAATAAACTGAGGCGTGCCTCAAGGATGTAATCTTGGGCTATTGTCATTATTATCGATATAAACTGAGGTGTGCTACAAGGATCTAAGCTTGAGCTGTTGTTATCATAATGGATAAAAACTGAGGCGTGCCACAAGGATCTGATCTTGAACCATTGTCATTATTATGGAAATAAACTGAGGCGTATCACAAGGATCTAATTTTGGGCCATTGTCATTATTATGGAAATAAACTGAGGCGTGCCACAAGGATCTAATCTTGGACCATTGTCATTATTATGGATAACAAAACAACCGAGCGTGCCGCAAGGATCTGATCTTGGGCTAATCTAATCCTACGGATATCGTAAGGGTGTTAGGTATCAGCTATAACGTTGCGTACCTTGAGTCGGTTGTGTTCGCTGCTGTCGCTGGGGAACAGTATGTCCGGGAAGAGCCGCTCGAAGCTGAACCCGGCGTAGCGCGGCCGGTTCTCCACGTAGTTGCGCACCGTGGGCTGCAGACGCGCCATGAATGCTGCCGACGGGGTGCCCAGTTGCTCTGGGGAAAGGGAACAAATACAGTTATTTATTATATATTTTTAATATTTTATATATATGTATACAGCAACGACATATATAATAGCCACATGGACAATGCCACGGACGTGAAGGTCACCGCGAATGCGGGAGTGTCGGACGCGGTCTTTACATGATACTTTACTCATCCTTTGATTTCGTTTTGTATTCTACAAAACATAATCCTATCTTTTCATCGCACATATTATTGGGTTTATTAACACAGTTAGTAATCGTATTTCGAGGTCGAAACATAGAAATATCGATAATGATGCAGCAATCTGCGCAGTGCAATGAAACACTGGACGAAACAATGCCACACAATGTAACATGGTTTCTAGTACCTAATAGAGCCTTCGTTATTAGTATGAATACAAACCGAGGCGTGCCTTAAGAATCTAATCTTGGGCCTTTGGCGGTGGTAAGGAGATAAGGTAGCCGCCAATGTTGGCAAGCGAAGATGGAGAAGGTGGAAAAGGGTAATTACCCACCTGGCCGGGTGTTGTGATCATGACATTGGATCGTCGGAAGTTGTATATATGCCGCGGAGTTGGCATATTTCGTTAGCGCGATGTAGGAAAGTCAGCGCCATTTATGTGCGGATGCTTGCCAACCTAGTGTTCGTGTATGTGAGTATCCCCTATTGGAGTTGAGTCTTCCCTATTGGAACGGTAGAGTGAGACCGGCCTTTGTTGTTTTTAGTTATATTAACCGAGATGTGCCACAATATTCTAATTTTTTTCACCTGTTGTTTTTTTTAATAACAGAGGTGTGCATCAGGGATTTCATCTTGGGCCTTCGCTGTTTTTTTAATATAAACTGAGGTGTGGCATATAAATCTAACCTTTGGCTATTATTGTTTTTTATATTGGATAATTTTTCGACCACAGCCACGGACAGACGTGTTGTCTGAATCATCCGTATCAAATATTATTTAATAACAATAAAGTGTAGAATCTGTGTCAACCTGTGTCAGCACGTTACAGACAGTGAATAAGTATAGTGCAGTTAATGTGTGTAGAATATGCAAGAGACAAACATATATAATTAAATAAAAATGGATAGTCCATTTGGAAATAGAAATATGAAGATGTTACGTAGTCCTCCTCCAGAACGACATCATGCAGAGTCAGCCCCTACGCCTTCGAAGCCCCCAGCCGCGAATTCTACCCCGGCCTGCGAAGTTGCCTCGACTGCTGAGATATCCGGCTGGCTTTCATCCATTGAACACTGCCTTAACGATATATGTGTAATATCGAGTGAAGGTAAGCTGAACTCGGAGCAAAAACTAAAAATCAGCAGCATTAGTAGAAGTATTATGGGTGGAGTGTCCCAGCTAGCGGTTCAGTACCAATCCATCAAGCAGAAATATATGTCAGGACTTTCATTGATAAAAAATCTGAGTAGGCAAGAACTCACAAATGATTTAATATCAGACCTCAAACAAAGCTTTGTGTCAGCACAAAAACCACCATCGAATCCCTCCTTTGCCGATATAGTGAGAACTAGCAATAATGCAGCGATACGCCCCTCTACTACCAGTAGCATTGCTATATACCCAGCGGACACAAATAAAACCAGTGATGAGACCAAAAAGTTAGTACAGGACCTTGTAAAACCTGAAGAACTAAAATTACACGTAAGAGGGTTGAGAAAAACTAAAAATGGGGGTGTAATTATTAGCACAGACCGTAAAGAGGACCTTGACAAGCTAAAAAAATCGCAGAATTTGATTTCTTCAGGTCTTAAGCTGGAAGAGACATCCAAAAAGCGGCCAAGAATAATCGTCCTTAATATTCCTACAAATATGACCGAAAAAGAGGTGTTCCAGTGCATCTTCGAACAGAATATTATGGACAAGCACCCTAGTTTCGACAAGGATAAGTTCTACAGCTCAATAAAATTGAGCCATAAATCCGGTAGGAAGGACGCCTCAACGTGTAATTTTATTATAGAACTCACAGGAGAACTAAGAAGGATGATCATTGAACAAGGACGTGTTTTTATAAACTGGTCATCTTGCCCTGTGCGCGACTACACCCTGCTGACTCGGTGTTACAACTGCCATCAGTATGGTCACTCTGCAAAACACTGCCGAGACACGACCCCCATCTGTGGACACTGTGGGGATTCAGGACATGCAATAAAGGAGTGTCCCAAAACAACAGAACCAGCAAAGTGCGCCACATGCGCACGATATAAAAAACCAGCCAGCCATAAAACCGGCGATGTATCGTGCCCCGCAAAGAAGAGCGCTGAGGTAAGGTATGTCAGCTTCATCGATTATGAGGGCGCCTAGAGCGCCGCACTACTCGGGTGTTATAGCACTAAATTAAAAATGGGTAATGCTACAAAAACCATAGTAGACGATATTGATTCGGCATTTAAGTACGAATCTATTCAATGTGACCCGGATAAGTGTTCATCAATAATAAATAAAAGTGGACATCACTTAAATATTTTAGTACAGAATATACGAAGTTTAAACTGTAATTTCGATGGAATGTTGGCTCTGCATCGTAATATTAATTTAGATGTAGATATTATAGTCCTAACGGAATGCTGGTTATCCTCGGCTCACACTATCCCTCAGTTAGACGGTTATAACTCCTATGTCAGTGAATCTAGCAACGTACTACAAAATGACGGTGTAGCACTTTTCATTAAAGCGGACTGTACTAATGTTACGGTCGAGGAACCCGACATAGCTGACGCGAATTGCCTTATAGCTAAAATCGGTAATGATATCGTTATTGTGGCTATATATCGCTCACCGTCATACAGAAATATTGACAACTTCTTACGATCGCTAGGTACAATACTATCTACCCTGTCGTCCTTTAAGAATGTGTTTGTTGTAGGTGACATAAATATTGACATAAAAACTGGAAATCTTGACAGAAATTCGCCTGAATACCTTACCCAGATGGCATACCATGGCTTTTTCCCTACCCATCTCTATCCTACTAGAGGACCAAACTGCCTAGACCATGTACTGGCCAAAAATACCCTTCCATTAAAAAGTTTAATAATAAACAGCACTCTTACAGATCACAGTACAGTGTTACTAAGTGTACAAAAGAGGGTCAGTAGGTCTTATGCGGTGTCATTTAGTAGGAAACAAAATAATGCAGCAATAGCAAGTGACCTACAAAATCTAGATACTACTTGCATTTATAGCACGAACGACGCTAACAAAGCAACGCAGTATTTTATTACGGCATTGCAAAATATTATAGAAAAGAACACGACGACTACTGTTTTACCTCAACGCAAGAAATTAATTAAGCCATGGTTAACCCCTGGCCTGTTAAGATGCATAAGAAATCGTGATAGTCTACATAAAAAATTAAACAAAGACCCTAACAATCCAATCCTAATAACTACCTATCACAGATATAGAAATTTTTGTAACAATTTACTAAAGAAATTAAAAAGACAATACGAGAAATTTCAAATAGCTAATGCAGGTCAAGATAAAAAGAGGTTATGGCAGGCAATTAAAAACATAACAAACACGCACACAACTACAACATCGGCGCGAGCACTAATTGCTGACTCCGCTACAGCAAGTCAGAACATAAACCTAGTCAACAACTTTTTCGCTAGTATCGGGAAGACTCTAGCTGAAAAAATAAAGGTAAATAGCCCGTCCACAACCAGACCGACTTGCACTACAACCCAAATTCCCAAGTTAAACTCTTTCGCATTAATGGACACCGACGAAAATGAAGTGGAAAGTATCATAATGACCTTAAGAAATGACTGTGCTAGTGGCATTGACAACATTCCCTGTTCTTTTATTAAACTACATAAAAAACATCTGATTGAGCCTATGACCCACATATTTAACCTTTGCCTTTCGACTGGTGTTTTCCCTAAAGTTCTAAAAAAAGCTCTAATTAAGCCCATTCATAAAAAAGGGGACAAGAGCTGTGTCAATAACTACAGACCCATCACCCTACTGCCATCTATATCGAAAATACTAGAAAGAATAATCTATAAGAGACTCGTACAATACTTGGAATGTAATCAACTACTAGCACCGTCGCAATATGGATTTCGATCAGGACGATCTACTAATGACGCGGTCGACAATCTCACTGATTACCTTGTGAGGCAACTCGACTCCCAAAAAAAGTGTTTAGCTATCTTTTTAGACCTTGCCAAAGCTTTTGACACGGTAAAAATCCCTATTCTTCTCGACAAACTTCAAACCCTGGGAATACGAGGGCTACCCTATCGCCTGATAAAAGACTATCTCACGGATAGAACTCAACGTGTTTCTATTGACAATATAATTAGCGAGGAACTCCCCACTGAATACGGTATTCCCCAAGGAAGTATCATGGGTCCGATATTGTTCCTAATTTATGTCAACGAGTTATGCTCACTCCCTCTCAATAATGGTAGAATAATCACATACGCTGACGATACTGCCCTACTTTTTAGCGACAATAGTTGGACCGAAGTTTTCAGACAAGCGCAAGAGGGTTTCTACTCAGTATCCCGATGGCTCAAGAATAATGCACTTACACTAAATACCGACAAGACCAAGTACATGACTTTCTCTTATAATTCCTCTACCCAGCCTCCAGTAAACATGTATGATATTGTTGCTCATTTCTGTCTAACGACCGACCCGCTCAAACAAAATAGTACCTGCTCCTGTCCTAAAATTAGCTCTACCAAGTCAATGACATATCTAGGCGTGATTATTGACCAACATTTAAATTTTAAGTTGCATATCGAAGCCCTTACCACAAGAATGCGTAAACTAATATACGTCTTCAAAAACCTCAGACATGCTGCCAATGAGGCTTTACGAAGATCCGTTTACCTTGCGCTGTGCCAATCTTTACTTCTATACTGCATTACAACATGGGGTGGCACACATAAAACAACTATTATTGACTTGGAAAGAGCACAAAGAGCTATCTTAAAAGTTAGTACCTTCCGACCCTTCCGCTATCCGACGAACCAATTGCTACATGAATGTGACGTTCTTTCAGTTCGTCAATTATTCATTTTGCAAACGGTTATAAAAAAACACTCCCTAGTGCCCTTCAATCCCGAAACCAGTTATAGACGCGCGGACATGGTGTGCAACAATGAATTATTCCGCACGCAGCACTCTCACAGGTTTTTCTGTTTCCTTGGCACTTATCTTTATAACAAATTAAATCGCAACCTACGTATCCACCTTATGAATAAATTTAATTGCAAATTAACTATCATAGATTGGTTAAAAGGTAAGTCCTACGAGGAAACAGAGAAAATACTAGAAGTTGTTGGTTAAATATAAACATAGTACGTAAGTTTTAGTACTTAAATCTCATCCTACTGTACCTATACATACAATTTAAACACTTCATTGTTTCACAAAATACATGTAAGAATTAACCTATATATTTAGACCTACTAACCTGGATGCCTAAGATACAAGTAAATCATTTACTTAGTTTAGGTGTCCAAACTATCAATAACTAGAATTAAGTACCTATTATTATTTGTGCAAGAGTTGTAAATATGTAGCCTTGATTTTATTTGTACCCATTTACTATAAGTAGGTATGTTGTAATTTTTAATTAACTTGTAATTTATGATTAATTTTATTTGAATAAATAATTTATTATTATTATTATTATTATATAAACTGAGGTGTGCCACAGGGATTTAATATCAATCTTATGTATTTAATCTTGTGCTTTTGTTGTTTATGGATATACTCTGAGGCATGCTACAAGGTTCTAACCTTCAGCCTATGTTACGCTGACCATCAGGCGACCATCACTTGTTAAGGAATATTGAATAAACTATCCCACGTACCGATAATCTTGTTCCACTGGTCGATGTGGTCGGTGCCGGGGAACAGCACCCCGCCGCGGATCATCTCGCCCATGATGCAGCCCACCGACCAGATGTCCACGTTCTCCGTGTAGCCCATGCCCAGGATCACCTAAAACATACGGTCGGCCATTTTGTAGTTGCACACATCAACATCACTTTTTTTGTATCCCACTAAGGTGGTGAGACGGTTCACCCGATGCAAATAGGCCACCGTCGCCAAGATACCAGCAACTTTACAGAAGCTAAGAAATGCGGTGCCAGCTTGCGGAGCTACCTGTAAACATGTTTTTTTAAAGAACCCCAAGTCTGGCTTTCATGTAGAAAAACCGCATCCAAATCGCCCAAATGTCACAGACAGACCGCCAAAGAGCACAGATACACACGCCAAACTTAGAGCTACGATGCCACAGATACACAGAGCCCCAGACACGCCCGTCCCACTCGGCCTACCTCCGGCGCGCGGTAGTAGCGCGTGACGACGTAGGGCGTCATCATGAAGGTGGTCCCGGCCGTGCGCGCCAAACCGAAGTCCAGGATCTTCAGCGTGCAGTCGCTCTTCACCACTATGTTGGACGGCTTCAGGTCCTGGGGAGGGGGGAGGGGGGGTGTCAGACGGTTTTTTATGTCCTGTATGTATGATAAACCTACCTACGAATGTAATCCCTGATCAATATAATCTGGACGCCTTCGAGGCTTAGAGTGAACAGGCTGTTTCAAGACAGGTATGCTCCATCTTCGGCCGCATCGTCACTAATCAAAAGGTGAGATGGCGGTCAAATGCCAGCCTTATGTAAAATTAAAAAGAAAAACAGGCAAGCGCGCCACCAAGGCCCTTATCGCGCTTTTAAACGTATTTACCAAACCAAAGTGACCTAATTGGCCATAAAGGCTTAAATTTGACAGATTGACGAATTAGACGCAGACGATCTCCAAGTTTATACACAGACTGCTGTTGACGACATTGCGGCAGGCATCGACAGGATGAACTGTGATTTGGCGACTGTTCTTGAGTGGAGTCGTAAGCATGGTCTTACTGTGAATCCAAGCAAGTCCCAGGTCATAGTTATCGGTGGACCTAAGCAAATGGCACGTTTGAATCTGGAAGATTTACCGTCAGTCATCTTTGACGGCACTCCTCTGGTCTTCAGTAAAGCCGTGAAGAATTTGGGCGTGTACTTCGACAGTACTTTGTCCTGGGTGCCACAGGTTTCAGAGGTGAGCCGGAAAGTCTTTGCAGCGGCTGGAGCATTGAGACGGTGGAGAAACCTACTACCAGTTAAAACCAGGGTCGAGCTTGCGCAGGCACTACTTCTTCCGATCCTGGACTATGCAGATATTTGTTACCTAGACCTCAATGAGGATCTCCTGAGTAAACTGCAGCGTCTGCAAAATCTCTGTGTACGTTTTATTTTCGGGCTGCGCAAGTTCGACCATGTCTCCGGTTTCCGGGCACAGTTGGGGTGGCTTCCGGTCAGATTGCGAAGAGACGCCCACGCGCTCTCGTTGACCTATAATGTTTTAAATAACCCACTTGCACCTGGGTATTTGTCGGAGAAGTTCCTGTTTTTGGGCGCGGATCATGATCGTGGTCCCCGGTCGAAGTCTGATAACCTTCTTAGAGCTCCCTTTTCTCGATCAGGATATTACAGGGAATCTTTTACTGTTAAATCTGCCCACCTATGGGATGCATTGCCAAGAGAGATACGACACGGTACGTCATTACCTACTTTTAAAAAGAAAGTACACGAGTATTTCTTTTCAGAGTCGAATTGTTTGCAGTGAATACATTTTCTGTTTGTAATTTTGATAGTATAGTATTATAGAATTTTTTATGATTATCTTGTATTTATGTATAGTATCACATATATATTTTATTTATTTATAAGCATCAAAGTTTATTTGTTAATTAATATGTTCTGCTACTACTATTTACTCTTGCACTACTTACTAGTTTATGTGAAACATTACCTCTTCCCAAAGGTTGTCTGGGAGAGATCGCTTACAGCGATAAGGCCGCCTTTGCGCGCATGTACATTATACTGATTCTTGTATATTGTCCTTTAATATGTGTGCAATAAAGAGTTTTTACTTACTTACTTAGTCCGTGGTTTTGTCTATAGCTCGCATCGAGTACATCCGTGTTGGCATAAGAGATATCGCAGATAAGATTGAAGAGGCACGGATTCACTGGTTTGGTCCCGAGTTGCGTAAGCCCCAGGGATACGTGGGAAATAGGTGTCTAAACCTGCCTGTATCAGGAAAGAGATACCGCGGGAGACCTAAGAAGCGATGGATTGACATCGCGGTGTCGGACGCGAGAGACAACGGCTTACGACGTGAAGATGCCGAAGATCAGGCAAAGTAGAGAAAACAAAGCAGGAAAGCGGACCCTGGCAGGAGCCGGAATTGACCGCTCGGATGATGATGATGATTGTCTATGGCTCGCATACGACAGAGACAGAAAGAGATTATGTACCGAATAAGACGCCTGTACGAAAGACAAAAATATAAGAATAAGAACATTTATAGCCACAATATCACGGACTAATTTCCATTGACAGGACTTGGATCGTATCAATCAATGCGATGTTGCTTCAATGATAAGGCCACTGCAGCAGTTGTCACATGATGTTTCTTTCTCAATATAATAGTATAGTGAAAAAGAAAGACAGCACGTGACAACAGCTGCCGTTTGGTTTTGGTAAATACGTTAAAATTTAGCGCGATTTGGATGGAAAGTGATTAGTAACACCAGGGGTAGGCACTTGACCCATACCGAATAAATTTTTTTATTTTTTTATTTTTGGTCGCGCAGTTTCTCTCTACCACTATGATTAACGTTTCCAGGTCCTAGAGTGAAAGTGAGTCAAAACAAATTACGGAATTAGCCACCGCTGCAACACCTGTGTAGTCAGGGTCAACAACACAGAGGATCTGAGTTTTGATACTCAGGCATGACCGAAGAAGCTCAACTATTTTGGAACCCGCAAAACATTTAATTAAGAAATAAAAGGTACGAGTAGGAACGATAGTGTTTCCAACTTGGGTGTGTCAGACAGTTTTTTTTTCATATTAATAGGTAGATGAACAGCGGCTAACGGGCGGCCGTTCTCAATTAATCAAGGAACTAGCCAGGTATTTGGCCGCCATCTCACCTCGCGAAAAAAAATCAGCTGTTTCATACAAAATTTATATGACGACCACATGCATACGGTATCCCTTTGGAATCACGAATTTGAAGTCACCCTGTATGGAGGCGAGAGTGACTTGGCGAAGTGATAGAGAAAGAGCAGAAAAGTAGACTCTGGCACAAGCCGGGATTCAAGACGATGATAATTTAAAATAAGAAACAATACCTGAATATATTTAAGTATGTATATGTGTATGTGTATATTTATATATATTTATACTATTGTGTGTATTTAGCATCTTATTTATAATTTATGTAGTTTATAATTTTTTTTTTATTACAAATGCGCACGTCTCATCCCCTATACTCTACCATGTCTCTCTTCTATAGGCCTGCTGAAAGAGATTTCTTCTTAGAAATAAGTAGTGCCTGTTGTGTCGTCTTTCATTTTTGTAATTTCTGTTTACTATATATTGTGTGCAATAAAGTGTTAAATAAGAAATATAAACCTGGTAACCAGCCAGAGCACTCACCCTGTGTATGATCCCGGCAAGATGCAAGTGCTTGATGCCGCACAGCATCTGGTAGAGCAGGTAGCTCATCCTCTCGTGGTCCAGGTCCATCTGGATCACCTGCAAATCGGAAGTTCAAGTGTTAACGAGACTTTTGGTTGACTTTGTTGGGGTAAAATCTATTGAAGGGTTCCTATAGACGTGTTCAGCTCGATACTCTTGATATCAGCTTATTTTTTTATTTAGATAGAAAGTGACCTGTATAGGGCTGCGTAGATACGGGTGTGGCCACCGTAATCCACACGGTCCCACATAATCGACAGGTCCCTGTCTTCAAGGCCGTGTAAACGGTGGCAACAGATATCCTCCCGAATGAACATACACACCCCGGCACGACGCATAAAATTATGCTCGAGCTTGTGCCCGGGGTAAGTCGGATATGATGTATCAGCCGGGCAGGATATCTGTCTCCGTCAGGAAAAGAAGGGCCGGATGCGCAGACTCAAGGTGTTCATGGACTGCGTTGACATTGCTATGAAGACCCCTAATATTGCAAAAGTCTACCTTCAGACTGGATAGGGTTGCCGCTGTTAAAACGATTTTTCTTCTTTTCTTGGCCATGTTTGGGGGGGGAGGGGCGGATTAAAAGTTTAAAGGGGAAACGTTGCTCTGGCAAGAATGCGGTCTGCTGGTGCGGCGGGCGGAAGGGCCCCTAGTCATCCCCTGTCGTAACATCCGAGTCCACTCCGGTCTCCTCCTCCGGCACGAACATTAAGCCAGGGACTTTTCGCGAGACTGGCAGCTCAGCCTCCCAGGGTGGAGATTAAGTATTCCCTGGGTTCGGGAGCCCGTTCAGCTTGCGGGCGGCCAGCGGACAGCCGTTTCACTAGGTCTCCCTGACCGCCGCGCCAACACACCGCCCCCGCTCAGCCACGTAACAGCGAATATGAAAAGACGGCCCCTCCACTGCCAAAGTCACGGTTCCCCATGGAACACTGGAAACCTTACTCACCGCCAGAAACACAACACAATTAAAATAGTGTTGTTTAACTGCTGTATTCTATAAGGTGGAGGTACTTCCCCAGCCGGGCAGCTTCGATTCGATTGCAGCATGCCCTACCTCTCTTATTCGATTTCAGAGGTATTTAAGAGAGATAATGCATCTACCTCTCTTAAATACCTCTGAAATGCCTTTAAAATCATGTTTTATGTATGGAGACCACCGTTTATTTCTATTTAATGACGATTATTATTATTTGTTGTTATAGCGGCCATAATAACACATTCTGGGAATAGTTTAATTGTCTAGCTATTATGGTTCCGAAGATACAGTCACAAAGAGTACTAGTGTATGGGTAGCGCCATAGTGGCGGGCGGGATGCCGGCCTGGTGACTTCACGCACGAAATCGCGGTCCTAAAGAAATTATTCTTGAAATCGCTACTTTAAAGTCTCATAACTTTATGTTATACGAGATATTAAAAAAAAAATTCACCGTTTTGTTTCATTATACTTATATTTTTATACCCAGTAAAAAAAAATTTCGGAAACTTCCTCATTAGCTTCCGCGCTTTTGGGTACTGACTCTCCAATATCAATTATGATGGCAACAAATTTAATTATAGACTACTGGCTGATTGTAAATGAAAGATAAAAAAAATAAAAATAAAAATCTTTCTGAAAGAGTTTGGTGGATCACCTGGCACAAGTTGGCGTCCATCAGCTCCATGACCAGGTACACGTCCTGGAACTCCTCGAGGCTGCGCTGCGGCGTGAACGCGTTCAGCAGCCCGATTATCTGCGGCCGGGGGAGGAGTCACTTCATACTTGTATACATACATACGTACAATGCTAGAGCATAAGTGTATGACCACCTTAAGAATCATATTCCTTTGCACTACTGTGCAGTTGTTAAATGGTTTAATAGCGTTCATGAATTACATTTTTATTTATTACATAAAAAATACAACAGGAAAGCTAATTCTCCCTTTTTTCAGCAAATAGATTTTGGCTAAAGATGCACAAAATGCCGTGAATGTTGCTATAGCGGCAAAGGAATTTTTTCTTTCAGTGGCAATGCATTTATGCACTTGTACTGCACCTACATACTCAGGCCCGTATCCCACACGAGTAGCCAGGGACTAACGAATGCCACAAGCTACATCCTAACAACTTTTATTCGTCATCTAGGTGTTAATGTCCCTGTTGTGCTCTCGCGCACGGGGGCCCTGGGTTTGCCTTGACCATGATGCAGGGTTTAGTCGATCAGGTACTTATAGTGGAGTTATTACTATCTGACCTCCGTGACCCTGTTACCAGGGGGACTGACATATTCAGTTACATGAATGTTGCCGGTTTCATCAAGATGTTTTCCCTCACTGTAAGAGCATCGGTTAATGTTCAACTCGAGTGTAGTGTAGTATACATAACTAAGAGTCATTGGTACATGGTCTAAAAAACATGTTGAGATTGTCCGAAAAATCCCGACAAATTCTACAAATAAGTATTCAAATATCTCCCAAACTACTCAACTGATTTTAATGAAACCACCTCCATCAACTTCGTTATCAAAAAAAGAACTACGCATTGAAATTGTTTTTTTATTGCTACTCATTGACAGACGAGCAGACAGCCCACCTGATATTAAGCGGTAACAATCGCCCATAACATCAAATTCTCCATCCGTCCGGGAGACACGCAGAGATACTCGTACACACATCAAACATACAACACCCCTTTTTGCGGGGGTTGAAAAGATCCCAAGGCGCGACCTACATTCTTGTGATTCACCAGCTTCATCAGCTTGAACTCGCGGTACGCTCGTTTCGCGTGCGTCACATTCTGGAATGGCCGCGACAGTTTCTTGATAGCGACGTTTTGCTGCGTCACCGTGTCGTACGCCGCGCTGTGGACAACGTCATGACGTTTTTTTTCATGACAGCGAGAAAATAGACAGCCCAGCTGTAGGCTAATTACGTAACGCTGTTGCCAACAATTATCTCGATTTTAATAATTGAAATTGTTTCTTTTGTGATACCGTATCATCGATTTCATGGGTTTAGCTGCTAACAAAGCTCCAGTGCAATAAACAAACTATTAAATCAATTATACTCGAACTTCAATTATTAAACAGAGAATTGTTGGCGCCAGAGTTACGTAAATTAGCCTACTGATGGTAAGCGGTAACTGTCGCCTATAATATCCACGATTCATGCATTTAGGTTGCTGGTAACGGAAATGCAAAACCGCAAGTTGTTACTGTGAGGACTAAGACGAAATGGCTCATGCCTGCAACAGACCGGAACACAACAATGCAAGCATTGTTGGTTGGCGGCAGAAATGACAGAGTCCTACCTTCTGATTCAACGTCGGTGGACGTCGTCACCTGTGACGCTACAAGTGATGCAGGGGGCCTAATGTTCGTGAATGATAGCTACACAATTCTGAACATATACTTCGTTGAAATTGAACTTAGTTTTCTTTGACCGAATTTAGTTTGACCTGACCTGATTAGAAGATTATTAATTTTAGTACAGTAACACCAATACCTGAAATATTGTTTTAATTTCACTCGCTCTCAAAACAAAAAAAAACCAATGCGTTATTAAGTTATGTTGTACGGATACATAAGCATGCGGAAAATAAACCGTCATACATAACATACAGATATCACACAAAAACAAATAGATAAATGAAAAATTAAACATTACGTAATGGAATAAGCAGTTATATAATAGGCAATAAAAATTGTTTAAGACATGTGTGCAGGTATGATAAATAAATACATAATTAAAATGCTATAATTTACATTGTTACAGGAACGAACTATGATATAGGTAGTTTACATTTGGAACTAAACAACCCGATCTTTACAAGGCAGACTAAGCCATTATATCGTGATTTCGGTCGCACTACTTACTTTCATAAAAAATGCGAAACTGATTTCGTGTCGCGTAATTTTTGATAAGCTCGCATCGACGCGAGCGCTCTCCTTCTAATGTCTGTCTTTTCTATCTCTAGCAACTTACCACGAATGTGAAAGAGACAGGTAGCGTACGCAAGCACTCGCGTGAATGCGAGCGGTTCAAAAATAGGACCAAAACAACAACAACAACAAAACCGAATGTAGCGCAAATTATGCGACCGAAGTTACCTCGTAAGGCGTCAGCCCTAAACTAGAGAAGGCTCTGAATCCAACCATTATAAATCTTTATTACTACCACCCATAACACATGTCTTTGGTTAAATATTAGTAAGTAGTATTGGAGCCAACACCTGTAAACGCAGAGTTAGGTTTTAGTCACAGTACGCGCGCTGATGTTCTCATGTTAATATTCTTATTAGACCCTTACCTTGAGACTACTGATCGCAATGAGACTTCTGGTGGAATGCTTCGTGCCATATATTTTTATTTCTCTATATCATCACCAAAATCGGCAATTTTCAAATTCACTATATTATTATGAGTTAATACTAAAATGAACCTAATGTACGTAAATGCTGAAATTCATTAATAAAAAATTACTGCGGCAGCAGATGATTTACATAAGAAATTAATGCTGCCAATAATTTATCGCCGAAAATAATGAAACGAAGGAGTAATCGAAATAATCACCCCGTTTATCGGCGTACTCACCAACCTACCTCAACTACATTGCCATCGGGAAAAAATAACAAGTTTACGAGTTAATTTGTAGTATTATCTTTACGCGTAGCCAGAAGGAATGCCAGGTTTAAGTAGCAGTGGGCAGGGCACATAGTTTGCAGACGGAAATCTCTAGGAAAGGCCTAGGTACAACAGCGGGCGTCTTTCCGCTGATAAGATGATAATTGTGATTGTTTCGTATCGACAATACCACGGACTAACTAGTAAAATTCTCCCGGCGGCGATGTAACTCGAGGTAAGTCAGGAGTCATCCAATAACATCCCAGTTACGCACAAGAAAAGGCCATAAGCGAAGCTATTAGTCTCAAAGCGGAGTCGGAACACTTAGCGGCGCGCGTCCCAAGATGGCGGCGGTTGACAAAATGGCGGGTGTTCACAAAACGGCGTCCTTACCACACCATTCCCTGTGCGCCCGCGCCGCGAATCACGAGCTCGGTGTATCGGGTGGGAATAGTGAACACGGTGTCACCCAGGGTGACAGAGTAAAACTGAACCATCGCTCCCACTAGCTCAATACCCAGCTAAGTTAACTCGTTCAGCTACAAAGAGAAACATATTACATTGATGGTGGTAGAAGCGCTACGTGATAGTGCTGACGGGTGGTTGTTATTCACTGTGTGACTGTTATGTGCTCGGTTTGGGTTACTCATGTGACCGGTTATGTATTGCTCATGTAACCCTTTTTGCTTGGGGATGTAACAATGTGCATGTAGGATACTTATGTAAAAACCATTTGTGACTAGGAACCAGGTGAAGGCATCTTCTCTCCATACACAAATAAAGTATAAAAAAAGAATTGTAGTAAACGTACACATTACAAATTAAAACAAAATACAAAATTAGGTACTTATAATTAAACAAGAAATGCGGCCATGCAAAAAAGTTTATACTTACTACGTGCACATGACACAGATTTTACGGGCGCATAATATAAGTGAAATACCTCTAACAAAGAAAATACTTGAAACAATGGCACTTGCAATACTTATATAGTAGCTGGAAGCATAGTGGGAAATTTCTCGTATTCCGCTGAAAGAATTGCGGTTTCATGCAAATTTAAGAATGCTTTTATAGGTTGCTGAACATTTCTTGCGCAATTTATAATGGAAATACATTTGCAAAGCAACGACGAACACTTATCTACTAATAAGAACAATAAATTATAACATTTTCGGCAATAGATATAGCAAAATAGTTCATTCATTCCACTTTTCTCCTAGCGCAGATCCTGTAGCAATATTATCTTTTGCAGTTTTATAAAAAAGGAGCGAGTTAGGTGGAGGTGTTATTGCGAGTTGGATGCGCTATGATTAGCTGCACATGAAGACATTAAGGGGGTTCGATTTACATACTAAATTTATTTTTCCAATCGTTCATTCGGTTTTGTTTTATATATCTATTTTAGTAATTGAAATATGGGTTAAACTCTAAGTAAATGTATTCGAAGGTGCGGTAAATGGCTCTCTATAGCTTAATGATATAAAATAAAGTAGTAAAATAGAAAAAAAAAAACAGAATTCGCCGCTAGATAGGCGTTGTTTTGTAATTTTGGTATTTTTATTTATTAATGCTATGTTTTATATTATTAACTTGTAGAAATCCATTTCACGCTCGTTTGGATACATTTACTAACAGCCAATTGCACAAACAAACATTAAAAACGTCAAACCCTGGAAAGAATGGTAAAATAAGGTTACATAAATTTTGTACGAAAAACGTACCCCCTTAAGTACGAAAGGTAACTGCGTGAGCAAGAAAAATCGTTTTTTAGGTAAACTCGATGTGTTATGTCTACAAAACACATTACTTTCGCAAAGAAGAGTTAAAAGAATGGTGGTAAAGATTGATGGGTTGTATCCACGCATTAAGTGCCACACAATCAATGAGACGCATCGCGTCATCACAATTATAACAAACATTATGCTCTGCGCTGTGTCGTGCCTTCCAGCTTCAGTTTTACTCATCTGTTCAGTAGATAAAATTTTACAATAATCAATTTAGGAGGTCTTCATCGTTCCTTTATCGTTCATTCGGTGAAAGTGAAAGTGAACGATGCCGAGTGATCCAACGATGTTGGATCGATTCACTAATGAATTCATTAGACACTTTTGTTTCATTTTCTGTTCAGATGTGTCACTTTAGAATGAAGCATGCAAAATGAAAGACGGAAATGAACGAAAATGAAATGTCTGATATCATAATGTGTTATGGTCTCGCCGTAGGCAAGACCACCCTGGGTCACCACGCGTTGAAGCGCCCTTGCGGCATCTCTTACACAAGGAGTCGATGGTACCCTCATATAGACTTCACTCATGGTACTCAAGGATGAATTGACGAGGCGATGGACACCAAAACAACACATACTTTGAAAGACAAAATTATAACTCTACAAAATCAAAATATGGAGCCGGGAGCTCAGCTGAGGGTGCAAAAAATTACAGTCGTCTCTTCGGGAGTGATCAAAAGAAGTTCCATCGCACGTGAAGTCAAGAGCTGAATCTTTCACGGGGCATGGGCCTAGACTGTGTCAGATTTTGGCAGATTACTCAATGAATGGACGGCGTGAATAGAGTGAGTTGCGACGTCAGCCCTTTAAAGGAGAGTGCTTATGGACAACTGAATTTGTGGGTGTCAAGAAGTGCGCACGCCCAAAGAGCCACCGGCAAGTAAGCGTGCGTATCACCCGTGATTAGGTACGACGCGGTCCGTATGACCGAGAGGTCTATGGGTGAAGTCTATGGTATAATGGACGGCGTTGATCGTGAAAACGTCTGGGCCGGGGCGGATGGCATTGTTGGTTACTATCCGGCTCTATCTGATATCGTCGGGCGCTGTCCGGTAGTGCCATCCATCGCCGTTTTGTCTGCGTGGGGTGGTCGAGATCATCCTACCTATCCTATCCCTTCTCTTTCTTGACGAGATATTTAATGTCCTATTCAATACAGAAATTCTAATTCGGATCCTGATCCGATGCAAACAAAATGACAGGAAATGGAATGAGAAAAGCGCAGTCGCATACCACACGATGCCCTGTGCGCCGGACCCAATAGGCTTCAGATTCTGGTATCGCTTCAGTATGGTGAACCGCGTGTCGCCGACCTCGACGGTGTAGAAGTGCGGGTGGCGCGCGGGGGCCGACATCGCGGCGGTGGGAGCCGCGTGGGGCATGGACCACCCCTACCTGTGGCAGGGAGAAAGAACATTAGAAAAAAAACAACTTTTATGACGGTTTAAAAATATATAGTTCACGTTTCAGTTTCATACATTCGTGGTCGAAACTGCTGAAAGTGCCGACCAGAAAGAAATATCATAATTCATTTTTATAGTTTTAAAGTATTTTTTCAGTTTTCATATAGTTTTCATTCATTTAGATGGAGAATAAAACTCCTAACACATTTTATCTACACTCATACCGTAATGTTCCAATTACATATTCGAAAACAGTTGTTTAAGCATTTCCCATAGGTACTATTTTCATTACAGCTGTATCGAAAAATAACTTTTTAATCATTATGCAACACTTTTCTTTTTAAAATTTTTTTGGGCGCCGGGACACGGCTAAATGTAGGCTGAATACCTAAATGTCTTCAACAAATCCAAAATTCAAATTTTTCCTGTTTATATTTGTGATCAGTTCATAGTCTGTGATTGTGATTGTGTGCATTTGGAATTATTTTCCCGCTAAACAGAATGTATTTTGCTAATTGTTGTAATTTGTGTTTGTGAATGTTTTTTTCTTGTTTGAAGCAAATAAAAAGATAAATGTGAAAGTAGTGACGTGAACGAAACTAGGTACGAAATTTTAACATGAAAATATGAGTGTAGATAAAGTAGTGTATGCAACTGCATATAATTAGGTATTAAAACATTTGTGTCAAACCATTATGTTTTAATACCCCCTTTTATATAATGTCTATGTCTATGTCTATATGACAGTTGCATAAACTACTATTACTAATGCGCCAAACTTATACGACCAATGGTTATAAGCTATTAAAATAAATATACATACTGTACACTCAGTGGGCCTACAAAACTATCCACTGGCAACACAGGTTTGGCGGCATAATAAAAACCTTTGAAAATTTTAATAAATTATGTATTCTATCTGAAAAATATAACTCTCTGGTCGGCATTTTTAGGTTTTAGGACCAAAATGAATATCCTTAAGTAAATAGTTACTTCGCTAACTGAGCGATGCTTGTGTTTAGTCACGAAATATTACCAGTGCAATTATAACTTTGTAATTTATTTATAGTAACAACGCACCCTCTTTTAAGTACGCATATTCATATTCATTTATTCTAGTAATGTACATACATCGTCATCATATTATGACTGTTGAGTTTTTTATTACTTCATTTAAAACACATTCCGTAGCAGTCATCATCCCTTTTCATGCTTGCAGCTTGTGCTGCTATCGTGAGTTGAATTGTATAAATATGGCGCACTGCGGCCATTACTAGGCCGCCATGCCAAGTTTTATTGTTAAAAGTTTTATAAATAATCGGTTGTTTCATATCTCACCTGGTGCTATATAACGTTGCTTTGTTAATCTAGAATAATCTAGATGGCGCTGTGACGTCACCGCGGCTCATCTCGCATCACACTTTATAAAATATATATATTGGACTAGATAGGCATTTGACCGCCATCTTATCTGTTGGTAAGTGACGATGTAGCCGAAGATGGAGCATGCCTGTCTAGGAACAGCCTATTCACTCTAGCCTTGAAGGAGTCCCGATTATATCAGGGAACACACTCGCAGGCAACGTGTTCTATTCCTTAGCCGTACGCATTATAAAGTTCAAACAAAAGCGGCTCGTGTGGATAGCTGGAAGATCGACGACATAAGGATGAAGCGTTCTCCGGATCGCGTCTCCCGATGGTGGTATGAAAATGTAGGTAAGTAAAGGTACGGTAGGTAGGTAGGGAAAGGTACTTCGGTAGAACCTTGGAGTAAACACCCTAGGCCTAGCCTGTACTATGTAAATTGGTATAGCCAAGTAAAGAGCGTGTGTACTCACTTTAAAGATATACTACGGTCACAGAACGGCACCCCATATAGAGCCAAGGCGGCTGTGGCGGTGGCGGGCTGGCGGTGCTAATGCGTCTGTGGAAGAGAGAAACATATGGTTATTTATGTATTTTTCTGTACCACTAAGGTGGCAAACAAGTGTCCACGTGAAGGTCGGAAAGAACATTTCTCGCTCACACGATTCGGATGTGGAATGAGCTCCCAGCTACAGTGTTTCCTTTGGACTATGACATCGTTCAAGAGGTATATTAGGGGTCTGGACGTATCGTATTATTGCGAAACTTTGTAAGGATGTTCGGATGATAGTTCCTTTTCACGCAAAAACTCCTGAACGGATTCTGATGATATTCGGCAGTAATATAGCTTATAACCCACAACTTATCCCGAAATTTAATGTAGTTCCAGCGGGCACGGGTCCGGAATGTAAATTCAAATTCTACGCGGACGTACTTTTTGCTATATACCACTAAGCCTCACTAAGGTGGCAAGACGACCTGAGTAGTTCAATGGTCAACAGAAATTGAAATGATGAATTTTAATTTTGTATAATAAGTATGTATTTAAAAGTATTTAAGTAGTATATCAGTTATCTAGCACACACAGTAATAGCTTTGCTTAGTTTGGGGCTAGATGGCGCTCTGTGAATTTGTCCACGAATATTTATATATTATTTATTTAAGAACGGCCTACAAGAAGTCGTGGGCAAAAGCTAGTTCATACATAAAGCTCACGCTGTTGTTCTTTGATAAAAAAAAAAATTAACGTGGCATTAATGTCCTGGTTGTGCTATCGCGCACGAGAGCCCGGGGTCTACCTTGACCATGATCCAGGATTTTCCTCACCGTTAGAGCATCGATTAGCATTTAACTAATGTACATAACTCAGAAAAGAGTATCTCACGCTTACGAGTCGGATACCTTAACCACTCGGTAACCGACGCTCCTCGATATTAACTATAAATAAAGACATTACACAAACAATCGTCCACTTCGTTACACGTTTGGCAACTAATAAAAGCTCCTTATATTGGACACACTCAAATATTTACGTAAATAATATTACCAGAAACGTTATAAATAACTAACATTTATTACAACGCTACTGACGTAATATAATATTCGTCGAGAGCCTCAACGCCCCCGCAACGCCAATTATGAGGCCTTCCATTTGGTTGTTTACGCTTGTGTAAGTTGGAGGAAATGTCAGCTTAAGCGTTACTAATGTCGAGCATTTTCATAAATATGTTATTGTGGAAGTACCTTTGTTAGTACTCGTAACTAGTGGACCCGGCGCGGCTTTGTATGCGTGGCGACCTACTCCTACCCTACATCTACTTTACCCGTACCTACCCTATTTTTTCTTGTCTAAAAACCTTCCACTTAAATCACTGTATATATTGTTGAACACCGCATTAAAATCCGCTGCGTTGTTTAAAAGATCTAAGCGTACATAGATACATAGGGACAGACGGCGGGAAGCGACTTTGTTTTGGACAGTTGTCTGTCTGTTCGAGACTAACTCAAATACTACGTAACGGATTTTCCTGCGGTTTTCACCAATAGCCAGAGTGATTCATGAAAAAGGTTTCGGTGTATAATTTGTTACGGTTACTACCCGTGCGAGCCGGGGCCGGTTGCCAGGGTAAAATATGTCTGTCAACGTCAAATTCTTTATTATAGCGTCGAGTCAACTTTTTTTTGCATTATCAACTTCATTCGAAAATTCCTAACTGGCAGGATCTCGCGTCAAGCCAGAGCGTAGAGAAATTAGCAATTTGCATTTTTAAGTGGCAATTTGCCGAGGCGGCGCCGAGCGCTGCCTGTAATGGGATCACGCTTAATGTAAGTACTTTATTTAATACACGCTTTGAAAATAGAAATTGACACTAAACTAACATAGGGACACTTGGTGATCAACTTTTACTTTCGTTGTTTAATTTTTGTGAATTGTACTTCTCTGTACTTGACCATCCAGCGCAAAACCTGGGCCCTTCTAAATGTTAACATATTTACCAAAACCAAACGGCAGCCGTTGTCACATGACGCCTTTCTTTTTCATTACATAACCATTTGCGCGATAATGGTCCATGGAAACAGTTTGAACAAAGCTCCGTGACGATGAAGAAAATGACGAAAACGACTCTTTCAGTGATGGGGTGAGTGACAATCATACAAGATATTTTTTTTATACCACTAAGGTGGACACCAAGCTTACGCCTGATGGTAAGCAATTTTACACGGGAGCAAGTAGATCCAGTAAACCCTTTAAATTTATCGCGCTTGCGTACAAAAATAGCCTGACCTCATTTACCTGACACTTTTTCCTGGTTTTGGAACGGTTGGTGGAATAAATAGCACCTCAGAATTCGTTCCGCAATCTGTCGAGTGTCTCTCTGGGAGCGCTCGCGCCTGCGCCGTGGCCGGGTGACGGCACCGCATTATTTATAGGGCATTAACATTTTTATTGCTGGCCTATTTAATCATTGACACAGCTTGTTGGGACTATAAACGGCGATGGACATTAAAATAGACTATTGAATAATTAACTCACAGTGTATTGTTTGTAAGAGACGAGTATTGTTTGTTGAAATACAACGCCGCGAAGAAGATATTGTTGCGAAGATCTTACAAAGGCTACTAATTAACATTCATTCATAACAAACATTGTAAGGATAATCAATAATACTTAAATAATCATCTTGCCATCAATATCTCGGTTGTACCATGATCCAGAATTTGGCGGATCAGTCGATTATAGTTAACCAACTGCCATCAGTCCTTCGTGACCCTCCTGACACGGTAACCTGACCAGGTTAGATCATGGTTACACATTCAGTCGCCTGTGCAGGTTTGCTCAAGACCTTTTCCCCTCACCGTAAGAGCATCAGTTAGTGTTCAACTAATGTAGTTATAACTAAGAAAAAGTCATTGGTGGCACTGTGCTTTCCCGGTACCACACGTTTACGAGTTCAACCTAGTCATTAGGCCACCACCGCTCTTAGCACTTCAAACTAATTTCCATCTTCTACCAAAAATCGACCTTTCACACCAGGCAAGCTATCTTTGAAACCTTCAACTTTTTAAAACGGCAACCCGCATTATGCGTCTACAAGCACCCGTAGCGCCCTGTAGCGGCCGCAGAGCCAACGGGGTCGAGGGCCGTGTAATTGGGCCGAGCGGGGCCACTCCACGCGGTGGCCTGGCGAGGCCCTGGGCTCTAGTTGTGTTTTTGCCAACTGCCGTGCGCGAGTGTGCGCAAGTGTCCCGATTCGCTTTGGAGCGTGAAGTTTATCGCAACATAAGTTATGTTGTGAATTGACAGGAAAACTTTGGAAAAGTTCAAACGTTAGCAAAGTATATATTTTAGTACTGAAACGATTTTAATTTAAATGATTTTACTGCATAATAATAAAAGCTAAGAATTTTAATGAAACAAACCAAGAGCCATCGCTATTAAAGTGGCATTCAAATAAGGAAACCGAATCGAAATGGAATCGGTAAATCTGTTCGAGAGCTACGATACCACAGACAGACACACCCATACACGTCAAATTTATAACAACACTATTTTTTCGTCGGGGGTTAAAAAGGATATTATTAATCTCTCGCTCATGCCCAGCAGCCGACTGCTGATGTACAGTCGAACTATTCCATGCTTGACCCACCGCAGAACGGTCTCACAGTAAGTGTCACAACGATTTTCCCTTTCAGGCGACGCGATGTCCCTATAACAATTTCTATGAAAAGGTCCCACAGCTGGTCACAATACATCTGCTTCGACTGTAGTTGTTATGGCCAACATAGAGCTGTGTGCCCGTTGTCATTGCTACACCTTCTCCCAACCGTTTAATTAAGTTAACGCGGACACTTAGCAAGCGTGTTCGTGTTCAACTACCAGTGTCTGGGGCCATAATTAAATCAGCCCCGTCATTTGTTTCCAGCCAGGGAACTATTCGCGAGTGTCAATCTCGCGTGAGTTGAAATGAATAGTTCAGTCTTTGCCGCTGCCTGTGCCGACTGACAGCGTTGCCTTGGTTCTACAGGGCTGTCAGTTTGGTGTGCAATGTATTCTTATTTTTATTTAGTTCACATGTCCCCATGTCTGTTCGTAATAAAATCTTGCAACTTAAATTTGACCCATTTTCCGGTTTCCGATTTAGCTGAAATTTTGCACACTCATTAAAGTTCGGTGAGAATGCAATGTTATGAGCCCATCGATCTGATCTGATGATGGAGACGGAAGGGGACCGTAGGTACTCCTAAACTAAAAATAAATAAAATAAAAAAACCTTTTATTATCTTCTCATTTCATGCATTCAATCAATCAACATCTATATACATTTTGTTACATGCAAATAAATAATTATTAAACCTAATTAACTCCTAAACTACGCATGGTAAACTCGTCGAGTCGAGGGCTCGTCCGATTAGTCAATTTACAAATGCTCCGACTAAGCATATAGAACGCGCGATAAAAGCTTATTTATTTATTTTAGCCACTTCAGTCCCACTGCAGGGCAAAGGATAAAAGCTTGCCATGACAAAAATATTTTCATTTGAAATACTTTTCGTTAGGCGAGCATTGAAGAAACGATTCCAATAGCTAACGCTAATGGAACTAGGCGCCGTAGTAACTTTTGTCCAGCTCGAAAATAGCTATCCATCGACGTATTACACATAGCTAGGAGCTGGGTACCATGATTTGCGTCATCCCTAGTGACTTATATTACTATTACTTATAAAAGCTTCGTGCTACTAAAATTTAAAAGTTAAAAATAATTGTATATAAAAGATCAATCAGACGACTAAAAAAATATGTGTCTAGTCATTTCTTTTTAGGCTATAGCAACTACAGCTTAACTCCATTCTTTAAACAGTGTAGAAACTTATTCCGTCCAAGTCTTGTCGATTCATCAAATAAAACTCATTCCAAGGGTAACGTAACTTGCTCCAAGGCACCGGCAGCCCTACCGGGCCTCGGGGGCCCGTTCAGTCTGATTTCCTGTAATTCGCCTCGCGCCACCGAAATGAGAGACGATCTCCCGTCGAATAAGTGGCGTGGGAGTTTTATTTCATTCAACGTTTCTCGACCTGGATTCCCCCGGGCTCCATACGAACGTAGTTTGATGATGTTTTTAATATTTTGCCTTCAAAGCCAGTGAAGTTTTTTATACGTGGTCTAGAAATAAATATCTATGTGGCTTGTCAGATTTTCGTTAAAATATATTGTTTTAAAGTTACACAGGATTTTAAATTAGTATGGAAATCTTAAATCCAGTGTAAATAAATCTAGACGGAAAGTTTTTAAATTTTCACGAGTGCATTTAACCTTTTCATGATTTTTACAAACGGCGAACAAACATGCAACATCTGGCCAACTGATAAAATTTCTTTGGCTGAAAAGAGCTGGGGTAAACGTAATAAAAGTTACATCAATGAACGAGCGCGCTCGGAATATTTACTATTTTGTTTTTTTAAATCCAGATTGAGCACGCGGCGCAGGCAGTGTCAATGGTTAAACAAATAGCGAGCTCGAAATTTTTAGAATTCTGGTTCAAAGAGCCAGAGCGAATATAGGAAAAGAACCATTCATATTTTTTGGCATTTTGCCTTATAAATTACGGATTGATAAAATAGATAATATAATAAGTAATGTAATGAATGAGCAGATTGATAATGTGACGCGGGCGGTTCGAATGATGAAAAAAATTTGCAAGGGCAGCGAGATTAAACTTTTACTCAAGAAGATAATAAAATTAGATAACATAACTAATGAATGAGCGAGCTCAGCGAGATAAGATTTTATGATGTTTTTGCTCTTAAAATACGAATATTTTGTCTTTTTTATGAATTTGGCGCAAAAGAGATGGGGCGACCATAACAAAAATAACAGAAACCAATGCATGAGCGAGCGCAGCGAGCTCCGTATTTATTGTAATTGGCATTGAAAATCAAGAAGCAAGCTAGATGCAATGTAACATTTTTCTCTTATTATTTTGCCCTTTGGTTCGTTCGTACACCTTGCTAGGGCGCTATACTATCAAATATTTTAAAGATATTTTTAAAACATAAGACAATTTGTCACCAAAAACTAAGAGAAGGGTTCGAAGAAAGACACATCACTTTTACGTGACTGAAGCGAACAGCTGCTTCGGAATATGTGGTCAATCCGTGCAGAATTCGAGGTAAGATCGAGCAGGACAATATGATTCGTAGTTGCGATTACAAAGGCTCTCTGGCGCAGGGTCTGCAATCTTGGGGGCCCTGGGGACCGTTTCGCGCAATCACCAGCGACGATGCGCCTTCATTAAGGAACTCGACCGAAGAGAAAGTTCAATCTTTTTGCGAGAATAAATTCCTTTACGCTAAGAACGCTAACGAATGGTGTCTCGGCAGTTTTGTATGGATAGAATGTAACAGACCACTGTTGGATTTCAACGTTTCAATTTATTTTCAACGTTCTCTTCATTGGTGGAGAATTTTGCCGTATAGTAAAAAGAGCTTTAAAGCTCAAAATTCCAAACTCGGGGTTTGCCAATGGGCCATCAAACGCAGCATGTTATGAGTTAGATTGATCGATCGAATCCGAAACTCGACGCTGCACTCCAAAACAAAGATCGCTGATGTAGCCGCGTAAGCTGGAAAACTAAAGTGCTGAGCAGGTCATGTTTGCTGCATGTCGGAGGAGTTATGTGCTAAAACCGTTAAGGATTGGACACTCAATACTCGGAAACGACGTAGCGGCAGACCCAAAAAAAAAAGATGGTGAGAAAAGTTGTAGGCCTTCGACAGTGACTGGCAGGCACTTAATCGCGAAGTGTGGAAGAATAGGGAGGAGGTCTTTGCCCAGCAGTGGGATGATACAGGCTAATAAAATAATAATAAAGTAAAAAGAGGCGTAGTCAGTACTTTTTGAGTTTATCGCGAACAGATAGACAGACAGACGGTGCGTGGAACTTTGTTTTATAATATGTAACGATAGTGAATCCACGAGCTCACTTATCGACCTTCTAAAACTTGAGCACTATCAATGCAACAAATGAATGGCACATCAAAAGTTTACATGTGAAACTGGTGAAAAGGAAAAATCTCTAGCCATTATAATCTCAGTACCAGCAGCTTTGTATCCATATAGCCACCATGGGTTGTCGTGTAAGCAACCGCTGGTGTCCTTGACATTGAAAATTAATCACTCTCATTATAACTACACTAACGACCTCTGAATATCTGATGAGTTTTCGGTAGTTAGATGCTCAGGGACACTGAATTTAATCGAAAACATACATACTTCCATAACGTCACGGCTTCTTCCAGCCGGGGTAAGCAGAGACCACATCATTCCACTTGTTACGGTACTGACAAACCTTTCTCGCTTCTTCCACATTCACCAACCTTTTTATCGTGCTCTTCGGTTTAGAGTACTTTAATACTTGTACCCATATCCCATTCGGTGGGGTCGGCACAACATGTCTTCAAACTATAGAACACTAGCGATACGCCCCAGTTGCGCGCGGGTGTTCCCGGGGTTTCTCCATTTCATTTTCAACATTGCGGAGAAAATTTTCTAACTGATAGTGAAAACCATATCGAAATCCGTTGCGTAATTTAGCAGGAGTTAGCGGAAATACAGACAGAAAACTAGTTTATTAACAGACTTAAAAAAGTGGGAGGTTCTCAATTCGTTGAAACTTTAACAGACAGAAAGACAGACCCGGAAAACGACTTTATTTTATACTAGCGACCAACCCCGGCTTCGCACGGGCTTTCTCGGTTTTTCTTTACTATATAATATACATGTATTATACATATAAACCTTCCGGGAAAAAATCTCGTAACTGATAAAAATCCTTATTTAGGAGTTATATAGCAGAAGTATATACTGACAGACAAACAGACGCGGCAGGCGACTTCATTTTATACTACGTATAGATTAGACCATATAAAGATAAGGCAGATATGGTATGGCTACCCAACCCGGCGGCGGCCCTGTCTATCTGGGCCCCCGGGGACCCGCTGACAAACCGCGGGCGGCAGCCGCTCGCCGGGGAAATGAATCGAAAATGCGGGGCCTGGCTCGCTCGACAAACTTGTTAAACAGCGAACAGCGCTGGTTTTAACAGACGAATGGCCTTTTTTCACTAGACTTAGTAGGAGTCGCCTAAGCGCCATCTTAACTAGTTTTTAGCTTGCAACGTCCAAATAGAGATAAGAAAGAACTAGCCGATTCAGTAATCTAGCACCCATAGCACAAGGTTTGCTTAGTTTGGGGTCGACGTCTGTCCACGATTATTTATTTCATTATTTATTTATTGCTAAGTTTAGTGAAAACCGCAATGAGGTTCTTGATTCGACTCCTTTTTATCGGAACTACGTCAGAAATGCTGGAGGGGCGGTGTGTTTATGCCTGATATGATATGATATGCCTTTTTATGTATTTACAGGCAACAGCAATTGCAACATTACAGGAAAATAAATTAAATTGGAAAAAGTTAGCAAAGGAAAAGAATAATTAGAGAAATTAAATTTGAGAAAATTTAATTTCTATGTGTTTATTCATCGTGATATTTGAAAGAGAAAAGATTTGACAGTTTTTAATGGATAAACTCAAAAACTAGTTACTATAGTTTTCTTGAAATTAAATGTGGTTTCGACGGGAACGGGTCCGGGTCCGCACGCGGAGGAGATCGCTGGCAAAATGCTAGTTTCTCGTAAAAATGAGCATGAAATGAAAATATGAAATACAATGTCTAGGGAAAATGTCATGGTTATGCAACGCTAAGCAACGAACACGCAAATATTTTTTTTGTATCACCATAATCGTTACTAAAATAGACGTTGTTACATTCAATAGAGAAAAAAAAACAAGGAAAATAAACGAGGAAACCTCTCGGAGAAACTCCGACATGATTCGATTGCGCAAACCTCTAAGGCGGGGGCAAAAGGGAAGCTTCAGCAATATTCGTTTTCCAATAACAGTAAAGTGCGATGAAGATACAACGTGGAACTATCCCAACCATTTATGCTATTAAGGCCTAGACTAGGTCCTATGTAACAATTCTCTTTGCTAAAAACAGGCAGCACAACTCAAAACCTGTGAAGGGACAACCTGATTTATTTTTATTGATGTTTTAAGCAAAGTTTTCCTACTTATTACAAACATATTCCTACTTTGGACAATACCCTCGACTCGAGAAGACCTGTTTTCAATTTTGATTTTAGGCATGAAAAATTCAATATTTTCCTTTTTTTTTAAACAGTCCGCTTTCGGTGATACCAAAGTAATTAAAAAATATATTTAATTTTTTATGCCCCATGTCGAAAATGAAAACCATTCGACTTGAGGCGAGTGGTTGAAAATTGAGCACCTGCTTAATTAAATGTTTAAAAATAGCAATAAACTATATCCATCGCTATTTAAAAATAGATCATTGCAATTTCAATACATTTAATTGAGCAGATTTATTACTTAAGTGGCAGCCTTTTTACACCTTTCAAGGCCTTAATTGTAACCTGATAATTGTAAAACACGATCCCGGAATTGCCGAGGTCCGATAAAACTATTTTCCCATCTGTCCCGGGTAATCCGTATCGGGGCAAATCCACTGGGTCGTGAGCGCGCCTCATCAGTTTTGATAGTTGCATCGTCGGTTCCATTCCAGGCTAAAGTGGACAAAGTAAGGGCAATTCGTTTCCAAACCGGCAGGGCGGTGCCGGCTTCAATGAAAAAGGTATAACTCTTCAACGTTCCATAGTCTCTCCACAATTTTCCACAGTCCCTCCACAACTTTCCACAGTCTCTCCATTCCGGCGGTGTTCGTTTCACATTATATTGCGACCGCGATAAGCGACTGAGCATTGACAAATGGCGATGTCAAATATCGTCGCGCTGTTTCTTTCTAACGCGAAACCTTAGGATTATAGAGAGGGGAGTATAAAACTGCAATTTATATTCTTAGAATTCCACGTTCGCGCACGTAAATAGCCAGGTATCTTTTATCAACTAATGCCGTTCAAAGAATAGGTAATAATAACCTACAGATTTCCGGAAACCTCCAACAAAGTCACAAATATTTCCCAAAATGCTAAACAGATTTTAATGAAACATATCGATTAAACTGGGTTTCAAATAAAGAAAACCGCATCGAAACCGGTCCATCCGTTAGGGAGCTACGGTGCTACAGACATAGAAATATAATAGAAATAGAAATATTTATTTGTCTATAAATTAACAGAATTGTATAAATATTTTTAAAATAAAAGCTTCTAATAGACATAAAGGTCCATGACTCAGCGTTTGGGTGAAGGTAGAACCCACACCCGCTGGTATTCTGTCATGGCCAGACTTAAGACTAAAAAACAAAAAAATTAAAACTAAAAAACTAAAATTAACAACATTAAGTATACATACATACACATCATCATCATCATCATCATCCATGTATGTATGTATATGTGTACATACATAGAGATCCACACGTAAAACTTACACACATCACTTTGTTTGCATCGGGATTAAAGAAAAACATAATGTTATTGTCAGCAACACCTCATGCTACCCTGTTTATACTTTGGACTGTCTCCGATTTGTACGCGCATCTATAGAGATTCTAGCTCAATTTATACTAAGGAAGGGTAGGCTGATGTGCTGCCTTCTAAACAATATCGATACAGACATGAAAAGGAAAAAGGAGGAGCAACAACGGTGCGAATACTAAACCAAGATTTAAACGAAATCATTCCTTATTCCATGGGGAGACGCTTAATGGGGTCACCTCGGCACAATGCCAACATTGAAGCCATGACACTGGTTTTCATGGCAATGGTAAGCTATTGATTATTGTCGATGTCTCTGTGTTATTGCTATTGATTATTTCCAATTTCAATTCCCAGGCCCCGAACAATGAGTTAGTCGACAAAGAACTGATTCGCAAAATGACCTTCAGTCGTAGGTGGAATAGTACGTTATTAAATATTACGGATTTGTACTTTCATGTTCTTGCATGAATTTCAAGTACTTTCGATTCGGATTTTTTTTATGTCATACGATAGGAAAACAGTCAGGACAATCGGGCCACCTCATGGAAAGTGGTCACTGCTGCCAATAGACATTAACAACACCAGGTGTATTGCTAATGCGTTACCTACCTCTATAACACGTTTCTCTGACATCATCATCATCATCACAGCCCGTAACAGTCCACTGCAGGACTAAGGGCCTCTCCTATGAAAGGGGAGGTTATTGCCATAATCTCCACGCTTGGCAGGCGGGTTGGAGATCGCAGTGTTTAAATAGAATAATGGAAAATGCTGCTGCCCATTTTCCAGACTACGGAGACTCTTTATCTTTTGCCTCGATAACATTAGTCGCCTTGTACGACACCCACGAGTGTAAGGGGTTGGTGCTATTCTACTCTGCCGGACACCACACGGCCAGCAAAAAGGAAAATGCCTCCACTGCCAAAGCAACGGTCCCCCAAATCCCCACCCCATGGAGCACTGGAGGGCCTTACTTATGGCAGAAACACAATATTTACTATATAAAACAGTATTGTTTGGCTGTGGTATTCTATAAGATGGAGGTACTTCCCCAGACGGTTTACCCCGCTTTGTCCTACCGCTCTTATTTCGGAATTATTACAAAGGGGCTTAGACCCCCAACGCGCTATTAGAGCGAATCCAATAAGCATTTCCTAATTACTGGTGATAACACTTAAAATGGTGTGAAAGTAAAACTGTCGGCTGCTGCCAAAAAAGTAAACGCGAACAGCGCCATCTGGTACGAAAAACTATAACCATAATTCTAAACCTTTTTTCAACGCAGCGTTCGCCCCGAAGGAAATACAAAGCATAATGGCAAAGGCAACATGGCGGCGGATCCAATTGTGTAAATTGAATTAGATTTTTCGCGCACGCGTTCACTAGAGCCCGGTAATGCCATGCCGCGTCATTCGGGCGCGAAGCGATCGCGGGAATCGAGTTGGTGCAATGACGAAATAAACTTGTTACTCAGTAAGGAGGACAAGCCCTATGAAGTTCAAGGGTTTTCGGCTTTTCGCGATTTCAGATGACATACTGAGGCGTAAGGTCCATTTCATAAAATACTGTCGTGCTGTAGCAAAGAAACAGCTACTGCAATGACTGTATGATAATATACAATGATGTATGATAGTATATGTATATATACAATGATAATATACATATACTAGCAAATTACAGAGATTTATTTTGAAACAGACCTCACTTTCTCGCATATTTTGGAATTGCGATGACCGACCATAAGCGTGAAAATTCTCTATATTATGTACTATGATGCAAGGGAATTACATTCTTATGCTAGTCCTTTTCGTGTACATCCGTCGGCCATTTTATATGTCAATAGGTAGGCCACATACTCATCTGTTGTGGACAACAAAATGACATTTCAAAATAACGACACCTAGTTCCAGCTTTGACCACAGGGTCAGATAACTTTTTGCCCTCTCCTCTTACAAGGAGTTTTTTTCCTCATTGGATAGGCCCATGAAATAGGGAAAGTGATATTATTACTTTTGAAATATGTTCACAGGGATTGGGGTTTCCGTCTTCCGTGTAATCGGGGTATGATTTGCAGGTTATATTGAATGATAGCTTATTATTAACTTCCATTTCCTGCGAAAAATAAGTAGGTACCCTTACCACCAACGATACTACCGAACCATCAATATAAAAAGTGATTAAATGATATCAGGTTGCGAAATATACTATTTTAAATTTCTAAGTTAGAGAATAGCTCATTATCTTAGAAATTCAAAATTTGTAATTTTTTACGCCAATAGAAAGTTACACTGTGTATTTCCCAAAGACTAGCCTTCCTTAGGATCTGATAATGAGAATTTACTCGGAATTACGAGTATTCAGGAATTCCGCTGCCGAACTGTGCGTAATAATTTAAACCATAAAGTCCCAAATTCCGACGAACAGCTGGCAACATTGTAAAAATGAGGTTATATTTTCCCCAATATTTTCGCAGGCCACCCCGCCCTACACTAGAACAGAAGCGCCCTTGCAAATGAAATTATCAACGTGTAAAATTCTGGTAAAAATAACAAGTGGGGGTCGCCCTAATTCTGAATTCAATGTGGCGCGGCGGTCATTTCGGGACAGCCTCTCACTAGGGTTGCCATCACACATACTATATTTCCCGTAAAGGCAAACGAAACACAAAAATACTTTTGTCCGCAGTGTGCAAAGGATCGAAAGTGGGATTCAGTTCCACTGAAAATACTATACTGCACTTGACTTACTCGTAAGTATGGACGACTTATTGACTTGGAAGAAATTTCTTTTTTGAAATAAGTAGTGCATGTTGCGTTGCATATACATTGTTTTAATCATGTAATAATTTATTGTAAAAATAACAATAAACTAAAATAAATAAATAATGTACTGATGAGAGTAATATGTAAGAGGTATCTTAGTAGGTATTTCTGTTTGTTTTGAACCAAACTCGCGTTCTTTACACATACATATTATTATATTAGGCGGGACTTACACGCGACGTACCTTTTCGATTTGTTTGTTTGGGAAAACAAATCGAAAAAGTCGCGTGTAAGTCCCGTCTAATATAATAATATAGGTATTTCCGGTCAAAAAGGAAAATGAAAACTGAATTACTGGACACGGATGAAGGCACCTAATTCTGGGACAATCCCGAGTTTCCTGTACAACTGGCAGCCCTGCCCCCCTCCGCGCCCGCGCCCCGCAGTGAAATGTGGGCACAATAACTCACGCACGGAACACTGCCATGAGAATAGCTGTTACGGTGCCCCCATGCATGGGGACACCTGAAAAAATACGGGTCAAACGGGAAATAATGAAAATGTTAAATGTCTCGCTATAAGAACATTACAGCGAGTTAATTTTTTTTTTTTTCTTTGGAGGCTCATGTACGGACGGTCCACCTGATGGTATGTGGCCACCGTCCTCCAGGACATCTGCAATTTAAAGGGAGCGGATGCGGTGGAGGCCTTGGAGGTACCTGTAGACACGCCTTTCAAAAACCCCCTGTTATAGTAGTAAATGAATTGAATTGAATCCCTACAGAATTTACAGTTTGTGGAAGCGGCACTGGGCTAGTGGCAGCGTGCTTGCGAGAGCAATAACCAAGGTTAAGCAGTGCATACGGAAACTGGATGGGTGACCGTTTCGTGATTTGACTAGTTGAATTTCAATATATTATTTGAATATATGTTTATTCTATCTTGATGTAGTTAGTATTGTATTTAGGTTAATTACAATCTATCATCACGCTTTATAAAGCACCTACTACTCACTTTCTGCATGGTCTACTGGTTGACTGGAAGATAAAGCCTTAATGGCTTTAAGTCCGCCAATTGTATTATTGTGCAAAAAAATATTAAAAAAAAAAAAAAAAAAAAAAAAAATTTCAGCACTGCAACGTGTCCGCCATTCGTTAGGAGAGCCTACATAATATCGTTCGCAAAGCGAGGTTGACTAAGGTCTTCCGCTGAAGAGCCTGACTGGTTGAACAGTTTCGGGAGCCGATTGGCACCAGTGACGGTGTATTATTTTGCAACGTTTTGTTTTTACAATTTATGAATTTTAGCGGGAAGCGATAATAAAATTCTGTTTAGTTGTTCACTGTCTTACTGTTCAATATAATTTGTTGGAAAGTTTCCCCATGTTAGATTAAAGCGTGACGCCCGCCGAAAGCACAAATCTCGCATTGTTGAACAGCGACAAATTTTCGATCACGCGTAGTCGATATAAAACCATGGCTCAAGTACGAGGGCTTAAATATGAGACAAAAAATCAACACGAAACAGATCGATTCAACCCACGGATTACGAGCCGGGTATTTATCTCCCGGGCGTATTCCGTATACCCGGCTCACGACGGCCGCCGCGCTGTCCGGACATCACATGTCCCCGCATTTTCCAGGTTTAGCGGGCATTATGGGGGGGATTATGTGGCTCTATTAGGAGCGTCGGTGACCTAGTGGTTAAATAGTATCCGACTCGTAAGCGAGAGGTACCGGATTCGAACCCTCTTGACTTGATATACCCTTTCTTTATATTTATACACTTTAGTTGGGCTTCTTTTTCCGCACTTGAACTAATTGTTGTACGTAGAAATATATTAGTTAAACACTAACTGAACTCTACGGTGAACATCGTGATGAAACCTGCACATTCAGGCGACTGGATGTGTAACCATGATCCAATCTAGCCACGTTCCTCTGTTAGCAGGGTCCCGGAGGTCAGATGGCAGTCGCTCCACTATAATTATCTGATCTGCCTTATCCTGGATCGTGGTCAAGGTTAACGCCAAGATGATAATTATAACTACTGTCCTACTACTATCCTCACCTCACCCTACTAAACCTATTACAATCACCATGATCACTTCCAACATTACACCCACGCGTACACAAGGTTGTTACATCTAACAACCTTGCTTGTGCGGTAACAGCGTAACACCACAGTGTTGAGAGACCCAGTAGGCGATCTCTGCCTAGTCAAAATTTTCCTAACAACTATTGATAATTATTGTTAAGTATGCAGAAACGGAACGCACTGTTTAATTTGTTTTAATGTTTTTCCCACCGAAATGTACCTATGTGATAGAACTAGTTGAAAGTGTTTATTAATACGATAAGTGTGTTTCACTGGCCTTTGTTCTTAATTATTAGACTCCATAAAAGTCACCAATAAGAATTTAGGAATTAGTTTTTAAACGATAACGAGCTTTATGGATAAGCGATGTAGGCTGAGTTTCGAGTTTAATTAGATACAAGCGAGAGAAGCGTGGGAGATGTGTCAGGACCGTAGCAAGTGGAACGAAGTGGTCTCTGCCTACCCTAACGGGAGCTTTCTCGTGACCTACTGACAGTGTAGAGGTAGCAACTTTACAATGTAGACCGACTGATCTTGCTTGCTACACTGTGGCAACCTACCACACGGTAGCAACACCAACGCCATTAGTATTCGGCGGCACACGGCCGGAGATAAACGGGCCCCGGGGCGGCGAAAGATCCCGGAACGGATACGCCGAATTTAGACTTAGGACGTGCGAAACGGGCCGATTGATATTGCGTTACGATTCGAATTCGTCGTGAGTGGTTAAATGAATGCAAAAAGCGGATACGGTTTTGTGAATAGGAGTGGTGTGGATAAGAGATGTAGGGCCGGGTTTCGAGTTCAATTAGATACAAGGTGGTCGAAGCGAGAGAAGCGAGAGGGATCTGTCAGGACCGTAGCAAGTGGAACTATGTGGACTCTGCATACCTTTACGGCAAAAAGGCGCGACGTTATGTATGTGTGTCGCCGAACAAAGGAAACTCCACAGAGTAGTAAACAAAGTCGCTTTCCGCCGTCTGCCATTAAGTATCTATGTACGCTTACATCGTTAAAACTAAGCAACGGATTTTAATGCGGTGTTCAACAATAGATGGAGTGATTCAAGAGGAATAGGATAGGACAACACGCGAACGAAGTCGCGACGGGCCAGCTAGTACATACGGATACGGCGAACACGAGCGATGTGGATAAGCGATGTAGGGCCGGGGTTTGAGTTTAATTAGATACAAGCGAGAGAAGCGAGAGAGATGTGTCAGGACCGTAGCAAATGGAACTATGTGGTGTTGCCTATCCATATGGGAGAAAGACGTGGGGTTATGTATGTATGTCGACGAACGAAGGAAACTATACATACGAGTAGAATAAAACAAAGTCGCTTCCCGCCGTCTGTCCCTAAGTATCTATGTGTGCTTATATCTTTTAGGCTACGCAATGGCTTTTAATGCGGTTTTTAAAAATAGATAAGAGTGATTCAAGAGCGAGAAAAAAAGGATAGGTAGGGGGTGTAGGGTAGGTGTACGGCAGTCGTAGGGTAGGTGTACGGCAGTCGTAGGGTAGGTGTACGGCAGTCGTAGGGTAGGTGTACGGCAGTCGTAGGGTAGGTGTACGGCAGTCGTAGGGTAGGTGTACGGTAGTCGTAGGGTAGGGGTAGGGTAGTCGCGCCGGGTCCACTAGTATAATAAACATATACACCTACCGTCACGGGGTGCCAACCGGCTGCCGAGGCTGTTCAGTCAATCTCAGTGTCCCCAGTAGAAGATAGTAGCTGCTTCGCGAACAGTATTAGGTTAGGAGTGGCATGCTACTTCGATATTATCAATGTCATAAATACGAAATTGTGTTATTAACATTAAAAGTGCCAATTTGTGTCCTCACTGTAAAACCATGAACACGAATATATGGGAGGAAAAATATCGCTACTAAAGAATATCACGAAAACAACTTTACGAGGAAGGAAAAATATGCTTCAACGGTGTTGTTATTTGTGTCAATAAATGTTCCATCTTTGTTTCTTACAATAGTTATAGCCAGTGCGATTAGACCACATGACACATGTCTGTTTCCACAAGGATTAGCAAAGATGTGCCACAATTTTTTTTTGTTTTTTATACCACTAAGGTGGCAAACAAGCTTACGGCCTGCCTGATGGTATGCAGTCACGGCAGCCTATGGACATTTGCAATACCAGGGACATCACCCACGATTACGATACTGATCCACATCTTTCGCCTATTCCACATTCGTACTTACACATAGGCCTTTAGACCTAAAGCAAATATATATATCAGCGAGAATATCAGGCTAAAGGCACTATCAGAAACGAACGCCGCTACGAACCCGCCCGAGGCAACACGAGCCTACGCAGAACATCGCAGAAATAAATTGCTTCAGCTAATCTTGTCAATCCTCGGCGATATCATCACTTTATCTTTCGCCCTAGGCACTGTTGCTATGCGAAAGAGAGTGAGGGCAACAGTGTTACGATGTTACATTGAGACGTTATCAGATTTGGAAGCAATTCATAGTTTTGCCACTTTACCCTTTGTCGGGGATGTGAGTCTTGTGAGACCATTTTTTTTTATTGTAGACAAGCTTTTTCGACCGCGACTTCGTGCCTTCAAGGCTGCTCCAAGGCTGTTCCAAGACGTGCATGCTCCTTCTTCGGCCGCATCGTCACTTACCAACAGGTGAGATGGCGGTCAAATGCCAGTCTTGTATAATATAAAAAAAACGTAAAATTCTACTTCTACGTTCCGATCCGTTGCCATGGGAACCACATTGTCTTTCGGGAAGAGCTATAACCTATGTTACTCGCTGATAATGTAGCATTCTCTTGGTAAAATAATTTTTAAATCGGTTAAGTTTATATGTATAAATTAGCAGTTTTGGGTTTTCCCTGTAATTTAAGCTATAGATAGATAGATAGATCAATTATTTATTGCTCACGCATGAAACATTACATTGGAAAGTTCCTATATAACCTTGCTTGTTGCCAAATTCATGAACGTAGGTCAGCGGTAAGTATACCAATAAAGTATGATAAACTTACCCCTAGGTCGACAACTTTTAATTTTCATGAAAGCTACCTGTACAACTGTACAACAATCAAAATTCGCGGATAACTGACCTTTTGCAAGGTAGAATGTTCGATTTCACTGGGCTATGAGGTGTTTTCCCATTCTTTTAGTGCAACCAAAAAGAAAACACTACATAACATTTTCAAATATACAATTAGAAAGACTTCGAAAGAGCAACGAAGTTTTATTACTCAGCGTCGCTAAGATTCTAAATATGGACGTACTTAACACAATGAAAGTTTAATATTAAATCCTTCTTACTAAGACTTTGTGAAATGGAAATGGCATACCGTCCCTAAGCTTAAATAGCGGGCTATTTATAAAGACGGGCAAAGAAAGGGGATATATATTTGCGTAGACGCTTTCACTCGCAGCACAATTCCTAGAAGCCTTTCAAAGAACTATGGCGAAGCTACGCAGAGCTCAACTTCATTCATACCGTGAAAAGATATTTCGAAATCTGTAACTGTTCTGATTTCAAAATTCCAAGATTGTTGGCATTTAGAATATTTTATAGTAGCTCATGTTTTCGTGAAATTCGAGACTCTGAATGTCTCTACTTAAAACTTTACTTTTCATCTTCCCGGGATTTTCAATGGAATAACCTTTTACAAGGTATATAGAAAAGCATCTTCAGATCAGCAAAGGAACAAATTAGTTTCTTGTTAATATAATATTTTTAAATCAGTTCAGTGGAAAGCGACGTTATACTAATATTTATGAATTGTAGCATGTAAACAAATGTATGGACCCTAAGTATTCTAGCTAAGCCCGCAGCTGGATTAAAATTATCCTTTGAAACAAAATCTACAATAACTTTAGCTAAATATAGTTTTATATATGCTACTACTACTTGTTTTACGCAGTGACAAACGAGCAGACAGTTCATCTGTTGCTAAGCGGTAACTCGCCCATAACATCTACGATTCATGCATTTAGGTTGCATGCAACAAAAATGCAGAACCGCAGGTGTGTTATCACTGTGAGGACTAAGAGCGGCGTATATATTAAAACACGAAAATTTTGTAACCTCTGCACAAGAATACCGTTGGTACATTAAACTCGCTCCACAAGAAAACCGAAAGTTGTGTTGACTTAATAAACTGCCCTGTGTACACGGCCGCTCAAAAGCTCGCTCGCTCGGAAACATTGAAAGTTCTCCGGCTGCGCGAAAGTTCGCTCGCGTGTCTGAAAAGGCTTTGAATGCGGCGTGTTATGGAGGAGCTGTATGAAGCTGGGAAGTCAATGATAAAACAGCATTATTAAATGCCTGTATAGGAGCGTCGGTGGCCTAGTGGTAACGGTATCCGACTCGCAATGGAAGAGGTAACGGGTTCGAATCCCTCTGCCGGCATGTACCATTAACTCTTTTCTGAGTTATTTACGTTTGTTGGATACTAACCGATGTTCTTACGGTGAGGGAAAACATCTTGTGAAACCTGCACGTCTAGGCGACTGAATGTGTAACCATGATTCAATATGGTCAGGTTAGGTTAGTAAGGTCACGGAGGTCAGATGGCAATCGCTCCACTGTAATTACCTGAGGCCTTAGTGTAAGTTTCGCTTCGAATTTACTTTACTATCGCGTTTGCGTTTTCGTGAAAATTAGTATGGAAAAATGTATAGCGCCGTCTAGTGGTACGTAAAGGAAGTTTTTTTCTTCATACAAATTTCGACGAAAACGCAAACACGATAGTAAAGTAAATTCGAAACGAAACTCACAAGCCCTCTGATCTGCCAAATCGAGAGCACTTATGCCGGTAAAATTGTGGCACTTATCGTCTGGCCACGTGGTCAGACTACTTTGGCCTATTGATCGGAAAACGTGAACCTTTTTTATGTTGGTTTCGCGTAGGTAGTCCGACGCCATTTTGAAATGTCACTGTGAAGTAAATTTTGACGAGATCACTCATCTTTTTCAAATATCGAACTAATCTTCACCACCTCGCAGCTCGACTTACATGACTTAGGTATTCACAACTTGAATTTCACGCCTATATTCCACATGTTGGAACTTGACAAAAAAACTTCGTAAATGTCTATTGATAGATCACACCATCACACCCATATGTCGGAAGGGACACCTATGGCTATCATTATAAAGTTCAAATTTTTCATGAAATCTGACACATAAAGCGCTTTAGGAGTCCCCCAAAACTTAGGCACGTATTACAGAATGAGCATCAGTGATGAATCTAGCTTTAAAGCTGGTTATGAGTCCCGGTTTGGTCTATGACTATGTAAATAAGATTGAGAACAGTTGTACCTGCGTATTTTTTTCAGTTAAAATTAGTAGTCACAAACCATCTTAGATCAAGTGTAATAAGAGTGAAAATATCTAAAACCGAATCCATGTTCATAATAAAATAAATTAAATTGTAAATGAGAGGACACTTCAATTATAAATAATTTAAACTGAAATCGAATCAGAACTCGAGTAAAGTTTCAGCTTATTAAAACTTGAAATACATTATTTAGTTGACTTAACTTGAGGTTTTGGATGATTAGAGTTCAAACTCCTCTTGACATTCGTTCTGTAATGCGGCCCTTAGAAGATGACAGTGTAACCAGGCATATGTCCATTTAAAAAGAACAAACCAACACTCACCATAAATTTATTACACCCATCGTGTTCCACGATTAACGGCTGGACAGTCACCACGGATCCCTGGAACAATGATTAAAGGAATCCGATTCAGTTTTTGGTCATGGACAACAAAAAACTCATCTAACGTATGTACTTTGGTAATTCGAAAGGCTATCTAACTTAAAGTACGTTTCAATAGAAACAGACAAAACAATTGAGCAAACAAAGCGCGATTACGATAATAATGAATGCAGTCTGGCAAGAATGTCGTATACACGAACTACTGATTTACAACTTTCTAGCCAGACTGAACTTAAAAACAAACTAACATGCTACTAATAGGGAAAGTGCAAAAAAAAAACAAGTGACGGCAATTATTACCGTATTCGCGCTCAATTATTTTGGATTTCTTTTCTTTTTAAAGTGTCTATGATATATTTTGGAACATTATAACTTAGGTTCATTAACAGCGTTATTGGTGGCTCATTGATTGTACATAGCTTCGATTGATACAACCAAGTCCTGTCAATGTGAGTTAGTCCGTGGTATTATATTAGCGACCCTTTCGTTGCTCTATTCCATTCTCTCTCCTTACCACAGACTAACTCGTCAACCTGTCAAATTGAAGCCGATGCGATGTATCGCCTTCATAACCTTGGTGCAGATGTTTGGGACACGCAGCAGGATACGAACGTAGACGTTGGACATAGGTAGGATAGGTACTCAGCTGCTGAGTGAAATGACATCCCGTAGCATACATTAAATGTATAATAGACGGCATAGCCATACACTCGGCAGCTGATTGAACTTCTTGTCTCGGAATACAAGCTTGACGTTGAGCCCTGAATTGATATTTTATGTATGAATTTCGAAGAAGGTAGCATAAAGTAAATACTTAATTAACTTACATATTACTTTAATTTCAAACTCTTTATTTCTCATTGTTTTAAAGTCTTTGTTCAGAAATAGAATAGAATAATAACTAGTGTACATCAAACCACAAAGTGCTGTAGCCAACAGTATCCAGCGGTTCGCAGCCATTGTAAGACCCATAAACGAGACGGTAAAGTTTTTACGAGTTCTTTCAACTTTCTTATCAATGGGTGTATAGTTGAGTATGTTATATTCTGTGATGGCGTATAATAAGTGAATTTTGTATGTATGTATTGTATTGGGATCGTCGTGGCCGAGCGGTTATCCGACTCGTAAGCGAGAGGTAAAGGGTTCGAATCCCACTGCGGCCACGTACCAATGACTCTTTTCTGAGTTATGTACATTAGAATACTAACCGATGCTTTTACGGTGAGGTAAAACATCGTGATGAAACCTGCACATTCAGGCGACTGAAAGTGTAATGATCCAATCTGGTCAGGTTCCGCTGGTAGCAGGGTCACGGAAGTTAGATGAAATTCGCTCTACTGTAATTACCTGATGAGCCAAATCCTGGATCACGGTCAAGGCGGAACTGGGACATTAACGCCAAGATGACTAAAGGTATGTATTAATACAAGTGAAGCGTAAATTACAATTGTAATTAATTTAGTTGTGTTAAATTAATTTTACTATATGAAAATAAGTTACATATTGTATTATCGTAGTCCAGGTGTGCGAACGTCACTATGTAGGTATACGCATACTACGCAACGGATTTTAAGCAGTTTTCAACTTACAACTAACTCATGGCACTTACACAGAAATCGTAAAAAATAGGTTGTTTTATAAATTTTGGCAGAATTCTTTTTCAATTTTGTATGAAATTTCTGAATTTTTAATGCAATTTCAGAGTTGATGCCATAGTAAAAGTTGTTTGTTATCACGAGCACATATTGTACCCCTTGGTATCATCAAATAAATATATATTTGGTATATGTATTTATACAGGGTGAAGTCACCCTGTATAAAGACATATACCAAACCATAACAACGGTAATAACACTAAAGAAAACCAACAACAAACATAAGTGAGTAAAATGGGTCGTTCTAAACTAGTCAGTAAGTAAACTAAGTATGGGTCCTTCTAAACTGGTTGGTAAGTAAAGTAAGCAAAAACTCTTTATTGCCTACTAAAGTAAACCTACTCAAGTGAACTAGGTGTGAGTATTATTGACTATGAACACGTCCATAAAAACTGCGGTAAAACAGAGCTGTAGCTCACAGGCATTATCACGATACTTCATCGCCGCAACAAGGAATGGCCACGATTCGAAACGACTGTCGTTATTATGACGACAGTCGTCGCTTTGATGGCCGCCGTATATGACCGCGTCGCCTTAAGGCCTCGTCACACCGAAGCGGGAAAGGAGTCATCCAGGTTGAAAGCTAATTATAAGTCATCATTCCAAGCAATAAAACTAAGTTAAAGTGTAAAAGTTTCGCTGCTATTCTTCTATTGGTCTTTATCTATCACTACATATGATAAAACAAAGTTCACGCCACGTTTGTCTGTTCGCCTGTCTGTCCGCGATAAACTCAAAAACTACTAAACAGCTTCTCAGCAATAGACAGAGTGATTCACGAGAAAGGTTTATGTGTATAATTGGTTAAGGTTACTACGTTATAGATATATATAATATAGCTATATATACTATTACAGTGTAATAGTCAAATATTAGTCTAGACAGACATTTGACCGCCATCTCATCTGGTGGTAAGTGATGATGCGGCCGAAGATTGAGTGTGCCTGTCTAAGAATAGCCTATTCATTCTAGCCTTGAAGGCGTCAAGATTAAAATGATCAGGGAATACCCGCAGGCTGGTAGGCAGGGGTATGAGGCAGATATGGTTCTTCGACGTATTCTCGAATGTTTTAGGCTGGTTTATACGAGGAACTACGAATGAAAACTATGTATAATCTGTTTCAAATTTTAGTACCTTTGAAGAGTAGCGCTGTTGTCTCTGCTCTTGGCTCTAGACTAGCCATATACTTAGCTAACGTTTGTAGTAGTAGCTTATAGCCACGGGACTTGAAAGATGAAACGCTGTCTATGACGTAGTTTTACAGTTCCTTTTATGACAAATTCCGCAGGCACCGTTCCCTGCGTATGGTGTGACGCAAGTTTTCGACAGCCGAAGTCGTAAATTCCTTGCCGCGTTCGTTATATTAATCCATACCGCGCCCTTCGGACAGAAATAGAGACACGAAGGCTTTATGATTGGGCCTATATTGACTTTGGGGACTTGAAGTAGCTCGCTGTGGCATAACGCTTCTAATAAATAATATATGAAACATGACACCCCTTTATTATATGTAAGCTTGTACCCTACAGTAAGATGAGCCAATATATAACTGAACGGAGTCAGTGTCTTTTATTTATATTGCTCTCATTGCATGGTCACCCATCGGTGTCTCACTTCAGCGCTGTGTATACAAAATAAGGAATTTCGATAAATAAAATAAAGTGAAAAATAATTAGGTAGTGAAAAATGGACAAAGAAGAAATAGACAATTACAATATAATACGTACAAACTTTGGTGCCTATTAAAATGGATATAAAGAAAATATAATTAATTTGGAAGAAAGAATAAATAGAAACAGAAAATAGAATAAAAACACAATTAGCGAAGAAAAATCTGTGATGGAAAAAAATGGAGTAAAGATATTATTATGGAAAGAAGAACTAATATTTGTCTTGAAATAATTTAGAGCTGCCTGGAGACGATCGAATCCAGGGGGCGAAGCCCGCAGCCAAGGAGTACCTAAGGCCGATAGAACGCGAATTGTGGTAGCTGGATTGTGAGGAAGAAATACCGAAAAAGTGACAGAGAGTGTAGTGAAGAGTAGTAAAAAAAATAGAGTGTTAGTAATTCAGAAAAAGTGCTACTACGTAATTCAGTTCATTTAACATTACTAGCAAACATTGCTATGTTGTCAATATGATCAAATGTAAGTACCGATTGCATAAAATCGCCCACCAATGCACACTCATTTGCCTCTTCCATATTTTTATACTTTAGTGAACTTCTTAGACCTGTCCCTATATGTTCGGATCTGACCCGGTCGGTCCGGTCGCCCCCTAAACGTTCAAACATTTTGGCACACAAGGCAGGATAATACTTAGGTATACCACTTCGCTCTACCTATCAAAGCGAGACAAGCTCCACATCGGCAAAAGGTATCTAAACCTCCAAATGTCTTTATCACCGTCCCAGCTCATTCCCTCCGCGTTTCCGAGTCTAAACACTATTCCCCTGTTCCTGTCCCGCCTGTTCCGCGGCGGTGTTTGCGTACGGCCGTGAATAGCCGCGGTGGAGCAAATACGGCGGTGAATGGGAACCTTTAGGGGGAGCCGGATAAGGATTTTTCCATTACAGAATTATGTTTCTTTTGCACGGGAGGAGAGGGAATGCGATTAGTAGAAGGCTGACGGAGTAATGTAACAATATTCGTGGATTAATTCAAAGTTTGAAATATGTAGATTCAATGATTAAACTTAAAATAAAAGCGTAGTAACTCTATCCCAACTAAATTGAGAATGTCTAATACACCAACTGAATTTTAGGTGTTCAATTTAAATAAATTTACAAATGTTCATAAATTTACAAACTCCATGTTTCACGATGAAACGCCGAATGAATGTCCATAGGCGGCGATTACGACTTTCTATCAGGAAGCTTACCTGTTTGCCTGCCGCATAAAAAAAGGCAGATCAGACTGAACACTGACATCGACCTGAACAGCGAAAGCTCTGGGCCCTCTGGCTGTGAGTTTTGTGAAAATGTGTGAGTGAGTTTCATGTAAGTGTCAAAATCGATGTACTTGAATGGAAACATTCTCTAATGCCAGTGTAACCTATAATTTTCGTCGTACAATATTTACAAGAGCTCAAACCCACTACACACCTCCGCGTTTGATGTTGAATCGCTCCCGGCGCCGACGGCGACCTCAATTCGTGAATTCAGTTGTGCTCCACGAGACTACAATGGAAATACTCGATATTTACGGAGCGAAACGCCTTTGGATGCTATATTCCAGCCTTTGTCTTGTACATTTGTATATACTATAACGAATTCTGGGCAAATATTACAAGTAAATAACTCTACCGAGCATCGGTGTCCTAATGGCCGGCTAGCGGATCCGACTCGTAAGCGGTACATAGTTCGAACCCCAGTGCCGCCATGTACCAATGACTTTATCTGAATTACGTACATTAGTTAAACACTAATCGCGGCTATAAGCGGCTGTGACCACTTTCCATCAGGTGGCCCGCATGCCTGTTTGTCAGCCGTATTATTAAAAAAATACCAATTCTCTTACGGTGAGAGAAAACATGCCCATTCTGGACATTCAGGCGGTTGAATATGTAACCATGATCCATTCTGGTCAAATTATCACGTTAACAGCGTCACGGAAGGCAGTCGCTCCACTGTAATTACTTGATCTACCAAATCCATGGATCAGGGTCAAGGCGGACCCCGGTCCCTAGCGCGCGAGATCACAACCGGGATATTGGCGCCAAGATCAAGATTATCATGGGACACACATATTTATAAAACTTTAGTATAAGTAGGTATATTATTTATTCACACCAGTATTAGTGGGTACTATGATCTTTATTTATTTTGTTTAATATATTAATATTCTAGGTATATTTTAGTTAACAGTTCGAGCTTAGGGCACAGAGATCCGGACCTCAAAAGACCAGCGCCGCGGCTCAGGCCATGGCATAAGCTGAGCGAGGTCCTATTGTTGTCGAGGGGTACCACATTACAGCAGTTCCGATGCTGAGTGGCATGTATCTGGGTAGGTAGTTTTAGGTAATTTGTGAATTCTATTATGTATTGTTTACTGTCCGTAAGTATATGTGTATGTTGTATTGTGAGTTTGTGATGTTGTATCTTAAGGCAACAATAAATGTATTTTTATTTCATTTCATTTCAAGATTGAAGATTTTTTATTACAAGTAAGATTTTTCATTTAATTATTACAAGTAGAGAACCCTAATAATTCACCAATCTGAGGGAATATAGAAATCAGATCGACAAATTGAAAAATATTACAGACGTCTCGGTTTTCCATCAAATGAATCCGTTCTTTTTTTTTTCATTTTAATATAATCCTGCCTCCTTCGATCTTCATTTTCTATATCAATCTTATTCCTTAACAAAAGCCTTTTCATTACTGATTGAGGTTTATTGCAAATACCATTTCAATTGAAGGATAGGAAAATAGATTAGGTACAAAACTTCGGCAATACGCAAAATTTTAATTTAATTTATTGCTTTGCTTATATGAATTTCTACTTATCGATGTTGTAGTACCTACTGCGATTCAATGCTTATTTGCTTAATGTAATATACGAGTATGTACGATGGGCCATGCCGATATGGTGGTTCCTGGTTATGTGAAATAATGGGAAATAAGTATCAATCTCTTAGGTTGCTTATGTCCTGGACGACGGTGGTCGTTTTACATCAGTAGGACCATCTGAATGTGTGCCCTAGACTTTAATTAAAAAAAACAACTCAATTAACGAAATCCAAAATGAATGAAGATCTACTAACGAATTTCTACTACTGATGGACAGTCACATCAATTATGGACTATGGATGGTGTGACTTTTTTTATTCTACGTAGTAACAAACGAACAGACAGCCCACCTGATGGGCTAGCTATATTACCATTACTGTGAAATAAGTGCCCTCTACGCCTAGTGCTACGCCGTAGTAAAATCGTAGCACCGGCTACGTCATACCGTAGAAGTTGGCTGCGGCGTGAATGGCCTTGCCCGGGTATCGATCCCGCATCAGATACACGCGGGTGCCTAGAATAGTTACGACTGTCTATGAAATAAATATAGTTTAACTACATACTGGTTCCCTTCTTCTATATGAGCTAGACAGACATAAATGTTTTGGAAACATATCAAAGTCATCAACATTGTCATTATCACAGTCTATAACAGTCCACTGCAGGACCTAGAGCCTATCCCACGAAAGGGGAGGTTATTGCCATAATCTCCGCGTTTGGTAGGCCGGTTGGAGATCGCAGTGTTATAAATATAATAGAAAACGCTGCTTTCCATTTTCCGCCTAAAAATATCCTATCAAGGAAGTGTATTTTTGTTATTCTTGTTACTAGCCACAATTTTAACAACATTTTACGAGTGCAGAAATCTCTATAAATACACACTACATCGATACATTTCTAACTGACCAAAATGCGAAAAACACAAACAAAGCAAATCATTCCGGCCATAAAAATGTGCTCGTTCGCTAATGGACGGAGAAAGAAAAAAACACAATAGCACCTTAATGTACCAAATTGGGCTTTCAGGCAATTTTCTCGACGGCTTCTAAAATATTGCCTGGAAACAGGTTGCGTGGCCATTCAAGGCACAAAAGTACTAGATACTGTCTTTTCAGATTTCAGATTAAATTTTATAACAAGCTCGCAAAAGCAATTACTTTGCTCTGCAAATGATTTAATTTCCTATTTAGAATTGAACTGACATTTACTTCGTATTTAATAATGTACCTAATTATTTCAATAAGACCTTTAATACTAACACAATATGGACAAAAAGGTCTGAAATAAATTATATTTTTATTTTATTTATTATAAAGCTGACGACAAAATTTGTATAGTAGAAATTATTAATTATTTTCAAAAAGACACGATTTTGTTAAACAAGTGAATATACTTTTGACTATGCCAAATTCCTTTTATTATTTCCATATTTAATATTTTTCCTAAATTAATATACTAATTTTATCACCTCCTCTACCCAAAAATAAATGGTTATCTCTAATCACGAGTATAGAAATAACTGTTTTGGCGATCCGGAAGAGAGATTCTTAACGCTATAATAAACGCCGACATTACATGCGAGTAATTGCTAAATGTTGTTTGATTTATTGTAGTAAACGGCGTGTAGAACAAAGAACCGGAAATTACTAGTTATACGAAACAAAAACATTTTTTCCTTCTTAAATTACAATCTTGGCTGTTACAAGGTGTGTGCCTTCGCACAGATTACTGATCTGGACTTTATTAACCTTGATAGATTCATACCGTACGGCTTATATATCCCGTGGGAATTACATTAACTATTCATAGATGATAATTTTTTTAACATTCTTTGCGTTTCTGAACTACTTATCCGTTTTCGATGAAAATAGTAACGATTAATAAAAAAAAATAATGATCTTAGCGTTAATGTCCCAGTTATGCTCTCGCGTACGAGGGCCCGGGGTCGGCCTTGACCATGATCCAGGATTTGGCAAATCAGGTAATTACAGTGGCACGACAGCCATCCGGCCTCCGTGACCCTGTTAACAGGGGAACCTGCCCACATTGGATCATGGTTACACATTCAGTCGCCTGAATATGCAGGTGAATCACGATGTTTTCCCTCACCGTAAGAGCTTCTGTTAGTGTCCAACTAATGTATATAGGTTCAAAGTTCAAATATATTTATTCAATTTTGGGTTTTGATAAAACACTTATGAATGTCTACTACAATCTACAATGGTACGAACCCGATACCTCTCCCTTACAAGACATCCGCTCGGCCCCCAACGCTCCACCGAAAAATAGTAGCACGGCCAAATTCAGATGTCATGTCAACTTGCTAAACATTCAGTTTGCTCGACTATACATATCACAAACAAAACTCTCCAACCAATAAGCCTCACCGTCCACGTATTACAGTTAGAATTATCGGACGCAAGCCCTAGGGCGCTCATAAAGACGGGATTCCAATTCACTGGGGCCTCCTGCAAGCCATTGATACTGGTAATTCACTGATTGCTTCGGCCCTGATATGATCTAATAGGCAGATATTGGTGGGCCTGTACGAAATACGTCACAGGGATAATTCAATCTCGGCCTTTCAGGATCAATAATCCGGATTTAGCTTTGAATGTAATCAGTTTTACCTTTAAATTACCTTCTACGCTATGTTAATGTTTTTAAATGTTGTACTCAAATATTACTTTGACACGCTGTAATTTAAGTAATTTGGTTAGTTGAGTCGAGCAAAGATAATTTTTATAGTTGTTACTAATGTAGTCTGAGTCTGAGTCAGAAAAGAGTCAACCAAGTCAATAGGGTTCGAATCCGGTACCTCGGTGTACGCGAGTTGGACCCCTTATCCATTAGGCTACCGACGCTCCATCATATATAACAAGATTCGTAAAAATAGGCCGATTACATTATACGCACGCGTATCTTCCCACTGTCTTTTTTCTATTGACTTTGTTTTATACCAATAAGGTGGCAGACAAGCGTACGACTGTCATTATTACATCATCACAATTAGGTAGATACTTCTGTAATATACAACCTTCGGTTGCGTATGTCTAATTTTAGGGCTGACTTATTAGTCAAATAGGTGTTATATGTTAAAATAGTCCCACTTGCGGCTTGTAGTGGGCTGCCTGAATTTCTCTTGGACGGTTCAAAGTTCCCTGTTCATTAATTCAACCACCTGAGTTTAGGGTTATCACAATTGGCTCGCAGCTTTTTAATAAAATCGGCGTTAATAATGGACTATTGATTTCAATCAATGTATGTGCTGTGCGCGCGCGAGTTCACGTCCGTCGGGTACGACTGTTTAAATAATTCGAGTAGCAAATATTGATGGCTCGATACGTCGCCATTTCATTCGGTTGCGGTTTGGGCGAGTGAGAGGGCGATGTATAATACTTTCGAATTAAACGGTCGGGCCCGATGGACTTGAACTCGCGCGCGCTTTGTATGTATGTATTTTATTAATGTACGGAAAACATGAAAATTATAAAGAATTTACATTATTCAACTTTTTTGTTTAGAAAGTAGACCGGTGTTTGGATGCAACTAAAGAATATTGCTCGTAAGTTATTTAATTCATTCAAAATTTGTGAAAACTGTACTCTCACTAGAATTAACTAATTCTCAACACAATCAATCTCTAATTTAAACAGAATACTTTGACTTTAACTGAACATTTGCTGCTTGAAAATTTATTGAAACATCAAAATTTAAAAACCTTGTCAACCCTAACTAGTTTGCGAGGGTCACACACGGTATGATTTGTATGCAAATTGACAATTAAGTGTCAACCCTCCGCGCGGCCGTCCAATCAGAACACTGAATAAATTCGGTTTTAGAAATTGGAACAAACTTTGAATATTCAAATAAAGAAACAACACGGCCATCAAAGGGATTTAAAAATTCAAGCCCATACCAAATGCACACTTTCGAAAGGGACATCAAAACTTTATTGAACGTAAAAATAAATGACTTTTTCTAACAAAACAACCGAGATTAGATGGGTGCAGGATTACAGGTGAACTCTGGTCGGAGTGGGAGAAGAACAGAGCCTGTCCCATTTACTCTAGTACAATGAACTCGTTGAAAAGCAAAGGGGTGAGACGAAAATGCCTTCGGAGATTAAAGGAGAATGGTACCATCAACGGCATAATGTTTAGATTGTAAACAGCAATAACTGCTCTTATAATGAACTCCACAGAGGTTCAGACCTAATTATCTTTAGAAAATGTTATAGATAATACGGGAAGAAGGAGTAAATAAACATAATGAAAATTTGCGAAATATTGAAAGGTCCTCATCCAAATACTTGGTAAATAGTTTTTGTGCACTACAATAGAAATCATGTCTGAAAAAATATTTTTATTTGGTCTGGTCACAAAATATTGAGCACGTACTTTTTCTTTTGTTAAGTAAACAACAAATTACGACGAATCTGTTCATTTCATTTTGCGTGTCACTTTTTACTGAGAAGTGACGTCACGAGCGCCCACAAACGAACTTTGATGCGCTTCATCTTTACAATTTTTTATTGAATTGATAAATAAAAATCTTTAATAATGTAGCTGACGTGATATCGTAGCGAATGTACAATACCCGCTCCCCTACCGTAAATAATGATTGAAAATATAACGTAAAATAATTTCAGTCACAATTATAGCAAAACGAGACTTTAATGAGCCCAGTTTACAAAAAAAAAGTGAAAGAAGATGCCAGTCGTATAATTCAAACATGAAAGAAGTAAAAATTCCGCCTAATTGGTGCAAAGTTGAGACTGAGTAACGAGGTCCAAAAGGAAAACATCAGTTATTTTCTTACATTCCTAATTAAATTACTTGAGCGGAAAACGCAAAATCATATTGGCGGGCTCTGGCGTGGGTTCCTATCCGATAATTTCTGAACGTTGTAGGCGAGACATACTTGACAACAACTTTATTTTTCTTTTAAGAAAACGTCCCACACACCGTAAGTTATTTGGTCAATTATATTTGGCCGCTTTGTGTCGCGAATGTATATTTTGTAGAGTTGATATAATGATGTTGAACGCATTGTGATGTTCAACATCATTATATCAACAGGTAATATTTTGGCCCTAATTGATAAAGTTCACTTCAACTACCTTTCTACCTCCACAGGCCCACTAACTTCAATCTGACGTTACTGTTCAGTACATAGTAACTCTAGTGAGGCTATTGGAATGACAATTTATGTACTAAATAGCGACAATAGTATTGATCATTAGCACCCGACAAAAAAAGAGGCGTGTGTTTGACGTGTGTGTCTGTATCTGTGGATGTTTGTGTTTATCTGTGGCATCGTAGCTCCCGAACGGATGGACCGAATTTGGATGCGGTTTCTTATATTAAAAGATAGATAGATAGATAAACACTTTATTTAAGACAGACAAAAGACAGTTTAATAAAGATGGTTCTTAGCTTTGTTTCATTAAAATCAGGTTTCAGTAGTCAGGACACAGTAGTTCAAAAAATATTAATATATAAACTTAGTTCGGGGTTATCAGACTTTTTCTGTCGGTAAGGTTGTCTACTCAAAACTGAAGTTGGTGGTGCACTTCGATACCCTTATATAATAAATAAGTAATTTGACGATTTTAGCATTCCGCTTTAACCCTTTAAAGTTACATCAGCATCAAAGCGAATTCAAGTATAAAACACGCATAAAACAAATTACCCCAGCTGCCTCAGAAGGGTTACCGCCGCCAGTATGCGTTTGTCAGCAAAAACGCAATCTCGCGCCGACACAGTGGGAACATAACGGACTATAACCGAGGAGATTAAAGCCGCGCTAATCTCCTTGCGCGTAGCAGCGGAAGTTAGTGTAATCTGTGGCGCGGCGCTGTCATGGCGCCTTCCTTGAAGAGAGCCTGAGCAAGGAGTTTGCTTGCGGCGGCTTATTTTTAGAGGGCGCATTTATGAGAGCGCTTAAATTAGAAGTTCTGCTCATGTTTATCGTTAATAATCTAAGCTGAATTTGGAATTTTGTATTAATTTCTACCAATAACGAACTTAAATTACTTATTGTTAGTGTAATAAGTAATTTAAGTCAAATAGGACAAACTTTAACAAATAACTTCACTAATATTTGACGATATTTTAAATTGATAAAATCTTGAATATACACGATTGTTAAAAAACAATCAACTGTCAAACTTGACATTTGTGATTGGTATAGCCATTTAAAAAGCGCATTCCATTATGTAAAAAATAAATGGATTGATCAAAAGCACATGTGATGTCACAACATTACAACAGATACATCTGGTTTCTTATTATTCTGGTGTTCAGATATTAAACAAAAGCTATTATATATGTTTAATATGTTTTTATTCAATACACAAAGTATAACACTATACTTCTGAGTTGAATTCATTTAACATTATATTGCCCAAATAACTATTCTATTGAGCCCAAATTACTGCGATCTCGTCCACTAACAGGAAGCATATACAGATTATGGGCAGAACCCTCGTTAATATGAAAGCTCAAGTCCGGCATTGGGCAGTTAAGGGCTGTTGATGTGATTTCCAACCCGCCTGCCAAACGTGTAACTCCACTATATTGACAAGGTTGCAAAGCGCTGGCACGATTTGCAGCTGAGTGTGGACGTCAAGTGTTCCCTCAGCAAACCCCTGCGCTGTACATAACTCAAATTCTCGCCTTTAAGACAAAGGAGGCGCGAAGTGGCAACGTCGCGCATAAACGTCACCGGAACAATTACTGCCCCCGCCCTAACAGCTGTTCGCAAGGAACCTGAAAGCACCTTTCATGTGGAAATTTCCATAATTTATTGAAATAAGTACTAATTTATAAAGAGGAAAAGTTAAGGTTAAGGGGTAACCTTTTCACAATAGAAAAATAATAATGTCCCGCGGGATAGTTAGTTAGTTGAATATTCACAAAGATCCGAACTGCGCGTGGGCGTAACCGTAGGGGACTGCTAGTATTGTTTATTACGGTAAAACTAAGTATAACAATAATTAGATCGTTTGCCTTTAACCGAGTGATCACAAAAGAAAGAAATTTGATCTCGTAAAATGAAGTTCCCGCGAAATTTCGAATTGCTCGCAAAAGAATTATCTAGTAACTGTATTTACCTATAACGCAATTAATTAGTATTTTAGGGATTAAGTGGGTGCGGCCGGAAATTGATGTGGCTTACCAGTCATTAGTACAATTCGAAAACTAACTGCGCTGCGGTTGGCAAGCTAATTTAGCGGTAACCCTTGCCAGTTCGATGCAGGCTAATTATGAATTAATACGGTGTACGCTGGCTGGGTTCCAGTTCGCCTCTCGCGCCCCGCGGCGGTTACACGCTAGGCTCCCCTCCATTTTGATACTGTTTTACCAATAGAGTTGCTCTTTTGGTGATACAACTGCTTTCAGACTGCGCCCGCGTAAAATTCGGTTGAAAAGCGGTCATATTGGAAATTACTGTACTAATTATAGCCTACCTATATGTTATCCTGTAGCCCTAGCACATATGTGCTCGCGACACAGCTCGGGCCGCGAGAGAGCGTTTTTTTTTTTTATATTATTTGGCAGACAAACAGGCATGCGGGCCACCTGATGGAAAGTGGTCACCGCCGCCTATGGACATCAGCATCACCAGGGGTGCTACCAATGCGTTGCCCGCCTCTAAGGAGACCTCTAATATACCTCTTGAACAATCCCATGTCATATTCCAAAGGAAACACTGTGGCTGGGAGCTCATTCGAATCTTCGCGTGGACACCACTAGAGAGTCCACGTAATGGGGATGAGCACCCAGCCCACGGCGGGTGGTGCGATGGCGAAATTGTGCTGTGGGCACCAGATCAAATAATTCCTTAGAACACATTGTACAGCCGGTAGAACACACACAGGGAGCCAAATTCCCTTCGATCAGCCAGTGGTTCTAACTTGCCTGTCAGTATGGTATCGTCGACAATTCGTACGGCGCGCCTCTGTATGGAATCCAAGAGATTAAGCAGGTCGGCGGTTTCCCCGGCCCAAAGATGGGAACAATACTCCATATGTGGCCGCACCTGTGCCTTATACAGCAACAGGCGCTGTTCTGGGGTGAAGTATCGCTTAGATCTGTTAAGCACACCAAGTTTTTACAATCCAGGTGACTTCAGAACCGTACGTCGTCTGATATGTCGACACCAAGGATCCCGATACTTTCTGAGATGTTTTCTTCTCTCAATACAAAGATGAAGGAGGTAGCAGTATCTATGTCGCGTCTTTTGTCGCTCATGGCGCGCGAGAGCAACTCGTGCTAGCCAGCCTGGAGCAACATTAATTTCCGACAACGCCGACACAACCCCAAAATACTACAATTTAATCGCGGTATGAATAAACCAGCTGTTACTAGATAATTCTGCCGCAGGCATTCAGAAACTCCGCGAGAAATTCGTATTTCCGAGATCAAAAGGGTGTCTTTCATTGTCACTCTGATAAAGTACAGATTTTACTTACTTACAACAACATAGAGTTCGTCAAGAAAGGGATGAAATGGTTTTTACGGGGTCGGCAACGCGTCAGTGATCCCCCTGGTATTGCAAACGTCCATAGGCTGCGACTACCATCAGGCGGGCCGTAAGGTTGTTTGCCACCTTGGATGTATAAATCGACGACCTGAGTGGTTCAATGGTCAACATGCCGTCTGCCACGCAAGAGGTCCCGGGCTCGATTCCCGGCCGGGCAGAAATTGAAATGATGAATTTTAATTTCTGTTACGGGTCTGGGTGTTCTATGTATAATAAGTATGTATTTAAAAGTATGTATTTAAAAGTATTTAAGTAGTATATCAGTTATCTAGCACCCATAGTCTAGCTTTGCTTAGTTTGGGGCTAGATGGCGCTGTGTGAATTTGTCCACGAATATTTAATAATAATAATAATAATAATAAAATAAAAAATTAATGGTGATGTGTTTATAGGTAAGCACTACTGCAAAACCTTAATAACCCCTACAACTGGAAACTATAATCCCCAGCTGATGGGACCGTAATGATATTTTATTGTATTATTTATGAAGTTGCCCAAGCATTCCCATTAGGGAGGGGACACGTTTCGGAAAGTTGCGGACCGGGGCCGGAACTCAATCCGCAATGGGCCGTGGCGGGCTATATTCCCCAGATTTATGGCGCGTTGCCCCCGCATCGGCGAGGGGATAACTTTAAATCGAAAGGAATTTTAAAGTACCCTGCAGGTAGAGAGGGATATTTTAGTCGCGGTAAAGTAGAAAGGAAAAGGAAATTTATCTAAGTAGATATATTACCTTTTAATACTAAGACATGACTGAAAATTGATTAAACAAATATTTTTATATACACCACTACATAATACCGTAAATGCGCCAATAAACACGTTTGTTTATACCACAGCAACGGTAAATAGTATCATAAATGAAAAAAAAAATTCATAAACTTTTATTGCACGGTACAGTATCTACTTATCAAGACCATTCTAAAAAGCGCGATGGGGTTATCTTATTTCGTTCATTAGTTCCTATAACCACCTTTCAATTCTATCATAAAACCAGCTCCATAGTACCATTTTATCCTAGTTACATAGGTATACCAAATATCTCAATCGGATACCACCAAATGGTCGAAAAATTGTTTACAAATTTTGACGGACAACTTACATACGAACAGTACAAGTTAAATAAAAGCTTGTAAAAATATATACAGCCCTCGACAAAACATTTTCACGTAAATTTAACAAGCTTCAAACGTTAGCAAATGTAGTTAAATACTTCAGTAGATTCCTAAATTGAAACCTAACTGAATATTATTAAGCAACAGTTCAAGAAGTTTCAACCCTCGAATAAATGTAACCATTTATGTTAGATGCCTACTCAAGTGATACCTAAATATAAACTTAAGCATTTTAAGCATCAATTGAATAAATTAAATTCTCACTCTGCAGACAATGCCAAGAAATCCATTTAAGCCATTTTAAGTATTTCCTCAGAAACGAAAACGAAAGATTTACTCCCTAGAAACGAGGCAAATAAATCTCCTTGAGTTTTGATATTTATAGACATTGCCCAAAGATTGTGCAAAGAAGAATAGTGATGAGCAGAACCGAGGTACCACAAATAAAAGTAGTACTGAAGGTTGTATTAATCATACCGCTTTATTAAATACAAAAAGTGAATTGCGAATGATATACGTAATTTTTTTTATAATAGGTAGAGGTAAACCAGCAAGCGGGTCATACGTAAAACGTAGGTATTCCGTAGATATTACGACGAGCAGCTTGGTGAGATTTTCGAGATTTACTTGTGAGTTTTCAAAGTGAAGTTATTTTTTTAATAATCAATGCAGGCCGAAGGTGGATTACGCCTGTATAGAATCAGCCTATTCACGCTGGCCTTAAAGGAGTCCAGATTGTCCCATTCGGAGATTCTGGACCGGAGAACAATGGTTCACCCTTTCGGTCTCAGTCCAACCTCCCCGTCCCCGCCCATCACTAGCCGCGTGCGAAGTTCGCTCCAATTTAATTACTTAATGAGTTTAATGCGATGTTTCGCCACAAAATTGTGAAACACTCCGAAACGGATCTCATAAACGTTGCTGCGGTTCAAGCCGGTTCTCGCCGGATCGCGCCCCGGGCTTGTCGCTTCGCTGGAATAGGAGTGAATTTAACAAAATACAAAGCTTTTTTAACTCAACGGAAGGTTGTATTCTTTTTTTTGTTGTTTCGGTTATCGTTATTGGCGAACAATATAAATTATAAGTGACTCTTTTTTAATCTTTAGATTTTTTTATTCCACAGAGTTGGCAAATAAGCTTACGGCCTTCCTGATCGTAAGGAGTCACCGCAGCCTATCGTTACACCAGGGGTAACACCCACGCGCTAATGTCCCCGTAATATAACCCCTTTCCATTTTCAGCCCGTTCTTGAAGACTTCAACACAAACATATACAGACGTAAAAACATAGAAACTCTGCCTAAAGAGGCAGCATCGGTAATTTGTCGACTAACGGCTAAGTTCATAGCAAAGCGAAGCGACCCTAGGCAGAACATTTGGCAACTCCGAGCGTGACCGGAGCCATCGCGGAGCGTGCCAAGTGGCGTTAAGCACCTAATGGGCATTCGTTTGAACGTACTTCGCTAACGGTACGTGTTCGTATGTTGCTGTACTGTCATATACGTCGTAAAAATTTACTAACTTTAGCATCAGAGCGATCAGTTATCTCGATATTCAAAACAGTTCTAATAAAGCCGCGCGCGCTGTAACCGAATCCTACGCGTGTGAAGCCGCGTGCGGTAGCAAGTTCGGTAGTTAACCGGTTTATATGGCCGAGGCATGTGCTTAAGGTATGTAGGTAACGAGTTCGAATCCCACTGCGGCCATGTACCCATGACTCTTTTTTTAGTTATGTGTATTAGTTGAATGCTAACCGATGCTGTTACGGTGAGCGAAAACATCGTGATGAAACCTGCAAATTCAGGCAACTGAATTTGTAACCATGATCCAATCTGGTCAGGTTCCCCTTGTAGCAGGGTCACGGAGGTCAGATGGCAGTCGCTCCACTGTAAGTAATTATCTATTCTGCCAAATCCTGGATTATGGTAAAGGCGGAAACCGGACCCTCCCTCGTGCGCGAGACCACAACCGGGACTATTTACGTTAATACGCCAAGATGTTTTTTTTTTATCAACAATAAATATCCACAGTCTGCCAGTGGTGATGGCCTCTACCTATAAAGCCACGAAAACGCCGAGAGCACAGCACTAGAGCCGCTACAAGCGAAAGAAACTTTCAGGTGACAAATCGAGTTCGACGAAGCGTCGCGCGTGCCAAAGTGGACTCCATATCCAATATTGAATTTGTATCTAGAGGCCTACGCCGACAAGGTTGCTCGGGATACTTTTAGCGATAAAAATACATCGCTCCAACTACATCCAAATGCAGGACAGTTGAGCTCTTCACATTTGCAATGAGAGCACAATTTCCAGACTGGGAAATGGAACGTTTTGCCACTAACAATGAGTTTTACTCTCCTACTTTCTAATTACCGCAGTAATGTTGCCCGTGATAACCTACGAAACACAGGACCAACGACCTAGTAAAGATCGCAGTTAGGACCTGGATGCGGAAGGCTCAGGACTACCCAACAGACATCTCCGGACATATGTCACCCGGCTAAACTAGGTGAATCAACACACACAGATCTTTAAATCGCGTTGAGTCCTGTTATGTTAGTCTCTAGGACTACATCCGTGAGCGCAACGATGAAACGTGACAGATTGTAGCCAGGTTGCTAAGCAACACGTAAATTTCTATTGAACAATTGGTTGCGAAACTTGGTTGTCAAAGCGGATGGAGGGGAAATATTGTTATCATCCCGCAGAACATTCTACATTTCATCGTTGCGATTTACCAGAGAATCGCACCCCCGAGTTAAAATCCTCTATTCTTTCTATTTCTACTAACTATTATATTCTACTAACTGGTATAAAACACTCTAAAAAAAAAAATTTCTCCGCGAATTAAATTTGTAGGTACGAGAGTATGAGTTTATTGAATTTGTGTCAGGATTGAATCCCGGACCCCTCGTCGCGAGGCGCGCGGCTGATACGACCAATGATGGGATTGCTTTATCAGGTTACGGAGAGTGGAAGCTGTTTACACAAAACGATAAGATGGTCGTAAGTAATACTATTGAAGTTGAAAAGTACAGTGAGTACAGTGGTGTTAACCGATCGGACAGTAGCGAGTCAATTGGGCTTGCAAGCTGCCTTGCAAGTAGATCCAAAAAGAATTGCTTTATATTTTTGTGGCTATACACAGCACAGTACAGCACAGTGTACAGTTGCCAGCCGTAAGACCGATTGATTATTTTTATGTTGCTCGTCGATGTCACTGTAGTGGCTGTGTGTAAACAATCACTGTCTGGACGCACGCCACTCGTCACTGTCGTTGACCAATATAAATTGGGCATTAGTCGCCTTTCACGACACGCAAGTTGTGAGATGTGTCAGGACCGTAGCAAGTGGGACAATGTGATCTCTACCTACCTCTTCTTATCTACAGGAAAAGGCGTGACGTAATTTATGTATGTGTGAAAGTTGAAGGGGTGTACTCGGTCAGACACCGCACTGCGTCAAATCCATCAAGTAGTTATTGCGTCGAACAGTAACTAACAACCATCTAAAAATACATTCATCCTTGTGATGGTGGGGACGGGTGACCGCAGTTCGACGAGTCGGCGACGGCCCCGAGTTGTCCTCAAGAACATTCGAGAAACTTTCTTTTTGAGCAAGTATATTATACACGTGTATATGGATATATTTTCAAGATACATATTTAGTTAGAAAACGCCGACTGTCGTAATTCGTCTATATTCTTGTTGCGAGTTTGTTTCATTATTACAAACTTCAGGCATCCATCTTCTACGCCCACGACGAGTAACCAGATTTAGGCTGTCATGAATCATGATACAGTTATTTTGGTATGCCAGGGATTGTTACACGTGGATTGTTAAGTAGATTCGTCTGGGGAGACTTTTATACAAAATTTTGTATAGAAGTTTAGTAATAGTGATAACGTAACATATAGATAATAATACGGACCTATAAAACATGTTTTCTCAGAAGCAGCAAATTCAAACGTTGTAAAGGCTTAGAACAAAAAACTCATTTAACTGCAAAGCCGACATTAATATCCACAATTCCCTTCAAATCGTCCCGATAACACCACGGAAATATTATCACGAATAAAGACGAATTTTACGTCCGCGTCGGAACCGCGGGGAGGTCGTTAACAGCATTTCATTTGAACAAACAAAAAAGCGGCCTCTTGCAAAACAAGCGCGGATAGCAACGCTGTAAACACCCCGCTATTATTAAGGCTGTAATCCAAAAAAATCCCATAAAAGATGCCGGCAGCCATGAAAGGTCTGCCCTCCACAGCGCACAAAGGCCCAGCACTGCCAACAAATTACTCGTGAGCCTTTCATCCGCTGGATCGCTACATAACTATAGACGCGTAGACACATACGTCAGGGCCCCTCATTTCCGAAGCCCTAACTCGAATCGACCCTTGTAATTCCTAACTTTGAGAACCTTTCAAGTCCTATCTTCCAGGTCAGCGGATCAACGGAGTACTTCGCCGCTCTTCTTAGAACAGACTCGCTAAACTAACGGCAAAGTTAATTAATATTTAGACACGAAATGTTAGACCAACTCTTATATTGTATCTCGCGTGTTGCGTATCTTCGTAACTGTAAATATAACTCACTAGCGACCCGCCCGGGTTTTGCACGGGTTTTCTCGGCTTTTCTTTACTGTAACAAGCATGTATTTATACATATAAACCTTCGAGAAGAAATAATCTAACTGACGGTAAAAACTGCATCAAAATCCGTTGTTTTGGTTGAGTTAGCGGATATATAGATAGACAGACGCTGAAAGCGACTTATTTTAAACGATTGTCTAATATTACTCTTACTATTCTCCACAAATAAACATTGCAGTATTCTCCGAAATGTCGAAACACGGTAATAGTACGCCCCTGAGGACAGTTTAGGGTTTCTCCCTTTGATTTTCTACGTCAATTGCCGCCCACGTCTCAGATTCCACTTTACTATATTATTACAGTAAGAGGTCTCCTAGCGTGTTATTTCGGTTGAGTATAATTGTACGTGAACACATCGTTAAAAATGATATACCTACTGGTAAAAAAAATACTTTTTCCAAAAAGGGCAAGTCAGGAGTACCCTCAACCGGCGTAAATGTTTGAGATCCTTATGTTGTGGATTTTCCAGTTATCCGCACGAACCGCTTTAGTTCAATCTTTATAATACGTACGGCTAAGGAATGGAACGCGTTACCTGCGAGTGTGTACCCTGATCATTATAATCTAGACGCCTTCAGTGAATAAGCTGTTCCTAGACAGGCATGCTGGTTCATCGGCCGCATCGTCATTTTCCACCAGGTGAGATGGCGGATAAATGCCTGGCTAGTGTAATTTAAAAAAAGACGGTTTAGTTAACAGTTACTCAACAAAGACCCTGCCTTCATGTACCAAGCCGCCCAAAGAGCCACTTGTCCGCAAGCAAGCTACAGAATTGTACACCACGTATTAACAAGATCAACAATACCTTATTTACCGACATCATCAAGCTTGATTGAATAACAAACAACCATCCATGCTTTCACGTGAAATTCATGGACATATAAAATATATACAATAAGTTGGGTAACCTTTCAATACTCCGGACCACATACGATTCGAACAGTTTATCATCATCATCATCATCATATCAGCCGAAAGACGCCCACTGCTGGGCATAGGTCTCCCCCAGAAATCTCTACAAAGGCCGGTCCTGTGAATTCTGCACCCAGCTGGTACCTGCGATGTTTACCAGGTGGCCGTCCACCTTGCCTACCCACGCTGCGCACTTATTATTACACTTAGTTTTCGAACTGTTATAAAGTGGAAAAAAATCAGCTACGTGACAAGTTACATGGTAAATCCATAACAGGGTTGACATAAAGGCAAACGCACACATACACGTAGGGAAAACAACAGCAACCCAATTATCCGTCCCCGCTGCATATCGCCGAACGCAATTTCACCCTGGAGGCATTCGGGGGTGCGACACACACGGCGGCGGCGCTCGCCGAGCCGACTGTGGGTTTTTGCTTTAGGCGTTTCACGTTATCTATGAGGCAATGAGCAGGCGATGTAGCTCGCAGATGCGATGGCCGATGGGGAGGAAAGATTCTGGAGTGGGGATCACGTGCCGGCAGTCTTAATGTGGTACGGATGGACGACATCGTGAAAGTGTAGGGAGCCGATGGATAACAAGCATAGATTCGATCGCCGTGGAAGGGGTGTGGGGAGGCCTATGTTCAGCAGTGGATTTCATGCGGCTGAGAAGATGATGATGATCTACAACTTATGCACTTCAGTTTTACAAAATACAGAATTATGTGAATTATTTTCTGATGCAAACAGCAAGGCGCTGTAACTTGCTACCCTCATGTATTCCCTGAGCGTTACAACTTCGGTATCTTCAAGGCAAGATTAAATAGTATTTAATAGACAAGTATGCTTCACCGTAGTCTGCACCTACACTTAACATCAGGTGGGATTCTTAAAAAAAAACTACAGGTACGTTATCATACTTGTCACAGGGAGGAGAGGCGTAACATTGAATGCGTGCAGGCTACTTTATCCTTTAAACTGGAACATAACGATGCAAATATTGTTGCTTGGCGGCAGAATTAGACAAGGCAGTGGTACTCGCCCAGGCGAACTCCTCAATCTTGACAGACAGGATATCCTACCACCTGATAAAACGCTTGTGTTGACCAACCATGCCGCCTCTGTGCCCCGCGCTGCATCGCCCGCCAGCCCACTGACGCGAGAACTCCAATTACAGTTTTGTTCTACATTCGGCCAACTAACTTACTACTGAATTAGGGGATTATGTACCTTATCACTATAAGCCTAAGGCTTATGCCATCTCCATTGTTAGTTCGTTACACCGTGTATAACAGAAATTGGGAAGTTTTCTTGCTGACGATATCGTTTGTTTCGGATTACATATTGTACCTACAACATACAGATGTGGACGGTATAATAAATAATGCATAAATGCGGTATAAATAATCATTTCTTTTTAGAAATAAGTAGTGCCTTTGGTGTCATGTAGATATTTGCCATGTCTCTGCTACAATTTTTGTGTGCAATAAACTATTAAATAAATAAATAAATAAACATCGGCAAGTACGGAGAGCGTCCAATCGCACGCGTGTTAATACCTAAATACGAAGCCCAAACTAGCCAATGTGCATTATGTAATTAATACATTTCCTTATTCTTTTATCTAAATAAGCATGTTTATTTTAATAATCCACGAGATTCGTCTTTTTAAATATCAGAGGCAAACAGTACGATATGGAACAATGGACGTCCTGAAGTCGCTGTGAATGGACTTAATGAGAACCACGCAAATTTTCCATCCTATTACTGTAAAGTCCCTTTCATAAACTAATTTACCGACTGTAATGCCGAAAATAACACGATATAAATAAGGCACAACAGAGTCCTGCCATTTGAGACCTAATGCTGAGGCCTATAAGAGTCATTACAAATTGATAGGACAAATAATACTCTCTCCCTTTAACACGAGAGGTTAAATCCGCTGTTTATTGTTATTGGGCAAAATGTTCCGAAAGGTCAATGACCCGAGCGCTACGCAGCTTCAAGGTAGCTACGAGATGCTACGCGCCATCTGCGTTCTACGATTTTGCTACGAATTTATGAGAAAAGAAATTACTTGTGAGTTTACTCGTTACGTTCACGTGAAAAGTGTAACAAAAACGTTTGTCAACTAATTTTGATAAACGTATTACATTAAAGAAAAGTATAGACGATATTTTAAACAGAAAATCTAAAGATATAAATAAAAATAACTTTACTCACCTCAGAGAAGTGTTGGTTGTCCCTCAAATCTGAAATAAAACAAACCAATATATTTTTACTTTTACAGAAACTCTTTATTTACTCAATAATTGTAGAAATAAATTCTTAGAAAAGTTAAGAAAAGACGTAACGATAGTATTTAAAAATCTTAGAAAGTCCATCATCTGATGCACTCGATAAGTTAAAATTACGCTGCCATCTAGAGAGAGAACTTGATAAAAACGCAGGTTACAATATCTGGAATTCATAACAGATGTGGCGGCCATCTTGGCAGCGGCGGAATTTGGCGGGAAATAAATCTCATGGACTCGCGCTCGGCGACGTCCGCTCTACTCGAGATTTATTGGTCGGAGGTTATTGTTACCGTTTTTATGAACGTACGCTTCTGTTTCACATTCGAATTGGAAGGCTATGTTATTATTATAGTTTATGAAATATAGCTTTTTTGTCCACAGATCCAGTTTATGACACACGGAAGACTAACAGGCAGCACGAAATAGACCTTGTCCAGACGGGGCGATTTTTTTTTTATACTATTCAGTGACAAACGAGCAAACGAAACAGTGATGGTAAGTGGTAACTGTCGCCCATAACATCAACAATTCATACATTTAGGTTGCAAATAACAAAGATGCAGAACCGCAGGTGCGTTGTCACTGTAAGGACTAAGTTGAAATGCCTCATGCCTGTAATTCGCAGCGATTCTCTCGCACACGTTTTTAATTCGCGCTTTGCGAGTAGTCGCAATGTATTGGTGCCCAGTACCTCACCAACAACAGTCAGTTAAAGTGGCAATAGGCAGGGCACATAGCTCGCAGAACAGATGGCCGATGGGGCAGTACAGGTTTCGAGTGGCAATCAGTCTTCCTCGCTGGTGTCTCATTCCTTGCATTGCATTGTTCAACATGACTGGGAGACGTCCAAGTGTATTAGGACGTTCAATTCAATTCAATTCAATTATTTATTTGCGTTAAATATGGTACATACATTACAGGTCTTATAGTGTAAATAACATTGAATCACATATTTAGTCATATAGGAAGCGATATGCAAAATATATTGTATTTTTTTTTTTTGGTTCACCTACAGTTTGTACACAAGATACATAGGTATAATCTATTTAAAATACATTTTGTAGTCTAGTTTGTATGTTAATTACATAAAATAAATTTAGGTATACTTATAAAATGAACTCTAAACTAGCCTGTTATGTTCAAAAAATTATTTAACTGTATAAAATACACTCTTCATCAACCAGTTATTCAAAGCTTTCAAAAGTTATTCAAAATTTATGTATCGGTACTTCTCTTATATCGCTAGGTATTTTATTATAAATTGTAATACACATACTAGGACAATTTTTTAAGTATAGTGTTGAGTGCGGTAACGTACTCATTACAAGCTTTTGCGCATGCCTGGTACTTCTAGGATATATTTCTTTTGCGGTTGTGAATAACTCTTTGTTACATTTTACGAAATAGCACGTTTCTAATACATGTAAGCATGCTAGCGGTAGTACATTAGACTTTTTAAATAAGGGTTTACAGGACAAGTATGGTGCCATATTGTATATAGCGCGCACATATTTCTTTTGTGCTAAGAAAACCTTTTCGACATTCGTACTGTTGCCCCAGATAATAATCCCATACCGCAAAATTTAGTGAACATACCCATAATAAGCCGATTTGCAAGTTGCTATACTAGATACCCGTTTTAGTTTGTATATAGGATAAGCAAATTTATTAATTATTGTACATATATTCTCTACGTGTTGTTTTTAATTTAGATTTTTGACAATTGTTAAACCTAAAATAAAAATTTCGTTTCCTGTATATGTTGTCAATGATCGAGGCTCCTAAAGTTATGATGATGATGACTGAGTTATATGGCCCCTTTTAGTTATATGGATCAGTGTTTAAGAATTTTACACTCCTTACACAGAAAACTTAAAAATGCAATCTCCTTCTTAGTGTTCAAATCATCATCATATCAGCCAGAAGACGCCCACTGCCGGGCACAGGCCTCCCCCAGAGATCTCCACAAAGGCCGGTCCTGTGCTTTTCGCATCCAGCTGGTACCTGCGGTCCTTACCAGGTCGTCAGTCCACCTTGTGGAAGGCCTACCCACGCTGCGTCTTCCGGCACGTGGCCGCCACTCGAGAACTTTACTGCCCCATCGGCCATCTGTTCTTCGAGCTATGAATGAATGAAGTGTTCAAATACAAATACAAAACCATTTATGCCACAACAAATGTAGCATAACAGTATGTTCATATTTCCAAAGGTAACTGGCCATGTCCCACAATAGGATAACGCAGTTAGTACACCTGTGCACCGGGTTGTGCGTTGAGCCAGGCATAAATCGAGCACGTAATGGCCATACCCGTGGGATATATTGTACGCTATGATATTTCCGAGGTGGGCTAATAGTGCAGGGTAAGCAAAATTGTGAGCAGGGAACATAGCTAGCTCGCAGCACAAATCATTCCGGTTCTTTCTTTGTAAAACGTGATTGGGCGTAATAGCAAGAAGTTTCTAGAATTATAATAAAGGTAAGCAAAAGCGTGGGTGGATAACTTGATGGTAAATTATCATGGCCGCCCACAGGCCCCGCAACCACCGGGTGGATTTGATTGATTTATACGAAATTTGGTGAAACTGAGTAGGCGTATCCTAGATAAAGTAGGATTAAACATTATTGTTTTAAGCTACTGAAAGGTTGTCGCGGACCAAAATACAGAACGGGCTTAGACGAAGGCACCGTTTAGTTAATTCTATTTTGTAATGTACGAGTAGGAAGTTACTATTACCAGCCTTTTACTATGAGGTATCATAGAAAGTAGGTTAGAAGTCAATCGCAACATACAGATGGAGTGACGATTTGCCAAAGGTTGCATATGCATGGATGCTGGATGCAGTAACCCGAGGACAGGGTGCATTTTATTACATTTAATATTAAGATAGTCGAAAAGCGTTATCGGTCTCTGAAAAAAGTACAATTTACTAAAATTCACCCTATTTTGCTCAAGTAAAGAAGAGTCAAACGCCCGGTAGACGAAACAGCGTACGTAAATTAAAAGGCAGACACAAACAGATGCACAAAGCGCATCCCATCGGCTGAGCAAACTCGCGCCGTCTATTGTGCTGTAATGTTGGGAAGCTATCGTTTGATGGAGGGCTCTTCATGTCGATTAACTCAGTGCCGCGGGGACCTACGGTTAGTGATGTGAAGGGACAACAGCGGCACGTCGATAAAATTGTGTATTATTGTTTTTACCATTTGTACGAGCGAGCTAGTACATTAGTCACGTTGCGCTGACTGCAGCGCTTTACTTCCTTTACATACTCTGTTTTTACATTATAATTTTAATAACAATTAACATATTCAACGGATCACCACGCGTATCACTCAACAAACAACATCGACAAATTAAACGTAGGATTAACGACCCTACATTTTGGTCCTTCGAACCGGAGCATAGGTCGCTGACATCGGTGGCTCTTTGGGCGTGCGCACTTCTTGACACCCACAAATCCAGTTGTCCATAAGCATTCTCCCTTAACGGGATGACGTCACCACACACTCACCCAGCAATTAAGTAGTAAGTAAGCGTGCACATCATCCGTGATTAGATCTGACGCGCTCCGTATGACCGAGAGGTATATATGACGAAAAGTCCATAGGACCCGTATGACGGAAAGGTCCACAACACCCTTGGTGGAGGAGGGCTATAGGGTGTTCAACCAGTCTCAGAACCCTCTGCGGCAGACCTTTGTCTACCTGGATTCATAATTAAACTTAACAACATACAGCACGGACAACTATACGAAAGTGCAAATAACACAACATTAATATGCAATAATAATTCAAACATACCGAATTAATATATACGAATTGTATTGAAAAACATATCGATATAAATATCATAATGATATTATCCACGCGCGTCATTACAGCCAGGCAATTACAAAATAGTGGAAAATGGAGGGACTTTCGCGGAATTGAATTCCCTGCGTGTTTGAGCGGGTTCGAACCGAGGGGCGGCTTACAGTCGATTTATTTTTTAGTATTTCGTAGAAATAAGCTATTTTTGTGCTCGACTAGCAAGTTGTTACGAGTGTTTCGATTTTAATGCCGTTGTCCAGAAGGGGCGAATTCGCGGCGAGTCTCTCGCGCGTGTTTCTAACTCGCGCCTTGCGTGTGCCAATCCTGCAGTGGACTGTTATGGGCTGTGATAATGATGATGATGTGTGCCAAGTACTAGGAACGTATTGCGGCGAGTTCGCCCTGTCTGGACAAAGCCAAGTCCTCAACAACTCCACTAGGACGCGAAAACGGATCGGAAGACGGAACGTAATCAATATTCTATTGCGAGGCCTAAGTTTCAACTCGAGTATGCCGGTTTATTTGTTACTAGCCGTCCCTTGCAGTTCGGATCTCTGTAATCGTTCAACTATCCCGCGAGATCCCGTTGTTTTTCCGGGATCAACCATACCCTCGTGGCATACTATAGCCTCGAGTCCAGACTGCACGCTGGAATTCTCTGCCTACTCCTATGCGAAACACCCTTATAGTGTGTAAAAGTACCCTATGACACACTTAAATGAATTTTCGAAGTCGTTTCGGTTACAATGTTACTAGCGGCCTGTATCAGCTTAGCACGGGTTTTTTCGGTTTTTCTTAACTATAATATTATACATATAATAATATCTTCAGGGAGAAATATTTCTAACTGATTGTAAATCCGTTACATTCAGACGGACCGACGGCGGAAAGCGACTTTGTTTTATACTATGTAAAGACAAAGAAATATTAACATTTTCACAGGTTGACCAAACGCTTTTCATGAATAATCGCAAAGTAACTTTGGCTGTGTGGAATAAATCAGACTATCTCCTATCAAAATATGCAAGGGCGAAGCAGTAGACAGAAGCAAATTAACCAAACCCTCCACACCAGAATTGGTGTGAAGCCAAACCGCGAATTAGAGAAAGACAATTTACCACACAAAAGATAAGAAAGGGACACAGCTATAATGTAATCAGAATCGCACACAACCGCCGCTGGCGGGGATCTAAAGGTCGCTCATGAATATACAATCAGTTTCGGTTGGAGATACTGCAATTGGGAACGATACGCGTCGATCATCTGTGAGGTAAATCATTTGTGAATGGTAACGCTGAGTTATCATATTCGCTCATGAATTGCTATAAGTTTCTTTCACATTTTACTAGGCAAAATTTTATCGTCATCGAATCAGAAATGAGAACTAAGGTCACCGACATAACCCGAAGGATTGCCAAGCATGGCAGTGGGCAGGGCACATAGCTCGCAGAACAGATGGCCGATGGGGCAGTAAGTTCTCGCGTGGCGACCATGTACCGGAAGACGCAGCGTGGGTAGTCCTCACAAGGTGGACCGACGACCGCAGGTACCAGTTGGATACGGAAGCAAAAGAGCAACCTTTGTTAAGATCACTGGGGGAGTTTCGAGTCGGCGTTTCCCGGCTTAAATGATGATGTCATCGAGTGATACGCGGCCATGTATGGAACGTGCCTGTCTAGAAATTGCCACTCTAATTCCGTAAATGTCCGCGCATCGCCTCGCATACCCTAATCATCATATATATACGCTATAGAAAGGTCGAGTCCTCGAGCCGAAGCGGTTCGTGCTTGCAGCAGCCGGTTTATCCACGACATAAGGGTGGAATATCAACCCGCATGTGCCCCGAAGGCGGAAAGATGTCGGCGAAATAATGTGAAGTACCAAAATCATGAGTAATGTCAAAAATATATTGCCGTCGTTGCTACACAGGCTGACACATCCTGCGACCGGGGAATAGACGCGAGGGTTTGAATTTATTTGAAAATGCGAAATCACAAACGGGGTCCGACTAGACTGGACAAATAGGGAATTAGACGAGCGGGTTTTGAATGAGGAAATTTACAACTAACTTCGCAATTCCAATTCAGCATCACTTAAGTTTCGCCGAGGCTTTAACCCTTAATTCATCAATCACATGCGGCCACACACGCTCGCCTCGCAGGGCCCTCGTGAATATTCATCAGCCACAAACAGATACGGTTCGCGGAGACAAAAGGGTTAGCATTCGTTTTAATAGCCCCCGGCTTGAGGGGCCATTGTGTAACACTGTCGTTTTTAACCCCAAGTTTACATAAATCTTTTCTAAACTACTGAACCTAAGAACCATCCCGATGAAACTGACTTTTAAATAGAGACCCGATTCCGATGCAACGTGGTCTCCATAGTTTCGTTATCTGTCACTCTCTCTCTCGTATGGGAACTAACAAGATAATAACAAACAAACTACCGTCACGGAGTGCTAATCGGCTCCCGAAACTGTTCAACCAGTCTCAGGCTCCCCAACGGAAGACTTTGTCAATCTCGTTTCGCTAATGGCATTGGGAAGCACACCTCACCAGCTTCAAACTCGTTGCGGTACTGAAAGTTCGACTAGCCTCAAAGACGGTCGCAAATCCAGTTCCCAGACTCTGCGAATGTTGCATAACCTAACGAGATGGCGAAGTTGGCGAACGGATAACGAGAACGAACCGTTAACGACGCAAGCAAAAAGAAACCGACAGAGATACAAAATCGCACCCCTTCTTTCGGTTAGGATGTTCTTCATTATTCCTAGATTGGAGAGCGACGCGAACCGGGTCGCGGTAAATGATTTATTAAAGCTCAATGGGTACAGCTACCTTCGAGCCCAATTTCAAAGTTAATTGAAGTAATTTTTAAGCTTTTTTTCTCCTGTTTCTTAGTCCGTTCCACTAAACACTTTATTAATGTTAATCGGGCATTAAAGACAGAGGCCTCTGTAGACAATGAAATGGGCAGCGTTTTTGTTGCGTGTTTTGGTGTTGCGTGAATGTGGAGAGTATGACGTCAGATAACGACTACTCGGCAGTAGCCCGATATTTCATTATAATAAAATAGATGTAGGATACGACCGTATCTTCAAGGTAACTTGAGCGAGTGCGCAAGCCTGCTACTGGCGAACAACTCCGGTGAATTGGATAGCAGCGTTCTCTGACGTCATACTCTCCACATTCACGCAACTCCAAAACACGCAACAATGTCATTGCCTGTGGAGGTCTTAGCTGCTGACTTTAACGCCCGATTTATATTGATAAAGTGTTTAGTAAGTTGACAAGTAGAGTTGTGTAAACCGGCCTGACACTAGCGAATCAACTTGGCTTGCAAGCTGCCTTGCAAATGGAAAATGCACCTCGCGCGCCCGCTCAAACCCCGCACGGCACTTCACTCGCCACTATCGTAGTAAAAACAGTCAAATTTAGTATAATATAGAGGCAGGCAGTTTGGAAAGAATTTTGCGCAAAATTGCACGTATTTGATGACGCTGCTCGTCCATATCGACAGAGAAATTTCACTGGACTCGCTATATTGTTACCATATGGACGCCCTCTACTAGCTTCTGTACTTGTACTCTACCCTTGACTATTGTTTTCTTAAACAGTTAAGTTAGACTGGCCAAGCATTTGACCGCCATCTCACCAGGCGGTTAGTGATGATGCTCCCGATGTGGAGCATGCCCGTCTAGAAACAGCCTATTCACTCTAGCCTTGAAGGCGTCTGGATTATAATGATTAGGGAACACACTCGTAGACAACGTGTTCCATTCCTTAGCTGTACGCAGTATAAAGGTTGAACTAAAGCGGCTCGTGCGGATGGCTGGAAATGTAAATCGGGCATAAGCCATTAGTGGCCCTGTACGTCGCCCGTTAGTTTTAATGAGATAGGAGAGGTAGTATAGTGGGGTATCCCGTTCGAATTCGGGCCGCGCGACCAGGGAAGTACCTCCGCCTTACAGAATATAGGAGCACAGTAAGGTGTAAGCCCCTTTGTAATCCATCCGAAATAACGAGAGGTAGGGCAAAGCTGGGAAAACCGTCTGGGAAGTACCGCTATCTTACAGAATACCGCAGCCAAACAATACTATTTTAAATACGTGTTACTGCCGGTGAGTAAGGGCTCCAATGCTCCATGGGGGGATTTGGAGGACCGTGGCTTTAGTAAGTTGGGCAGAGAAGCATTTGCCTTTTTGCTGCCGAGCAATGTGTTATAGAGGTGGGCAACGCATTGGGGATACCCCTAGTGTTGGTAATGTCTCTAGGCAGCGGTGACCATGTCTTATCAGGAAGCCCGCTTGCCTCTTTGCCTGCAATATGACATTAATAAAGTTTAAAGGCCGGGTGTCTCGAAACGACACAGAAGTTTCAAAGCCCTATGTTATAGATAACTTCATCAGCATCCCAAACCGCCAACCGAGCGGCCACTTTTACCATTATTCGCGCTAAAACATGCAGCACGACGCCCCGAGGTGCGATAAACAGACAGACAACATGCCGCCTCGCCATGAATATGCATAACAACGGGCGGATTAGCCCGCACCAGACATGGCACCCTGGCACTTTGAAGTTATGTTACGAAGGTGGCACGGGAAATAGTTAGGATTTAGCAGTAGCTTGTGAATGTTTACTTAATTATTTACTATGATTACACTAAGAAGCTATATTTAAACTGAGCTGACGCGACAGTTCGAGGTGTCTTATTTTTACAGTATGCTTTGTGAGAACGTCGTAGACGACAAGATTGGTAAGGTAAGCTATATCAAAATTAGAAATACATTACACTTAAACAATTAAAATTGTCAGTATTATTAATATAAAAATAAATTCTATAATATGTATTTATTTGGCTTTTACGAATTAATATCCAAAACGCAATGTACGCTACTTTAAATGCGTGCAAAGTAAGGTAATAAATTTTATGTCATATCAAAAAAGCCAGTTACACTAATCAATCATCACCGTCGAATTACATTTCAGATGTTAGACAGACCTCTTGGAAAAGGTAATTTTTCGATCAATTTATTGATAACAAGAGGGTAGACGTACTAAACGGTCTCTCCCTATTAAGGTGGCACACCGATATAAACAAAGCCTCCTCCAAACAGGTGCGATAATGGGTCACGTCAAAATGTGTTCCTTTTTTGTTATATCTATTGCATTCGAGTGCACTTTGTATTAGGGCGTACGCGATCTTACTCACTTCTGCTATAATAACGCAGATATACAAGTAGGATGCTTGCGTTTCTGCGTTATGCGTTCTTTCGATATTTGTTTTTAGTATATTTTGAATTATGTACACAAACTTCAAATGTGTAAACAAAGACATCACAACTTACCAGTGCGGAAACGACAAAGAACGCGTTATCGCAAGAACTCATGCGATAATTGAAATTGATAAATTTTATTTAAGATATAAGTATGTATATCCATAATATCAGTAACAAAATATCTTACATACTAGTGTCAGTATTGTAAAAGCACATCTTAAAAACTCAGTAAACGTCCGGTGAGGAGCTTCACCCAGTGACGCAGCAGAGGGGAATCCCACCGGTCCTGAACACGATTAGGAAACTGTTGGTGGAGCGGAGCCCAGTGAGCATAGAAGCTGATCGCTTTCGGATTATGGCATAGAAGTCATCTATATGCACCTCCGCAAACATCCCGGTCGCACCGCATCGCTACCGCGCGTTACATCGTTCCTGTTTGGGAGAGCCTTTACAGTAGCACCCGGATATAAATTAATCGATGCCCTCTCACCCCTCGCCCGGCCAATTTCAACTTTTGCCAGTTTCCTTTTTATCCCCCAGAGGGTCTGATCAGGTAAATTTACTTTTTTATTCTTTACATGGCCAGGATGCTAGGGTTGACACTTGATATAGAGGATAAGCTCGCGTTTGCATTATAAACTGTATTTTTATTTGCTGTAAAGTTATAAATTGATGCAATAAAGAGATTACATACATACATACAACCATAATTCAATTTCAATTTCGATTTTTGGCTTTAAAATGTATAGAAGTAATTCGTCCAGCACAGTAAACAGGATATTTATAAATGAGTTTTTTACAGAAATGGAGATATCAACACCATGTTAGACAGGCTTTTCAAAAGCGCTGCGTTTGATGCGTCTTACTAAGATTGGTCCTCTTTAGCAACGTTATATGTTTATGCATGTGTTTAGTAATTTCGGTTCCCGTTACATTATTGGCTGGTCTTACATAACTTTTACTCTACGAGTGATATGAAGTTAAGGAGGAGTAAGTAACTGAAATTATTACACTTAAAGATTTATAACAAAGGTATTATGCACAGTACAGGTAATCGACCTGTTAACCCCCGACGACATAAGAGGGGTGTTGTAATTTTTACGTGCGTACCTGTGTCTTTGTGTATCTGTATGTGGCATCGTAGCTCCCGAACGCATGGACTCATTTGGGTGCGTTTTTCTCCGGGATAGAGGCAGCGATGATGCTAATGAGTACCTATTAAGACATTACTTACTCGTTAGCATCATCTTAGACTCTATCCCAGCTTATTTATTTATTTATTTATTTATTTAAAACTTCATGCACTGTTACGTACAAAGGCGGACTTAAAGCTTCATAGCTTTCTCTACCAGTCAACCGGAGAGTCGATAGTATGAGAAATTACAGGGCGGTGTAACATGTATGACACAAATATTGGAGAACACATTAAATCTAAGAACTTATGTTTAAGCAAATTTGACATACATTCACAAACCATGACTGACAGTAACAGAAAATAACAGAAGCTTACGTCATTAGCAGAGGCTTACGTCAGGGTCCGCTTTCTGCAATTTCGTCCTCCACTTCACCTGGTCTTCCACATCCCAACGTCATAAGCCATTGGCTCGTGACGATGCGATGTCATCCGATCGCTTCCTGGACCTCCCGCGGGATATGCATTTAAGATACTGTTAAAACTTTATTTGTAGCATCTTTAATCAAATATTTTCTAAACTACTGAACAATTAACCTATAATAAACAAAAAGAAAACTTGCTTAACCTATAATACTATAGTGTGAGATTGAATTTAAGATCAAAAATGTAAACAAATGGGTTGCCACATAAAAAAAATAACCCAAATGGTAGATAATTTAAAATTATCGAAATATTGATTAAAACTATTAGATTCAAAATGAAACAAAGTCATATGAATATTTAATAATATTTTACTGAATTACGTAAGGAACAATGATTTGTTTTTCCGAGTTACTTATTACGTTTTTAATAAATTGAATAAATGGGGGTAAATCGATTTGTTTCGAAATCGAAAGTTTACCAGCCAATGTAAAGCACACTAAAAAGTATACGTGATGCTTAACCATTTGGTAAATAAATACATTCGACAAAAAAGGTTTTCAACCCCTGGATAGTCTCTTTGACATTGACAGTTGTGTGTTTACATTTTCGATCTTTAATTCCATCTCCAACCTTAAGGTACTGTTAAATAATAAATTGACTTATAGCGACAACCCTACGCCTAATCGATAGGTAATTTAGACAAAAGTAAAACGAAAGAAATGAAAGGAAAGTCTCGAGTTGATTGAGCGATAAAACGGAAGAGATTACTTTTGCTGTTAAGCCCTACGGTAATTTACATTTTTGCTAGAATTAAATGGACGTCTATTTTGGTTATTCTTCAACTTGTTCTACAGATAAAAGTCGCTTTCAATTGGTATTTTTCTTTATTTACTACGCAGTGACAAAGGTGCAGACAACCCACCTGATGGGAAGCGGTAACTGTCACTGATTCACGCAGGTTTTTCATTAGGTTGCAGGCAACAAAAACCGACACACAGAACCGCAGGTGCGTTGTCACTGTGAGGACTAAGATGAAATTCCTCATGCCTGCAATTGCGCTGGCTACCTTATCCTTCAAACCGGTAGAAGTTTCATTTGCAATGTTTGTTCTACCAGTACTGACATGGCCTTACAAGTACAACACATGGTGGGAACCATACTCCTCCTTTTTGTTTAGAAGCTTCTCTTGCACCGCCTACCTTTTTCTTTATCCATCATCTCCTGGTTGACTGGTAGATAAGGCTATTTTAGCTTTAAGTCCGCCACTGTACTATTTTGTGCATGAAGATTTGATAAATAAATAAATAAATAAACACATGTGGCTGTAAGGATATTTGATGCGGTAGAAGCTTAGTTGCGACACGTGTGGTTTTCTTGCTCATTTGTATAACAGTCATTTGTAACCTAGTGCAAACACCAGTTTCTCTTGTAAACAATTGTTTTTTCATCTACTATATAACAATGTGAAGAGAAAACAAACTTTGATATTATATCTAACCACAGCTATTTGGACGACAAGGCTTGCCAAATACATTGCATAGCTGCTGTTAATATAACAATATCTAATAACACAACGGAATAGAGAATTACATACACCTATTAGAACTAAATCTAATTCACGCAACCATCAATCATCTAAACGAGAATAATTTGCATACCATAAATTCAATATGCGTCATTTGCCGGTCACGCGTGCGTGAGAGACGACAATATACACGACGTAAGTGAAATAGAGACAAAAACATACCGAGCCATCATTTGGTGTTCCCATTTGCTTCCCTCTAGCTTACAAAAAATGTATAAAGAGATTGTACGTAAACTCCTTGGTCATATCGTCAAAAGTGAGAAGGTAACGTTTCGTTTATCTGTGGAATTATTCATAAGTATTATACCCCGGCCGAGTTTAGACGCACCTTCATTCTTAACAAGTGGTGGATGGGGAGGTGCGTTTGAATTTATCAGTATTATGTCCCATTTATATTTAGTTGGCGTCATTTATTTTACTCTATTTACGGAGCAGGTGACGCAGTGATAATAAAGAGGCTTATAGGCTGTAGACTTAAGCTTTTTCTTTACTTTTACTAAACGCCTGAGTTGCTAAATTACAAACAGCACAACTAACCAAGTAAAGAAAGCTTGAGTAAAGAAAACCTTGCCATTACGTGCAGAACTACGTCCAATAATAATATTGCACTTTATGTTATTTAACGTATAAGCACTTTTAAATTAAGCAAAGGACAAGCTACCATTTACCAAAAAAAAACACGTCAGAAATTCAAATACATACGTTTATAAAAAGCAATCTCCAAAATACAAATAGCACTGCGTTAACATGACAACCCTATCAGGTAAAGTACACACCTGAACGCTAAACGGCGCGGCTGGAGGGATGCGTTTCAATTTATCAGCGTTATAGCGGGTTATGGTTACGGCTGAGTGCCTCAGACTAAGCTAAGTATAGGTACAGTTGAGAAATATATTTAGAACGAAAAATTAGCAAGTGACTTTAACGGTGCACAAAAAGGGTTTTATAAAAATAAAAAGCCGATACTAATTGGGTCCCGCCTGCTTTTTAAGTTGTAATTAAAGTAAAATTCTTATTATATACATCGGTACAAATTTACGTACATCTGCTTGTATTATTACAGTGTTAACTTTTCAGTTTTTTATAGCAGTCCGTTTTTTTTTTAGTTTCTGTACAACTCCTTTTTTACTTAGGTTTCTTTTTTAATTAGTTCGAGGTGGCAAATAGGCAAATGTTAGTGTCTCCACCGCCAAATAGTCTCCGCTGCTAAAGCCACAGCTCCCCACCCCAAAGAGCACTCACCAACAGCAACTACATAGTAATAGTCTGCAGCTCCAATTCGAACAGAATGTCAAGCTATCCCTTCCTCATCTTAGAATCTTACGTTTAATAATCTGAGGGCTTAGTGTGAGTTTCGCTTCGATTTTACTTGACTATCGCGTTTGCGTTTACGTGAAAAATAGTATGAAGAAATGTATAGCGCCGTCTAGTGGTACGTAAATGAAGTTTTTTTCTTCATACTAATTTCGACGAAAACGCAAACGCGATAGTAAAGTAAACTCGAAGTGAAACTCACGCTAAGCCCTCTGGTCACAAGTAACACTCACCAACTCGTCACGTCACGGGATTCTGTAACAATAAAACAACACATTAGTAGAAGAATCTATATTTTTAATATACTATATCCTTATACTAATATAATAAATAGGAAAAGTATGTATGTTTGTGAGTTCGCTTGTTGGGAGTAATCTCCGAAAATACTAAACCGATTTTGAAAATTCTTTCATCAATAGGAAGCTACATTATTCACGAGAGCCATAGCCTTCTTTTTATCACGAAAAAATAATAGGGAAAAGTTGATTGTTTTACTGATATCCAAACTGCGCGCGGGTGAAAACGGCGGGAGACTCATAATTTTTAATTTATTCTATATTATCATACTACTTCGTAGCTGTTGTGTAAACATATTTCTCATTAATATTTAAGCAAACTGTAATCTTAGTATCCTTTAAATTCAGGGAAAATATTTTAAAATTCAAGCGTTCTCAAGAATTCTCGTTAATATCCAACAGGGATCCCAACTTGGTGTAATTATGGTTTAAACCAAAAATTAATCTGAGTTTCGAGACGAAAAAGAAATAAAGCGTTCACAAACATCTTCAAAGCAAATTAAAAATATTATTTTTCGATTCGGGGCGCGTAGCACTGCTACGCGAAGCGTAGAGGCAGAGCTACGATATTATTTTTATACGATATATTACTAGCCAAATCTTATCAGCCTAGACAGATAGATACATAATTACTTTACAAAGAAAATATATGACTGTTTGTTTGTGATGGATATTCAAAAACGATTATACAATATTAAACATTATTTGGCCGTGTGGTGTCCGGCAGAGTAGAATAGCACCAACCCCTTACATTCATGGGTGTCGTACAAGGCGACTAATGTTTTCGAGGCAAACGATCAAGAGTCTCCGTAGTCTGGAAAATGGGCAGCAGCATTTTCCATTATTATATTTAAACACTGCGATCTCCAACCCGCCTGCCAAGCGTGGAGATTATGGCAATAACCTCCCCTTTCGTGGGAGAGGCCCTAAGTCCTGCAGTGGACTGTTACGGGCTGTGATGATGATGAAACATTATTTCACCTATAGAAACCTTTATTATCAGAGAGTAACATAGGCTATAATTAATCCCGAAATTCAATAAGGTTCCAACGGGAACCGATCTGGAATGTAGTAACCGAATTTTACGGACGACGTCGCGAGCAAAAAAGACGAAGTCGCGAGCAAAAAAGCTGCTCATAAAAACATCAAGTCCTAGTTAGCAATATTGACCAAGCGAATTTAACCCCCGTCCCGCCCAGCAGGTGTATTAGTGACGTGTCACCGAAGGGTCATTCGGGATCAGCCTGGTTACTCACTAATTGGGTCCAGCCCGAGGCGTCACTGCCGCATGACATGTGTCTCACCTGGATTTCAATTGACCTGGACTAACTGATGTGACACAGGGACTTCATTTTGGAAAAGAATTCGCATATTTATTGAGCATATATTAGCTAGTGGTATATTTTGTAATATGAGGGTAGTGTGTGAATTGTGTTTCGGCGCCTACCCGCAAATAAATCGAGTCAGTCACTTAATCGGCTGTTTCATTGGACCTCGTCTCTCGCTATTAAATGGGTATAAACTAGCTAGTATTTGCCCGCGACTTCGTTCGCGTCAATTTCGGTTATAACGTTCTAGACCCGTTGCCGCGGGAGCCACATAGAAATTTGGGATAAATTTAGACATTAAATTTTATTTCGTTCATAAGCACGCTTAATTAGATACAACAGTTGTTGAGATCTTCCTTTTAAGTAGCTGCTAGCAGCAAGGCGGCTCTTCCATAGAATACAAATTTATTCATGTTGAAATTAATATGAATTGACAACTTTTAGGGAAGAACTTAAAATTAAAGTAAGATGAATCAAATTAAAGTTACATAAAATGAATTGACACCTTTTAGATAAGTATTATAACCTATATTTTTTTTGCAATATTTATATGCTATTCTGGGCTAAAAGCTACATTATCACCAAATATCATCACAATCCGTTCCGTAGTTTTTACGTGAAGGAGTAACAAACATCCATCCATCATTACAGTAGAAAAAATTTAGCAAATCATCTATGATTCCAATCGTTTGTGATAACCACGTTCCCTCATCATATCAGCCAGAAGACGCCCACTGCTGGGCATAGGCCTCCCCCAGAGATCTCCACAAAGGCCGGTCCTGTGCTTTTCGCATCCAGCTGGTACCTGCGATCCTTACCAGGTCGTCAGTCCACCTTGTGGAAGGCCTACCCACGCTGCGTCTTCCGGCACGTGGCCGCCACTCGAGAACTTTACTGCCCCATCGGCCATCTGTTCTTCGAGCTATGTGCCCTGCCCACTGCCACTTCAGTCTGGCAATCTTTAGAGCTATGTCGGTGACCTTGGTTCGCTTGCGGACCACGTTCCCTATTGGCTACAAAAAATGACACACCCATTAAAATTGTCTCTTACTATACCCATAACTACTCCACCAGACACAACGCAGCCAGAATATTAGCAATAACAATCAACTACGCCATTACAGACCGGTGCGCGGTGGGGCCAAATGGAGCTGTCAGCGGCAAACGCCACTCGAGCGGTTCTAGATCAGGCTTAACGTCAGCGTCAGCGCCGCGCCGCCGTGACGTCATCGACGGTAATGCCACGTCTTGATAGTTGAATAAATTCGACGCGTACATCGATAATTTGATGCTCGTTGAACATTTAGAAAATTATTTGGAAATATAGAGGTTTTATTTCATCATAGACGCCACGCATGTGTTATTGCACCAAATAAAAATAAGTATATGTCTATGTCCGCGACACTACAATACCAAAAAGAAATTATAATGTTCTCTTCGTCGTTGTCTTAGTTTCGTATGCCTCATTAGATTACCAAGGGTCGTTACTCCCTCTCATACGACACAAATCAATACATAAATTAAAACATAGTCGCTTTCCGCAGTCTGTCCCTATGTATCTATGTACGCTTAGATCTTTTAAACGACGCAACGGATTTTAATGTGGTTTTGAACAATATATAGGTAGAGTGATTGAAGAGGAAGATTTATAAGCAATAAAAAAATTTTAGGTAGGGCTAAAGTAGGTGTACGCGAACGAAGTCGCGCCGGGTCCACTCGGTCCAGTCGGTCCGGGTAGTAAATACATAAATCTTTATGTAATAGGTGCTGCTTACAACTTTAATTTTAATAAACGATCTTACACTATTTATGCTTATTTTTTTTTTTTTTTATTTAATACGGTAGGCAAACAGGCACGCAGGCCACCTTATGGAAAGTAGTCACCACTGCCTATAGACATTAGCAACACCAAGAGTATCACCAATGCGTTGCCCACCTCTATAACACGTTGCTCTGGCATCAAAAAGGAAATTGCCTCTCCACTGCCAAAGCCACGGTTTCCCAATTCATCACCCCATGAAGCACTGGAGACCTTACTCACCGACAGAAACACAATACTATTAAAAATAGTATTGTTTAGCTGCGGTATTCTGTAAGGCGGAGGTACTTCCAGTCGGGCGGCTCCAATTCGAACAGGATACCCCGCTGTGCCCTACCTCGTCAAAAACATTACATTACCTACTTACATTATTGGGGATTTATCAGTGGGTCATTCTAAAATATTGATAATAAAAATTGATCTCCAACCCGCCTGCCAAGCGTGGAGATTATGGCAATAACCTCCCCTTTCTTGGGAGAGGCCCTTAGTCCTGCAGTGGACTGTAATGGGCTGTGATGATGATGATGATGATTCTAAAATAATTGCACCGCAAAGTTGAGAGTCCCACACCAGATCGTTGTAAGAACGCAGTTTATACGTACTCGTTGCTTTAAACTAATTTTAACAATATCAATTCATAAGTAATTCGAATGACTATGACATCTTACTTTCCTATTATTCCCTTCGTTTAACTTTCCAAAAACTACGTATAACCAACGACACAGACATCAACCCCACACCCCATTTACAATAAACACCTAACACAATGTACGACCGCCAAAACCGAATTATCATCAATTACAAAAACATGGCCGCAGCGTTTCAGCGCCACAAATTCACAATTGAGATCGCAGACCCGTGGCTGGTTCAATTATGGGCGTAAATATACATGAGGTGCCGCGGGGCGGGCGATGGAGAGTACAACATGGAGTTTTTTTTTTTTCTTTTTTATGTTATACGGCAGACAAACAGGCATGCGGGCCACCTGTTGGAAAGTGGTCACCGCCGCCTATGGACATCAGCAACACCAGGGGAGTCACCAATGCGTTGCCCGCTTCTGAAGAGACATTGAACATTGGAAACACTGAGTTCTTCAAGAAAGGGGTTAAAAGGTTTTTCAGGGGTCGGCAACGCGTGGTATTGCAAACGTCCATAGGCTGCGGTAACTGCTTACCAGACAGGCCATAAGCTTGCCACCTTGATGGTATAAAAAAGAAAAAATACCCCGTGGCTGGTTCAATTATGGGCGTAAATATGCATGAGGCACCGCGGGGCGGGCGATGTATCACGCGTCCCGGGGTCAGCGACCCGTGCGGGCACGCTCAGCTGAGTGCGGGATAAAAATGGAGTTTGGACGCTTTTGGCAACCGCTGCAGGACAGCGGTTAAAAGGTTATTCGGATCGGTGCGGAGTGGTTTTTTTTTTTGGAATGGGAGTGTTTAACTTTATAGCTAAAAATAAATATCAGGTGGACCGACCGTCCGCGGGCCACCCTAGGCAATAAAAAAAATTAACAAAATCCTTTTAAAAATATAGTGATTGTCCGGAAATGTGCAGACCCGTGGCCTTATTTTTCCTATTTATTTTAATCCCTGATGAAAAAAGAGGAGTGCCACAAGTGTGACGTGTATCTGTTGCCTTGTGGCTCTGTCTGGTGGCATAGTGGCTCCCGAACGGATGGACCGATGTTGATGCAGTTTCTGAGTTCTATTTCTTATTTTAATGAATTGAATCGAGATGGTTCTTAGATTTGTTTCATTCAAATTTGAAGTATATGCACACTTGGTCGGGGGTTATCCGACGCTTTTCTGTCGGTCACTATAAATCCATAAAATACTCCACCTTCATTTTCTAACTTAAATATCCCGCTCAATATTTAATACAGTTTATTTCAATCTCAAATAACTTATTCACTACAGCCGAACGCCGTTTCTCACCGTTTCCAACGAACCCAGATGCATTCGTAGCTGATTTGCTACGAAGATTCTACGTTTGTAGCACCTGCTACGCCGTAGCTCGAAAGCAATAACCTTTTATACGTCATTGCGGTTTCGTATAGTCTTTTCTCTCTCTAGCGCGCGGGCGATGACAGAGACAAACGACTCCACACGACACGACACGCTTTGCCACTTGGGACGGGACGAAGTGGCAATATTGGAGGTGAAGCCATCAATTTGTAATGATTTACAGTTGGTGGTTGTTTGACAAGATTTGCTTTCTTAAAATAACATACTACATTAGTTGGGCTAAAATTAACTGCATTTGCACGCTCTAAAAATTATTATTCACATTATAAATATACGAATACCTTTATAGTACTACCCATAGATGGAGAGGTCATTATCAGCCATTAAAACGTGATGGGGGCTTAAAGGTCTTTTAAAGAAAAATTACACAGAAAATTAAAAATCCTCATAGGCAACTGATTGCGAAACACAGCTGCGATGGCGTCACCACTTCACTTCTGAAAAAACGTCTAATTCGAGACGTCACTGTGCGAGAATTAGGCCCCTAGTCCGTTTGCGCAACCACGAAAATTGCATTCGCACAGATAGGTCATCTGATGTTAACCATATAAAGAGAAAGACGCGCAACGCCTATTTTTATAACCTTTGTACAACAAACTTACCTTCCCTTAGTGCATGAACAATACTCAACCCAAAATTGCTCGCTCGCAACATCGTAACGTTGAAATATCTCAACAAAGACGCAGTGGCTTCACGGAGCGCCTCAGAACGATCGCCCGGAGCCGCAAAGCCAGATCAAATTTCCATTACGCGCGCCCAATAAAGCGATCAAAAGATATCGGAAAACGTTAAAATATTCAGTCTATATTTTTTTCTTCAAATACTCCATTCTCGTACGAAGTTGTTGACCGCCGCTTTGTCTTGCATTTCTTTTAGGATTGTATAAATTGAGAATGTCTTCCGGGACGGAATGTAATGTTTCATTTATTACATTCAAATATCGCTTGTTACAACGACTGTGTTAAATTCGCAAACTGGATACCAGTGCGGTCTGATTGGAAACATTTTTTGTCCACAACATCCTTTGACAAATACACACAGAGCCAATTAAATTGCGTCATCCAATTTCACGCAGTTCAAAATGACCAAGTTTCGTCGGGCGGGCCATCGTATTAAAAAAAAAATATTTTATACGGGGCAGGCATTTGACCGCAATCTCACCTGTTGGTAAGTGACGATGCGACCGACGATGGAGCATGCCCGTAACCTAACCGACAGAAAACGACAGATAACCCCTTTCCAACTTTACATATACTAAATACATACTTATATACATACCCAGACCCGTAACAGAAATTAAAATTCACCATTTCAATTTCTGCTCAGCCTGGAAACAAACACGGTACCTCTGCGTGGTAGACCAGCACGTTACCCAACTGAACCATTTAGGTCGTCAACACTAATGTTCTTACTATTTATCTTCTCGCAAGTATATATTTGAGTTTCGGCGTTCACCGCGGCTGCGCAATAAGCCCCAAAGTCAATCACGTAGCCAAGTACGACATATGAATAAGAATAGGTCTCGGAGAACTCTCAAGTTCGGTCTCGAGAGTCTTTAGACGAATAAGGAACTTATTCTGCCGATAATGGGATACCTATCGGGCGAAATCCAATCGAGTCACGTGTGCCTTTACGAATATAATCTAATTTCCGTTTCCCAGGGAATCCGTTAACGATTCCCTCTAATGAGGTTCGATTTACAGTACAGGTAAGGAATCTGTCGGCAGAATCTCTCGGGGGGTTTGTTTCATTTAAATCCGTTCTGCAGTTTAGAAAATATTTGAGTTTAAGTAAACTTGGTTCGGGGATTATCCGACTATTTCTTTAAGGTTTGGTTATAAGTCAATAATAGGGTACAATCACAATATTGAAATAGTTGAATCGTTTAAATAGGTGAATGGGATCGTTCAAGAGGTATATTAGAGGTCTATTTAGAGGCGATCAACGCATTGGTAGCACCCCTGGTGTAGGTCATGTCCATAGGCGGCGTAGACTAATTTTTTTATACTTTTTTTTGCCAGTTTGTGTGCCGTATTACATAAAAAAAATTACTGTAAATTCCCATAAAGTTACAAGAGTAACTGGCTAATCCTTCAATTAGACAACCGACACACTCCCATTTCCCGAACTTTCGACGACGTCAAGCAGTTTATTACCACGACGAAACAAGTCATATCATGCACACATTCTCAGTATTAGCCGTCAACGTATAATACACAATCTCCGCGCCCCGTCCTCGCTCGGGGGAAATTGTGAGGAGATGACGTCGTGAGCGTGACGTCATGACGTCACGACAGCCGTAAGACAATGTCTAAGCGATAGAGGGGCTTATTTATAGTGAAAGGGTGACATGCGGTTTAGGGAACATGAGGCTGATAGGTTGCGGGATTTCCGAGAAATCAAGATACAACAATGCGTTGCTGACGTGTTGGATTTACATATGTTTTAGTTTAAACTATCGATTGTTAGATTACTTCCTATTCAATGCATCAAAAATGTGTTTTTATTTAGAGATCGTCAGTTGTCTTGCATTTTACAAATACTGTATCGGTTTCATTAAGGAATATCAAAGTAAATATATGTAAAAGTAAATAGTAGGTATTTATCTACTTTATTGTGATATATTTGACATAAGCTTCCTCCCTCCCACCTTGCTGCGCCCTACCGGCTCCATATTGTATTTACATTATTATTGTAATAACTTTGTGGAAGCCAATAAATATAAATAAAATAAATAAGCCAAAACTATTTTTTTTATTAGCCATTTTTAGCATAGGTATAGAGCCCATCACAACGGCATATAACGTAGTGGTTTTTCGAAAGGATATACATCACTTGGTGTGTGTCAAATCGCCTCCATTCTGCGTAATTCTAAGTACAATTAACCACGAACAACTACCACTTATTTACTTCTAGTTATAACCTTCATACCGTATTTCATCAAAATCGATGACGTGGTTGAGCCGTGAATGCGCAACAGACAGAGTTACTTTTACATTTATAATCATAGCTGGCCCGCCGCGACTTCGTTCGCGTGTTGTCCTACCCTATATACCTTCCTCATTAATCACTGAAAACCGCATTAAAATCCGTACAAACAGAGGAAGAGACGACGGGTAGCGACTTTGTTTTATACTATGTACTAATGGACACGGCGCGACTTCGTTCGCGTATACCTACTTTACCTCTACCTACCCTTTTTTTTAGCTTATAAACCTTCCCCCTGAATCACTGTGACTATTGTTGAAAACCGCTTTAAAATCCGTTGCGTAGTTTAAAAGATCTAAGCGTACATAGATACATAGGAACAGACAGGCAAGAAGCGGCTTTGTTTTATACTATGTATAGAATAGTGAGGACGACAACAAGCTTTCTCCATGACAAAACCTCCCCAAAACAAGCAAACACAGACAAAACCAAATGCGTTCTGGAAACTCACAAACTAGATCACCATTATGCCGTTTAAAATTCAGCTGCCAGCAAAAAGCGGGTCCGGCGGACCCGGCCGCACCGCCCTGGGGTTGTTTCGACCCCATAAAACCCCAAAAAGAAAAACAAGCTTCCACCCTCTGGAATAACATAGCCGTGATACGGGGCCCCAGCGACCCCATAGGTGCCCTCAAGAGTTTTGGAACAGTGGAAAGTGTAGACATACAATATACGCATATTTGGTGTAGAAATAGGAAATAGGGTATCGACATTATCGGTGTGTTTTGATGGAACTTTTTTTAGGGGAAGATACCTATCTGACTTGGGCTTTGTTGGTTAAAAAGAGGGATGTTCCATTATGCATTTGTATGTTTATCTGTAGTTTCCGTGGACCGATTTCGATGCCGATTTTATAATAGAAAGCTAATATCACGACTATTTCTGGTAGGGGTGGGTAGGCAGAGACCAAAAGCTAGGCTAAAGCTAACTTAGTCGTTACTATTTTCTTCGAAATCGGATAAATCGTTTGGAAACGCAAAGAATATTAAGAAAATAAATAACTATAAATAGGTTAGTCCTAGCAAGGATGTACACACACGTTGTCTTTCTTTAATAATAAATTAATTCATGGACAGGTACTCAGGTATCTCAAAATATGGAGTATTCTCGACATGACTCAACTTGTTTAGCAATGTTTCCTCCATTCTTCGAAATGCATACAGAAATCTATTGAAAATTGTCTCTGCCCACTCTGCAAAAATCTCAATATCAAAGTGGAGTACTGCAGATTGTACCACAAGAGTCTGTTCCGAGAATAACGAGAGAACTCTTAACGGAACTCCCCAGTGAATACCAAACCATTACAAAGGAACCGATGGAGAGTAAAAAAAACGGAAAAGGAAAGGATAAACACATTAGTCACTTTTCCGTATTAAATTTATTTCGGGAACTCAAAAAAAACACTGTCAACCTACGGGTAAGTTTTTAAATGACTGGACTCTTACGGTGAGGGAAAACATCGGGATTATACCTGCATTCAGTGCAACCATGATCCAATCTGGTCAGGTTAGGTCATGGCATGGAGGTCAGATGGCAGTCACTCCGCTGTAATTACCAGATCTGCCAAATCCTGAATCATGGTCAAGGCGAACCCCGGACCTTCGTGCGCGAGAGCACAACCGGGACATTAACGCCAAGATGATGTCGAAGCCACAACACTGCAAAAAATTCCAATATAAATTTTGTAGGATATTCAGTTCTTTTTTAATAACAACTAGCCAGGCATTTGACCGCCATGTCGCAAAAAGATGGAGCATGTATTTTGATACTAATTCATAATATTCGTGATAAACGAACCGACAGCACACTGACAGGAAACCTATAACAACCACCTTTAACATATAACGGTGAGACAAGAACAAACAATTCGCCCACACCGACCCACACCAACAGTTATTGCTCTACTGGAATACGAAACGAATCAAACGAATGTACACCCAACCGTGACCTTTTCACATATTTTGACAGAGGTATGTATGTGCCATAAAATAACTTTGGATGTTGTTATAATTATTCTTTTTTGGATAGCTAGGGGAAACCTCATAAAAACAATTTTTACACGGAAATCTTTTTAAGATATCACTTCACCCGAGTGACGTCTTGCCCGAAAAGGACCCTACCCACTAAAACCCATCTGTGTAACCACAGTCGCTTTTATTGAAACACTACAGGACCTCATAGATACGCCTGGGAAGGTCGACCCAGGTAGCGCTGGTCTCTCTACGGCTAAAACCTTTACCTGCCATGTTATATTTTACCATCAAGTTAATCGATGCCTTTTTATATGCTATACTACTTCTATGTTGGTTTGGATGTGGTTTCTCCCTTTAAAGACCAATCTGTACCAACCTTTACCAATACCAATAACTGTATTATTATTAGAATAGCTACGTGTAACAATGTTACTTTCTGAAATATAGAATCGTTTATGAAGAATATATTACCTACCTAGCAACTGAATATTATTGTGAATACGTACGTGGATCGATCCGGAACTTATATCAAAATACTTGACACAAGTTCCAGATCTCGGCGGCAATTAATGAATGAAATGAATCGTCTCTGTCGCAAGTGTGTGGGTAAACACACAACTGAAACTAGCCGACAAAGCGATCAATGAGAAAAGTAATCGATCCGGCTCGACTTCGTTCACTTGGTGACCTACAACTACCCTACCATACACGTCAACCGCACACCAACATACAGTACATAATAAACCTTCCTCTTGTATAATTCTATCTACTGTTGAAAACCGCATTAAAATCCGTTACGTAGTTTAAAAGATCTGAGCGTGCATACATACATAGATATTTTATACTATATAAGATCATACAATTCAATTCAAATACTTTTATTGTGATAAGATAAGATATATTTATTTTCAGTAACTATGTAAAGATTTATGATAATGACGCAACATTGAATACACGAGCGTGTCCAGCCCAGCCCAGCCCATACAATCTGCATCAGCGCAAACCCCCGCAGCTGCTACAGCGCTTACGTGACACCATTACACTAGACAACCTAGCCTAAGTGCACCTATTGACAACGGCGGAGACGCGACCCGCATAACAAGCCGCCATATTGTACCCGAGCGTATGGAATTGAATATTGCTACGGGCAAAGGTGGTTGGAGGCCTTGCCATTTGTTACTTAGTGGCTTTAACCAGGGTCTTCGCGTCAGACATGGGGAAAAGGGTTTTTGTCTGTTGTACAGCGACCCGTGTCCTGTGACATATGGAAAGTTTACCTAAAACCAAATTATTGGTGATACCGGTATCCGTGGCTACAAGAAATCGTTTTGGTACGTGAATGAGGTAGGGCTTTTTGCTATTTGTGATTTCGTAAAGGAAGGAAGTAATTATTAGTCAATTAACCAACGGCCCGTTAGAATACATTTTTGGACTTGATACTAAGCTCAACATCGCCACCTGTCAATACCAATCTATGAAGAAAGAAAATGAAAAAGTTTGTACGTTGGGGTAAGCTCCGGAACTACTGAACCGATTTTTAAAAATTCTTTCTCTAACAGGAAGTAACATTATTCCCGAGTGACGTACGCTACTTTTCATCCCGGTAAAATATTAATGACTTTATTGGAATGTTTAAAGAGATTCGAACTGCGCGCGAGTGAAAACCGCGGGGGATTGCTAGTCAAATATAACAAAAGTACATCTTAAACGTTTTTAAAACCAAATATTAACTTAACTGAAACAATAAGCCATGAAACATAGAAGAGAGAAAACAGTACAGAGCAGCCAATTCGAAATAACATCGTCTTGAATTTTAGAAGCCCATCGGTACACCAGAGCGAACACATTACATGAAATGGAATTTATTCTCACGTACCTCACGACAAAAGGTAGCAGTTACTGCAAAAAAAAAATGTAGGTAGTAGTGTAAACGCCGCCCCACCGACTATTATTTCTATCACAAATGAAATACGGGCAGCAATAATTCTTTATCCCCTCGTGATTTATTAGCGCTTAGGTCATCGCCTCGAGTCTAGGTTACAGTCTAGACTTTGCTTTAGTACCTAGAAGAGGCATTTGCTTGTAAAATGTGTAGCCAGTCACTAAGATTAGAGTGGATGGAAAAACCGCGCGAAAAGAAACAATACCTACCCAACGTCTACCTTTCTCAGGCTTAGATTAGCCCGGTTGACTGGTAGATAAGGCTATTTTAGTTTTCAGTCTACCACTGTACTTTTTGTGCATAAAGTTTAAAACTCGTTCGACGTAACTTGCAGCTCTTGTAGATTCTAGATTGACAACCTGAGTGGTTCAGTTGGTTAACATGTCTGCTAGGCAGAGGTCACGGTTTCGATTCCAGGCCGAGCAGAAAATTTAATTGAAGGGATGATTTTTAATTTCTGTAACGGGTGGGGGTGTTATATGTATAATAAATTTGTATTTAAAAGTATATAAGTATTTTATCAGTTGTTTAGCACTCATAAGACAAGCTTTGCATACTTTGGGGCTAGATGGCGCTGTGTGAATTGTCCTAGCATATTTATTTATTATCACTGATACTGCTGTAAATGTGTAAAACATAATGGCGTCATAAAATGTAATTCACACATTAGTAATTGCTTCATCAATCATAATACGTATACAAAATGAACAGCAACTAGCACTCAGCTAATTTACGTTACGCGTCAGGCCTAGTTATTACAGCGAGGTCAGCTAAGACTGCATGACCTTGACCTTGCCATCCTTGACGCATTGCCAAGTCGCTGATCGCCGATCGAAGCCCATATTCGGGGGCCTTCAGCGCAGGCCGAATAGAGAAAACCTAGTTGTAGCTCATGCAATGTAGCTAGAATCATAACTATCCGAGCTCCTTAATGGCCCGATTTTGCCAAAACACTCCAGATTGAACAGTTAAGATAAAGGTCACCGTGTTTGTTGGAAGGTTACATAGAAATAACCTAGTCGTAGCTGAATGCCATTTTCATTACTAATTCAAGAGCGCCATGTAGCCCCAAAGTAAGTAAAGCTTGTGTTATGGGTGTTAGATAACTGATAAACTATTTTTACACTTTTTTAATGCATACTTATTATACATACTACATCCGACTCGTAACAGAAATTAAAATTCATCATTTCAATATTTGTTCAGCCGGGAATCGCACCCGGGACCTCTGCGTGGCGACCGGCATGTTAACCAACTGAACCACTCAGGTAGTCAACTAGCCAGTATCAAAACTATCCGAGCTCCTTAATGGCCCGATTTTGGCACAACACTCCAGATTGAACCGTTAAGATAAAGGTCACCGTGTTTGTTGGAAGGTTGCATAATTTTCGCATCACGCCAAAGCATTACTTAAATAAACGGCCGAATAACGTCGAACAACGTTCAGAACCCGCAATAAAGTGCTTTTAAATTGTAATTCGTTCGTGGCTGGCTCTCAAATGTGTTAGAAAGGAAAAGCGATAGATAATTCAGAATGTATTTTTTTTTAGAACCGATTATCATCCTACCTACCTACCTATAATAAATAATAATCTTAGCGATAATTTCCCGGTTGTATTCTCGCGCACGAGGGTCCGGGGTCCGTCTTGACCATGATACAGGATTTGGGAGGTCAGATAATTACAGTGGAGCGACTGCTATCTGACCTCAGTGATCCTGCCACCAGGGGAACCTGATAAGATTAGATCATGGTTACACATTCAGTTGCCTGAAGTGCAAGTTTCACGATGATTTCCCTCGCCGCAACAGCATCGGTTAGTATTCAACTAATGTACATAACTCAGAAAAGAGTCATTGGTACATGGCCGCAGCGGGATTAGAACCCGGTACTCTCACTTACGAGTCGAATACCTTAACCACTCGGCCACGGACGCTAAGATCCCGCAATAAAGTACTTTTAAATTGTAATTCAACCTTGGCTAGCTCTGAAACTTGATAGAAGAAAGCAAAATATAATAATTCAGAATTTTATCTAGGACCGATTATTACCCTACCTACCCATAATGACTTAGTATAGTATTAAACATCCCCGTACAAAGGAGGCAAAGGGGGCCCCATTTCGTGTCTAGACAAGTCCGCCGTTAGTTCATTCACTTTCGCTGACTTCTCACAATGAGCGACATCGCAAGCGACATCTTCCCAAAACTCTTCGTAGCAACATTGCTATTATGCGCGATTTTACTCTCTTGTTAAAGCTATATCTTCCAAAACTATACAATATGCAATATGGTAAGGTAGCTGCTGCTTACCATCAGGCCGGACATGAGCATTACCGCCTTAGTGGTATAAAACATAACAACAATTATATTACCACCCTAGTTATTTATAACTTACACAACATAACCCAACCGACAGAAAAAGTCGGATAACCCCCGACCATGCTTACATATACTCAAATATTTTCTAAACTACTGAACCGATTTCGATGAAACAAAGCTAGGAACCATCTCGATTAAACAGGCTTTCAAACCGCATCCAAATCGGCTCCATCCGTTCAGGCGCTACGATGCCACAGACAGAAACACAAAGCCACAAATACACGTCCAACTTATAACACCCCTCTTTTTTCGTCGGGTCTTAAAAGCATTGTCTACATAATTTTTGTACAGGATGTTTCAAATATTTAGGTGTGATAATAAATTTTTACGGTTCAAATTTGAAATTCTCAGTCCCAAAAACCTAAAATTAAACCGGCGCACCGCAGTTCACTGCACACTCTCTGGAAGCACACTCAATTTGCTGCACACCCACGCGCTCAGAGCAGTGTGAATAATACAGTAATTTTCCCTCGTAAGGGGTAAGTTCTCGCAAGTAAAACATTTTATACCCTTAGAAGCAGATTGCTCACATTAGCCGGAGGGTGGCCCCTCGCATACCTGACGGACTGCGCATTCCCGTTTAAGCTGAATTATGAGATAGTTCTTGAGACTTGCGGCATTCTCGGACTATTTCTCCACTTGCAAGTCGGAAATTGTCAGGTAATTCGAGCAATTCTAGCAACTCAAGCGTAGCATACTTTGATTTGTAACAGAAATTAATTACTAAAATCGAAAAAGCGACGGTCGAAAAGGTTATTGGAGATTTCTTATGCCTACTATAAAACTAATAAAGAGGAAAAGTTTTTATGTTTGTGAGGTTGTAGATTTGTATATTGGAAGAATCTCCGAAACTACTGAACCGATTTCCGAGAACCGAAATTCTTTAACTAATTGCTACTGCTATTCCCGAGTGACAGGCTACTTTTCAATTCGGAAAAAAAAATAGGGTCCCGGAGTAGTTGAATGTTTACAGAGATCCGAACTAAGCGCGGGTGAAGACAGCGGCGGGCTGCTAGTAGAATCATAAATCAAAAGTTTATTTGAGATTTCTTGTACATACAATAAACTATTCTGTGAAACTCAAACGGTACAGCCCAGTGACAAATAGATGGTGAGGCGAAATAAGATCCCGTTGGCAATCTTTGGGCCCGTACTTAAAAAAATCAGTTTTTTCCGAAATAATAAGTCTTTTCCAGTAACTTGCGCGTTCATTTATTTCCCTGACCGAACGCGCCCGTGCAGCCGACTGCATTCTGCACACGACGCGAAAACAGATTTCCGCCATATCGCGAACAGGTGATTCAAAATGGCGGCCCGTTGTCTCTCACACGCGCACACTCGCTGCATGAAAACAATGCAAACGCGCTGGAATGGATCCGCCGGTGCGGGCGGTGCGATAACGTCTTTTAAATTAGTTTGTATACCTCTGTTAAAATATTATTAATAAACAGGAAAGATATTTTTTTTTTTATTCGGTTTAAAGATATTTTATTCTCATTTTAAAACAGGAAAAGTCACATGAGAAAAATGTTGAATACAAAATATACAATACAGATTAACTTAGTATCGTTCGCTTGTACAGTACAGCACCACAGTCACAACCCACGGATTAGATTTTACAAAATCACGTACACAAACACTTTTGCCACTTCACTAGACCAAATTAACAACCTCACAACGACATTTTGATTAATCTATTGATTCAAATAGATAGCTACACTATTCCAGATTGAAGAACTATATGTAAACAACAAACATTGATCTCAAATGTAAATCGTCGGTGGCGTAATGGCTAACGGGGCGGCCTCGTAAGCGAGAGAAACCGAGTTCGAACCCCAGTGCCGCCATGTACGCAAAAAGTACTGAAGGAACGGATTTTGGACGAAATTATGCAGTGATATAGCTGATATTTGCCGTGTGGTGTCCGGCAGAGTAGAATAGCGCCAACCCCTTACATTCATGGGTGTCGTACAAGGCGACTAATGTTTTTGAGGCAAAAGATCAAGAGTCTCCGTAGTCTGGAAAATGGGCAGCAGCATTTTCCATTATTATATTTAAACACTGCGATCTCCAACCCGCCTGCCAAGCGTGGAGATTATGGCTATAACCTCCGCTTTCGTGGGAGAGGCCCTAGGTCCTGCAGTGGACTGTTACGGGCTGTGATGATGATAGCTGATATCCCAGAGTCTTGGTCTATAATTTATCCCCAAACGTCTATATGGTTCCCGCATGAACACGGCATTTAACGCGGAAAATCACGTGTAAAGCGGATATATATATTATACCACCAGATTATACACAGCAAAACGTAAACATCTTATTGTCGAACCCAATTTCTATGCGCATATTGCAGTACCGACTGTCGCCGCCGCCGGGCGAACTTTATTAAGTACCCAAGTGCACGGGTACCCGGCTACCCGGGCATCCCGCAATCGCTCCCCCGACACGATCCGGTTATATCTCAGGTGCGAATGCGCCGTCTAGACTGCACACGGGTAACGGTTCAGACAACATATTTGCGCGAGCCAGCAATGCGTTGCATATTGTTTAATCTCGTTACCTGTGAGGTGGAGTGTTTAAAGCAAGACTGTGGTGTGTGTGTGTGTGTGTGTGTGTGTGTGTGTGTGTGTGTGTGTGTGTGTGTGTGTGTGTGTGTGTGTGTGTGTGTGTGTGTGTGTGTGTGTGTGTGTGTGTGTGTGTGTGTGTGTGTGTGTGTGTGTGTGTGTGTGTGTGTGTGTGTGTGTGTGTGTGTGTGTGTTCTGTGGTCTTGTTTCATTCACGAGCATTCGTATGCATCTGACGCGGTAAGCCTTTTAGAGACAATTACTTGAGGCTTCTTTTCGTTCAGTATTACTGTACGTTGTCTTGATTTTTAGGTAGGGACTCTTGCTGTGAGCGCTGCTCAGGACTGTAACTCTGCCTACGCCACTAAGGCCCGGAAAATATAACCTTGAGGTCTTTAAGGCAAGAGTGAATAGGTATCTTCTAGGCTTCATCTTCGACCTGTGGCCTCCCATCAGGTCGATCAGATCAAATGCACGCCAAGAAACAATAAGAATGCTGAACAAGCGAGCAAAGTGGAGAATTAAGAAAGCGAATGCTGGCAGAAGCCGGGATTAACCGCTAGGATATTGATGGCTTATATGTATCAACGGTTAGTGTTGATTTGATATTTTATACACTCAGTCCACAAGTTTTCACTCCAAACTCTTTCCGTAAAGTGGACCGTTGTCTTCTGTTATACCCACAGTAAAATTTACCTACAAGACTTTGGAACGGTTTCCATAATGCAGCCAATAAAGTGAAATACGAGCCGAATCCTCACACATCCCTTTCGCCTGAACTTCTTGCATAGTCTTGAATTACATGACGAAGAGTAAACAGAAAACTTACTACGTACCTATAATTAGTTGGCGAGTAACGCACGCACTGATGCTGGGCTCAGCTCAATACCAGGTTGTGGTCTCACCTCACTACCTACAGCATATGCCAAGCTGAGCTGAGCTCTAGTTCGGCATGACACTAGTATATGCGAGTACATCTTCATTAAAGCTTTTTATCTCGAGGTTAGTTAGAATAAGGGGTATTTTTTGTTTAGTTAGAGAAAGGTTGTTTTCTTTAGTTTATTGTTGACTGTTACAGTTTGTCCTTAATTAAAATAAATAAGGAATATTTTTTGTTTTAATTGTATAATACTGTTTTCGTGCGTATTTCTTTATATTTTAGTAGGTGATTGCCAAATAAAGAAGTCTATGTCTAAGCAGCGGTAAAAATAAAAAAGAACCGTACGTATATGAGCTATTGAGGTATTCATAAACAAATCTCTATCAATGTGCTTTACGCGTCTGTCTCGCATTTCCGCTAACTCCTAAACCACAAACCGATTTTGGTGAGGTTTCCACTATCATTTAGAGATTTTTTTCCGGAAGCTTTATATGTATAATACACGCATATTACAGTAGAGTAATCCGAGAAACCCCGTGCGAAGCCGGGACAGGCCACTAATAACTACATAAATCCTCACCACGCACACTCTCAACTCGAGCACTCTCATCGCGTTGCTACCGCGCACATAACTCCCAATAAGTTTAATGGGAAGCAGCAGCCGGTGGCAGTCTAGACCGGCGGTCTCCCACCTGAGATATGTCCGGGACGTGCCCCGGGGAGCCCGGGACGGACCGGCCATGAGCGACTTGTTATCTTGTTTAAGCGGATACGAGATAAATGCTTGTATTGCTGTCTTGTAGCCCAATGTATTCGTAGCATGGAAGAAAAGGAGAAATTATATTAAGATTTATAGGCGCGACTTCGTTCACGTGGTATCCTATCACCCCCTAGTAGGTTACCGCTACCCTACACCTACTTAACCCCTACCTCTTTTTATTTTGGCGTTTTAACCACCCCAGTATTAAAACCAACGTAACAAAAAAAAACAATTATTCACATCAGTCCAGATATTTTCGAGTTTTGGCGATACTAACGCACCAGCAAATGATTTTTATGTATGTATGATTAGATCTTTCAAACTACGCGACGGATTTTAATGCGGTTTTCAACAATAGATAGAGTGATTCAAGCGAAAGGTTTATAGGCTAGAATAATACGAAATAACAGCTAATAACTGTAACTGAATGTAAACACTATAAATACCTGGAAAGTAGGAGACGATCGCCATTCAGGGCCTTATAAAGTTTAATATCAACTGCTTCTACATAAAAACTAATCAAGTTCCCTGCAAATCCCGTACCAGGCCTCCTCCATTCAAATATCACGCGAAGCCCCTATGACAGGCCGGTGACTGATGACGGGCCCTTTGCCCTCCCACGCATAATACGGCCTAATGGATTGTTTTTACTTAGCCGAGATACGACCCTTGAGTTGGAAATTAAATTTCGTCCAACAGTTTTTATTGGCAACGTGAAAGGATATTTCTAAATTGTTAATAAAGTTGGTAATAGAATAGAATAGTTTGTTCCCTTAGTTTTCCAAACTACGGATTTTAATAGAGTAATTCATACAGGATTTAGGTCACAGGCGCCCACACTGTGTCTGTGTTTTCTATGATTTAACGTTTATACATACATCGCCCGTATCCCACAAGGGTAGGCAGAGTCTATCGAGTGGTACAAACTCCTGACACACATCTTTTGCCTCTTCCACAATCATACATCTTCTCAGACATCTTATTTTCTTCTATACACAACCCAACAATTTATTTCCGAAATGGTCGAGATGTCAACATAATTGCGCCCAACACCTCTACAAATCTAAAATAGATCCATAAGTTGTACAACTTGTCTGTGTTTTCTATGATTTAACGTATATACATACACACGCACGCCCGTATCCCACAAGGGTAGGCAGAGTCTATCGAGTGCCACAAACTACGATCCCGACACACATATTTTGCCTCTTCCACAATCATACATCTTATTTTCTTCTATACATAACCCCACAATTTATTTCCGAAATTGTTGAGATTTCAACATCATTGCGGCCATCACCTCTACAAATCTAAAATAGATACATAGGTTGTACAATTAGGCGCGTACCACACTCTCGTCGTTATCCAACGCACTGGAAATACTCGAACACAGTTATCGCGTGTGTAATTATAGGGACGAGGATCTCTCGAGTCTTCAAGTATTATTTTATCGAGTGTGAGGGTAGGGTTGTGTTATAAATTGAATGTGTATAGGCTTGCCAGGCATGCCACGCTGAGGCATCGGTTGAGTGGCGTTGGGGTGCGGAGAATTACTAATATTTGTTTTAGACTTTGTAAAGTGGTAACTGTGGCCTGTAAAACCTACGGGTTTTCGTCTTACAAAAATGAAGTGTTTACTAAATAATACTGAAGTTAATTGTTCTAAAATCTGTCGAGACTGACTTGTTTTATTTTGTAAGTAAATAAAATTCGTAATAACGACTTGCCGTATCAATCGCGCTACTTACGCTGTGTGTCTTGAATTATATAAGAAAAACATACAATATGAATTTCAACGAATACTGCTGTAAATTACCATTTTCATATATAATTTCACTGAAAACATAAATTTCACCATCACTTACTGCCACAGATTTAACAAAAACTCACATTCAGGAATCAATTTTGTCTATGATTTTTCAGACATACTCCAACCCCATGGACGGTCTTTTGTTGCTAGTACCTACGCCATATTAGTTTACCAAATAAGGCAAGTTAGTCTAGACAGATTTTATACCTATGGATGTGAATTGATACTGTAACAAACTCCCAACAAAACACAACGTACCGCCATACACATGCACATTGAATAGGTCACCTAACAACGTTAGTCGCGAAATAACTAACGCAACTCGCCTGAAACTGGTATCATCCGGTTTATTTATAGTTGTTGAACCACTAGACCGCATGGCGAGGTGAATTAATTGCTATATATCCTGGGAATATAACGGATTTCCAGGGAGAAATATGGACGCCACAGACTGTAATCGCTTACGCTTTGTAACTCGCACGGTTTAATGGGAGTTGCTCGTGACAGTTTGTATTGTAAAGGTTAATGACAAGATCTATTTATGGTTTATTCATATAAATCCATATCGTGTTATTTCTGTCATTATATTAATAGAAGTTTGTTGATGTATTGGTTTGTCCGTCGTTAATGTAAGCCCCGACGATGTTAGAAAATGTATTGGGTTGCGTGGACTTTTTGTTAGACGACGTTGTATGTTTTAAACCGATTTTGAAACACGTTTTCCTAGTAGTCCAGAGCGCCAGCAAGTTTATGTGCATCGGGCCCGACCGTCCAACTCAAACGCATCATACTCGAATTATTTAGGCGAAATTAACTCGCGCGCGCACAGTACATACCTAATTCCCGAATGTCATAGGGGCCTTTGATATCGGAAAAATAATGAGAACCCGCGGGATAGTTAACTGCTTACAGAGATCCTTTGCTTTTTGAGAGCAGTGCTTACTTTGGGGTTAGATGGCGATGAGTTTATTGTCATTTTTTTATCCGAGCTGCGCGCAGGTGAAAACCGCGGAGAACGGCTAGGTAGCCGGAAACGCTTTCCCGGGCTCTGTCGGTAATCATGTTAATAAATACAGTGTTTAAAAAGACCTGTTAAATTTCCTTTTTTGTAATTTTGTGTGCAATAAAGAGTCTATCTACAGTTTACGGAGCGAGCAGTCACCGCGGACGAAGTTTCCGGCAAAAGAAAACTAGAGCAAGTATTCTATTAAGAGTAACGGGACTTTCCAGTTTATTTCACTGAAGCATGGACACTAAAAAAGATAAATTTCCAGGTCAAACTAAAACTAACAACGGCGCAGCGGCAGCTGGTCTAAATTCTTTTATGTTATTTAAAAAGTATTTTATTAAAAAACTTTAGCTTCGCTAGAGTGCACAAATACAAGGCTGGCCGGCGTAATGCGTATAACTGTTTAATAATGTACTGTACGCTTTCCTTGTAATAACAGAAAGCTACGTAATCTTACTGATGAATGTAGAATCCCTACTAATATTATAAATGCGGAGGTATATACAGACAAAATTAAAGTTGTAGATTTTGATGAAATTCGCTGTGGAGATTGTTCAGAGTGGACATAGGCTACTTTTTATTCCCCTCAGTCCCGCGACATAACGTGTAGTCCACGCGGGCGGAGCCGCGGGGGGAAAGCTAGTGGAAAATAAATTGAGACGATGACTATATATTTTCGTTTTTTTTTTTAAGTTTTGTAATTTGTATTCAACTCCCATATATGTTGCGTATCGCAATGAACTTTTTATCTATCTATTTAGTTTAATGTCAATTCTCAAGGTCCTTGTTATCATGTGTCCTATACGTTATGACGTGATTTTGTAACTTAGTTCCTTAGTGAAAAGTCACAATGATAGTGACGTTATTTAGCACCCATTATTTTAGACAATAGTCAAAGAGGCCGTCCTATTAGCAAATTAATCAGGTAGTATACCCAGTGCGTCCATAGGTACCCCAAAGCGCGTACGTACCCGCAGTGCTCCTAATTCGATCGCTCCAAGGCAGTGGTCCGGAAGCCCCTTTGAGCCGCCGCACATATCCTTTGTCGCGCCACGCCCGCTGCATAGCAGCCGAGAATTATTCGAGCCATCGATTTTGGAGCCAAACGCCGGGAAAGCGAGACCGTGCGGCGAGATGATTGGTTTAAAGTGTTTAAACTGATTGTGGGTACAAGATAACCCTGCAAATTCTAAATATTCGTATACTCAAATGTCTTAATATGAAACTAAGTTACGAACCATTTCGATTAAACTGCCATGGAAATCAGTAAATCAGACACACAGATACACAGGCAGACACACACATCAAGAGTATTAACACTCCCGTTTTCGCGATGGAGGTTAAAATAAGTTTTTGTTAGATTGGTAAATGTTGGTTAGAGTAGGCAGCGACTGCCAGGGTTTTAAGGCGGCTTCGTAATGGCAAATCGAGATTGATAGTTATTCTCTTCTGCCCTTAAACTTTTTTCATGCGGTCACATGGATAGTATCAAAACTTGTACTATTCAGGGAAAATACTTAACAATTTTGTTGTGATTATCATTACTGGTCATGATCATATGGCAACATTATGTTTAGAACTATTTTTGTAGTTTCAGTAGTATTCCCTACAAATACAAGAGGACCAATGTTGCTATTGATCTAGACTAAATTGCTTTCCATTCATCAAAAGCATTAAATAAACAGTCACTCTCCCATTACATCTCCCAAGACAATTTGTCTGCATTATAAATGAAATACCTATTAAAACCGTTAAACATGTCGTCACGTCAATATTTCCATTTATTAGAAGACCGTAATATTAGTAGTCAAGAGGTCCTTCATAGAATATTCCATTTGAGAACTCAGCTGACGTAAGTGCATTCAGACACGAGAGCAATGACCCCAGGGGATGGATCAGGTTTCAAACGGAATATGTTATTCACAAATAGAGCATAACTTGGAACATATCGTCAAAGTAAGCATAAAAGTAGAATGAAATTGCAAATAAAACCTCATGCCATAAACATTGGTAAACTGTATAGATAGGTGCCTAACTTGTAGGACATATAGATTATCTATACATAGTATAAAACAAAGTCGCTTCTCGCCGTCTGTCCCTATGCATCCATTTATGTATCTATGTTCGCTTAGATCTTTTAAACCACGCCACGGATTTTAATGCGGTTTTCAACAGTAGATAGAGTGATTCAAGAGGAAGGTTTATAAGCAAGAAAAAAAGGGTAGGTAGGGGTAAAAATAATGTACGAGACCGAAGACGCGCCAAGTCCAATAGTAAATAAAAAATAAATAATCGAGGACAAATTCACTTAGCACCATCCAGCCGCAAACTAAACAAAGCTTCTACTAGATAATTGATATACTTAAATACTTTAAAATATATACTTATTATGCATAGCACACCCAAACCAGTAACAGAAATTAAAAATAGCAAGCGTGGGAGAAAGTCCCTATAAAATTTAATGCACTTTAATTTATTTTTACATTGTAGACAAGTATTTGACCGAAATCTCACTTGATGGTAAATGACAAGGCAGAGGATGGAACAAACTGGATATGACGATCGCTAGGTATTATTTTCCACGGTAACAAAAAAATATAAATATAACAAAATGGAGACGCAACATTCTATCGATAAATAACGGAACACCATTAACGTCGAAGATAAAATCCGTAGAACGTCACGGAAAATGTTGAAAAAAAATGTGAAAGTAAAAGCTCTGGGCTGGCTCCATCAATCACGTGGGTTATGTAAGTATTAAAAAAAGCACGAACCGTTTGTTATGAACCATAGCTGTTATGGGCGACAGTTACCGCGTTTTATAGGGCGGGCTCCAGGTGGTCGAACGAGATGGTGGCACGACAATGCTGGAGGGTTCAATTCAAATAATAATAATCAAGGAGGGTAATATTCAAGTTTTGTTTTAAATTGTAAACATGACTGTTGATTTTCCTTTAGTAAATCAAATAAAATGAATTGGTAAGTCGCCTTGGTGTACTTTGGGGCGCGGCCACCATCGCCTGTACAAGATGTCTTCTTATGGTACCTAACATAAAAAAATAGTACTTGAAGGTAAACTTCACGAGATATGGAGTATTTTAATATCGCCTTTTTATATTTTTATATTTTAAGGTCGCGCCGCAGAGTATGTTTCTTCGCGCGGCCACCTCTTGTTTCCAGGATACGCTGTTATTCAATTGTACGAATTAGAAATAAATCTACGCAAAAAGATATTTCTGAAATGACTAAATAAATAACGAAATAAGTATATAAATCATTTAATGGTTATTTACTTTGGGGCGTGGCTAGATGTTACAAGATGCCTATTTAAGGTACCTAACACAAAAAATAGTACTTAAAAACTTCACGAGATATGGAATATTTAGTTAGATACCTTATGTCTTGCAGCATCCCATCATCATCACTGCAGGACTTAGGACCTCTCCCACTAAAATGTGAGGCCATTGCCATAATCTCCACGCTTGGCAGGCGGGTTGGAAATCGCAGTGTTGTAAATATAACAATGGAAAACGCTGCTGCCCATTTTCCAGCCTACGGAGACTAGATTTAAGGCCTCGAAAACGTTAGTCGCCTTGTACGACACCCACGAGTGTAAGGGGTTGGTGCTATTCGACTCTGCCGGACACCACACGGCCAATTGTAGCATCTACTGACTTAAAATGAATCTAACAGGCAATTGTTGGACACGCCCCGTAGTATCACACCGCTGCTTGTCGGTCATGTACAGGCTGTATCACGGAGTGCTCACGAGCTTCACGAGCTTCACGAGCTCATTCCGCCATCCCCCATCTACAATTGGACATCCAGACGAACTGCCTTACGTGATCGATATTCCACACGTTCGCACCAAGCACTTCGCATCTGCATTTATCAGGCGCACTGCCAGAGTGGATTTCCGTGCCTGCGTCTGTATTTCCGAGTGCATGTAGCCCAAAATTATTCATGATACTGGTGAATAGGCATCGTCTGGGTAAGCTCGCTCCATTGTGAATCTAAAGTTAGCATTTCATTTACGATCAAGAGCAAACCCATCTCTTACATATAAAAAAAAGGAAAACAACGAAAGCTGTTTTACTTTTCTATATTAACATTTTAAAGAAATAATATTTGTTTGTTTGTAATGAAGAAACTCAAAAACTAAGTAACCGATATTTAAAATGTATTAATCTGTAGAAAGCTACATTATCAGCGAGTAACCTAGGCCATAGTTTTTCTCGAAATTCAATGTGGTTCCGGCGAGAACGGGTCAGGAAAGTGGTAACCGAATTTTACGCGGACATAGTCGTGGGTAAACGAATAAGAATAAAGAATAAGAGCTAGTCCTTTATTTATTAATACCAAAACCGTTGAAAACAAAACGAAATTTCAAAATAGCAACATTTAGTTCCAGTGTCCACAGCGTTCTAAGATTAGTTTATTTCACTTGCGAAGTTGAGACTCGCCGACAGAGCTGTCGGTCTTGCGGGATAAATGACTACGCGCCAACGAGAGAGCTTTTTAGATGCAAAGCTCGATCGAGATTCGAGCAAAGTTTAGATAAGATTTTTTCGGATTTGGGGCGTTACTGTGTCATTCATTATCCACCATCCTAGGCCTCGTACTGACTGATTGATTAAACACTAAGGCCTAACTGAAAAAATAACTGATCCTTGAAACTAATTTGCAGATAATAATTACTGCCACGTAATACACAAAGTATTATCTCGCTTGAACAATTACTTTTCTTAATCCAATTTTTCACAAGTAATTGATTTTTCACAAAAAAAAGATACCCACATTATTTCCAAAAAGTGACTGGTGTTGCCACAGATAAATAATTAACAGAACAAATCGTACATTTTCTATCAAACGCTCTGAACAATATGTTATGTAAAAATTTATCTTTAGTTAAGTTTTCAGTCATGTTTTGTTTTTGTTGTGAAATTTTTTACTATTACAGGAATAAAAAAAATACCTTTCTGTAGTCTACACAACTGCGAAAAGTACGTAGCTTTCGCATATCAGCCCTCAATAACCATCAAGTAAAACACACACGCAGTGAATTTTTCATCGCGCCCAACCTAAATCGAACACCCACGCGCGTTTAATCAAAACTTTAATGCCCCGTTAGGCTTTAAATCGCTCCAAAATCCAGACAGATACGCCGTTGCGCCGTGGAAAACTTCGGTACAGAGGAGTAAGATTAATTACAGTGTTGCCAGGCTAAATAAATCACGTTCCAACCGAATCCGGCCCAGCGGGGCCGGTGTTAACCAGATCTCTCACTTAGGCCGTGGCAGGTAGCGTGTACTGTCTCTATTAAAGCCTCGGGAGATAAAGGATGACATTTATTATTGTGGTCCAACCTTGAACCAAAGTTCTTGGGCAGGGTGTAAAACTCAAACACTGGCTGTCAGAAACTTATCTTATTGATGAAATTCAGCAGTAACTGTCTGGTTGTAAACGGTTTAGGGCTTAGGTTATAAAGGACTAGCTTTTGCGATTTAGTCCGCGTAAAATTCGGTTTTTACGTTCCGGTTCCGTTCTCGCGGGAACCACATTGAATTTCATGATAAATGATTGCCTATGCTATTCTAGGCTATAAGCTACATTACCGAGAAATTTACAAACTTTCGCATTTATAATATTAGAAGGATTGGTTACACGTTTTGGCTCTTGCGCAAATAGACACAGGTCATAGTGTGTTATACGTTCACATCGCCACCTACACAACGAGACCTAGTTCGGGGTTATTTGTATAGCTTTGACTAGATTAACAAACAATTGCTTCCTACTGGGGCAAACACTCTATCGAAGGTCGTTAACTAGCCTGCAAATATCGATCGATCCCTGAAATAATATTTATTTCCTGACCTGTTCAACCGATGTTAATTATACACCTACGGAGCTGCGATGCCAGGGTTCTACAGACAGGCACCTGGCACGCAGATAAGACTGATACACATATACTTTTCGAACTATTCCTCATCCACGTGCCATACCATCTCGTTTACGCTAGCTGATGCTAGAGCTTAAATCATATTTTTACTTCACCCCCATCCCACTCCTCGTCGCCTTTGAACAACTAAAAACCGATTACCGACGCCACACTACAATCAAAATAAAACCGCGTGTACAGTGACCTACCTTAACCAGTAGAAGATGAGCCAGCATCTCTCCAGTCGCGCATAGCAACGTTAGCTCCTCTCACACTGGTTTCACATAGGTCGATATGCCGTCTTCAGTACAAACAAACAGACTATGCGACTGCAATCCAATTACATGGGCGCGTGATTAACAAAGCAGCTGGATATTAAAGTTGTACGGAGTCTCGAGAGCGAGGGAGTGGAGGGACTCTTGACGCCGAGTCTAGCCTGGCCTTGGTTAATTAGTACGAGAGGAGGCATCCCGTTGCAATTATGGAAAATCAAGTCTGCTGTTTGGTGTCTGAGGTAGGGCGTAGCGGGGTATCCCGGGTGGCAGTGATAAACGAGCAGATAACCCAATTGATGGTAAGTGGTAACTGTCGCCCATGACATCGGCGATTCATGTTTTTTTTTATGTCATACGGTAGGCAAACAGGCAAGCGGGCCACCTGATGGAAAGTGGTCACTACTGCCTTCAGACATTAGCAACATCAAGAGTATGTACTTAGATTGTAGGCAACAAAACCGCAGAACTAGATAAGGCGGTGGTGCTAATCCAGGATAATGACAAACCATACATCGGAAAATAGTAACACGGCCAATTTCAAACGTAAGTCAACTTACTAAAAATTCAGTTTCCTCGAATGAACGATCTATTAAATATTTATTCGAAAAAAAGTATTTTACCATTTCGTCGACCGCGGCAGGTGTCCCGCCACAAATAAAAAACTTGTGACAGCGCAAAGACAAACAGAACAAGAGCCGAACAAAGTTTCCTACATGCCGCTTGTTCGTAGAAGCTCTACGGGCGCTACGCGGCGTAGCGGTTACGAGTGCCTACGGGACAGTTCGTGCGAAAAATTCAACTTTTCTTTTTTATCTCCCGCCTTATTGCGAGACTAAATGCCACGTCAAAAAAGTGGCAAAGTTACTGAAGGCGCTTACGTGACGCAGGCGGCGGCAAATGACGACAATTGTATCCTTACCTGCGAAGAAAAAGAATAATTAAATAAATAAAAAAGTTGTAACAAGCCCGAGTGGGCGGCGATTGGGCGGAATTAAATTTCGCTCACGCAACACTCGGCAGTTGCGACATCGTCCGTATTATGCCAATTTAAAGTTGACAAAGACACGACTTCGGCAATTAGTTGTGAAGTGGATGTAATAAATTCTATTTGTTTCATACACGTAATTACGTTGATGACGTTTATATTGAAACTTGAAGAGGTAACACTCCGTAGCTCTGTCCGTGGGGTCTAAATTCTGAGTATTTCTGCGTGAGGACTTTGTACACATAGACTCTTGGTTCAGTCAGTTCCATACTACATCCCTAACAGCATACATACATGATTTGTATGTAACAATCATTGAGGTAACATTTGACGTGTCAATTTATGTTTATCAAATAAATGAATTGAATTGAATTGTAAAAATAAATATAGATTGAATGTAGAGTAGTTTGAGATACAACAGGTTCCACGTCACGATATTTATTTAAAGCCGACATAGATAACAATTGTGTGATTTGTATGGAGCTGGTCTATTGCACATTTCTCTTTTCAATTTTGTGTTATTATCATATTACTATTTTTACAACATTTAAACAACGCTCTAAATAAATAAATCTATCTACCCATAGCCCAGTGTTGTCGGGTATATTTTCACTTATCTAACACCTATCTAAACTAACATGTTTCCTAAACACTTTTTGGTGCATTGCCACAAAAAATCGCATTATCAAATAGAGCTTTAAAAATTAAACCTTGGACAGCGTTTCATATTCAAAACCCCGTGGTTATCAGCAGAACTAAAAACACTATTATAAGTATATAGCTAGGCTAGAGACAACAGCGCCACTCTTCGTAGGTACTAAATTATGAAACAGTTTATAATTAAAACCTGTCAGATTTTGATGGATGGTTTATCAAGGAATATATACTATACTAATTACATTTCCATCAGAGCCTGGGATTTACATTAAATTACGTGCTTGGTATGTAGTCTTGGTATTTTATGAGAAATTCCATAAATGATGGAGAGATAACTTCGCGTCCATAACTTCGTAACCGCCCCTACCTCGTGTATATATTTTTGAACCTACACACACACCATGAATGTGTAGTCAATTATATAAACAAACGTATTCATAGAAGTAAGCGTCCCATTATCCAATCTGGTCAGGTTCCCCTGTTAACGGGGTGACGGAGGTCAGATGGCAGTCGCTCCACCATAATTATCTTGGATCGTGGTCAAGGCAGACCCCGGACCCTCGCACGCTAGCACAGCCGGGATATTGATGCCAATATGACTATTATGATTTACTAGCGACCCGCCACAGCTTCGCACGAGTAGCAAGCTTAACAAATTATACACCTTAACTTTCCTCATGAATCACTCTGTCACAGACAGACTCGGCGTGGGACTTAGTTTTATAATTTGTACCTAGTGCTTATTAGAAGAGAGTGGAGCCAACACTAATTACGACAGGAGAATTTTATTTTACACCCTGTATCTGAATACAAAAGTAATCACTCACTGTACATAAGAAAAACATCTGTACAACATCACTGTACAGAATTTGACGACGAAATACAAAGTTTGATTAAAAACTAAATATAGCGCGGGCTACTCAAACGCTCTTCAGCCAAAGGTCAACAGGCTCTTTTCATTTATGCTCAGTCTAATTCCGGGAATGCTCGACCCTCGCTCCGATACAGATATTGGACGGAACGGAAACGGATTAGTCACTTGATCGGTTTTCAACTAACACTAACACTTAAAACGTTGGAAATTGATCACTTTGAGAGCCTCCGAACCGAAAGAGCGATAGAAAAGCAAAGGAAACTCGATAATCACAGAATAATAGGAGTAACATTGTCCGCCGCACACTAAGGTTGTAGAATGAACTACCGGGAGAGGTTTTCCGTGGAGAATACAACATGGAGTTCTTCAAGAAAGGGGTGAAAAGGTTTTTACGGGGTCGGCACCATGTGGGTGATGCCCCTGGTATTGCAAACGTCCATAGACTGAGGTGACGCTTATTACCAGGCAGGCCGTAAGCTTCTTTGCCATCTGTGTGGCATTAAACAAAAAAAATATTCTTACATAGTATTCAAAGTTAGCGTTCGCACGCTCTAAAGATAGAATACATTTCATCATATGGGTGCCTAATTGCCGTGTACGTTACATCAAAGTACCGTACACAGCGAGCCTTTTTACCGCACACGATGAATGATCTAACTCCCAAGTTTTTCCTTTGCACTACAACTTTGGTTTCTTCAAAATGCTCAGACTCCAGTGACCACTTCCCATCAGGTGGACTGTCTGACGTAGACATTAACACATTCGCTGCGACCAATTCAACTATTATGTCTGAATTGGCGCTGCGTGTATGCGCACGACTCATCTGGCCGGTCCATTTAATACGCGCGCTACGATACTTAGCCCTGCTGTAGCCTCTCTGGTATATTATACCAGAGAGAAATTGAAGAGAAGGGTGGGAGGGGGACATCTGGTATTTGAGTGTTACAAAAAAAAGGAGAGAATACAGCACCAAACCAACACAGCGCACCCTAATATTGACAAAGTAAGAGCCATCGGTTACGAAATGAGCCTAAAATCACCAGCTATCCCGCTCCGGTGACCGATCGAAGGCTCCACATGCGCCTGCCAAAGGCTTCGGGTGCTCCATCCATCAGGGAATCAGTGGCGAGCTCCACGCCGTCGGTTTCGATTGATTGGCTGGCTAACGAATGCGTTCATCACTGCGAATTTGTTATGGATACATGATACTCGAGATACGGTTATTTTAAAAAACGGGATATTATGAGAGGCGTGGGCACTTCATTTATTAATTTGTTGAAGTATTAGTAGATTTATGTAACAATGTTGCGTACTTTAAAGGCCTATTTGATGTGTAAGACATTCTCTTATTGCCGCAGGAACGTCGTAATCTAATTATTTTATTTATTTAAGGAAAACCAACAGCAATGATTACAATACAAAATAATACTGGAAGCAGACCCAATTATAGGTTTTCACCGTTAGCAACTGGATAAACTAATACACACTTAACTAAAAGTTAAGCATACCGAACAATCAGGTATGATACCAAAATATTATATATTTAGTACTCATTAATAATACCTAGGTAATAATTAGCGACTCGGAAATTAATGCCATAGGAATAAATAAATACCTATCAACCAACGTCTAACCGAAAATAAGATACCAATTCATCAATCACCTCTAACAGAAAACATCATTTAATTTATAGCTTTCCTAAACCAATATTAGCTATCATTTACAAAACTAATCGACGGTCAGGTGTCGTGTCGGCGTTCCCATTGCATTTCGCCACGCCCGACACCCGTAGAAAAACAAAGGGCAGTGTTGCCAGCTGCCAGACAATCTACTAACGAGCGGCAAAGGGGATTACAGGTGGGGCCCGGAATGGCTGTTTATTGCCTCGTAAGACACGGCAACACTGCTCGGAACTCGATTATGGGGTGCCGACCTCTGCCTGCCGAATGGGGGTTCTTATTTATTTTCAATAGGCTATACCTTTTGGTGTCGTTGCTCGCGCTAGTGTCAGTGATTATGACAGGGGTCTAAGAAACGAGCGAGTGTGGCGGTTGTTCGTTGTTTAGAATTTCACTGGACGTTGTCCTCAGAAATTCAGTAACGAATGCGATCGAAGGGTTCCATCAGCACGTTTGTGAAGATTCTGGACTACCGTAGTTGATAGTCATACATTTCATGCCTGAGTGACAAAATACAGCTAAACCAACGAAATAGAGGTAGATACCCAAATCAAGGCCCAAACAAGCCCTAGGCGGACCACGGACCCTAGTACGCGAGAGCATCACCGGGACATCAACGCCAAGGATGACTCAAGTCTACATTTACCTAGTAACCATCCCGCACCAGCGTAATGGCGCCGAGCGCACTCGCTGTGTCAATATTGACTCGTTGTCACCTGTATTCGTCGACGACGAGATATTTGATTTGCCAGTGGATTCAAGTCATTCGATTAATCGCCCTCCCCGACTCTCTACGGGCAGTTTCATTTTGTTTCCGTGAAAATTACGGGCCCGAGGCGCAATTTCGAGCGGTGCACAAAAGGTGAAAAACCATCGTCCGTACGGTCGTTTGTGTACCCTGTTATTATGTTTCAAAAATCGGAATCTTAAGTTTAGTAAAAGTTACCAGGATTTTGCAGATCAGGTAATTACAGTGGAGCGACTGTCATCCGGCCTCCGTGACCCTGATAACAAGGGAAGCTGACCAAATTTGATCATGGTTACACATTCCGTTGCCTGAATGTGCAGGTCTCGTCGCGATGGTTTCTCTCACCGAAAAAGCCTTGGTTAGCATTTATGTACATATGTACATAACTCAGAAAAGAGTCATTGGTACATGGCGGCATATTTGAGTAACATTACGTAATAATAACACAACCGCCACTTTACAAAATGTAAATCAGATAAGAAGAGATGTCGTAGAGCTTGTCTAAGCTGAAATGACGCGCCCCACTACTTAATTAGTTGATTTCGATGTGTGAGTGCAAATATTAATAACGACACTTCATCTGTGTGGGAGCGTCGACTGCTCAATCGAACGAATACGTTTGAGTCTAATCAGCAACTGAATGACCAATTACAACGGCATTTGTATATGTATTGCGTCCATATTTTAAACTTGCTTGTGTGCGTTAATGCGATAGTGGGGCGCGTCATTTCAGCTTAGACGAGCTCTACATGTCTAACGCGTAATACTCGTATACATTGACTCCTATCCACCTCTCTGCAGTTACGGCCACGCGGATAGATTTGATTTGTCAGTGGATTGAAGTCATTCGATTAGCAGCCGGCGCGCCGCCCGCCGCCCGCCGCCCGCCTCGGGGGCGCAGTTACATTTTATTTGTCAGAGAGCCGAGAAATGGCACTAGGAAAAAGAACATAAGATAGTAAGAAATACTCCAGAGATATAATTCATAAACCTACTTATCCTACTAATATTATAAATGCGAACGTTTGTCTGATGGATGTATGTTTGGATGTTTCTTACTCCTTCACGCAAAAACTACTGAAAGGATTTTGATGATATAGCTTATAGCCCAGAAACCTGCACATTCAGGCGACTGGATGTGTAACCATGATCCAATCGGGTCAGGTTCCCCTGGTAGCAGGGTCATGGAGGTCAGATGGCAGTCACTCCACTGCAATTACCTGACCTGCCAAATCCTGGATCATGGTCAAGACGGACCCCGGGCCCTCGTGCGCGAGAATACAACTGGGACATTAACGCCAAGATGATGAGATGATGAGCTTATAGCCCAGAAAGCTGCAAAATTTCATTACAGTCCGTTCAGTAGTATTTGAGTGACAGAGTACCTAAAACTACAGACAAACTTTACAATTTTAAAATAGTCTAGCTTTTATGGACGCGACTTAACAGTATAAACCGTCAATTTTGCTTCACAATAAACGGCTTTGATGCAAGTTAAATGAATTAAACCCGTTCAAATATTTGCTTTCCTTTTAGTAAAGCCAACAGATGGATTCCTGGGATTGCCGTGGCCAGCGGCAAAAACGCATATTTTTTATTTCATTTATTGGGTTGGGCGTTAAGTAAAAACTGTGGGATTCGCTAGTTGGATAAAGCGAAATCGATTACGCATTTCACTTGACTTGACTTATATGCATACAGCTGTATGAGTAAGTGGTACAGAGAACAGAAAACATTACTATTATATTATAGTATTGTCTTCTTGCTACCAGTAAGGTCTCGAGGGGAACTAGCTTTTGTGAAATAGCTGTCAGAGCAACATCTGGTATTGCTAATGTCCATAGGCAGTGGAGACAACTTTCCATCACTTGGCCCGAAGTTGTCACCGCCCCCTAGGGACATCAGCAACACCAGGGGAACAACCAATGCGTTGCCTGCCTCTACAGAGACCTCTTGAACGATCTGGCTTGGACTTTAGTTTATACAGTTCTAATGTCATCGCTGCACGATTTTAATGCGTACAGCGTTTAGGTAACATGTGCTACGATAAACATGTAAGTATATGTTGTCAACAAAACGTCCATAATTAGGTCGGGTCGAGTCGGCACACAGCGGACCGCACCCCGCAGCCGGCCTTTGGGTGTAGCCATCTCACATGTTAGCATGCAGTCAATGCTTTCAAATACAAACAATACAACAACAAGTTATAACATAAACTTTACTAGATATGGTTGTGAATACAGAAAACAGGGTACGACCGTAGTACAGGTATGAATATGAAGTAGTTTAGACATAATTTTTCGAGAAGACAATTTACCTTTATCAGCGGTAGATACCTAAGTTATCGCCCCTGAGATACTTAGTAAGCAGGTGTATGTTTCGACAGTAACTTGAAATATTTTAAAGTTTTAAAAACACATTTCTCATGTCTCAAGAATTTTCACTCGACAGTTATTTAAAAACATACTTCTGCATATAGTTATATAGTTTTGTGGATATCTCGGGGGAATGCTACGCCCAGCAGTGGGCGTCTTTCTCTTAACACCCATATAGTAATGGACAAAAAATCCTTCCAGACTCCACAACAACGGCAAACAGCTCGCAAAACATCTCACATTCATAATGGTGGGCTATTTATTTCATCAAAGGGCGTATTATGCCAAATCCCACGCGACGTCACTTGACAGCAATCTGATCTGGGTACTAACAAGGCTACCAACATGTCAACCACCCACATTGTCCCTTATTTAGAGGCAAACTTGGTCGTAAACTAGTGTGTGTACGTTAGAAGTGACGTAAGCAACCTAATTAGAAACTAAATCTAAGTGTTTACTGATGTTACAGCAGACAAGACTAACAGTGCAATGCATGCATAGAGGATACAACATTCAGGAGAAAGAACAATGTGGCAACGGCCTGCTCACCGAGAAAGTTTTGGCACAATTATAACATTGACTACAAATTAATTAATCATAACACATGAGTATTAGATAACAAAGTAATAATAAAGTAGAGTAACGTTGTGTACAGTCAACAAAACAAAAACGCTACACAGAGGCTAACTAAACGCGTCGTTTTGCATACATCCCCTGTGTAGAATCCGTCGATCCTACTTTCAGTTAACATACTTAACTAAACGTTTTATCCAAAATCCTAATCATTTTTACCATAAAATGTGAGGACACCTAAAAGAGTGAACTTTACATGTAGATAAGCCAAATGAATGCATTTTCTGAATTACACGACTCCACCCCATCAACAAATCACATTAGCAGAGTCAATAATTTCCGCGCAGCAACATGGTTTTCGAATTTGGAAGCACATTAACGTGCGCGGAGTGGACGCCGCCGCGGCTCACATTGCAAAATACACTCGGCCGCGGAAACCCCAAAGGGTAAACCATGGGTTACCATGGGGCACGGGGAGCACGGGGTGACACGCTAAAAGAGGTTAACGGCGCAGGTTAGGGGAGGCTGGGGCGCGCTCGAAGCCACTTTTTAATCTGTGGCCATTTTGCAGGTACCTGCCCTACCGCTAAATGGACAATGAGTAAGACAGAAATAATTACGTGTTCGTCCGACAGAAAACTCTTCATTGCTCACACAAGAATAATTACGCAAAAACTTATGGATACTAATTATGTTGCATTAGTCTAGCCTGGCATTTGACCGCCATCTCACCTGGTAGTAAGTGACAAAGCGACCGAAGATGGAGCATGCCTGTCTAGGAACAGCTTATTCACTCACCTTGAAGGCGTCCAGATTATAGTTATTAAGGAACACTCTCGCTGGTAACGTGTTTCATTCTTTACGTTCAACCAAAGCGACCGAATGGCGCATTCGGACAAGCATACAAAGCAAAAATTCGAACAGCGCATTGAAAGTATATTTCTTCGACAAAGAAAAATGTTCTGGTGATTTCAAGGGAAAGGTAGCCAGGTTATTTTAGGTAAGGGTATCCCCTATCGCTCGTTAGTCCTGGCGGTAACGTGGCGCTTCTTTCGTAGTAAATCGTGGGTAATTTATCTATTACTGTGAGAGTGCCAATTCAAATAAAGGAAAATAGGAGCTTTATTTCTAGACTACAAAAGCAATGTAACCTTGTCCTTGGCAGGACGGAGTACATTGGCGCTTATTGATGGAGGCCTAGCTCCTTTTTAACTTTGTCCTTCAATAACCGTAAGTGGATATTTAACAGTCCACTGCTGGACTTGAGCCTCTTCCACAGTGGAGAATAGAGGGTTATGTCTTAACCTACGCGCTTGGTAGGCAGGTTAGAGAGCAGAAACACAAGAAAACTAAAGATTACATGTTTAGCAGATAGATTAGAGAAAATTATCTTACAATGAAGCACACAGATTTGTCATCTTCAGCTTTTAGCTAGCTTTATGAGGTAAATACATACATAACTTAACCGGCGGAAAAAGTCGGATATCCGACCAAGTTTAAGGTAATCAAATACTTTGTATAAGAGCGTACAGGCATACAAATGGGCCGCCACTGCGACAGGGGTTGGTTAGGTTGAGAGCGTGAGTTTGATTAAAAATAATTTTTGCAGGGAATATCCGTCCGCCTGGCAACGTAATATCGTTTACCGGGGCCCTCATCGCACTAAGTCTGAATGTATTTACCAAAACCAAACCTCAGCCGTTGTCAATTGACGTCTCTTTCTCATTACATTGTCAAAAAGGAAGACGGTATGTGTCAACGACTGCTGTAAATACGTTAAAATTAAGCACGATAAGGGCCCAGGAGTGTGAATTTGGGGAGTTTAGTTTACTAGCGACACGCGCCGGATTTGCACGGGTTTTCTCGGCTATGTCTATTGTAATATGCAGGTATTATACATCCCTATACCCTATATATTGAAACCTTCCGGAAGAAATTATGTAACTGGCGGAGAAAACCGCATCGCAATCAGACATACTTTAAGCGACTTTAATATTAATTAAAGTCTATAAGAAGTATTGGTATATTTAGATTTATCATTAAACTGTACTGAAACAATAGGACTAATTTATCTTGCAAAGTAAATAACGATTAACAATAAAGACAATTCTGATCCTGAAATACAACAGATAAGATGTGGGATAAGCTCGCCTTTGCTTCTTCTTCTGTAATCTACTATTCTGTTGCAATAAAGAGTTTACATACATACATTCATACAGTTTATGGAACTAGTGGGACATAATAATTCAATAAAAACTTTAAACTTAAACACAATGAATAAAGTACAATCCATGCGAGTCTAAACATAGTTGCTTCCCGCCGTCTGTTCTCGTACGCTTAGATCTTTTAAAATACGCAACGGATTTTAATGCGGTTTTCAACAGTAGATAGAGTGATTCAAGAGGAAGGTTTATAAGCAAGAAAAAAAGGGGTAGGTACGGGTAAAGTAGGTGTACGGCCAAGTCGCGCCAGGTCCACTAATTACTTAGTATGTAAATGGTGAAATCATCGGATTTGGATCGGACTGCTACTCATAAAAATGCGATGCTAATAAACTTTATAAACGTTTAGGTCTGAGTGCTCGGTAGATTCGAGAATCAATTTAAAGGTGCTTTTTTCCACTTACTAGAGGTAGATAACCTTGCGACATTGTAGACGGCGAGACGACAAGAAAAAACGTCTAGTAGTACTACAAAAAACTTCTCGCGTAGTATTTAAGACTGCCGAACTGGTATTTAGATACATAGAAAAAAGCTTCCTTGGCTACAACAATATAAGACAACATACAAATTGTCACACTTATCGGGTTTGTCACCAAAGTTTAATTTTTTAAATCTCGATAAAAAAAAGACGGGGGAGGGAGTGTGAATCTGTGTATCTGTGACTCTGTGTAAGCATGCGTCTGTCCGATTTTTATGCGGTTTCATTTATTTGAAAGAAAGTTTAATAGAGATGTTTTTCAGCTTTGTTTCATTAAAATCGGTTCCGTAAGGTAAACAATATTTTAGTGTTAACTTGGTCGGGGGTAACTCCGGAGACTCGTCAGAATTACCCTTGGCCGAAATAATCGTACACAGAAGTCACTGTTCGACTGATGAACGAAACAAATTTAAGCCGATAGGTTGGTTCGCGGGTGATAACCCGATCAGACTTTTTCTGTCGGTTACGTTATTATCTCGGGTTTGTCGTGGTGACAACCCTCTAAGTGTGACGATTTATTTGTACTAAATACCCTCGAAAGTCTCAAAAACTATATAATATTAAACAATGCAACGGAAAAAAGGACCGACATAAAAATGCAGACGGTCGTTATCACGCACGAGCGAGCGGTTCCGATCGATCAAGTCTCACAATTTGGTCGCATGCCAGAACAGAAGAACTGAGGACTACTAATGAAGTGCCAGAAGAATGCCGGCAGCGCGAAAGAGACGGCCGGAGCCATACGCGCACGTGATAAGGAGGGAATCAGCCTCCGGCGAAGTAGGTACCTAATTACACAGAAAGCGATAGTTAATTATACATCGGCGTGTGTAGCTGATATTACAGGGACAAAACAATTATTTCTAGGAAACCGTCGAAGCCAACGCTCACTAAACACGCAAGTTACATAATAAAAGCCTTCTCTGTTGGCTCGGGGGAATAGTTGCCGGCCCCGTAATAGCTGCAATACGGACGCGGTGCGTCAGCGCCATCTGTCGGCCGCCGGCCGCTAACAAACGTTACAGCATAGCCGCTAAGTTTGGAACAACTTAATGCACTCACCAGCAACTTGCGTCTTCGGGTTCAGCGGCAATCGTACACCACTTTGGTAATACTAATAAAGATCGGAAACCGGTCGCGAAGACTGCGGTCGAGTTTGTTCCACTTCGAATCAAGCACGAGGGAATCACAGTGACACTATCACGGTCCGTTGTCCGCCAGTGTGAAGCACATACAGTAAATACAATAGTTAGTATGAAGGTAAGTTAGAGGAGCGCGTGGTGTAGACGTGCGTCGGGCCCGGCGTCGCGGGCGGACTGCGCCCCACCCGCCCCCGCCGCCCCGCTGCGCCCCAGCCTGCGCGCCATAACCTAACCCCATTCCAACTTTTCCGAGCCAAAGAATAGCTCCCAAAGAAGTGACAGCGTCCAATTTAGGCATTACAGAACTTGTTGACAAACTCCGGAATAGAATTCCCTTTGTGCGCTTAAACTTTAAAATTGTTGCTAGGGGACACGACTTTTATAAACACTCATGGATGAAAGAATATTGTGCAAAAATCTCAGTAAAAGAGCTTACATTTCCTCACAAAATTGAAAGGACAATTCACCTGCATTCTTACGTAGAAATGGCGTAGAAACTGTAAGCTGACAAGAACAGCGAAGCCTTACATAGGCGATGCTATTTGCGGAAAATATTTACTTTTGTGGCAAGTCCCAACAATATGAGTAAAAGCCAAGTGATTTACAACATAATAACCTGTTCTACTATGTTCTACGCCCAGTTTGAGTTCTTCAATAATTGAATGATAAGAAACAAGAACTCTATCTTTCTTGATATTATTATTTCTTACAGACACAATTGTAGAATCTTTCCACACAATTGTAGAGTTTACACGCATACTTGGTAGATTCATTGTAATCTCAAATTACCCAACGATTTGTCCGAAAGGCAAAGGACTAACTTACAATCCACCACCAAGCTTACAACATCCGCATCCAGCTATCTACAAGGTCCGTCATAAAGGCCGGGGCGAAGTTCCCTCCAAATGGGGTACGCAATCGAAAGTCCATAAGTCGGCACATGGTATTTATGACCGCCAGTAGTTTATCCAGCGCCGCGAGCCCATTGGCCCTTATCCCTACCATTAAGGCCCTATTGTCAGCCCTGCACTGCAATGGACACTTATAGATAGGAAACAGTCGCCTGCAGATTCCCATGAGTAAATCTTTTGAAAATACGAGTAACAATGCCAAAGATAAGTTTCTTATCTTAAAGAATTATTAGAAGGTTGCTAAAAAGAGTCCAGGTAAGAAATAATTGAGCCCATTGCTTGTCAAAAGGAGTGTCGGCGGTGGGATTCTTGTTTACGCGACTGTGCGACGCAAAGGAGGGTAATGTGTTTATAAGCCTATATATGTGTTTGTTCCTTTGTGGCACTCTAGAGACCAAACGCGTGGGCCGATTTTGGTGGTGCTTACGTCTATCGACTTGTCTTAATCTTGCGAGTTTCACGGAAGACATTATATTGATCAAAATTGAATATGGCGACTACCAGCAGTAATTTTGCGAGAAATAAAAAAAATTAAAGTAATAAATAGTAGTTAATAAATTTCTATAAATATTAAGTATCCGTGTCCACCTACTTTTAATATATGGAACTGGGACCCCGCAACCTTCAAGTTTAAATTAAAATAACGTTTGCATTTCATACACCTATTTAAACTTACACCATTGGGCTTGTTTCTAACTTTTCAGTTTTTTAATAGTAGTCAGGTTTTTAGTTTTTGTACCTCTATTTTTATTTTTGTGTTTACATTGCAGGTCAATGAGCAAATGGGTCAACTGATGGTAAATGATTACCGCCGCCCACCCCCAAAACACCCTAGCAAAGCCCACAGTCACGTGATTGTGGGATTTGCCTGAAAAATAAGCACATGTACGAGGCGTGACAGTGTTCATGAAGCACGGCTAGCATAAGTGTGCCCGCGACACAACTCGCGCCGGGAAAGAGCGTTTGCTTCCTTCTCTCAATACTAAGATGAAAGAGATAGCAATATCTATGTTGTGCCTTGCTTGTGCTCGCTTATCGCGCGCTAGAGCACACTCGTACTAGCCGTGCAGATAACGATAAATTCTAACAACGAAGGCTTCAACTTCTAAATCAATTAAAACGGATGTTGTTTCGCATTACATTTCAACTAACCTACCTAAAAATATTTGTTAGATAATATGCTTATATGAAATTGTTATTCTGATTACACGTTCTTTCACAATGTGATATACTTACTATGAAGTTAAAGAGAGAAATCTGTTATTCGCTTCACTATAAGTACCTATATTAGACATAAGCAAATTGTAACGCTGTTGATTTCTTAAATCAATAAATAATCATCTTGGCGTTAATGTCCCGGTTACGCTCTCGCGCACGATAGCCCGGGGTCCGCCTTGACCATAATCCAGGATTTGGCAGCTCAGGTAATTACCGTGGAGCGACTGCCATCTGACTTCCGCGACCCTGCTACCAGGGGAATCTGACCAGATTGGTTGATTGGATGTTGATTTCTTAAATAAAAAAAAACACATTTCCACTTCACAATCCTCATTTCCACTTCAATAGCATGTCACGAGTGACGTCACCGGCTCGTGACGCCTAAAAATACCAACGATTCCCGCCAACTTTTCGAAACAAGACGAGATTCTATGAATATGAATGCGTGTAACTTCGATTTGCCAGAAAAATGGCGTATAAATATTTCATCAAAGTTCTTCGGGAAAGGGGGCCTTTTGACGAATTTATATGGACAGGGTACAACGCTGTCAGTTATAAACGAAATCTTGATGAATGAACTATGATTTAGTTGACAGTTCGCACTGCACGATTTAGTTGTAAGTGCGTCGGTGGCCTAAGGGCTAGAAACTGTCTCGTGAGAAAACCTGCACGTTCAGGCGACTGATTGTGTTATAGGAAGGCTTGCTGAATGAAATATGATTTTATCTGTACAAAAGCAGTGTCTGCACATTGAAGATATTTTAGATAAAATATTCGGGATAGGATTCTGGGACGTAACTATATCCAAAATTTTTTTGGGCATAGTTACGTCCCAGACGTTTCTGTTTGTCTGTACGCGGATTTGGATTTGGTTTTGATAGTTTGGTAGCTTGAAATCCAATGAAGCATGGTTTAGTTGTAAGCCATGCTTCACCTAATTAGGGTAGGTAAAACCAGAGATACAGCTTGACCTCCCCGTAGTACCAGCATTCATACAATACGGAGGTCATTTGAAATTTACTATTTCAACGGGCTGTATGGGGTTGAACCGCACTATAGACTGATAAACGATAGACACTTATAAACTGCTACTATACTGATAATATATTTGCTGTATAAATTAAGAACTAATGACTGATTATGAACTGATGTGAGTGCGCTTAGCTTATTTGATTGCCATAAACGCACTGGTCTGATGCTAGGCGCTAAACCACCGAAATCGGGGTCAGCGCGGGAAATGCAGCGTATGCAAGTCCAATGTAGATGTTGTCTCGTACACGGGCAAAAGCTATACTGTCATAAAAACTATTTCCGCGCGGGCGAAGTCGCCGACAAAAGCTAGTAGTTAAATAAAAAGCCTAAAACGATAAACAGAAAAGAACCGAATCTAATCCACTAATTCTAGGATTTCAGCTTCTTCATTATTCATGCTCTTAATTAAAAAAACAAAAGGTTAGCCTCGCACAGTATTTAATTTAACGAAGCGCTTGGAACAGGATACTGATAGGATAAAACACGTATTCAGTTGCGAAAACGATACGAATTTACTGTGAAAAGTAATCATTACAATGTTTGTGAAACCAAATCGAAGGAAGCTAAGATACATTAGCCCTGTAGGCTAACTACGTAATGCTGTTGCCAACAATTCTCTGATTTCAACTATTGAAATTGTAACTTAGCCGATCCCGTATCATCGATTTCATGGGCAAAGTTGCTAACAAAGTTCCATTGCAATGAAATGAAACTATTAAATTGATCATACGTAATATCAAAAGTAACAATTTTAATAATTGAAATTAGAGAATTGTTGGCAACAGTGTTACGTAATTAGCCTACTGTACTTGTCAGACGCAATTAATAATGGCAAAATTCAAGGATTCTACATCATATCGCTACAACTTACTTGTCTAAATGTAAGCATTACTTACGAATTAATTGTAAGTACCTAATGAAATCTAAGTAATGCTCACTCACATGAAGAGGTGAAATTTTCGGACGGTGGTAACAAAGTTAACCAACCTTTTTTGTTGCCATGTACCCATATAGCCTAAACAAACAGCCGTTGGAATCATAGCACTAGCACATACGTGGGCGACCACCGATTATTTATTTACAACGACGGTTACGTCCGTTATGGCCAACCACAACGCCTCAATAATGTACGGAGACTGGAAAAAACTGAACACGCCACAGTTAAGCGGCCTTTCACATTTTTCCCCCGATTCCTTGCTAAATTTATAATGGGGGGGAATAAAAGAGCGTTCAGACGACAGGTGGGAACTTTGGGCAGGGAAAAAGTGAATGGCAGCGTGCTTTTATTCGATTTCAGGCGTTGTTAACGGGAATAGACAGTTCAGTCGCACGTCTCGTTGCTTATTTTGGTCCGCCGCCAGTCAATGGGTTTATTGTATATGTAAAGCTATCAGTAATTTGGGAAATTATTATCATATTTGTAGTTGCGTGTGATAGGTTATCTAGACAATAAATACATCAAATCAAAACTGATACAATGGCTGATATTAATGGAGGACAAATTACAGCACTATCTAGTGTCTATCTAGATATCCGAAAACGATTCTTTCATTTGAACAGTTCCCGTCTCGCGTGACACCGGGCGGCCTTCGTCCGATGGTATGATAAAAACCAAATGCCGACGTCGGGTGACTTGCCGTTTCCGAACAGGCGAGTCATTGTCAAATTGTATCTGCGTAAGAACAGTAGCTTGTTAGAACAGTCAAAGTTTTACAGGCACTGTCCGGCGTAAGCTAGCCGCTCCGTAACTAGCCAAAACTGTGTGCAGACTCCGGAATTTTCCGCGCAATGTAACATATTGCTTATCCGGCTTAGGATAGAGCGGACTCCGCCCGGCTCGAGGAATGTTGGATATTTATCTTTGGCGCATGAAAAGGGTTCAAAGGCGGTCGGGCGTCTGCTGAAAATGTACTTTATTTTTTGTTCTAAAGTGGATTTTTTTGGCTTCAGTCAGATATTTACGAGCGAATCGATTGAATATGCAGCGAGAGGGATTCGCGGGAAATCGCTTTAATAGCATTAAAGTGATCTCGCGTGAAACGAGTTTCGTTAACTGGATTCTCTTTCATCGCCACACCTATGTTACGTTAAATCAAAATCTATTCTCCGCGCCGTCGATAAACGAATCTGTCGTCTTTTTATGTTTGAGACTACGAGCAGATAGTTCAAATTGCAGCATTACGGCATTAGCATACCCCGCGGGGGCTCCCCGTCAGCAAGGCCCGCGCGGGTCGCCGCCATTTCCATAACCTGCCTCGTTTGTGAAGGTGTCCGCCATAAATTTGTTCCGCTGAATATTAAAGGAAAAATCGAACTCGCCGCCTCGGACTGCTGGAAAATAGCTGCTGATGTATGCGCGGTGGCAACAGTGGCAGTGGTTCAAACGAATATGAGTATTCTGCATTTACTAACGAGTCCTTTTCGTTTTCTGAGTTATGTACATTAGTTGAATGCTAACCGATGCTCTTACGGTGAGGGAAAACATCGTGATGAAACCTGCACATTCATGCGACTGAATGTGTAACCATGATCCAATCTGGTCAGGTTCCCCTGGCAGCAGAGTCAAGGAGGTCAGATGGCACTCGCTCCACTGTAATTATCTGCCATGCCATATGCCAACTTCTGGATCATGGTCAAGGCGGGCCCTAGGCCCTCGTGCGGAAGAGCATAACTGGGACATTAACACCAAAATGTTTATTTAATTTAATTTACTAATGAGTCCCATAATGTGTGTACAGGGCACAGAGTTTAGATGTTAGAGTCATGGGAGAAGTAATGAATATGTTCAGACCTAGAAGACCAAGCATTCCATGACGCTAAGTCACGCACAAATGGAGGATCATAATTAAGCTGAAAACGCACTTACCGCCGGGGGAGCGGCGCAGCAAAATATTCGTTATAATGAAATTATAAGAGACAGGACCGTAGCAAGTGCAACTATGAGGCCTACACCTACAGGGAAAAGGCGTGAAGTTTACAGAAGGATATAGATAACACTAACGCGGCAATGGAGCGGCGCGGCTCGACAGAGAATCCAATACAAATGTATGAAATTGGCACTTTTTCGCAATTACACATTTGCTCAAATATTTTTAATTGTACATAACATATCAAAATTAAGACTTGTTTTCGAAAAAAGAGTTTGTTTAGATGCCAGTAAGTCCCTAAAATTGAATAAAAAATATTTTCTCAATTTTTATAAGGGTTTAAAAAGCCCCTTTTCATTTTTCGTCAGTTCTGTCTCTTTAACAAGATGTAATTTTATGAAAAGGATAATTATCTAAATGAAATGGTATGCACCTGTTAGCTTAATGTTGACTGATTATACCTATAAAACATCGAAATCGGATTAGCCATTTTAACGAAATCGAAAAAAAATCTGTAATGAAAATTTTCCAGTTTCCGTCATTTTCGCCTTACAAAACGCCAATTTCATGGGTAAACTAACCTAACATTTGTCGCGCCACGCCGCACCGCTCAGCGGAAGCCTAGCGAGTTTATTAAAAGAATCACAACTATTCAGGACCCTCAGTGATGACGACCACGACGAGAGAAGGGGAAACTGTGAAGGCAGTAGATACTTTACTAAAAATAACACCCATTTGACATGACAACCTCATAATTTCACAGGCTTTTTATAGGATAATAAAATACGGAGTACGGTACCAACAGATGGCCCGGACCCCCCCAGGTCAATTGGCAAGCCGACACGCAAAGGTGTCAGCTTATCGAGTTACCTCGTCGCGTAATCAGTAATCAAGGCGGGCCCAGCCAAATGTCGGAGGTCGCGCTGCTTGTGAATAAACTGAAATGAAGGCCTTGCGAGCCATTTCGGGGAGCGACAGACTATTTATTTCCTCAACAAGAGACGGGCAGAAATACGGGCTATATTGGTACTTACAAAATTAATGTAAGAGCTTTCCAATGTTTCTCATCTTCGTTGCCTCTCTATCGTTCCGAGTATAACGAGACTTAGCGCGGATAAGTATCCGCTGATTACCCAAGTACGTCGGCGGCTCGGCGCATTTAAAGGGAAAATCTGCCAGTTTCCTCCGTTGGAAATATTAGCATATTCCAGAGCTAGACGATGTTACGACGTTATCAGATATAATGCTATGAATGAAGGTAGAATGTAAATTTCGCCCAGGATACGCGACAGGAATGGCACTCAGGAAATTATTGTAAACATTCCCTAGACGCAGTCGGCGAGCCTTTGACTGTGATTTTAATTTTAGTCGCAACTATGCTGAGCATAGAGGGATTGTTTCGGATGCCGTCCGCGTAGATTCTATTTCTGAGAACGGAATACGAAGACGAAATTGTACTTATAATATATACCTACTTGTTTTTATGGATCTTTATTTATTTTTTAATAGACTAGTCAGACATTTGACCGCCATCTCACCTGGTGGTAAGTGACGATGCTGCCGACGTCGATTACGATGAGATCATATGATCACAGATGCTTATATATAGCTAGCTATTTGTAGGTATTCTATTAAATCATCATTAACCTTATACATAGACGCTTACCGCTTACGTCTATCTCCTTGGATCGCTAGCATGTTTATAAGAGCACAAGATTTTAAATAGTAGCACCATGACTCTCCGACCATCAGAAGCGTTTTGCCATATTCTGTGCAGAAACAGGAAACCCTGTTGCACATTATCGGGTCGGAGGTCCTGGCTAGTCCGCTCTTAAGACTTTACAACACATTACCGATAACTCACGACGGCGACCTGGTAAAGATCGCAGGTACCAGCTGGATGTGTAAAAGCACAGGTCCGGCCTTTGTGGAGATCTCTGGAGGAGGCCTATGCCTAGCAGTGGACGTCTTCTGGTTGATATGATAACCGATAACACATCCAACACAGATATTCCGTACCCTCTATTGGAAATTTCATAAAACTTGTGATCATTTATAAAGAAATAAATTACGTTGTATAATACACATAAACGGATGACAAGAAAGGTACATTTAAATATTAAAAAAGGAAACAGTGACATTATAACCATAATGTATTGATGCCCGTGCCATGGGAAGACGTGCAAAGGGGTCACACTCAGCGTATGCCATGGCTGGTGCTGTGGCGCTGGTTTTCAGTGCGCCCTACAGTGAAGTACGGACGAAAGTGTAATTTCTACAAATCCCTCCTCATTTGGCCACAATCCACTGCAGTCCACCAATCTAGGCCCTCTTATAACCGTGACAGGCACGTTTCCTCGCCACGCGATCGCATTCTGATACCAGTTAGCCTGATTCCATGAAAAGTAGTTCACATTTATTCAGAGGCCTATTTAGGCAATTTATTCTGCCGTCGCCATGTTTCAGGGAGGCCATGTCAAGGTGATAAGGAACTCGTGGCTGTAACTTTTTCGATTAGTAGGAAAAAGAATCGATGTCCGGGTCGGCAACACGTTAGTATTGCAATCGTCCACAGGCTACGGTAACAGCTTACCGTACCTTATTAGTGGTAAGTATAGGAGCATCAGTGGCGAAGTGGTTAAGTGGACTCGTAAGCGAGTGGTACCAGGTTCGAATCCCGCTGCCGCCATGTACCAATAATTCTTTTCTGAGTTATGAACATTAGTTGAATACTAACCGATGCTCTTACGGTGAGGGAAAACGTAATGATACCTGCACATTCAGGCGACTGAATGAATGTAACCATGATCCAATCTGTCCAGGATCCCTTGGTAGCAGAGTCACGGAGGTAAAATGGCAGTTGCTCCACTGTAATTACCTGATCTGCTAAAAACTGAATCATGGTCAAGGCGGACCCCTGACTGGACATTAACGCCAAGATTATTAGTAGTGGTAAGTACATAAAAAATTTAACTTTACCCAATTACTATTCAACAAATCAATGAACGGAAGTCGAATAGCTCGTGCCCGAAAACCAAGCCACAGAACTTAAATTGGACGCGACAAAATAAAGTTACAAAGCCGATTCTCCGCTCTAACGACATCGCAACGAAACGGGTTACGCGTTCGGCATTTAAAATTTTTCAGCAGCCAGCCAGCCCTGTGAACAATAAAGAGTTGGGCCGGGTGGCGCGGGGCCGATCAAGCGGCGTGCGTGCCCGGGAGCACCGGGAGGCTGCCGCGCGGCGCTGCAGTACCGCCGGCAATGACGTCAGAGCGCGATCAATGGATCCGGGGACCCTACTCTGCACCGCCGTGGAAAACGACGCGCGCCGCCCCGCTCGCTCGCACCGCTAACCCCCTATGGGCGAGCAGGGCGACTTACCCCGAATCAAACCACAGACGAAGCCCGCGCCGGCTCTGACGTCGAAAGCCCGCGTCCCGCCCGGCCGTGTGCATGTGACAAGCCGGGAATTATTGTTTTGTTAATTACCGAAGCGTCCGGCGGCTTGGACGTGTGTCACGTGGGATTTATTGGCGCCAATTAGCATTGATGGCGGCGGCGATTGGGAGCGAGCCGGATTGTGGCTGTCTGTGCGTTGCAATGTGGCGTAGTAACCTGGAGTAGCCGAGGGACCTGGGCTATCATCTAACTCAAAGAACACATTATCTACTTAATGGGAGGTTTCCCGACAACCGATTACAAAGAAAAAGTAGTTGAAATCATTGTACTAGATTATAGATTAAAACACTTTTATACACTGGATTATAATAGATTATACACGATGCGTTGATTAGATATGATACTCAAAAATAAATCAAAACGAGACCGTTACATGCATAAAAATGGAGACGTATTGCGCTTTCTTCTCAGAAAAGGAAATAAAATTTAGAATATTTTCACGAAATACCTTTTCGAGTTAAATTCTATACTCGAGAATCCTGAATCCTGTCTAAGCAACGTCACCTAGTGAGGCATGCCGAAAATAGCTGACTGAAAATCGCCCATTAAATTCACACGTTTCGACTCATAAAACCTGTAAAAATTATCCCCGAGTAGTCTTTCCGGCTACGTTCCTGCTAAAAGTGACAGGGGTAGCCCTTAGCAGCAATAACATTCGCCATTGGCGGGACCGCCGAAAACTCAGCGGGGGGCTTGATTAAGTCTTTCTCATTTTGGGAGATTATAAAAGCATTCAGGCACGGGGCGCCTTTGTAAATCAACGTGTCCCCCGGCTGGCGCGCCTCACGTGGCCGTATCCGATGTTTAGGAGGTTTAGCAAGCAAGTACCAACATTACCCAAACCGAATTGTAATCTCGATTCACAGGCGCAAGTACGCACGCCCATACTGCGGCATTTTGGCGTGGAATCCGTTTATGAAAATTGCGACGCCGACGGCGTGCTGCATAAATGGAACGGATAAATAATGGCTTGATTACCCGAGTGAATAGTCCATATATCTCTCAAAACTACACAAAACACGGTTTCCCGTGACAGACACGTGTTAAGGAAAAAGCATTTACAAAGAAACGCTTCCAAATCGCTCTCCATTAGGCGAAATGCGCGTCACACCAGTCGTCCGAGGTAAAACACCGGCACAAAGTGGAGTAGACTTGTACTTCCAGCATAAATGCCATACGAGGTGCCATTTCTGGAAATGCAAGTTTACGAGTGACGCGCAGAGGCCGCCGTAAACAATGGATGTCACGGAATTGTGTGCGGGAGACGCGACGTGTCGCGACAATGTGGCCGGATCCGACGGCGATTGGCCGATTTCACAGACGACAGTGTAATGTTACCGAGTTCTATCTCGTAGGAAGGTACGGGGAATTTGTGTAGCGTCAACATTGTGCCGTTGTATGGACGTAACAATTGAGGATTGCCTGACAATGTATACTTAGTATAAGTTGGTCTCGTTTCTGTACGATAACGACACATCATATAGGTACAATTGTGTAATGAAGGAAAAATGCGACCATTTCCGGACTTTATCGCATCGCACACACGCTCTATCTAGTACCTACAAGGTAACACGATGACACGCTCTTATTTGAATAATAACATAGGTAAGTTTTCAACTTTGAATCTGTTACAATCCCAGTTGAATAAAATGAGCAAACTTATGGACATAGATCTATTTTGCGATTCCACTGGAACAATCAAAAAGAAAATTGTTACCTCTCTATATGTCGCTGAACCCTAACAGGTCTCCGATATTGGTGTTAGTCAGGTTGTAGATATATATCGTAAAATTTAAAAAACGGCCGTCCACGTTGCTGATATTGATGGTATCATCTTGGCGTTAATGTCCCGGTTGTGCTCTCGAGCACGAGGGCCCGGCGTCCGCCTTGACTATGATCCAGGATTTGGCGATCAGGTAATTACAGTGCAGCGACTACCATCTGACCTCTGTGACCCTGCTACCAGGGGAACCAGATTGGATCATGGATACACATTCAGTCACCTGAATCTTTTTATACTTTTGTAGACTTCGATAAAAATTGTACCGTCCTCTTAGCCGTCCCTATACGTTCCGATCATTTTGTCGTCCCCCAAATGTTCAAGCATTTTAGCATACAAAGAAAGATAACATCCAAACCATTTCGCTGTGCCTAAACTTGTATCTGGTGGATACGATACACAATGCAGCGTGTGAATCTATAAGGCAGTGCAGCTAAACAAGACCATGGGCAAAATGCGCGCTCCAGTCGCTCCAGCTTTAAAACATTCAGACCCGTAAGCACAAACACCGTCGTGCCAAGAAACTTTCCAACGTCTACCTCACAGCATTACCGGAGGTTTTATTCGGATCTTGACAGCGCGACTTCCAACTCGAAACTGACAGCGTAAACCCTGCCAACTAATCAAAAGTCTCTGGCAACAAAATGGTCGTTTAGCATTGGAGTTGGATGTACCTACGTCCTCGTTCCTTTGTTGGCTCGTGAAGTTTGGAAGTTTTAATTAAGATCGGTTACCAGACTAGACGTAATTCATTTGCCGTTTTTGGGTAAGGCACAGCGAAGTATCGCGAACAGAAACACAGACATCTAAATGAAGTGACTTATTAAAACAAATATACAGAATTAAACCAATTTTAACTGTGAAATCACGAAAAAATTTCAACTGGCCTATTTCATACAGACTTGACTACGAATTCTGCTTGTACTCGTTTATCGGTCTGTGGCTTCGTAGCTCCCGATCAGATGGACCGATCTGAATGCGGTTTTCCCTATTTTAAAGTCAGTTTAATCTAGATGGTTCTTAGCTTTGTTTCATTAAAGTCGACCCAGTAGTTAAGAAAATATTGGGTACTCAGAAATTAAACAAAAACAGAATCCCTGCTACACTAAAAAGATGCGGTGCATGCAAGGTGTGACAATCTCGTTTGTTGTACATGACATACATCTCATCAGGTTTTACAACGCGCCGCCATTTATAAATATCGTCATGTGTTGCGAAATGTTGTAAAGACTATGTAAAAAAGTTTAAAAAATATGGAGGAATTACCTACGACGCATAAGTAATGATGATTCGTACAAATTTCTCATAATTATTATTTATTTACTCTGATGTAAATTTCGGAAAAAATTACTATGGGCTAGTTTTTTTTACGGGAAAATTTCCCTAATAGTGGGGAATTGTTTATTTGTTGCATTTGTGAGTCAGTCAATTAGATCAGGTTCCGAAGTTTTTAGAGTTCCGTATGTATATTTTTAGATATCCGTATAGTTATATACATTGACTTATTTGTATGAAATTGTATTTAGTTAATTAATTGAATTGAATAAACCTTGACTACTTACTGAATTAAGATATATAATCAAATCCACATGAAAGCACGACGGGAGATTTAATTTGGAAAACGGACCCTGGCATAAGCTGGGGTAAACGTTAGGAAGATGATGATTAATTTATATATGTATACATGACCCATACTTTATTGTCTACCTAGTCTACCTATGTACCTTACGTACTGCTATGATGTTCGGAATCCGGATCCGGAATTAAAATCCAGAACCCAAAAACTTAAGCCAACCCTTTTTTTCCAAAGAAAATTGCTATTGCGTTTTGTTAAAATTGCTATCCGAGTAGGGCGGACGCTGAATTTTGCTTAAAGGTTGTCAAAATAACCAAATCCGCATCCGAAGCATTTTTGAGATATTATTTTACAAATATTATTTGAAATAAATAAATTTTGAAATCTATCAATATCAGTACGTTTTTGCATTTCTGCCAGCCGCACTAGCAATTTTAATTCAAGCCAAGTTGACGGTCAGTTTTTACAGGAGTTTTGATGAACGTACTGCCAATGGATCAAGTCTAAAATCGGCGGGTCAAGCATATTATTGTCATGTCATTTGTCAAGCGGCACGAAGGTAAGTGGCAGATGTTACTTTCGCACCGCATTCCAAAATGCGTGATATAAAAATGGCCCATTATTATATGAGAAACACATTTCACTTTGATCTATCGGTGTAAAACGCATTTTGATTCTGGGGCGTCCTCGCCTTTAGTTAAATTTTTATACCTACTGACACGAGCACTGTACAACATTTATTACATAACAATTTTAAAATAAAGAATTACTACACGCCTTTTATTCGTCGGGACAGGCAGAGACCACATCGTTACACTTGCTAATTATAATTAAAGAATGAAAAGTCTGAAATGAAGAATTTTTGTTTATTTTTTAATGTAAAGTTGTGTTGCTATCCCAATACAAAATTAGTAAAGAGAGCAAAATGAATTATGTGTATGTATGGCTACCCTCAAACCACACACACATATAAAATGTCGGCCATTTGTATGCTTCATTTATGATAGATTCTGATTTTGTTTAATTTCTGTAATTGGGTATACGTAAACTTGGTCAGGGGTAATGCGACTTTTTCTGTCGGTTAGGATTTTTATTTAGTCATAACTACCACGAAACCTACAACGTTTGAAATACCATTGCACCTAAGCAGTTGTGATTTCATCGTGCCTTGTTAACTATAGAAATTCCTGTAGGCTAATTAAGTAACGCTGTTGCCAACAACTTACTATTACTTTTACAATTACGTATGATCGATTTAATAGTTTCAGTTTATTGCAATGGAACTTTGTTAGCGACTGACCCACGAAATCGAACATGAAAAGTAACAATTTCAAATAATTGAAATCAGACAATGGTTAGCAACAGCGTTACGTAAATAGCCTACGGTTTTATCGTTACCCTGCGACGACGACGAAAACCTTGGTGTCGAGTTGAAATCAATATGAATAAATGAAATTGTGGATTCACTTGTTGTCTAACGAGCTAGGTGTATACATAGGCCTGGTCGGTATTGGTTTTAAGTGTTCACGACTACCTACTGGGTTTTCAGTCGGTATACCGGTATTAAACAAAATAACGGGCTTTTTAAATACCAGTTTTCTGTTTAATACCGGTCTAGAATCGATACTTTAATCGCACATGTCGACGGGTTTATTACCACGGTTAGTATTGTTTTTACCTCGATATTTCCTTGTATTTGTATATTAAATTGTAAACCGCTCGTAATGAACAAAAACCGCATGGTTCAAAAACTGCGGCGTGTGTCTGAGTGGAATAAAAATGTTTTACTTTACTTTGCTCTACTTTAAAAATAGGGCCCCACGTACTCCACCGCCACATGGCAGCTACGCCAACGACAGTAAGCGAGTTAGGCCGCAATCTGCTAATGGCGCCCGGGCCTCTCCAAACTTTATTACGGCATACGGATCCTCTCTTTGAGCATTGCACGTCAAAATGGAAGCGCCGAAAGGTCACGGAAAAAGCCGACAATGAGCGCCACTTGCTATTATCGTACCTGTCGATTCTAACAATGGAATGGGACCAAGTTGGTGCCATTAACGAGTCGTCTTCTTCATTCAGCGTTGGAATACGTTTACTTAAAATTTCACCAAAAAATACCTAAGAGGAGCACAATTTTCAGACTGTCTTCGCAATTCTCAATGAAAAGAAAATCCCTAAGGCAAGTTATATTTGTCTCAAAGGATGCTACCAAATAAAAATCAAGACGTGCTTCAAATGAGATTTTCCTAGAATTCTAAAAAGATATCGAAAGAAAAAACGACATAAGAAAAGCTATTTTGAGCACCTCGTTTATCCGCCGCAAGGCGTACGTATTTTACCATTCATTAAATAAACCATCTGCGAAATAAGATTATACCTATCCCTATTTACCTCTCTTTAAGATGGACAAAGAAAAATTTCATCCGACTCAATGGGGATAGCCAGTCTCACCTTAGGCAACAACACAGCATATCATCGCCCTTAAACAGTAGAATAATATTTAAGGGCCAATTAGATGAGTTGCGGGATACGCTTCGCTTTCCCCTTCCTGACGCCGGCCGGTGGCGTGGACTGAATTACATAAGCCTCTAGCGGGGGGTGGGGGCCCTTGGCGTATCGAGCGGCGGCCATCCCGCTCGCTCGCCCTCCGTTTTCCTCCCCCGCGATTGACGTACCGACCCCCCGCGCGCTTTTCCCACCGCCCCATTCACAGCGCGGCCAGTTTGCGTAACACAATGAGCGGATGCGGGCGACGCGCCGATGTAAAGCGCGTCGTACAAAGCGTGCATTGATTCCGTTTCAGGATGGGGAATCCTACGATTTCAGGGCCCATACAGCTGGGGCATTGTGAGCGCCGGCTTTGCGGCCGGCCACGGCGCGACACGTCCCCTATAAGCGGCACTATTGACGCGGCTACATGAAAATGTAGTTGACTTTACAATTTTAAGATATTTTAAGGTAAAAGAGAGAATGATGGAGATAATATTAACCGTTTATACTGTTAATGGTAACTAGACCTCCAAATGTAGTAGATGGTAGTATGTTCAAAGGGATGAGATATTAAGGGGTAGTTGAGCACTGTAGGCAACATTTTCACTTTACTACTTGCGTAGTCTTGTAACTGGTTTATGGATAATTAAATAAGTTAATATTACATACATTCACATACACTCGATAGCATCTGCCTACCCATATAGGATATGGGTGTAATCGTCTATAACTTTAAAATAACACTTTACTTAGAAAAGCAAGCTACTATTCTGTGTTAATTGGAATTAATGTCTGTTAAAGCCAAACCCAGGGTTCTTCTTTTAGAAAGGTGTCGCAAAAAATTACAGGTTGTAAAGGGAGTCCTGATTTGAAAAAGATTGGGAAGCCCTGCACCAGTGTTTAACAATTTGTAATTGTTTCTCCTTCCTCAATGAATCAATGTTATTTTAATCTTCTCTGAAATGTATTATTTAATCACAAACATGAAGTGCTGTATTTTGCTAAGCTCATTTGAGATTGAGAATAATCATCATCTTTCAAAATATTCATAATCAACTTAATTAGGGTTTTAAGGGAAGAAATAAGCCCAAATTGCTGGAAAATTTAAAAATTATATTTTCGTTAGAAAAAAAACATCTTCCGCTGAGGATGAGGCTCGTTGAACAGTTGATGGTATTTTTCATATATAGGTATATGAATTCATAACAGAAGTGGTAGTCACTCCACTGTAATTACCTGATTTGCCAAATCCTGGATCATGGTCAAGGTGGCTCCGCATGTGCGAGAGCACAACTGGGACATTAATGACAAGAACATAACTTCTTAATATGAATTCATACAGCCTATTGGGCACCTAGTACTACAAGCCTATTCTACACATACATACAAACACCCTTATCCCATAGGCAGAGACTATCAAGAGACGCAAGCTACAATAAGTCTATTGTATCGACAACTTTTAGGCATAATAGTACCTAAGTACAGACAAATTACTTTTAATCGTGGTATGTGATTGAAAGTAGCAACACCGTTAAGCTTAGCAAGGTGTTACTCTGCATTGCTTATACATGCTATAGCTGATGGTGAAAACCACATCGAAATCCGTTACGTGGTTTAGGAGGAAATTTCATTTCATAAGGATATTTAGGAGTGCAAAGAGTGACTGTATTCAAATACAGTATGTTTACAAAGAGCCATAATGACAAATTAGTTTCAATTATTTACGATATTTACGGAGTGCGGAGAATGGGCGATACAAAACGACCAATGAGAAGTTGAGTGGTGCCATTACCATACTAAAAATGTACCGCAGCCGCAGTCTTGCTTCTTAATCGATAGTAAAACATAGTGATCAAATACCTACAATTAATTTACACACATAAACACGGTTACACACCTTAAACTTTCGGCGTGCAATTAGCTGTAAGGAAATGGTAAAATCTATAATAAAAGTCATCATAAAAGTGCCATTTGATCTATTTTAATGAAACACGAAACCATTGAATAGAAAATAAACTTACCGGTTGCAGTTTTATTTGGTACGCCAGCCTAGTAGTACAATAAGTGCAGGAACACTTTCCACAACGTTAACTTTATATACCAAATACAAATTGTCCAAAAATCTTCGAAAAAACAAGTGTCCCATCTACTACACGAAAATGACGGCGTTTGACACCTTTTGACGTTTCGCGAAATGTTGCTATCAATCAATAAGTTGTTGCCATTGATAACAAAGACCCACAAAACTTCACACAAGTCCAAGTGATAATCGGGCAGTGAATAGAAGGCCAAAAATGTGTTGCCAACTTGTCATGCTATTTTAGCATCTCAAAGTTGATTTCGCTAAAAACGGAAATCGTTACTTCTATTGTCTATGGAACAAATTCGATTATGTTGCCATAAAAAATAATTTTAGGCTGATTTTGAAGCTTTGTACTTCACAAACGAAACTTATAAAGGCGTAATCACACCTATTTGAAACTTTAAGCCTTTAGTTAGGGGTAGGTAACTGATAATAATATCGTTATGTGAAAAATATTCACCCCTGAACTTAACGATTGATTTGTACAGTTATAATTTATTTATTTTATGTAATACGGCAAACAGGCATGCGGGCCATCTGATGTGAAAGTGATCACCGCCGCCTGTGGACAACATCAAGGGCGCTACCAATGAGTTGCCCGCCTCTAAGGAGACCTCGAATATATCACTTGAACGGTCATAGTCCAAAAGAAAGCCTGTGGCTGGGAGCTCATTCCACATCCGAATCATACGAATGATAAACGTTCTTGCGAGTATTCGCAGTGGTTCTAACTTGCTTGTCTGTCTGGGACTGTCGACAATTCAAACGGCGCGTCACTGTACGAAGTCCAGAGTCCTGTCAAAGTATGCTTTCATACGTTATGCAACGAGCGTTCAATGTTGTTGATAAGTCGTGCAAGGACAATGAGCCAACAAAAGGCAACTTTACAATTTAGTCAAACCACGATTGAATGGCCAAACTATTGAGTTCTCCAAGGAGGTCAAACGCCTAGGTGTAATACTTGACCAAAACTTTCTTGGTACAGCCATTTAATTGGAATCTTGAACAAAGCTAAAATAGATTTGGAAATATGCAGCAGACTGGCAGTACAACAGTGGGATTTAACTCTAAAAAACACCCCCTGGCTTTATAAAGCGGTCTTAAGGCCCATAATAACATATGCCTCCGTAGTGTGGCACATCAAAGGCAATCAGAAAACTGCTATAATTAAGATAAGCGGCATGCAGAGAATTACGTGTTTCTTGGTCACAGGAGCTATGTCAACCTCACCTGGTGAGGCCCTTAATGCAATTTTGGATATCCCGGTCCTACACCTGCATGTACAGATGGTGGCAGCGAACAGTAAAACGACGAAACGAAACAAATAAAACGACAAATGAACAAAACTTTTCACATCTGACGATAAATGAGCAGTTTTCCAATAGATATCTAAAGCATTCCAAATTACTCACTAGATAACACCCCAACAATTTTAGTAAAGATCGTTTGAAATAGGTACTTAGCAAAGAGGATATTCAACCATTTTAGAGGTTTTAATAATTTATTACAAATAATAAACATCAATTTGACTGAGTCAGTTCGTTTCATGGATGCTAGGATCAAGAATGAACGTATTTCAAATACAAAAGGTTTGTATTAAAGTGGAACATAGTACATACTTTTTTTTCTCTTTTAAACATTTATTTATAAAACAAGATAATTTTACTATAAAAATACACTTAATCAAACACTTTTTAACTTATATACCTACACCGTCAATTAAAAAGGCCCCCACGAACAGCCTCCCTGCCAAATGTGCCCAATATTCCAGCCGCGTTACCTCGTTACACAGCCAGAGATATCGCTCATTTGGAGAAATAAAGACAAAACTGCATGTTTAGCGATTTCACTGGAGAAGCAATCAAAGTTTTAGATGTAAGTGTAAGTTAAGGAAAAGTACTTTCAACAAATATTTGGATTTGAATATTAAACTATGTTATTGTAAAAACAATGCACTGCTAAACATGCAGTTTTGTCTTTGTTTCTCCGAATGAGCGATATATGCTGGCCCAAAGAGTGCCCAGACCTTTGGTCCAGACCCTTATGCCTCATCCGGCGACCCAGCTCTCGGCACAAGTTTTTGGCCGCTGCGCACCAAGGAGTGCCTACTTACATAAATTTATATTTTTACATTTCTTTCAACCTTTAAAAGCTATGTTTATATTAACAACCTTTTTATTTTTAAATTTAATATTAGTTGGCTGCATGAAATCACTACCACAATCATACAGTTTTAAAAAAAATGTACCAAAATTGTGGGAGCGCCATCTATTGGTGCTTTTTGAAACCGACTGACAATACCTACTGACAATACCTTAGACAATAACACCTACCTGTGTAGGTGTTATTGTCTAAAACTAAAATCACGGACTGGCAACACTAACAAAAAGTGACACGCCGGTCGGAGCTGCCAACCCAAAAAAGCTGCCGCCGCCGGCCGGCCATTTTTCTTTTTATTTCTGTTGTTCTCTCGGAGTAGACGGTCATCGTGTCGCCATTTTGAAGAGTTTGCCGAGATTTTAGATGCGTAAAAGTGTTGTTTGTGTGTTATTTGTTAATTGAATTGTGCTTCTTTCTATACTTTTAATCTACGTGTAAGGTAAGTTGCTTTACATTCATATTTATCGCAATAGAGCTTCACAATTTTAGTCGGTTCGGAATTGCGAACTATTCAATAGACGCTGCTGACTCATTTCGTCAAATTGTGTATGCGTTTCAGAACCTAAAATGCCGGGCGCCGGTACTTTCAAAATCTTCGTCGGGAATCTATCCGATAAAACTACAGATGCCGATCTCAGACCGCTATTCGAAAAATACGGTACCGTCGTAGAATGTGATATCGTCAGAAATTACGGTTTCGTGCACATGGAAAACGAACAAGTCGGCCGCGAAGCCATTCAGGCGCTGAACGGCGAAATAGTTCATGGTCAAGCGATCAAAATAGAGGCAGCAAAGAGTCGCAAAGCGCCGTCGACGCCGACCACGAAAATATTCGTCGGTAACCTCACTGATAAGACGCGCGCGCCCGAGGTTCGCGAGCTGTTTCAGAAGTTCGGGGCGGTCGTCGAGTGCGATATCGTGCGTAACTACGGGTTCGTGCACCTGGACGCGACGGGCGACGTGAACGATGCTATCAAAGAGTTGAACGGGATGATGGTCGACGGGCAGCCCATGAAGGTGCAGTTGTCGACGAGCCGCGTGCGCCAGCGGCCCGGCATGGGCGACCCCGAGCAGTGCTACCGCTGCGGCCGCGGCGGCCACTGGTCCAAGGAGTGCCCCAAGGCGCTGGGCCCCGACCGCAACGGGTTCCGCGATCGCGCGTTCGGCCGCGACCCCTACCCTCCGCCGCCGCCGCCGCCCTTCCTCCGCGATCGCATGATGGGAGGATTCGGGGTAACGCGCTTCTCTTTTCCCTATCCGTCGTGTTTCGCTAACTGACGTGTCGATGCATCACGTAGGCCGAGCGTGGACTCCTTTCCGCACGCGGTACCTAACTCGGGCCGACTGCCAATCCGGGCTCCGGGGTGATGCTACAGTCTCGAACCTAGCCAAAATCAAAAACAAAATCGTTAGGAAATTATTTTGTAAAACCTACTGTAACAATTATTTTCAAATACGAATGCAATATACGATATCACCATGAAGTATCATACAAGTAACATGTTGGTTTGATGGCAGGACCCGTACGACGGCTACTATGACCGCGCGCGGTTCGACTCGCCGCGGGAGCTGTTCGAGCGGCGCTACCCGGTGGGCTCGCGCGGGATGGAGCTGGGCCGCGCCGGGCGCGGGGACTTCGCGTCGCCGCCGCTGCGCCGCGAGCCCATGCCGCCCATGCCGAGCCTCCCGCCGATGCGCAGCGCCATGGGATCCATGAGGTCGTCGTATGATGCTATGTTCAGCCGCAGGAGCCCCCCGCGAGGACCCCAGATGTCCCGGGGGTGAGAGTTGCCTTGCCAGTTGGTGTATACTCTGTAGCACTAGTTTAGCTTGGCTCTGTTGCAGTCTTGAATTATCCAGTAGTTTCTCCACTTGCTCCATTGTGTATTCACCCATCTTCAGACCTAATGTTTTTACTCGCAATATTGTAGATGTGTACTGGAATCGAGTTTTGTAGTGTTCAGTAGATAACGAGACAGCCTAAACAACAATTTTGTTTTTTCATTACAGGATGTACGAGGACTTCAGTCGAGACACATTTGATGATAGAAGGTATTTTAACTCAACTAATCAATTACATTATTTTTCTTTTGGTGATAGGCAATTATAATTGACACATTTTATGAGCTGACTCTCAGCAGCTGAACGGTACAGCATGGTATTTTTGGTGACAAATAATAATGTAACTAAAAGGAATGACAATAGGTATAGTTAAAGTTCACAGTCGATGATTGTGGGTATGGAAACAATACTTCATCTGTTAAGGCTACTTTGTCATTTCAAATTTATTCTCATTACTTAATGTTGCATTATTACTTGTCCCCAAAAAATAACATGCTATCCTGTCACTGATATCTATTTTTATAAAATTTCGACATGAGATTAATTTGAATTACAAGAGCATTGGTGGTCTAATAATCCTTGTAAGCGAGAGGTACCGGGTAAAAACTAGAGATGAAACGGATATCCGGCAACTATCCAAGTATCCGGCCTTAATTTACTATCCTGCCGAATACCGGATAGTGAGTTAATATCCGGCCGGATACCGGATACCAAAAAATGTATGAAAAGTAAATAAAAGTGATTTTGTACATTGGAAAAAAGAAATCTCAAAAATTGTAAATATTAATCAAAGCACTGTTGATATGACTGTTGGTGCCTGTTGTTCATTTAGTAGATAGGTAAAAAAAAAATTGCAAAATCAATCTAAAGTAAATTATTATAAATTGGAATAAACTACGAATTGCTCCTACATTCAAAGGTTGCAAGCAATTTCGTTTGTCTTGACCTTGTGAGAGTCTTTTTAATCTTTTCTATGGAACTGTCGTAGGTCGAAGGAATTGTTCAGATCAAAGTTAAAATTATTCACATTGTACGAAGACTTGAAATCACTGACTTGTTCAAAGACTATGTCCTGCCGAATATCCGACTAATGAGGTGGCCGGATATCCGGTATCCAGCCAAACAACTATCCGTTTCATCTCTAGTACAAACCCTAGTGTCTCAATCCAAATCCTAGTGTGTCCTGACTCTTCTGAGTTATGTACTAAACTATGCTGTTACTTATGGTGTTAGAAAACATTGCAGTAAAACCTTTAGGCACATTTAGGTGGCTGACTTTGTAACCATGATCCAATTTGGTCAGGTTCCCCTGTTAACAGGGTCACGGAGGTCAGATGGTATGGTATGGTCTCTCCGTTGTAATTACCTGATTGACAAATCCTGCATCATGGTCAAGGTAGACCCCGGACTCTTACACGCTAGAGCACAATCCGGACGACTATTATTTAGAACTATTAATCTTGTTGATTAATTTATTGCAATCCATGTCCATTTTTTACATTCTCATCATTATCTCGGCTTCTGCCAGGGACCTGTTTCTGATTCATTCTTCTCCACATGCGCGACCCCATCCCCCTTATCATTGTGTTATTTTTGCAACAATTAGGAAATTTATTGGAAATGAAAATACTAAATACACAAGTTCATACGATTTGTTTGTGTTCCAGGCCGGGAATGAGAGGGCCGTCACCGTCCAGGAGATACGCGCCATACTGAAGACGACAGGAGATTAGTCGCGTAACGCTCACAAGTTGATAATGCTGATGCAAATTGGCAATTTTTAAAGTTCATATGAAACTATTTGATTTTATAGACTTATATTATGCATAAGGGTGACAGAGTGAGTGAATTGCAAATTCAATGAAGAAGAAAGACAGTATGATTGATGCAGTGTTTGTGATGTAAATACATAAAATGAATAAAATATCAATTTAAGTACAGTATTATTCTTTTATTTTGAAAATTTGCTAATAATATGCCTAAGCCAACACTAATGTCAAACTGTCTTTGAAGAATGGTGATGTAAACTAACTAGAATCTACAGTTAGTGGTTCTTCACCAGTTTTCCACCAACACGTCGGTTTTCTCAAGACGTCAATAGGTGGAAGTACGGACTTGCATTGAATCGAAAGCAGGTCCACGTGGCTGCGAGACCTATCGTCATAGACGGCAACATTTCTTAAGGTTATTTTTACTTAACATTACTTACCTACTACTATATACATAGTAGGTATAAAACAAACAATACACAGTTCAACAATAAAGTTGCAAGCCTATTAATAATAATAAAAAAAAAAGTTATATTCTTCAAAGTCGCTTTCCGCCGTCTGTCCCTATGTATCTATGTACGCTTAGGTTATTTAAACTACGCAACGGATATTAATGCGACTTTTAACAAAAAGATAGTGATTCAAGAGGAAGGTTTATAAGCAAGAACAAAAGGGTAGGTAGGTAGGTGTACGCGAACGAAGTCGCGCCGAGTGCACTTGTAAATAAAAACGGAGCGTCGCGCGTCGATGGGTTTTTCCTGAGGGCGTACCGTACGAACGTAGTTCTATAATATTTTCAATATACGCTATCAAACCCAATGAAATTTGATAATGATCTAGAAACCAACATCTATGCCTGTGGTTTGTCAGATTTTTGTTAAAATATATCGTTTAATGGTGGAACTTTTTCAAGGGTTTTAATGTAGATATAAAAATCTTAAAGCCCGATGCAACTATCATTTATGATTAAAACTTCGTTTGTATGGCCCGCTTGAGAAACACTCCTATTAAGGGGTCCGACTCGTACCCCGAGGTACCGGGTTTGAACCAGACTGCCGCCAAGTACCAATGACTGTGAGTTACGTAGGTATTTTTTTGCGCCCACCGTAACAGGTAAAGGGAACCCTCATGGATGACGGGGGAGGGAGGGGGAGAATACTCATCCAATTCATTGCAGTTATTTACTTTTAATACGACCACAGAAGCACGTCCACGAATGAGTGGGAAAGCGGACATTGGCAGAAGCCTGGATTGCTGCTCAGATAATGATGGCGGTTTTTATTACGATCACACCTTCTGTATAGAAAATTTTTACTCTATGGATCACACCAACTTTTAAAGGAAAAAATTTAAAAAGTGTTCATTTTAGTTGGCTTACCTGCCCCAGCCCTTAACAGCCAAATGTGTAGAATTTTTCGAGCTAACTTCGTTGGTTTATATATTAATATCACCATAGCTTTTATGAACCAAAGTGCATAGAGAAAATTGTTGGCATTCTTGAGCATTTTTGACATGGTGGGGGAAGATTTGCCGAGCCTCGTTTGTAAATCACGTCACGTGCACTGTCAAGAATGTTGGCTCTACTTAGAATAGGTAAATATAATAAAAATTTTGGTCATTTCCCTAGTCGATCAGCAGCCAGCCCACCTGATAGTAAGTGGTAACTGTCGCCGATAACATCTACAATTCATACATTTACTTACATTCATTACGTTCATTTTCTCTTATTGTGAAGGAGATAAAAAATATGGTAGGCATACTGCCACCACAAACAAATTCGTATTAATATTTTCTTGAATTTTCCTCGTCACCTACAAAAGTGGCCCACAACAATCACAGATCGATTATCTGCTGATCCCAAGACGTGACATCGGCTAGGTAAGCCAGTGCAAAACCATCCAGGGGGAATGCCTTAATACACAGCACCGAGTCCTTGTCATGGCCGTCCGGGTAAATAGTAGTCGGCCTACGGCAGAACGCTACGAACCGACTATTAAGTAGTGGACTCTGAAAAGCAAGCAAGCGCTCGGCAACTCGAGGGATACCCCTGCAAACGTCCATAGGTTGCGGTGACTGCTTAACATCAGGTAGGCCGTATGCTTGTTAAAAAAAAGTTAGGAATTCATGGAGGCAGCCGAAGGCTCCGAATAGAGCACAAAGGGCGAAACCTCCAATGAGCTTTGGTGCCATTACTAGAAATCCATCCTCAAACTCGGGCGAACAGTTCTCGGCACATCAAAGAATGGCTGAAGAATTAACAAGGAATAGTGAGGTGCAGAAAGCAGTAAGGGTCAAAAAGGCATGTTTCGAGAAATGGCAGCGCAGTAACTCTCTATCGTTGGAGTTATACTTGAGAGCAAAGCGGCGAACTAAAATAGTGGTGGCAAAAGCGCGGTCGGCCTAGCTGGCTCCGCTCTACAATAGATACTGTGGTGAGACAAAAGCTCGTCTATAAGCTGGCATAGTCGCGGAGCCGAGCCAGTCTGGATGTGACAAAGTGTGTTGTCATAAAAGGCACGGACGGCGTGTTGGTCAAAAGTGCAAGCTCTATTAAGGACCGTTGATGCTGTCGTTTCAAGGAACTGTCAAACTAGGCCAACAATTACGTGCGACCACCACAGCTTTCTGCTAATCTTGGCATGATTAGCCCGATTACCCCTGACGAGGTAGAAAGGTGTCTGGCCCGGGCTGAAGAACGGAGAAGCTATTGATCATGACTGAATATCCAAAAACCTGAAAGACAATAGGGACCCGGGGCGTACTCTTGCTCGTGGCGCGTGGCGCGTAAATACTGTTAGAAAAAAGGGCAGTGCGCAGGAGTGCGGCAACTATCGAGGTATCAAACTTATGAGCCACACAATGAAGCTATTCGAATGCATTATAGACCGAAAACTTCGCCCGGAATGCTCCTTTTCGGATTGCCAATACGGCTTCAGGCCGGGCTGCAGCACCATGGATCCAATCTTAGCCCTCAAGAGTCCTCCAGGAGTCCCACTGCAATAGGAATCAACCTTTGCCCGGCAGTGTCGGGTTAGAATCGGGAGAGAATCTGGTGGGCTCTGAAATCAAAGTCTGTGCCCGAGGCGTACATTAAATTTATTCAGGACTTGTACGCTAACATCAAAACCATCTGAAGCCGTCGTCAAAACCATCGTAGGCCATACCTACTAATCCCTTCCCGATTACCGTAGGTGTTCACCAGGTTTCAGTGCCGAGCTATTACTTGTTCTATGTTGTGCTCGATGTCCTCTCAGCAGAAATTCTGGACGCGCCTACTTGGGTTATGTGGCTGAGGCAGGACCTAGAGACCAGGGTAAATACGTGGAACGAAGTGCTAGAAAACTGTGGTTTGAAGCTGAACGTCGCCAAAACAGAGTATATGGCGACACTCAGCACTGATTCCTTAGAGGTCGATCAACTGTGTCTAATCTAGCTTAATATAAGCCATAAGCGAAGCTATGGAAGACGGTTCACAGGTTGATGTCATTTATACTGGCTATAGTAAGGTGTTTGACAGAATGCAGCATAACATTCTATTATCGAAGTTATTGAAGATTGTTGTAAGGGGAGACCTGCTCAGGTGGTTTTCCTCCTATATTGACAACCGTTCACAGGATGTAGTCATTAACAATTACATATCTGGATGGGTATCTGTTCCCAGTGCTTGGACCGTTATTGTTTGTTATCTTTGTAAATGACATCGACCAGTATTTCCGTCACGCACATTTACTTTGCTTCGCAGATTGAAAAGCGTTAATTCTTTGCATGATGCTGAGGCCTTACAATTGGACCTTGATCGGCTCCAGCACTATTTGGTTAAAAATCTTGAATTGAATCCTTCGAAGTGCAGTGTTGTCACTTACAGTCAAAAGCGAGCTCCACTTCATTATGACTACACTCTCAAGAATGAGCTGATTGGCAGAGAGGTTACAGTGCGAGATTTGGGAGTCATTCATGATGCGAAATTTCTTTTCGATAGCCATGAAGATAGCATTGTTGCCAAGGCTTTGAAAGCGTTGGGCTTTATAATGCTCGGTTCGAAGGATTTCACGTCTGTTAAGACTATCAAGATACTTTACTGTACCTATGTAAGGAGTCATCTTGAATATGCCTCTCAGATATGGAATACCTGCTATGCCACGTATCTGCATCGTATTTAAAGTATGCAGAAGAGATTCCTACGATACCCATGTTTCCGTACTGGTGACCACTTTCGGTCTTACAACTACATTCTCTTTTGTAAAATGTATAACCTTCTACCTCTAAATAAAAGGCGTGAAATTTCAGTAAGGTTCCTTTTTAAGATTGCTTCGGGTATCATAGATTGTCCACATTTTTTGAAAGCAATATCACTTAGATCTCCAAACAGATTTCTGCGTTCAAAGTTTTTAATATCATGGTCCCTGTACTAATTATCGGCGTAATACATTCTTGTGGCGTGCATGTACTTTATTTAATGGTTTGTGCAAGGGTCATTACTTGAATTTATTCAATAGTAAACTCGAGTCTGTGCGGCGGTTGTTAACGCGGGCATTCTTTGACAGCGTTCCATGTAGTCTAGGTGTATGTTGTTTGTTGATTCTTGTTGGTACCTACTGTAGCTGTAAGTGTTAAATATGTACTTCTCTATTCTTATTTTCTCGTTTTTAATCTCTTTGAATATTTATCTAGGTGCCTATTGTACGCGCCACTGCGTGTTTGTGTGCTTGTGTACCTTTTTACATATGTGTCTGGCGAGGACCTATAATTGGCTAACTGTTTTATAATAAAACTTTATACATTGTAATATACAGCCATTCTATAAAGGAAAAAGCAGTGTGCAAGAGTGCGGCAACTATCGAGGTATCAAACTTATGAGCCACATAATGAAGTTATTCGAACGGATTATGACCAGAGACTTCGCCAGGAATGCTCCTTGTCGAAATGCCAATACGGCTGCAGCACCATGGATCCAAACATTGCTCTCAGGGTCCTCCAGGAGTCCCATCGCAGTAGGAATCAACGGTTGCATTACGCATTTCTCGAACTGCAGAGGGCTTTCGACAGTGTCCCTCGGGAGGTAATTTGGTGGGCTCTGAGAGCAAAGTCTGTGCCCGAGGCGTACTATTTGTATTATACAGGACATGTATGCCAATACTGGAGCTGTCGTCAAAATCATCGTAGGCCATACTAATCCCTTCCCGATTACTGTAGGTGTTCAACAGGGTTCTGTGCTGAGCCCTTACTTGGTTTGCATTGTGCTCGATGCCCTCTGTAACGTAACACTGTCCCACGGACAGTGCCAGGTTCAGTTAATAAAGAAACACAAAGATTCAGGGTAATAGGTTTATATTCGTTCAGTCCAGAACTACATACAATGAATTTATAAAAGGAATTTAAAAGTTAAGCACGAAAGTTCCTACGAGAGTCTACTCCACATAACCTTTGTCCAGGCTGGATCACTGAGTTCACTTGGATTTCATTTAAGCAGGCTGAAAAAGTACAGATTGCAGACTGACCTGGCACTATGTTAGTTGGAGAATTTCAAAGATAATGATTTGATGCAGCCATGTGCATATTTTGACCGGTCACTTGTATTTCATTTGGTTTATGAAAATAGCTTCATCTGGGCTATGATACTGATCCACCTTAGTTCGAAGGCTGGGAGAACTCTGCCCACTCATCAGCTGCACTCTCTAACGAAGGCTCGGGTCTTCACTTAAACACGTTCGAGAACGATTTGGCACAAAAAAAGATATAGTCTTGATGGCCAGTACTCATAGTCAACCAGCCAGTTCCCGAAGTGGTCGATATTAATTTTCGGACGACCTCGTGTTTGGCAGCCAAGGATATAATCCATGAAGACATGATGAAGAATTAGATCCAGCAATTATCTAGAATAAGAGAAGCACAAAAAATATTAAAATCTCCGCCGACTATGAAATGTTTACGCATGACAACATATGACGTTAATAACAAAAGGTAAACATTAGTTTGGAAAATGTGATATTTTAGATATAAATAAAACAATTTGCCACGAGTTAAACACCCTAACGTGATGGAAAAATGTCCCCCGTGGCATGGGAGTCCATCTGGATTTTAAATAAAAGGAAAACAAGAAGTTACAGCGGTAAGATTCCAGACACACACCCCAATACCCTTGTATTTGTCCAAAAACCATGATTACTTTTACCAATTAGAAATTTATTCAGGAAACGAGAGATCATTTCCCCAAAAGAAAATACTCTAATCGAAGTTCGATTCGAATCAAAACATTTGTAGAACGTAGTATTAACTAATTTTCCAGGCAAGGATGATGAGCAATCATAGCCTGAAAGGCCAAACCTAAGAATATACCCATAAAAACGATTTATATAATATAAAAATTGAAAATAAACGTGTCAACGTGCTGAACAGTTGTTTGAACAGGAGTCCTAATAACCGTAAGTACACACGACACCGTATGACACCACCATTCGTCTGGGCAAGATCCTACACCTCTCATCGGAAATTCAGGACATGCCTCCCTGGCTTATGAAGTACGCTGACGACATTGTACTGGTGAGCAAGCTTATGAGCTGATTACATTTGACTAAATTCAGTAACTAAATTCAGAAGCAAAAAGCGTGAGAGCAAATTAAAGTGGAATCTATTACTCATATAAATAAGGTCCATTTTTGTATCACTTAAATTATGTTAAAAATCGTTTCGCTTTTCAAAAGCCGTTAATAATGATAATAATTGACATTATTTAATGAGCAATACATTCCACTTTGATTTGCTTTCACGCTTTTTGTTTCTGAATTTAGTCAAATGTAATAAGCGCATTAGGCAGGACCTTGAAACCAGGGTAAACATGTGGAAGGATGTGCTAGAAAACGGTGGTTTGAAACTGAACGTCGCCAAAACAGAGTATATGGCCAGCTGCAGCGCGGATCCCGACACCATCCGTATAGCTAACGAAACTGTCATTAGCACAGATAAATCCAAATACCTCAGATCCGTGATGCATGAGTCCGGCGATATCGGCCCCGATGTCAAGTCCCGAATCTCTGCAGCTTGGGCCAAATGGCGGGAACTCACGGCAGTCATCTGTGACCCAAAAATCCCTGTCAAGCTCAAAGGGCTTATACATAGGGCGTATAGAAGAGAGATGGGGCATAGCGGGGTATCCCGTCCGAATTGGAGCCGCCCGACGACAAGGTACCTCCTTACAGAATACCGCACCTAAACAATACTCTTTTAAATAGTATTGTGTTTCTGCTGGTGAGTAAGGTGTTCAGTGCTCCATGGGGTGGGGATTTGGGGAACCGTGGCTTTGGCAGTGGAGGGCCATTTGCCTTTTTGCTGCCAGAGCAACGTGTTATAGATGTAGGCAACGCATTGGCGAAACTCTTGGTGTTGCTAATGTCTATGGGCAGTGGTAACCACTTTCAATCAGGTGCCCCGCTTGCTTGTTTGCCTACCGTATGACATAAAACAAAAAGTATAATTAGACCTGTGATGCTCTATGGCTGCGAGACATGGCCAGCGCTCGAACTCTACGCCAATGAAATGAAAATGCTGCGCTAGATGTGCGGAGTTACACGGCTCGATCGAGAACGTAATTCCGTGGCAGTCTTGGCGCGAGGGATATCGCAGACAAGATCGAGGAGGCTCGCCTGCGCTGGTTTGGTCACGTGTTGCGTAAGCCTCAGGGATACGTGGGAAATAGGTGCCTGAACCTGCCGGTATCAGGAAAGAGGCACCGTGGGCGACCCAAGATGCGAAGGATTGACATCGTATTCCAATTTAATCCCACAAAGACTCAAGTAAGTGTGCGCGTTCACCGCCAAGAAAGCTCCATTCATTGTAGCTCCAAAGATCCAGGACACACCGGGTACCACCTCAAAGAGCATACATATCCTAGGTGTCGACATTTCCAGTCACGTCCAATTACGCAGGCATTTGGAAGAAAAGATCTATCTTTCAAATGAAAAACGAAGTTCTTAACAGATCAAAGCAATAATTCATGCCGGAGCTAAGACTTCTCTTATAAGGCTTAAGATCTCATTTGGAGTATTGCTCTGATATCGTCACAGCTTGGTTCTTGTGACTCAATCCAAAAACGCTAAGATTGCATTATGCTCACAAGTGGTCTAGAGCCGCTAAGTCAACGGAGGGATTTCGCCTCCCTTGTTTGATGGCACTGTAGACAAAATAACCGAACGTTGGAAAACCTCCGACTAAGTATACATATACTCAAATATTCCTTAAAATACTGAACCGATTTTCTATACTAATACTAAAGGAAAGGCGACTAATGTTTTCGAGGCAAAAGATCAAGAGTCTCCGTCGTTTGGAAATTGGGCAGCAGCATTTTTCATTATTATATTGAATCACTGCGATCTCCAACCCGCCTGCCAAGCGTGGAGATTATGGCAATAACCTCCCCTTTCGTGGGAGAGGCCCTAAGTCCTGCAGTGGACTGTTACGGGCTGTGATGATGATGATGACTAAAGGAAAAGGAAGGAGGAAAGGTTTGATTTTATGTTTGTTTGTTTGTATTGAATAGGCTTCGAAACTACTGGACCGATTTCAAAAATTATTTCTATATATATAGCTATATTATATTTCCTAAAAAATTATGGATCATTAATAAAACTCCCAATAATGTAACCCAAGGTGTAAAAAAATACCCAAAAAATTCCTTACATCGCGTGTGCTGCGAAAACTATTGATTATAGAACAAAATAATGTACTACGACTTTGCAGAACACATCATTATCTACAAAAAGTGTCGCGACAGTATATGTCTAACTATTATAGTTATGTCACAATAAGTGTTCTTTTATTTTCAAGTTTAATTGAAATGCCGCCGCTATAAAACGCTCTTTATTTGTACCTTGGTATTTATCCTTATAAAAATCAATTACTTCATATTCACGACTGCTTCAATACCTTTATATAACTTTTTGAATTATTCAATTCAGACATTCCATACGAAAGATATCACGAGTTTAAAAATGTGAATATTAGAAAAAAGTCGCGTGTTCGCCGCTCAGTCCGCTCGGCTATCTAGGCAGCACGGGGTACGGGAGGGGAGTCAATGTCAAGAAATAAAGTGCCGCGCGGCTCACTCGCGCGTTCGGCTCAATCCCCATTTTCTTTATGATTTCACTCTTTTTTAGTAACCCGACGTAAAAAGAAGGATGTATGTGTGTGTGTGTGTGTTAAAATTTATAATTTTTGATATTTTTGTTACGTACCCGTGCGAAGCCGGGGCGGCTGCCTGCCAAACTGCCTAACTATGCAGGTATATTAGTTCAACACTAACCGATGCTCTTACAGAAACATCGTGAGGAAACATTCATGCGAATGAATGAGTAACCATGGTCTAATCTGGTCAGGTACTCCTGTTAACAGGGTCGCGGAGGTCAGATAGCAGTCGCTCCACTGTAATGATCTGATCTGCCAAATCCTACATCATCGTCAAGGTAGATCCCGGGGTCTTGTGCGGGTGCAGAACCGGGACTTTCGTGGAAATTTCAGGTTTCATGCTCAAGACAGGACATTGAGACTGTAGTGTGGACGATGATGATGTACCATGGCCAGAGTGGTAATGCTCTGGCCGACTATGGCCATCTAAAGTCCAAACAAAGATTTTGATCCTGCATTACTCCTTCCACTTAATTCCATCGAACGCCTAATCGTATTGAAGATGATCCCCTTCTCACAGATGGTTTAGATTCCTTAAGCGTCCGGAGAGACGTTGGCCCAAGGGTAACGACTCCTGGACGACTGTGGCCACTTTACATCAGGTGTACCGTCTGTCCGTATGCCTCTCTAGGCAATAAAAAGGTACAAAGTGACTATAGGTCGACTTTGACCTTAAGGGAAACTTAATAAAAAAATTGGGAACAATAAAAATAATATCATAAAGTCCATTAATGTTTTTATTCTTAACTATCAACATGTATTAGATCCTATGCAATGTTCCTACGCTATATGTACAGACACTGCGTTGGCTCGCACGCACTAAATGCTACGCGCGAACTCGCCCGCGCTACTTCAGACCTTCAAGGCAACCTATGGCATTGTTACCAGAACAAAATTATGCTGCCACAAAATCAGAACTTACCCGAGAGAAACAGATTGACAGATATAAGAGCATAACTACAATCAGATTTCATCTACAATATACATAAATGGCTGTATAAGTTCATCCCTAACAATAAGTCTTTTACATGTACATTGTTTCCAGTCTTATAGGGTATTTGTGTATTTACATTATAAATTATTTGTTCGTATTTTGATGACCCTAATCTGGGCCCGATTCCGCCAATACAGTTGCCCCAATAGAATAACAACAAAATTCAGAGATTTAGAATTGGACTTCTTTACCCAATTTAAATCGGGTTTACTTTTTCTTTTTTTAGATTCGAGTAAAACATGCAAATTTTGTAAATTGATGTTAAAATAGTATTATATTCATTGAATCGAATTGAGCTAGCATCTTGTTGGAATTGTATCAGTGGAATCGGCTCCCAGGGGCTGAAGCACGGTAGCGCGCCGAGGGCGCCCGTTACACTAACGATTAATACTAAATCCGGAGGCATCATAAGACACTGCACGTCGCGTCCATTACTAATACTTCACACAACATTATTAGTCTTTTGTCAACTTAAGTACAATCCACTATCAGCACTCTTCATTATATTTACAACACACCCTCTCTGAATAGCTGCCGGCGCATACTGCGCTACCAAACGTGGTTTTGTACGTTACAAATTTGTATTTTACAGACACCTTATTGTCAAAATATCACAATAACCTCGCCCGAAGTCGCGGGGTCCCGGGCTCGCGGCATCCGATTGCTTATCGAGAACGGAAGACAACAAATTTCATATATAAAAAACCTCTCCCTACCACTATATAAACAGAGCGTAAACTTAGAATACATCATACATCCGTCGAGTCCATCCTACGAACGAAACTAGTCGGCGGATGCGGAGATTCCGCGCGGGGGCGCCGCGCACTTAACAATACTGAGATACGGGAACGGTGGTCCGGGAGGGCGGGCGGGGCGGGCGGGGGGCCGGGGGGTCACACCAGCTTGGCGCCGGGCTCGCTGCGGAACCGCGCCAGGGACTTCTTGACGCGCACGGCCGTGAGCCGCGCGGCCGGCGCCGCGTGCCAGCACTCCGCCATGACGGCCGCCGCGGCCGCCAGCGCCGGCGCGCCCGCCCAGCGCGCCGCCGGCGCCGGCCGCCGCCCCGCCGCCACCACCACGGCCCGCATGGCCTCGAACGAGGGGTCCGCCGGCACCGCGTCGTGGTACGGCAGCGCGTACGGGTCCACCGCCTGCCCCTTGTCGCCCGTGGCGCAGCGCCGGCACATCTCCCACAGCACCAGCCCCAGCGAGTACATGTCCGCCATCTTGAACGCCTCGAAGTTGGTCGGGTCGAGCTCGTCGGCGAGCACCTCGGGCGCCATGTAGCGGCGCGTGCCCACGCGCGTGTTGGGCGCGATGTCCACCTCGTCGCGCTCGGCCACGTAGCGCACGGCCAGCCCGAAGTCCGCGATGGCGCACTGCCCGTTGCGCTTCACCAGGATGTTCTTGGTCTTGATGTCGCGGTGCGCGATGCCCGGCTTGCCCTTGGTGCCGTGGATGTCCATGTGCAGGTGCGCCAGCCCGCTGGCGATCGAGTGCGCCATCGTCACGAACGACGACTGGTCCAGCACGGCGGCCTGCAGGTAGTCGTGGAGCGACCCGCTCTCGTGGTAGTCGGTGATCAGCAGCATCTGCGTCCAGGAGCCGGTGCCCTTGATGTCGGCCGCGATGAACCCGAGCACGTTCTCGTGCCGCATCAGCACCGTCTGGTAGATCTCGGTCTCGCGGAACCAGGACGCCTCCTCGGTGGTGAAGAAGACCTTGACGGCGACGCGCTCCCCGCGCCAGCGCGCCAGCCAGACCTCGCCGTAGCGGCCCTTGCCGATCGACTCGACCATCTGGATCTGCTTGGCGACGGTTCGTTGCACGAGGAGCGGGAGGCCGGAGCCGGAGCCGGAGGAGATCTCGCCGATGCGCAGCGGGGGCGGCGGCGGCGGTGAGGGCGGGCGCTTGGCGTGGCGGCGGCGGCGCAGCAGCAGCGCGGCGGCCAGCGCGGCGGCGAGCGCGAGCACGAGCGCGCCGGCCAGCAGCGCGCCCGCGGGGACCGCCCGCGCCGGCGCCGCCTCGCCGCCCGCGCCGCCCGCGCCGCCCGCCGGCAGCCCCGCGTCCGGCCGCAGCAGCCGGTTGCACATGTCCGTCTCGCAGCACTGGATCGCCTTCGGGTTCTGGTGCGGCGTTTGCGAGCTCTTGCACTGGAAAACGATTGACGTGCGCGTTACATACAGAACAATGTGAGCTTCCCAAAAATTATAAAGAGCCGTGGTGCGTATAGAATGGCATACATTGTCGTAGAAAACGACAGATTATCCCGAATTGAGGGCAGTGGTGTAGACCGACAAATAAGCAGCACAACGCTTTTTATTGCGCATCAACACATATTTCCATCACCCTGATTAGAACCTACAGTACCAATAAAGGACTGTTACGGCCTATTGGGGAATTTTGTGATGATTTTAGAGAGGGGCAAACGAGCATGTACTATGACAAGTATTATCTTTTTGGGACTGAGCTGCACAAGCTGCACGGCATATTTGAAGCTCCCACGTAGCTATGCTAGACAGTGTAACTAAGGATTAAAGATACGACATTCACCTGCATGAAGCCCGACTCCTCCGGCGGCAGGCAACCGGCAATGCGCTCGTACTCGAGCAGCCCCGAATCGCCGATCACCTCTTCAGCCGAGACGTAGCAGTAGCCGCCGGGCTGCGTGGTGCAAGTGCCGTTGGGCGCGCCATCGCGGCAGCCGCCCGCGCCGCTGCACTCGCACACGAGGCCGCGACCTGGAACGAAACGAGAGGCTGGTCAGTTATGCATCCCAAGCATACCATCCGTGCACCCTGGGCCCATTTAAACGTCGCCGCTTACAATCTGCGTACGGTTCGTTGCTGCATAGTCACCGCGTAGCAACTGGACAAAAACGTGCAGTCTACCGTACCAGCGCGGTAACTACGCGGGCGATGAGTAGGTGGATACGACACGGTGGCTATGCGGTGACTATGCGGGCGCTACGCGTTTGCTGACAGATAAAAAACTCTGTTAGTATAGAAACCAAAATTGCATAAACATTTGGAATAAACTGTACAGATATCGTGTATATTTGCGTTGAAGTAAGCTAGACGCAAACTTATATCTTCCGCAAAATCCTGTCGGGTTAGGCAAGCTGGAGGAGGCTCATGTTCAACAGTGTGGACTATTACTATCCACTTTGCTGCGTGAGTCCCAAATAGTCCCAATGCCGCTTTTCAATATCGTCAGAGCATATAGTGCATTTATGAATTTCAGATAACATTTTAATAGTGCTCAATTTGTTAGAAACATCATTTCACCAGCTGGCTGGTCAACATTTAGTAGATATTTACTATCGCAACGCAACAACCGGGGAAGCCGACTAACCCGTTCTTGAAACCTTAGCCAACTAAAGGGTGCTAAGAGTTTCGAGAACAGACACCGCTTTAAGATTTAATTAGGTACATGAATACGTGTTAATCAACACCAATATTCTGACGTCAGCATAGGATAGAAACTTATCTAAGCATAAAAGCATGTTCTTGGTAATGAAAATGAATCATCCGAAACAAGAACAAGGAAACATGGACGATATTAACACCGACATTAAAACTTGCAGGTAAATATTACTCGTAGTACAAATAAGTATCATACTACCCATAATATAAAAATCAAAGCAGTCTCCCTTTTAAAATATGTAATACAAACAATACAAGAGACAAATGAGGAACTGAAAAACCTAGATGAAATAAAACCTCGAGAAACGAAGAACAGTCCTTCAGACACAAACAATACAAAATAGAATCAGTAAGGCCCGCCATTCTATCCCAGATAGAATCTAACAACATGCACTATAAATCGCGAAATTTTCCACCTCACAGATTCGAAGCAAATGATGCGTGTCAATAGTTAGCATCTACCGTCTTCCTTGAACCTCGGTTATTGTTGTTTATTGTGCCTACTTTGTATACTGGGACTACAATAAACCGAAGTAGGTCTAGGTAGTTATACCTCCATATATATAATTGAGTTGGTAGTTTGTCCGATCCTATAATCAATAGATAAAAAAAATGCAACATCACCTTTGAAAATGATAAGCTAATGTATATTTGTTGGGATAATTGTCTAAGACTGTATCAAGTTGTAAGTTAATTAATTGTTACGTTTGTTTGGCGATTTTGTCTGTAATGCACGCAATTTTTTACATAGCAGCACCTTTATCCTTTGATCCGAAATCCAAATATTCCTGCGTGAATAACATATTTACATTAATTTGTGGTTTGAAGAAGAAGAATTTGTGGTTACGTCAGAATAGCAATCGTCTACACCTATGTCTATATTGAAGTAAACGTAAGTCACCTGTGTAAGTTGCTTTTTTAGATACCTATTTTAAAGATCACATTAGCAATTACACAGTAGCGGAGTCACTACAATGATAACTAGATAATTAATTCACAAAACTCGTACAGGTTTATGTTATTCTCTAAAGCAGGTTCAGTTGACCTGTATGACTCCTTTTTTGTTACTTTGTTGCTCTACATACGAGTGCTTCATTTTCGTTGCTACAAATCCAACGGTTACCGATTATATCTAATCCGTTTGGAGTGGTACAGGTCATATGATACGAGAAATGAGTCCAAATTACAAGTTAATCGCCTTATCGCAGTATTATTGAATAAAGGACATTCAGATAAAACGTATTATCTTATTAAAATATTTGTTATTTCTAAATTGAACATAGTAACTACTCGCATATAAGTAAACTCTCACAGTCTTGTTTGTCTGAGACTTTAGACGTAAACAAACCCTACTTTCGAAATAAGTTAATCTAACGTCAAAAATCATATCGTCTTTTTGAAATTGGGATAATATCTAGAACATAAATTACATAAAACAAATTACCTACGACTTCATAATTTATTCGTCCAACATCGAAATTCAGTGAAGCTCACAAAAACATAATAACATTAGATGATTGCATCGCTAAAGAAAACCATGAGCGCGTATAATTCAAAATTGCTGTAAATCACAGCGCAATTCGTGTTATTTTGTTTAGCTGCAGAGAAAACGTCCCCCTCACATGTTGTGTTATTGGGAGCGAGAATCGTTTGGTTTTTTGGCAGAGCCCTGGCAGGTACCTTCCCGAGGGACGACTACAAACCGTCTATAAAAGGAACAATGGTGTAGCAGCAGGTAAATTCTTTCTAATTGACATCCAACACATGCCTACCTCATGATATTTCTGCCATTGTCCGAAACATATAAAAGGTTTCTTTTGACTGGATTTTTTGATTATAGTTGAAGCATGATTTTTGGGGTTTTATTACCCTGAATCGTTTAGTCTGGTCGATATTTTATGGCATATGGTGTTTAAATTTATTTTATTTGACAGAAAACGATGTCGAATAATATTATTTATTATGTGAAATGAAATGAAATGAAATTAACGAAATTTATTGATTAACAAGGACACCACATTACAATAATCACATAATTTAAATAAACAATAATCATACAAATAAAAGACATCTAACAAATTACAAAATTTATAAATCGATTCGGAATTGAAGACAGAAGAGTGGATGTGGATACAGAATATTAGATAGACATTAATTCTTTTATTGTTTAAAGAAAACCGAAATCTGAAAGGTATCAGCTGAGAATTGTCTAATAAAATACTTCACACAGATCAGAACCTACCAGAACCATATAACCCAATGATGTAGCGACTAAATAGCAATTTGTTCATTGTAATAAACATAAATCAATTTAGACAGATTCATTGACTTTCCGCAAAGGAAAATTGTTTTGAAATAGCAGTTCTAGTGTCAGATGTAAGCTGGTACTTACTAGGCATTAGAAAATGGCTCACTTAGGAACTAGTCCCGTCATTTGAACAGGATTTTACTAGCATAACGCCGATGCGGACAACCCGCGAGAACATAGCAATTATACTATCGACTCTAATGAGTCCAGTTGAACTCACAAGAGAAATAGATATTGAACACAACTATGGACTATAAGTAAGTCCACAGAAGATAACGTCATCCCAGCACTCAATACAAGTATCACAGTTCACATCGATGATAGCAAAAAAACTAGTTGAACGACCCAAACAACACGAAGGCGTAGATAAAACTTTCGATAGAAAAATTATTGACAACGTCAAGAAACAATGACGGGAAACAAACTGCACAACACATCCTTCTGCCGCCGGAGCACCACCATCACTTACGCATCGCACCAGATCCTGGGACACTGCGGGCACACAACCAGAACAAGCCGAGCGACCACTGCGCTGTAACACGACACCCGCCTGCGGGCGCGAAGCTTAGATTTATAATCTAGTCTAGGTGTCGAAGGTGTAACGTACTTAGTCGCATGTCGGCGGGCTGGCCTCAACTGTGTGCTATCATTTAAATATAACTTGGGAGACGGCAGCGTCTGTCGCGGGCCTTTATTTTTACACGGCGGAGATTTCACACACGCTGTCTCTCGGGAGACGGTCGCGGCGCGGATACGAGACGGGTACGCACGAGTCGCACGGGCGAGGCTCGCGGCGCGAATGCCGGCCTCCGCCCCTCCGCCCGCGCGTGCACGCTGCACCGCTGCAGCCTCCGCCCCCCTCGCCACTCGCAGACCCCGCAGCCCCCCTCGTCCCGCGCCACCAGCCCCGCGACGCGATTCATTGACGGCGCGCCGCGATTATGCCAACTGTTTACACGATCCACTTACGACACAAACACCATGCCACGCCAACCCGACACTTCGGATCTCGCGGTAGATCTGTACGAAGGTTCATCGGAAAACGGAACAGTTTTCTTGTTTTCAATCCCAATCAAAGTTCTCATTAATCGAATTCGGAAAGAAGAAAAAGGAAAGTCAGTATTTAAATTTATAAAGTAGGTACCTAAATATCACTGTCGCGATTCACCATTCAAAGTTTTCCTGTATACAGACAGACAAAGCATTCTATATTGATCTTGCCAAAACATCCGTTCGCGAGTCTGTTCGAAATATCTTGAGGCGCTATAGATAGCAAGAACAAGGACCCTGCACATTTTTATCAACAACGCCGAAATTTACTTGGTATGAGGATGAGAAGATGTGTTGAGCAAAACAACAACCGCTCTATTATTGGAACAATAAACAGGCTGTTAACTTGGGGGACATAACGATCACAGCGTATTAATATAGATAAAATTGACAGTAGATACAATAAACCATTTATTAAGTGACGATTCTAGAAAAAGAAACGAGTCATTTGAAGGAAACGTTTGTAAATATGTTTTTTAATATCGAGACTCGTAAATCAAGCGGTAGTTCCTGAAATTACACATCTGTCGGAAGCCTCGGCTTTTTATAGAGGACCGTGTAGTCGTCTCACACGTGTTATTGGAGATGTGGAAAATTATAGCGTCGTTGGTACTACATGAAAAAACTCGTCAACATCATCATTTGAAATCGGTCCTATTTCTGTATTGAAGGACGATGTTCATGGCCGAGTAATTTGTTTTCCAAGAGATTCCAGAAAATAAACAGACAACATCATTTATCGGGTGTAAAAATGTTGTGTGTACAGATTTTCTAAAACTCGTGGCAATTTCGAACAGTAAAAAAGTGTTGGAAATGTTAAGGCGCGCGTTTAGTTTAATTTGAGGTAGTAGACAACAAACTGGATGGTCTGTTTGAACTTTGAATGACGACATGCGGGCGATAGGAAAGACTACACTTCAAGAAAGATACATATTGCACAGACTTTACCTAGTCGGATAACAGCAGGTGGATGATGGTGATGAGCGAACAAAATAACAAATACTAATAATGACAACCAAACCAATAGATATGAAAAGATCATATCTTACAGTTTGAATTGTGCCGAATCTCTATTTCTTAGATAACACCTGAGTTCACCTAACGCGTCAATTTCGCATAGCTACATGCCATTCGTATCCAATTCAGCGAGTCCAATATCTGTATTGGCCCTCGCCCCGTCCAGATGCGCTTCACGTGCGCGCGCGCAGCCCGCTGACTAACGCCAGTATATAGATAGTCCCTTTCCGATCCGGCGGATTCGACCGACTCTCTTGGAACAGTCCCATATTGCGCACATGTTACAAGATGTTCAAAGGTGATACTTTAATATTAGTAGTAGTAGTTGGTGAAACATTTGTGGAATGCCCGACACGCAATGTGTTAAGTTTGATTTAGTTCATGACTTTGAAGCAAGTCTTTACATCATAACCTAATTCAGTATTTGATGCTTAAAATTTATAACAGATAACAAAAATAATTAGTCAGATATGAGTATCAAACTAAATGGAATACTCATTGTTTTATTACGTCGTAATTCCTCCTGGTTTTGAGTGACACCTTCACTGCACTCTATTGAATTCCTCTCAGGACTCGACTCCGTGCGATCAATTTGCAAATAATCGACGTTATTAGCCGATCGCGACCTCGACATGGGGCCGGTCGTTTTGCGTATCAGATTGGAGCATTACCATGTCGGTAGCGGTCCCGTTCTGTTTATGGACGAAAGGTGCCATAAGATATTGAGAGTTTTTCAACAGCAGCTGTTCACTTTAAGCGCTGTATTGTTGCATCTGGTAACGAAAAGAACGGGTCGAGAGAAATTGTGTATTGTTTTTATAGAGGACAGTGTGAGCGCAGAAAAAAAACAAGTGGCGAATAAACAGAACGGCAAGCATATATATAGTTTCAAAGATAGAAGCGGCGATCTATAAAAATACTAGGCGAAACAAGAAAGAAGCGTGCATACACAATATCAAAGACGATTTACACTGTTTTATAGCAAAGCCCGTGTCAACTACGGCGGTGTTTGTTCGCGGGGAAATACAAATGTTTGTCGAATAGTTCGCTGTCGGGCGTGGGCGATCTCATCACATCACCTAATGTCACTAGGCGCTTCGGAGACCCGTGGGAACGCGCTAGATGACAACTTGAGCACTCTGCAACGAGGCATCAAAAGCCCATCAGTGTCGGCAATTGTCATCGAATGGTCGAACGAGTCACGAGCAAGAATAGCAACAAGAACAAGCGTGGCCATTATAAATATTTTACACCGGACTCGATTGCAATACTGATGTTGACATAACTATTACGGTGCCTGTAGATTTCCATTCCCATTTATGTAGTTTACCAGAGGTGTTTTACCTACTGTAGAACGGTACGTAAAACAATGTTTTCTCCGGGCACACTTAATTAAAATATGTAATGTCTTTCTGATTTGGTGATCAATCAGTTTTGCCATTGCTGTGTAACAATTTATTTATTTATTAGACTAACCAGACAATTGGACGCCAGCTCGCCACAATCTCGCCTCACCTCAAATCTTGATAAGAAAGTGACACATAATCTATATATCCTCAAAATTCCGTAAAAGTATGTAGTCCTAAAAAGACATAAAACAACCCACAAAGGTACTCCCGTCTCTTTCGAGATGAAACGCGTAATAGCAATCATAGTGGGTTACAGCACAGCCTTTGCGCCGGCGCACAGTGGGCTGAAAATCGAGCTTCATAGACATAGGCAACTCAACTTTTAATGTGTCGTTTTTTTGGCGGGAATTGCTTCCATGAGCTATAACTATACATAAAAATGTTATCCGAGTTAACTCTGCGCAAAAACAAATGAATTATATTTTTTTTACGAAAAAAATGTATGGAGCCAATATGAAAAATCCAATTATCTCTGAAACCGCTAGGAAAACCGTAATATCCTTACAGATGGTTATAAAACTAATTATTCATGATTTTTTGACATACTCCATATAACGGTTACTGCTGCAGAATTTCTTTTAAAAATCGTCGAAATATTTTATTTATTTATTTATACACGGTTCCTTTCGGTGAGAATTTAGCAACACGTTAAATCATATAGTATTAGACTTGGTTCCTAGAAATAGTAGGTAGATGTAGGTAGGGTAAATTCTCACCGAAAGGAACCGTTTATAAATAAATAAATAAAATATTTCGAAGATTTTTAAAAAAAAATCTGCAGCAGTAACCGTTATATGGAGTATGTCAAAAAATCATGAATAATTAGTTTTATAACCATCTGTAAGAATATTACGAAAAAAATGTATGGAGCCAATATGAAAAATCAAATTATCTCTGAAACAGCAAGGAAAACCGTATACCCGTAACCTAAGCGAGACATAACTGCACCAAACAATACTTTATAGTCAAATGAAGTACTTTCACTTTTTAGAAGAACAAACAAGTCTAAATTAGTTATTAAACTTTCCATTCTAACACTTTTCAGTCGCAGGACAAATGTAATGTTAACGGTTACAAAGTTTTGTAAATACTAAATTATAACACAAAATTTTAGTCCTTTTATTGTAGTGGTCGCTCATTAAGGGTAGTTAACTAATGATCATCATTAAGGGTAGTTAACTAATGATCATTAGGTAACTACCCTTAATGAGGGTAGTAATTAACTAATGAGCGACCACTACAATAAAAGGACTAAAATTTTGTGTTATAATTTAGTATTTACAAAACTTTGTAACCGTTAACATTACATTTGTCCTGCGACTGAAAAGTGTTAGAATGGAAAGTTTAATAACTAATTTAGACTTGTTTGTTCTTCTAAAAAGTGAAAGTACTTCATTTGACTATAAAGTATTGTTTGGTGCAGTTATGTCTCGCTTAGGCGATTGCATTGGTGCCGAAGATTGTGTGACTTTAAAAGAATTTTGTCGGAAATTCACACGAGCTGCATCACAGAGATGGCAGAGATCTCACCGAATTAAAGATACATTCAGAAAACAGTACGATAATTGGCTACAAGCAAATATCGATTGGCCAAGTTGCGTACAAACAATGTTAAACACTCAAGAAGCAACTGTTGATGAACGACCAGTCTCACCAGAGCCATCGACATCATCCTCTGTTGGAACAATGACCAAGATACTTCGAAAACCTTTTGAAGATCTAGGAAGCAAACAGAAAAAGAGAAGATCTGATGATCATAAAGACGAAGACCCAAGTGAATTGGCATATACAGCTGCACTACGTTTAAAAGAGAAAGGCCACGAGGATATCGCATCTGTCATCGAATATATATTAAAAAATCCTGAAGCAGCTGGTCAAATTAAGGAATCAATAAAAAAAACTGTGAAAACTGATATATTTACCCCAGAAAAAGCGCTTGGATTATTGCTCTCTTTAAAACTATCGAAGGGGCAATATATCACATTGCGAGAGACGGCCATTAGAGAAGGTGCTAAGGACATTTATCCATCGTACTATAAAGTGCAACAAGCGAAGCTTGAATGCTATCCGCCAAAGCAAGCAGTGTCGGTGACGGATTCATCAGCCAGGATTACACTTCAAAGTTTACTTGACATCACAGTGAAGAGAATCCTCCACACTCTTTCTAACAATGTGCAAAATAAACATTTGAAACTGATATCAAAGTGGGGATTTGATGGTGCTTCAAACCAAAGCCGATACAAGCAGAAAATGGAGGGTGAGCAAGATGATTCCAGCATTTTTATGACGTCCTTAGTGCCACTTAAACTGACTGATGGAGACAACACTTTATGGACGAACCCGAAACCGTGCTCAGCGGTGTATTGTCGCCCAGTTCAGTTTACTTTTGTGAAGGAGAGCGAAGCAGTCGTCATTGATAATAAAAGACACATGGATGATGAAATCAAGGCTCTTATTCCCACAGAGTGCAATAATGGAAATAAGGTGAACCATCAACTGATGATGACAATGATCGATGCTAAAGTCTGCACGTACCTATCTGATGCCAGATCAAATTCATCATGCTATCTGTGTTTAGCAAAACCAACTGAAATGAACCGTTTGGATGCTGTGACGTCAAAGACCGTGTCCGCTGCCGTTTACGAATTTGGGTTGTCATCTCTACACGCCCGTATTAATTGTATGGAATGTTTGTTACATATTTCGTACAGACTTGATTTCAAAGAGTGGGCAGCGAGAGGAAATGAGCACAAAGAAATGTTAAAAAGAAGAAAAAAGATTATCCAGGATAAGTTCAAAAATGAACTCAATATTTTGATTGACATCGTAAAACAAGGCTCGGGAACTACCAATGACGGAAATACAGCAAGAAGGTTCTTTGAATTCCCAAATAAAACTGCAGCCATTACCGGGTTGGATGACGAACTTGTAAGAAGATTTGCTGTAATTTTGCAAACAATCACTTCGGGTGAGAACATCGATGTCAGTAAGTTCAAAGATTATGCTCGCCAAACCGCAGAAAAGTACGTGGAGTTATATGACTGGTATTATATGTCTTCAACCGTCCATAAAATACTTATACACGGGGCAGATATAATCCAAAATAATGATATTGTACCGATTGGAAGTCTCTCAGAAGAAGCATCAGAAGCTCGAAATAAAGATTTTAGAAGGTTTCGAGAACATCATTCGCGGAAAAAGAACAGGCAAGATAGTAATCAAGATATCCTTAATATGCTTATTATTTCTTCAGATCCTATAATAAGTGCACAAAGGCCCAAGTTAGATACCAAGAAAAGGCAGCAGTATTTTTCTGAAACTCTCGAGATAATTCAGTTTCGAGAAACTGACTTTGAGTTTCTAGATGTTTCCAATGTGCATTATGACTCAGAAATGGATACCCAAGACGACGAGAGTGATAAGGAAAATGAATAAACTGAATAATGTGTTTTAGATTAAGTCATATTTAATTATTTTTTGTTATTTTTTTTATTTCAATAATATTATTGCATGCTATTGTTATTCCTTATTTCTTATTACTTGTACATAATAATAAAAAGTTAAGAAGTTAAGTTTCTTCTTATCAATAGTTTGTAAGATATTATAAATTACTATCTTTTTATTATCAATACATATTATATTAATAAAAACCACATTTTTGTAACCCACCATTTTATATAAATGTAAATTATCAATATAAACAATTATCAATTTGATTAAACGGTTATTATATACATATACCTATTATATATATACCTACTAAACATTTGAGCAAATATATTTGCCTACCATTTAAAATTTGAAAATACTTTTTTTCAATAATTTAAAAAAAAAATCTGCAGCTGTAACCGTTATATGGAGTATGTCAAAAAATCATGAATAATTAGTTTTATAACCAAGCAAAATATTTCAGAGATAATTTGATTTTTCATATTGGCTCCATACATTTTTTTCGTAATATTCTTATAGATGGTTATAAAACTAATTATTCATGATTTTTTGACATACTCCATATAACGGTTACTGCTGCAGATTTTTTTTTAAAAATCTTCTAAATATTTTATTTATTTATTTATAAACGGTTCCTTTCGGTGAGAATTTACCCTACCTACATCTACCTACTATTTCTAGGAACCAAGCCTAATACTATATGATTTAACGTGTTGCTAAATTCTCACCGAAAGGAACCGTGTATAAATAAATAAATAAAATATTTCGACGATTTTTAAAAAAAATTCTGCAGCAGTAACCGTTATATGGAGTATGTCAAAAAATCATGAATAATTAGTTTTATAACCATCTGTAAGGATATTACGGTTTTCCTAGCGGTTTCAGAGATAATTGGATTTTTCATATTGGCTCCATACATTTTTTTCGTAAAAAAAATATAATTCATTTGTTTTTGCGCAGAGTTAACTCGGATAACATTTTTATGTATAGTTATAGCTCATGGAAGCAATTCCCGCCAAAAAAACGACACATTAAAAGTTGAGTTGCCTATGTCTATGAAGCTCGATTTTCAGCCCACTGTGCGGCGCCTCGTGATGTTTTTACAACTAGCACGCATACCTGCCGTGCTATCACAGCGGCGTTAACAAGAGTGCACGTGCGCGCTTATCCGACTACGTTGATAGACATTGCCTATGGCATGGGTGGGAAGTAAGCCCGAGACATTTTGCAGTCTCGATCTGTGCACAAGAATAAAAACCACAGCGAAAAAGCTTAGGTAATGCAGAATTAGTAAGGGAAGGGTAAATAAACCGAGTGGAGAATTAAACAATTATGAAAGAAAGAAGCAAGAAACCAGAAATAGGGCCAGTACCGACCGTTAGAGGACCTAAATATCGTTGATCTAATAAATTATCTAAACAGCAATGTGATCAACACAAGACTGGCATCTCGCAGATATCGATTTGTAACAAAGATACACGAGTAAAAGGGCAATTGATCAAGATGGAATCGATGTTGAGCATTGCACTCAATCTCGATTTAGATATGAACAAACTGGACTGCCAGCCGGCCGAATCGAATTACGCGATATGGATCATCCGAGTTGCTTGAATGCTGCGCCTGCGAATGGGATTGATATAAACAGGCTGCTAACCGCATCAGTTTGGCGAAGCTAAATCACCAATCAACCACACATATTCAGTTTTCTCAATATAGAAATATCATAAACGCGACGCAAGAATACTCCGCCTCCGTATCAGCCAATTGAAGCGACACTTAGTTCGCGTTGTGTACGGAGCGAGTGACGCCCCTTTTATCTGGTGTTCGATTCGTGACTATTGCAAATGGCATTTGGTCCGAGCGGCCGCGGGGCGAGAGGTCATCGCGCGCGGGCGCAGGCGCCGGCGATCTAGCGACCTCTTGGTCGGATTATCCAACTCGATCGATAAGGTCCCGAGGGGAGGGGCGAGGGGCGCAGGGCCCGAGAACATAATTTATTCGGCGGCAGCCTGGCGCGCCTGCGAGGTGCCGGCCCCGCGCCCCTCTCCCGCCACCCCGCGCCTTAGAAACAGGAACCCGGCCGGGACCGTTTTTTGTGCATAGGGATTAAGGAGTATCAGGTTAAACGCAGGTTGCGTAATAGCTCTTACACACCCTTAATCTCGCAGCACCGACGGCAACCGTGTATTAAGTTTCCGGGGACGTTTATTTTGTGTGTTTTCCGTAATAGTGGGAGGGTAAGGTGCCATCGATTCGGGACGATAGTCAACATTGAGAGTCATCATAATGTAAACTGCTTTAAAAAATGATATCCATATAACGTCATCATCAAGGTTGATCTTGTACATGAAGATGATTAATACGACAACAATGTCTCGACCATAAAACGCATGCCACGTTACTCTCAAAATTTTCCTTGTAGACATCGACAGCTTTAGTTGAGAACTTTTTCGTTCAGTCGTCAAAAACCTAACAAAACGCAATTTTTTAACCTAATTTAATTCTTTTCATACGTGTTACGAGGAAAGTGGCGCCCCCACTCTTTCTCGCGATCCACCTGCGCGAGAGTGGCGTGGCGCGACAATATTTGCGCGCGCTTCACACCGCTCCTCGCCCGATTACACGGAGCGAAAATATTTATCCTTATAGTTTGTTTAATGATTAAATTGTTGTGTGAACAGGTAACTGTATCAACTGAAGAGCTAGTTCCAAGTGGCATGAAAATCTTAGTTTTCAATGCTAAGAAATGTTGAAGGTATTTTAGAATAGAACAGTTATTCAACCTAATGTCAAAGAGGCTCAAGTCCAGCAGTGGAATGCTGTAGTTTTTTTATACTACGCAGTGACAAACAAGCAGACAGCCCACCTGATGGGAAGCGGTAACTGTCGCCTACAACATCTGTGATTCATGCATTTAGGTTGCAGGCAACAAAGTGCAGAACCACAGGTGCGTTATCACTGTGAGGACTAAGCTGGAATGCCTCATTGTGGTTGTGATGTCATGATTCAACCTATACCTACCTATGGTTCATTTTCCGTTCTCGGAAAAAGCGAATACTTGTCGTAAGGTATTACGTTCACGTGTCAACTTAGATAGGTATTAATAAGCAAGCTAAAATATTAAAAACCTTTTCGAATCCCAAATTCACAAAAAAATAAAAAGCACCCTACTCCAAAGCAAACCGTAACCTCCATCACAGCTCGAAATGAACATAGCATACAGCAAATTCGTAAAAGTAGACAGATTGAGATCGCCAATGGAGCATACCTCAGCAGTTAGCGCTAATTAGTTGCCACGCAATGCGCTCGCGCAATTAGCGCCCGCACTCGTCAACGGAGTCACGCCCCCATCTATTTCAGCGTATGTTTTCTCTCTCTCTCTCTCTATCTCTTTCGTAGATGTTTGATAGATTAAATTAGGGTAAGTTACTTCAAACAGAGATTAAAACTGAAAAAACCCTTCTTCCTTCTGACGCGTTGAATAAAAACTTAACTCAAGGTGTGGTTTTAACTTAACGGTTTGACAGTTCCGTTAAAACTGAAAGCCTGTAGCTCGTTTCAACAGTCTTAATTGCGTGTTGTTGTTGAATGAGGATAAAATCCTGCTCCGTCTGTTAAGACTATAGGTACTGCCAAATAAAATAAATAAATAGCGTGTTCCATTTCAAAACCTTTCACTTTTATATTAATACTTGGGATGGCAATGTTTCAATTCTCACAAATCATGTCCAGAAGGAATAAACTTTTAATCCACCAAGTTTGGCAATTCTTGTGTCGGAGGCCAAGATCTACTTCGGCTCGCTGAGCCATCGAAGTGAGTAAGTAAGGTTTGCTAGCGTCGGTTGCAGGAACACAGATGAATTACAAAATACATACTAAGCTTTGAATATTAAAATAGCAAAAGCGCTACCCAACACAGTAAGAGTCCTCGACTTGTACCCTACAGGGTTCACTGAAATGGAGATAAAATTGATAGATAGAAAACCAATATTTACAAAAACATGTTCAAGCAGTCTTATCTCGTACCTGACGTGAGAATTATTATTGAAGTTACAGTATCTCACGCAGCGAGGTTGACGACCGGTTAACACTTACCAGATTTAATACTCTATACCAGGTTAATACTAGGCTATAGTTAATCGCCTCAAATGACAGTATAAGCAGCGACTTTTGATTAAACGGTCTTTCTTTATAAACCAAACTGGTTATCCAAATGGGTGCGGCCACAAACATTTCTTAATCTGATAAATTCTGTTGTTTCAGCAAAAGAGAATAACATGATTAGTCTATTAGATAAATGTAATTCTTTACGCGTAATAGAAAAGATAAAACGACTGCGTAGCTCCAATTATTTAGGAAGACTTAAAATTTGCTATATTTTCCCGGGATCATAACGTAGAACTTTGTGTAGATACTAAATGAATCTTCCGGACTACTTCAGTAGCTTCAGAGACAATAGCGAAAAGATATCTTGACAGTAAAACGTTTATCAGGTCATGTCTAGACATGGAACTATGTACCTAGCATATCAACAGTTAAAAATGTTAATAAAGCCATTACAAGTAAACACCTAGAAAAGATAAAAACTATTTATGTCAACGTATACGTGACAACAACCACGAGCTTGTCCACGCGACTGTAGATGCCAACGATAAGACTTCATGGAAACCCTTATCAATTAATAATACTTCACCTGTAATTAGTAACGATATTTCGAACGATAATATTCCAATCAGACGTATTACGCAAATAGTAAATGTGTACCTAATTCGATCAAAACACAAACAATCGCCAATAAAAATATAAACATTAGCTCATTCAACAGGTATTGAATAAATAAGTGCACCTACTTGGTATGCCAAATACAGCAAGTATTTGTTGTTATTTACAGCATACCTTAAACTCGCACAATTTTACGAACGAAACGTGATTACGCATGAAACAAAACAAATAATTTCCGTCAAGAGATAATGTCTACCATTATTAGAAGTTCGTCGATGCAATTAAAATCATTGGTATGGTATAGATCGACACAACTGATGAATGGGAGGGAGACGTTTCGGGGTTGTTTTTTTTTTTTTTTTTTTTATATTAAACAAGACAAGCATTTGACCGCCATCTCACCTGTTGGTAAGTGACGATGCGGCCGAAGATGGAGCATGCTCGTCTTGGAACAGCCTATTCACTCTAGCCTTGAAGGCATCCAGATTATATTGATCAGGGAACACACTCGCAGGCAACGCGTTCCACTCCTTAGCCGTACGCATTATAAAAGTCAAGCCAAAGCGGCTCGTGCGGATAGTTGGAAGGTCCACGACATAAGGATGAAGCGCTCGCCCGGATCGTGTCTCCCGATGGCGGAAAGGGGATGGCGGAATGAGGTCGTGCAATTGCTTCGCACACTCACCGAAATGTAACCTGTAGAAGACCGACAGACGCGCAACCCTACGCCGATGCTCGCGGTTCTGCAGCCTAGCTTCAATCAACTGTGGGTCACCAATCATCTTCTTTGCACGTTTTTCCACCGAATCCAAAGCCGCCAGTTGATATTTGGCTGATCCATCCCAGAGGTGGCAGCAGTACTCCATGCAGGATCGGACTTGTGCTTGATATAACTGAATCAACTGCCTTGAAGTGAAGTACCGCTTAACCTTCGAGAGGACACCAAGTTTTTTTGCTGCAATTTTTGCCTTGGATTCGATGTACTGACCGAAGTTGAGATTGGTAGAAAGCTCAACACCTAGAAGCTGTAGGTTGCCGGTAATTTCCACAGGAACATCCCGAAAAGTTGGAGTAAGATGGAATGGACTCCTTTTGGCGGAAAACAAACACGCCTGAGTTTTGGTTGCGTTGAACGTCACCAGATTGGCTTCACCCCAATCAGAGACTGCCTTGAGAGCATTGTTCAAACGATCAACCATAACCTCTCGACAACACTGAATATCGTTCCTATTGGCTTCTGGGCTGAACGCGGGGAGCGCGGGGCAGGAAGCTCAAACTGTTTTTCGAAAAAAAGGCATTAATTGACGTTTCGCGGCACTGTAGTGTGGTTTTCTACTCACCCCTTTGTAGCTAATATAAGCAACTGCACCCAATGTAATTAGAGACAATATACATCAATATAATCTTCCATTGCATGATGAAAGAAATAGCTCCCTGCCCAGGTTAAGCCCTGAAACTTCACCCTCCCACTTCCTGCAGGAGATGTATCAGCTATGGAGTCCATGGATATTGGTTATACTTGTTTTTTTCCTTGATTTCTTGTCTAACAAAAATTATTTAATTTCGTGTTTAACTCTTCTCTGGCCGAGCAATCGCCACTCTTCTCTTTACTCTGCGAATCTCTTCACTAGTTCATAGCGGTCGCGGCCCAGTCTATCCCTCATGTCCTTCCAATATAATCTTAGGTCTTCTTCTTCCACTCTTTTTCCTCCTACCCTTCCATTAAATTATAATCTTGGCGATAATGTCCTGGTGGTGTAAAAAAGTGACTTGACATATTTCGAAAGAAAATAATGTAATGAAGTCAGATCACACAATTTCCTAGCCAACGTGAAATTATTCGTTGATAAAAAATTTTGTTCGGCGATGAAGCTCACTTTTGGTTGAATGAGTTAATGAACCCACCGACGGCCACATGATCGAAATCATTTACAAATAATAGCCATTAAATTATGTAAGTGAGTTATTAATAAAGCTAGTTTCACTGATATGAAATACTTTTAATTTGATTTATTTCAAATTAAGGTTCTCCGCTTTTAATAGATTTTTGACAACAATGACACTTCAAATGTAAAGTAAATTATTCGGTCCATGTGAAAGCGTCCATAGAGGCATTATTTTATATCCAATACTGTTCATTCACAAAACTACATAAATATTTGTCCTCCCTAACTCCAGCCTTGCGTATATCACCCAGCAATAACACATTGATCAATTTCCATCCAATATTTATGGTAGTACCCGTAATTCTACGTTGACGACCTTAACTGCACTTTTACATCGAACCCACTTGGTCAGTCTGTTCCTGCATGTTTAAGTGAAAATTGGATCGATGTCGTTTGATGTAATCTTGAATATGTAATAAACAAACTTGCTTTCAAAGGCCGTTCAAAGGTCATCATATTGGTTTGAAACTTTGCAAGGACGGACGGCAAGACAAAAATTCGGTATCTCGACCGATGAAGGAGGTAGACCGTTGGAACTCCATACTGGAACAAAACAACTACTTCATGGGAACAACGTATCCTTTAAGTATTCTTTTTCTGGAATAAAGACATCGGATGTACTTTTTAAAACTATAGCTTTACCAGCATACGTATACATTTTCACAGTACCATGAAACAACTATAAATGAAAGAAACGTTTCCTCCCAAACCAAACTAAAACCAACTCTAATAAAAGAGGACAAGATCATAAAAGAACATTCAACTTTTACATCTAGACCAATCCCAGCTTCCCGCCGGTCGCCACAATTTCACAACCAAAGGCCACGGGAGCACTGAATATATTAAACCAAGATAGAGCGCGATCTATTTCGGACGCGCAGGCGCAGGGCAAAACAACAGCGCGTTATCAGAAGACGACGGAGCGTCTTGGGCTGGAAGGTGCGACATTGCACGTCTGCGTGAGCAGTGCAATTTATAGTGCAAGATTCACAGTTCCATCAGCCGGGAGTTTTCTAGCTAAAGCCAGTGATGCTAAAGCTAAAGCACCTAGATTATAAAAGTAACTATAAAGTCTTACGGTTTTGATTCCATAATCTGGTATAAATTAAGCGGCATTCTATGTTTTCTGCTACTTTTATTACAAACTAGCGAGAGTTTAAATATTTAAAAATCTCCTTTATAATCGTTTACTTTTGTTAATTAAAAATAATAAGTTTCGATGATAGACACAACCCAACGTTAGCATAAGTTACCAGTATTCAAGAGAAAGTGTCCCTTAGCTCTCTGCCGTCGCATCCAGCGCTGATTATACTCTACAACCGGCCTCGCATCGCACCGCAATATACTTATTAGTTTAATGGTTTTTCCACTATGAATGGGCGCTTCGGCTGCGCCCGCGCAGCGATTACGCGCCGCGACGCACACCGACCGGACAATACACAATTGCACACAACAAATGCGACAGATAACGGCGTATTGGACACGCGTACCCGTGTAAACATATGCTCTGTTTTGTTCTGTGTTGATATGTTTATAATATTAGAATGTAATAAGTATAAACACATCGCCAGTCATTATAAACTGAAGTACCGAACTTCATTGATATTTCTGACGAAATAGATAACAAACATTCATAGGTGAGTTAGGATTGTTTAGCATGGACATTTGATGTTTATTGGATAGTTGTTAGCCAAGGAAGGTTTAAGAGGGTCGCTTGAGCGGGTCTGGTAATGGTTTTGGTAACGGGTGGGAAATAGTAAACCTGACGGTATCAAGGAAGGTCCCGCGCGAGGCCTAAGAAGTTCTGAATTGATATCACTAAGTTGGATGCAAGGATGCTGAAGACAGAGAGTCATGGAGGAAGAGTAGGAGCGGATCATGGGAAAGTCGAGGTTGATCGCTAGGGTGACGATGATGATGTATGAGGCCCTAGACATGCCTTGACAGCTAGGACTATGACGTCATCCATTCTGCCCCCCTCACTGCGCAGGCGATGCACCAATTAAGTTGTCGACCAATAGGACGTTCGATCGAACTCTACATTCAGTGGAAGAGGTTGTTTGATGGCATACGACAGAAAGCTCCAAGAAAGCTAGCCGTCACAACTAATTTTCCATATATGTATATATTATGGCAAGCACTTCAATTAAAGTACATATTACTTGTTATAAATAAAAAAGATACAGTAAGATTAAGCGTATTTATGGAGTATTGTAAAATAGTTTTATCGCGCCCTTGATGCTGATATCATCGTTTAAGCTCCATCATATTAATCCTCGGTGAGAAATTCTAGGAAATTCGTACTTTGTTAATCCTTCAACTTACTTATCACAACGAAAATATAGTCGAATTCTAAGATAATGGTTAAGGAAATAATTTTATAACGCATAAAATAAAACATAAAAAAAAAAAAAAAAAAAATATTTAACTGTTTATGTAGGTATGCATGTGTCATGTGTTCTTCGCCGCCGTGAGCGTGTAAAATATTTGACTTTATTTACTAGCTATCTACAAATCCCTGTATCTTAATACCATGGGTCTATACACGGTTGTATGAGTATTCTGTGTCTATACCAAAAAATCAATGAATTAGATACGCTAGAAAATGTTTCAAATAGGCCCTCGCATTTATTTAAACTAATGGATAAGAACTTTGAAAGAAAACTTCCATACATTTACCTGCGTAGTGTAAATATCATAAATCCTCTAGGTAATCTTAATTACAGGGGTGCGGCATCGTCGGTTCGCTCGTACCGATAAACAAGTACGAGAAAACGTTATCGAGCATCATTTTGATAACGCTCCACCTACCGTATTCCGTCAAGTGTGTCACGCGAAGCGAACCAGCCTTTCGCGATCCCTGGCTTCCAATAAAGCGTAGAATACTCCAATTGTTTGCAACACAGACAACGTGTCCCGATAGCTTGGTGTCGCCTACTACGCAGTTAGAACAGATATGGGTAATCAATTGATATGGTAACAGAAAGAAACGTAATTTGTACGATATACGCTAAGGCAGTTATCACCGAGATTATCGCGTAGGATTACGTTCAGAAATAGAAAAGTGGGGGCTTTAAAACAAACGTGTTAAACTCATAATTAATGAGCTGTCCAAGTTTTGAAAGAGACTGATAGATACCGGAGGGGAGTTGTGGGTGATAATGCGATTATAGTACTCGATACAAATATTGTCTGTCCGTCAGTCAAATCCCCGTGTCAGGGTTTCAATATACGTGATTGACACACCGCAATCGCTTTTTAAAGATCGGCACAAAAAACTCGTGTGGGCGAACTGGTGTGTGCAAGAGAACTTAGAAAAGAGCCGGCTGCGGTATTGTATCAAATTTTAGTTAACACAACCACATGACCTGATCCGATTTTCGCGTTGGATCTTTCGGTTCTAGTTTCAAATCATCTCTTGACTTTTGATCTCTTTACGACATAGTTGGAAAGGTAATTTAACAATTTTACGACAGCGCGTGTCTCGATCGTTCGCTTACATTTTTAGATACAAAATAATTATATTAATATTAATTGCTTTTAACGAGCTTAGCGTGTTTTATTGATGTTGATTGGGATTTATAAATACTAACATATTGCATGCAATTCGTTGATATCTACGTTTAATTGTTATACCTGCTCTGCGCTGTATGTATATCAAACATAACTCATTCGCCTCTTTTAGATGTCATACTCTTAAATCACATCGCATTTGCATAAGCAGCTGTTCTGATCCAATTCCAAGTAATCACAAGAACGAGATCTGTATATTCTTGGATTGATACTATCGTGAAAAATTCGACAAGGAGCAGGTTACTTGTTGTAAGTATACTATTTGTATACTATAGGCAAGCATTTGTCCGACGTCTCAACTTGTGGTGAGTGACAATGCGGACGATGGTGTAGTATGCTTACCTAGCTAATGGTTCACTTTTGCTTTAAAAATGCCAAGATTGCTCGAACAATATATCCGCAGGCAAAGAGTTGAAGTGCTGAGAGAGATTTTGGCGTATATATACCAATTGAAGTATATCTGAGCTATCAACGCGTTAGAATACCCGTACGTTATCCTATAAAATTAAAAGACATACTACGCCCCGCACCACACTTTTTGTCAGGTTAGCCCAAAACAAAAACCAACTGAGTACCTACAAGGAATATGGAAGAAAGATTATCTTTGCCCGTATTATGGAAAAGCCACGATTGATCGTCTCCGAGAGCAAAGGTCGAGAGGCGGCCACGACGGATCATTCGGTAAAAAGCCTGCAACTCGATACGGTACACAAATGAGCGGAAGATTGATGGCGGAATACGAGCCGAGGGTGCCCGAGGCGAAAGTTCTTGATATTAGGACTTACCTATCTGACCCCTACTGTACTGTATGTAACTACATTACTATTTTTATGGCAGCTAACCGTTACAGCGATCGTTCACCACAAGGACTGTGTATTTGACATACCCTGTACACTACACCTACCTATCCTTTGTTTTCTTGCTTATTAACCTTCCTCTTGAATGAAACCTATCTATTGTTGAAAACCGAAAACCGCATTAAAATCCGTTACGTAGTTTAAAAGATCTAAGCGTACATATATACAGGCGGCGGGAAGCGACTTTGTTTTATTATGTATTATTATGAGCTCGAGTCCGATGCAGTGAGTACCTGCCTTAAACCCACGAACAAGGAAGTGTGACAAGTGTGATGAATGTGGAAGAAGCAACAATCATAGGAAAGGCAAATAACTTTGCATGTAATGAGCTCTACCTTTAAAAATGAGATACAAAGTTAGTACCTTACCTTTATTATGTGTTTTCCGTACTTGTGATAACTGAATCAAATGTAGTGTCATAGTTAACAAAAATTTATATGAATTTTATCATTCTCTCCGCTCAGTGATGTATTCGCGGAATATATAATTTGACGTTACCGTAAAACATTATGCAAGTCCATGTTAGCCATCTATTATTAGCATAGAAACACTTGAAATCAATAGCTACAATAGTCCGTTGAAGGATTTTAATCTAATGAATAGACACGTCATAGAAAACAAAACAAGCTTGTAATTACCAGCTGACATGGCGACAAAAGAACTCTAACGCGCTGACGCATCAAGGCTGGAGACCATCACGATAATTTTCTTCTTATTTTAATTATGTATTATTACACTGTACATTATAATTTACATAATAATAAGAAAAACCAATGAAAATAAGTAGGTATTTAATTTTTTTTTTCCGCAAGATATGTCGTTTTCCAGCACGACTAGTACAAGTGCGCTTTCGCGCGCGATAAGCGAGAAAGGTGCGACATAGATACTGCTATCTCTTTCATCTTAGCATTGAGAGAAGGAAACAAACGCTTTCACACGGAACGAGATGTATCGCGGGCATACTTGTGCTAACCGTGCTGAGCAATGTGAAAAAATTACGCGAATTGGACTAACCGTGAACTGGATGAAGGGGCTATTGAACCTATCGCAATTCGTACCAACCGCGAACAGCAAATTTTTAAATAATGGACCATTCGCGCCTATGGGCGTTTAAACAAATAAATAAACTCATAATAAAATCATTGATTCTTTCGTACCTCTAACCTAGCACCATTAATCAGCAATAGCAATTTCCGAAGCCATAGATAAGGTATCCTTTCTAAAAACCTATAACCGCCACACCTAGTTTCGAGACATGGATTTCAATTCAATAATAGTCATTGTATTGATGAACTGTTTTAATTTACCAATACGCCATCGGAGGAGATTCGACCTTATCTCTTAAGCACTACGACCAGTAATGGAGTTTAAGCGGAGATAAATATAGAATGTACAGTTTTGACAGTGTCGGTCGTTAATATTGACAAACTACTCGTGTCGCCGGCAATAACGGCCAGAAATCTGTATAAACAAGCCGGTATTGGTGCTGCGCGAGTGGGTGGCGCGAACTCTTGACCGAGCTCTGCGCGCGCGCACGCACCGTACCGAACGAACGCACCGTATGGAAATCACCAGCTAATTGATATTTATCGGCCATTATGGCGAGGTGGTGTCGTAAAATGGAACGATGTACGAGTCTGACAGAAACAGCGTGCGATCTGATGACCGTCATCGACCGACTTGTCTATGCTATGGTCAGGTCAAATATAACATAGCCAACACAGCTCGTTAAGTATGATAATCAGTAGAACATCAACAGTATTGGGCATCAATGAAACCATGATTTTTATCCCAGACAGTCAAATTGATATCTATTCTGCATACATTGAGTTGTTCAATAAATCACAGGTGAGATGAGACCGAATACAACGCTTCTGAAACACATACATTAAAAAATAATAATAATCATCTTGGCGGTAATGTCTTGGTAGTGCTATCGCGCGCGAGGGGCTGAGGTCCCATGGTCTAGGATTTGGCAGATCAGATCATTACAGTGGAGCGACTGCTATCTGACCTCCGTGACCCTGCTAATAGGGGTAGCTGACTCATCGTAAGAGCATCGGTTAGTATTCAACTAATGTATATAACTCAGAAAAGAATCATTGGTAGTTGGCCACAGTGGGACTCGAACCCAGTTACCCCTCTCGCTTACGTGTCGGATACCTTAACCACTCGGCCAACGACGCTCCTACTTACATGCATTACCTATAATATTACAAAGTAATGTTAGTTGGACCTTAGTTCGTGAAAGCATTGTCTATGAGCCAACACTACCTGGAGCAGTGTATAAAACTCGACTAAACGAATTCGAGAATAGAAGAAGCAACTAATCTTGGAACTCCTACATAGTAACGCGGAAACACAATAAAGACAACAGAAAACGCGCCATGTCCGAGATTGAACTTTTTAATCTGTTCGCGTAGGCCGGAGACGACCTGGCCGAACCCACGGCTGCCATGACACCCATTACTATTATAATTCCACCTAAACGACTAAAAAATACGACTCCAATCAGAAACAAAACCTTTCGCTATTGGATCAGTAACGGCCCGGAATTCTTATTCCACGCGTGAATGTCTCTCTCACAAATGACTGTATAAATAAATGTGCTTGGACAAATTCACACAGCACCATCTAGCCGCAAAGTAAGCAAAGCTTGTGTTATGGGTGTTAGATAACTGATAAACTACTTACATAAGGTATTTTTTTTAATACATACTTATTATACATACTATACCCAGTCCCGTAAAAGAAATTAAAACTCATCATTTCAATTTCTGTTCGGCCGGGGATCGAACCCGGGCCCTCTGAGTAGCAGACGATGCGCAATGTACTATATCAAGCGACACGTTTGTTGGTGTAGGTATAACAGATTGCTCCACTTGCCTCCACCCGAGGTGGCTCAGCTGTCGCAGTGCAACGGCCGCAGCCGAAACCCGACACCCAGCAGTAAGGACACTCGCCCGATCCGGCTCGAAGGACAAAAACTGTCAGCCACGAAACTCGGTTTCGTCAAATTGCTTTAGTTCGTTTTTTATGTGAAACGCGAGACGCCTAATTGACAGCTGTTGTATAATCCGGCACCAAATTCGTATGGGTCTACACTAATAAGTGAGTAATTGCTGTCTCTGCGGTTAATATATTGAAATATGCGGATCCCATTCAGGGAGTGTTTTAGTGCCTCTCAAATAAATAAAATATGATTTAACAGCAGATTAGATCGCAAATAACCCATACGATAAAGACTGGGCGTATTCAAATCCGATTATGGAGATGATGGGCCTCGGGGAAACGTTTTAAGTCGACTCGCAAAAAGCTGCTAAAGGGCGTACGAGAATTATTGTTTGAGTGGACTCTCCTTGCCTCAGTGAAGTGTGGACGTCCGGGGCGTGTGAAGCTGTCTGAGGCTGGCTGAAGAGCTGATCGCCAGATAGAAAGCGCGCCCACGCATGCTAGAGGTCAGCCGCCCACGGTGCGCCCGCGCAGCGCTTGAGCAACCCGCGCTCTCCACCGCGGCAATTATCCGCGCAATTGATGATCGTTGCAGAACATCGCGGAGGCGCAAAGTGCAGCTGTGGGCTTGTGAGAACCATGCACCAAGATTAATCCCCGTCAGGTGGATAAGATCATCGATCTCCATTGTGTCAGCGCGATATTCAAATTGCGGCTTTCGGAAATAATGGCCGCTCCGGCTTTATAGTGTTACCTACGCGTTGTTGAGTTGATTTGTGTGAGATACTCGGTGTATCTATCAAAACTAGAAAGGTATAACGATAATAGGTGTGTATTTTGGCGCGTGGCGCGCAGGTGGGCGCGCGCGCATCTCTCTATCTTATGACCGCGTCGTTTTGTTTTACAACGCCCTCGCCCACATAAACATAGCGAATGGAGGGACACTATGTTAAATATGATAATGGCGAGAGGACAAGCGTGCCGCAATAAATTCGCGAGTAAAGACAGATAAGATAGCCTCAAAAATGTAGAGTTCCTAGACGTTAACTCAAAACGTAGTCATTGCGAAAAAATTCGCGCTGTCAAATGCTTGATGTTATGTAATTCTTAGTAGTTCATAATTATATGTTAAAATAAATGTTTATGGTTGCATCACTATTTCATTTCTATATGTATAATAGCCATTTAAACAATTGTGCCCAATCGAGCCACAAACGACTAAACTAGAAACAAACAAGTCGTAAAAGTATGCGACAATGCGACGAATATAGACACATTCATTAATAATAATTTTGCAACTTTCCCTCTGTCGCCGAATAAATTTTCGCTATTGAATAAAACTAATATAAATTCATATTGTTTTATGAATTTACGTAAGCTGATTTACATTTTGTTGCGCCGTAGGTACGTTATAGTTCTGTGAGGCAGTTAAAACGAAATTACATAGATATCAGCTTCATCATCCACACAATCAAACAAAACATGTAATTTAATGTACGTTTTATAACATTTCAAAATCGTGAGTGTAGGCAACGATTACTGCTTTCCACGACCTACCTCTTCGTTTGTTTGTGACTAACTATCGACAAGTGTCGGAAAAAACGTACTTTTATATAGTCTAATAACTAGTGAACTAATTTTCGTGAAACAAACATTCATATGGACCTTCTCCATAAAACTAATGTGGAACTAAGATACAAAAGAGTATTGATATCAAGATACCCGACCGTGGTTTACGGAGCCACGTACGTAGAACCTCCGTTTGCGTCAGCAAGGGGAAGAAGGGTAGCTACCAAAAGTATGGATGTCCCCAAGTCAGTAAGTACACGGACCATTGATGATGATGATGATGATGAGACGGGATACATCCTTACTCGTACGATCAATATAAGCATCGATAACGACATTATAATGCATTAGTGGACCCGGCGCGACTTCGTTCGCGTACACCTACTTTACCCCAACCAACTATTTTTTCCTTGCTTATAAACCTTCCTCTTGAATCACTCTATTTTGAAAACCGCACTAAAATCCGTTGCGTAGTTTAAAAGATCTAAGCGTACATAGATACATAGGGACAGAAGGCAGGAAACGACTTTGTTTTAAACTATGTATTCGATATCTATGCAACCGGCGCTAGTGCAAGTTAACAAGCCAACTTTTATCTCCCTCCACGTGTAACCGTGAACTTTGGCAGACAATTATCTGCATTTGCAATTAGCCAGGAAGCTGGGGGGCAACAATTGACCCGAAGGTGGGTGGAGCTATCGACAACGATGCATTGTTCCTCGACTTAATGGGGGGACAAAGTCTGGACAAAAAAAAATTACATTATGACTTAATTGTGTGATCCTTAGCAGTGGAATATTTCAAAGGTTTAGGATGCACACAGATTCTCAAGATTATGAAGCACTTTTCTTCTTTTCTTATATATAAACCTTCTAAAAGAGATTCTCTGGCTGATGTTGAAAACCGCATCAAAATTCGTTGAGTGGTTTAGGTGGGGTTAGCGGAAATACAGACAGGCAGACAGACAAACGCGCATAGCGACTTAAATTTATACTATGTAAGGATAACGATATAATCTGATCGCCTTTATCATGATCTCTCTCATGACTCCCCTTGAGATATTCTAGTAATTATAAACGCCATCGATAATGCTGTAGTACCCTACACAAGTACTTCCACTCTAGTAGAATTTGTAAAGTTAAAAGAGGGAACCTCCGCAATTATTTTAATAGCGACACCACAACCGGAAACTATCCGATACAACGGATGATAACGAAGATACTAACGCAACAAAATCCCATTTCCACATCGACGTGGGAAGTCGTATTGTATCCGAAATTCGAATGTATCGTTATAACTGCCGAATTGCTGATACACGTAACGAGTTTACATTAATACGCGATAAAAGAAGCGCCACAGAACTGGGCGGTCGCTTTAACATTAATAAATAAATTTTTATTTTTAAATATTTTATACATTGTGAAATGATAGAAGCGTTTGGTCGCACACGACGTCCTCCGCCAGTTAATATACCCGGGGTCAAACAGCCAAAGCCGGCATTTTTAACAGGCTTAGCCGCCGTCATATTTATATTGCGAATTCCGTAACTAATTTGATTAGATCATTATAAACTGGCCCATTTATACAAGCTTGACTAGCATTTTTATGCGATTAATTTGGCCGTGTCATAAAAATTCCTACGAACTCGGCGACCGGCGGGGTCAGATGTCGGCCAAAAGCAAATAACCATAACTTAATATTTAGGAGAAACGTTATGGATTCTTCTCGATTTGATTGCGATCAAATTGCAATTAATTGGCGCTATAAATTGGCGTGAAATAAAAAAGTTTATTTAAACGCATTCCAAACAACTGTCGCCTCTATTTCGGGCTAAGCGTTTCATTCAAAATAATTTGAGTCAATTAAGAAAACTTGGCAATAAAATGTTGATAAATTCCCTTAACTAACATAATCATGATTAAAATAAGATAACTAATATAAAAAAAAATTTGGAACGAACATGACGTTCTTCTAAATTGATGTTTTAAGAAAACGACCTGCGTCGCCAAAAGGTTTATTTTAATACTGTCTCCTCTAAACGAGTCCACACAATTTAGAGGCTCAAAATCTGCAGTTGCATTACCTTTAGAGAAACTCTTAGAAGTAAACAAAACAAATAATCGATGAATGAGGAATAGCAAACTCTTAGCTTTCGAGTCTTCTGTGAATGAATGTAACTATGTGGCAATAAGCTGAGTTACGAGGCAACGTTTATGCAAATACATTGGAAGAGGTCCATTGACGGGCCACCATTGAGACCTGTAACGGTTCAAGTTGGCCCGGACTGGTCGCGGGGCCAGGGCCTTATTTGGGACTGGGGAAAGGGGAAAGGAAAAGAAATGTCGACGCGCCTGTTGATTAAGTGTTCACCGAAAAGTCGGTTTTATAGATAGCAAGTTAACAAAAACTAAAGGAATGTTAAGAAGATGATCGATAACACTCGTAACGTATAATGACATAATATATGAGATAGTATTCCTGAGAAATGTGCAGCATGCAGTACAAAAAATCATAAGAGCGTCAAGTGGTAGTACTTATGGGTAAACATCATAGCCCAATAGTCAATTCTCAGAAATACTAGTGCTTTACACTGTCTACATTATATATATAGACGACGAGACCCCGAATTCTGTGATCCCTTTTACTATTGTTAACGAGAAGATGCAGTGCAACTCATTGAAAACGGTAAATATCGCCAAAACATGATTAAAATATGTTCATTATTCGTTTCATTGTAAGAAGCGTCGGTGGCCTAGTCGTTACGGGGTCCTGGCAAGCGAGAGATCCCGGGTTTGAATCCCACTGCGGTCATGTAATAATGACTCTTTTCTGAGTTATGTAGGTACATCTAACCGACGCTCTTACGATGACAATGACATCTGCACATTCAGGCGACTGATGTGTAACCATAATCCAATCTGGTCAGGTTCCCCTGGTAGCAGGGTCACGGAGGTCCACTATAATTACCTGATCTGCCAAATTCTGGACCATGGTCAAAACGGACCCCGGGCCCTCGCGCGCGAGTGCACAACCGGGACATTACGCCAAGCTGATTATTAATTTTTATTCGTCGTTTTATTATAATTGCCCGAAAACGGCACTGGTAGCACTGGCGCACGCGCAGTGCGTTGACGTATCGAGCTTGTCTATGCCCGGAGGCAACGCCGCTTGCGCTCCAACACTTACAAGATCCTATAGACCCGATGATTCTAATGATTGTACGCTTTATGTCCTCATCCTGTGTTTATGAGTAGCTAAATTATTAGCTGCGTTTAAACGTTTCCGGATAGTAGCGTAGTTATGCAGAATTTCAATTTTATTTTTTATTCTTGCTGTGTTAAAATGTGCTACAATAAATGAGCAAAAGAATGACTTGGTCAGCAAATATTGTCATATATCTTGCTTATGTATTTTACCTATACCTTCTATAATAAATACAAGTAAATTTAAACTTTAACTTTGTAAGTTCTTTTAAAATCAATACAATCCAAACATTACTATCAAGCATTGAATTTAAATCAATCAATGATTCCTATTACTCAACCTTTATCTAAATTGACCGTAATCCATCTCTGTTTCGGCAGAGCCAGTCGACAAATAGCCATCCGTCGACTCTGCGACGATAGCTTTTACTCAGTTTGAGCGCTAATAAAATTGCCATTTTCGAAACACGACGCCAATTACCATTTCTCATTCGAAAAACAGGCTCGGCTCTTCGAAACGTCAATAGAACAGGTGTTACCTGTCCTGTACATACACGTAAATCTATCGTAGGAGACATATACTATATATAGGTATTGAACGAATGACTCAAAATATTGCGAAACGCTAAACCGCGAGAGAAATAAAATAGGCCGTCCGGGACGAAGTCCGTTTCATAAGCTATGTTCTAAGAATCTATAATATTACTTTTCTTCTGCCATATTATTGAATTCCAAGTTATTATCGTAATAAGTAGTGGTTTGTATGAAATTATTATTTTAGTTGTCGTTATTATAAAGAACATAACGTTTTAATAAACAAGTATTTTGATATTTGTAATGATTGGATAACAGTCGCAACGTATAAATATGATATGATTATTTATAACAAATTAACGTTTGTCGCAAAAGAAAGTTATAAACCAACACTTTATTGTTTAACAAATCTAGGTCCAACTGTCAATTTATTTCATTAAATATCTACGTTTACATTGTAATCAAAGTTTCACGTCGAATTACGGGAACAAAAGCTGAATTTCTAGCTTTCTATTTGCGGATACCACCACATTTATCACTTTTATCCACATTTCATTCCCAGACACCAGCTTTCATATGAAAAACTTGCTTTGATGTCGTAAATACGTCAAGAGGTGCTTAATCGTCTTCGAGTTTGCCTTTAAGTCTATAATTCACACTTCATTATTGGGTGCGTCTGCGTCTCGTACGAGTCCGGCCGCTTCCGTGGTCCCTGGCTCGTTTCTTATCTCGTATTTCGCACGATTCCGATTATACTACAGTTACGATCGTTAAACAACATCCGGCGATGTCGTGTGATCGTCCCCGCTGGCAGGTTCCCCTCGGTGACCTCTATGCTCATTAGGCGACCAGACTGCGAGTTTTTATCTAAGACTTTCTTCGGTCGAACTACGTCGGTGTAGATAAGACTCAATTTAATTTCCAAGTGACAGCAATTGGTAGTTTTGCAAAAAGACGCATCCGATATTCGTGTGAAGGATCCGTGGGCCTATCACGTTTAATTGCTTGTCTATTTATATCCGTTTCACAACCTGTTTCGTTTGAGTGCTCAACAGAATATCTCCGCCCATTTACCTACACAGTCAGTACTTCTTTTGTCGTTTTATGTTTAAATATTAGAATGAAACTGGGGTAGTATTCGCTGAAAGCCATCAAAACGACGTCGCCGGAGCAATTTGTGGCATTCCAACTCATCAGATAGGAATAGCCGCGGTGTTTCAGCGACCAATGTCAATAGATCAGAAATAACATGGCGACGCGATCCCCGCTCGCGTAACAGTCTGTCACAAAAGAATGCGTTACATAACGCCACTGTTACACGGCGGAGACTAAACATTGGCAAGGGCTGAGTCAAAACATGCAACTATCTATAAACTTAGGTCGGAGCATCTTCGGTATAGGAATGACTTCATAATTTCCCCGCGTCCGCACTGCGCCCTCGATTGTGTGAGTGCGGTGCGCACGCGCACGTTTCCGGCGCGGTTCGTGAATGACGCGTACGCCCGTGTTTACTACTGGCCTGTCGATCATTTCGGTGCGTGACGTCAGCTGCGGTATCATTGCGGTACAAGCGGCGCATTTAGCCCGATGTACTGAGCGACCTTCGATATGCCCCTGCTTCTTGTGGCGTAGGTGCGGCAACGATCTTATTTTTAAGTTATATTTCAATTCACCCCACAATATAATAAATAATATCTACACACTCACTCCGATGATTAATAACATAACTAAAACTGAAAAATATTTTAATGAAGTTTTTAATATTTTAATATACCTACACTATTTGAATATGCGCGTTCAACTATAACCTCTTTCAATTCATCTATTTGAAATTTAAATATCCACACATAACCATTCATTAAAATATTAGCCACTATGAACCATTAGTGAATTAATAAAGAAAAAAAAAAGAGCTCGCCGTATAATATTACGCGAAAACACTCTTGCCGACGCTCATTATAGAATTCGGAGATTTTAATTTGTATACGTCTACAGATAGCGTTAAATGTGCAATTTATATGTTAATTATTTCGATGATTCAGTGGTCACCTGAACACTTGCGGAACTGGTCCGGAGATTTAACGTTCTCCGCGAAAATGGGGTCTCGCTGCGCAGGGGCATTGGAGCTAAAGAATTACCATACTTTAGAGTAGTTTAGAGCACTGCGTAGAAGCTTTTAATAAAGAATAATAATGTTTATATGAAATACTACAATTTAGATTTGTATGTAACAGTCGAAACCGAAAGCAGCAGTTTTTGACAACAAATTACTAAACTACCAAATGCGATCAAAGTACCCAAACATAACCAAAGGCAATCAATGCGATACCGATTTTCATAACTTCTTCAACCAAAGTAACAGCCCCTACTTTTCACCCAACTACCTTACCTTTCGCAACCTGGCTACAGGAGTTGCAAAAGCAGCCCGCAGCAATGAGTGGTGGTCTTTGCCCGATTACTCACCTTTCACTACAGTAAACCCTATCTAACGGGGCTAAACGCTACACAAGTCGATTTCCTGCTTCCCACCCAGTTCCCTAGCGGATGATGTCAGAACGGAAAACGCCGAACGGCTTCCGACAGCTCTCTCCAACCATCGACCGTCCGGAGTCGGCACTGTACCACATTCATTTACACAAATCGATTTCCTTTTAATTTATGCCCCTCGTCTCGTTACTTGTTCAAAGCGGTTAATAAGCACTCGCGAATCTCTGAATTATGGGGTCGTTAGTTCCTTTTTTCTTTCGAATTCATTTTTGCGTCCGACCCAAATCGATAATCAGTTTTGTATTACTTATTTTGTATGTCTTGTACAGCCCACATCTGCACACGATGGAGACATCATTTCGCGGAGGCGTTAGACAAATGCTAAAACAAACTTTCTATAGCACGACATCTTAATTCTATAAGGTCAGTTCCACAGATGTTGTAGCAGTGATGCGTTGCCAAGTCGTTAGCTTCACCTGTACAGCGTCTAGCTGTCTGGGTGATTACATCTCCATCCGAACGCGTCTGTTTTAGCGGAGTGAACTCATTTGGTATTAAATATACCTACTCTGTGGGAAATACCACTGAAACCTGTAATAATGCCAAGATGACGCAAGGTTCGTATTCTCAGAAACAAGATATTAATTAGTTCGCTCTGAAGGAAAATAATTTCAATGAATTGGTTGAATTGCGGCAAATATGTACGACGTTGTAATAGCTTTGAATGTAGGCAAGAATACTAAATGCGTGATGCAATCTGGGTCTGCCTGAATCTGTCTGGAGGCGGTGTGTTCGAGACTATTTCGAGCAGTCATGAAGACACCTATTAATAATAGAGTCTAGGCATGCCTTTGGAGCCAGGTGTGCGTCGTGCCAAAGCCACATTAGTGGGCGACGTGGGCGTATAGAGGTTTAAATTAACTTAAGCAGTGGACTTGCTAAATACCGCATGTGTTTGTAACGAATATTACAATATGACAAACTAGATCGCAACTTTGAAATGTAGGACAAACATCAGCCGCTTTCGCGAGCTTTGATTGATATGGCTTCTCATACAATAAGTAAATACTCGGGTCGCGATAGTGACTATATACTTGCGCCGTTTCACGTGGAAACCTATGCGCCGTGTTGACCAACTCATCTTATCTATACAGTCCAGAACGAAGTACTCCACACCTGCCTGATTACGCAGTGTCAGCGTATGCGCCTCCTTGGGACCTGTGTGGGCGACGGTAGCGATCACTAGATGAGCGATTTACCCCCGACGAACGGTAATAGACTCGACAAAATGACTCAGGTCTTGGAAGCTACGATGCCCCCTTAACGTGAGAACCATCTTCCAGCATGTCAATATGCAGTCTTCAGCAAAAAACGGCAAGCGACCCAAAGACAGGTCTAAATGTCTCAGTACACCTCCACCCAAGGTTCTATCGACCTCTCCGTCATACAGACAGCGTATGACCTGATCAGGCATGGTGCTTCGCTTACTTGTCAGTGGCTCTTTGGAGTCAAGACACTTGACAAATCTCAGTCTGTCCCTTAGCGGGCTGATACCACAGCACAATCTTTTGTCCCCTCTTCCTATTTTTACGTCATTATCAGAAAAGTCTAGAAGGAAGTCTTCCATAGCTGGCTGACTGAGCCCTCGTAGTGCCAGCGCGCGCGCCGCCTTGCGGTCTGCGCGGACGACGGCCGATCCCGCGATTAGTCACCGAGGCGACAATTGGGTGCGTCACGTACGTATGCAGTGATGCATACGAGTATTTCTGGCCGCACGCGGTTTGATGCACTTCGGATTTAGAATTTAGAACTCGACGATTCGGTGCACTAATTTGAGATGGACATTCTGCGGTTGGCGCGATGTCTGGCAACCAGGACGACCGGGAACGGGCCGATTTGGTGATGGGGCAATTGTTACCAAACATTCTTATCCTTACATATTATTATTAAAAATAAAGTCGCTTTCCGCGTCTGTCTGCCTGTCATTATTCCTGTTAACTCCTCCTAAACTATGCAACGGATGCGGTTTTCACCATTGAGAATTTCTTCCGGAAGGTTTATATGTAGGTATAATTCAAGGATATTATGGTTAAGAAAAGTCGAGAAAATCCGTGCGAAGCTGGGGCGGGTGTTAAGACCGATACTCCAACAACGCAAAGGTACCTCAATAATATGGCAAAAACAGTTAGCACTATAAAATAGAATTTTCGATTAGACAAAGTGTATAAATATCATCATTATGCCAATTTTATTGGTCAGAGCACAACAATAAAACCAATTTAGGCCGACAGCAACCAATCGCTTCCTACTGAGATGATAAAACTTTAATTTTATGCTTACGCGAGTTTAATATGAGTTGTTTGAATATTAAAGTGGGCTCGTAAAACACTGAATGTGTATCGATAAAGGTTTCCTTGCGCGGCCACGTTGTTCTAAGTTCTAACGCGGAGCAGTAAAGCCAGCATTTACGTGGGCATTGACATTATGGCTTCTGTACATTACATGTTATGTTACTTAAAACGTACAAGACTCATCTCTTGCTTCTGAGTTCTTGAGCCTATCTTTATATCCCCAGACGGCTCAACTCGTCAGTCTCCGTTTGAATGTTTCATTCAGCACTTTCTACATCGTATGCATACAGCCTCTCCCGGTTGTAAAAAGCTACATAATATTGTGGCGAACAATACAACTTCCTGTCTATTGCATGCGGCCAGCGTCGGAAATAACATTCCGTTTTTAAATGAGAGACATAAAATGCATTGAAAGCCGTAGATTTAAATGAGGAATACTCGTAAGCCATTTGGACGCAACGAATCCTTTTCAAACCGAAACTCCCATGGTCCCGATTTATAAAGGATTCTCATAATGTGTGCAGGTATAAAGTTTCTTTACGTATATAGTTTGAGGTGGTTTCTCGGAAAGTCGTTGGACAAAGGCGAGCATCTGCCAGACGCCGTGTTGTCTGGTGTCGCTCACAATAGCCTGGCTTTGTGTAACCTCCGCATTGTGAGAACTGGTGGAATAAACTAGTTTTTCCAATGATACCTGTTACCCATTCGTTGACGTACCTACCTGACATTTGTTTTGAGATCCGATCCGTGTATTTAATAAAAAATAATCATCTTGGTGGCAACAATAATACCAAATTGCATGTCGCTTCCTATGACTTAATATGTGGAACAACTTGGTGTTTATACTTTAAATATGGTACATACATCACATATCTTAAAGCGAATAAAGAATTGAATTAAATATCCCGGTTGTGCTCTCGCATTCGACGGGCCCGGTCCGTCTTAACCATGATCCAGGATTTGACAGATCAGGTAATTACAGTATTGCGAATGCCGTCTGATCTCTCGAGACCCTGATAACACCAGTGTAAATAGCAGTCGACCCATATCGTTCCTCTACATACATTTTTGTATTTAAGAAAACCCTCTAGAGAAAAGTAGCTGCATCCCATATCTACATCTCATCGGAAGGAAATAATATGTTATCGTTAAAGCTTCCTCTGGTCATATTAATTTCAGAGTGCTGATAAAACTGCAAGTTATGTTTATTGGTGGGCTCTAATATCGTAAAAGCTAAGCATAGCCCCAGAATCCACGGACTTGGAATAAATTTACGTATTTCATAGAACCCAGATGACTGCAGTAAAGATTTTACGAGGTAATCTAACGACGTAATACGGCGAAAGGGTAACCCATGTAAAATATTATAATAATACATAGGAATGCATAAATAATGCCGCAAACCTATTATCCTTGTCAATAAACAAATTAGAATAACACTATTTCCATACATATGTTTATTCTACAGGCAGTAAAGTTTCATTTTCGCCATATTCATGAAGGCGCTGGCATGAAACAACTTTCCCTAAGCAATATATTCAAATTACAAAAACCATGTACGTACGGGGTTTTCATAGGGAAAGTTTTTAGTACCCTACATTGCTCAGATCGACATTGAATTTTCAATTAATTTCATTATTCCTTGGAAGCACTGATGGGAAGGTACTGAGTAGGTTGTTTTTATTAAAACTAGCCAGGCATTTGACCGTCATCTCACCAGTAAGTTTTTGACTCTTCTGATTTGTTTTTACAAGTGCACTTACGAGTTACGACTTTGCAACGACGAAAGTGAAAAAACCGATAGCTTAAAAGGTAAAACCTTTATCTATTATTTACATGCTTGTTATGCTTCACGACGAAGTATCTACATATTGGTAACAGTTAACACTGCATTACCGATACATCGTCCAGGCCGAGTCGGCCACGGCCATTATCTAAATCATAATGTCCAAGGTAATTACTGGTTGCCAACTCCAGCTTATGGTCAAGCACGTCGCTCCAATGCCCTTGTTAATACTCTGTGGCGTTAGCTGGCATGCCATCGATAACTGTTAATATGACGAGGAATAGTTTTTGCAGAGGGCTTTTAAGGTTGTAGGTTTAGCTTACATCAGATCCGAGTTTGTAAAATATAGGTTTATATTTTTAATTAGACTAGCCAGGCATTTGACCGCCATCTTACCTGGTGGCAAGTGACAATGCGGCCGAAGATGGAGCATGCCTGTCTAGATACAGCCTATTCACTCTAACCTTGAAGGCGTCCAGATTATACAGATAAGTGAACACGCAGGCAACGTGTTCCATTCCTTTTCGCATAATAAAGGCTGAATGAAAGCGGCTCGTGCGAATAGCTGGTAGATCCACGACATAAGGATGAAGCGTTAGCCCCAATCGCTTTTTCCGATTGCGTAAAGGGGCCGACGGAATGAGGTCGTGCAACTGCTTCGCACATAGGGCTATAAATATATATATAGCCAGTCGTACTAAGAATACAGTAGACAAACAGACAAGCCAACTGATGGAAAGTGGTCATCGCTCCCTAGACACTAGCAACACCAGGGGTATCGCTAATGCGTTATCCACCTCATACTCAAACCCTGGGATACGTTGCTCTGGCAGCAAAAACGCAAATGCCCCTCGACTGGCAAAGCCACGGTTCCCCAAATACCCACCCCCCCCATTGAGCTTTCAATGTAAGCGCCCGCTATACTATCAAAATTTAGGTCGTTTTCAATATATTAAGTAAGAGTAAGCGTCACTGAAAGGTAGATAAATTCTGTCACGTTAGAGTTCGTCTTAGAAGCTAAATGGGTGTAGCTACTATACCTGTGGCTCCCAGCGGGCACCCGACACCTGCGCGCGCGCACACAAAGCCTCATTTTACTGCGCAGTGCGCACTATTCCACTTATTGCGGCTAATGGGTACACGTGTAAAATCCGAACCGGAGCGGTTCGTTCCGGTGCCCGATTGGCTAAGCTACCTGAAACGCTGGGGGACTAGGAGTACAAATAGCGTCGGACTTAAGACGAGGATTGGTCAAGCCACAAAATGCTTTTTAATTAAAATTTTGCTCTTTTTACTACCTAAACGGCCAGGCATTTCACCTGATTCTAAGTGTAATGCTGGCAGTAATAAGTAGTTAATTTTACGGCAATATTTTATGATGCTGTGGCATAGCTTTCTATTAGTACCTAACAGTACGGGTACTTCGGGTTCATCATCATATTTTATGTCTCTCAATAATATATATCTGAAGATAGATAGATAGATTCACTCTTTATTGCACACAAAATTAGAAAAAGGTATTGTGTATCAAAAATTCAATAATTCCTTCTGTGTACAATAAAGATCAAAACTGTTACAGAAGGAAAGGATTTAGCTTTCGATTTCAGAGAAAACGTGAACTACACGCGTGCTATAAAGAAGACTTCAAACGGAAAAATAATTTAACTCCGAGCCCCAATGACTGTCGTGTCGCAACCCAAATACTATAATTAAACTTGCCCATATAGTAACTTGAACCAAAACTGGCAACATCAAATCGCAAGATAAAACGGCATCGCAATGATATATGGGGAGAGAGAGAGATATGTAAAATAACCTTATCTGTGAAACCAGAAGATGGAGATAGCGGAATTTCTACTTTTTATGAGACTGTTGAATCCACAAGTCTGTTACACACTGATATTGATAAAGTCTTGCAGGAAGCAGTGTATTGCACAGGCTAATATACAAATATGTATTTAAAAAAGCCCAAGAACTTTTCAAATAGAAACGAGTATAATAGTCGAATTGAAGACATCGGCAGAAGTCATTAGGTTACTTCCAAGAAAATAACCAGTTTCCCTCCCAGTGCTAATTAAATACTAAAGAGCTACCTACAGAGAATGATTATAGGATTATAATTTAAATGTGTATGATTAATGGATGGTACAATTTGTTTTAACGATATTAAAAACATAATTAGCATTACTTACATTAGTTAGGTTTCCAATTCCTTTCTTTTTAAAGCCAGATATGTGCCCTGACAGTTAGTTTATTCTGTGTCCTGATGTTGATTCAACTTTAAATGTCCGCAAACATGCGTAGAGGATTCAAATTCATCATCATCTTGGCGTTAATGTTCTCACGACCATGATTCAGGATTTGGCAGATCAGGTAATTACAGTAGAGCGACTGCCATCTGACCCCCGTAACCATGTTAACAGGGGAACCTCACCAGATTGATCATGGTTACACCTTGAATGTGCAGATTACATCACGATGTTTCCCCTCACCGTAAGACCATTGGTTAGAGTTCAACTAATAGACATAACTCAGGAAAGAGTAATTGGCAGTGCCGCCTGTACTACGGCGGTAGGTTAGAGTCCGGTACATCTGGCTTACGAGTAGAACCCCTACTAGGCCACTAACGCTCTTCTTGCCGATGACAATTAAAATTACGTGTCATTTCCAACAACAACAACAACAAAAAAACCAGCGACAGTCATCGTTTATCCGAGCTCATGTAAAAATCGGGTGCAACGCGAGCGCCCGGGGCGGGCCCTTTGATAAACCATTAATTACATTCACACCTCGACGGCGAGCGCAGTTCGTCGGTTTTTTTTCCGTTCTCGGAAAAATGGCGGCCGACTGCGCGGGCGCAGGGCAAAAAGTTGAAGCACGAACGGGATCTCCATGGGTAAGGATGCGCCGAAACACACGTTTCAACCGAAGCACATTGAATCAACATTTTATAAGCGAATCATAAGTTATGGATCGCAGTGATCTGATCAACCAACTCTGATTCCATTCAAAATATAAATTTCCATTTATTAAAAAAAATCTGATCGATTCCAAAATCGTAAACATCATGCTTATTCATTCCAAAGATATTTTAAGTTATCTGCTTAAAGTTTTAAGAGCGCAATGTCTAAATTCAATTGTCCTTGGGAATGCTGGAAAAAGCAACGCCGTTGGTACAGAGAAAGACGCCGTTGGCCCATCCTCACAGAGCAGTTCTTTCATCGTACTATCAAGATTTATTACCTTGTTTACGTATTATCTACGAGTTAATCTAGATGATATTAAAAACAGCGTAACGCTATCTATGTATTAAAACCAGGCTTTTGTTTGCTTCCGCGTCTATCCCGATCACAATTTAACCGAACTGGATCTGCGCCGGCGCATCCCTATCCACGAATGGCTGGTCGTGACATAATAAAACAAGAGAACACCGCGCAGCCGCACGGAAAGGTCAAATGTCCGCGACACGGACAAGGTGTGGCGCGAATTAGACACATTCACCACCAAACTGCCGGTAATGGTGCATTTATTAAATAGGTGACTTCATTTCGTGAGACCGTCCAATGATATAATTCTACGGAGAATTCGGCCGCCAAACGTCGAAAGCAAGTTATCGAACGCGAATTCCGCATTTTATAAAAAATTAATTCGTTTTTTTATGTTATTTATGGAAGACAAATAGGCCAGCGTGACGTAAGCCTGATGGAAAGTGGTTACCGCCGCCTATAGACCTACCAATGCGTTGCCGCCTCTAATGAGACCTCTAATATATCTCTCGAACGATCCCAAGTCAAATAATAGTCCAAAGGAAAGACTGGCTAGGAGCTCCTTCCACATCCGAATCGTACGAGCGAGAAACGTTCTTTCGAACATTCGCGTGGATACAAACAGAGGGTCAACGTAGTGGGGACGAGTACCCAGACCGCAGCTTCGTGTCATCTCATATTCATTTTTCAAAATCGCGACAACCTGTACCCAAGACCGTAACTTTTAAGTTAACAAGCTCCGCTTAAGGTGTCCCGAACATTCGTTGACAGGCAAAAGGAACAAGTCGGCATGCACGTATTCAGCGCCCAGAGGAACTGGCACCTCGACGGAATGTTTACAATTCCACGACTCAACGGCGAACGAATAACAAAGGCAGAATTCTTTGAACACGTATCGCGACGCTGTAAATTGTCTCATTCCATGCCTTTTGCGGCTTTATTTGCTTGTCAAATATGGACATATATTTATATAAACCCTTTCTTGGTAGCCATGTGTCGCGACAGACCATAGCAATACTAAAGATTACCAAATGACGCATGAAACTAGAAATTCTTCTTTGCTGTATATAGATCTTTATAAAGTTAATTCACAGGTATATAAGGTACAGTGTAATGTCTAACGTCGTGCATCACTGACATCATTGATGGTATCGTTACAAGTATAAATAGTCAAATGAACTGTACTGCTAGAAAGACTGTACAAAAAGCTTTACACAGCATTACCGAAAAATTATGAAACGAAGAATAATTTACAAATAGAGCCCATATGCAATGCGATTGAACTGTATAATCTAGTTGTCGGGACCAATGATATTATACATAAAAAACGCATAATTTGCGATAATAGAACACCTACAGACGCAAACAACTGCTGAATTGAATGCAATCGGCGCATACGCCCACCCGCCTATTATTTCACTGCTATCCATAATTCCACACTCCACTGATTCGCGACTAACACATCAACTACAAAACTACAGGGTATCAATATCAGACACGTGAACATCCTGTGTGTATTTATTATTTATTCATCATTAAACGTTAAGACCAACTCGTTTATCTAATCACGCTTCGCTTGCTTTGGCAAGTAATGGATTGATATTCTCCTTCCTGGGGAATATTTCTTTATTTTCTTGCTTTGTATTGTTCGATTCATTTTTTGTGTTCTTAAATAAAGTAGCAAGCATCATGTATACCAACCATTTTAATATGTGTTAAAAAAGCTGTTATAAATATTCGAAAAGGAATTAGGTCAGGCGGATCGTGTCTCGATTGTTGCGCACCAATCTAATCCTAATCGTGTTCTTATTAAAATGACAATGTCGTTTGCGCATAATACTTTAGCAATGAAACTGTCCAATCGCATTGTCGGCATAGTTCCGTGAGCTGCAAGCCACGAGTGCGCGCGCGCAGGGCGGCGTTACAAAGCGCGCCCACTGGTTATTGCGATAGATGTCTATACAACAGATGATACAATTTAGCTGGGACTGAGACTGGGACACTGGCCTAGTGATATAGGTATTGTACTGAGTCAGAAGACCAGTCGAATACCAAATAATGACAAATGTCTGTGTTTTGTGATTTCAGGACATTTATTTTTTTATAAAATCTTTATTGTACATTTATAAGATACTATATACAGACACAGCAAGATTACAAAAGTATAATGGCGGTCTTATCGCCAATAGTCTCTTCCAGACAACCATATACATGGATATGGAAGTCGGCAATATACATTTGAATTTTACATACATAAAGCTCACGCCTGTGTCCCACAGGTGGGGTAGGCAGAGACTATGGATATTAATTTATTATTTATTTTTAATTTGAATATGACATTTAAGTTTTAGATAATATTATTACACAGTGAAAAGAAGCTATACAAAAAGTTCAATCTTTAATAGTCTGTAACAAAACAGAGAGATGTAAGCCTCCTCCACTTCCAGTGTAGGCTTTGAGCATAAATTTTTACATACACAACAATATACGAAAATGTTGATGCCAATTATCTGCTCTACGGATGTCCAGTAACATATAGTAGATCGACGTTAAGACTAAACAAAAAGTAAAGACATTACGACTAAGGCAACAAGGGTGAAGACAAACACAAACGTGGGAGGGTTGATTTGCATTGCTTCGTCATCGTTACTCTGCCGGAAACCACATGGACATATTGGTATAGCAGGTCGTCTTGTCTCCGGCTGAATTGTACTTACATATACTAGACAGTTTATCCCACCGATAGCACGCTTTAAAAACCAAATCGTTTAACCAGAAAACGCTGCGAACATTTAGATCAGTTGTTACGATAAGAAAGAGCGCAGCTACTGAAGACGTCGCGAGGTAACACCCGCAAATGGCGGGTACGCGATAATATTGAGTAGGGAACAGCCACTCGTTTTAAATGCGCGGAATTTTTTTCAAACGATAACGCCGCGTACACAAATGAAGCGAGCATTATTGTCAGCCAGATGGTGAGTGGCCATAGCGACTGAACTTTATTATGGTAACAGTAATGTTGTTTTTGTAACAACAAGCAAAGACAAAAATAGAGAATCGCATCGAAAAATATAAATTTACTAAGATTATTTGTCTTGACAGACGCTACTGAGTTCGATCTCTGCCACCATGTACCAATCACTTTCTTGAGTTATGTACATTAGTTCAACACTAACATCGGCTTTTACGGTGAGGGAAAACATGGTAAGGACACCTGCACATTCGGGCGACTGAATATATAACCATGATCCAATCTTGTCAGGTTCTCCTGTTAACAAGGTCACGGAGGTCAGAAGGCAGTCGATGTATTACGTATTACCTGATCTGCCAAATCCTGAATAATAGTCGAGATGGACCAGGGAGCAGAAAAAACACAACCGTTTTTTTTATCCCGACATAAATTATAAATTCGTTAACTCGAAACTCGATTTGAGCGCATCGAATGTCGGATTTCTCCCCTTTTAAGGATGATGCAGATGACACTCTCGGACGAACGTTTTAATCAAATTATTTCCAGTTATGCATTTATGGCAGTGGTAATGGGACGAAGATGTAAATGAGACTCAAAATACAAGATTATAATTGTTAATCGTTACGTATCTTCAATAATCTGCATATAGTTTAAAAATCGTATCACAAATGCCATTTAAGTCATTTTCGTTTTGTGACAACTTCGAGGGAAGTCATGTTCTGTGTTATATTATAGTCATCATCTCAGTATTGCCTTGGAACTATCGCAAATGCAATTGCAAAATCGAAATTAATACCAATGCATAGTGCGTCACACGGAAAACAATTCAACCACGTTGCTTCACATCAGATAGGTTTATACTTAATAATAAGTACGGTACGCATTTATCAAGCTGACCAGCCAGCTAATGCTATCTAATCCTTTGATCTGGTGCACATGCTAGATCACGACGAATAGTTTGAACACTTTGAACGCCAATTAGTACGGATTAGCGCATGCGCCGTGGTTAAACAATTCCGCAGCTGCATTCGAAATGCCGATGGGGTAACTTCAGTTACCGTTTCTGAGGTTTAAAATTTTAATTAGCTTTACTTGGTTTATGTGGTCCAGTGGTTACGGACATGTTTGCGGACAGATTGGATAAAAACACTGACTGAGTATTGATAGTTGGATGAATAGGTGCCGTTACCAGCGGTGCCTTCCACGAAAGGAGATCCTAACTGGTCTGCGTTGCCTTTCCTCTATGATACCCGTATCTGGCTTGATGCTATATAATCTACGAGGCTGGACAAAACACTGACACGCATAGAGATTGTAATCTGTGACCTAGCTAGACCACTACTCGACTTTGATACCTAACTTTTATGAAAATGTAACTGAAGCCGGGATTGACCACTCGGTTGTCTTATGAACGAAAAGTTCTACCGAAATACCCATTTATTGGCTCTCCTGTAAACCATGTTTCGGTGCATACGTCCTTTAAGACTCAAGGTAGGTTGAGGATAATGTGACCATTCATGTGGTAGTTTGAGCGAAATGACCGTCCAAGGAAAGGGACGTTCAGGGGTGTGGCCGTTCGAGGGAAGTGGACATTCGTGGGAAATGGGCGTTCAAATTCGGATTGACTAACTGATGATTTGTGATTTTCGGTCCTAGTGTTACATACAATGTTTATAAGAGTGACGGAAGATGTATCTGTAAGGTACCTCTATTATTTGCATATGAAAGTGTGAACAACATTATTGAGTTGATATTTATTCACTATACACTTAATGAGGCGCCTTTCATACAAGGCAAGAGGATAAAATGTCCTGGCATTTTGCTAAATTGCAGGTCGAAGAAAAATGGTCGGAAACTTTCGTCGATAAGACACGAGTGGAGGAGAGTAATTTCGTCATTTTGTCAACAGCGCTCATTATTATTCGCACGCTTTACGCTTTCTCTGTATTTTGCTGGTTCGTTGAATTAGGAAAGTACTAATAATACTTATTCTTTCGGAGCCTCGGTATAACGCGTGAGAACCAAAGAGTCTTTTCGAGTTATGTACATTAGTGGAACACTAACCGATGCTCTTACGGTGAGGGAAAACATCGTTATGAAACCTACACATTCAGGCGACTGAATGTGTAACCATGGTCCAATCTGGTCAGGTTCCCTTGTTAACAGGGTCACGAAGGTCAGATGGCAGTCGCTCCACTGTAATTATAGTCCTCCTCGTCGTGTCCGGCGACGGCGACCCTTACTAAAGTTAAATTACCTGATCAGCCAAACCCTGGATCATGGTCAAGGTGGTACTCAACTTTCGCGTGCGGGAGCAAACATTACCGCCAAGATGACGACCACTAATAATACCTATTCTTTATGACGTATGAGTGCTATAAAATTAAGTTCGAATTATTTTAGAGACTCGTGACTTTAAATGAATAGGATAGTTTTAAAGTAACAATTAAAATCAGTAATTACAAGCTCTATCGTTTTCTATCCCAACAAGTTCAGGTGTTACTTTAAGTTTGTGTGGTAAGAAAACGTAATAGTTGGAAAGCCAACATAAACTAATTTTGGAACGCCAACTTGACGCACTATTTTCTCGGAACGTGATCGGAAGCAGTGACTTGCTTAAACGTTATTATGAGGTAATTTATCGGCACTAAAAGTGAACGCTCTTAATTTCCAAGCACCGTCTACTTATGGAAAGTTAAAAGACGATAACTTACATTGAATATATTATCTTCGTTCTTTAATGAGACATATCTCACTTGAGTCGTGTAATTTCATCCGTTTTATTTAGCACAAAATTTGAGCGCTATTAAGCTTGCGTTATTAACTACATATCATATAGCCATTAAAAATATTTAAGAGGAGTATTTTAAATATAGACTGTATTACTTCCAAGCAAATAGTATAAGATAGGTAGGTCTATCTTACATCGCATCCATTTTAACCTCTATCGAACGTAAGCTGCGAACGGAGGGGCGACTGAAATTTAATTCAACCAAAATAATGCTAGACATTTACTAAATTATCGTGGCATTTAACGCGTCCTGTAGCTATACATCGCGACTACAGCTGCAATAATTACCAGGGTAGGGTGAGAAATGTGAAATTTCGTTGCCAATGTATTAACTAAAGGAAAAAAAATACGTAGGAAAAGAACACGAGGAAATCTTCTTGAGGCGATCTCATGGGTGCAATCTCGGTACGTAATTGCCGTTTGTGAGGCGAGGGGCTATTACCAACACGTGGCCCTGTGGCTTATTATGTCGAATTATGCGTTCGACGCAGATACATCAGAAATGGCGTGGAAGACAGCATAAAACCAGTATAAAAGGAGCTAACATTGCTAATCGCAGCTATAAAGACGCGAACTCATCTTATATTGGTAGGGTAGGTATGCTTACTGTAAGACAGGAAACGGCCGATGGTTACGTGTACATACCTGAAACAAAAAAGACGTAATTTATTAGTACGTGCAAATTATTGTAGAGAGCCTCTGCGGGACGAGTTTAACGCATTGGAGAGGTGTAATCTGACATCATTTTCTTGCACATGCGTAATTTTGTGTCAATCAAATAAATGTGTGTAAGATACCTTAATAATAACGTCGGGTGCATTTCAAGACTGTTATTTGTTTAGTTACAGACAGATAGCAATGTTTATCCTCTGTCCCAGAAATGAGACCGCTCTCCGGTCACCTGTTGTGTCTTTTAGTTTTTTACTTAATTATTTAAAAAGCTTTAAAGCCCCAAAGGGCGGAAATATGAAGTCCTGGGCTAGGCTTTCATATTTGTTTATTTTAGTTTATTGTTTTAATAATAATTAAATTAATTTCTACGTCATAACCACCACAAAGTAAAAGCAGAGGAAGGTATTATAAAACTGAATCATCCCGTCACAATGGCATTCAAGTCTACCTGATAGGTCTAAATTAGTTTAACGAGATTCATTCAAACAAGGTTAACAAGGTTTTGACGTGAAAACGTAACAGGCAAGAGTTCTTCCTTATTTACAATATTATTCAGAACACTTATCAGTGTCATACTTGTGACAACATAAGTTTTACGCAACACTAACAAAATATGGGCTAGGTATACATAGTCGAATATACTTTTATAATTAAACTTTATATTATATTATTATTACTTATTATTTAATCAGATTGTACAGCGTCAACCGCAGAAAAACCCCGATCCTTTTACCCCAATCTACCAAAGCACGTTTCCATAAAGCATAACATAATACAAGGAAACCAACGCGCGCTAAGGCCATCTAACCCAGGCCTAGCCTCCATACTCCATACGAGCGTAATGCCAAATACGTGTCAGCGAGTCGATCTTACGGCGAGATTAGAGCGCCGTAAAAGGACCACGAAGAAAGCCCGACGGGGGAAACTGGTCTAGCCGGAGATCACGTAGATAACAGAGACAGGGTGACCATTATTCGTCCTTTTCAAATGTGTTACACGTCGATATGACGTCCCTCGAAATTGTCTCAATGCTAATATGACATGCCTCGCCTAAAGGGCATTTTTGGAAACGCAATGAGTTACTTAAGTCGTTAAACAAGATAATGTATATGATGGTTTGGATTACTCAAGTTGAAGACAGTCATGTAGAGAGTGCAAGTCGATTAACCTTATATATTTGTTCTTGAGAGAGATGAATGTGATGAATGGTGGATACTGGAATCGGAATTTTTTTATCGTTATCATTGAGAGGATTTTGCGAACGGATAATGAAATGAATCACAAAAAAGATTAAGATTATTACTTTATTCGACAAAACTACGCCAAGTTTTATTTAACAAAACACCTTAATACCAACCATTACAACCGAGCAAAAAAATAGAATACACAAAATTCAACCGCGACGCAAACCATGGCCGCCCTACCTTCGCAGCAAACACACCGCTCGTTGGACTCTCCAAACAGTCCGTTTGTTTGCTGTGCGCTTTGCGCGCGCGCAGGGCAAATATTTGGACACAATTTGAAGGCACAACGCCCGACGTGTGTCAATTAGCCGTGGGGACGGCCGGGATAATCCCTCTAACTATTATGTTACACACGGAGGGATACACCTGAGCCTGTGCCTGAGCCCCGAAGGTATCCGTGGTACGTTTAACAGTAGTAGGTGGCTGGGGAAAAGGAAGGGGTTCTGTTTTATCTTAGTTCTCATTTCAGTTGCGTAATATGTCGGCTCTATACCAACGGTTTCTTAATTTGCTCAATGGACGCTTGCTTAGTAAGGCAATATCTCGGAAACAGTACATTGGGGTTTCAAGGGGTTTGCTCTATTTAGTGCCAGACACCATACGGTGAGAAGTAAGTAGATATAATATCGCAGTGGAAATTCGTTTAAAAGGTCATACAAAGTTAAACGAAACATAACTGCGTAATGCAGGTTGCATTTGCGGCGGCAATTTGTCATAATTGCGTCAGACAACAAATCTGCCGGGACCACGGGCTATCCATCACTGGCCGCCCAATCTGACAGCGAGATAACTTTGATTAGATTTCTTAAATCAGACAGGTGTGGAGGCTTGCCGGTCCACGTCATGCCCGCCAAATGGAGGACGCGGCTACTTCACATTGATCGAACTGGCATTGACGTCATAGCTCCAATGCAATTGATTCTGCTTTTAGTATTATTGTTAACATTTATGAAGCGTACAAAATCGTAATATGAATTACAAAAGCGGCCGCGTGCCCGCCGCATCGTGGGCTCAATAAAAACGGCTGTGCGCTATGTTAATGCGGGCAATCGCGCGCATCTCGGGAGCGCACGCGCAGGCCGCGGCCGCGCCATCTCGACGCGCCACACACGGCGGCGCATTTGCTATTCAGCCACTGGCGCGCGGGCTGGCGCCGACGCCCTTGTTAATCCGATGTCCATCTCACAATGCCCCGCCGAGGCTGAAACCAAAACAACGACCCCACTCCACTCGGGAGCGGACGCGTATACATATTTAAGCACGGACTCGATACAATGGCGAGGGCGAGTCCTGCGTACGCGCAGCCATAATTCTACGAACGAACGTCGCTGGTGACACCCCGGCTGCAGTTGATAAATTAAATGACAACAAAGAAACGATATCCAAGAAGTTGGTGTCGTCGAAATGTTTAGGCTGCGCAACGTCCTGCGGACGGAACTAAAAACATTGTTCACATCTCGGCCACTTTGCTGAACAAGACGCCAGATAAATGTCCACAAAAACCGTCAAAAGCTGGTGGAGATATTTTTAAGTCGCAGGATTTTTCTCGCACGAAATCCAAACAGAGTCGGTCGCGTCGAGATCGTGGATCGTTTAAATTCCCGCGGCGAGCCGAGGTGGGAAATAGTGGGCGAGAAAAACGAGGAGCGCCTCGCCCGAAACAGCGGACATACAAAAATGCCGAGGCTCGAAAGTAAACCCGTGTCGGAATGCTGGTGACCAAGTCGGGAATTAAAAGGGACACGGCCGCATTAAGTGCCCGCGTTTGAACGCGCCGCCCGCATGCATTACCATTTATACAATAATTCACTCGGCGCGGCTTTTTACTATGCGCTCGATTCGTTGAACGTAGGTGTAGATAAACAATGCGAGCTTGTCACGACCCGAAACGGTCGAACGTTACGAAATTGCATTGAAACCACCCACCGTATGTAAGGAGATACAGTTTCATTGTACGACAGAAATAGAAGGGTTACAAAATCCGTTGTTATCCGTACATAGGGCGGCCGTAAACACCGGTCTTAAAAGGACGTGTCCGAAAACGGAATGAAAGTAAACAGGCCATTTCCGTGCACATGGTCAACGTAATTCCTAGAACATTTAAACGCTTCGCCTTTGAAACATTCGAGATGCAGAGCGAGCGTCTTTCAGACAACTACAATTTACGATCACTGGTAACAAAACGAAAAAAGTTAGTTATGACGCACTTTATTTCTTCTAACACCAACGACCTATAAGAAAAATCTTTAATCATACTGAGGTAAGGACTTTAATAAGCGCCCATTCTCCTTCTGATGATTTATCGTTTTACACAGCACTGGGCGCGATGCGTAGCACCTTTGTAACTATAGTCCACGGATCATTATAGTCGCCGAGATTTATAGACGACCGATCGATAAAAATATTGTGGCTGTAATAAACCGTCTATACACTAAGCGCTTTACTCGGAATATAAATAATGTATTATTAACACAAAAGCGTTCAAATCGGATTACGAATATCTTGGAATTTTATTGGTCGCTTTTATTGGCCATCCGAAAAACCTTGATGTGCGTCTGCGACTAAAATCGGATTATATTTTTTGTTCGTGTCGGTCGGAGCTACATCGGTTTCCATGTAAGGTGCTATTTTTATTTGGAGGCGGCACAGGCGGTGCGGATTTCACACTCGCCGCGGTCGGAGTGAGCAAAAAGTCGTGTTGAAGGGGAGTCGAACATTCGCCCGTAATGCGGGCTGCGGCGGCGGGGCAGAGCGCAGAGCTTTCGGTCTGCAAGAGACGGCGCTACGTTTGAGTTTTAGCTCTTTATTGGCTTACTTGAAACCACACAATGTCACAACCACTTTAAATTGGATCACGTCTGGTTTGACGACCCTGAATAGAGCAGTGGCTATCATTCCCGATACTTGATACAATACAGAAATTGAAGTGACAAATTTTTATTTTTGTTCTGCAGGTCTCCGTGGCATTCACGAGACATGCAATACATCTATAAGGCACTGAGTTTCAAGTATTATCCATTTATTTATCATGTTTTGAACGGCATCGTCTGTAGGGCTCCGAGGCGTAGCGTGCCTCGCCGCCATTACCCGCCGGAAACGCCGCGGCTGAAATAATTACCGCGGATGCATTGCAATTGCGCGAAATGAGTGACGCGAACGGCCAGAGACACCAACGGCTCCCCCTCCAATGCGAAATTTATGGGAACGCTCTCGTGACCGCTCGAGAGGATCGGCAAATGACAACTGTCGACTGTTACACTTAAGGAAAAATAGATATGCGACGGACACTATCGAGTGCCACAAGCATCCTGACACACCTATTCTTACGCGACTGCATCTCTTAACATTTGCAACTACTGAGGGTTGGTGATTATGGATTTTTTATAGCCAGGCACACGGTCTGACGATTCAATAAAATGATCTGTATGTCATAAGATAGACAAACGTATGTATGTGTTATGAGATGTAAAGTGTTCACCGCCGCTGACTATAGACATTAGTATCGTCAATGCGTTGCCCATCTCAAAACCATGGGATGTAACGCTGCTCTGGCAAATAGGTGAAATATAGATGAAAAGTTTGGCCGTGTAGTGTCAGGCAGAGTAGAATAGCACTAGGCACTTTTGAGGCAAAAGATTTAGAGTCTCCGTTGGCTGTAAAATGGGCAGCAGCATTTTTCATTTTTATATTTGCATCTCCCGCCAGCCAAGCGTGGAGATTATGGCAATTACCTCTGCGAGAGGCCCTAAGTCCTGCAACAGACTATTATGGGCCGTGATAATGAGATTAAAAGTATACCGAGATCACGTACATTCTAACATAATGTTTTAAACTTTCGCGGTTATTATCACACATATTAAGGATATGTTCCGGTTGTGGTTCAACACGAACATTCTGTCTAATTTCTCTCTCTACCACCCAACCGCATCCAAAAACAAACCGAATTACCCTCGAAAGTGCTAGGATAATCCGATATTTATCATGTTTATTGGATTGTGTCCTCTCCACGGGGCGCGCTGTGATCGGGCGGCGGCCGAAAGCCCGAAAGTGCATTTTTGTGCGTCGCGACCACATGCGACAGCACAATGGCTTGGATAAGGCCTGGATTTATACACGCCTCGCAGCGCCGCGCCGCGTGTCCTCGCGCGGTCACTGCGAGATGTACGCCGTTTGCTCTCGATGCAGAATGCAGATGAATACTGCGTGGTGAATAACAAGTGTGACGTGACAAATATTTCTAATGGCCTGATGAATTAGGTTTTGGTTGCTCGTTGTTACGTTTTTAGTCGTGATTTTCTGATTTTGAACCGTCATTGTCCTATTATCAGTAGGTGTATGTTTTTTGGTCTGTGGGTATAGCTAACACTGTTAAAACTGCAGAAACTACAGCGTCATGGTTCAAATTATGAAAACAATTATTATTATGTACAGTGGAGAAGACTGAATGTTTCGCAGTTTAGGTGTCTTCTTAATTTCTTCGTATTTTTAAGATAAATATCGCATAATGACATTAATGACAAACCACACGTCGGAAAATAGTAACACGGCGAACAGGGTCAATTCCATACTTATGTGAACTTGCTAAAACTTCAGTTTCCTCGAATGTACATAAGAAACCCTCAAGGCAAACCCCATAGCAGGTTACGTTTTATTTTTTCTTGCACTATTCGGAGTGAACTTCGAAGCGTGAAGCCAGGATCCAATTATGTAAAGGCTGGTAGTCGTTTTGGGCTTATCGAACACGATTCCAGACAGTTCCCTCAAATTCCCTCGCCTAACGACCACCCGCTGCTTGCTTCGTGCGAAATTGATTCAACGGATAAATCCTTATACGTTTGCTTAGGTGGCAAAAGTCCAAGGAAAAATTGCTAAAAATTCAACTTGCTCGACGTTTGCTTAACAAATGAAGCCCCTTGTGGTTCAACTGTTTAACTATATTCTCAAAAACAACAATGCTTCATTTTAATTTATTGAAAGCAATCCGTTCACGGCTCGGTTGATTATGTTTGGGCGGTTTAATGCATTGATTCAGTTCTAAGTGCCGTTTCGCGCTAACAAATCAACAATAGACACTCTATTACAAGCGTTTTCAACAAATAGGTCTACCGATTTCAAAGTGAAGTGGAATAAGACAGATATATTTCGACAGCGCGCCTACCATGCCATAAGATTTAGCACCTGCAGCGTTGGGCGCGCATAATTTTACCCATTCAGACATTTTAGACGCAAATCCTGGGTGAAATGCGGCGATTTCGACTGGCCGCCTGAATTATGGTTTCAACACATTCTCCATGGAGTTTACGAGTGGATTTTCATGTAAAATAAAGTTTCGCCTCGCAATTTCTCAGGCCCATTTATACATACCACTTTTTAATGTTAAAAGACTAATCTTTAAACTAAAGTTTTATACCTATTTGACGTGAGGTAACTAAATAAATAAGGCGTTGAACAAACCATACATTCAGAATAATAAGACTGACTGTGGTGCAGTTTTTGGGAGGGCTTTTGAGTGATTTGGTGGTAGGTATTATTTGTTATATATATTTATATTATAGGTTTTTTAAATTTCACTGTTGTTTTCCTATTATTTGCTTGATAAGTCTGAATAATATATAGGTATTATACATAGGCACTACAAATTTAACATTAGTCATTTAATATTGAGGTACATAGGTATTACACAAACTCTCAGCCTACAATGTATCAGAAGCAGATTCAGCGCAATCACTGTAGTTGTCCGGAGTATCATTGGACAATTGTAAAATCGGTGGCTGTAATTGAATGATGGCAGGATACCGATCATCTACATCAGGGTGGCTCGGTTGGTCACCGCCGGAGACAGTCCCAATTGATGACAGACCGCTTGAGCCGGTCATCTTATTTATTGTTATGACCAATATCCGTAGGATGTTAGGCATCCTGGCAAATAGCGTTACTTTGTATGCGGTTCAGTCAATAAGTAGTTCTATATTACGAGGAGTGTGCCTTAAATTGGACTACTGTACCTATATCCTGCGCGGTTGTGAGTGGTGGAAAATAAAAAGTAGGCTATAGTTCAGGTGCTAAACTATCTCCATATGGAATTTAATTAAAATCGGTGCCGTTCGGTAACCTATCAGTGTAATCGATTTAGCCGTGAACTCAACAGTAGGGTTAGGTTAAGTTAGTAGTAGTTTTAGGGAAGTAGGGATATCAAATTAGGAATTCAACGCTGAAATAATCAACGACAGTTGCAATTGAAATTGTCATATACATAGAGCCCGTCAATTAATTGTGTCCGCCCGATTACGGATGTTTGTGGCGCACATACGGTGCTACTTGAAACCTTTCTCATCTTTCTCGTACTAAAAATACTTGAGACTAACATCAGGAGTCTCTAATACCCGACAGCGAACCCGAATCGCCGTGGCCCTAACCTAACCTGACCACTGGTTCGCAGAAAACATCACAGGCGACGATTTAGATGTGACGGCACACATCAGCGGAACGTTCTACGAAACTTCTGTATATGTGTATAATACATTAGTGTAGTACCTAGAGACAAGAGTCCATGGAGTCGACAATTCAAGAGCAGCGACTCAAATGAAATTCAACGAGAATATAATTTCTTAAAGAATTAAGTATAACGCAAACGAGTTCTGAAACATTAACCTTAAATACCGTAGACATTAAATTTGCAAGAAGGGAGAGTTGTAATATTCACAACCGAAGCGAACCTCTAAGTATAACAGTACAGTATTAACGACCATTTTACTGTCGTCGTCAAAAAGGTACATTACATTTATCGGGCTCACCCTACAACAATAAAAGAGCATTACGAATGGTGTACCATTTAGATTTTATTATAGTTCCGAGCATCGACGCTTATCGCTGGACTTATAATGTCGGAATTAATGTACAATAGCAATAAAATATCTATATAGTTTACGGAATTGTACTATGGCTATCTTCGTGCGACGTAAATGGGAAATCTCTGGTTGCTCCAAAGAAACAGCGTGAAGATAAAATCATGTGTCGCTTTGGCTTACTCAAAATATGTTAAGGTTATTCGAAACCAGTCGTATCCAGCCGTGGTGGATGTGTATATCGATGCGTCGACAATCGATACTGGCCTGTCATCGACGTTGACATGGTCAGCCATTGATGGGCAATCGCGTGACGGCTAATTTGCGGTCAGCCTTTGAACATTCGAGATGCGTGGTAATTCTAATTTTGTTGCACAACCTCGTAAGTAACTCTGATGGTTCGTACAGGTTTACAAGGTGCAAGTAATAGTCAATGTCTAAATTTGTTTATTGAGTAGTGCATTAAATATCTCTTTCAATCGTCAAAAAGAGAAGGTTAGGAAAGTAGGAAGGAAACAGGGTGGCCATGCCACTGTGTGTTGACACACATGACGTGCGAGTTCGTACCAGACTGCATACGGCAGCAGCAGACGGCATCGGAGAAATTCCTATTTACCAATGATACAAAAATTAAATTGTATAAAATTATTAATTACATTAGTATGTATTTTAATAATTTTACTTGAAATAGGGATAATTGGTAAACAGGAATTTCTCCGATGCCATCTGCTGCTGCCGTATGCAGTCGGCAACAAACTCACGGCAGTTTAGAAGGCAAAGGCCCTTTCAACAGTCTTTATATTGTCAAGTTTTAGTTCGATTGCCTAACAAATTACACTGGTTTAATCTTCCAGGTCAATCTCTCTCTTTTAGGTAAATATATTTTATTATTATCTCCGGTTTGGACTTGCATATTACTTCCAAAATAAGCCCAATCCGTTTCAATCTTGATCACCTCTATCTCAACTGTTTCGACAATACCATTCTCAGACAACTGGCTATGCTCGTGTTACGTAACATTGCCAGAAATCATGTAGGCTATCATAAAGCGTGGCAATAAACCGCTCCATAAAAGCAAACGAACAAATTTACAAGGCCCTGTAATTCTCCTTCAAAGGGAACCAAACGGACATGTTGGGGAGATATTTCGGTAGTTTATACTCGCTTTTACTGCCGACGTAACTGTGGTATTGCATCTTGGGGGTGAGTAATGCGTCATTTTTACGCCGAAGCACTTATAGGCGAGGATAATCTGTTTAGGGGCTTATAAATGAGTGCAATTTTAACGGATTACCGACCACCAAGGACGCCCGAGCCGGGTGGGACGCAAAGAGCTCGTAAAATGGACGAGAACGTTAACTGTAGCGTGTATGAGATACGAATGTGACAACTACGTGGGGTAAGAAAGGCAGATATTTTATTAAAATGTGAGAATTGGATAAGATTAAAGAAAATTTATACATTGTTTATGAATAAGTAGAGATTATGTTTAATAGATATTGTGCTGCTCTTGTTATTATTGAAGCGTGATCTTGTTATTATGGTAGACTACTGCTTTGCGATTTAATTATCTTATGTTACTGCTATCATTGAGAACGTGTAATTGGCTTTTTGTATTTATTTAAGTTTTATATTCTTGTATTAAAAGCTGTTGGTTGTCCATGATAATAAAATAAAAAAATACTGCAAATGAATGAGAAACTGTTTTAACTTATGCAAGAGTAGCATCGCACTGAATATGGCTAACTTGATTCCTATAAAACGGTGTGTACCTATTTATAAGAGGAGCCCAGACTGGATCTGAGCAACGGGGTCGTTTGAAATCACGTGGCAAATAATACACCGTATCCGGCGGAACAAGTTGCTTATCTATGTGCATATTCTAAGTAATAACTCAGTCGGCAAGTCACGGAGACTTGTTTCTAGGCGTGAATTACTTAGACTTGGCTCTTATGCGAAGTTTCTTTAAGGTTCATATCCGTTTTTTATTGCCTGGGAGGCACACGGTCAAACGGTACACCTGATGGAAAGCCGCTACCGTCGTCAGGGACATTAGCAACACAAGAGGAGATATGCGGTACCCGCCTTTGAGGTAGGTAAACATACCCTTAAGGTTAATCAGATTTAGATAGTACTAGTGAACCCGGCGCGACTTCATTCGCGTAGTGTCCTACCCCTAAATTAAACTACCCTTACCCTACCCCTACTCCTACTGTACCCCTACCTACCCTCTTTTTTTTTGCTTATAAATCTTCCTCTTGAATCACACTATCTATTGCTGAAAACCGCATTAAAATACATTGCGTAGTTTAAAATATCTAAGCGTACATAGATACATAGGGACAGACGGATAGAGACTTTGTTTTATACTATGTATAGATAGATGACATAAAATTATATGCGTTAAAATTATAAATCACATAGTAGACGTTTGAATGTACAATCGTAAAATGTGTTGTTGTATTGTATGGAACAATACAACTCTTCTCATGTGGGTGGACTCCATGCAACGAGGCTGAGAATATCAGAATACCCGATTCGATATGTCATTCAAATGATCTATTGAACCAATCTGTGCATGTGCCTACGCAGCGGGTAACTCCTTATTGTAAATGCGAATGTTTGTAAGGATGGATATACTTATAACGAATTTTAAAAGCGAATCGACCTGTATTATTATTATAAGTTTATATTATATTTTATTTAAGTATTTTTATGGGTATTCTATATTGCGCACGTCAATCTGCTTTACTTATTCTCGCGTCTGTAGGCCTGAAATTTCTTTGTAGAAATAAATAATGCCTGTTGTGTCGTTTATATGTAGGATATTTCTCTATGTGTTTTATTGTGTGCAATAAAGTGTTAAATAAAATAAATAAACCTATTTACGTGAGTGACGTCTTGACAATTTAAGCCCTCATACACACTTTATCTTATTTTATAAATAAACATTTAGTCTAGTCTCAACTCAACACAAAATATAACCAACAACAAGAACTAAGTCTATAATAGTTGAAATGGCCACGGTTATACGGAGATGGTTTATCATCGTGTAGAAAAAAGAGTGAAAGAGAATATGACAGCTTCAATAAAAACGAATCAAACGAGGCTCAGACAATGTTGAATGTTGATCTAATTAAAAGCCAATCTATCTCGGACAATCGCGCCGCTAATCAGGTTTCGGACGAGAAACGTTAACTTGCAAAAAATCAATGACTCGAGAGAGTCGAGCTACACAATTCATCAAGTCGAGTTGCCCCTCCCCGCCCGAACACGACGACGTCGGCGATCCATCATCCAGAATTCACCTGACAAACTTGAGAGGTACAAAATCAGCCTTATTGAGTTTGCAGACCGTAATGGAATTTCAAATGGGATCATTTAAGCTTTACAAGACGCACAGCGCTCCAGCAGCGAAATTAAAGCGATTGTGATCGATGAATGGAATACATCATCGTCCGCGGCATCAAAACAATATAATCTATCAGCGGTGTCTCGCCGGCCAATGGCAGTCGTTGAGCATCTGCGGCTGCGCCCGGCTAATTAATCTAGACACGGACTGGTTTAAACTTGATCACTCCATCAATCGATGTGAGATTTCGCGTCGAGCCGAGACGTGGTATGGTGAAAAGTTCGCGAATGTTGTACGGCTGTCCAGCTCCAAGGCGACATTCCTGCGCGATTCCACGCCTGCGCAGGCCCACGCCCGCGCCGCCGCAGCCGTGGCCAATCACAAATCGGGGCGCACGCGCGCCGGCACGACTGTCCCCGCTTCCACGACACCGCCGCCTTAATTTCGTTCCTATGTAATTTGCAAATGCAAGACAACTTTATTGCAGTACCGTACAGCGCTGACATAATGGATAGTTAAACTGTTAAACGCTAAAGCATTCCCTTCGCTGCCTTGGAATGGAATTTGGAATCGGAATTCACGATTCGATGGAATCAGCAGAAATATCGCGTCGCATACGTATCAAATCAGCTTTTTATGCGGACAGATAAGACGATTGTTGGACATGAGTTTCAAATTCAAGATCGCGATGTTATCGAGAAATATCAACAGAAAGAACACTGCCGCAGGGTGGGTCATGAACAGAAATCGTTATTAGAGGTGTCTTATCTGATGTTTCAAGCGTACCTAGACTGATAAATAACGAGACGTTGAATCACAGATCTTCCAGCGAACGGATAACAGATTTTTTTTATTACAATCGCCGCAGACATCGATCGAAGCAAAAATACTACAAGGAAAATCATGTAGCACCGTTGATACAAATCTAAAACAAGCTGATGCAACATTAATAAACGTAAATTTACAACTACTATGGGAAGAGCCAAAGAAATATGTCACCTATAAATTCCAGAAATGCCATATTCACATACAATCGGACTAAATTTGCTTGTAATTCGCCACCGCGTCCCCAAGAACGCTATTAACGGCCGAGTTGGACAAACAACATCCTAGGCGATAAATCATCGATATTTTAGGTGACCGCGGGGACCGCATTACGCATGCGACGCAGGCGCACGCAGCGGGCCATTCATGAGTACGCGTATATTACCGGGCTAGGAAACATGGAGGAAAGAGAGAATCGCTATTGTAGCTCCAACATCAATATATTTTTTCATTACCTTAAGGTGGCAAAGCTTACGGCCTGCATGATGGCAAGCGTTTACCATAGCCATGTTGCCAGTTTATTATGTAGAAGAGTTATCAATCCCGTGTTGCCGACTCTGTAAAAACCTTTTTATTTCTTGATATTTTCGATTCCCTGTTAGCAGTAAATGAAAGGATGAATTTTAACACAAAGAAACTATTAATAGTCAGTTTTGCGAAATTGATTTTAGATATAGTTTGGACGATAATAGAAGATAGGTAAGTAGATTTAGTCGGATTTACTGGCTGCCTATATCTTATCACGCACCTAATCTTGAAAAAACATTTAATGACTCGTAATGTTTATTGCTGTCTAATAATATGTGCGTCTACTCTAACTGGATTAAGAAGTAATCACATAATCAGGATTATCAAATATATTTCCGTTTTACATTTGTCCACCACCTCATCTGGCAGTGAATAGACATAAGAAATCAACCTCCCTTATACTGGCTCCCGTAAGCGGTCGCGAACTAACTGGCCGACGAATCAATTACGAGTAGCGGTGCCTCAGCGTACTTATTGCGGGGTAATTACGTCGTCAATTGTTTCGTACTTGTTCCAAGCTAATCTATTCGATGTGATGAATGTGTGGACAGACTTCGTTTGGGTAGGCATGAGTTGTTAACGTAAGACGTGTTTGCGAATTATTTTCCTCAAGAACCGATATCGCTTATCGTATGGGATTTCCTCTGCCGCACATTTTAGGTCACATTTATTTGAACTCTTTACGAATCTGTCTTAACAGCCTTACTGGTATGGTATTACCAAAAACCGACCAAGACGTGTCGGGCCACGTACAGTGTACCTGTCAACATGGATGCTTAAATAGGCCTTTTTTTTATTATCAACAGGCTTGCATTTGACCTTAATTTTTGATACTATAAACACATTACAAACTGACAAATGCGCCCAGCTCCCATACAACTTGTATGAAATCCAACTACACTTTATAAGTTGGTTGACTGTTTTTTTTATGTAACTACAAATTTACGATTTTCGAATCTTTTCCGTTTTTTCCGTACGAAACCCTATTAATATTATGAATTCAATCCAATAACAAATCGGAGCCAAATACGCCACAAACACCGATAAAATTACAACGAAACGGCATAGACATCGCTAAAATCCTATTCAAAATCCATAAAACATGAAAGGCGAAGTGGCCGCCGCCAGAACGAGTTCGCTGCGTATGCGCAGGCCATCATCACTCACAGTTGCCGGTTAATAAACCTATATAAATAATAAAAATTAATTAAAACACATGCAAATGGTATATCTTCCGCCAATTAAAGCAACTTTATCGTACACTCATCCGATTATGGCCGGCCATTAATAATGATATAAAAATTGAAGATCCCAATTTATGGCGTAATACGAGTATAGCGAAGGATATCAAATTACGTTGTCATGCTTTTTATTTTTAATTGTGAGCTGCAATCTGGATTTACCAAATAGGTATAAAGAAAGTAAATTAAAGAAATAAATAGGCTGGACCAATTAACACAGCGCCATCTAGCCCCACAGTAAGCAAAGCTTGTGTTATGGGTGTTAGGTAACTGAAACTACTTATATACTTATTTTTTAATTCATACTTATTATACAATTGAATTGAATGTACATTTATAAATTTTTGCTATAACCGTACGGAATTTGAAAAAAGGCATCCTTTCCTATATTCGTCGCAATTTCCAATGTCTTGTGCCCAACCTATGATTCTGGGTTTACCAAACCAAAAAGAGGTCATGGGCCAAGCAACCCTAGAAAATTTAGTCAGTGTTGAAAATTTACTAAAAAAAAATCACTACCACTCATTTTGTTATCTATTCTATGCGGCACTAGTTAGACTAGTCACTAGATGGTTTAATAAACCTGGACACAGTCATGCGAGTGGTATTATACCAAAGAAAATAACAGGGACAGTACCAAACAACATTGTAAAGGATATATGTACAAGGAGGTAGGTACCTCCGTCCAGACAAATTTACAGGAAACGAATCTAAGCGTAACAACAGTTTATTCAATTCAATGTTATCACAGATAAATATTTGGATGTCTACAGTTAAGTCAACAAGACGCACTTAGTGGAAGCAAGAAACGAAATTAGGGGAATACCCGACCCTCGTGTATCTATACTATACTGTAAGGGCACCGTAGGTTATCTACGAGTCGATATCGAGTACAAGAAAATTTTCTCTTTGTAGCTATAGTTGAGGTTCAGGAGACCCATAAAACTTTGGTCTGGCACGAAAAACAATTTTTTTAGCGACCTAAACTTTCGACTTTTCGTAGCGATAGCACTTACTTATTATCTTGTGTTGGTTATAGAAGTAAAAAAGACCGATCTACCTTACATCCTCTTGACAGTTTCGCTAGTCAGCCACACAAAGGTCACTTTTTGGTGACTTTAATGTAAGTATCGTTACAAAAAGTCAAAAGCTATAGCCGCAATTTTTTTTTTTCACCAAATGTGCCAGATTGTGCACAGGCAGATCGACGTTTTGTGGGTCTCCTAAACATCTGCTATCGATTCAAAGTAGAGTTCTTTCTTGTACTCGATGACATAGGATAACCTACGGTCCCCTCACAATCGATGTGTATATTGGAAGGACTGTCAAAGCGTGAACGTTTCTCGAAGTACGCCAAAAATAATAATAATTTTACTGTTAGCGCTAGTATTATTTGCTAGATATTTTTACACAGCTGGCTTCTTGGTTACAAATTAGTTTTTTATCTGATTAGATATTTTTACATTATTTTACTTGCTTACAAATTGCAAATGGCTACTAGTTATTCTAGTAGATCTAAAGACTTAATTACCTAAATGTGTATATTCCCACATCGAATGGATCATCGTGTGTTAAAACCGTACATTAATTAGCCGATGGAAAGTAAACAAACACGTTTTATTACTAATTAGTATATTAAAAACTTAATTTAAGCGTCTTAAACAAATAAGCTTATTAATATTTCCGGCAGAGATCCAAAGATTAAGCAGTAAAAATTTATAATTGCCGTATGTCGTCCTTTCGCGAAACTGGAATATGAGCATACGATAGATAGATAGACTACCTGACCTATCATGGTTGGTATTTTATGCTTGTTGATCTCATTATACGACTCCATCAAAACAAATCAAAATGCTTTCATTTGTGTCTGTGACAAACTTCTATTCAAATAATTTATCTGTCTGACTGTCCCTAAGTATCTATGTATGTGTCTATGTACGCTTAGATCTTTTAAACTACGCAACGGATTTTAATGCGATTTTCAACAATAAATAGTGATTCAAGAGGAAGGTTTATAGCTAAAAAATGGTAAATAGGGGTAAAGTAGGTGTATGCGGTGTATGTACAAAGTCGCGCCGGGTCCACTAGTATCTAATGTGATCAACTTTCAAAATTTCACCCTTATTTATGTATGCATTAGTAACTTCTCACTGTTAACCCACCCTAAAGCAGCTCGGCCGCCTGATGGGAACCCGCAACTATTGCCCATAACATCATCACTCATGAAGCCTATTATTAAACTAACAGCACATTGCAACGATACTTCTATTAAAACCTAACTGTTGCAGACAGAATTTGCACGATTATTTGACCACAGTATTTTATAGCGACAGTATAATTGGCTAGGCTTCGTCAAAATCGCGTGCGCACTCCACATGCATCACAATGGCCTAAACAGAGCTGGCGCCATACTGAAGCTACACAGCGACGCATGTCCATGTTACAGCCCCATAAAGATGCAACCAGGCTACTGTTCCGCCTGCATGCTGTAATGGAGCGTCCGTGCCAAATAAAACGTACAGTTTACAACTTTTACAACTCTCGAAACGAACATCCCCATACTGTAACAGTTTTTAGCCGCAATAAATGTAAAGGAAAATGGAAACGGGATGCGGATTCCTTTTGCAGTCGTAAAAGGAAGCTAAAAAGTTAGACATTACACTTTATGCCTACCAATACTGTGGAGTATGGTATAATACTTTACATAAATATACTGGGAACTCATAAAATGTAAGTAGATCCTTTCGACTTCCATTATTATGGTGAACATTAGGCGACGCGACGTCATAAACTCAATATAACTACCTATTCCTGCTAGAATTGTCGATAAAATATTGCTATAGGAACAGCGCTTGTAAGTGCCTTTACATTGTCCTAGAGTCTACAGGTAGATCCAAGCGTATGACTATTTATGGCAACTTGGTAGTCTACTTATACCTATATGGGTTGGTTTCAAAGAACAAAGTAGTTGTGAGAGAGAAACTATTGCTCCACTAAGAGTTGGGGTCTTGAAAATCAATAATGATAATTCAGGCAGTTATAGATCAGAGCTCGAAAAGCAACAAAACGGAAACTTGAAAACATTTTCATAAATTCACTAATGTCATGCGGTGGAATCATAAGCTACTGATTCTAAAAGTCATGAAAAACAATTTTCCTCCAGGACAAGAATAATTCATAATTTACGCCTGTACCTATCAACGCAACCAATATCCACTTCTCTTATAAATTAAGTTGAGAGGAAAAAAGGTCGCCTTGTAAGCGCTAGGCGCCACCGAGCCGGTCGCCGTTTGGTTAATTCATAAGGACACGAGTTTCCATGCGCACACGCCGCTTCCGGATCGCCATATTAGACGTAATTGCGCGGTAAAGCAGTAGGCGCGGGCTTGCGTGTCGGCCGGCGCGAGGCGCGGGGTCTTTGTCGAGTACTGTAGCTTTTAGTAGTGCATCTTGAGGGGTACCCTTCGGCAGTCTACGACACCGCAGTTGGTCTCGATCGAAGACTTTTTCTGCCTCGTATGAAAGCAGTTGCGAACACGACTCAGCACTAGAATTTTCCCCTTCGACCTTTGTATACAGGTGTCCTGACGCTCAAGGCAAAGACAAAAACTACTAGTTGAGTATTTAAAACACCAAACTGCAATCGATCGAGTATTTATCGAAAAATCATCAATTGTAAATTTATCACTTTGGAGCAGCAGTTTTAGCTAGCAGTTTAAGTATCGAAACCATTGCAAAATCTTTTAAATTTCATTCGAACTCCACGCTAGGTAACAGATTAAATTAAATTAAAAAAAAATACTAATTGTAATTTGAAGTGTGACATAACGTCACTCGCTTCTTATGAGGCACGTCATGAATGTCATAATTAATTCTAGGATGAATCTATTCGTGTTGTCGTGATACAGAATGTTGTATTTCACAAAGTTACAATTAAATTTATTAGAAAAAATATTTTTTTGTTTTTTGTCAAATTAAAAAAAAGCTGTTTTACGATACTGCGGAGTAGCAGTCCTAAACAGGGTTTTATTATTTGTCCAGAGGCTAAGGTCAGTAACAAAGAGATAGTCCATTAAATGTCACAATTGGATTTAAGTTCCACCACCTTCACATCACAGCAGTAGTCCATAAGACTCCTGCTGAACTTGAGTCTTCTCTACTTTAGTGGAGGGCATTGTCATAACATTCACGCTTGGTTAGAGATCGCATTGTTGAAAATACTTAACAGAATTTAGAATTTGAGTTTATTGGGTAGTTTACTGAGTTACATAGGTGCTCTGCCTCTATGACATCAGTCGTGTCCACATACCTAAGGACATTGGTGCTACATTCTACTCTATTGGTCACCACCTTAGTTGTGGATGTTGTTATAATCTCCATGTTTTGCTCGGTGCCTTGAAAGATACCCTTAAAGTGTCTTGGATACAACACGGCCAGAGAACGAATTATTGAAGAATAACAAATCCCGTAAAATTAACAGGATCCTGCGGGAAAGTCGAAAACCGCGAAGGACCGATAGTTACACAATGTCAATCAGTCTATGAAACCTTTGGTAGGGCATTGTCTTGTCAAAATACCGTATTGCACAAGGAAGGCTATATTAAATTAACGTCGTGCAATCCAGTCGCAAGAGAATATAAGGGCCCCAGTCCAACTAAGATGTAGACATAACTCAGTTAACGACGCAAGTGACCCTAGTCGCAGGCTCCGAAGCGGGCTGAGCCTTTGTCCCTACCTTATTTTGTCGTTAACGAGTTGGCGCCAACCTGTGCGCGCGCACGGCCGCGTACGCATCGATATTTATTAATATTATGGCGGGACCCACATTTTATTGGCACGGGAGGGTCAAGGAACAATACGAGCCAATAATGCCAGTTGGAAATTCTGCTCATTTTAATGGTCCATATAGGAGGTGAATAAAAACTGGCCGTTTGAGGCCGGAGTGCGCAGGACCGCCGGCGCCGGCGCAGCGCTCGTTTTGTTGCTGCGGCCACGGAATTATCATATTTCACTGTAACACTCGCGGCTGACGTTTATGTGATGAGGTACCGGGGACTTTAATGAAATTTGGGTATCGCTCTCGATAGCGATCGGTACTGATGCAGTTTTACGTGTTCAATTCGGCTGGGTTATTGCCCAACCAAATTGAACAAGTGGGAATTGGACACGTATATGAAACACACAGTGAATGAACCCCACAGCATATATTTAATGTATGCTACGCGGTCCGTTTACTCTGTAGCTGACTGTACCATTGTAGAAAACATTGTGAAGTTACTCAAAAACACGAAAGAACCATCTCCTACAATACGAGTCTTTCCGAAAAAACTATCAACGCACAAAGTAGGAGAAACCACCGCAACCGTTACTCGCGACACAATATGCAAATGCGTTCGCAGAAACTTACACGAGAGCGATTTATTAATCAATATAAAGTTTATTATTCCCAGTAGCAGCGGTCTTCGATGCATGCGTCGAGCGGGTCCCTTCTGAGCGAGTGGTGGCGACAGAAAAAATCTCACTCGCCTAATAAGGAGCTAGTAGGTACGTGGTCGGGCGCACTCGCGATTATCTCACGGCCCCGCGAACGGGGTCATGTGGGAACTACGGCTTCTACGCGGCCTGTGAGTCTTCACGACGTGCCCCGGCCGACGAGCGCCCTCCACGGCGATGCTAATCATAACTTTTTTGCTCAAACGTGTCCTGTGCCAGCGCCAGAACAATTTACGTCAGTCATGACACGAAACTGGTATAAAGCGAACGCTCACCGGCAATTACACAAGTTCAGACAAATTATATCCTGGCTAAAGACGGTAAGCACTGCAATTTAGTACAACGCAATGTAGCAACCATTCCACTTATGGCATATAATTAAAACAGACAACAAACAGCCTTTTAAAATGCATTGGATAGCGTTTAGCGACGATTACGCTGGCTCTCCCGTATTCTGTTGCCGTAACAAATTATTCATTATATAAAATCGTTTATAAGCGATTGATTCAACAACATGAGTAAGTGATACTTGGCGCACCATAAATGGGAAGTCCATGTTTAATGAATATTATACAACTGCAGTAAACTTGACGTTGCTAAGACGAAATAGACAAGAAATCAGGCGTGGTGCTCAAGAAAAACATACTAGTAATGGAATTTAGCTTAATCACTCGAAGGAAGTGACTAATTGCTATGCGCATTGTAGGGATAAAATAAAAAGTACCTATGTCGCAAGAAATCTAATGAAAATCAGATAAAGCGCCGGTAATGGAAAAGAGGCGAGGTAAAAATGGTAATGTTAAACATTGAGTCGGTAGTCATTACAATGTTAAATCTTCGGTTATCCAGATTAGGAGATGTGAATGGTGGCGGGTTGGCGGGCGGCGCGGGCGCTCGCGGTATCAAGATGGGCCGAGGCGAGCCATAACCGAAAACGGAACCGGTTCTCGATATCGATGGCGAGCGGCGATACCGCGGCGCCTGCGCACCCGCGCCGAGTAATTGGGCACCGCAGGACTTCACACCATCCTCGGCCCATTACGCCGACGCTCCAGCGTTCCTTCCCCCGACCCCATTAAACCGAGAGATCGAGATCTTCCACCAATAATGGTATTCATAATTTAAAGCACTCGACATTCGAGGGCCGGGGTCGTCGTTATAAATGGTGCGGGATCGGAATCCGGGGACAGTGGACTCGATCGGAGCGTTTTCGTCGGCTCGTAACCGGACGTTTTGTACTGATCGATAGGTCCGACGATGTAAATAACGTCGGCCCGACTACGAAGGAGTGGACGTTTCAAATTAATAGCCTCTATGTGACCAAAATATGTTCACCTTCGCAACTGACGCGTGTCGGTAACCGACAAACAGTCGCGACCAGTTCTCGTTGAATTGGCCAAAAGCAATCACATCTCCACTTCGGGCTATAAATCGCGAATCCGACTCGATTACGCGTGCCAATTGCGATTAGAACGTTACGAAATTGTCGTGTTTATCATTGAAGTAAGAGACTTCATTAAGAGTGCGTTGAACCGCCAGACGTCGCGGAATCTAGAGTCGATGTATTTCAGTCCCGGCGGATGCTCGTAGGCTTCCTCGGCAGTAAATCCACAAATGTATAAATAACCGGACACCACGCCGCGGCAGCAGACATAAACTTTATGCGGACTTTTACGAGGAGCGGCCGATAAGACCGCCCTTTACCACTACGACGATTACGCTCATTCAGCGAACTGCGGCGGCGCCACCGTACCGCGACCCCCGAAACAATACCACGCCCGCACCGCCAACATGCCAACTACCGTTGGCTACTCACCCTACAGCATTTAGCACAGAAACTATTTTGTTACAGATTGATATTTTAACAGCTTCTCGGAAGCGATGCAAGACAGAAGTGGAAACTAATATCGATATTGGAGTTTGCTGTAAAATTAAACATTATAGGGCTGTATTCGTGGAACATTGTTTTATTACTTTTGTTTGCAACACGTGCTGCTGAAGGAATAAAATGATCCTATAATAGAACCCAGCAAATGCAATAAAATCGAATTCGCGCAATAACGAACCGGTATGAATGATTATTTAAAATTTAATTTGACTTGTCCGAATCCAAATTGAGCTGAGGCAGCTTAGTTTATTTCATTGATTAAGATAAAGAAGGCAAGACGAATTCAGAGATCATTATTGATGCTCAATGTTAATTAAATGTGGCTTACGCGCAGGTGGTGCCGCGTGGGAGTGAGCGGCCGTAGGTAGGCTGCGCCCGCGCCGGTCTCACACCCGACTAATTAAAAGGATTTTGTTAGCTGTCAACTCACGATAAAACCCACTTTGAAGTCCGCCGCTTACGACCGCTCTTTAAACGACGATCAGCTTTATTAAATGTATACTTTACGGATGTCTCTCTTGAAGCCCCTACCCACCTATAGCCAGTTTCTTTTACGGATTCTATTAAAAGAACGGAATGTAAGAAAAGCGCACATAAAACTTTTATTGTACCAAATGCGCGTAAATGGGCTTTGTTTTGAGAAAGTTTATAGACGATAAAAATAATATCGTTTTGTATGTTGCAGTAACCGTGGGCAGCGACGGGATTCGAGATGTTAAATAAAATGACAAGCTTTTATATTTTTATATTACTATGGTGGGAAACAAGCTTACGGCCTGCCTGATGGTAAGCAGTCACCGCCACTGCTGCAGGAAGCTAGACTATTACTAATATATTTAAGAATACCTTGTACACTTCTTCTAGACTACTCGTAAATATAACAAACTCGAGACGAAATACTAACATCCTCTGCATTTAATAACAACACAATAGAGACCGATGTTTACGCGTTAGGACAGTTTTATTTCAACAATAGACAATGTTGCACGACGCCTAAACACGGTGTATGAGATCAGCACGGGTCACGTCACGATGGCAAGTAACAATGCAAGGCAAATATTTGGCCGACAACCGATGATTAGAAATTGTTCCCCTCAATTGGCACAGTAAATGGCCAGAATGTCTAGAGCTCTGATGAAAGGACAACGAAGTCAACTATCTCAACAACTCTCAAAGTGTTAGGGGACCAAAGTAAAATGGGTGGTTCAGTGCACCATTTGCAACGAATCAGCGAGGCTTGTGGGCTGTGTCTACCTAATGTCAAATGCTAATACTTAGATGCGAAAACTACAAAAACGAAACTTCAGTAAAAAATAAGAGGTTTTGTGCGCCTATTCATCAGGCAGGACTAATGTCTTAACAACTGAGTGGATTATAATCATTTGTGTGCCCAAAAAAGCGCAAGCCGATTTATCTGGCACACACATATGTCTCTGTTCAAGAATATATAGTGAAATATGGCCACGTATAAATAAGGAGGGATCGCTCTTAACCTCTCGAGGTTAGCGATCACACAATGGAGGTCTAACGAAAGGATTAGGCCCGGTGTCGGATTTTGTTAATGAGACCTTTTGTGGGCCCAGCTCCGAACGCGACAGGAAATCATTTATTCCACCGTAACGAATGAGCATTTCCATTTTTTTAATTTATAATGCGTTACAGGTTTGCTTTGGAGTCGTTCCGTCGCCTACGCGCGGGCCGTTCGGATTACCCGCGAAGCCACACGCGAGCCTACGCTGCGCGACGATCATTACACAACTTAGCAGTTTAATGACAGCATTTATTTCGTCTCCGTGTCTATCTGAGACTTAATGATTCATTTAATGCAGTATAAAATCTAATGAATCTCGCGCAGGCTCGTGTCACCGGCATCGTAACTTTAATTGAACTGCGCCTCTACTATTTTGACTTTTCCAGCCACTTCGAAGGCAACACGACTGGTCTTTGAGAAAGTCTCGAGATGATAAATCTGCGGCTTCTGGTATTGGACATGAAAGCGATCATAAAAAGCCAGCGTATCCAGTATCGGCTGAGAAACTGGCGCGGGCCTCGATAGCACTTCGGTTCCGTGAAAAGCTCCCATAATGGGCAGAGGTAGTCCGGCGCCTGCCGTCAATCAAACTGACTGGCACATATCATTGCCGGGAACTATAATAAAACATCTGCTATACAAAGTCTCGTCTCGGGACCGCGCTAGGAATGCGTTGTTGTTGCACACCGAAATAGAACGGGCGCCATACAGAGCAATGTTGGATACGTTAGCTTGCGATTATCTTGATTGATTGTAATTAAACTATGCGGGGAATGTGCTGTCCAAACACTGTGTTATCATATGATCACATCACTTGGGTCGAATACAAACTCAAAACTGTTGTATGTTCAACAAAATTAAGTCAATATTTGAGATCTAACTATCTTATTTTCCTCATAAAAGATTTCCATAGAGTCACATACATAACAGTACTGACACCTATTCGAGTACAATACGGATTGCTTTGAATACATATTGTTGCGATACACACCCCCAACACGAAGTTCTGAAGAGGCCTTAACGAAGCGACTGAGCCGCCAATCAACACTCACCCAACAATACAAGACACAAAAGTACCGCACATAAATCATCTTAATGAAATAATAACGCCGACACCTAGCCACACAAACAATCATCCCGTTACAAACAAACAACACCAAGTCATCATCAAAGATTAGTTGATTACGCTGGACGTTTAGAAAGTGCTTGTTTTAGAGTTGGATGAAGTGGAGCCTCTACTACAGCTTCTTAAGAGAGTTTAATTCAAAATGCATGTCACTCGTGTTGAAGTATCAACGGACACGAGTGGATAACAGCTAATGGAATTGTGTCCAAACTGAATTATTTGCGTGTCGCGTATAAATCTAGGGAAACTGCCGCGAGCCATTAGAGGAGCACGATGCCGCGATACATAATACATAGCCCGACTTATTTAGAATTCCAATAACCGGTGGCGTTTCCGGTTTTCGGCTTAATGTTAGGGTTTTAAGTGTTTCTAATTACAATTTTCGAGCCATGGTTCGCATAACGAATTAAATGGCGTCCGACAAAAAAGTCTAAAACTTCATCAATAATAATAATATTCGAGCAAGCAAACGTAAAACCAAAATATCCCGAACCCCGCTCCCTTCGACCTCCTCGAATTCCAAAGTCGTTTGATAAGAAATATGCTACTGTGAGAGGTCTGCTAAAACTGGTCGTCACATTTTTTTGGCTTTGATCATCCGCCGCGGGCTGGACCCATAGACATTAGAGCGAAATGTTTATGATTCGGCGAATGATACTAATTTGTTATAAAGCGAAGATCCCGAGTGATATAAATTAGGCCGGCGAACGTTTGCCGAGCTAGAAACTCATAAGGTGGATGTTTATTTAAATTATTGCAACAAATAATTTCATTTTAAAATCAGGTTACATGTGAAAGGGTAATTTATGGATGTTATAACGCAATCATTTCAATTTGTGTGAAATGTGAGTTCGATACGACTCATCCACTTTCTTGACATAAAAGTAAGTAAACCGCTTATAAACACTGTTTATACATTTGTATACCAACCAAGACAGACAGCATTCGATCCAAAGGGGTAGGTTCCATAAGCCCATCGAATAAATGGTCACCTCATTTACCATTCGGCCATTACCACAGAACCGATTGCTCTGACAACAACAATTAGTACGACTCCGCCTTAACACAGTCGTTTGTCATACACAATAAAAAAGTATACAAATTTTATTAGTTTCGTTTACGAGATACGTTCTCGTGTAAAAACACGCGTTCGTAGGGCACAAGGAGGCGAATATGATTTATAGGCGAGCAAGGTCACATTTACCCTTCAGCACGTGGATATTCGACCTTATCTCTAAGGGGATAAGCCGAGATCGGCTGCTGGATCATATATTTGGTAAGACGATCGACTGAGGCGCCACACGGCTGAGTTTTTTTTTTAAATGCTGGGGTGTTTTATTTTATAATGCCAAGGTCGGGTCCGATTGCCGGCGGGTTCACGCGCGCACGCGCAGGTACCTCGGAGCGTATTCAAAATAGGGCCGAGGTGTCAGCCAAGCAGGTAAGGCATTTCGGCAATTTAACAGTAGCCAGGACTTTATCTAAATGGCCGATATTAATGCAACGTTTGTGGTGGCTATTACGATTTTCGTAAGATTTTATTTGGGGACAAATAATTTAAATGGATGTGGGATGTTGGGGACGTGAAGTTTTGGGATGTCAATGCAAGACATGGGGTATGATAGATAGGTGCCGGTGATTTGCGACTTTGGAAGTGGAAATTCAGACACCGGTGCTAAATTTCTTTTATTTATTGAATTCATGGAGTGCTCGAAGGAACGCTTTCTACCCTAACTGAACTTCTCAACAAATTTAAGAGTTTTCTTTCTTTCAACATTTCTACAAGTGCGAGCGGACAGTCCACATGATGGAAAGCGGCAGCTAGCTGTCGCCCATCATATCTACGATTGTGCACCAAGTTTCAGGTAATAAAATGCAGAACCGTAGGTGTGTTGTCACTGTGAGGACTAAGATGATATTCCTCTTGCCTGTATTTAATCTTGCTGGCTACCTTATCCTTCAAACCGGAACACAACAATGCAAACAGCAAACATTGTTGTTTGGCGGGAAAAAGAGATAAGGGGGTGGCACCCATCCAGGCGGGTTCCTTGACAGAATTCTACCACCACCGGTTTGAGGTATTATCCTCAAATCCTGTACAGCCCATAGATATGCCAATATGTACCAATGACTCTTTCCTGAGTTATGTACATTAGTTGAACGCTAACCAACGCTTTCACGGTGAGCGAAAAGATGATGATGCAACCTGCACATTCAAGCGACTGAATGTGTAACCATGATCCAATCAGGTCTGTTTTCCCTGTTAACATATGTAATTTTTTTATCTGCCAAATCTGATCCCGGCCCCTAGCACGCGAGATCACAACCGGGACATAAACTCCAAGATGGCCTCCACAGCCAATAGATGCTGCTAATCAAAGACAACAATAGATCCGGTTCCGCAGCTGATTAGCCGCGCCATGATAGCAGAGGGCTGAGGGAAGAGGTGGGAGGCAAGTACTACTTATTTAATTAAACTTTGCGAGCGATAAGTGGCGGGAGTCCGAGGCGATATCAGAATGAATTAGATTATAGTTATAGGGGTACTTGTAATTATACCTATGCGCTTTTGTTCCGGGTCTGGGTGTTTGTGGGCTGTTCTTTGTAATAAATTGATAATGGGGTATCTTAGTCTAGCTGTAGAAATCATTGTTTTTTCGTTATTTCTCGCGCAGAATTAGTTGAAAGCTTAACAATTACCGATGCGCCGAGACCAACATTAGGTACTAGGATCATGACAAGCTAGAATTCGCGTAATTACGATTGCAATTTTACAGGTATACAATTGGAATAGGATATGTATGTTATATGCGTATATTTCGCCACCAACTTCGAAACTGGGCGATACCAGACTATCTTTGACGCAACCATGTAGGAATATTACCTATTAGTCTCATTTCCAGAATCACCTATGTGTAGGAACCTAGTGAAACTTTTTTATTTCAATAATAGGTATGGTTTTTCTTTTATTTACTTGAACAAGCAGATAGCCCATCTGAAGCGGAAACTTTCGCCCATAACATCTACGATTCCTGCTGATTGTTACAGGCAACAAAAATGAAAAACTGCAGGTGCGATGTCACTGGGAGGACTAAGATGAAATGCCTCATGCCTATAATTGCGAAACGGTAGGCTCAATTACAGAAATACTAGGTTCCAGGCATGCCTTACGAAATAAGTTTCAAATAATTGAATTCCTTTTAAAAGACGCGATAATATAACACCCACAAAACGTTTCCTAGAAACTGATAACGACTTTCGATACGTTAAGCGATTTTTAAGTCACCTAAATTACTCAAAACTTAAAATCTGCTGCTTTTTGAGTTAAAAATGTGTTTTTGGTTATATATACGAATACTAGATAAGGGTTCCAAGTTCCAACTTTCAAGAAACTTTCAAAAGATTCTGAAATTTCATGTGTCTAAGTCATACTAGCTAGCTAAGAATCTGTGTTAAAAACTATAAAAAATGAAAGAGTCCTTTTGCGTAAATTGGCCTCCAATTTTAGTATATAACTTGTATTTAACTTTACACTTCTACGGAATGTTTCGTTCATGCTGTATCTATCTATGGCCGGAAGTTCTGACTTCTTGACCCTTCGATTCTAATATTAGTTAAGTTTAATATTCGCGTCTGGCGCATGAAATCGATACGGAGTCCATTCGATTATAATTTTGTTTATAACGTTCTTCTGAATAGTTCTACAAACAATGTTGAGATGCAAACTTTTGGATAGAGCATTGATCAGCTCCATCCAAGATGACATAACAACTACCGGTGTTGGCGATGTCCACAGAAAGGGCCGAATTATTCCCGGTCATAATTACATCCACTGGGAACGTGAAGGCTTGCTGAAGACCGAGGGAAGAGGGCTAGGAAGAGTTGGAAGGCGGACCAAGGGCCCTCGCGTACCGCGGAGCGAAGTTGGCCAGGAAGAGTAGGAAGGTAGACCCCGGGCGCAACCGGGACATAGCGCCAAGATGATGACGACATCCTCTGGGAAACCCACACCGGTGATGGCTTGTCTGAACCACATAAAAACAATTACTCCCTTTCTCTTATCGACAACTATAGGCATAGACCCCCAATAAATAAGCGTCTATAGGCCAATAAGTGGGTCGTTTATTATTATAATGATTACCGCCTATAGTATCCTGCGCCTTGTACCCACAGATTGATTACTATCATAGCTAGCCGCGGCGCCAGCGCAGCCGCCGGTAGCAATTACCGTTCGTGCCGCGCATGCCCACAACACAACACCCAAAGCGAAGCCTCACATGGATGGAACACTTCTACCTGGATGGATCTGATCTGACAATGTACCTTCAAAACGGACCGATTTCGATGTGGTATTCTTTGTTAGAAAGTCAGTTTAATCAAGATGGTTGTTTCATTGAAATCTGTTTACTGGTTTAGGAAGTATTTACATATTATACTAGACCATGACGCATGCAACTGCGTCGAAATATCGAGGTAAAAACAATACTAACCGTGGTAACAAACCCGATATGTGTAGTGAAAATGCAGTAAATAACCAAAAAAGTCTAAAAATCTATATTTTGGTTTATGTATACTTAGGTAGGTAGGTTAGGTCGCGTCGGTTACAAATCCAACTCGTAAGCCAGAGGTCCCGGGTTCGAATCCCGCTCCGGCCATGTACCAATGACTGTTTTCTGGGTTATGTACATTAGTTGAATACTAACCGATGCTCTTACAGTGAGGGAAAACATCGTGATGAAACCTGCACATTCAGGCGACTGGATGTGTAACCATGATCTAATCTGGTCAGGTTCCCCTGGTAGCAGGGTCATGGAGGTCAGATGGCAGTCGCTCCACTGTAATTACCTGACCTGACAAATACTGGATCATGGTCAGGGCGGACCCCGGGCCATCGTTCTTGAGAGCACAACCGGGACATTAACGCCAAGATGAATATTTTTATTTTATAGGTTAGGTAAAACGCTACTCTCTTGACAGAGCGATCGTAGTTGTCGGTTGAGAATTGGCAGCACGCTTCACTAACCCAAGCATTCTTCTAGTCCAGCACTACATCTCCAGGGCGTTTCATTATTCATAAGTTTAAAAAGCCGATGGCAATATAAATAACTTTACCGAGATAAATTCACTTTATTTTGATGGCTTATGGACGCAGTTTTTTAGTTACTTAGTAATAACGAACTGTCTTTCTCAGAAAAACTAAAGTCTTGCGCTACTTAATAACTTCGTCCTAACAAAAACGTTCAAAATAAAATGTGAAGCAAGCCGTAAGATCCGGACGACTGTCAGATGATCTTATCCCATAACCAAGTCAAAAAGCCACCGACGCGACGAGCGCACTGAGCTTGTCACATTCAAAACTAAATTATAATACCCGATCCCCCGAGATACTCGCAAGCCGTGCCAGTAAAAAACCATTTTAATCAACGCCAAGCATAATCGATTGTCATCGGACATGGGGAATTAAACGACACTTTTCGGACGGACCCTGGACGCTATAAATCGGTTGTGTTCTCACAAAAATCGACCAAAAAGGGTTAAGCGTTCGGGAGATCGTCGAATACAGATTACTGGGCGCAGGTGTTAAATGAAAATAATAAAATTCGACGCACGACGCGGACGCTCTTGCAGCCTGCCAGCGCTTCATGTTATCAGGCTTTATAAGACTATACAAGTTATTACAAAGTTACATTAAAATTTTATTCCTGCGGAGTCAATTTGGTCATCCTTCAGTACTGCTTTCAATTTTTATTCATTTTATTCGAATGTCTCTGTGTATTACGATCATAGTAACTGTCAGCCACTATGAGACACCCCATGTAATCTGCGTTTTCTAAAATACGTACAAATAATTGATTTTTAATCAACAAAACAAACTTGGCACAAAATAGTGTGTACCTAAACCCTATAAATAAAAATAGGAAATCCCGTTCAGATCATCACTTGCGAGCGCACGAGTCTCCATCCGAGTTGTTTACACTTCGTGAAAGATACCCAAGTCCCTGTGCTCGAGCGCTGCATCTTTCGCCACATCGCTGAGCTCCCTCGCGCACGCGCGTAAAAAGACGAGTCGACGCGTCGGCGCGGCGCCGGCCCGCGGTAATTTTGAGGCAAAAAAACGCACTCGAACCGAACCCTCGGTTAACAACGGCCCTACACCGATCTGATACCAGAGGTTGCCAATTGACCTTCGGCGTTGCGCTGTGGTCGGTACACCAGTTACACGTAGTTAGCTTCAGCTGGTAAGGGCGTGGATATCCAATAAACTGGAATTACTTAGGTTGAATATTAAGTTGAAACCACAAGCACGGCAAAGTAATGCCTTCGACTTCTATAATCTAATTTTTCTGTACTACTCAGTGACAAACGACCAGACAGCCTACCTGACAGAAAGCGGCAACTGTAGCTCATAACACCTTCGTTTCATACAGTTTCATGTAACAAAAACGCAGAACCGCAGGTATGTTGTCAATGCGAGGAGATGAAATGCCTCATCAAGCCTAATGACCAAGCTGAGCTAAATTGCACCAATCAAATCAGGTCTTCAATTCGAATGACCTAAGCATTCCGCATAGCAACCCGGAATAGCCTTCGTCGCGGCCGTGTCAAGCAACTCCTCTAGCGGACACCATGGCAGCCGCTATAAACCTCTAGTCGCGAGTCAATCCCGACGCCGGCGTCTTTAAACGCCATATAAGCGGCGAACGACTGCGGCGGCGCCCTAATAGGAACACAGATTATCGCGGGCCCAATAAAATACCTCTTTTATGGGCTGTGCTAAACCGGCGAACTTGAGTAATGCGTCGGAGCCTATTGGAAAATGTTGTTTCAGATGCAGTGGAAATAGGATGTTAGAATGGGAATGAACATCAGAGGCCATAAAATCCAAAAAAATCTGTAGATATCGTATTGTCACATCACCATCATCTTGGCGTCACGTCCCGACTGAGCTCACGAGCGCGATTGCCCAGGGAATATATCGCTCGCTAACGTCACAATACAACAAAACTAAGTAAAGAAGACGTAAAATAATTTCTTGGAAAATGTTCAATCTGGGCATGAAATTCGAAGCATATCGATGGGCCGTGTTAGCCGTCGCCATTCGCCGTGTCTGCGGCTGCGCGCGCGCAGGTGCCATTATCCGGGCGAACCCACTTCGCACGTACGGGCAAATTGCAGGCAGAGAGGGCGGCACGATCCGAAGCAACGATACAACTAATAATGCATCGATATTATACGTTTTACGAGCAATACAACTCGTATTAAATTTCACGTGCAAATGGTAATGGTGGTAGGTAGATAATTGATTATGCTACTGCAAAATAAATTCGACGGACGAATAATTTCGATGTACTCTACAGATAATCGGAAATACCAGGATTTTCGCAAAATCAGTCACCGTACACGCAATATTGTACATTGAAAAAAAAAAGAAGCACCGTTGACTGGTGTCGAAGGCTTGTTCATTACTCCCGAGCTTTTAGTGGGTCGTAAAGAATCTTCGTTCGTTCAATACCCCATGCATCTTTGTTGCTACCAACGGAACTGCGGCTCATTCACCGGTATGTATGTAAATGTGTGTATGTAGATTGGCTGGAGGGCACGTATCAATAATAACACGTCGGGCGCAATCAGACGCGAAATAAGCAATAGCATCGAATGTATCCGATCGCAAAGCGGTGTCGGGGAGGTGACTGCATCGCAGATTGCTATTATGCAGCCATTAGTGGGGGAAACGGAGCATTGCGCCTGATGGGAAAACGTAGCATTGGCGGTCTTGGTGTATAATTTGTATTGGCTACTAGCCTTCATAATGCCACCTTAACCGGCAGAAAAATATCTTGGAAAGGACCTATTTTTAAAATATACTGGTTTATTTCTAAACCTTACGGTCTAATCCGTCCGTGAAGACGGAAAGGGGCCATTACGGGGGCTTATGCCTCCAAATATGTCCGCTTAAGCGCGGTAAGCTCATGTTTAATTAGGTGCAGCAGGATGTATAAATAACCTGGATTATCGCGCCATCTCTGCCTCGGACGAGGAATGCGTGGGGTGCAGGGTTTTGAAGGTTCAATGTCACCGAGGCCAATCTACGATCTTTCATGAGCTGTGGAAGATGATGCGATCTGGCCGTTTTATGTTCGAAGTAATTTAAAACGAGGTCCATGAAACTTTTTTCTGATGACTTCATTGTTACCTACCTACATAAACGGTTTTAAAACTTTGGCACGGAATATTAATCGAGTCTGGTCGAGTTGGATTTACTTCGTAAAGGGCATGGTAAGTATAGGTACTACATAAAAATATAAAAATAATCATCTTAGCGTTAATGTCCCGGTTGTGCTCTCGAGAACGAGAGCCCGGGGTCCGCCTTGACCATGATCCAGGATTTGGCAGGTCAAGTAATAAGTGGAGCGACTGCCATCTGACTTCCATGGGGAACCTAACCAAATTGGATCATGGTTACACATCCAGTAGCCTGAATGTGCAGGTTTCATCACGATGTTTTCCCTCACCGTAAGAGCATCGGTTAGTATTCAACTAATGTACAGGTACTAAATAGTCTATGTAAAATAGTATTCTTTAATTGACCATAAAATAAATATAATCTTAGCAAGTAATTTTGGAAAGAGCGAAAAGCTCAATTTCGGATAGCAATATTCGGAAACGACGTAACCAACGCAGGTAGAAAACTCGACAAAACTACACCCGTTCGAATTACGGTTTACTGAGCATGATCTACATCTAGAAACGACTCCTGCACAGTATTTCACGCATAAATCGCTGCAATATCGGCCGTTTGTATCGCGTGCGCACGCGCAAGTCGCTTCGCATCCCACACCCCGAGCCGATACCCCACGTTGATTGTCCGCAGTGACTGCTGTGACCAATGGCCTAATGCAGCATTCGACACCATCAAGCCAATTGTGCTGTGTGTATTCATAGACTAGACTAGAGTGTGGTCCGTAGTGTAAACTATGGGCGTATTTTAGACCGTATAGTGGAATATACATAAGCCATCTTCACCACACAACCTTCCTTCAAGACACTACTATAACTGACCCAGAGCAGTAGATTTGAAGCGATCAGAAACAGACATTTAAAGTTTCTAAGCTTAAATGTTAAGCCAGAAGAAAACAAAGAAATCTGATCAAAAAGTTATCACGTGGTAAAGAGTATCAAATGGTTAAAATACTGAATACTCTTAAGAAGAGTGCCGAGGGCCCTCAACTATTAAACTATTATATTCAATCAAATTAGAAAGAATCGGAAAACTTTATAACATCTCGATCCTAACTCCTCATCCCGTTGCACCGGCAGCGTGTAGGCGTGCCTCTGATTGGTCCTCGCAACAATACAGCATTGATGCCGCACCTACAAGGCCATTAATTTCGTAGGTGGTCATTATCACAACACTTTCCAAACAGTTTATGCCATCCAATGGCCAAGATCGTCGGTTCAGCGGTCAGGTCGCATATAAATTGTTATTAATTGTAACATGAAACGCAAAACGGCGTAGGCGCAAGATTTTTGATATCATCGGAAGATTATGATACAATCTCATGAAACAGCGAATAGATAACAGATTTTGATGACGAAAAATAAATATTCGAAATAGACGATGGAATGGGGTTAGGCGGTCTACAGAAACTTCCGCGAAGATTAAAATTTATTATAGCACACTGTAATAGTATTGTTCTCTATTCTATGACTGTATTGTACTGTACAGAGGCGCCACTTAGTAATGGAATGAGAGCCACTAAAATCGTAATAACCATACAACAGTGACCATCAATTGGTCATATCTCGCGTCTTTGCGTACATTTGAGCGCGAAACTACGCCTGCTCGATTGTTTACAAGTCGTCGACCCGTCCGTGCTGAAACCCAGAGCGTATTGTTATATGTACAACTGCGTTTACAATCTAGGGCATTACCCGGCTAAATTGAGGTATTTGTTTAACAACAAGCCCCTGTTTAGATTGTAGCAATGCGCCACGTTCCGACGCGATGCGAACGTGGATTTATTACTCGTAACTCGTTACGCTCGGATATTGTGCTAGTAGGTGCTAATGGGAGCGTTCCTGCTTCGCTGTTAATGCTAAACACTGAACTGTAGGCGTCATAAACATAACCTCGCGCGAGACCAAAAAATTCCGACATTAATTCATATGCCGCACCCGAACACCTTCCAAAAAGGATTTAAAAGTGTGATATCATAGATTTTAAAAGGATTTTTGGAATAGAAATTTCAATGGCACCCTACTAAAACGCCATAACAATAAACAGCGATGGATCTATCGAAGGCGACGCGACAAAAGCGTCGTGCCAGCTCTTAACGGCAACAAAGAGATCGATGTAACAATCGACACTAAATCGATACGATCTGAGTGCATCGATGTCGAAACGCTTTGTGGTCGGGAGTGGCGGGTGAAGAAAAAGAGAATATGAGGAATATAAGATTGTTAGATTTGTGAGGCTTCCCCCCCCCCCTCTGATTCTTAGTGGAACAGAACCCCGCGGGGCGTGGGTATCAGATGCCACGGTTCTGGCGCGGTAATGACCACGAAGCGGATTGATACGTGGACGTGTTACCGCGAGTTTTCGATTCGTCACGCCGGCGAGGCCTCGGGGATCGTGATACCACGTATTATGGGAAACTGCAGTCGAGTTGTTGTGGTAAAAAATGAGGTTCACGACTGAGTATATCCAGATAATTTGAAATATATAGGTACCTACAGCATATTTTGGTATAGTGACTTTTATTCCTAATGACCCAGCGTAAAATTGCAAAATAGGGAAGAATTCGAGTATGCAATATAGCCATTTTTTTCCTTGAACTTGAAAATCTTGTAGGCATTTTTGAAGTCTTTACTAGCTGTTAATTAATTAGAGAATTTTCGATCACAGTTCTTGACTTCGTCGGTCGGTCCCCAGCGGCCAAGCAGCAAAAAGGCTATGAAGCATTTCGTATTTAAAATCGTTATTATAAAATTAAATACAAAAGGTCCATACTTTTTTATACTACTCAGTCACAATCGAGGCAGCCCACCTGATTGAGAGCGGTAATTGCCGTCCTACATCTACGACTCATGCACCTAACAAAAATGCAAAACTGCAAATGCGTTGTCACTTTGAGGACTAAGATGATATACTTCCCGACTTATGCTGGCTACCTTGGTGGGACTATGCTTTGTTTAAAATAGGATGATAATTTTGACAACTCACAAATTGTTGGTCTTTGGCGCACGCCTATAAAGTGTCGTGTTTTTACCGGCAAAATGTTCTACGGATAATGACGTACTTCATGGACAGGTACCGCCCCTTTAGTGAAGTGCCACGAATAACGAATAGCAACAGACCATCGAAAATCGGTTTTCAAATAAAATAATCGAATATTTAAAATTAACATTTAGGTAATTATGTCATTTTTTGTAATCAAATTCTTATTCATTGTTTGTATGTCGGCCTAAGAGACCTTTAACAACAACGATATCGACTTGCGCGAATTCTACGGAATAGGCAGACTGACCGAATAAAAATACTCACGTGTCGAAATCGTCGTTGTGGAAGTGTTTTTAATGTAGTATTAATAAATTATTAATTCTAAGGAAAAAAATAGTTTGTTTTGTATAATACATACAGCATAACCATGCAACTATCGATTCCAACTCCTATGAGAATGATAATCGATAATTGAATGGGTTCATTAACGATTTTACACCACCCCATCCCTACTGTGAACTGTCAAAATTATCATCCTATATTTGACAAAGTATAGTAGGTACAGATCCTTCTTGAGACTCACTGCCTTGCAATATAATGACTTAAGAGTTCCAAAACGTAAAACAAAAATCTCAACAGTGACAGAGCAGCGCCACTGCCTACAATAAGAAGCGTAGGATGTCCTGTTAAGTATTTAATTCCGAATGTTGCTCCGCTTATCTGATATTAACATTTCCCGCGCGTCCTTGGCCTCACAATGCACCCACTCTCCGGAGACGGCTCCATTGTTGCATTCATGGGTTGGAATCCATTTATTTGGGCCTTTGGGACCCTCCTGTAGGCGTCTGGCGTCAAGCGCCTATTGAATTGGACTTTCAGTACTGTGGTACTGCGAGTTATGGCCCGGTAACGCCTCCCCAATGCAAATGGGAGGTTTGAAGTTGAACATTTGAGAGGCACAATACCAGTCAGAGCTTCGGTTTCAATAAAAAAATAATTGTAAAACGTATTGGGAACTAAAGTTTTATTGTTGCACGCACGACTTGTGTTCGATACCATTGCGTTTATAAATATTGTTCACACAGCGCCATCTAGCCCCAAACTAAGCAAAGCTTATATACTATGTACATATCTTTATAGTTCTGCTAGCGAAAGAGATTCCCACCAAAAATATTTCATGTAAAAATGGCTTGCCAAGCATCGTAAGCTCTTAACGGTTTCACTGAGAAACTCTTCCTTACTCTATAAAGCCTACTTCTACAAAAAAACCCTCTGATAGAGAGAGAGCTAGGTTTGAATCTATGAAACGGCCAAGCTAGACTTTCTGACCAAAATGATCTGACTCTAGACGTTATTTCACTATCATAATTTTATAAAGAGGAAAAGTTTAATGGTTAGGACATTAAATATATAAATAATGTCGAAATTCAATGTGGTTACCGCTGTAACGAGTCCAAAGCGGTTATGACGAATTTTACGCGGACGAAGTCGCGGGCAAAACGTAGTATCTATACTACACATTATGTAGTCTCTACATAAAGTCGGTTCGAAGGACGAATAACACATTGTCGCGAGGTGCCGCAGCCAGCAGAGGGACCAATAAAAAGAAAGCTTACCAAATCAGTCTAGGGTTGTCACGGAAAAATAAAATGTATTTTTGTACTTGATTTTCCTGGTCAATAGTAATTATAGGTAAATAAGTACGTTGTAATGTAGTTTGAACTCCGGATGCTTGTTAGAATTAAGGAAGGACGATAAGGTATTGAAATAATCGGTAAATCTGTCTGTACTAATATTATAAAGATAAAAGACGTGAATATTTGTTTGTAATGGATATACTCACAACTCCTTAACCGATTTTAAAAATTATTTTACTTATAGAGAGCTACGTTATCAGCGAGTAATTTAAGTTATAATTTCCCTCGAAATTCAATGTGGTTCTAACGGGAACAGGTCCAGAATGTAGCAACCGAATTTTACGTGGTCGAAGCCGCGTGCAAAATAGCATTAGGGTCGTTTATCGTGTTGAATATAAGCCAGAATCATTTATTGCATTCTATAAACCTACTGTAATGCTACAAATGTATGGTTAAATAAGTAAATAAACATTTGTAGAATTTAGTTGGTATTTCAGTATTTCTCATTTATAGTTCTTTAGCGAGTCACGAATTATAATTGATTATAACACAGTTAGTCACCACAATAATTTTATTAATTAACAATATTAGCGTGCTCTATGGCCTGTTTTATTAAAATAGTAAATGAGTCAACACAACGAAAATAGGTTCCATCCATTACTCAATGAAGAAAAGACAAATAACAGAGTACAGAGTTAATTATAAGGAAAACCAACGGTTATTCTGTAATCAATGTATACATGAATGGGTATTCATCTTGGCGTTAATGGCCCACCCGACTGTGCTCTCGCGCAGAAGGGCCCGGGGTCCGCCTTGACCATATTCCAGGATTTGGGAGATCAGATAATTACAGTGGAGCGACTGCCATCTAACCTGCCTCATCTGCCGTGACCCTGCTTCCAGATTGACCAAATTAGCTCATGGTTAACACATTCAGTTGTCTGTAATCAAGGTATTACAAAACCTAATTAAAAACTTCCTAATGTTAACGTTTGTTATTTAAAATAAGGAACATATCTAAAGTTAATCAGATACAATTCCGCAATATCGATTACGTATAAACGGTTAGCAGACCCGAAAGTATAACATGGGGTTCTTCAAAAGGCATGTCTACAGGTACATCAAAGGCCGACATCCGCTCCCCTCAGGTTGCAGATGTCCTGGACGACGGCCGCTTTCCATCAGGTGGACCGTCCCTCCGTGTGCCTCCATAGGCAATAATAAAAAAAATACATAGTGCAGTTATATCCCTTTCCCCCGTCCTACAACACTTGCACAACAAAAATGAAAGGAAGCAAAATAATTTTTAATTTAAATATGTTAAAATTAGAAATTATGCATCGCAGTGCCAGCCCTAGCGCCGCCATTGTGCCCCATCTCAATGTCGATCTGTTCTCGGAAACGAACTCTTGGTTAGGTGCGCGACTAAAGGTCTTAACTCTGACACCTCGGATGAAACATGGCGCGGAACGAATGCGCGGGCGCATGGACCCGCACTCACAATGAGAATCTAAATTGGACGATTTGGATGCGAGCTTTTATATGAGAATACGATGACGACATTATAGGAAGGTCGGTAAGGGTCTAGTGTACGCGCTGTACGCTGTCATCTTTTTTAATTTTATCTAAATACTAGCGACCCACCCCGGTTCGCACGGGAGTTCACGGAGTTTTTCTATTATATTATGAATGTACATATTATACGTTATACGTAAGAAATTATCAAACTGTTAGTGAAAACCGCATCAAAATCCGTTGCGTGGTTATACAGACAGACACGGAAAGAGACTTTATATAATAAGGATAAGCGGATAATATATCTGATCAGTATAATAATCGCGGGCGTCCTCTACCGACCTTTTCATTCACATTCGCACGATAGATACCATTAGTAAGCCGTTTTTCATCTATCGTCTCCACGTGTCCAAACTATCTCAGCATACCTCTTTCAATCCTAGTCACCACATCATCCTTCAGATTGCAACGAACTCTTTAACACACTATTCCTCATTCTATCACTTGCTGTTATAATATAATAACCTAACCATACGGACAAAAAACGTCGCATAACCTACGACTAGCTATAATATATTGCAATATTTCCATAACAACTTATCCGATTTTAATAATACATAACTAAGAACCATCTCGACTATACTGGCTTTCAAACCGCATCGAAATCGGTTCATCCGTTCGGGACCTACGATGCCACAAACAGAGCCATGTCAAAGGTTTTTATAACACCCCTATATTTCCGGTAAGGGTTAAAATATGGCTAACTGTACAAATCGCAAGTAATGATGTTGCGTTAAATCTCTAATTATCTTTATTCTTATTATTGTTTCTCTACAAACGTTAACGGACGAAGGAAAATAATAAAGGGCCACAAAAAATTGACAAAAAGGGAGACAGGGACCCTGACACCTCGGATGAAACCCGGCGCGGAAGGAATAACGTAGGTAGTCGTGCTCTGTGTACTAGCTAAGCTGGTAGAAAACTTTTTTCTTACTTTGTAGTAACCTTAACAAATTATACCTATACCTAAACCTTTCTCATTAATCACACTGTCTATTGGTAAAAACTGCATTTAATTCAGTGTAGTTTTTTAATTTATCGCGAACAGACAGACAGACAGACAGAACGCGGAGTGGGACTTTGTTCTATAATATGTAGTGATAAATATCAAAACGGAAACAGACCAGCATTACACATATCCTTCAGAATGAAATTGAAATTGAAAAATTATGATATGTATCCAAGAGGGGTCTGGCTACTGCAGCCGATTACAATCTCCATATAATTATCCCTTCATACACTAATTACATACAAAGTAACTACTGTCTGAGCATCTCTTCAATTAATTATTCTTCCCCTATAGATAAACTAATAGGAATTGGTGTTGCCGATGTCCATAGGCGGCAGTGACCACTTTCCCACAGGAGGCTGGATTGCCTGTTTTTTCAATTCAATTCAATTCAATTCGTTTATTGTGTTTGTCTGCCATATAACATAAAAATAATGAAAAAGTAACCAAATATTTCAACAAAGTTGACAGTTGGACTATCAATATAAGACAAACTTTATTTTATTTAATGCCTTGACTATTTTGCTACTATGTATTTGGTATCGGGCAATATTTTAAAATTATTTGGAATTTAGATGAATAACAAAATATACCAAATACACAAACTCTATATTAATGAAAAACTTTTTATCCAACAAACAACCAGCTCATCCAATAACCAGAATAATCTGTGGTAAGTCATCATAACGGCAACAATTTTTTCAGCATTTGATGGTAGCAACAACTTTCCTCTTAAACTATACCTGTTCCGTTTCTAAAAGTTGTCTCTTAACGTATACTCAGGCATTTGCAAGCAAGGGGGACTGATGGGTATGAATGAGTAAAAACCTGCACACACATAATACTTATACAGACTCGTAAATACATCTTACCTAAATCTACCCAGCTTTCATATTGATTGCTAAAAGTACCTAGTTATTGAGCCACCGACTAATCAGTCCCTGGCCAAATATTCAGTTTTCAGGAAAATCACTATTCATACACAGAAGTCCGCTATATGGCTGCATGCAACATGGTTCCAGATTCTCTGTAAGTCACAGTACACATACATACATGTTAACTAGGCAAAGTCAATCCTGTGTAAATAGGTTATCAGTACAGACATTTTCCAATTAAGTCTCAATTGAATATAAATAGCATGTAAGTTAAATAAAATTAACAGACTTTGGTATGTTATCACCACGGCCCTTGTACATCCACAAAACCAGGAGGGTTTCAATGTGTTGCTAGCCTTTGAGAAATGTAGGTATAAGCTTGTTTCTTGAAGGCCCCAATAAGTAATTCCAGTAACAGTTTCTCTATGGACTATGCCTCAGCTAGTTATGTACATCAAGTTTCAGTTTAATCAAAAAGTTGTGTGCTGACAACATTGATTTAGTTATGCAGAAGTATAAACTAATTGGACTTTTTTGGACAACAAAATTGGACACTTATTGAAAACTTGAGGCAGTTTTTCAGGTGAGTCCAAAGTAGTGCAAACTCGTAAGACAGGTAGAGTAGGTTTATTGAGTATTACTACTGTTGTCACTGTACCCTTAATTCCAAATTTGATCATTATAAACAATAAACAAAATGGTTCTACCTAACTTATTGATGATGTACATTTGTGTTACTTATGTATAGTAAACGTAACACAAAAAAATATACAAACATGAAATGTAAACACGCTCAGAATTAATAAAATAATCGCTAAGGTTGCATACCATTCTACCATCAAATTCCATTATCAATGAATGAATACATCGATTTCAACGCATGAAATGCGCAATAAATTACTTTTATAATTTTAGAGCGATTATTAAACAAGTGACACTCACCCATATTAGGAGATATTCGTAGTTACACCACAAAAATACGAATTCAAAAACAGAACATCACCATCACAAAACATCACACAACGACGGCCATTTTTACAGTGTTGCGATACGAAAAAAACAAATGTCAAGTAAGGTAACATTGTTTTCTTTTACAGATTTAATATTAAATAAAAACATGGGGTCGTGTGGTCATTTACACGTCAATTTTACTTACAATCCGCTGGAACACAAAGGGGATTGATTTCGTCAGAAAAATTATGATGCTGAAATTAACTCCTGGATCGGCCCTGCTGCAATTAGAGTACTTTCCTTCTACCCATTCCGTCAAGCCTTATTTTGCCGTACTGAGCAAAGTTAGCACAGCCAATGGCCAGACACAGCCAGATGTTTGTTTTCCTTTACATCAGTTTGGTTCACAAAATTAAATGAACTCTGCTATCTCTTAACATTTAGTTGAAGTCGCAAGTCGCAGATATTCGAGCTTTAACGTCGTTCTCGATGTCCCTGGTTAGGCTAAGTAACCATTTGGTACAGAATCCCAAGTAGGTATCTCACATGATCCGTGTGGACCGTGCACTTGACCACCATCACATCTTTGCAAATGCAGACGGGTGGAAAATCTGTACCTACTAACTATAATACACATATAAAATTTTACCTCTATGCTATAATAAGACCACGCTCTAAGTCCAAAACACTTATAAAAAAAAAACTCTGTAGGGCAACTTATGACAAGTTTTTTAAAAGTAAAAGTACGTCATTCATAAAAATCAAAACAAACAATTTGATTTCTGTAGGATTGTTTATTTTTGTGAGTTATGAAAAATATTATTAAATAAATGGCAAAACAATTAAAAAGGAAATAAGAGTAATTATTATTAGCATGATTAATCATTTAGTCAAACTAAAAGTACAAGTTCAAGCCAAATATCTGAATGTTGGACTGACAAGGACAGATTCATCATCATCATCTTGGCGTTGTGTCCCGGTTGAGCCCCCGCGCAGCACGCAAGGGCCCAGGGTCTGCCTTCCTGCTATTCTTGGCCCACCTCGCTCGATCTTCGGCATCCCTAGTGGTGAGCTTATTGGCACGCATATCGTTCTTGACTACGTCAAGCCATCGCTTCTTGGCTCGGCCCCTCCTTCCCGTGCCCGGCGCGGGCGGCATGGCCAGACACCTGCTCTCCACATAACTTGTCGGTCTGCTCAAGACGTGGCCATACCATCGAAAGCGGCACTCTTGCAGCTTATCTGCTTATGTCACGTACGCCAAGGCTACCCCGAATGTGGGCGTTTCGAACCCGATCGTTCCATGAAACTCCACACATCCACCGCAGCATCTTCATTTCCGTGACGCGCAGCTCCTGCTTGTGTCGCTCTAAAAGGGGTCAATTCTCGCTACCGTATAGAAGAGCAAGTCTAATGATGGTCTTATAGACCTGTCCCTTTAACTTTATCGGCATTTTGGGGTCACAGATGACACCTGTTACCTCCCGCCATTTGGCCCAAGCAGCGGATATTCGGGCTTTGACGTCGCCATCGAAGTCCCTAGGTTGAGCTAAGCACAGATCCCAAGTATTTCACCTGATCCGTGCACTTGACTTCCTCATCGCCTATGCGCACGGGTAGGGGATCTGCGCTGTTGCAGGCCATGTACTCGCCACATTTATCTTAAGACCGCCGTTCTCAAGTGCCTCATTCCACTTTTTAACACGTTGAATTAGTCGCCCCTTGTCAGAGTCTGTCAGCGCGATATCGTCAGCATACATGAGCAGCCACGGAGGTACCTCATGATAATCTAGGATGCTGTCTGACAATACGTCTAATATCACGCTGAACAGAAGTGGGCTGAGCACAGAGCCCTGGTGTACCCCAACGTTAATCGGGAACGGTTTGGTGTCACCAACGGCAGTCCTTACTATGGAATTGGAATCGTGGTACATGTCTCGGATAATGTCAATATAGGCCTCAGGTATCGACTTGGGCCGCAACGCCCACCATATCATCTCCCGAGGGATACAGTCAAAGGCCTCTTGCATATCCAGAAACAGAAAATGCAGGGGTATGTTCTTTGATCTGTATCCCTCCATGAGAGTTCTCAGGGCAAATACGGGGTCCATGGTCCCACAATCCGGCCGAAACCCATACTGACACTCCGAGATTGTACACTCCCGCCGGATCCGAGAGTCCACAATGCGTTCGGAAAGGACAGATTATCTCCAGATTATTGCCATATCTACATTTTATAATTTTTACTACTGTCAGTCGATTCGGACTTAGCGTCGTCCTATTATACTCATTAGCATTTGCTTGCCCTTATCCCATTCATTTAGGGTCGGCACAGTATGTTATCTTTCTAAAATCTGTACTAACTACTGTTGTAGACCAAATAAATGTGGCGAAGACAAAGCCAGAGTACCTATTCTATTCTATTCTATTCTTTATTGTACACAAAATAATAAATATAAATTAACCTATATATATTCTAACTTTGTCTTCGCCATCTTTAGATTCACATCGTCGTTCTCGAGTGACTCTTTCCACAAGTTCACACGTTGGGTAGTGGACTAGGCGCCCTTTGTCAGGGTCTGTCAGAAAGATATCATAATACAGAATAGAATATAATAAAATATTCAATTACTCGTGCCAAAACTGTTGCAGCTCAGCATATTGTCACAGCCGAGGCTGCGACGCTGATTTACAGCTGAAAGCCGGTCATAATATTACGCTGAACAGAATTAAGCTGAGCACGGAGTCCTGTCGTCGTCCTACCTACCCCAACGGTTATCTATAACAAATGCCTTGGTGTCATTAACAGAAGTCCTAACTATGAAATAGGAACCGAGGTAGGTATGTCCTGCCTTGGTAGGCATGGGTAGGCAATTAGGCATCTCAACATAGGCATCAATGGACGGCACTCACATGTCCAGCAATAGAAAATGCAGAGGCGTGTGCTTTGATCTGTCTGTACCTCCTACGAGAGTTCTCAGGTAGATACAGGGTTCAGGGTCTCATACCCTGGCGAATCCTCATATTGGCACTCGGAGACTGTAAATAATTCATTCGATCGTTCATCGTGTGATACATCACGGCAATCATGTAAACCGTTCCGTACGATACCTCCAGCAAAACCAATGATTCGTAAGTTATTTTATTTCATTAGAAACGACTCTGACTGCCATCTATTGTTTATGATAAGAATTAATTTTTGAGGCAAACATGAAAATGAGAACAAACTTAATTATATGAGTTGAGTGAGGTGTTGCCATATCACAGACTTGTTTTTCTTTCCTGTCAAGAGCTGTCAAAAAGGTTGGAATGGAATTTTGTGTAATTTCTAAAAATGAAATAAAATCTGTTCTCATCAAGCATTTATTGTTGAAAATATCTAATAGAAGATAGTGATTCGAAGTGTTCAGTGTCCATTACTTATAATATCTTTCATATTTCAGCTTCAAAATGGTACAGCGGCTTACGTTCAGGCGACGTTTGTCGTACAACACAAAGTCAAACCAGAGGAGAATGTGAGTGTTCTTATTATATGTATTTCTAAATAACTATTTTAGTGGTGATATTAGTTATATATTTCGCAGAAAAATTACATTTGCAGATTAGCATTCATGATAATAATAACCCAAAAATCAATCTAACCTCAAAAATATTAATCCATATTTATTATCAACATCGTTAATAAATCAAGCATGGATACATTTCATAGATATATCTCTACTTAATACCTAATTTAAATTGAATCATATTGTTAACTGAGTATAAAATGTAAACATAACCTTATAGAATATTTTCGGTGTTGCATTTTCAATACTCTTCAAGTGTTTCTTGGGTATCTCGATAGGTGGTAGATGATCCTGCTAGCCAAGTATGGAGATTGTGGCTAAATCGCACCTAATGGAAGTCTAGCACTGCAGTGTTAGGAGCTGTTGATGAGGATGTGAATAGAGTCCATAACATGAGAGAGGGTTAAAACACAGAATATTGATACTAACATTAAAAGTTGTAAGTCTAAATATGAGAAGAGGTCTCATTTGAATTCTTGAATAAGCAAATAAAAATTTAAAATATCCTCCTGCCCTGCAAAGGTAGTTGATTGTTTTGGCAACTGATTTGTTATGAATAGGGAGCATTATGAGGCTTACATCCATTACTATTGTCACAAGAATTTGGTTATATCAATTCAGTAAAATGATAGATATTTTTTACAGAACTTGTCTGTTTGTATGAGTCTTCAGACACGGGGGGTGCCCTTTCATATAACTATGCTGTTTAATACCGACAACCTGTACAATCTATCAGTCAAGTGTCATATGCATACTACAACCATCAAGCGTGCTTGCTCGCTCGTCACACTCTAAAAAGTAAAAAGGCATGACACACCTTTTTTCAAATGGAAATTATCAAAATAGTTATCCAAAACAATGTCACAAAAGTAAAATACTAGAAATCCCAGCGAACCTAAAAGAATTCCATTACTTGGTACCTACATATTATTGCAAATCCATTATTTAGGTATGTCGAAAAAATATTTGCCTATGAGCCTAGGTACCTACATACAATGCGATTACAATTAGATTATGAAAGACTAGCCTAGCCCCATTTCGTGAAGTATGAAACTCGAAACATCAAATACTGAATTTCATATAGAGATGGCCGCCATATCTAGGTGAATATAAGATTTAGGTACTTATAATTTGTACTGTGTTGCTTTATCACAAGAGTTACTATTTGCTTCCTTCTGTTACGTTAGTATGGGTATTCTGTAGTTCAGATGTGAGGTCAAGTTGAGAAAATGTATTGTAAACGTACCTGTAATTTTGGCTGCCCTCCATTTAAAAAATAAAGCATTGTATAATTTCTTATCATAGTGATTGGATGTTACAGAACTATATTAAATAGCAATTGCTGTCATTCTAATTGGTTCCTATTTTATTTTCAGAGTAAGAACTCCTGGTGGACGCCTTGTATACCAATACGTCAAAAAGGCCAAGAAGATCCCGAAATGTGGACAGTGCAAGAGCAAATTGCGTGGTATTCAACCCGCCAGGCCTGCTGAACGCTCCCGTCTTTGCTACCGCAAGAAAACTGTCAAGCGCGTGTATGGGGGTGTGCTTTGCCACAAGTGCGTCAAGCAGCGCATCGTCAGAGCTTTCCTTATCGAGGAACAGAAGATTGTCAAGGTCCTCAAAGCACAGCAAGCCAGTGCGAGGATCGGCAAGAAGACGACAAAGTAACTTGTAGGCTAAAATAAAAACTAAAAATCATTATCTACTGTGTTTCATTTTCTGAAACTTGGTTCTGTGGCCAAAGATTGTTATTGTCAACAAGTGCTCCATGAGGCTGAATGTAATGGAAGCACGAGCAAGCGGGCCGGCAGTCATGTGTATTGACAAACAAGCAAGATGCATTAATTGCGCGCAGCATAAATTTTACTTCCGTGACTGCATGCTAAAGGACTGCGTAGGTGTAACCGCACCTAATACAAACGTAGTTCTCCATGAAATGAATGTACCCGAGGACAGCGTCTGTAATCTATGGTAACAGATATTTTTTTTGTTAGGCAACACTGAACTACTTTGTCACAACACAGTACGGCAATCTTAGAGAAAAAAAATGTATATACTGAAGGTGGCAATAGACTTTCCAACATGGTCCGATCAAATTATCGACGTGGTTGGTTAGGTACTAATTGTAAGCTTACCATGAGCTCTTATAACAGAACTGCCCTGCTTATTCGTACCTTGAACATTTAGCAGGCATGCCGACTTGTTATAATGTAATACAGTTTTCAAAATTTTGTATGAAGAATCGTATCATGACACTAAATTTGACAGCAGTAAAATTAATATTGCGTGGTTGTAATCTCAAATAAAGCAATCCCTAAAAAGTTGATATCCTCTAAGCTGTTTCAACATATAGTATCTATGAAAAGTAGTTTCGCTGATAACCACGAGACTTATCTATGGTGGGAAAGAGAAAAATTTATAGAGCTGTCTCGTATTGTTGACGACAAGTCGACGTGGCAATTGATGCAATAAAGAGATTACATACATATACGGTATGAGATACGCGTGGAAAGGGGGATGCCCCGCCCACCCGCACAACTACCCGCTAAGTGCTGCGTGTGCTACAAGGTACCTATTCGATGTTGTTATTTTACCACATGGCCGAATCTTCCACCTCATATTGTGACATAGCTCACATAGAAAAGACAGCCCATGTTTATACGAACTCACACACGTTAAACACTATTTCTACTATCTATCTTGCTGTTACAGACGGACGTCTTCATTAGTCAGTCACTGTAGCGGGAATGCACGGAAGAGCAGAAAGGCGGACCCCATGTAATACATAATGTATATGAACAACACACTCATAACCTTCTGCCACCATCCGGCTCCACAGCCAGAACCTGGCTACCTTCCAGGTTGGTCTTGGTCATAGCAAATCAAACTAGTCTAAATTAAATATAATTGCAATGTTTTAATTATTTCTTCTTTGTCTTCTTCTTGGACACCTTTCGTCTCCATCATCAGATCAACTGACACCATAATATTGAATGGTCACCTGACTTAGACGCGTATTCACAATTTCTATTGACGTCTAAAAAAAAAATAGACATTGTTTAAAAAAAGATTAGGTCCCTCAGTAGGTTTACAGTAAACATTTTCATAACTTTCTCCTAAGTTACGAAGCTGATTATTTTATGCATAAAAGTAAAACTCAGAAAGATTTAGTAGCAAAAAAAAATTGGAAATGTCAAAAATTCTGAATAATTTACAAAAAATTCAAAACTCGAAAACTATGAACATATATGGGGGTGATTCAGATACCCCACGACACGAGGGAGCTAATTTTTTTTTGACGTCGTTGTTGCGGCCACCCTGTAAGACGTTCCGCGAGAAAATAGTGTTTTCATTTTCATAAATTAATGTATTTTGCTAAAGCTAACTACTAACTAACTAGTGTTGGAAATTGCCAATAGATAGCAACAGGAGAAATATGAACAAAAGACATAAAAGTTAACAAACAGTTCCAATATACGAAGAGTAGTTCATTGTGCATAAATTGACTCCCCTATTATTGGCGACATATTAGTTCCTTTTTACGTCATCGATCCATATCGGTGACAGACAGTAACAGCGTACTGATTTGGTCCGACACTCCGACATTTCGTTTGACCTACCCAGCTGTGTGTGTACATCTATAGTCGCCATAATTTCATAGTTGAAAAATTTGATCGATCGTACTTACTTGCGATTCGGGTTGCAATTTATTGTGAAACACTACCTGTTATTTGTTAAACTTATTTATTTTTTTAAATTATCAATATAATTGAATCTACTGACTGTGATATAGTTTTAGTAAATAAATACATAATGTCGAATCCTTGGAAGAAAGTATCTGCACCTGTAGATGTTCAAAACTTGTCAGAAATAATGTCGGAGGAGTACGCAAAAGGCCTTCAGGTAAAAGAAGAGACAAAATTCGCCGTCCAAATGTCCGACCAACACGTGAGTACTGCCAACGAGATACCACCGGAGTTGCTGCAACAAATAGAGGCAGCGAATGTCAAAGATTTCTGCGACTCGGACGCGATCATTGCAAAGGTGTTGCAATGCCAGTTTGACAAAGAATATGATGACGAAATCAAACTGGTCGAGAAAAAACGTAATGGAGAAGCCAAGGTATCTATATCTTACGACAACTACCGCAATGTACCTGAAGGTTTGGTCTACGACTCTGACTCTGAAGATGAGGACGCAGAAGTTGCCGATAAGAAGGACTGGGACCGTTTCGAGAAAAATGAGAAAGAATTCGCGAGCCTACCAAAAAGAGGGTATGTAATGAAAGACGGAGAAATGGTTACCAAACACGACAGTGTGCTCAGTGGGAGGAGAAACGCATGCCGCGTGATGGCATTCCCACCAGAAGTATGCACTGGTGATGGTGCTGGATTCGACATGAAACTGCCAAACTCTGTGTTCAATCACTTAAAAGAGCAAACAAGGCAACATCAGGCCCGCAAGCATAAGATGTTGGACAGGAAGGACATGCAAGAAACTGCTGAAATGGGCCTAGATGAGCAAACAAGACTTATTTTATACAAACTTGTAAATAATGAAGTTTTGGATTGTATTAATGGTGTAATCTCCACTGGAAAGGAATCTGTTGTTTTACATGCCAAGGGGAATACATCTTTTCCAGACTACAGTGTACCAAAGGAATGCGCTATAAAAGTATTTAAGACAACTTTGAATGAGTTCAAAACTCGTGATAAGTACATTGAAGCGGATTACAGATTCAAAGACCGCTTCTCAAAACAGAATCCTCGTAAGATTGTGCACATGTGGGCTGAAAAGGAGATGCATAATTTGGTGAGGTTGCAAAAGATTGGGCTGAATTGCCCTACCATGGTGTGTTTGAAAAAGCATATCCTTGTGATGTCATTCATCGGAAGAGACAATACACCGGCTTGTAAACTGAGGGATGTAATCCTGAAGCCTGGGCAATGGCAGAGTGTCTACAATGAAATTGTAGAAGCCGTGCATAAGATGTATAACGTCGGACACATAATCCATGCTGATTTGTCAGAGTACAATATCCTCTGGTGGGAAAACAAGTGTTGGTTCATAGATGTATCCCAGTCTGTACAGCCTGACCATCCCAGTGGTTTGGAGTTCCTACTTAGAGACTGCCGTAACATTGCTAATGTAAGTACTGGTATACTAATAATTCACACCTTACTGATAATTCACAATTTAGTCTACTATTTGTATTTTACAACTTAATGTATGTTTTGTGTGAAGTCCTTTCATTCAAATGTAAGCAATTTAATTTTAGATGGTGACCACATATTCTTTTCACTGCTGTTATGTTATTATTATTATTCCTATGTACATTAAAAATAATAATTATAAAATTTTCTTCCAGTTCTTTGTGAAAAAAGGTGTGCCAGAAGTTAAATCTGCTGAAGAACTTTTCAAGTTTGTAACGGGTTTTGATGAAGTGGATGTCAATATGCTTGAAGGAGTGCACACAACTTTCAATTCCTTATCGTCACGATTTGAAATATCTCTGGACGATAACAGGAACAGCAGCTATCCATTTGAGTACTGCTGGCAGAAAACCAATGAGGGTAAAGCAAAGAGTGACAAAAGTGGTAATGAAGACTCCAGTGAAGAAGTTGATTTTGAAGACATGTGGAGCCACTCACAGATGGTCAAGGTGGATAAAGCTGCTGATTTTGGCAATGAGGTGCTGGGGAAAGTTGTTGAGGCAACAACAACCCTTAAAATTGATAAAAAAGTCAATTTTGGCAATGAGCTTGATATTGTTATACATGAGCCAGGGAGTAGTAGTTCTGGTATAGATAAAAAGTCTTAAAATATTGGAATTTCGAAATCTTTAATGACATTTTACAGTAGTGATTCTACATTAGAAATGTGAAAAAAAAAATGTTGACTCCTGAAAAAAGAAAAAAAATGGACATAATACATGTATACCTTTCTAGTTGTTTATAGTTCACTAAATGCAGTTTTGTCAGAGAATAAAACCAGATATTCAAACTGAGCTTAATTATTATTTAATTCCCTCTAAAAAAATTTCATACAAATGTTATGTACCCATTCTTTCAAGGGTTTGACGTTTTTAATGAATGATTGTGCAATTGGTTGTTGGTAAATATATTCAATAGAGTGTGAAATGGATTTATATATGATAATAATATAAAACAAAGCAATCAAAAAGGAAAATAATGAAATCACGCCGTCTAGCCGTGATTTGAGACTTTTTCGATTTAACTGCTTTATTATAAATCATTAACCTAAAGAAGCCCAAACTAAGATTATAAAATACTCAAACAAATTAAACAACAGAAAAATAATATTGTGCAATACAAACACACACACTACCTTATCACATAAATACAATATGACAAATGATTCATTCACTTACAACCTACACTGACAATTATGCTAACGCTAGGTTCTGAAACCTTTTTTCCTTAAGCAATGCTTCAAGTAACTCTGTTTGAGATATGTTGAGGTACGGTCTGAGATCAGACGCAACACTGATCAGTGTATGTATATCGGCAATGGCACAGCACATAATCATGGATTGGAGCTTCAGTTGCATGTCAACATTGAAGGGGATAGCTGTAAAAAATAAATAATTTTTTATAACAATGCAATATGGTTCCCATGTAAAATACTACATAATTACAATATAACATTTGTGTGTAATTGGCCTAACATCTGAAAAAATACAATCTAAAAACCGTGTTGCATGAATTTCTTTAAAAATTGCTGTTCTTTAAAAACTCATATCTAAAAGCCATGAAACGTTTTACAAAAATTTACCTTCACTCTCGTTATCATTCAGCAAGTCGGTGAGGAGTTGCTTTAATGAGACTGGTTGTTTGTCCTCATTCGGCTGCATTAGGAGAGCCAGTAAAACCCTACTTATTTGAACCCTGAAAAACAACAAAATATAATGTAACAAATTATAACATTTAAAATTATAATCTCTACTTAATATTTTAAATGTGAAAGTAACTGTCTATCTGTTACACTTTCATCTAATCCACTGCACTGACATTAAATAAAATTGGTATGGAGATAGTTTAATACATAGGCTACTTTTTATTCCACTTCACTCGCAAGATATAGGTACAGTCACACAAGTGGAGGTTCGCGTAAACCTAGTAAAATATAAAATGTGACAATGTTTTAGCACTTACTCAGCGATTATGTCATCTGGTAATGTATTTGAGTCGAACATTTTATTTGCAGTTTCTAGTGCTTCGTCAAATTTCCCTGAAAATATGAATAGATAAGAATGACAACTTTACTAATATTTACAAAGCCCAAATTTACAAGAAAAAGTTATCTCACCACACTCCATTTGCAAGTTGAGTAAATTTCTCATGAAAAGGATTTTTCTAGTTTTGTCTTCAACGGTTTCTAGTGCTTGTTCAAAGTATGCTACTGCCTCACGCTTGTGATTAAGAGCCACCAAGTTTTCCGCTATTTCCATGAGTATAGCTGTCCGTAATGTTGACTTCTCTGGATATTTACCAAGGGCCTGCAGGTAGCAACCAATTGCTGCCTGACATGAAAATTTAAAATGCATATTTAGTTTATAAGAACATATTTTAGAAAGAGAACGAATTATTTCAAATAGATATTATATCTATTTACCTCTAAATCCTCTCTATCAGGGCTGTAAAACTTTAACTCTTTTAATTTTTTCTCTGCTTTCATAAATTGTCTGGCAGCCGCTAAATACTGTTCAGCTTCGCCAAGGAAGTTTCCGGCGGTCGCCTCGCACTTGGCCGCACCAATGTAAGCATGACCGGCGAAAGTGGGTTGTTCAGAATGCTCGCACTGAATAGCTAGCCCTATGAACTCATTAGTAGCTTCAGATACGTTCGGTTTTCGCATGAAACGCCTGAAAACAAAGTACAACAACATAAATTGTCGAAGACTTAGAAAACCATATGAATATCACCATGAATAAATAAATATCACGGAAAGGTAGATGGCACTCACTTTTTCAGTTTTGTATTAATGTTCATAAACTGCTCGTTAAAACTAGCACCGAGATCTGTCGACATCTTTGGGTTTAGCAAATCAATCTAAAATAATATGTACTGATATTATTGTATGATAAACAAACAATTTCTTGCAAGAAAAACGCATTACAAAACAGACAGCTGACAGATAATACCTGTCAATGTCAAAAGTTTAGGAAAACTCTATGGTCACATACTTTTTCCATTACCATGCTGAGGAACCATATTTTACACTGCCAAATAATTGAAACGAACATTACCTTTTAATGTCAAAACGTCACTATACGTGTCTCGAAATTGGGTTAATTTATTTTTCGGTTGTTTCTCGTTATTTACGATGAATTGATATTAATAGGAGTTGTATGAGTTTTATATTTAGATATCAGTAACTGTGGCAAAATGGATTTCTTCAAAAGCGGTTTGAAGACCGTCCTTGGGGCCCCTGAGCCCGGACAACAACCATCGGGAGCAGAAACTGTGAGTTTAATGATATTCTACTACTCTTCACGTCTATATAATTTACAGAAAATATATTTAGTTCATGTAGTATCTGAGCATTTAATTTAGTCGTTTATTTGTTTCAATTATTACGTAAAATACCATTTCAGAGTACACACCTTTCTCTATTTTTATTATGCTAAATTGACATCTATTTCTCACCATATCAGCTAGGTATTCAATTGTTATCATAATAACGATGAATTCAATATTGGTGTTATCTAATTCTATTATAAATTCTCATTACAAAATAGGTGGAACGTTTGGTAGACCGTGTAAGCAACTCAACACTGCTGGAAGACCGGCGCGACGCGTGCCGAGCTCTCAAAGCTATGTCGCGGAAATACCGCGTAGAAGTTGGTGCCCAAAGCATGGATAATCTTAAGCAGGTATGTTGCAAATCCTAGTAATATAAATGTAAAAGTTTTTAAGTATGTTTGCTACTCCTTCATGCAAAAACTACTGAATGGAAATTTGGCAGTATCACAGAAAAAGCACATAGGCTATAACTTTATTTTTATTATTATTAACTTATCCTGAAATTAGTGAGCTAATAGACTTTTTAGGGACTCACAGCTGTAAATGTCAAAGCCTTTGATATTGGCGTAAGGTATTTTATTGGTTTCATTTTGGGGAATGTGCGAAGGCATGGTACAATCTGATTCTGCCGGCATCTTTCCGCCTTCAGGGCACAAGTTGACCTTAAACTTTCTAATCTGTTATCATAATAATACATTCTCGACTCCTTAAATAGCAACATTAAAACGAAGAAACCTGCCATACAAAACAAAAAAAATAACAGAATTAACAATACCAACAACAATAATAGACATTACAAGAACTTAATATTGTGATATACATGCATCAGCTTACAGCTGCTAGTGCTAAATAATAATTATAATAATTGCCCACTAATGGTTTTGGTTCCTTTGCACACTATGTCATTTCTCCGACACCAGTAGGCTATTTTAGATGCATTTGGACAGAAGATAGGAGGTGTCTGTCCCAAAAGATAGTATGTAATATGTGATTAATGTAAGATGTAAGAAAATGCATAATTGACATAAAAACCTACCTGCTACAGTGAAGATATTGTTTTGAAGAGCATTCGCAACCGCCATCATATTCGCCAGTTATGACACAATGTAAGAGTGACAATTTTAATATAAGGGTCAGTTTACAACGTATGATGCGTCGGCGTCATGCTAAATAAAATCACACAGCAACTCTCGCCGCAGCAACATAGTTTTTTTTTATAGTTAGACTAGCCAGGCATTTGACAGCCATCTCACCTGGTCGGAAGTTTGAGTCAGTAAAATTTAAAAAATATGTGCCATGTTGTACACGGGTAGACCACCGTTCTGTGGGTCTCCTAAACGTCTACTATCACTGCAAAGTGAAATTTTTCTTGTTCATCACGTAGGATAATTACGGCGCGCTCATAGTCTAATAAGGATGAAGCGTTCGCCCGTATCGCGTCTCCCGATAGCGAAAAGGGGCCGGCGGAATAAGGGATGTAGTGAAAATAGTCGGCATTTCGTATTAGAATTATGCTACTGCGTACCCTCGGTCCGTAGACCTAACAAAACACAAAGAACATTACAAGTTCTCTAACATAGATGGGTAGAGAACTCGATAAACAACATAATTCAATCTCTATCAATTTTTCATTTTCCCCCTGATATCTTCTATATCTTGTCTCTATAATCGATATCTAGATGGATAACGCTGTATAGTCGGATGTTGAAACTGCTCGCGGATGAAACCGTGTGGGTCCTCGTTAGTGCCAACTTATTATTATAAATGCAAAAGTAACTGTCATTCTGTTTGTCTGGTACGCTTGCACGACTAAATCACTGCACTGATGACATGCGGTATGAAAATAGTTTATCGCCTGAGGATCGACATTGGCTACTTTGTATTCCTTTCCTCTCGCAAGCTTGCAAGACATAGGTACCAAAGTCCAGGCAGTACCTATATAATTCATTTATTTTAGTTTATGCTATTAGCATATTGTGTGCACAGCTGAAAGTAAACAGAATTTTATAATTATCTGTCGAAAAATCTTCCAATTCCAAAGAGTAACTCTCCATTTCAGGTACTGGAACTAGACAGGGCTGACAACGAGACGATTAATTACGCACTGGACACCCTCAACAACATAATGTCCCCCGCTCCGTTCGAGGAGGAGGAAGACAACCCTCACATTCCCATGAACATAGGCGAGCAGTTCACAGAAATGTTCATAAAAGACCACCAGAACATCCAACTAGTGCTAGATTTGTTAGACGAATACGATTTCAGAGTTAGACTGTCCGCCGTGCAACTGCTGATATCGCTGCTGACGAACAGACCAAAGGATATACAAGATATAATATTAGTGAAACCGATGGGCGTCTCAAAGATGATGGATCTTCTAGGCGACTCGAGGGAAGTTATACGCAACGAGACGCTGTTGCTGTTAATCAAACTGACGAAAGGCAACGCTAATATTCAGAAAATTGTGGCGTTCGAGAACGCTTTCGATAGGCTGTTCGAAATAGTTTCCTCAGAAGGGTTCTCGGACGGCGGCATCATCGTAGAAGACTGTCTGTTACTAATGTTGAATTTGTTGAAGAACAACAGCAGCAATATAAACTTCTTTAAAGAGGGAAGTTATATACAGAAGATGTTGCCAATGTTTAACACGCCAGACGACACAGACGAGGCCGGGTGGTCGCCGCAGAAGGTTTCGAACGTCCACTGCATGCTGCAGATAGTTAGAACCCTAGTCTCCCCAAGCAACTCTGTACAGATTACATCCAGCTGTCAGAAGATAATGAAGAACGTCGGGCTCCTGGAAGCCTTGTGCAATATACTCATGGCAAACGGAGTGCCGGCGGACATTCTGACTGAGACTATAAACACTGTGGGGGAAGTGGTGAGGGGTGATATAACGAATCAGGAGTACATTGGCAACGTGATGGCGCCTTCCAACCCTCCAAGGCAAGCGATCGTGGTGCTACTCATGTCGATGGTGAACGACAAACAGCCGTTTTCCCTGAGGTAAGTTGACTATTGTGTTTTTACTCTCAAAAGCGTTTGATAGAAATTTAAGGGTGTTCTTTGCTGGGTCACAGGTAGTCGTGATGTTGGTATCGTAGACGAAGCGTTGATAAGTCCGTTTATGTTTTTCGTTAAACAGATTTTGATGAGTTTGGCATGGTAATAAAAAATCTGCCAAATTCTGGATCATGGTCACGGCGAACTCTTAGACAAGTTTATTCCAGAAAAACTTTTATGAAACGTGTAAAGTTTTCTGTGTAACTAACAGCGATATTTCCACGTTCAGATAGTGAGTCGTTAAACTGCTAGGACATTAATTCCACGCATGAGCCGACATTGTGATTTCGCATTTATTTGCGGCCGCCTTGGCTTGATATTGTCGCGATATTCGTAAATTATTTTCGTACAGACGCCTACACGACACGCCTTTAACTACGAAGGGTGTCAAGGTTATAAATTCCAGATATCATGAGCTTTCTCCCTGTGTAAACTGCACGCGACGGCGGGTCTGTCACAGTGGTCGTTTCTCATTACTTGTTTATGTGTGATTTTATTCACGCTTTGAAGTGGAGCCATAAAATATGGCGTAGCTACTGTTAACAATTGACGTCTACAAATATAATTTTAAATATTCAAACAATTTGAATTCAAACCCTAGTGCCGCTATGTGACTTTTTCTGAGTAATGTAAATTAGTGGAACACTAACAGATGCTCCTGATACGGTGATAAAACATCGTGAGGAAACCTGCACATTCAGGCGACCGAATGTGTAACTGTGATCCAATCTGCTTAGGTTCCCCTGTTACGGAGGTCAAATGGCAGTTGCTCCAGTGTAATTTAGGAAATCCTAGATCATGGTCTTAAGACCGGTGTGCGCCCTCCCGCGCGAGACTAGATATATGTGTATATATATATATATATATATATATATTGAGCGCGGTCCGGCTCTGCCTGGCATTGTCGGGCACGGTCCGGTCGTGGTTGGCGTGGGGTGGGTTTGCTGCGGCCATGGGGCGGCCAGTGTGGGCCCTCCTCCATTTTGACGATTGAATGAGATATTTATTGTCCTAATCAATAAATAAATTTTGAATTTTGAGACAACCGGAATGTTGATGCCAAGATGATAATTATTTTATTATAATTAAATCAGTCCTAAAGCGGGTAACTTGAGAATTGTTTAGAACAAAAACGTGCAGCGGGTCTAGCCAATATGGCGATCGCTTCGTAGCGATTCTATTGCTATTGCCGATCGGAACTTATCGGCTACTTACAGCCAACGATCGTAGATCAGCGTTGAACTGCGAACGCTGCGAAGCTGACCGAATAGGGTCTGCAGACGATACTGCGACAGGACCAGCTCACCTTGGTTGGAGGTCCGGCCGGCAGGGCTATTGGTTATCTCAGTGGACAACTGAATTTGACATTTTAATTTGGTAGACGCTGTAGCCAGAGGCCATCGTGGATGATGTAGTGTAGTTATTTAATGACAAATTCAGTTGCCAACTGAGTTGGACAATACTGCCGCAGGCCCCCGCATCCGAAAAGCGACTTTATTTTATACAACGTTAGGATTAGTTTCAACTGTCTAGCTGACTCCTAGATCGGTCCAGCCGCAATGTCATATGACGTAGCTGACAAGTTCCGGTCGTCAATAGCAATAGAATCCCGCCAGAATCTCCCTATTCCTTCGCTCCATGGGGCCTAATTCTCGCGTTGTGACATCTAGATTTCGATTTTTTTTTTCTATACACGTATCTCCGTTAATAAAGGCATTGAATGTCTAACGCAGCCAAAAAATTTTCTCAACTATCTTCGACAGTCGTATGTTGTCGACGATCAATTTCATCGTTCTAATACAGTTTTTTGGCTTGAAAATTGTCGAATTTGAGATGTCATAGCGCGAGAATCGCCCCCATGGTCGTTAGAACTCTTTCCTGTACTGCTAATAATAGTAATAGAATCTCGCCAGCCTCCCACTCCATGGTGGTTAAACCCGCTCCCCCCACCCAGATGCGCGGTGCTGTACTGTTACACATAGTAATAGAATCTCACCAATCTTTCGCTCCATGGTGGTTAAATCCGCTCCCCCCCACCCAGATGCGCGGTGCTGTACTGCTACCAGTGCTACCTGCACGGCAACGAGCCGGGGCAGGCGGCGCTCGTGCGCACGCTGCTGCCGTCCGCCGCCGACGTGGCCGCGCTCACCGCCGGACAGCTGCTGTGCGGGGGACTGTTCTCGGCCGGTATGTTCGATAGGGGACGAATTTTTTTATTTTAGATATTTATAAGGTCTTTGTTGTATATTTACAGGTAAGATTACAGTACAAGGGCGGTCTTATCGCCAATAGCGCTCTTCCAGGCAACCATTTACATGGATATGGAAGTCGGAATCTAAAAAATAGGCAATGGATTCATGGCAGATAATAGGGTTGATAATATCATGTACTAATTTGTAAATCTGTCAAATTGAAGCTGATGTCGATGCATCGCCCACATAGCCTGAGCACAAATAACGGTTCTCACTCACTTTACTGCAAACACTAAACACACTTAAGTGTGATTGCTGGTGTTCTATTTAACACTTTCGCTGTTAACCCAAATATCAAAGAGTCAGGCGCGGTGCGAACAAGCGCGGCCAGATGAGTCGTGCGCACAGCTGTATGGCCGGTATCGTTGAGGCCGCAGCGAACGGTAATTTAGTACCGTAAAAATTGAGGCTATTGTATTATAAAGCTGTTGGTCTTCATAATAAATAAAATAAAATAAAAAGCTGGAGTCCGAAGTGGCAAAAATAAAAGGAGACGTATGAAATGAGTTGTGGATATATGCGATATGATGTACTTTTATTATTGTATGTATGTTAATTTGGCACCGTCCCGCCCCCCAGACGTGCTCTCGAACTGGTTCTCGGCCGTGTGCCTGATGCACGCGGTGCGCGAAAACCCCGCCGCGGGCGAGCAGCTGCTGCGGGTGCTGCTCGCCGCCAGCGCCGCCGCCGCGCCAGACTCCCTGCTGGCGCATGCCGCCGCCCTGCTGCAGCACACGGCACGGCTGCAGGCCAAGGTGGGTGCATACCGCCAGCGCCGCCGCCGCGCCAGACTCCCTGCTGGCGCATGCCGCCGCCCTGCTGCAGCACACGGCACGGCTGCAGGCCAAGGTGGGTGCATACCGCCAGCGCCGCCGCCGCGCCAGACTCCCTGCTCGCGCATGCCGCCGCCCTGCTGCAGCACACGGCACGGCTACAGGCCAAGGTGGGTGCATACCGCCAGCGCCGCCGCCGCGCCAGACTCCCTGCTGGCGCATGCCGCCGCCCTGCTGCAGCACACGGCACGGCTGCAGGCCAAGGTGGGTGCATACCGCCAGCGCCGCCGCCGCGCCAGACTCCCTGCTCGCGCATGCCGCCGCCCTGCTGCAGCACACGGCACGGCTGCAGGCCAAGGTGGGTGCATACCGCCAGCGCCGCCGCCGCGCCAGACTCCCTGCTCGCGCATGCCGCCGCCCTGCTGCAGCACACGGCACGGCTGCAGGCCAAGGTGGGTGCATACCGCCAGCGCCGCCGCCGCGCCAGACTCCCTGCTCGCGCATGCCGCCGCCCTGCTGCAGCACACGGCACGGCTGCAGGCCAAGGTGGGTGCATACCGCCAGCGCCGCCGCCGCGCCAGACTCCTTGCTCGCGCACCCAGCATCCAGCATCCAGGCGGTAGCAAGGCATTTGGTAGTAGTACTCTGTCAAGTCTGAGGACTCGACCAGGGGGAGTACAACAGTTTTATCAATTTCTGCCGCTGCCGATGTAATGGGCGACAGTTACCACTTACCATCAGGTGAGCTATCTGCTCGTTTGTCACTGAATAGCATAAAAAACAAGAAAACTCCCAGGAATATGTCAGAAACAGGTACCTGCCGGTCAGGTTAGATTAGATGTATCCGGGCCGTTTCTAAACGGTGCCCACATTGTTAAAACATTGCCTGATCATGAATTATTCGAACCGGTCGCAATACATTAAGTTTATTTTAATTATAGTGCAAAAGAAAGTGTTTTAATTCTATGACGGGTTCGTTACCCGGTCGAGCAGAAATTGAAATGATGTATTTTAATTTATGTTACGGGTCTGAGTTTATTATGTATAATAAGTACGAATTAAAAAAAAGCTATATAAGTAGTTTATCAGTTATTTATTTATTTAAAACTTCATGCACTGTTACGTACAAAGGCGGACTTAAAGCTTCATAGCTTTCTCTACCAGTCAACCGGAGAGGTAATAGTATGAGAAATTACAGGGCGGTGTAACATGTATGACACAAAATGAAATTATCCATCACATTATCTACCCATAAAACAAGCTTTGCTTGCTTTGGGGCTAGATGGCGCTGGGTGAATTTGTCCAAGCATTTATTTTATTTTTATTTATGATGACTGTGACAACATTTTCCAGGTAGCCATCCTAATGCTGCTCTCCCAGTGGCTGGCCTACTGCCCGGCCGCCGTGGCCGCCTTCTTACATTGCCCGGGCGCCGTGGGCTACCTCGTCACGCAGACCTGCGCCACCGAGCACGACGAGAACGAGTACCTGTTGCAAGGGATGTCTGCCTTCCTCCTGGCCATATGCATACACTTCAACGACGATACGGTGCCAAATTATTCGAAAGACTCCCTGAAACAGCTGCTGGTTAAGCGGATCGGTGAGTTTTTGAGTTGATTTATAGCCATACAAAAAGGTGTAATGGTATGAAAATGGACAAAGGGTCTAGTTCTAGAGTTAGTACAAGAAAACGAATGAAGTCGTAGGCATAAGGAAATTTTGATCTGTCAAAGTGGGCCCATTGAAATTCGATTTTAGGTGGGACAAAGCTAAAGCTATTCGTTGTTTGAGATCTAATGAAGGTTCTAGCCGTCTCATAGATAACAGAGAGCGAGTTTCGAAATGTTTTATTTTAAAAGCAGGGGTTGATCAATGAATGAATGAACGAGCTGAGCGAGCTCGAAACTTTTGACACTTTGGCTTAGGTGCTGTGCTGATCATAATAAAAGACAATAAAAAGTAACTTGAATTATTCAATGAGCAATCGGAGTGCACACGAAACTTTATACATTTTGGTGCTTAAAAGGGGTGATTGTTAAAATGAATATTTTTGGTTTTGAATAATTGGCGAAGTATGAGCGAGTGACGCGAACTCGAAATTGTTGACATTTCGGTTCTAAAATTAATGAAATAATTGAGCGAGCGAAGCGAGATTGGAATTTTTGGCCTTTGGCTCATAAAACCGTAGGCGACTAAGTAAGAGTCGGGGCTCAGGGGGAGGGCAATTGCACCGATTGCCTCCCCCTGAGTAGGATAGGAGTGCCATACCCACTTTATCCCCTTCACACAGGCGTACTTGTAGCTAGTATCCACAATGATAACCCTCCACAGGAGTGCCATAACCACTTCCCCTCCCCTCAGGGCTGGAGACGTTCTCGTCCCGGCTGAGCGAGGTCCCGCGCGGCGAGGCGTACAACCGCGCGGCGCGGCACCCGCAGCCGCGCGCCGTGGCGCCCGGCGACGCGCTGCTCGACTACCAGTACACCAGGCTGTTTAAGGTGCTGGAAGGTATGGAAGGGTTCGGCAGGGGGGTTTTCAATCGATAGAAAAAACAACTCACTTTTGTGGCATAGCCAGTTCAGCGTTGTATTACTCGGGCGAGGGCGGGGCGCTTTCAATCGGCTCAAAGAACAACTGTCACTTTTGTGGCCGCGCGCCGTGTCGCTCAGCGACGCGCTGCTCGACCACCAGCATACCCGGCTGTTCAAGGTGCTGGACGGTGTGGCCGGGCGAGGGCGTACACTACACCAGCGTTAATCAGGCATTAAACGATGAGGGTTTTCCCGATTCCGAAGTCCACGAGGTAGCGTTTCTACAACGTCTACTGTCAAAATAAATCCCCGTTTCTGATAGTTAGACAGTATTTTGACAACAGACTTTACGCCTCACTAGCTCCATCTAAAACCGTGAAAACCCTTATTTAGCCATATGCACGGACCTCTAATAATACAAGTACGCTGGACTTGCTTTTGACAAAGTAATGTTGATAATCGCCATTTTGGCGCTGAAAGCACCAACAAGCGCACTTGGAACCAAAAAATACTAATTACCACGACGGCCATTTGTCATTTGACAAGTGTCAATTTTACTTCCTGATACGTTCAGCAGTCAGTCACTTTGTATGACATAGCCGGTCCAGCGTCGTATTATTAGACGTCCGTAATAACACATTTGAAGGATATGTTCCGGGTTTCCTACCGCGTACCTTTGTTGACGAGTAGCCCGATATTTCGACACAATTGCATGCTGAATTGAATTGCACCGGGCCTGGGGCTCGCCTTGTCCATCCAGGAACCAGGTAACAAACCCGATAATATGTGCAATGAAGGTTCCTGGATGGACAAGGCGAGCCCTAGGCCCTCGCGTGCGAGAGCATAGCCGGGTCATTACGCCAAGATGACCAGTCGTTTAGGTATTTTAATATGAATAAAATCATCAACACCAAGATGATTATTTTTATGATGTCTCTCCCCAGGCGTGGTGACGCAGAGCTTGACGGAGCATCCGCAGAACGGCGTTTCGGAAGACGCGGCTGGCGACGAGGCCGCACTCGACCAGTACAAGACCCTTATTCGGCAACAGGTATGTTTATTTTATCAGTTGTACACAAGAAATACATAGCAAATAACAGGCAAAGCAATAAACGGCACAACATGCGCTACTTATTTCTAAAGAAATCTCTTCCAGCAGGCCTTCGGGAGTGTGATGTGATCATAAGACGCCGATAGGACGTGCACAATATTACCGATCTAAATAGGCATATATATAAGTATATTTATTTTATTTGCCAACAGATTTACACTTTTTGTTACATTAAAATAATACATGAAAAATCTTTAACACTTAAATGTAAATCCAATAACAGGCAAACTTACGTTCACAATAGAATCGATCGCGCGTATACTCTCAAGGTACGATACTTGTCCCAGCCGCTGAGGAGGCTGTGGTTGGTGGTGACAGCTGATGGTGGTCGAATTGTTGACTGGATTGTGACACCACAGATGCGGCTACCAGACAGACCCCTATTCTGCAGCAGTTAACTTATCGAGTTTACTGACTGTCGCTTGCAGTACTCTCTCTAAAAAGTACACTGCTCGTAGTGTCCGATCGAATTACCGACCGATTAATCTAAGAAATTTTGTTCGAGATTGGCTACATACAGGCTACAATTCACAATATACATGATTTTAATTTAATTTATGTGTGCGCTTGTAAATATACAGCTTTCATTTATGTGGCAGTGACGCGACCACTTGGCGTGCCAATGGCGTGGCGTCATTGTGACGTGTCTGGGTTACCCACCACAGACATATAAAGAGAAGCAGACTTAACACAAAAATACGCACACATTGACCCATGTAAAGAATATCGTTGTCACATTCACTCCAAACTAACATTGTATAGCTTTATCCCTTTTTCTCTATCTATGGCAACAATAACTCACACATAGACAAATCCGGAGTCGTGGCAGACGCCATGTTGCTTCTGTCAAAATAAGCGACATATGGCGTGCTGACGTTTGTGCTGTAGTGTTTTGTTTTGTATTTTGTTATAAAATTCTTGAGTCACGGACTAAAATAAAATAATTATAATATTCAAAAATATGTTTAAACTAGATGTCGTACTGAAATACTTAAGATTTTCTTCAAAGTTTATCTCAAAGACGCAATTTGACATTTCAAGTACTAGTACAGTTCAAAGGGTCGGAGTCAGGATCAGGGACAAGAAAATAAAGCTGTATTGATATTTAGGTAAATACTTTCACAGAAAGTAAGGGATGGTACTTTTAACTGCTAGTTTAGCTTCATCGATAAGGCGAGAAAATAAATATGGTACCTACCTACTTTTGATTACAGGTTTCCCAAAAATGAAGACCTGAAAAATCTTTGGATATGAAGTTAAATAAAAAAGATTGGCAGCCTAAATCAAGCAGTGTATTATGTTCGGCGCATTTTGATTCTAATTTATTATGTAGAAGAAACCACCGCATAATTCTGGTACCTGGTGCAATTCCAACAATATTTAACAATAGTAAATTACGCGCGGACGAAGTCGCGGGCACAGGCTAGTTACGATAAAGTTGTGGTCCCCCTTGTTTCTGCACGCAAAATAAGCAATAAGCATACCATACCTATTTATTTTTTTAAATATTTAAAGCTACAATGCGGCCCTGTGTTTTGTGTTTGTGTGAGTAATATTTCTTTGTAGTGTAATTGCCACGCATATAGCCGGTTATGTTAAGTCTGCTTCTCTTTATATGTCTGTGTTACCCACACATAGGGCCGCGCGCACAACTGCGTTGAAATATCCTTGTTTAAATATACTTGTTTATGGCTTCCTGTTATGTACTAATATTTGATGTAAAAGTTTTAAGAGCTGTTGATTCTATGACCAATAAAAAAATAGCTCAACAGTATTTTAATAACGGACCTTACTGCTCAGCGCTATCTGTAAGATTTTGATATCGCGAATACCTCATTGCACCCACCTTTGGACTGGGTGTCGTAAAAGGCGGCTTCTGTTGCCAAGCCTGGACACTATTATGGCAAAGCCCTCTACTAATGTGGTGGGTATAAGCTATTGATGATGATAACGTGGTCCATTGGTCCCAGGACTCGCGGCTGCAGGAGCTCACGCAGCAGCTGGACCAGCTGCTGAGGCAGCATCAGCTCTTACAGGTGAGTCACTTTGCCTTTTTGCTTTTTGCCTAGGGAAACACCCGGTAGGACGGTCCACCTGATGGAAAGTGTCTAACGTCGTCCAGGACATCTGCAACCTGAGGGGAGCGGATGTCGGCCTTTGATGTACCTGTAGACATGCCTTCTGAAGAATCCCTATGTTGTAGTGCAGAGGAAAGGCTTCGAGAGGGAGTTCATTCCACATCTTACAAGTCATCTTGGCGTTAATGTCCCGGTTGTGCTCTCGAGAACGAGGGCCCGGGGTCCGCCTTGACCATGATCCAGGATTTGGCAGGTCAGGTAATTACAGTGGAGTGACTGCCATTTGACCTCCATGACCCTGCTACCAGGGGAACCTGACCAGATTGGAACATGGTTACACATCCAGTCGCCTGAATGTGCAGGTTTCATCACGATGTTTTTCCTCACCGTAAGGGCATCGGTTAGCATTCAACTAATGTACATAACTCAGAAAACAGTCATTGGTACATGGCCGGAGCGGGATTCGAACCCGGGACCTCTGGCTTTACGATTCCACATCTTACAAGTGCGCGGTAAAAACTCTTCTACAAAGATTGTGCAGGTGTCTGTAGGTTAAATTAAATAATAAATAAATATGCTTGGTTAATTCACACAGCGCCATCTAGTCCCAAAGCAAGCAAAGCTTATGTTTTGGGTACCAGGTAACTGATAATAATCATTATCATCATCATATCAGCCGAAAAACCATAGAAGAAGAGATAATCATCATCATCATATCAGCCCACTGCTGGGGATCTCCACGGCGGCCGGTCCTGTGCCTTCCGCATCCAGCTGCTACCTGCGATCTTTACCAGGTCGTCGGTCCACCTTGTGGGAGCCCACCCCTGCTGCGTCTTCCGGCACGTGGTCGCCACTCGAGAACTTTCCTGCCCCATCGGCCATCTGTTCTTCGAGCTATGGGCCCTGCCCACTGCCACTTTAGCCTATGCAATCTTTAGTGCTGTGTCGGTGACATTGGTTCGCTTGCGGATCTCCTCATTTCTGATTCTATCACGCAATTTATTACTATTACTCTATTCCAGAGCACACTAAGCGAATCCCACGCAGCCAACTCCCTCCTAAAAGACGAGAATACATTGCTCAAGGCGCAGATGTCGATGCCGGCACAGGCCCCAGCGAACCCGGTCCCCGAAGAGCCCAGGAACCCCGAAGACCCCAGGATACCCCAATACGAAGCACAAATGCAGCAGTTGACAGCAGAAGTATCGAGGCTGAATGAGGAACTGAGACTGAGCAAGGAGGCGCAGAAGACAGCGGGTGAAGAGTTGGAGAAACTGAAGAAGGATCAGGACGATTTGCTCGAGTTGCTGGCTGATCAGGTGAGTGTATACTAATGTTAGTGGACCCGGCGCAAGAACGCCCGCGTAGGACACCAAGTCCGCGCGGTGTCCTACCCCTACCCTACCCTTTCTAATATTAATTTAAATTTGACATTTTGTCTTCTGTGACATCATTTCTATTATTTTAATCGTTATCGCTTTTCTAATCTAATAATCACATTTGTGTATGGTAATAAATGACGGTGTAAGACCTTACTAAAATATATGAATATGAATACCATAACCTACCCTACCCCTACCATAACCTTCCTTACCTTACACTTACTCTACCCTTTTACTTACATAGAAATCTTATAATCCAACAAAATAGAATTAGCTGAATAGGTGCAGCCGTTGGGAAATTATGCGCGAACAAACAGCATTTTGATACCTTGGTTTATATTATTGCATTTTTTTAAGGTTCTAAATTTTTCTGAAGATTAAATATAGCCTATGTTATTCGCTAATAATGTAGCCTAATAAATGTTAGGAGCCCTTCGAGAAAACCGCGGGGCACTGCTAGATTGTAATACTAATGACGAATTACTCTTCGCAGGACTCGAAGCTAAACGAATACAAGATGCGTCTGCTGTCGCTGGGGCAGCCCGCCGAGGACGCACCGCCTTCATAGTATTACATCATTTGCTATTCGTAGCGACTTTAACACTGAAAATAAAGGGTTTATGTATACCAAGAACGTAACAGGCAACCACTGAGTCTACCATGTATAGTTTACAATTAGTTGACCCCCATCCTTATTATAATCCATATGACAATATGGAGTAAGGGGTCAGCTAATTTGTATGACTGTACACACAACGTCAGACCAAGTTTCCCCGTGGGCGTAGAATTAGCAGGTTGTTTTGTAATTTTGTACCTAGCAACAAATTTCAGTCGGGACCCTGTACCAAAGCTTTGACAGTTTATAAAGGAAATATTAGTTCGGCGTGTCTCACTAGATGGCGTTGCTTAGTGGTGTATCTTAAGTATTTAAAATTGATAGCCAAAGTAACAGATATTTTGTGAACAGATACGTAAGCTTTTGTGAGTTTTAAATTGTTTCTGAGAATAGTATTTAATGAACGCCATCTGTTTCGATTTCTCGAACTACTTTTTCTTTTTTATCGACAGTCATCACCTCCTTCGGAAGTCATAACGTTGGCTGATCCATCCATATCCAGTAACAGCTTAATTTAGCTGACCTCGCGTCTCAGTGGTGGCATATTGTAGATTTTTGGTATCATGAAAACCCAAAAGGTATCCCTACCAATAACATATATCCCTAACAGTAACATGTATGAGTCAAGATTTTACGTATCGTGAAAGAATTTAAGCAAGTAACGAACGTGTGATTCGATCCAACCATGATAGTTGGTGGGACTATTGTTAGTGGGGGCACACGCTGTACCACTTTATAGCGAATTTCTATGACAAAAGACTATAAATAAGCTATTAATCCAGTGTGCTGCTATGAAAGCCTTGGTTGTTGTACCTATATCCGCCATCTAGTGGTTTGTAGTTTCGAGACTATACATTATTGTGAATGCAAAAGCCTTCGTCAGCTCAATATGAACCCTTCCCTGCGTTTCTAGCTAGCTAGTCCATTGAGGGTTGGATACGCGGCGCGCGCGACGGCATCAAATGCCAGTGCGCAATGGATTCGCATCGGATGTCAAACGCGTAGAAATTTCTGAATGGGACATTTTCCGAGAGCCGTGAAATAGATAAATAGTTGAAATAAATGTATTAGATGGCGTTGATTAGACACGATTCTCAAAAAGAAATCAAAACGAGACTGTTAGATGTATAAAAATGTAGACATTTTGCGATTTCTTCTCAGAAAAATACTAAAACTAAGTATATTTTCACTAAAACCCTTTCCGAGTAACTTCGGCCACCAAATTCAATACTTGAGAATCCTGTCTAAGCAGCGCCATCTAGTGAGGCACGCCGAACTACACTTTTAGTAGTTGTCTGAAAATCCTCCATTTTGAGCCGCGTAATTTCGGTCGCGTAAAGTAGCGAATTGTTTCACTTTTGTGTTACCGAAACAATAATATTCATTAATTTCAGAATTTCAACAATTTCATATTTTTAGTAAATACCGAACTAATATTGCGCGTCGTGGTGTTAATAAAACCGTAATTATTTTATTTTCCTCTTTTAAATAGAAACTTGCGCCTTTGTGGCATCCAAATAGCTTGTTAAGTATTATAGAAGATTGTTACGCAGTCTCGCAGATGTTAATTTCTTAAATTTATTTTTTAAATAATTTATGTTAATTTGTGTGTGCAATTGTTTAATTATTGTAAAGCAGTTATATAATTCTTATTATACAATATGAATGAAATAATATATTTCGTTTTCTTGTAAATATTACTTGTAGTGGTTGTTAGGCTATTAAATGAATTATAATGAGAACTGAAATTATTTACTTGGTTTTTCTTTACATTTAAATAACCTGACGTTTCGATTTTATCATTCGAGCAACGTGTTATAGAGGTGAAGCGTCAGTGGCCGAGAGGTTAGGGTATCCGGCTCGTAAAAGAGGTATCGGGTTCGAATCCCACTGCGGCCATGTATCAATGACTCTTCTGAGTTATGTACATTAGTCGAACGGTAGCCGATGCTCTTACGGTGAGAGAAAACATCGTGATGAAACCGTGTTGCTGATGTCTATAGGCAGCGGTAACCACTTTCCATCAGGTGGTGGTATGACAAAAAATCTTTAAGGCGCAATCTTCTTTAGGGTTCAAGTAAAACAAAAAGCAAAAGCATTGTTCGTCAACGAATTCACTTTATTTTTCACCGGTCAACATTCTCAGGCCATGATTGAATACAACAATAAATACAACTTATCTAAATTCCTAACTAATTTAGCAGTCTCTTAAAGAAATATATACATTTTTACTTTTGTAAATATAGTGGTGGACTAAATAAAAAATCTACTCAAGGTTTGTAGCCTGACCTTGGAAAAGAAAAATTCTTCAATTTGCATCGCATTTTTTTTAATACAAAAAGCCATATACTGAAAGGACACTTATAGGCCTATCAAATGATAACCATATTTCATACATAATTAAATTAGCTAGTTAGATTGAGCTATTTTTCCAAAACTCCAGCAACTAACCTAGAATAGATTTTTTAGTATATTTTTTGACGTTTTCATTTACGGACATAATACGTCAAAACGGTATAATTCATAACTCTTATAATAGGGCGTTTAGTGCATATTAGGCATAAAGTACTTTTCGTACATCATAGAAAAAAGACAATTTGAGGGCTACGACGAATAATGCTACGTGTGGCGTAAAAAGTAACCAATATGTCACCGATTGGTAAAATATATTGGCGCCCCCTCGCGACCATTAGCATTGTTGTCGCGCCTTGTTTTATCTTTTTGACCCCCGACGAAAAAAGTGGAGTGTTGTCAGTTTGACGTGTGTTTTTGTGGCTCTGTGCATGTGTGGCGTGTGTCTGCCTGTGTTATCGTAGCTCCGGAACTGATGGACCGATTTCGATGTGGTTTTCTTTACTTTAAAGGCAGTTTAATCAAGCTTTGTTTTATTAAAATCGGTTGAGTAATTTAGGAAATATTTGAGTCTATGTAAACTTGGTCGAGTGTTTTCCGACGTTTTTCTGTCGGTAAGGTTACAAAATAGGGTACAAATTATGGGGCGGTTTTCATATTAAAACAGAATCGCTCATAGTATGAAAAAATATTGCATATTATCTGGCGTAAAGCAAACGTATTGGCAGGAAACAGCGAACACCTAATTAAATTGATTTGTAACGCCTGAAATGTATTTTACCGTATATTATGGAAAATTATATAATCGTGCGGGTAAGTGTGGGTAGTTTTAAAGTTATAAGCGATTCCTCTAAATTAAGAAATTATTTTATGAGGTTGATAAGATGTTTTAGAATATAACATACTATAGGTATCCTTTTTTTTCTTGTTATAAGAACTAGATATACATGAAATATATAAATATAATATAATCTTCTCTTTAATTTAATATAATAATTTGCACATAATTGAACATCAATTACTAGTTAATATAGGAATGTTAAATAACGTCATCACAATTACGTTTAGGGGTCTTGCACACCACGTTTTCTTGAGGAGGCGTCACCCGCGTTTCACATTTGACGACGAGGGCCTAGGGCCTAGGCTCTGCCTTATATCCTTATGCCTATCGCTTCAACTCCTGTATATAATCTTTTTCAAAAAGTACCTGTGTTATGTTGGCAGTACAGCGCTACAAACTGAAACTAAGCGTCACCATATTGAAATGTCATTTTGTTGTCAACTACAACACCAGTCATCGGGTTGGCCAACATAATGAAAAAGGTATTTAATCCTGAAATTATTCATATTACGACAAGATTTACAGAAGCGACCGAAAAGAGCTTCTGAGTTACGACACCCAGGCACGCCCGAGGGCAAACTAACACATCAATGTACTTGTTAAACGACATCAGTAGCGTTCGCAGCGCGTTCCGATGAAACGCGCGTCGACGGCGCCAGAGAAAATACGTGGTGTGCAAAGGCCTTTACAAGAAGAACATATTACGACTTAACTGGGGGCTTACCATGAGCTCTTACAGCAGAACCTAAACAGAATTGCCCTGATTAGAACGAGAGAAGCTTATGCGACACGTATAGCGCTGTCTCGTTCTAAGCAGGGCAGTTCTATTTAGGTCCTGCTATAAGAGCTCATGGTAAGCCCTCTGAGCGTTGTCTTTTAAGCAATTTTTTAGTATTTGTTAGAATCACAAACGGAACTACGACATTCCGCCGTTAATATTCCGCTGCCGTAATATTAGGTCTGTGATGAGGGCTACGTAGGTCACCTACGTAGTGACGTCATCGAGTACAAGAAAAATTCCACTTGGTAGCGATAGTAGACGTTTAGGAGACCCACAACACTAAACGTTGGTCTGCCCGTGCACAACCCAGGCACAAGAAATTTTCTTTTAGTAGAAACTTACATATCCTCTTTTTTTTTTTTTTTTTTTTTTTTGTCCGGCTGACAAGCAGGCATGCGGGCCACCTGATGGAAAGTAGTCACCGCCGCCTATGGACTGATGTCCATAGGCGGCGGTCCATCAGCATCACCAGGGGTGCTACCAATGCGTTGCCCGCCTCTAAGGAAACCTCTAATATACCTCTTGAACGATCCCATGTCATAGACCAAAGGAAACACTGTGGCTGTCTTATTGTTCTATATGTACTAGAAGTAAAAAACCTGGTCGGCCTCGCATCCTCTTGGCAGTTTTGCTTTTCAGACACATTATAGTCATAAAAAAGAAAAGTGACTTTGCAGACCAACTTTGTGGGTGTCCTAAACCTCTACTATCGCTGCAAAGTGGAATTCTTGTGTGAAGTGGATAACCTACGGCGCCCTCACAGTGTATATTGAATTAGGTACATAATATAATACAGCATATCAACCAACACAATACCAGTATAAAAAGAGCTACCGTTGCTATGCGCGTTGATACAGACACTAGCTCATCTTACACTGGTTAACTGTACACGAGTGTTAAGGCTGGGCAGCCTATGATGTATGATAAATAAAAATTTTATTGATAAATGCGATTCTGAAGGTGGTCATGCAATTATGCTCTTGCACTGTACGTGGCTAATCCATTCGAGTTTATGCCATGTTTGTCTAATAAATTACTGAACTAACAGGATATATTACACAATTATACATGATCACAATTCACATTATACCTTTCCATCACTTTGCACTGTTCAATAACTGGTCTATAGTCCATACGCGTTAAGAAAATAGTGAATCAAGATGTTTTCACAATTCAAGCAATTTATATTAATGGATAAAACTGCCTCAAATAAAAAATAATTTCAAGGATATCCCTTTGCTTAGCAGCCAGTCTTGTATTTGCTGTTTATTCCAACTGGAGAGGTGTTTATTTTTATTATTTTCTGCAGTCAACTGGTCACTGTGAACCTGGCTTTCTAATTTGTTGCGACCCGATTGGTCGTCGGTCGGGCTAGGCCGGCGGACAACGATGACTCACTATTTTCTTATCGCGAATAAACTAACAGGATATATTATATAATTTACATGATAACAATTCACGTCCGTATTTCTTACACCTTTCCATTACCTTGCACTGTTCAATAACAGTAGAATAGTTATGTAACTCTGTTGCCAACAATTATCTGATTTCAATGATTGAAATTGTTACTTTTGCGTTTACGTATGATAGATGTAATAGTTCAAGTTGATTTGAGCTTAGTTAGCAAATGAACCCATGAAATCGATGATACAATATTGCAAAAGTAACAACTATCAATTGCTTACCATCAGGCAAGCCGTAAGCTTGCCACTTTAGTGGAAAATAATAATTTCAATCATCGAAATCAGAGAATTGTTAGCAACAGCGTTACCTATTTAGCCTACTGGTCTAGCGACATCAATGAATCCTCATCCGCCCTCCTTCGCGCTACGTGACAGCGAGGTACAGTCCCCCGCAGCCCAAAGCAACCAGTATCAAGAACACGACCGCCAACACGAACCGGTCTTGTAGCGCGCGAGCTATCATCGTGGACATCAGCCGCGAGGAACGGTTCAGTTGCTCGTCGGTCTCGCGTAGCTGTAGAGGGGATGGGGTTCAGAATCAGAATTGTCTTTATTTCTTGTTTATTTATAACACTTTATTGTACATTAAAGGATATTGTAAAAATACAGTTTAAAACAATATAGGTACAAGAGCGGCCTTATCGCTAAGAGCGATCTCTTCCAGTTCATGTCGTAAGTGACAGCTAATATTTATCCTTACGCAGTATAAAATAAAGTCGCCTTTTGGATACGGGGGACGTGGTCGGACGACCGACCATAGACCGGATCGCTCGCGCATCCGAAAAGCGACTTTATTCTATACTACGTAAGGTTTAGTATCAACTGTCTAGCTGTCTCCTTGATCGGCCCTGCCGCAGTGTCGTACGTAGCCGCAATCAAAAAGGTCAGTAAAAATATGCTTCACCAATTAGAATTATTATCAGGCTTCAAGAATTGTATACTAAATCGCCTTTGATTAGATAGAATGTATGGTAGCATCGCATTGTATGAAACTAAACCTGCTTTCTTCAATCAAAGTTACAAAAAAGGTAAACAAAAATATTACCTTTGTTGGAACTCCTTGTTTCTTTTAATACTTTTTATTTTTGAGTTGTCAAATAAATGACAAGAGGAAGCGCATTTGTAATAAAATTTAATGTCAAAATAAACTACCGGGACGAAACCGGCTTTTAAGTGATTTCACGCATTTTATTTCCTTAGAAGTTTGAGGACCCGCTCCCGGGCTGGTTACGTTGCTCCAGGATCGCATATAATGGCGACCGTGACCGACATAGTTTTATTAAAAAGAAAAAGAACCTTAGAAAGAAGAATTTTCAGTAACGCAATAAAAAAATTTCAAGTGGATCTGGAGCAGCAGCGAGACATTCCTGCCTCTTATAAGTACGTGGAAGACAAGGCAGAAGAGCTATTTACAATTGAAGCCGAAATTAAAGAGTTGCTCTTCCAAGGCGACGATGACGATGAAACAATTTTTGCGAACTTGGAAGGAGCGGAGACGTATCGGCAGAAACTACACGAGGTACGTGCACAATATGAGTCAATCGATCAAACGGCAGTGCCTCGGGAGGCGGCAGCTAGTGTCAGTGGGTGTACCGTGAAATGCATGGCGAACAAAACATTCCGGTTGCCGACACTAGAACTTAAGAAATTTGATGGCCAGCCAATCAACTGGATAACATTTTGGGGCCAATATAAACGTATTCATGAAGACCTCACTATCGATGACTTTGATAAGTTCAGGTATTTAATTCAAGCTACTGAGCCATTTTCTAAAGCAAGGGACTTTGTAGAGAGCTTTCCACCAAGTGGCGACATCTATGCTCGTGTGTTTTCTGAGCTGAAAGAACGATTTGCTCGTGACGATATTCTAATAGAGACATATATAAGAGGTCTGCTACAATTAGTGACTCAGAGGAAAGAAGATGTGATTCTGTCCGAGCTGTACCACAAGCTTACTTCACATCTCCACGCGCTTGAATCACTTGGAGTTACATCAGATAAGTACGCTGCTATGTTGTTACCCATGGTTGAGACAACAATCCCTTTTGATGTACTTAAGGCTTGGGAACGGAGTCGTGACAAAGGATCCAGACCACAGCTCACTGGTTTGATGGAATACCTCAAGGCAGAGGAAGAGAGTGAAGAGCGCATAAACCTAGCAAGGCGAGGCTTTGATGCAACGCATGACAAGCAGCCAACAGCATCCTGCCTGACAGCAGCGGTGGAAAAGAAGCCCGAAGTAAAGTGCTTATTTTGTGAAAAGGCATCACATCATTCAATAGAGTGTCCTAAGTTGGTTAAGTTGACACTTGAAGAAAAAAGAGACCTTTTAAGAAAGCACAAGGCTTGTTTCATATGTTTGCGAGTGGGCCACGGAGCGAAGTTTTGCAGAAGCTTTACAAAATGCCTTATATGCAGTAGACGACACCTGGTCGTGATGTGTCCGCAAATTAATGAAGTCAAGAAGGATGGAGATAGCTGCACCAAGTCTATAGCTGAAAAAGTCAAGGTGATGACTTGTACACGAAGACCGAAGACTACATTCTTACAGACAGTTTTGGTAAAATTATCGTACAACGGTAAGAGTGTAGTTGTTAGAGCCTTTTTCGATAGCGGCGCTCAGCGGTCCTACGTCCGAGAAAATGTCGCGAAACAATTAGGTATGAAAGTAGCATCTCGAGAACTCATGTCGCACAGTTTATTTGGGGGTCTAGAAACAAAGGCCGACGCACGTAACGTGTATGAGTTTAGCTTAGGTAGTGTGGACGGGCAGTACCAAGTAAATATGAAGGCTTTAGGACAGGAGAAAATTTGTGGCACGCTACCACGGCTGATGGATAGTTCATTGCAAGCAAAATTACGTGATTTGAATATATACATCAACGATAGTGACGACACAGTAACCGACATTGGGCTGCTAATAGGAGCAGACATTTCGGGGTTAATTTTGAATGGGCATATTGTGCACATAGATGGCAGTCTGGTAGCTATTGATACAAAACTCGGGTGGACCCTACAAGGGCAGGCTGAAAATGTAAACTGCACATATAGCTTGACTGAGGTGGCTTGCTTTGTAGGTTTCTCAATCTCTGATTTGTGGGACTTAGAAGTGATGGGTATTAAAGAGCCATCTGAGGTAAAGTCTAAAGAGATGTGTGAATATGACACTCTGAAATTTTTCAGCGAAACAGTGACGCGTGATCCTGACGGTCGCTATCAGGTACATCTACCATGGAAGGAGGGGTTTCCAGAGAATCTTCCAGTCGATAATAGGAACCTGGCTTATAAGCGGCTTGTATCTACCACTAAGAAGCTCAAACAGACAGGTAACCTAGATAGATATGACAAAGTTTTCAAGGACTGGTTTGAGGAGGGAATCATAGAAAGGGTCATTGATGGTGACAGTCGTGGGTTGTATTTGTATCATCACGCGGTAATCAAAGAGTCCAGCGCTACGACTCCTGTAAGACCAGTATTCGACGCTTCGGCTAAGCTTCAAGGTCATTCTTTAAACTCGAGTTTAGAGAAGGGTACCAAGCTGCTGGAACTCCTACCAAAATTGTTGATGGGTTTCCGAAAAAATGCCATAGGTATAACTGCCGACGTTCGTAAGGCTTTTCTACAAATTTCAGTGGTAGAGAAGGACAGAGATTATTTGAGGTTTTTGTGGTGGTCCGATCTTGATGAGTTAAAGACGCCTATGATTTACCGTCATAAAAGAGTTGTTTTCGGAGTGACTAGTAGTCCTTTCTTGTTGGCAGCAGCAATTAATCACCATTTAGACAGCATACATGATTACAGGAGGATGATTGCCCAGCAGTTGAAGGCGTCGCTGTATGTCGATAATTGTGTACATAGTGTAAATACTGACTGTGAGCGTGAAAGTTTTGTAGAAGTGTCGAAAAGTGTGATGAGCGAGGCTCAGTTTGATTTGCGGGGATGGGTCTACGGGCCGTGCGAAATGGAAAATAGTCAGTCTGTGCTGGGATTGCGATGGAACAACAAGGAGGATGTGCTCCGCATTGAACCCGAGTACCGCGATTTGAGCGATGTTGTAACGAAACGGGTTTTGTTATCATTTGCCCAAAGAATTTTCGACCCGATTGGCTTCACTTGTCCAACAAGCATCGTTCCGAAAATACTATTACAGAAATGTTGGTCACTGAAGAAAGACTGGGACGAAACACTACCTAGAGATATTGTGAATGAGTTTATATCTTGGGTGCGTGAACTAAGTGCAATATCTGATATAAAAATCCCACGACGTTTATCCGATTATGCTCTGTCAGATGAGGTTAATGTATCACTTCATACTTTCAGCGATGCGTGTAAATTGGCATACGCTGCGTGTGTATTCATCCGGACGGAATGCCAGGGCAATGTCCAGGTGCGTTTAGTGGTAGCTAAATCTAGGGTGGCGCCTATAAAAGCGATTACGATCCCTAGATTGGAGCTGGTAGCAGCAGTGATGGGCGTAAGGCTATACCAGCAGTGTGTTAATGCTTTGGCATTAAATAATGTGGAGTCCTATTTTTGGACTGATTTGTCAGTGGCTCTCACTTGGATTAAGGGTGAGGGTAATTGGACAGTATTTGTAAATAACCGAGTTAAGGAAATTCATAGCTTCACCCAAAGGAATCAGTGGCGTCACGTAACTGGCGCTAACAACCCGGCTGATTTACCGTCGCGGGGTTGTTCGCCAGGGAAACTGGTGTCATCGCTGTGGTGGACTGGGCCTAGGTGGTTGTAAGATAGTGTAGATGAGTGGCCTGTGTCAGCGGTGACTGTAGATGATGAGTCCAGTCTAGAAGTTAGGAACACTGTTGTCGTTAGTACTGATAAAGAGCGATTCAGTGAAAATTTCCTCTACTTTAGTAAATTCAGTAAAATAGTGAGATGCATGGGCTGGATTATCAGATTTGTACATAATTGCAAAAATACGGGCAACAGGCGGCAAGGAAATTTGTCGTTTGATGAATATGTGAGCGCAGAGAGATCACTAATGAAATTGTTGCAATCAGAACATTATGATGTGACGTCACCGTGTGCAGTGAAAGATTTGCAGACTGTTCGATTTGATGACGGACTGATCCGAGTCAAATCAAGGTTGCTTTTAGGTGATGAGCCTGAAAATTTTAAATATCCCATTTTGATTCCGGGCATGTGCGAGATTACTCATCGGCTGATTTACCAAGAGCATTGCAAACTTCAACACGCGGGTGCTTCTATAGTTATCGGCAATCTGAGGGAAACATACTGGCTTACGCGTGCACGTCGTAATGTTCAGGCGGTGATATCATCTTGTTTAAGGTGCAGGAGAATGACGTGCAAGGCAGCTCAGGCTCCTACCGCGCCTTTGCCAGAAAATAGAACCAAGCTCGTCAAGGTGTTTGAGGTAACGGGCGTCGATTTAGCAGGGCCCATGTTTTTGAAAACAGGTGAAAAATGTTGGATTGTCTTATTCACTTGTGCGGTATATCGTGCTGTTCATCTCGAACTGACTATGGGATTGTCTAGCGAGTGTTTTCTAATGGTGTTGAGGCGATTCATAGCCAGGAGGGGTAGAGTACGAGTTATATATTCTGACAACGGAACTAATTTTGTTGGAACAAACAATTTATTTAAAAATATTGATTGGGATTTTTTGCAAAGTCAGACACATTTGGAGCGTATCGAATGGAGGTTTATTGTGCCTAGCGCCCCGTGGTGGGGTGGATTTTGGGAGCGCCTCATAAAGTGTTTGAAGGACTTGCTTCGTAGAATATTGGGGAAAGCAGCGTTAAGTTACACTGAGCTAGAGACTGTATTATGTGATTGTGAGTCCACGTTAAATTCAAGGCCCCTGACATATGTCTCGGAGAAGGATGTGTTAACGCCGTTATCTCCTAAACATTTTCTACAGGATTTGACTTCTTGTCAGGTAAATGACCTGGATGATATCGACACGAATACTTTAAATTTGCGTTTAAATTATTTGCAAAAGTTAAGGATGAATTTGAGGCATCGTTTTAGGAAGGAATATTTAGGACTATTGGTCAACCGTAATGTAAATTCAAAAAATAGTGGTATTAAAGTAGGAGATGTCGTACTGATGGAAACAGATGCAAAACGCCAGTTATGGCCTATAGGCGTTGTACATGAACTTATAGTTGGTGCAGATAATGTCTCTAGGGCGGCGGTTGTAAAGGTGAATAACGAGTTTTTCAAGAGACCGATTCAGCAGTTGTATCCACTAGAGGTGCACCGACCCCAACAATATATGAGTGTGACACGGTCAGGGCGGAGGGTAAGGGCACCTGAGCGCTTTAGGTAGGGTAGCGTTCTAATTTTTTTCTTGTTTTATCTGTAACGGAAAATGTTTTCTTTGTGGACTGTTTTCCTAGTAAAACTTTGCAGCACAGTTATGCGGCGTGTTTGTATTAGTATATATAAATTGTATTACATGATAAAATTTAACTTATATGACATAATTGTACCTTTAGTTAACGATCGTCTTCTCGAGGGTTAGGAGGACTCTTACAGATAGGTTTATACAGCATGTTTTTTTTTAAGTATACTTACTTATAGTTTTTTTGTTGGAATGTTTGTACGTCTTCTCGGGGGTTGGGAGGATGTTGGAACTCCTTGTTTCTTTTAATACTTTTTATTTTTGAGTTGTCAAATAAATGACAAGAGGAAGCGCATTTGTAATAAAATTTAATGTCAAAATAAACTACCGGGACGAAACCGGCTTTTAAGTGATTTCACGCATTTTATTTCCTTAGAAGTTTGAGGACCCGCTCCCGGGCTGGTTACGTTGCTCCAGGATCGCATAACCTTAACCTCTAATGTAGTAAAGGGAAATCCAACAATAGAAAGTAAGACAAACATTTCAATAAATTGTAGATACGTGTGATCTATATATAGCATAAACCAAAGTCGCTTCCCGCCGTCTGTCCCTGTGTATGTATGTACGCTTAGATCTTTCATACTACGCAACGAATTATAATGCGGTTTCAACAATAGATTTTGTATAGTAGGACAACACGCGAAGTCGCGGCCAGCTAGTTATTGAACAAATTGAATTCCTCTATGTACGCATTACTTGTCCAGTCACTATATCAATTGACCACTGTCCATTGGAACATTGTCCAATCACATTAGGTCGAATCTCACTACTATCTTACTTACTGAAAGAAATAAAAAGTTGCGTAAGAGTTTGTATGAAAAACGTAAAATCTGTCCAGACTGACTTGTCTTATTTGGTTATCGAAATTATGTATTTAAATGGATAATTCGCATCAGTATTCGTTGAAATACACAGTGTATGCAGCGTGATTGATCCGGCAAGTCGTAATTTTGGGTATTGTTTGTTCACCAAACAAGACAAGTTAGTCTGGACAGATCATACTACCCAACAGCTTTACGTCTCACTCACCCGATCCCTGGACCGATGTATGGTCTCCCGCTGCACGCTGAGGTCCTCCAGCACCGCGGCGCCCATCCGCTCCGTGTCCACGACCAGCCGGTAGCCCTCCTCCAGAGCTAAGCCACTGCGCTCCAGCCTCTCGGAGTTGTCTAGCAGCTTGCGGTGCTGCTCTGAAGGGCCGCCCCAGTCGGTGTATGTGTCTTCGGGCTCCGGATCTGACGAAATAAGATAATAAATATGCTTGCACAAGTTCACACAGCGCCATCTAGCCTCAAAGTAAGCAAAACTTGTGTTATGGGTGTTAGATAACTGACATGCTTTTTATATGTAGTTTATCAGTCAGTAGTCAGAATAAATGAACACTCTATTGCATAAATACAGGAAACAGTCGGTATATATCGGTAGCAAACCAAACAAAACAGAAAAAGGCGGCCTTATCGCCTAGAGCGATTTCTTCCAAGCAACTTTTGGGTAGCGAACTGTCAATAGGGACATGTTTATACAGAAACCATCATTGGAATTCCATCATCAGAGCCCGACCTGGTCAGGATGTCCTGAGGAGTACGTTCAAGCACCCTTTCCACCGAGGATGCCGAAGATCGAGCGAAGTGGACATAGAGGAGTAGGAAGCGAGCCCCGTGCCCTCGGATGCGAGATCACAACCGGTACTGACGCCAAGATGATGATGATGATTTAGGCTCGTAATCCCATGGGCTAAGTTAGAGCACCAAAATGGTCAACTGAGCCCGCGGGGGTTGAGTTGACTATAAAAAATATAGGCATATTTTGGTGATGGTAATTTGGACTTAATAATTAGGCCACCGACGTTCTAGACCGCATTACTTGATGTAGGTACGAACTTGGGGCCCTCGTATTCGAGGACACCACCGGGACATTAGCGCCAAGATGTGATGATGAGCGTGTTATACATATAGAGGATGTCCCAAAAATAGTGTCAAGCGAAAGTCCAGAGATAGAGCACCCCTTGAGGTATCCGAATCACTCCCATGTATGTTCCGCGATTTTTCATACTTTTCGAGTTACAACGTTTTTTCTGAATTTTTGAGAATTTTCGACTTACAATCTTAAAAAAATTCCTAAAGAAAAAGTACACTATCTTTCAAAATATTTCTTTTTGCAACTGATTTATCCTGAATTGTTATTTTATGCTTAAAATAATCAGCTTCATAACTTTGATGAAAATCATGAAAATATTGGTTTAAAGTGAAAAATTTTTGGTTGATGAATTATGACCTAAACTTTCAACTTGAAATAAAAAATTTAAACAGGTGATTTCAAAATTCCTAAGTATGTCTCAAGAATTTTCCAGACTCTCTTTCATAATAATTTAAAAAAGTAGCACTTGATGGCTAAAATCGGCCTTCAAAGACTGCAAAGTGGAAAATTCTTGAAATTAGCCAAATTTGCAATCAGATAATTACAAAGTTTTTTGGCCAATTCGTTATCGCAGATTATTTAGCCTTACCTTTTTTACCTGCCAAACAAACAATGGACCGAGAAGATAAAAGACCGAATTATTGCTATCTCTCTCACTCTCATTGGAAAGAGGGGATTGCAAAGAATGGTAATCATGGAATTTCATTTTAAGCGATGTGGAGTTTTCAACATCCACAATTATCATTCATGGAATATTCAAAACCCACACCTGACACGGGAATCCAATTTTCAAGACCAATTTAGCGTCAATTTATGGTCAGGCATCTTAAACGGAGAGCTGATTGGACCTTTCGAACTACCTGACCGACTGAACGGCGAAGCCTATTTACAATTTCTTCGAAATGATCTTGACAACTTATTAGAAGATGTAAATCTACTAACGCGCAGGAACATGATATTCCAAAATGACGGCGCTCCACGCCACTTTGCAAGAATTGTAAGAGAGCACTTAAATTAAAAATACCCAGACAGGTGGATCGGCCGTGGAGGACCCATTGCGTGGCCGCCACGTTCCCTCGACTTGAATCCCATTGATTTTTTTGTCTGGGGATATTATTAAGATGAGTGAATCTAATGAAGAAATTAGATACATTTTAAAATTTTACTACAAAAAAAATGCAACGCAAGCCGCTAAAACAATTTGCGATGTTTATGGACCTAATGCAGTGTCTGTGAGAGTAGCACAAATTTGGATTAAGCGTTTTCAATCCGGAAATTTTGATGTCAAAGATGCACGTCGCTCTGGTCGCCCTGCTACGGAAAAAATGGATGCCATTTTCGAAAAAGTGGAGCAATATCGGCATATCAGTAGTTACGACGTAGCTGAAGAACTGGGAATTGACCACAAAACAGTATTGGCGCATTTGAAAAAAAATGGGTACACAAAAAAGCTCGATATTTGGGTGCCTCACGAGCTCTCTGAAAGAAACCTAATGAACCGTGTACTCATTTGTGATTCTTTATTACGACGTAATTAAACCGAACAATTTTTGAAGAAATTGATAACTGGTGATGAAAAGTGGATCACGTACGACAAGAACGTGCGAAAAAGGTCATGGTCAAGGGCCGGTCAGGCTTCACAGACTGTGGCCAAACCCGGGTTAACTCGCAACAAGGTGATGCTGTGTGTGTGGTGGGATTGAAAGGGCATTATTCATTATGAGCTGTTACCACCAGGCAGGATCATCGATTCAGAACTCTACTGCGAACAACTGATAAGATTAAAGCAAGAAGTTGAGATTAAGCGGTCGGAATTAATCAACAGAAGGGGTGTGGTTTTTCATCATGATAACGCTAGACCTCACACATCTTTAACCACTCAGCAAAAATTAAGAGAGTTTGGCTGGGAGGTGTTAATGCATCCGCCGTATAGTCCTGACCTTGCACCTTCAGATTTCCACCTGTTTCGGTCTCTTCAGAATTCTTTAGGCAGTGTCAGGTTAACATCACGAGAGGACTGCCAAAACTACTTGACGCAGTTTTTTGATCAGAAACCCCAAAATTTCTATAGCAATGGGATCATGTCCCTACCTATAAGATGGCAAAAAGTTATCGAACGAAATGGTACCTACATACTTTAGTTAAATGTAAATAAACTATATTAAAAATAGTTTTGAATTTTCATATAAAATGCGAAGAAACTTTCTCCCCAACCAATTACTTAGGAATTTTGAAATCACCTGTTTAAATTTTTTATTTCAAGTTGAAAATTTAGATCATAATTCATCAACCGTAAATTTTTCACTTTAAACCAATATTTTCATGATTTTCATCAAAGTTACGAAGCTGATTATTTTAAGCATAAAAGAACAATTCAAGATGATTCAGTTGCAAAAAGAAATATTTGAAAGATAGTGTACTTTTTTTTTTTTTTTTTTTAAGTTTGTAACTCGAAAATTCTCAAAAATTTAGAAAAAACGTCATCACTCGAAAAGTATGAAAAATCGCGGAACATACATGGGGGTGGGTGATTCGGATACCTCAAGGGGTGCTTTATCTCTGGACTTTCGCTTGACACAATTTTTTGGGACAGCCTGTATATGTATGGTATTATAGTCTAATTTTAATTGTTATTTACAAATACAAATACAAATAAGTTTATTGAAAAAATCAAGTTATACATATTATGTTGTTACACGTTTGCAGTAATAAATAATATTGCCAAATAAAATTGTAAGCATTTCTGACAGAATGTAAGAGATTCCTGGACGATGTTTAATCTTTGAGTAGATTCAGTACTAATTAACTAAAAGTTAGGTTTCTAAGTATGTAATTTATCATATAATTATTAAAAATTGTTTTAAGAGCTATTTCAATGTTTTTGGTTAGTATTTTTGCACAATATTTCATAGTTAATTAGAATTATTACAATGTGCCGTCATTGGTTGAAATGTAACAGCTTCTAATTTTTAAATGTTTTCTATATAAACCCAGTTGAGAGACTGGGAAGGTCCTTTTGCTCCTGACCCGGCACAGAGTTAAGTACAAACTTGCATTGTATTATTGTTGCTTTATATTTTGTATTAGTGTTCTTTATTTATATATTCGGTTATTTACTGAATCGTACGTAATACCACTGTCCCATTTTTAAAGGATAAATATGTATTTTGCCATGTTTTATTATATTCAGAATATATTTACCATGTAACTATGTTTGCTATGATTGCCTATCCTAATATAAAAACTTATCTAGTTTGATCTAATCTGTGTGTTTAAATATGCTTTTTCTTTCCTTAATAAATAGCTATTTATATTTAACTAATGTGCCATATTTTTATTTCATTAAGCTTTCCACCCTTAGTTTTCGATACAATACTAGGCCACCATCATTAACATCTTCTAAATACTTAAATTCACACCTGAGATCTGTACACTCTTTACGCTCTTCCAAACAAGCGCAATTTTTTGTGTTCAAATAATGTACATCACTCAGAAAATAATTGGTACATGATGACACTGAGGTTCGGATCCTGGTACATAGTGGCACTGAGATTCGAACGAGGGTACTCACAACCAGCATTCGCAGGCGCCTGTACCACCCGGAACTCCTGTCGTATCCGCTGCAACTCTGCGCGGTAGGCTGCCGCGCGGCCCCCCGCGCCCCCGCCGCCCGCACCCCCGCGGGCCTCCAACTCCAACTGCTCCAGCTGGGGGGGAGGAGTTGGATGAGTTAAAAGATTTTTACGGGGTCGGCAATACGTGGGTGATGCTATTGCAAACGTCCATGCGGTGACTGCTTACTATCTGGCAGGCCGTAAGCTTGTTTGCCACATTATATTTATCATCTTAGCGTTAATGTCCCGGTTGTGCTCTCGAGGGGGAGGGCCCGGGTCCGCCACATGTGTGGTACAAAAATAAAAAGAGGGCAGCCCGTAGCTAGTGTACACGGCCGCTGTTAGCTCGTAACAAAGATCTGTGAGTAATAATGATGTCTATCGTAGATGTTATGGGCGACAGTTACCGCTCACCATTCGAGAGATATGCAAACGTCCGAAGAGACTATTAGACTTTTAGAGGGAGCTGGGCTGGCTCAATTAGCACACCTTAAGTACGTACACAGGACCAAATGTGAGTTCTCGGGGGGAAAATGAGCCCAATAACCGCTGACCATTAGGTGGGCTGTCTGTTCGTTTGTTCCTGTGTATTGTGTAGAATAAAAAAAAAACAAGGGAACAATTTAGTGATTTGTTTGACATCTGTCACGAAGCATTTAGGCTCAATCATAAGTTTGATAATTTACTTTATGGAAAAACTCTTTAAAATTTATTAAGGGTATGTACATTAGTACTGAGTGCAACAATGTACGCAAAAAACTGCATAGACTGCGCTCTACTATGACAAATGCTAAGCCAAGCAAGATTCACCAATTATAGGGTAGTACGTTTCTGTGAACTGCCACACAAGAGACACCTGTCTGTAACATTTGTAATATTGTCATTGCCACTATAGTGACATGAATAACAAATAAAAAATTACATTTAAATCGATATTAATTGATTTTTCAATTGAAGTAAATGACATCAAATTAACAGTAATGATTACGATTTATAATAGCAGCAATGATAAGCCACCTTGTAGACCTTCAGATGGACTAAATTGTGACAGCAGACAGCACTTTTACATATAATGAAGAAGAAGCATAATTTACTCACCAAGTCATTCGCTTCATCAAAATTCGCTTGGATTTCTCTGGTGAGTTGGTCACGGTTCTCTGAAGTTGAAAGAACTAATTATATCAAAGTTTGTGAAAGCTGTACGTAATATCGAAAAGATTTTGGCAATTAAATGTACTAGAGCAGGTTATTAAAGTGTATACATACTAAACTTTATAAAAATAAAAACAAAACAAACAGTAATCAATGCACAAAACATACGCACCTTCATGGCCTAATTTTAGACGGCCTATTTTAGCAGTTATATCAGCTGTGAGCACTGAATACTGTTGTTCATAGGATTGGAGAAGCGTTGCCATTTTCTAATTTAGTTCAATTAAATCATTTGATATTAAAATTACGATTAAATTGAAATCACAAATATGCATTGAAAGATATCCCAATGGAACATTACGATTTTATTTTCAGACAGAAACTTATCAAAATGAAAAGCGGGATAGTGAGATCGACATTTGTATAGCGCTCTTTCATTTTAGTTATCGTAAGCTCCGGAGTTGTATGAACCAAACACAACTTGTTGACATTTTGACTGACATATGACTGACTGACACAAAACTATATTCGTTTCATTTCGATCCCTTTTCCGAATCATTTGTTAATTTTATTTTATAAATTACTAGAAACTGCTCATAAAAATGTTATAATGCTTTAATATGCTTACGTTTGTTTAAAGTTATATCAACAATCTCGCATATTTACATAATACATGACCATACTGTTGATAGGTAGTTTTAGAATGAAAAGAACACTACCTTGCGTGGGAGTGGATTTGGTAGCGAGTTGAATGTCGAAGAAAAGAACGCGAAAAAGTGAAGTGATTGAGATGAATTTGTTAACCGGTTGTGTTTTGATAAATAAAATTACTATCGTTGTAATGTAACTTTGTCTGATTCCGCTTTGTCAACGGATTATGCTTCAAACGCAACAATAAAAGGCACCTATCTCTGTAAGTTTTTTATAGTTGTACGAATTTACCAGTCGCCGTAGAAAATCACTTCCGAAAGTTGTTGCTGTACCTTCGGTGTTCGTTATTCACTTCAAAAATGTTAAAAGTATTATGTGAGAATTAAGTTAGGTATTTGAATAGTGTATTCGCTTTCCTCATTGCTTTCTCTAGCATGTACGAGACACTGAGTCACAATCACAGCTAAACTTGCATATTTGAATAGGTAATTATCCATTTACGGCTAATTCATGTTTATAAAATGAATCAGCTAAATAGTTAATATGGTAGTGTGTAGGTAGCTGAATTGAAACAGGCACCTATCCATTTTTAATTTTAACTAATTAGAGGCCCAAACTTATGTGTACTTACTAACATTATATTAGTAACTTGAGCGTCGGTGGCCGTGTGGTTACAGTATCCGATTCGTAATCGAAAGGTACCGGGTTCGAATCCCACTACGGATTTGTACCAATGATCCTGAGTTATGTACATTAGCTGAATACTAATCAATGCTCTTATGGTGATAATGAAACCTGCACATTCACTGCTACTGAATGTGTAACGAGTCGTATAAAAAAAAAACCATGAATCAATCTGTTCAGGTGACCCTGGAACCAGGGTCACGAAGGTCAGTCACTCCAGTGTAATTACCTGATCTGCAAAATGCAGACCCCGAGCCCTTGTGCGCAAGAGTATCACAGATATTTCAATATTTCATTATCATCATAATTTTCAGTTAGACTCTTGCCAGTGAAGCATTCACCATTCATGTTTATTTTAAATATTTTTTTGTAGACAGTGACTCATCTAACATGCATAATAATAGGTGTCCTAACAATAGGGAATTGATAGGTATGTGATGATAGGCTTGTTGTTAAAATGATGAGTAAAATAAACATTGCATTCTTAGCTCCTTGACTACACCCATACATTAAAAAAATTAATAAATATGCTCTGGCTCTGTGCCATCTAGCCTCGAACTCCCAAACTAAAGAATGTTGTACTGTGGCTGCTAGCATAGCCTCCTTCATGTGCTAGTTAACAGATAAACTACTTAGGTAATATTTGTAAATATATACTTATTATACATAAATATGTACTTGTTTCGTTATTTTTGTTTTAGTGCAATGCCTCGCAACTGTGATGAAGACTCGGGAAGGAGCTCGTGTTCAGCAGCCTCAGTTGGCTTAAGTCCCATTATTGACAATCGAGAACTAGATTCAGAACAGTATCAATCTAAAAGAAGACATTTGAAAACCAATGAAGCTGGTACCAACACAGAATTGCAGGTTAGCTTCCGACCAAGAAGTTGTACAAATATAATCAAGTCTCCTGAAGAAAATGAGCCCTTTCCTAGTTGTAGATATCCAAGACATTCCAGAAAACCAATTTTTAATCTCTTTGATACCCCAAGAATGGGAGGATTAAGCAATGCCCATTCCACTTTAGAAATTGCATGCAGCACCCAAATAGATGAACCGAAATTCCAAAACAATGCAGTCTCTATGGCTACTTTGGCTGAACATAAAATAAGTAGACACGGCCCACTAAGTTCCAATTTTAGGCGAGGAAAACCAGTTCAAAGAGCTGCCTCAAGATTATATAAAGCTGATTGTGGTGTAAGAGGTAAAGATGGATGTACTGGCCCTGAGTTCATTGTTAGGGCATCTCAACCTGTGAAACATATGGATCTGACTCTTTCATCTCTTTCTGATAAGAGGACTATTACAGTTGTGTTATTAAATGGACAGAGGTTTGATGTACTCTGTGATCCTCATAGTATAACAGCAGGGCAACTATTTGAGGCCCTAGTTCACAGTGAAAAATATGAACATAATTTTATGCTGGGAATAGCCATACTAATTGGAGGAGATTTTGTATTTTTACCAGATGATTATAAAATTAAAAAGGTGGCTCCAGATATATGGCACAAAGCTAGCTGTAAGAAAAAAGCTGTTGAAGATGTTTCTATCACACTTTTCTTACGGATTAAATTCTTCTTGCCTAAAAACATTGCTTCTAATATTCAAGGTGGAGAGTGGAGGTACAGAGTATATTTGCAGCTAAGACGAGCAACAGTTGAAGGTCTGTTAACCTCAACTGTGCAGAATCTCATATTACTGTCTGGATATGCCTTACACATTGAATTTGGTGAGTTTTCTTACAGAGAACATGGTACAGCAGATTATTTTTTGTTAGAGCATTACTTACCTGAAACACTTATAACTGGTGATATGTCTGAAATAAAATTAAAGATGAAAAGGGCTCATGAATCGAGACGTGGATTAGACAGAGATAAATCTATAATAAACTATATTACATTAGCGCAAACATTTCGTGATTATGGCGCGCATTTCTATTCAGCAGTGTGGGCCACCAGAGATGGATTTTGCAGAGATGTTTGGCTTTCAATAGGCCCAAGAGGCGTAACGCTATATTCGCGCAAGACCCAGATTACTGAAGAATCTGGGAGCAACTCTAATCGTATTGTATTACAAAGTCTTCCATGGCACCACATACATACATTTTATTACAATAAAAAGAGTCTCTACCTCATTCCAAATTCATATTCAGGCCTGTCAAAAATTGGAGTCAAATATAAGCTGAAGATGATTGACAACAAAAGTTATTTCACGTTTTGGTTAGCTTCATTGCATCACAGACTTTATTTGAAGTTGTATGCAAAAGACGATTTTCTGAACTACTTGTCTGAGGACATTAACGGTCCAGCTAACGCTAATGAAAGCACTGAAAGGGCAGATGTTAGCAATTATCAGGACAGTTATAATTTAGCAGTTCGGAACCCAGTAAGACCTAGAAGACCTGTGAGAAGAAGATTCAAGGTAGACATTTTCAAAGACAGGAAACTACACAATAAAGAAAATGAAAAACCCAGTACTGAAGAATTGCTAAGGCAAATATTATCGCCGCAGCCTTCAGAAGAGAGTTTGTTGCACAATTCTAATGGAAACATCCACGGAGACTCCTCAAATGATGGATTGTCATCCTCTGAAAGCTGCAGTATACCAAGAAGACATGGAGTAAAAATGGGCACCAGAGTATTCAATGGAATGAAGTCTGCGTTAGATATTAGATACCAATCGCCAGTTAAAAGCCCTGCTTGTTATAGATCTGAAGGTGATTTAGCCACCACACAAAGTGATTCTGACGATCTGAGCACTGAACAGAAATTAAATTGCAATGTTAACAGTATGCAACTACTGCCAGAGAGACAGTATAACCAGGGTATAGCTTCTGGACCGACAGCATATGTTCTTGAATCTCCCAAAGTATATCCAGAAGTATTTAGTTATAATGCTGTTATTAATGAGTCTTGTCTAAATACCTCACTCTTTGAAAAACTAGATAACATGGGATGTGTTCAAGGCGAAAGGGTTTTTGTTACAGCTGTTTTAGAAAGAGACGAGATGAAAGCTCTGGGCTTACAAGTAGCTGAAGGATCTGATGGCAATGTTTACATAAAATCGATTACTACTGGAAGTCCAGCTGACTTATGTAAAAAGTTATTGCCTGGAGATCAAATCATATCGGTCAATGGGCAAACTTTATTAAATGTTGAATACGATAAAGCTTTAAAAATGTTGCAAAGTGCACCTCAGAAGGTGGAACTGATAGTATTACAAAACACGAATAAAAGTTTATCACTTGACCAGTGCGACGTTATGAAGCATTGTGATGATAATTCTTCTAAAGTAGCACTTAAGAAAAGTATTAGGGATAGTGTCGCTTTAGATTTAGAATTTATTGACGATGAATTATTGAATGAGGAAGCTTTAAGAACAATCTATGCCTTAATAAAGTTAACGAAAGATAAAGTAATTAGTAGAATGAATAAACAGAGTCCGAACGTGTATAATTTGCAAAAATGTTTCTCTGAAAACAAGGTGTTCGAGGAATCGGATATTGGCGACTGCTCTTCTCAGGAAACCACTCCTCAAAAGAGGCACTATCAAAAGTTCAACACTTGGCGTGGGCTGGGCAATAGTAAATTAAGGGCCAAGCGGCGTCCATTAAGCCTCAGCATACCGTCTGGGGTGAATCTCACCGAGGAATATTTGAACGAAAGTTCTGGGCAATTATTGACACAGACGTCTTTGAAGTCTATTCAATCGTCTCTTAATAGTTTGGACAAATCTGTGATGAGTGGGTCGTCGAAGAACGTAGCTTTGCCGAGGAACTTTGCCCATAGCAGGAGGTGGCTGGGGCCTGTGAGGTACCCGGTGACCCCTTGCAAGAACGACGCGGTACCCACCGACAATAGTGCAATATTGGACAATGTCGTGAGGCGACATTTTGTTTACGGAGTTGGCGATTCCGACGAAGATCAAATATTTTTATAATAATTTACTCTGTTATATGTTAAATATGCAATTACAATGTATTACTATCTACTTATACATCTACTAAATATCATTAAATAATACGTAACATAACGTAAGTACCTTATACGAATGAAATGGTGACTATGTCGTAGGCCTTATATACGAAATAAATGATTATTTAGACGAGAACATTCTTATTTCGCGATCGCTTTATCTGCCTCCTATTATAATAGATACCCTGCGTTAGTATAGATAAGTACTGTTATCAGTTACCACTGCCTATAATACGCTAGCGGGGCTAGTGAACTTATATTTGCCGGCTCTAATGTAATCGTGGCGTAACTCATCATTGGCATAAATAGCTCAAAGTTCAGACCGAGGTAATTGCTATAGCCGCTATTGTTTCTTATCAGATCAATTCTACACATTCGAGAACATGTGATTATACTGATAAGTGTTAAAAGTGAGTTTCGCATACCCACTAACACACTGAGATAGAAGCAACACGTGTGGCGGTGTGTCTGACGTGCCTGCGCGTACATTGCGCTCGCGTATTCGACTCGCCCCGGCTCGTGCCCCAGCGCGGCGTGGTGTTACGCAACATCAGTACTAACTCATTGATATGCAGCAAATGAATTTTTCTATTTTCTGCAGTACACGACTAATTATTACCTACTTGTAGCGTTCGGGCACGGCGAAGGAAATATCATTGGCCTTAGACATCTATTATAGATGATTGAAACAGCGTTTCTGTTAATGATACCTACGGCATTTTCTCTAATGGCTAGAGGCTAACACGGGAAAGACAGATTCGGTCACACAGTGATCATACAAGATGTTAAGGGATTGTCAGCGCGTTGGTGTCGTTTCGCGCGTAATATAGGAAGAGAAAATAGGTAGGTATTATTAGGGCATACGACACTGCTAGGCCAGAGTTAGGTTAGGTTAGGTTCCCTTTAATTTTTTGATGTATAACTGATGACCTACGGAACAGAGGGCTGTGTGAGTTTCGCTTCGAATTTACTTTACTATCGCGTTTGCGTTTACGTGAAAATTAGTAAATGAAGTTTTTTTCTTCATACTAATTTCGACGAAAACGCAAACGCGATAGTAAAGTAAATTCAAAGCGAAACTCACACTAAGCCCTCAGAGACGTGGGCCTTATAAGAAAGATCACTGTCAAGGCGATGGAAAGGGGAAGAGATTCGCTCTAAGTCCCATTACGAGATATAATCAGGAATGAGGAGATCCGCAAGCGAACTAAGGTTACCGACTGCTAAGCTTAAGTGACAGAGAACAGTGGAGGCCAATGCACAGCAGTGGGCGTCTTCCGGCCGATATTATGATAACGGGTTACGCGAGCATCAGATTTTTCATGAAGTTTTTTTCAAATTCCTCAACGCTAAAAGAGCAGTGTCTGTCTCCCAACGGATTACGACGCGGTTTCTTTCAGGGCCAAGCCAATTTAATAGGGTAACTCGTTTTTCGTACCCCGTTGTACCTGGCTCGAACCCCAGTGCCACCATTTACCAATGACTCTTTTCTGAGTTATGCTCATTAGTTGAACACTTACCGATGCTCTTACGGTGAGGGAAAACATTGTGCTGAAATCTGCACGTTCATTCGACATATTCTGCAACCATGATCTAATTTATTGGTTAGGTTCCCCTGTTAACATGGTCACGGAGGTTAGATGGCAGTCGCTCCACTGTAATTACCTGATCTGCCAATTCCTGGATCATGGCGGACCCCGGGTCATTAAATTATGGCCACTATCTTATAGATGTCGACCATCTAGGACCGCCGTGCCGTAGACCGTCCGTAATATAGGAACTTATGTATAATAGCGTTTTCTGTTGTGTACTTACTCGGTGAAGCTTGCCAAGCGTCGAGATTAGTAAAAACCCTGAACTTCAAACCCAACAGTTTCGTTTATTTCATTATAGTAAGTAGTATAATCGTTCCGGCATTACGTGTGTACAGAAAACAGCACATCAACCTACCGACCACCAGTATAAAGTGACCTAACTTCACTATAGAAGCGCTTGCAAACCGTAGACCATCCAAAGTCTAAGGTAAGCTGAGGTGGGATCTTTTGTACGTATCCAAGTGTAATAATCGGTGCGGACTTTGTCCTATTGTTCATTTATCTATGAATTACACGAATACGATTACAGTTGTTAGTTTGTATGCTTTTAGAGAAGTTTTCCTCTAAACTTTGCTACATTTTGCTTGCAGATAAGTGCAGGAAGATGATTTGCGCTCAGGACTACAATTTGAATATACTAGAGATTTTATCTGCCTGTACGAGTAGGTACAGCGCACCGTTTCGCCCGCGTCAGCTTTATATGTTAATTGCTATTTTTACTAATTAGTTATTAGTTCACGTTCGTAAAATCAAAAGTGTGCACACATATAACTTTAAAGTGATTACTGAAGGTAATCACATCATTCCTGTTCTACAACGCCTTTCAAGTCAAATTGTTGTAGCGGCAATCAAGTGCCCGTACACAGCCTATTAGTGAATTACCGTGAGTAAAGCTGCGGCGGGCTTCGTATAAATTTTACTTTCGTTCTTATCATCCAGTATAACTTGTAAAGAAAGTACTTGACTTGCGCTCAAACAGGTTTACGTTGCGCATAGTGCACATAGGGAAGAGTTTGCAATAAAATGAAATCACATTTTAGAAAACTTTATTATTTATTAAAAATAATAATAAGAATAACACATGCTTGTTATTTCAAGCAAACTAAATAAATCTAAAAGACGGCCGTCGTCTATATTTGTAACACAATCAGACTCATTTAAAAGAAAAATAATATTCATCCATTACACAATTCGGATAACCCATTCAAACTACAACTATTTTAATTGCAAAACCTATTTAACAGGTGATGTACACTAACCAGTTCATTTATACATTAAATGCATCATAAAGCTTTTGTCTTCACATCATGCCTCCCATGCCACCCATGCCGCCCATTCCTCCCATGCCACCCATTCCTCCCATGGGATTTGCTTCCTTCTCCTGTGGAATCTCGCAGATGACGGCCTCAGCGGTGGTGAGCAGAGACGCCACGCCGCTGGCGTCCACGAGCGCAGTCCGCACCACCTTCGTGGGGTCGATAATGCCCTTCTCAATCATGTTCACGTACTCATTGTTAAGCGCATCGTAACCAAACTCAGGCCCGAGGTCCTCCACCTTCGCCACCACCACCGAGCCGTCGATACCCGCATTCCGCGCGATAGTCATGCATGGCATCCTGAGAGCACGCTTTACAATCTCTACACCAGTTGCCTGGTCAGAGTTTATGGGCTTTAGTTCGTCTAGCATAGGAATGCATCTTAGGAGTGCAGAGCCGCCTCCGGGCACAATGCCTTCTTCCACTGCAGCACGGGTAGCATTCAATGCATCATCTACTCTGTCTTTCTTCTCATTGACCTCCACTTCACTTGAGCCTCCGATTCTGAGAACCGCCACTCCTGATGCTAATCTCGCAAGACGTTCCTGTAGTTTTTCCTTTTCATACTCAGATGTGGTCTCTCCAATTTGGTCCCGAATCTGCTCGGCTCTCCTGTCAATATCAGTCTTCTTGCCCTTTCCTTTCAGAATCAATGTGTCATCTTTGGTAATAACTATTTCACCAGCTTGACCCAAGTCTGAGAGTTGGATGTCTTCAACTTTAACAAGATTTGCATCATCTCCAAAGACAAGACCACCAGTGGCAATAGCCATGTCGCTCATGGTTGATTTGCGGTTATCTCCAAATCCTGGAGCCTTAACAGCTGCGACCTGGAGTCCGATCTTGAGTCTGTTCACTACCAATGTAGACAGGGCCTCACCGTCAACATCCTCAGCCACTATGACTAATGGTTTCCTCTGTTGGTTTGCAATTTCGAGGGCCGGAATGATTGACTGTACAGTACTAATTTTCTTCTCCGAGAACAAGACCAGGGCGTCTTGGAACTCGACTTTAGCACCTTTGGACGAGTTGATGAAATATGGTGAAATATAACCTCTGTCGAATTTCATACCTTCAATGACTTCGAGTTCGTCAGTGAGCGTCTTGCCGTCCTTGACGGTGATGACGCCGTCGCGGCCCACCCTCTTCATGGCGTCGGAGATGAGCTGACCGATGCTGGTGTCGCCGTTGGCGGAGATGGTGGCGACCTGCGCGATCTCGTCGGGCGTCGTCACGGGCTTCGACATGGACTTCAGCTTGTCCTTCACAGCGTCCACGGCCATCATGACGCCGCGGCGGATCTCGATGGGGTTGGCGCCCTTCGAAATCTTCTCGAAGCCCTCCTTGGCGATGGCGCGCGCCAGCACCGTGGCTGTCGTGGTCCCGTCCCCGGCCTCCTCATTCGTATTATTCGCCACGTTCTGCACCAGCTTAGCCCCGATATTCTGGAACTTATCTTTCAACTCGACCCCTTTGGCAACTGTCACACCATCTTTTGTTATCTTCGGGGACCCCCACGACTGTTCCAAAATCACGTTCCTACCTTTCGGGCCCATTGTGACGGCGACGGCGTCGGCGAGAATGTCCACACCTTGGAGCATGAGGGCTCTAACATCAGCTCCGAATCTCACATCTTTGGCGTAAAATCTGGATAATTGTTGAGATTTGTGCAGTGCGAGGGTTTGGCGGGCAACACGAGGCAAGCGCAACATTTTCAAAGATGTATAGGAATGTCTTTAGCGCAAAATGAAAGCCTCAACTTTTATTTCTCGAAAATTCTCGCCTGGAGCACAAAACGTGATCCTTCACCGCCGGTTATAGGTTATACAATGGCACAGATAACTAAAAATGATAAGAAAAACAGCGCTTGATAATAAAGTTCTCTACTAACACTTCAATTTATATGATTCTGATTTAGCATCGGTTCGCCATCGCTCAAACGATCAATAATTAACGGCCTATAGCAGGCGATGTAAGCGTACCTTTAGTGGCGCTGCAATCGCATGGAACTAAACGTTTAGTCAGAAACGTCCGCGCGCTGACTCGACTTCGCTCGCCGTATCAAATATTGTACTAAGCTTAAAACCTAGACTTATTATCCTAAAACGTAATAAACTCTTCACATCGTTATTCCACGGGTGTTATTTCTTAAGTTCTCCCGACGGTGTGCTACAGGCCCTGCTATACGACAATCTGATTGTCCAATCAGATTGCCTATTGAACAATCTGATTGTTCGTCCAAACGACACGATTAGATTGGGAATCTGATTGTCAAATGTCAAAGCAGGGTCTCCAGGTTTTGCATGTAAAATTTCCCTATCAGGTTTTTATTTTCCTCAGAAAGATACAATGCACCGTTTTTAAACGTTGAGCCATTTACCGCAGCATCTTCCGTTATGCATAGCTCCTGCTAGTGCTATTTTATCAGTCCAATTCAGTATAGGAAGATTGATGTAATAATGGTTTTATAGACTTGTAATTTCAGCCTACCGGCATTTTGGAGTCACAAATGACTCACGTCACCTGCCGCCATTTGGCCAGAGCCGCGAATATTCAGACTTTGACTCATTGTCAATGTTCTCACTTGCGCTAAGTAAGATCCCAGGTATCTGTCCTGTTCACTGCGCATATGTGAATGGGTAGGGGGTACTATTGTGAGTCATATAGTATTTAGTCTTTGCCACATTAAATTTTGGAACGGGTTGGTGTCTCTAACGGCAGTTCGAACTCTGGAATCGTTATCGCGGTATATATCATGCACAGGTCAGAGTCACATTTCCAAAAATCCCCTCTTTTTCACTTACGTCATATAACGAACCCCCTACAAAACTTAAAATATCTAGGCCCAACGGTTTAGGCTGTGCGCTGTCTGACTGCTTCAGAACGATAAAAACGCAGCTGTGTGGGAAGGACGCAGATCGCATTATCGCAGAAACGCATGCGTTATATCGCACCAGCTTGGTTGTGGGTTTATCGAAAAAAAGAACGCGCGCCTATTTACGAGGGCCTTTGATTGGTTTTATTTTAGATTTTAAATCTAGTTGAACATCGATGGAACGATGCTGAGGCGTTGAGGGGCCTTTTGTCTCTGGTTCTGGGTTGCTTGTATAAATAATTAGTTATGAAAATACCGGTTTTCGCAACTCTAGTATGATTTGACATTAATGTTGACAAAAGTAATGTCAAATTGACACTGACATGAAAGGACGGACGCCGCATGTGGATGGATTTTACGAAGCGAATTTTTCTATTATTTTTAGAAACGTTGGAGACTTCGATCGTGCCAGCAAAACATTCGAACATGTGCTGAATAGCTCTTCCAGAAATAGTTAAACTATCTCTCATATAATAAAAAATCGAGAATTACGGTTTTGCTGCAGTGAATTCTAAACATTTATTACATAATGAATATGTAAGTAATTTTAGAGTATTTTGCACTGAACACGATATTAAATTCCTCTAATTGAGACGGCTTTATCATGGTATGATTGAACCCAATGGTAATAATAATAACAGTAAATGGATCTTTTTCATTTAAATGACAATAAGATGTACCTCTCAAGGCTTTAAGACACATTTTTGAAGTGTATTAATACATAATACTACTACTACAATTTTTCAAAACTTATTGTTATGAAATATGTGTACAGGTTCCAAAGTTTCGTATTTTGGTTGGAAATTAAATCATACAGCAAAATAAACTGAAACTTACTGAGAAGGAAAGATTTGGGTTGGAGTGTAGCAAAGGGGGTGTTGAGGATTGCACGCTTTGATTTCCCCTTAGCAAAGATTTAACACACTTAAAATTTTCAGGGAAGGATATTTGTTGGGTATTGGTAACCCATTGCTGGACATCTCTGCCAGTATACCAGACTCTTTACTTCAGAAGTACGACCTCAAAGCTGACGATGCCATCATGGCTGAAGACAAACACATGCCACTGTACAAGGAGATGGTTGAGAAGTAAGTTTATGTTGTTAAGAATTCATAAGTACAGCGGTTTAATAACAGAACAATATAATTAAATGGATTGTCAAAGCTGTGGTTTAAAATATTTTTTATGTGATCCGATAATAGAGTCAACCTTTTAAGGCAGTTTTATCATGGAGTACTTATTAGGAGAAGTAAGAAAATTCAAATATTAAATTTAAAAATGGTTTTCTACAAGATTAACTTAATCTATAAAAACATTCAAAAATTTTATCTTCAAAAACAATTGTTTGTGCACAATAAACTGTAAAATTTATATTTAATTAAAATAAAATTAGTGTATGTGAGCAATCATTCTGCAAGTAGCAAGAATAGTTTGTATTCTGTCAGTAGACTTGGGTATAAGAGAAAATAATGGTTTATTAAGATATGGTATTATTATAACATAATTTTGTTGAATCAGGTACAAAGCGGAGTTCATAGCTGGTGGCAGTGTGCAGAACAGCTTGCGAGTGGCTCAGTGGATATTAAACCAGCCAAAAGTCTGCACGTACTTTGGCTGCGTGGGAAATGATGAATATGCATCCAGATTAAGAGAAAGAGCCACGTGAGTCTAATAATTTCCCATTACCATGTTCAACTTACATCATTTTAAAATATACCGTTATGGTATGCGATATCGCCTCCGGAGACTTCACCCACTCTCAGTCATAAACAAGAACGTAAAAGTTTGCATGAACCCATAAATCAATCAATCAAGATAACTTTTTTAATGGGCTTTGTCAGAATTACATTCATATTTTGTTGATAACAGCTTTGACATGATTTATCAGAGATAAAAATGCTCATAATGTCTCACTGTGTGTAGTATCTAATTCTAGTTCATTGATAACCATTATCTACTAGATATATGGATAAATGTAAGTATCTTAAATATAGTTTCGCAATATTATTGTGTGAAATGCTTACTTCCTTCTTGTAGGACACTGTCCCGAATTAATGGACCCCCCATCTGCGTATTTTCACTATATTAATCTAACGTAAACGAATTTAAACTTGTATACGTAAAACAGTACAGTCCAGTATAAACTGGGATAAACACTAAGATGATGATGATTTTGAAAACAGCACAAACACAAACTTTAAAATTATTTATTGAAATAGGATAAATTGATCTCTCATCAAACGTCAAAAAAATCTACGGAAAACAAGCTGGGATCATTTAATGAGCTCATCCAGGTACGGAGGTGACGCAAGTAGGCCGGCCAGCGCGCACGAAAAGATCGTGGTATAGGGTAGCCTATATTTAAATTTATTGCTTAATAAATCATCATAAACACGCTGAACGTGCTGAAGAGAAGAAAACGTGCTGGAGTGAAGAAAGATGTAGTGACTAGGATAGAAAAAGGAATGCTTAGCTGGTTTGGGCTTGTAGAGAGGATAAATGAAAGAAGATTAACGAAAAAGATATTGGAGTGAATGAAATGGTCGGATGGGGAAGACCGAGACGTACGTATCACGATCAAATAGATGATATTTTAAAGAAAGGTCAAGTCATCATCATCTTGGTGTTAAATCCCGGTTGCGCTCCCGCGCAGCACGCGGGGTCTGCTCTTCTTAGTCCACTTTGCTCGCTCTTCGGCATCCTAAATGATGAGTCTGTTGGCACGCATGTCACTCTTGACGACGTCCAGCCATCGCTTCTTGGGCCGGCCTCTCCTTCCGTACCTGGCGGGGGTGGCATGGTCAGACATCTGTTCCCCACGTAATTTGGCGGTCTGCGCTGGACGTGGCCGTACCATCGATATATCGTTTCAAAGTTACACGGGATTTATGATTTCCATACAAATTTTAAATCCAGTGCAACTTTGAAACTACATATTTTAACGAAAATCTGACAAACTACAAGCATAGATATTGGTTTTGGGATCACGTCTACAAAATTTCATTGGCTTTGATAGCATAATGTTGAAAATATCATCAAACTACGTTTGAGCGCGCTTTGAGCTCTCCGGGCTCCGATGTCCGGCTTACTATATTCGTTACAAATTGAAAGACGCGTCATAGCCAGACTAAATTACCTAGCTTAGTTCATTTATTTAAATGACGACGCGACTCCAGCGCATGCGCGCAGTATCTAGTTGTGAATAATAATGAGACATACCTACGCGAGTGATGAAATATATGTCGAAACGACATTATGTCGCTACAATATGTCTGCTGGAAACATCAGATCTGTCCGAAAATTTTGGAACCTTATCGAATCTTATACCTGGGATGGAAGATGTGAGGGTCTGAAAATTCGGCGAAACGCTTTGAGAAAATGTAGTGGCTCAGTACTTTTTGCTCGGCTTGGCGGGGACATTTAAGTACCCCCAGATGAATACGATAGTCTTCAAGCAATGGAATTTTTCCGATGGTCCTTCCCTACCGTCTTCGTATTTTCGCAAAATCATTTTTTGAATAATAATAACCAGTATTGCGTAGAAACAAACTGACTAACATAAGTTATCTTATCGGCACTAGTTCAAGAGATCGTCGGTGACTGATAAAGGTAACATTTGCTCTGGACTATCACCATTATCAGCACTAGCTGTGTGTTCTTCTTAGGAGCTTTTTTGCGTAATAACGACACAGTCAAGGATGTTTGACGTCTGTAGACATATTTGTAATTACCGTGCTGAGTCCCTATTGTGTATTTTTTATTTTTTCTACTATGCTATCTCCATCCCGCCTGCCAATTGAGGAGATTAGGGCAAAATCCTTACTTTTATCAGTAAATTTTAATAATCTTGCACATCTTCCTATTTAGGATTCTGTATCCGAAGGCCAAACGGAGCCCTGTTGCTGTCGCTTATGTGTCTGTCTGTCCATCGTCTCTCACGTCTGTATCTTTGGGACCACAACAGCCAGATACTTGTTTTCACAGAAAATGCGCTTCTATGGCCTCTATCTTCTCCATCTTCTTCCTTGCACTATCCCACGTTATGTGGGGTTGGCTTTCCTAACACAACGACTCGCGACGAAGAGATAAGGGGCATTTTTTTTTATTTTCAATATGTTTGAATTTGACTTTAACTCACCTGATGGAAAGTGACGATAATAGCCTAGCTAGAGTATACCTATTCACTCTAGATTTGAAACATGCCTTTTTCCACGCATTTCAGAGGATTTTTTGTTACTTCTGATTATAGTTTACTAAAATATAACAACGGACACCGTGAGCTGGACTCGCGCATCAAGGTTTTGGAATTTACAAATTACATATTGTTCTGGCATTAAAATATTGTTGCTAACCCAAGAATTACTTGTGTTAGTGGTTGTGTTGTAGTTCGATTCGCGCTTGGCCGATTTTTCCGTTGTTTTGATTTTTCAAAAGGTAGCGAATGTCTTGGATGACAGTGCTGTCCATTAGGTGGACCATCTGAGCGTGTACCACTGTAGGCAATAAAAAAAATTGTAAAAGTACATAAGACGCTACACTAGGTACACTTTATTAAAATATAAACATAGGTTGTGCAAAGTTTGATAAGTCGAATTACGAGTTTCCTTATCAGTTGCTCAATTCGTAATGCTCTATGGATACTTTAAAATAATAGCTACAGCGGCTTATTGATTATTAATTTACATGTTTCACTTAACTACGATTGTTCGTGTGGTATTCGGTCGAGTCCGTCATAAGTATTTACAATACAATACAATACAAAACTCTTTATTGCACACCAGAGGACACAAGTACAGATACAAAAAATATGCTAGGTAGTACAAAGGGCGGTCTTATCACTAATGTGATAACCTTACAAAATTATAACAGACAACTTTATTTATTTATAGGCCATTGCCTATAAATAAATAAAATTTCTTTATTTCAGATTATGTGTGCCCATATAAACGTAATTTTAATTTTTTTTTATAAATGTTCTGTAATCTGTCTCTCTCGTGCGACATTAAAGAGTTTGGCTAAATTTTCGGAAGGCTCGCTCGGTATGCTACCTGTGTCACATCCTACTTAATTTTACTTATACTATTTCAGTATGTCTTGGGGCATTTTCCGTTTTAGTCTTCTGAGTCGATTCCGATTTCCGAGCCATTGAGAATACGACTGCTGTCTACATGGTGTTCCTCCATTAGATCTCTTGCTAAATTGTTGGGATGATCAGTCATTCTTTTGTTGTATGATGTGGTGTGGCGGAAAATTTCTTGTCGAGCGGTATTTATTTTTAGATCGTGGTGGAGCTGTACGTTTGTGACTAACCAAGGGGCGTCAGTAATTGTCCTCAACATTTTATACTGGAATTGTACGATTTCAATATTAGTGTGGGAGGCTGTACCCCAAACTCGGCATACCTTTCCCATATTGTTAGGAGACCTCTGATTGAGGGGCAGCTCCATGTCATCAGCATAGCTAAGTTTATTTATAAGCTTGCTATTAATAAAGCACCCGAGATTAGTGCTATACCTGAGACATTGCTGCTTGTCTTTCAAGATTAGGGGTTTGCGGGCAGTAGGTAGGCACTTTATAAGTTATGGTGAATGAGTTTAAGAGAATCAAAATATCCTGCTAAACAAATACGAAAGTTTGCAAGGATGTTTGGATGTTTGTGCTTCACACAAAAACGATAGAACGTATAAATCCATAGATATTACCTAATTATATATGAGTATGGCATAGTGGTTAAGTAAGCGAAGCCCCTACAATAAAAAGAAACATATGCACACACTCTCACACCTGTTTTAAATTACACGGTGGGGCCGAGTAACCTGAAAAAGTTTAACCAGGTATTTCTGACGATGTTATAAGTACATAATGTTATTTTAAGTTAGCTATTTCTTTTTATATAAAAAAAAGTTTTCGAAGGAGTGATGTACCTTGACATTTTAGTGACACGAATTTGAAAATATAGCGGCTTCGTTACATTCATTAGGGTATGTTTCACTGGAGATTTTTCAACTTCTATATATATCTTACATTGAAAATATACAGACATAAAAGAGATGATTAATCTCTTTCGGGTTGGTAGAACCAGAGATACAGCTTCACCACCCCGCAGTACTAGCATTCATACAATACGAGTTCATTTAAAATGGTCACGCGGGGAAAAAGCTAAACTGTCAAAAAAGCTATTGCCACGCGGACGAAGTCGCGGGCGAAAGCTAGTAAAATAGAAAAATAATGAATATCTTGAAAGTACTGACACTTTTTTTTACTCCAATTAGACATCAGAATCGATGGGTAAAATCTTACAGGTTACTCGGGCCCACGGTGTATAATCTAATGAAGTTTCATCAAGAATACACAATACAAAGTATTAACTATTATAATCGTTTATAATAAACTATTGATAATAGAAAACCATACCAATCAAGCGCTGCAAGGAATTGTGTTACATACCTATTACTATTATGCTGTCTATTTATACATATATAGGTACATAGTATGAAACAAAGTCGCTTCCCGCCGTCTGTCCCTATGTACGCTTAGATCTTTAAAAATTACGCAACCGACTTTAATGCAGTTTTCAGCAATAAAGTGAGTGAGTGAGTGAAAAAAAATGGTAGGTTGTGATGAAGTAGGTGAAGGATAGGTGTTGGTTAGGAGTAGGGTTAGGGTAATGTGGTGCATTGGCAGGTTAGGTTAGAGGGGTAGAGCAGTGTAGGGATAGGACGCCACGCAAACTAAGTCGCGCCGGATCCACTGGTAATATTATAAATGCGAAAGTAACTCCTGTCTGTTACATTTGCACCGATTTCGACCACTTGGGACATTCTCGGGAACCATGAGATGAACTCAGAAATTCAATATGCTGGCGACCGCGATGCAAAGTGTAGTCCACGAAGTCGCGGACGGGCAGCTTACTAATTATAGTTATCAGTGAGTAAGGCGACTTCAGTTCGAGTGATTGATTATGTCTCACATTGTATGCGTTACACAGCAATTGTAGCTTGTTATGGAAAGGTATGCAAAGATGGATAGGAGAATGAGGTAAGCAGGCTATAGCCGCTAAAAATATTTACAACACGGCTAGCTCAAGCGTGCCTGCGACATAGCTCGCGCCGTGAGAGAGCCTTTGTTTTCTTCTCTCAATACTAAGATAAAAGAGATAACAGGAGTTAATAGGTACTCCTGTAACAACTTTCCATGCATAAGTACATAAAGCTTACGCAAATGGAGAAGGCAGAGACTGTGGACCGCCACTTTTCTCTTACACATCTTCAATTCTTTTTAACCCCCGACGAAAAAAGAGGGGTGGAGAGTATGACGTGTGTATCCGCGTATGTGTGGAGGTGTGTGTCCGTCGGTGGCATCGTAGTTCCCGAACGGATAAACCGATTTCAATGCAGTTTTCTTTATTTGGAAGGCAGTGTAATCGAGATGGTTCCTAGCTTTGTTTCATTAAAATCGATACAGTAGTTTAGAAATTATTTGACTATATGCAAACGTGGTCCGGGTTTTCCGACGTTTTTTTCTGTCAATTATACATCTCCTTTTATTCTTGCCACTTCGGACCCCTGCTTTTCTATTCGAGACAAATTTCCGTAGGTCCAACTTGTAATTTGAGTTAGAAAAAATTTTCTAACTGAGAACGTACCGTCATAAGAAAGAGAACAGTAAGTTACCCAAAATAGGATTTGAGATAAAGCTGTTTAAAAGTTGCGCGCGATATTTTGACGACTGTATGGAAATCTGTGTAATACCTTATAAAGTAAGGTATGTAATCCACTTAGTGCACTGTTTGTTAGTTATATAATATTCCTAGTAAATAATACAATATGTTAACTAAAACCTAACCACTTACTGTTCTATTCCTTAGGGAACTGTTAACATGTTACTCAGACATACTGTATTGTTTATACATGCAAAATCGCAGGAAAACATAATACAGCAATGAAACCTAGACAGAAAGACGCGTTATTTTTCAGCAATCATTTCTGTGTAACTAACTCAATTTTGTCAAAATCACGACTTACTCTTTCTTATGACAGCAGTTATAGGTTGGTAGGTAGGTATCTGAGTGGTTCAGGTGGTTAACATCTGCCACGCAGAGGTCCCGGGTTCGATTTCCGGCCTTGCAGAAACTGAAATGAGGAATTTTAATTTCTGTTACGGGTCTGGGTTTATTAAACGTATAACACGTTCAATAAGCATGAATTTAAATAATATATATTTTTCGCACCCACAACACAAGCTTTGCTTACTTTGGGTCTAGATGATGCTGTGTGTATCCAAGCATATAAGCATATTTATTTATTTCACAGTTTTACTCCTTTACAGGAGGTTTTATTTAAGTGTTATATAATTATATGATGTACCTATTAAACTATACAATTACTGGCTGTGCCAAGAATGTTAGGTACTAAGAATAAACAATAGAGGAAAAATAATAAAATAATAATTGCTTCGGCTTATACATATCTTCACGTACTTCGCGAGTCGTGTTTTAATTGTTTTCCCACAATATTTGTTTGCAGTAAATAGCCATTTATAAGTTTATGTGTGTCTCGTGAATAGATTTGAATCGAATCGAATCGAATGCCACGATGCTTAATGGGCCCCACTGTATGTTGTCATAGGGTAGTTGCAGACTTGTACGATGAAAGAGATCATGTGTTCCGTGGGATATCGAGCTTGATAGAGTCATCATCATCATTATCATCCGAGCGGTCAATCCCGGCTTCTGCCAGGGTCCGCTTTCCTACTTGGTTTTCTCCACTTTGTTCAATCTTCGGCATCCTTATGTCGCAAGCCTCTGGCTCTCGCGCACGACACGGCGATGTCAATCCATCGTTTCTTGAATCTCCTGCGGGATCTCTTTCCTGATGCAGGAAAGGTTTAGGCACCTATTTCCCACGTATCCCTGGTGCTTACGCAATACGTGACTGTGATGATAGAGTATTAACCCCAAACAGACGGCCTGCACGACAGCTGCCAAATTGCCGTTCCGTTGCAGTTGATCAAACTTCACGGCAACTGCACACGGTCGAGCGTGCAATTAAAAACTGAACATTTTTTTTACATTTGTTTAGTTTACACCCTTAGGATTCCGTCGCATGTGTATTATTATTATTTATTGGTGACACACCCCAGGGCAGTGCCCGCTGTTGTACAAGGCACAGGTGCGGCCACATATGGAGTATTGTTCCCATCGTTGGGCCGGCGAAACTGCCGACCTGCTTAATCCTTGTGACTCCGTACAGAGGCGCGCCGTACGAATTGTCGACGTTCCCATACTTACAAGCAAGTTAGAACCACTGGCTAACCGAAGGAACTCCGGCTCCCTGTCTGTGTTCTATAATGGGGAGTGTTCTGAGGAACTGTTGGATCTGGCGCCTACATCACAGTTCCGCTATCGCACCACTCATCGTGGACTGGATACTCATCCCCACTACGTAGACCCTCTGTTGGTCACCACGCGAAGGTTCGAAAAGACGCTTCTCGCTCGTACGATTCGGATGTGGGATAAGCTCCCACCAGCCCCAGTGTTTCCTCTGGACTATGACATAGAATCGTTCAAGGGAGGTATGTGAGAGCTCTCTTCAGAGGCGGGCAACGCATTGGTAAATCCCCTGGTGTTGCTGATGTCCATACTCATCCCCACTACGTAGACCCTCTGTTGGTCACCACGCGAAGGTTCGAAAAGACGCTTCTCGCTCGTACGATTCGGATGTGGGATAAGCTCCCACCAGCCCCAGTGTTTCCTCTGGACTATGACATGGAATCGTTCAAGGGAGGTATGTGAGAGTTCTCTTCAGAGGCGGGCAACGCATTGGTAAATCCCCTGGTGTTGCTGATGTCCATAGGCGGCAGTGACCACTTTCCATCAGGTGACCTTGCCTGTTCTGCCGTAAAACATAAAAAAACTTCAATTTTCATCTTTACAATATCTTCTTACAAAACCATGTTTATGGTTTGAAGATAAATAGTTTCTATTACATATTTTTAGCGATTTATACACACAGTTGGAGAAAAAAAAAAAAACAAAAAAAAACAATTGCTATAGGAGGTACCTACTAAGTATCTATTGAATGGAACTCAAACAATATTTTAGTAACGCTTTGCTAATGCTGCGTGTTCTAATGCAAATCGCGTTGCCATGTGTCTTTATTTAGGTAGATAAGAATGTTTTTTATTTAAAACGCGTGTTGCCGCTTGTTATGCGAGATCGCCCTTTAAATGGTTTGAGATAATGATGACACTGCCTCAACCTCTGATAACTGTGAAGTTTTCACTTCTCTGTACTTAAGTAAATATGTGGGTGTGATAGTGTCTTGTTTATAGAATACTATAGGTATATAGTATAGGAGCTTTGTCCCGCGACTTTTATATAACCTAACCGACTGAAAAAGTCGAATAACGTTCAACCAAGTTTACTTAAACTCAAATATTTTCTGAACTACTAAACCGATTTTAATGAAACTAAGCTAAAACCATCTGAATTACACTAGCTTTCAAATAGAAAAAACCGCATCCAAATTGGTCCATCCGTTCCGGAGCAACGATGCCACAGACAGACACAGCCACAAACACACACGTCAAACTTTAACACCCCTCTTTTTTCGTCGGGGTTTCAATAGGACAAATCGCATGAGTTGATGTAGGTACCAGTTTCGGGATTTAGTGAGAACTACCCCTATACCAATATTATAAAGAAAATAGTTCGTATGTTGGATGGAACAGATTTCGAAAATTGTCTCACTAACAGGCTGCTACAATACTCCCAAGTATCAATGGGGTATTCTTGATCCCGGAAAACATTATAGGATCCCGCGGAGTAGTTGAATATTTCCCCACAGAGATCCGAACAGTGTGCGGGTGAAAACCGCGGGGGGCGGCTAGTTACGTCTGAGATTTCACATTCAAATTCGTTGTTAAAGAAGTGCAAGGCGGCATGGGTCCTCGATAGTTCACCTCTTGTATCACCGTAAGAGCATCGGTTAGCATTATAATGTATATAACTCAGAAAAGAGTCATTGGACTGCTTACGAGTCGGATACCTTACCCACGGTCACCGACGCACCTGTCCTTAACCCTTTCCCCGCCAAGAGTTTTCGTCAAAAACGTTCACCACACGCCACGACAATAAACGTGGTTGATTAACTAATAACCACGGTTTTGTTTTTAATGATTTATTATTAAAATAACAAAATAATACATTTTGAAATTGTTATTTTTGATTAACTAAAGTAGGTATAAACTGTCTGAAAACTGTATGCATGTGTCGCCAGGTACTATAACGATAAGAAAAAATAGAGTTAAATTGGTAAGATTTATTTGTCTGATAATATCGACATTGGCGGCGAGGGCACGAAACTTAAACGTCTGATATATCAGACTTTGGCGCTGAAAAGGTTAAATAAAGATGCTGTCCTATTAGCGTGACTGAGTAAGTTATTATAGTTATTGCGAGTACCTATTCACTGATAGGCGAGTAGTTAAAGATAACTATATTTATGGCAAATAGGTACCTACGTGGTACTAAAAATAATAAATGTCTGTCTGTTATCGCAGTTTTACCACATACCTGATTTATTGTTTGTTTATAATTTGGCACATACGTACCCTTATATGTTATTTATGTATCATCAATGATGATGATGACACCTTTATCGAATTCTGGGAGCTTATTTTCGTATTTCAGCCGTTTTGCCGAATTGATCTCGTGCGCTCGTTTACGCAAGGCGAGTCAATCGTATCACAGTAACATTCCGATCACGAGTTTGCCATGTCAAAGCCATGTGTATAAAGGATGTGGCTCACTCATTTGTGTGTGTGTTAGTCATAAAAGTAGAAGTCATTCGCGATCGGGAAAATTGTCTGATATGATGCGAAAAATGCTTTCCGCGATCGAGATTCAAGAACACGACGATTCAGCATAATAAGCTCCTTGTACCAACACAGTTACCGCCAAGTTTTTAAAATTTCAGTCAAAATTCTCAAGAATTATTTTGCCGACTATTGCCACGGTTTTGCACAAAAACGTATAACATATTACAATAATATAGCCAAAAGTTGTCAGTATAAAGGTGAGATCAGAACCGAAAACCGTACTATGGGGCCTAAATGGGTCCCCGGCGTCCAGTCAATTGTACTCCAGGTGTATTGGTATTCTGTGCATCCGGCTAGAAGATTTATTAGACTCATTGTTAAAATTTGGTGCAATGAAGAGAGAGAGAGAGAGAGAGAGTGAGTAAGCGAGTTCGACTCTACTCTACCCAGTTTGACAACGATTGAAAGAGATATTTAATCATCATCATCATCCTAGCGCTTATCCCAGCCTCTGCCAGGGTCCGCTTTCCTACAAATGATTAAAAGATATTTAATGTCCTACACAATAAAGCCCCAGATACACACGGTAGATATCGGAATGCTTCGTACAATCACAATTGGAATTAATGAGGTGAGGGTCCTTAGGTTAAGGATGTAATGTGGACTGAATAAAGTGCTGTCTATGTATGACCTTGAATGAATGTTTTGAATGAAACCGTCTCGCGGACTCTCAACAAGATGTAACTGGGGCTTAAATAACTTTAGATTTTTCTCCCCAGCGCGGAAGGCGTGCAAGTCCAATACCAGGTCAGCGACAGCGCACCGACCGGCACGTGCGCGGTGCTGATATCCGGCACGCACCGCTCGCTCTGCGCGAACCTCGCTGCCGCACAGAAGTTCACCGCCAACCATTTGGACGTGGATGAGTGTCGGAAGAGCATTGAGAAGGCGCGGATCTTCTACGCTTCGGTGAGTGTGCTTTAGGGATGATAGGTGGTATATGGGGTGGGGAAAAATGACCGATCCGATAGGGGCTTGCTTACAGGTCAGGTACCTATCCAAATTGTACAATCATATAACAGAAATATAATAGTCAATTGAGATCCTCCCCCTTTTTGAAGTCAGCTAAATAGATACCAAGGCCGGCTCGCCTATCCGAAAGCACAGCATATACGAGTAATTAAAATGGTTCTTTCTGCCTGTTGCACACGTCCATAGCCAGCCGTGACTGCTTACCATGAGACAGGACGTAAGCGTGTTTACCAACTTAGTGGTATAAAAAAAAGTGGTTGTCACGGAAACGGGCCCGGGACCTAGTAAACAAATTTCACGCGAACGAAGTCGCGGGCAAAAGCCAGTATAAAAGAAAACGATATAACGAAGTCGCGGGCAAAAGCTAGTACAAAAAAAAAGAAACTAATACAACTAAAAAAAGTACTTATGTAAGGTAAGTCCTTAAATGTAAGAATCGTAGATGTTATGGACAGTTACCACTTACCATCAGGTGGGCTGTTTGCTCGCTTGTCACTGAGTAGCATAAAAAAAACTAATATTCATTCAGGGTTTCTTCGTGGCGGTGTCCCCCGAGTCGATCGAGCGGCTGGCGGCGCACGCGCACTCGCACGGACACGCCTTCATCATGAACCTGAGCGCGCCGTTCGTCTCGCAGTTCTTCAGGTAAACCCCACCTTGTGTTTAGAGCCCTAAGGTTGAAGGTCAGTTGCTCGTCGTAAAGCGACAAGGTCGATTTTCCCTTGCAATTATATTCTAATTTTTGACAGTCTTAAGTTTAGAGGTATTTTGTTAGACTCGTTAAACTATTTGCTTGAATTCTATTCATCATAGTATAAAGCAAAGGCGATTCTAGCCGTCTGTCCCTATGTATGTACGTTTCATCATCATCACAGCCCATAACAGTCCACTGCAGGACTTTGGGCCTCTCCCACGAAAGGGGAGGTTATTGCCATAATCTCCACGCTTAGCAGGCGGGTTGGAGATCGCAGTGTTTAAATATAACAATGGAAAATGCTGCTGCCCAATTTCCAGACTACAGAGACTCTTGATTTTTGGCCTCGAAAACATTAGTCGCCTTGTACGACACCTATGAGTGTAAAGGGTTGGTGCTATTCTACTCTGCCGGACACCACACGGCGATGTATGTACCTTTACATATTTTAAAATAAGCAACGGCCTTATGCGGTTTTCAACACGAGACAGGTATTCAAGAGTTTTAATAGGTATTTCAACCATAATGTGGTGAACCAAAATAAATAAATAAAGTACTTATATTTTGACGACCTGAGTGGTTCAGTGGTCAACATCTGCCGGTCTGCCACGCAAGAGGTCCCGGGTTCGATTCCCGGCCGGGCAGAAATTGAAATGATGAATTTTATTTTCTGTTACGGGTTTAGGTGTTCTATGTATAATAAGTATTTAAGTAGTTTATCAGTTATCTAGCACCCATAGCACAAGCTTTGCTTAGTTTGGGGCTAGATAGCGCTGTGTAAATTTGTCCAAGAATATTAAAAAAAAAAAAAAAAAAATATTTAACTGCTGTAAAACTGTGAAATGAACTAATACATAAATAAATAGGACAACACACGAACGAAGTCTAGTGGCTGTATAAAAGTTCAGATATTGAGAAGTGAAATCTTCACACAAGCTTCAATCTTCTTCAAAAGACTTCAATCACAGTACTTTTATGAAAATTGTTAAAAAAAATTTTTTTTCATTCTTTAGTGAGCCGCTGGGGAAACTGCTGCCATACGTCGACGTGCTGTTTGGGAACGAGTCTGTGAGTATTTTTTTTAACCCCCGACGGAAAAGGAGGGGTGTTATGAGTTTGGTGCGTGTGTGTCTGCGCCTCTGTCTATCGGCGTGTCTGTCTGTGGCATCGTAGCTCCCGAACGGGTGGACCGATTTGGGTGCGGTTTTCTTATTATAATCGAGATGGTTCTTAGCTGTTTCATTAAAGTCGGTTTAGTAGTTATGTAAACTAGGTCGGTTGGGTTATTTATTTATTCGCTATCATTAGGAAGAGAGCTGCTTTCATAATGCAGCGTGTAAGGACTAGCACCAACAGCATTCTAAGGGTGTTGGCAGATAAATTTTTTCCACGCACGGTGTTTCCTTTGGTCTATGACATGGGATCGTTCAAGAGGTATATTAGAGGTCTCCTTAGAGGCGGGCAACGCATTGGTAGCACCCCTGGTGATGCTGATGTCCATAGGCGGCGGTGACCACTTTCCATCAGGTGGCCCGCATGCCTGTCTGTCTGCCGGATAACATAAAAAAAAAAAAAATTAGAATGCCCCATAACAAGACATTCGATTAAGCTCAATGTCTTTTAAACTTGAACTATTGTATTACATAATTATAATATCTAATAACATAAGTCTACAAGATGCTAACATCTTTTATGGGTCAAATTTGTTACCCGAAATAAAAAGTATAATAATAATATGCAATAGAAAAAGCTAATCCAATAATTCCAAAATAACACTTGTCAAAACTCTTTCCAGGAAGCCGAGGCGTTCGCCAAAGCGTTCAACATCGAGGAGACCGACTTGAAACAGATCGCCCTCAAGATCGCTGCTATGCCCAAACTGAATGCCTCGAAAGAACGAGTTGTGGTCATCACACAGGGCTGCGAACCGGTCATTCTAGTTCAGGGCAATAAAGCTGAGCTGATAGACGTGCCTAAACTGGCCAGGGACCAGATAGTAGACACCAATGGCGCAGGCGACGCCTTCGCTGGAGGTTTCCTCAGCCAAATGGTACTCGGGAAGCCGTACAAGACCTGTGTAAAGTGCGGAGTGTACACAGCCGGTCATATAATACAACATTCCGGCTGCACATTCAGTGGACAGAGTGACTTCCAGGACAGCTAATGTCGAGTGAGGGGTGAAGGGTTTGCTATTAAAGGTTGAGCTTCAGTGTGTCGCAATCGTTGTAATGAGATTTTGTGGGGTTGAACTTGGATGGAGCGCATAGGATGTGTGACAGGGTCGGCAACGCTAGTTACCTTTGGTATGGCGAAGCATAGCCAACTGTGACGTCTGGCCAAGGGGTATAGATTCAGGGAAATAGCACACTGCGACTCTCTGTAGTGATGCAGTTGGGATACAGTCGCGTTTGTATCAATACAGATACGGAAGACGCATCTCAAAAAGTTGCAGTGTACCATCTCCTATAAGGCTGGCTGTAAGAGCGCTTTGCGAAACGCCCTAACCTGTATTAAAATCCGAATCAATAGCGATCAATAGAAATGGCCAGATGAGACACAACGCCGGAGCACAGCAGTGTTCTGTCGCCGGAAGTCATTACGAGGCCACTAAAAATGCAGTGCTTGTGACCAAATTTTGGGCGTCTAAAATATAATGTCTTTTGCCATCCTCGCTAAGAAGACATACATGGCCTACAAGGCCAAATATATCACATTAATTGTCTGCCTAAGCTGGATCCACACAGGACACTCATAAAGTTTGCGCAACATGTTTAGACAAATATAAGTTTGTAACATGTAGACGTCAAGCTTGAACTAATTTGAAGTTTTTACGAAACTTGGCGATATTTTGTATCAAAATATCGTTTTTGTTTGAGCTTCTTGTACCGTTGTGGGCTGGAACTCGTTACCGACTTTTTTTGTCTAACTTTTTGTGTGGATCCAGCTCGTTGGAAAGCCTCTTACACACTGAATTTCACAAAAAATTTTTGAACAATTAAAGGTAACATGTGTACATACTTGTTATGTGTACGTGTACATAATTCTGTATACCTAATTAGAAGATCATACTTTTTGGACTCCCCTAGTGATGGTTTAAGTTAGTTTGGCTCCCTAATCTCAGAAAATGAGGTTCAAAATGCTGATGCAACTTTTATTAATAAATCCTTCAGTGTTTTTACATACCTATGCAATACTGCCTAAATATGGCAATAATGTATATATTATAATAGTAAATTAGTAATGTTAAAGTGTAAGTCATTTCCGTTATCCACTTAAAATACTTTGTAACATGGAATGTTTTACACAATAAGCTGTATGTATCAGGTGTGTCATTACCTGAAATTGCTGTTGGTCTTTTGGCCCAATTGGATGTTTATAAATGGGGAGATGGATTTGGTAGGTTGCCTGTGCCTGTTCTTGCCATATTCCCTTTTTTTTTATTAGCCGGGACACCCATGACTGTACAAAAGACCCTCATGGGTCACACATGGGTTTTGTACAGTCATTGTACAAAAGCCTCCAAGCCGTCTTCCCCATCCCAACCATTCCTCCTTAGCTCTTAATAAACTCGAATTTCCCTTGATATAAGTTAAAAGTTAGGAATTTGGTTTAAATAGAAATAGAGGGGCCTTTTTGTAAGTAATTTTGTATAATTCTTACCACATAAGCAGTGTTGTGAATCAAGCCTGTATTATATTTTTTGAATAAAATTTCCCTCAAGTATTATATTTAGATCTGAAATGTATTGAACTTCCCATTAGTTTATGCTAGTACTAGATTGAAACAGTTTTAGCATAGGCTCTGGTATGGTGGTTATGGTTAGATGTGTGTAAAAATTAATTAATGAGTTAAATTTTTGTGGGCTTTTGAAATTACTATGATGGCATAACTGAGTGAAAATGAATTGAGTTTTATGAATTATTAACAATTTCGTTGCGGCTGACTCAACAATAGGGTCGAAATCGGCGCTACGCGTGGGCGACGATCATCTGGCCGCTCCATTTAATAGCTACAGTACTTAGCACTGCTGTAGTCTCTCTATTATGTGAGTTAGCAGGGAATTAATAATAACTCAAGTTGATCAAATTATTTGATTACTTGTTACTTTTGTCTAAATGAAAAAACCTAGTGTCTCATATAATGGCACTTTTATTCAGTCTATAACAATAGTTACAAAAATAAAATTTTCGTAACTTTAAACCTTTCACAAACATCATAATCTATCTAAATATCTAGAAAGAAAATTGGGACAAAATGTCTTCAGTACAAGTGCTGTAGCACTTTCTTAGCCAATATTGTTAAAAATATATACCATGTCAAATTATATTTTTAGAAATTTGTTCTTAGTCTATCACAATGTACGTACATCTTAATTGTCACTTATTATAAACTATATAGTTTGATCTACACAGTAGAATCTTCCTTTTACATGTAATATTATAATACTATAAAAAGGCAGTGTCTTTGTTCAACAAAGCACTTTTGGTGACTTCTTTATCAAAGGCAATATGGTGTCAATTAACAACCTGCAGTTTCTGGCCTAATAAAATGAAAACAATGCTGTTAACATACCAATACCACACCTTTGATAGATGGAGAAGCCAGAATATATTTTAGTTATGCATATAAATCAATACATAATAAACAGCTAACTTTTATTCTGAAATATAATGGCATACCTAACAATATGAACATCCCAGCCAGGGATCTTCTCCTCGTCTCCTAGAAGAGGCATGCACCTGTATATTTCTACCAATAAGAAGTCATCCAAACTGCACAAAATCTTTGCTACACTTCTTGTGAAAGGACCAGTGCAGCGTACTTGAGGTATGTCATCAACACATGCTCCTCTTTTACAGACAATACAGCCAGCATAGTTGCGAATCTTATGTGGTCTGTGTTTCTTCTTTTTTTCCTGTTTTACGGCCCTGTAAATATACCTATTAAGCCACTAAATAATTGTACTTATGTCTGGAAATGTTGAATAAAGATGTTTTCTAAACTTTTTCTGCTTTTTATTTAAATGATTTAATGTACCAACTTCTTTGTTATAAACAACTATTACAATGAGAGAGATCCTTATAACTCCTTACACAAGGGTCTATTTGTGGGATACTTAGATTCGGAAATACGAGGGAACTGTTGAACAACCTAGCTAAAATTTAATATAGCCAGGCATCATAGGGTACCTTATTGGGTTCGAGGGTTCAGAGTTTGTTACAAAAAGCCCATTGAAGAATTGACCTTTCTAAGACGATGATAGAATAATTTCGTTATATGTATGTACCTCCAATGTTATGAAATAATTAAGCTTACCGTTTAATATTTCGAGGCATTTGTAGGTAAGTACAAGCAACTGTCCAGGTAAATTTAGTGATATCTTTTAGATTCTTGCAAATTGTTCACAAAAGCGCAGTTGAAGTAGTTTTCGATCAGTTTTCATCATTTTACAAAGTATTTTCAAACTTTCGGCATAAAAACGTTGGTAGAAACGAAAAACAATTTTGTAAAAACGCGCTGACAGTGTAATTTGACGAGTGTTACCATATTTAAAAAAAAAAGTACAAATAGCGAAGGTTTACGCAATCATGCACAAAATATAGGCAGCTCGTACACGCTCAATTAAGACACTGGAACGCAGCACCGTACGGTGCTGCGGAAAACGCATTCACGCGCGTGGCTGCGGAAAACGCATTCGCGCGCGTGGCTGCGGACCGTGTTTCCATAAACAACTCCAGAGCTGCATTTCCATAGACCACTCTAGTGTTACAAGATTGGACCCTTTATTCGTCATTGTGGCGAAATTTGGAAATATGGGTAATTTTTATATTGTTTTATATACAATCAAATATTTAGCAATTGTCCAAATTGTTATAATCTTTTCATAAAATTATATTATTTAGGCGAAAAATGATTCGATAACTGAGTAACGGAATACCTATTCGACAATCCTGTAGACCTCACTTCACAGCAGCGGCTTATGTAGAAAGTACAGCGCTAAAAACTTATCTGACCTGCAGCCCAACCGCCTAATCTTCGAATTGAACGTCGCCCTCTTCTAGCAATAGGATATATTTACAATATTATTATCAATTAAGAGCGACGATGGGCAAGTATTCAGATGTACTACTACTTCAGATACTATAGTCAGAAGGTGAAGCATTTGGATCATCATTGTGATCGACTTCAATTTATTTGTCAGTTTGACAAATTATCCGTGGTATTGTTGATGGCTTCCATTCGAAAGTGAGAAATAGAGATAATGAAACGAAAAAGACACGGCTATACGAATCAACGAACGAAAGATCGTGATAAACAAATCACTGGCAGTCGTGGGACTACTGGTAAACATAGACTCATAGGAAAAAGAGTTCCAAGATAAATACTTTCAAAGTGATTATATTTTCCAATTTTGACACCTGTCATCCGAAATATATGTCTCGACGAGTACTATAATTTCTCTTTAGAAACTAGTGTTCTAGGACAATTAGTTTCAGAGTTATTACAGTTTTCAGTTTGACAGCTGTCACCTAAAATGTAGATCTCGACGAGTACTATCATTTCTCTTAAGAACTAGTATTCTAGAACCAATTGTTTCCGAGCTATAACAGTTTTACGTTTGACAGCTGTCATAAGAAATGTAGATCTCTACGAGTACTATCATTTCTCTTTAGGAACTTGTGTTCTAGGACCAATTGTTTCCGAGCTATAACAGTTTTAAGTTTGACAGCTGTCACTCAAAATGTAGATTCCGACGAGTACTATTATTTCTCTTTAGGGAATACTATTCTAGGGAAATTGGTTTCCGAGTTATTACGTTTTGAGTTTGACAGCTGTCACCCAAAATGTAGATCTCGACTAGTTCACTTCTCTTTAGGGACTAGTGTTCTAAGAGCATTTCTTAGGAGTGTAGCCGGTAGCCTTGCGGTTGAGTATCCAACTCGTAAGCGATAGGTACCGAGTTCAAATCCCGCTGCAGCCATGTACCAATGACTCTTTTTTGAGTTATGTACATTAGTTGAATACTAGCCGATGCTCTTACGGTGAGGGAAAACATCGTGATGAAACCTGCAAATTCTGACAACTGAATTTATAACCATGATCCAATCTGGTCAGGTTCCCCTGGTAGCAGGGTCACGGAGGTCAGATGGTAGTCGCTCCACTGATAGCTTTCGCCACTGATTACCTAATCGCCAAATCCTGGATCATGGTCAAGGCGAACCCCGGGCCCTCGTTCACGAGAGCACAATCGGGACATTAACGCCATGATGAGTATTTTATTATTATTATGTATTCTTGATCCTTGTCGGATTTTAGATACTAAAGCTTTGGTACATTAAACTCTTAGCTTTGGCTTTTATACATTGCATTGAACAATCATAAAACTTTCCCACAAAGCATTAGATATTTTATACATTTCATTTGGGACAGCCCTAGGATTCAGTCAATATATACCATCTCTTTGGATTCAGCAATAAATTCAGTACGTATTAAGCGCACTCCACATGTGGACAGTTTCGCGGGAACACGAGAATGTAGAGGGAGTATTCGCCTATATTCGTGTAGTCCCGTGCATGTTTGGCATGTCTCGCCTATTTCATAGACGAAGTAGAGATAGTTTGTTGTCGTCTCGACTCGATCGATTTTATATTTATATTGCTAGCGCTTTTTCCCGTAACAGGTTCGGGGTACAGTTGACCATGATCCAGGATATTAGTAGATCAAGTAATTACAGTAGAGCAGCTGCCATCACCTCTGTTACCCTGTTTATAGCAGATTAGCGATATTACACCGATGAATCGATATAACGTCGACGCGTTTTGACACCCACCACATCCCTAATAGGCGAGAATGTAGAGTTCGACCAAAGTCCCGGCCAAAGTTTCGCCGAAAGTTTCGGCGGACATGTGGAGTACGCTTTACAGTAGACCTACATGGCAATACTGACTACAGAGACGCGTGTCAATGTGTCAAAGAAAAAAAAACCACGGATCCGCACGAACGCGCGTGGATGCGTTTTCAGTGTGTTCGACTATGCGTGACTTCCATAGAAACCCATGACAGCTCAAAGAACTTTGTGTCACGCACTAACACACGTCACGCACAACCGTCCGGTGCTGCGTTGCAGTTTGCATAGCCTCTAAGATGCCGACCGGCAATCTGCGACATTGTATTATTCTGTACTGCACAAGTGTTGCGGCATTTTATTTTTTATCGATTCTTTTCGGTAAACGTTCGGTTTATAGGGCTCTACTAACCATAGTCAAAGTGCATTTAATTAATTAATTAACCTGGCAATTTATGGCTATTTATTTGGTAATAATATTTTTTCCATATAGCAACAAAGCTGATTGATAGCCATTTTGAAGAGCCTTTTGTTGGTGTTTTGTGAATGTTTTCAAGAAAATATTTCAATATTTCTATATTATTAAAATCCTTTAGATCACCTGGAATTAGATATAATCACAAAATATTAAAAATAGACACATTGCATCGTGTATTGTTTGTTTGGTGACGGCGAACTGTGGGAAAAGAACCGGAAAGAATCCTGCCGTATTTCAGTTTTTTTTATGTTTCTCCACAAAATAAAGTATTAGATTTTTATAGTGTGAAGTTATAGTTTGTGTTTTTAGTGGACTACATTTTACATTGTGATCGGAAAGTATTATTTACGTCGCGTGTATTTGTTCGACGTAAAATTAGCTCGTTACAAGATGGCCGCCATCGGACGGCCGCTCCGCCAAAATCCACTGGCGGGGCCCGGTGTGTCACCCTGCAAGTGCCTCGCGAGCGTGCTGTGAGCCGGCGTCCATCTGCGGCGCGGTTCTACGGCCGCTTCCGGCGAGGTTCCATGTCATAAAATGGAATTTCGCTCGAGGCGCCAAAATACGATGGGTGTTGACACATCTCGAACTTCAATACCGTACCGTTACTCCGTCGAGGGGAACACAAAATAATCGTCGATGAAGATGACCGAGCCAGATGAGGTCGGGAAAGAAGTGTGGAAGCGATGGATACTCGACGCCGTGCACAAGATACGGTCACAGAAACAACGGCCCAGTGTGGAGCGGATTTGTCACGCGATCCGGCAGCATCACAATTTCCACGAAGACGTGGTGGCGGAGCGGCTGGAGGAGGCGGTGCGCGAGGGAGTAGTACTCAAGGTTTACAACAAGGGACAGAGTTCGTACAAGGACCCGGGCGGGTTGCAGAACAAGACTTTGAAGATTACACCTGATGCGGACCTGTCGAGAGTCATCGCGAAGGCAGTGCGTGAGTTGGGGGAGAGAGACGGCTCCAACTTGAAGACTTTAGAGCGGCACTTACGGCAAGCTTACCAAGTGAGCGTGGATGCGGAAGTGGATGTGAGGACAGTGTTACGCGCGGGCGCGAAGCGGGCAGTGGCGCGCGGCTTGCTCACACACCACCAGGGCAACTACAAGGCGACAGACCGCTCTCTTGTGGCTGTGCCTGAGAAAACACCTAAGAAAGTAAAGCAAGAGTCCCAAGAGAAGGTAAGTGTTATCGACTAACACAACACACATTGCTATTCTAATTGTAATCGGTAAACTGTCCTCTGTTGCATTTTTTGTTATGTGATGTCTATTTTTTAAAGGAGCATCGGTGGCCAAGTAGTTACTGGTGGAGAGTTATGAGGTTTGAGTCCCACTTTATCAATATAAATGGCCGCTCTCATAACTCTTTTCTGAGCTATGTACATTAGTTGAATACTAACCAATGCTCTTATGGTGAGGGGAAACATTATGATGAAACCTGCATGTTTAGGCGACAATGTGTGACCATGATCCAATCTGGTCACGTTCCCCTGGTAGCGAAGTCATGGAGGTCAGATGGCAGTTGTTCCATTGTAATTACTGATCTAACAAATTCTGGATTACTGAGAAACTGAGACATGATTGCCAAGATGATGTTATTTTACTGTGTTTGAACATATATTTAAATTTTTTTGTGTTACAGTTATGTTTTAGTGAGTTTACAGAACAAACAAGTACCTATACACCAACATTATAATGAGAGGGGAATTTGTGATCTTATTCCAACTTTAGTTTATGAGTAAAATTGCAATCTTACTTTCCTTTGATAGGAAGTTAGGTACACATGCTTACTTTAAGAACTGTTTTGCATGTTTTTCTAAATGTTATGGTTTTTATTTTATTTAAATTAATGGTGCTATCCAATAAGTAACCAGATTCTATTTAAATTTGAAAAATTACCTATTTTAAAATACATTTCATGATCACAAAAAGCAATTATACTCTTATGAGCATTGAGGGTTGTGAAATGCATTTGTAGGATTTTAATAAAAAAAAAGAGTTACATAATTTTGTGCAATAAAACACAGTGCAGTTTTGTGATAAGGATGTCAACAAATCAGAATTGCAGTCACCTTTTTGTTATTGAGGAAGAAAATTTATGTTGGATAATTGAAAATTAGTGTGTTAATTTGCACTTGGATTGTATTGCATTGCTTGGTATTATTTAATGGAGTGTTGTATTCAGTACATATGTTTTGTGTTTTGAAAAATACACTTCTTAGATTGTGAAAATGTTAGTGTGAGTGACTGTCGATTGTTTTTATAGTTTGTAGGCAAACGTAATAATCTATGAAGTTCTAAATAATATATTTGTTACTAACCTTTCCCATAATATGTAGTATGAGGCAATTGAAGGCAATTCAAATTCAACATACAATGATCTGTAATTAAGTATTTTTTATTTAAAAGCCTAGTTTTGTATGGGAAAATTCAATAGTATGGAATGATGCAATAAAGAGAAACTTTAGCAATTTTCCCTGAGGAATCTATCTATTTACACTTCCAATAAAATGAGAATTAGACTATACACTCTGGAACTATAAACTGTAATGACACATGATTGTACACATTGCCACATAATTGTACATATATAAACCAATACATGGCATAACAATTTTGTATGAGACATAGGTATATAGTTCTAAATTTAGGCAGAGCAGTGACCACTTTCCATCAGCTCACTTGCCTGTTTGCCTACCATATGACATAAAAAAATCTGATTTATGTATCAAGTATATGTAACTATATTTTCATCACACAAATTAGGCACAGAGTATCTTAGGTGGCATAACCTGCAAAAGGACTCAGAAATACATAATGACTTTGTGTGACTGACACTTGAAAATCTTGAAATAGGTTGGATACAACCTGTACCAGAAGACAGCAGGTTTTCATCACCATATAATACAGGTGATTGGTGCATCGTGTGCCAAATTGAAATAGCCAACTTAAAGGATTATCTGCTATCCTATTTATTTATTTATTTATTTATTTGTTGATGCACTAGCAGGTTGAAGCTGATGCGTGCATTTCACTAGCACTTGTGTTAGTCACTTGTTTAGGCGGTCCAGTCTGTTCTTGAAGGCATTGACAGAGGGTGCACTTATCACATGTTCTGGTAACAGACCTATCAGACCTCTTAGCACCTCCCATACCCTGTGGGCTTATTTAGATCAACTTTTATATTCTACATTAAAATACAGATTAAAGCAAAGTATTAGGTGTAACCTTCTAATTTAAATTTTATTTTGATGTATATTGTTTAAGGGTTCTTTTTTTTTTATTTGCGCCCAACGCTCCTGAAATGGGCTCCCTCCGGTATAGTAGTTGGGAGGGAGGAGGTGAACTCTCATGAGTACCAGCTGGCCGGCTAAACTGGTTATGCACTGTTAGCCAGGAAGGCTTTGGAGAGCCTTCCCAGCCACAGGTGCTCCCAGGGGGTGTTTAGCACTTATGCTACTGGCATTAATCATCTTTCAGTCAGTTCTTTTTTATTTACTCGCAAAGTTTCAGAACATGTAACATTTAAATTAAATCTTTGACTTTACATGGCTATAAAAAGAATGAATAATATTTTTTATTACAAGTAAAACCCATGAAAAGAAACTACCATTTAAGCAAAAATATTTTTTAATCAGAATATTGAATTACTTATGATTTAGATTTGTTATTTTCTCGTTTACAGAATTTAGATTCATTAATATAATATAATTATACATACTTAAATCTATAAAAGAGATCTTCAGCAAAAACAATTAAAATATTAAAAAAAATTCTAAGTAGAAAGCTAGGATATTTTCTTAATGAATGAATGAATAATAATAATAGAACATAAGATAAAATTACACAATGTAAAACTGGTAGACATAGACGTAGACATAGACAGCACTTTATTCGGTTCCACATTACATCCTTAACCTAAGGTGATGGTAATGTCAACAATGTGAATATATTAAAAATATTTAACATGTCAAAGGAATAAGTGCAATGTTAATTAGCAAAATATTACCACAAAGATTTATATTTTAAATTGATGAATCTATTCATCAATTTAAAATATAAATGAATTAAATGACAAATTAATTTAATTAATTAATGTCAAAACAAAATGTCAATATTATAAAATTGTGTGACAAATCTAAGACTAAAAGTATCACGAGTCACCAAAAGATTTTTATAATAATAAAATAATCCCAGTTGCTTTTAGTTTTTTTTAAAGCCATGTAGAGTGGAAGCCTTTTTTAATTAAAATTTAACATGTTCCGAAACTTGTGAGTAAATAATAAAAAAAAAAATTTTGAATGCCAGTGGTTTTGAATTTAAGAGCACCATAAAAGCTTATACATCAAAATAAAATTGCTAATGCTATGCCTAATACAATTTTGTATTTGTATTTGAACGTAGAACTTCATCATCATCATCACAGCCCGTAACAGTCCACTGCAGGACTTAAGGCCTCTCCCACGGAAAGGGAGGTTATTGCCATAATCTCCACGCTTGGCAGGCGGGTTGGAGATAGTAGAACGTAGAACTTGTCTTTTTAAATAAATAGAAAAAAGTTGATATAAAAATCCCGTGGGGCATGGGAGGTTTGTAAGAGGTCTGAAAGGATAGCAGTAAATTTCTTCAGTTGGTCTTTTTTAATTTGGCACATTATGCACCAAACACCCTGTATGGCCTGTGGCCGTGTGGTGTCCGGCAGAGTAGAATAGCACCTACCCCTTACACTCATGGGTGTTGTACAAGGCGACTAATGTTTTCGAGGCAAAAGATCAAGAGTCTCCGTAGTCTGGAAAATAAGCAGCAGCATTTTCCTGTGCCAATGCTGCTGCTCATTTTCCATTGTTATATTTAAACACTGCGATCTCCAACCCACCTGCCAAGCGTGGAGATTATGGCAATAACCTCCCCTTTTGTGGGAGAGGCCCGAAGTCCTGCAGTGGACTGTTGCGGGCTGTTATGATGATGACCCTGTATGGCTCCATAAGATTATACCAAAATGTTTTAAAAGATATTGAAAACAAAAGCCAATCATCATCATCATGGCGTTAATGTACCGGTTGTGCTCTCGAGAACGAGGGCCCGGGGTCCGCCTTGACCATGATCCAGGATTTGGCAGGTCAGGTAATTACAGGGGAGAGACTGCCATCTGACCTCCATGACCCTGCTACCAGGGGAACCTGACCAGATTGGATCATGGTTGGTTACACATCCAGTCGCCAAAACTTATAATGACATTTCCATAAACTCAAGTCTGAACTGATTAACAGGTGTTAAAAAGGCGCCAATTGGCCTCAGCTTTTCAAAATAAAAAATGATTATACTTGTGCTGATTTCATGCTAACTAGGTAGTTGTCATTATGTTCAACTATTAAATGACTAAGTCATTTATTTATCACTAATCATTAGTCTGTCTCTCTTAATGTACAAAATTGTACAAAATAATATAAAGTTAATAAACAAGTAGATTTTTGTAGGGAAATTTGAATGTTTACAATCTCAAAGTTTGTACAAATACAGCGATAGCTAGGAGTTGTAAATGTTAAATGTATGTATGTAATGTAGTAATGAATAACAATATAATGATGGGTTGATGACAATCATAATTGTCTGGTAGACCTTTGGATAATAATTATGTAGATGATCTGTTTAATTGCTATCGACTCATTTTATGTTTTTTTTCTTCCATTATTTGTTGTTTATGTTTGTAATTATTCAGTTTAGACTAAGGACAGTTTATACTATTCCTTACCTAGTATAACATGAAGTTGCTTTTCGGATACAAAGGCGTGACCATGCCGACCGACCGACCGACCGACCGATCGACCGGACCGAACCTAGTTCGGCTCGCCCGCTCTTCCGAAATGCGCCTTTATTTTATACTACATAAGGATTAGCATCACTAGCTGCCTCAGTTTCGTATATAAGTGTACTTTAGGTTATAGATTTAGAGTCTGACTCTTAAGATGTAAACTGATTGGTTTTATTTTAATTTGCTAACAGATTTACACTCCTAAATACACTTTACATTGCATATACACTGCACTAAGTCATTAGTCAATTATGACTTGATCATGTTAGACACAAAGTAACAGGTGATGTGTCTATTCCAGACACCGGGGGGAGTGCCCGTATGCACCGAGTGCTTGGGCACGGAGGCGCGTAACCGTTCCGGCGCAGCTGAGGCGCTGATCTCTTGTCGCCAGTGCAGTTCCTATGGACACCCGTCTTGCCTCGATATTTTGGAGCATGCTACCCTCACCGTCATAAAGGTATTAGTTGCTTACTACATGTAGAATGTTGTAATGGGATTTTGAGCACAAGGAAAACAAAGACGTATTTTATTTTATAATTGTATGTAGAACATGCAATGATAATGAATAATAGGCATTGGTTAGCATTTAAAGAATGAGTTTAACACATTTTCAACCCCACACAAGGTAGATAATTGATCTGGAGAGCTCATTTAAATAAATTAAAGTTAATAGTAACAATTTCTTTTGTATCATTGCTGTGGGACAGGAAGCTCTGATGTGTATCTCGTATATTTTTTCCTCAACCAAAGGTGGCAAGTCAACCGTACAAAGAAAAAATAAGTTGGATCTGATATGCCATTAGCAGTAATGTTTTTAAAGTATTACTATTTGAGAAGTAAGTGCTCACAAGTCTAGAACAGTTGTCTGACGATTGATCGTCACGATCCCTTCAGATTGATTGTAATTACGGATCGGTCCGTATCTAAAATAAAATAAAATGAAATACGTTTATTCCAATAAAATAACGAAGCCACAACAACAAATTCATGAGATATAGCCACAACTAACAAGTGTTTTATAAAACTAGGTTTAGGTCGAACTGATCCCTAAACTAAGTTAACTTATATATACATCATCATTACAGCCCATTACAGTCCACTGCAGGACTAAGGGCCTCTCAAAGAAAGGGGAGGTTTTTGCCATAATCTCCACGCTTGGCAGGCGGGTTGGAGATCGCAGTGTTATAAATATAACAATGGAAACGCTGCTGCCCATTTCCCAGCCTACAGTCTCCTTAGATATTTTGTCTCGAAAAGATTAGTCGCCTTGTACGACACCCACGAGTGTAAGGGGTTGGTGCTATTCTACTCTGCCGGACACCACACGGCGGTATATATACATGGGGGCTTTATACAGATTTGTATACGGGCGTTTACTAGTAGATGAAATGGATCGATTTCAATACGAAAGTTCAGTCTCGGCGTGTGCTTGACCGCGTTTGTCGCGTTCCAGTCGTCGCGGTGGTGGTGCGGGGAGTGCGCGACGTGCAGCGAGTGCGGGCTGCGCGCGGGCTGGGCGCGCGGCCGCTGCCAGCACCCCGCGCACCCCGCCTGCCGCCCCGCCGCGCGCCCCTGCCCGCTCTGCGCCAACAAGGACATGCCGCACAAGCGGTGAGTGATCGCTCCAACCCCCCAGCCGCAGCCGCAGCCGTCGTCGCGTCGCCCATGAGATCTCACGCCCTCGTCTCCTTGCAGGTCGACGCCGGGCGCCACCAAGGGCCGCAAGCCGAGGACGCCGCGCCGCACCGACTCCGACGACGAGCCCTCCGACGGTAATGCCCCGCCCCCGCCCCCCGCGAGCCTCCCCGCTGACCGACGGATGTCGAAGGAGAAACAGAAGTTTTTCCGCTTCTCCGCCTTCAATCTGGTGAAGCGGCGGCGCCGCGGCTCCTCCAGCGAGTGGGAGGGCTGGGAGGGCGGCGTGCGCGTCACCAGGGTGCCGAGGTCGCGCCGCCGCCCGCGGCCCGCTGCCGCAGCCTCCGTCGCCTCCGCCTCGCCTTCGGCTTCGGCCTCGGCCTCTGCCTCGCCCTCGCCCTCGGCCTGCGTCTCGCCCTCGGCCTGCGCTTCACCCTCGGCCTCCGCCTCGCCCTCGGCCTCCGCCTCGCCCTCCGCCTCCGCCTCGCCCTCGGCCTCACCCTTGGCCTCGGCCTCGGCCTCCGCCTCCGCTTCCGCCTCGCCCTCGGCCTCCGCCTCCGCCTCCGCGTCCCTCTCGGGTGTCTCGACGCGCTCGTCCTCGTCGAGCCCGGCCCCGCCGTCGCCCCGCTTCGGGCCGCCCCCGCTCACGCCCGCCCACATCTCCACCGTGTTCGAGCGGCTCGCCACCGACACCGGCCCCGACGGCACATGGGGCTTCGCGGCCGAGGCCCGCAAGCACTCGGGGCCCGCGCCCGCCGCCGCAGCCGCCGCCGTCCATGCGCGCCGCCGCAGCCGCTGCCAGGACCGCCTGCTCACGACGCTGTTCGACGGACTGTCCGAGTTCTACTCGGTGCGGACGGCGTCGCGCTCGCGGTCGGTGCCGCGGGCGCGGCCGGGGCGGCCGGGGCGGCCGGGGCGGGCGGCGCGCGCGGGGCGGGCGGGGCGCGCGCGGGGGCGGGTGGGGCGCGGGAGGCCGCGCGCCGCGCCGGAGCCCGAGCCCGAGCCCGAGCCGCGCGAGGTGCTGAAGGAGACGCGCAGCACGTTCCGGCGCTACCAGGCGGCGCTGCGGGCGGACGCGCCGGACGCGCCGGACGCGACAGAGAGACCCCCGGGGCGGGAGGGCGGTGGGGGCGGCGCGGGCGGCGCGGCGGGCGGGTGGGGCGGCTGGGGCGCGGGGCGCGTGTGGTCGGCGTCGGCGCTGGTGCGGCAGGCGGCGGGCGCGCGCGACGCGGCGGACGCGGGCAAGCTGGCGCGCGCGGCCCGCGCCGCCCCCGCCGCCCCCCTCGCCGGTAAGTTGGCGGGAGGCGGGAGGCGCGCGGGGGCGAAAGTGCGTGAGCGCCGCCGGCCCGCGAGGGTCTCTCTGTCCGGCGGGGGGGCGTCGCGGATGGTCGAAAATGTCGCTTCTCGGGTCATTCCGTCGGTCGATCCACCCATGCACTTTCGCTCGCGCGGCCCGCCCCCCGGGCACATTCGTTGCGCTGGGTCGCCGGCGCCGGTTGTGACTCGTTGTTGTGTTCGCAGAGGTTCGCAAGCTGCCGCCGGGCGTGACGGAGGCGGACGCGGAGGCGTTCGCGGCGGCGCGCGCGGCGGCGGGCGGGGACGAGGCGGCGCCGGGCCCGCTGGCGCCCGCCGCGCCCGCCGCGGAGCCCGGCCCGCCCGGCCCGCCCGGCCCGCCCGCGCCCGGCACGCCGGCCCCGCCGCCGCCCGTCCCGTCGCTGCCGGCGCGCTGCCCGTCCGCCATCGAGTTCGGCCAGTGGGAGATCGAGACCTGGTACTCGAGCCCCTTCCCGCAGGAGTACGCCAGGTGAGTCCACGAGTCCACACAAAACACCCTGTTTGTGCAACCAAATTTTAATATGACGTCTGATTTTGACTGAATCGTTGCTCCTGCCAGGCTCCCGAAGCTGTTCCTGTGCGAGTTCTGCCTGAAGTACGCGAAAAGCCGGGCGGTGCTGATGCGCCACCTGGACAAGTGCCTCTGGCGGCACCCGCCCGCCACCGAGATCTACCGCTGCGGGGACATATCCGTCTTCGAAGTTGACGGCAACGCCAACAAGATATACTGTCAGAACCTCTGCCTCCTGGCGAAGCTCTTCCTCGACCACAAGACCCTCTACTACGACGTCGAACCCTTCCTCTTCTACGTCCTCACCAAAAACGACAACAAGGGCTGCCATCTCGTCGGATATTTCTCCAAAGAGAAGCACTGCCAGCAAAAGTACAACGTCTCCTGCATAATGACCATGCCGCAGTACCAGCGCCAGGGCTACGGTCGCTTCCTCATCCATTTCAGTGAGTGGTGGAATCCCTATTACTTTATCTACCCGACTCGATAATAGCACAGCACTGACTGAATGCACAGTTTGTTCTATGTCATTTCAGTTGCATTCCGGGGTGCTACGAAAGGTAATAAATTAATTACAAACATGTTTTCATTTTTGTAGGTTACTTGCTGTCAAAAGAAGAGGGACAACCAGGCACGCCGGAAAAACCTTTGTCGGACCTTGGAAGAGTATCATATCATGCATACTGGAAATCTGTTATATTAGAATTTCTCTATGACTATAAAAATAATCCTTTTACGTTCGAAGATATAGCCCAAACCACTGGAATGCATATGAATGATATTGCAGTGACATTCCAGCTGCTAGGTTTCGTGAGGTATATACCTAATAATGAAGCTATAAAGTTGGGTTTGTGTATAGACTGGAACAGAGTCGACAATCATATGAAGAGATTAAGAAGTAAGCCGAGGTTAGAAATCGACGCGGAGTGTCTGAGGTGGACACCGCTCGTGTCTTCGAACAACCCGTTCAGATCTCCGGAAGAGAATTCGGGTGACCAAGAGACTGAAAATGAAGAGATGAAGACGGAAAGCGAAGATACCGCTACCGAACCTGAGACTGCGAAATCGAATCCTAAAGTTGAGATTAAGTCGAATACTAAAGAAGAGAAAGAAAAGTCTGAACCACCAGAAGTGCCGGTAGAAGTGACGTCATCGGGCCGTCGGCGGACGAGGCCGCTCAAATACAGCGAGACCACCTACCAGACTACGCCAGCCGTTGAGGGCGGCCGTAAAAGGAAACGGGATATCACTAGGAACATCTCTGAATCCACAGAAGACAAAGTTGAAGAAACTCCTAGAAGGCAAAGGAGTAAAAGTGTTGCCAGATCTTCGAAAGTTGTTCAAAACGACATTGGAGACAGTAATGTTCTTAAGAGCAGACGACAGAGTGTCAAAGAACCCACCTATGCGTCTGATAGCCAAGAGAGCCAAGATAGCGCCGATATATCGGCTGCGACTCCCGTGGCGGCTAAGGCGAAGACGAAGCGGAAACTAGCGTGGCGGGGCCGTCATAGGAAACGACAGAAAGTCAACAAGTCAACCACTCCAAGGACCAGTTCACCTGCTGCTAAAAAGGCCAAGATAGCAGAAGATACGAAAGAGTTGAATGATTATAAAACCGATGATTCTATGCAAGATCTGGAGAAAGCAGCAGTTCCGATTTCAGAAGGCAAATCACCAAAGAAAACTGATGAGAAATCTGACAAGAAGGACAAAAGTGGCGAGACCTCTGAAGATTCTTCTGGTGAAGCTGATGACGAAATGGACGTTGAAGAAGGCGAGGACAAGAGGAGCATTGCCAGCAAACCGGCCACACCTCGCCAAGTGGAAGAGAACAGCACAGATCACCACACAAGTGATATGGAACTTGATAGTATACATATGGATTCGCCAAAATCTGTGGCAGAAAAGAACCAAGTGATAAACGAAACTGCAGCTGAACTGACGGAGAAGTATGAGGAAAATGGAAATAAATCCGAAATGGTGACTGATTCACCTGCAGTGCAACCTGCCACGAAAGAAACTGAAGACAAGAAACAGACTGATACTAGAAATGGTGAAGTTAAATCTCCTAGCAAAGTCCATGAGGATAAGGACACTATAATAATATCCGAATCTGATGATAACAACAGTCAAAGTTGCCCCTTGCCTTCTCCAAAGCATAATGCTGTAAATCCAGTGGAGAAAAATAATGATAACAAACCGAAAGAAATTGAAGAGAATGAGAGTCCCTCGAAAGTCATACCAGTTGTTTCTACAGAAAATGCTCACATTGTATTAGACCCCAAAGTGCAGGAAGAAGTTTGTACTATACGGCCAGCAACTGATGTGCTTGTACCAAAAATACAGCAAATTGAGACTATCGTTGTTGAAGGCGATTCGAGTGCAAACTCTCCAGCACAGATATCACCTAAGACAGGGAACAAGACTGTCATAAATGAGTCTCCTAAACAGAAATCACCTGAGAAAATGAACTGTGAATTATTATATGATCAGAAGAAGTGTGAAATGAGAAAAGAAACTGTGATACAACTTCAAAATATGGATGAGAGCAAGCCAACAGAGAAAAAGTCCCCAAGTAAAATAGAGTCTATCATTCAGGGGCTCGATCTACAAAGAGATCCACCACCAAATATGAAGAAAATGGAATTGCTAAAATGTGATTCATTCCCAGAAATGGACAACAGGAGTAAGCAGCTCCATCAAAGCACCTGTAAAGAGAACGAAATGCGCTTTAAAGATGACAGTACAGTGTATACAAACACAAAAGATGTAATGGACTCGAACATGCAAGGACTCGATCCTCAAAGAGATCCATCGACAAATATGAAGAAGCAGGACATGGTTAAAGTGAATTGTTTCGAACTGGACAATAGAATTAAACAACTCAACCAAATGATGTGCAAAGAGAACGAGATGCGCTACAAAGACGACGCGATGACTACCAGAAAAGATGAGATAGTAATTACGAGGAACGTAATCGAGTCCAACATGCAGAGCTACCCGAACCTTCTCGCTCCTGTTATGAACTCCATGACCATCCAGCCGATAAACCCTGGGCAGCACTCGTCGATGAACCACAGGGGGAATATCAGCAAGGAAACGCAGGCGGTGCAGACGGACAAGATGCAGAAGGCGAGCGACGCGAACCGCGGGAACAGCATGCCGGACTCGGCCGTCATCAGCAAACCGGTGACCAAGCTGGAGGTTCCCCACCCGATATCGTCGCCCGTGATCAGCCCCGTGATTCCGAAGGCCCCGAACGTGGCGGACGTGCACTTCCTCCCGCGGTGCCAGAGCGCCAACGCCGCAGTCAACGTCGGAATGGAGAGGGGCGAGCTGGACAACTTCAGCAGCATGGCGAACTCGCTCGGGGGCCGGATGAGCATGCCGCCCCAGGAGAAGCACGACCCGAGCAAGCCTCGCGAGAAGAGCAAGCTCCGCGACGTGAGGGTGAACTCTGCGCACAGCAAGGCGGACAAGCCCGAGAAGAAGGGCGGGAAGGGCTCGCCGTCGCCGAGGACCACGCCGGAGCCGAAGATGTTTTTTCCCGAGCAGAGCGGCCAGGCCAACGGCCGCAAGCCCGACGCGGTGCCCACCAACGTCATCAACGCGCCCAAGCCGGACCCCAAGCCCGCCGAGGCGCCCAAGAAGCAGGACTTCTACAAGAAGGAGAAGGCGGCGCCCCGCTGCGACAACAAAACGACCGTGAAGAACGACAAGGGCTGTGCGCAAGCGAAGCAGGATCAGGACCTCAACAAGATGCTGCCGAAGTTCAAGTACGACAACGAGCTGGTCCCCAACCCCATGAACCAGATCCCGCCGAACTACCACACCACGCACGCGCAGTACCAGTGGGCCCCCTGGGACCCGACCAGGATACAGGGCACATGGGACCACAATAGATTCCTCGACATGAAGAACAGCGAGAAGAACTATCTGGACAAGTTCCAGGGGTTCAACTTGCCGCACCTCGATCAGATGCAGAAGTCGCCGCAGAAACTGCATCCGAAATACGATCAGAAGGATTTCCACAACATCGCATACGGGGCTGCTCTCGCTTCAAGCGGATTATACGCGTCGGCGGCCGGATTGCCGCACTTCAAGGAGACTAAGGGCTCCGGGAAGGCCGAGTGCTCCGTCAAAAGCGATTGCAAGCCCTCGAAACAGTCCAAAACCACCACAGCATGCCAGACGCAGTGCGAGTCCAAGAAAGCCCAGCACGCCGCGCATCAGGCTCAACACGCCGCCGCCAAGGACGCCCATCTGCAACAGATGATGCGGCAAAAGCCCGACGGCTGCGAGTACCGGCAGAGTCAGATGGCTGGATGTAAGGCGTACAACGGGCCGTGCCAGCAGGAGAAGGACGACAAGAAGTCGCGACACGCGAAGAAGGAGGAGCCCAAAGACGGGAAGGAGGAGACGTGTGAGGCTGTCAGTCCGGCTTTGCAGTCCATGGGGGTGTACACGCCCGATTCGACCAGCAACTCTGTCCATTCAGTGCAGTATCCTGCTTGCGAGCTGGACGTGAGTCAGCTCGGGCTGGAGTCTCCGACTAGTATAGGGTCGGACATGGCGTCCCCGTGTTCGATGCTCCACATGCACCCGGCGCCGTCTCCGCAGTACGCGGCGATGCACATCCCGGCGATCATGACGCAGCCGGCGCACGCCACGCACGCCGCGCACGCCACGCACGCGGCGCATCCGCCCCCCAAGCACCAGAAGATCAATAATAGGAACAGGTGAGCATTTGCTTAATTATAAGTTTTGACTTTCGGTGTTGGTCACTGGCACATAAATCGTTGTATACTCGTATATCGTGCTTATTAAAGTTATATCGGGTTTATTATTGAGCCATAAAATGATTTTTTTCAACTTGAAAGTTGAAAAATTATTGGCACCAACATAATTTCTTATTTAGGCTTACATCTACTTTATAGGGTTGAGGTTGAAATGCATGCATTTAGCAGTTTGATCTACTAAATATTTATTATATTCACTGGTCACTGTGAACTTAGCTTTCACGAACTTAGCACGAGGGTCGGGGCCTAGGATAGGAAACGGTGTGTCACTATTTTCTTATCGCGAATGGACTATAGTATTTCGTTTAGTCTTCATTTGACTGTTTTTACTTTTTGTAGTGTCTCCATCCATACCTTGTCACTTGCACTTCTCACTCTCACTTATCAAATCTGAAAGGGACACATATAAATTTTGCCTACTTTGGGGCTAGGCGGCGCTGTGTGAATTAGTCCAAGCATATTGATTGATTGATATCTCCCTTCCAGCAGAAACAACAATGGCGGTTCGGGCTCGGCGGCGGCGGCGGACGGCAAGCTGCGCACGCACACGCCGCCCGCCGCGCGCGCCCGCCACACGCCGCCCGCCACGCACCACTCGCACGGTGAGACTACACACTACACACTACACACTACACATGGACACAGCTGCCGATGTTTGGACAATAAACGAGGAAATTCAATTCAAGATTAGCTGGGCGAAAGTGTAAACAAACTGCCCCTATAAAAATAAACTCAAGCGATGGATTTATTTAAAATAGTATTTTTTTTAAATATTCATACGATTTTATTTCATTTTTAGTATGATAATTTTTATCAATATTTCAATGGTTTTAAATAATCCACCTCTTGGGTTTAATTTTTATAGTGGCAATTTATTTACGCTTTTGATCTTGAATTTCATCTCTGAATAAACACATGTCGCTGCTAACGATTGTCTGCATCATCATCGTCTCGTGTCGCAAAACGTCCACTGCTGAACATAAAACTAGTAGACTACACACGGAACAGCTGCTAATGATTGTCTGCATCATCATCTACTGCTGAACATAAACTAGCAGCAGACGCTTCGATTTGGCTGGAGCCGACCAATCGTCAATTGTATATTTATCGTCTTATCATTTAAAACGCCTTCGTTTCGCATGCTTGATAAGTCAACGTAGGCAACGGTCGTACGACGGTCGGTTTCGAGGTCTCCTATTGGTCGAGCGACGTCCGTCGTACGACCATGGTCGCACGACCGCCGCCAATTTTTGTTATCTGCAACCTAAATGTAGGTATTCTAGATGCTATGGGCGACAGTCACCACTTACCATAAGGAGGGTTGTATGCCCCTTTGTCACTGAGTAGCATAAAAAAAAATGATCACAGCGTTTAAAACATTCTCTCCCTCCCCAGCCGGCACGCCGACCGGCACCAGTTCCATGCAAGGCTCCGTGGGCTCGGTGGGCGGCTACGGCGGCGGCTACCTGCCGTTCCAGCAGCAGCAGCAGTACTCGGGCGGCGCGGTGGGCGCGGTGGGCGCGGGGTGGGCGCCGTCCTGCTCGCTGGCGAAGCTGCAGCAGATGGCCGACGCGCCGCAGCACCCGCCGCACACGCCGCCGGCCACGCCGCACACCGCCGCTGCGCAGGTATGGGTTACTGTGTTTTATAGACATTGGTTTTTTTTTTTTTTTTAATTATTTATACGAGGGTGGCTTTTGTCCTCTCGCCTGGTTGTAAGTAACAATGAGATGTCTTGGGTTTGTCGCAATTTGGTTTAGGAACGTATCCAGCTGGCGCCGCGATAGAGCGTTTGTTTCGTTCTCTCAATACTATGATGAAAGAGATAGCAATATCTATGTCGCGCCTTTTCTCGCTTATAGCGCGCGAGAGCACATTTGTGCTAGCCGTGCTGATACATACAAATCCAACTAATATGCGGGTCGAGATTTTTTGCCGCACACTGCCGTGTAGGTTTGGGGAATGAGCTCCCTCACTATGTTTGCAGTATAACGTGGAGTTCTTCAAAAGGCATGTCTACAAGTAATTCCATAGGTACCGTATTTGCAAATGTGCTAGACGACGGTGGCTGCGCACCGTCGGGTGGACTGTCCGTCCGTGTGCCTCTCTAGTTCACCTTGCTTCTCTTTATGAAATTTCAAAACTTTACTTTCACGGCCCCCACACCAAATGTTTACAAATGTATTTCAGCATCGGTGTAGGAGCACCATACCGATGAAGTCACGTCTTTTTCCCGTAGGGTAGGCAGGGACCACATCGTGCGGTGCCCAAAGCATCTCACTACAAGGCTGCCATGTATGTGCTCGTTACGGACTCGTTCAATTCGTGGAACGCCTCACACCCACCCAAGCATTTCATTACGTTGCCTTGGCACTGCAAGTCTGTAACACTATAATAATAATAAAATAAAATAAAACAAATGTGGCACCAAGATACTGTCAGGGTTATTCCTATTGTTATTTCATCAACTGGTGTAATACCGAAGGCTTTTCAAGCCGCTCTGAAAATTCTAGATCTTCACGAAAAGCTTTACATACCACTACAAAAATGAATTGTAATAGATACCTGCTCCATAGTTCGCCGTTTCCTCAACCCGACTTCGCTCACACTCAATAACATTCCAGATACCACAGACACGCAAAACACACGCATAACATAAAATTACTATACTAGCTCACAGGAACCAGAATACCTGGCGTAAGCCCGTATCTGGGTCCTAATTACCGACCCCAAGTCGAGAAATAAAGAAACCTTTCATAACAATAATAATTGGTACAAGTCCCATAATACTCCCCGCCTTCCATTCCAGTACGTGTCGCAAGCCGGCACGCCGCCGTCGCACGCGCACTACGCCACGCCCAAGTACTACGCGCCCAACCAGCTGGACTCGCCACGGAACGCGCGGAACACATCCAGTGAGTACTGGCCCCCACCTAGTGAGTTTACGTTCAATTACTACGCCTCTGTACAGTGCTATTGGTTAAGTATGTTTTGATAGAATGAGACTGAACAATTGATTGCGACAACTTTAGTAATGACCGTGAGGGAGGCGCTATTTGTCTTGCCGGTAAAGTTTATATATTGGCCGCATGTCAGTTTCCGATTAAGCCACATTCACAAGGTAGGCAAGCAGGCCACCTGATGGAAAGTAATCACCGTTGCCTAAGGACATTAGCAACGCCAGTTGCTCAAGTTGCTCTGGCAGTAAAAAGGCAAAGCCACGGTTCCCCAAAGTACTGGGAACCTTACCGTTGTCCTAATTATTGTTGTCGCGCTCAATTTTTTCGTCTCTTTCTATTGAAATATGCTTTAGTTCAAGCTTTGGAGTAGACAGGGAATCATAAAATAACCAAATCACTTGAACTAAGACCATTCATGAATATTCTGTGGTTACGACTTAGACAAGGTATTTTCACAAACAGAAGAAATTAACAACTAAATTCATTGTCGTCATCAAAAGACGAGTCTACTCCACACCTTTGTTAACACCTAGTACACCCGAAATATCAGTGGTGCCACGGGTACTTTTAAAGTAGGCCTCAATGACCCATATTGGCATAGTGTGAATATGGGGATCTGTATTCTGTACCATCGACATGTTAAATGTGATAGTAATTAGATCTGAAGCTTGGACTAAGTAAAATAGAACTATACATCCCCCAACCCGCCCTGACCCTGTGCCCCTTTCTGTTCTGGTTTTGTTTGTCCACTTTTCTGAGTTGTATATCTTTTATTTTGATTAGTTTATCACAAACATTAATTAAGGACTGCCAGCCAAATAAATTGTAATCTTATGTCAACCCAATAAAATTTCAAAAGTCCATGCTGTTGCTTTTTAAATCAAAGCCTATATCAAATCTACAACTCTATAATCAGAATTTGTTTAGGGTATCACCAACTATGGATTATATGTCTTGACGTTTGCTGTGGATGGTTGAATACTACAATGCTAACTACCACCACCACTACCGTCTACTCAAACTCTACTACTATTTATCAAGAGGAAACGATAATAAGTAAACCAACAGAAATAGAAGCAACCCACGTTTTAGTACCACATTGTGACCTTTATGGATGTATCCAGTCAGGCCAACAAAGTGCTTTATCAGTTTTGTCAAACTTCCCGTGTAAGCATAAAATCGCTAAGGTTGACAACGTTGACTCTCGGATATACCAATGCAAAGGAAAAACGACCTTGTTGCCACATATCGTGCACCTGAACATGAACTTTGGCGTGATAAAGCTCGAGTACAGCTCGAGTTTATCAATCTAAATATTAGTAGCGAGCAGAGCGTACAAACCCAGTCTCCGTCCGCAGGCAACCTGAGCCCGCACATGCAGATGCAGATGGCGCCGGGCTCGCGCATGTCGCCCAACCTCAACACGCACATCATCAGCCACGGCTACGGACTCAACGGGTACCGGGTGCCCCAGCAGCAGTTCAACAACCTCCCCGTGCAAATGATGAACGTGCAACCGACCGTGACGGGGGTCGCCGGGGTCGCGGGGGTCGCCGGGGTCCAGTACCCGAACCCCGACCCCCGCGCCCAGCAACCCAACGTGTACGCCGCCTACGCCGGCTACATCAACCCACCCCCGCCCCTATCCATGCAGACACTCAACACCACCATGCGTCGGTAGCCAACGCCCAAAACGACGAAACACTCCTGAGTGACGTGCCGTGATGTGATCCCAGTGTCGTGTGACCCGTCAAGTGCGTGATAATAGTGTACAGTAATACTCACTTGACATTCCAGTTATTTATTTTCCTTGCGGGAGCGTCCCCGGCGCGATAGGAACGCGATCCGTCCGCGGCGGATCGGCGGCGACCAAATACCGAGATGTGTGTAAATTGTACGGATAATTTTAAGGCATAGTACAAATAAATTGCTTAAGTATTACTATGTATATAATGTTAATAGTGAACGGTCAACATTGACACCACTTCAGTTGCCTTATCCTTTCCTTACCGGAAACACATTCTGTTATTAGTATATGTAATAGCGGCAGCTTGATATTGTTTTGTATAAAATGTATGTAGAATCTCCCTGAGAAGCGGCACTGCATGGAAGCTGAATAAAGTACAAAATTGCAGATAAAAAATGTATTTAAAACTTTAATAATAATGACTACGTCAGTGAAAGTAGCATAATTGAATAGTGCAATAAATAATAAGACGTACTTTGGTAGAACCTGCATGTTTTTATAAGGATGACGAATTGATGCACTGGGTGAGAATACTGTGATAATCTTATGATTGGGCAGTTATTATCTGTAGCTGTGTGCTTGGAACATAATAAAATTAATATTATTGTTAATTTCCAAAGAGATAAATGTAAGACCTTTGGTTATGTTGATATGTAAAGTGCAATGCTTTTGGATGGCAATCTGAATAGACTGTTGGTAGGAAGCTCTCATGTTTTGTATCTATGTATATTATGTTGAAGTTTGTAATATTTTCACTCTGATGTAAAGAATGTGGTTTGAACAATAACTTTTACTTTGTAAGATTTCTCTGTTCTTGAAAGTGCCTCTCGTCCCGTCTGCTTAATTTGATGTAAGATATTGTAAATTTGCTACTTAATAACGATAACAGCTGTAAATAGTGTGTAACTTAGTAGATATATTTGTACTATAGTATTTTTGATTTCAACAATGTGATAAAGCATCCTGCAGGAATCGACGATCACGGCCCTGGCATGTCTGTTATTGAAATGGAAAGGCCTAACATCAGTTATTTTTATATTTTGTATTCTTTTTACACTGATAGGTTATGAGACGTTTTATGTCATTAAGGTAATTTCTTTGTTTTTATGCTTTGTCTTAAGAATTATTTTCGTGTTATCCCAGTAATTTATTTGCCAAATGTTAACACTTGCGATTATGAGTTTAAGTAATTTCTTAGGTTATTTAATGTTTAGGTTGCACATTACGACGTACAGTAGCGACAAGTTAATCAATTGGTCAACAATTTTGATTGTCCACAAATATAGAAAGGGCGGCATAAAATATTAACAAGAGGCTGCCTTGGGCACCCTAGTCTTTAGAATCAATAAAATTATATGAAAACAGTTCATTGTTTAATTGAATGTTCTGTAATATTTTGAAGAAAGTGACTCGCTATTGTACGAAGGCGATGCGCGCGCGCACTTTCCCGTAATTGTAGGTTTTTATATTCATGAATATTTTGCAGTAACAATAAATTTATGTATTAATTAAACTAATGTTAGGCTCAGCGTTGACCGACGGAATGGCGGCGAAGCGACTTTTTTAGTAATAAATGAATTTAACTGGATTGGTGTTACAGGCTATAAATTCAAATCAAATTAAAACAAGGATAGTTATAGAACTAAACTAAAATTTCACCGACCACATTTTTAAAATACCGCTCTTGTCTAAAAAATACCCATTCTGTCGCACGGCTCTGACCCCTACAGTCTCACTCGAATAATCGATTATCTAATAAACGATGGAAGTATTATCAGCGGCCAGTTGCGCGCGCGCCTAACGCCAAAATCAGTAACTAACGCGGAAGATCTGCTCCTATAAGGTTATGAATGTTAATTGTTACTAATGTGTAGTATATAAAATATTGTACATATAATAGTAAGAACATGTAGCAGGTGTTATCACACAAAATATAATTTTGTGAAAAAATTCGCTGGTGTTTTATTTATGTAGTTTTATAGATTTATAGAGGTAGAGGTTACCAGTATCCAATACATATTATAACCTTACCCTTTAACTGCCAAATTTTGCCGCAGACTGCAGACTTTTCTATCCGATAGTTTAGTCGGGTTGGACGCAGACTTTCCTAGCGGCTGATAGTAATTTAAGTCTGGTTTGGCGCATACCAAGTCAACTTAACAGTTTGGTCAGGGATGAGTGCGTACTAGCAGCAGTGCCCACTATTTTCTAATGATTTGTTATTATGTAAAAGATTGTTGAAGAGAGCGGTCGCAAAATGGAAATTAATGTCCAGAAATGCTCTATGCTACAACGGGAGGCGGAAAACCAAGAAACGGTTCCGAGAATATTGGGTGTATCGCATTTAGTCAGAATATTGATACTGTCGCGGCCTCATCGAGAACCAGAGCGCACGACGTCAACTCTACTTACTGCGTCGTAATAATAAGATTTCACGTGACAATACCATGCTAACGTAACCACAGTGATTTCAGTGAAATTTTTACACGACTCATTCCAAATTATTTAATTACCCGAAAAAAACTTTCGCCTTTTATCAAATGAGCATAACCAGCTTCAATTAACTTGTTAAATTTTTTGGACCAGCATTAGCGAAGGATGCATATTTAAGACTTTTATACTCAATCTCTCCTGTTCTTGCGCTAGCAAATAGGTTCGATCGACGTTTCTACATGCCATTATAAAAAATATGCACGACCATCCGGCGAAGCTCGGGGCGAAACGAAGAACTAACGGCCGAATAAACAATCGTGTGTGCACTAGTAGATGGGAAGCCGATGAAAGAGTAACCAAGTTTAGTTAGTTTGAAGGCAATCGGAAAGCCCATTGAAGTTATTTATCGACCGCTACCGAAACGCTATGGTGTGCGCCATTTGCATCTTGGTCTGAGCTATATAAAATTTCCGCAAAATTTACATGGGATCTATGGTAACTGTTTGGGAGAATCAAAATATGTATTTTTTCTGTCATATATCAATTAATTGGTCGTGTGGTGTCCGACAGAGTAGAATAGCACCAACCCCTTACACTCGTGGGTGTCGTACAAGGCGACTAATGTTTTCGAGGCATAAGAGAGTCTCCGTAACTGGAAAATGGGCAGCAGCGTTTTCCATTGTTATATTTACAACACTGCGATCTCCAACCCGCCTTGCCGAGCGTGGAGATTATGGCAATAATCTTCCCTTTTCGTGAGAGAGCCCCTAAGTCCTGCAGTGGAGTGCTAAGGGCTGCAATGATGATGATGATATCAATTAATTCATGGTTTTTCTCTTTTGCTAAGACCAAATTTCAAGATTTTAGGTCCGGGAAGTACCCTATAGGCATGAACGTCCTTCCTCCTTCCGTCCCTTTTTACGAAATCACTCCCACAGATTGCAGGAAAGCGTGAGGAAAGATGTTACACATCAAAAGAGGAAATTGGATCCTAAGAGATATGTAAGAGGTCTTATTAGAGGTGTGCAACACACTGGTGAGCCTCTGGTGTTGCTGATATCCTTGGACGTCACTGATCATCACTCCATCAGGTGGTCCGCTTGAATATTTGTGTACCTACCTACCATATAAAAACTATCGAGTTTTCAGCGGGCGGTGGTATGTGGGCTACGCAACTCCGATAGGCGAACAAATCTTCGCATATACATATACAATCCATTAAAAAAAAAAAGCGGGCACATGGGTAATTCAGTTTGCACCCTGAATGTTCCCAGGGGGATGTCCAAGGTCTCCAAATTGTCTCGATTGTATGAAAATTGCCAATGTGCCATTTTTTTTTGCAACAGGGTAAAAACCATATTACAGGGCATATTATATTCATGTGTGTGATCGGTGCGGTCGCTCGCCATCTCGAGTTTTTTCCTGATCAAGTTTGAAACTCATCGGCGATGATGGTCGAGACTCAAAGAAAAACGTTTCATTCATGAGTGAAAATTATCCCAAGTGTGACTTCTATACATAGTATAAGTCGCTTTCCGCCGATTTTAATGTGGTTTTCAACAATAGATAGAGTGAATCAAGTGGAAGGTTTATTAGCAAGAAAAAAAAGGGTAGGTAGGGGTAAAGTAGGTGTTGAGTAGATATTATAGGGTAGGTGTAGGGTGGGTCTCAGGTAGGGTTAGCACGCCCCGCGAACGAAGTCGCACCGGGACCACTAGTAGATAATTATTTACTCTTACGGCATTTTAAGTCGTACAATAATATAGTAGATAATGAAACAATTAATATAGCCAAGTTTTATTATAACAATAGAGTACCAATAAGTTTATAAGTACCCAATTCAAGGATGACAACCCGTTTATGTTCCAACAGGAAAGCTTAAGTTACGACGTAATTTTTGGACATTTTGAAACTTGGACATTTTGTACCTAGAGGAGTTTATGGGTCACCTCGACTTAGGTAACAATCATGAAAAGCTAACATGACATTTTTTTATTTACACAACCACATTAAACATTATCCTATCATGGCTATTGGTAGCCATGATGAAGCATGATAGTTATTTCTTATTTAAATTACAAGTTATGTACTTATTTACATACTAGGTTGAAGTGAACACAACTACAAGTTTAAGCAGTTTAGCCATGCCTAAACGTTTCGTAGTACTCACTTTCGACTTTGCGACAAAGATAGTATTGGAGTATGGAGATCACCAACCTAGCAGTCAATCCTGGCTTCTGCTGCAGAATTATGCTTTACGACTGGATCTTATTATTCTTACATTGCAGTATTTTGGCTTTGGCCCATTAGACTGTGGTAGGGACCCACAAACCTCATGCACTATTGCACTATGGAGACTGGTGGACTTGGCCCCACCATTACTATATAAATAAATCCTATTATTGTTAGGAACCATTAAGCAATTAACTATTTCTACAACCTTGATTGTACAATTTATTTGGCCCAGAGTTCTTATCACACACTAAATCTGGACATAGATAGGCATTGGTATTGGGTCTGCCGGTCTACGGTCCAAGTGTACACGATTCCTCATGAGACGGAGACTATTTTCTGTGACCTTCACGCAGCCACGCACCAGCAAGCCCTCCAAAGTGGGACTATTCAGGGCGAGAGCTCTGAAAGAAAAGTTCATTTTATATTTTAAGCAAATCCAAGTGCAGAAATTTTTGACTGAAATAGTAATTATATCTAAATGAGATAAAGAAAATTATATCTAGAAATTTAGGGGGTTGGGGTACTTACCGCACTCCTTTATCGGATATATCAGAACATCCTCCTAAGTTTAATAGCTTCAATGAATTGCTGTATTTGGATATTGTGTATAGACACTTGTCTGAAACTTGCTTATTTCCTTCTAAATTAAATGTTTTGATATTTCTGAACTTTTTGATGAATATGAGTATGCAGCTCTCTGATATTGACACACAGTGTGATAAGTCTACATCTTCCAACACACTCTGGTGCAGGGCCAGAGCTTCTATAGCCCCTGTAGTCAACCAAGGACATCTGGATAATTTTAATATTCTCAAATTGTTGCAATATAAAATAACAGGCTGTAAACACTTTGCTGTTAAATTTTGGCATTGGCTGAGATTCAAGTTCATGATCAAAGGGTTCTGTAGGAACAAGGGTATCACGTCTGAGTCGTATACAGTCGAGCAACGGCTCAAGTTTAGAATATGCAGTCTGCTACAGGTTTTGGTGAATACCTATAAAAAAAACTATATTGTAATCTAAATTGATTCATCAGAAATAGCGAGAATGCCAACTTACACTGAATGTGTGTGGTGAGAAGCTGTTATTCTGCAATTTCAGCGTCTTGACCTTCGATAAATGTATGTTTATAATTTTCAAACATGTTTTTGAAACACATCGAAAATTGAAACACTCGCGCAGCGTTAAATGTGGTAATATTTTGGAGACTATGATGTCTTCCCAGTATAAATCGAAAAGGTGTGTATTTCTTTTCATATTGTACTAAATTTGTGTGACGTTTTATGAATAAACAATAGCTGAAAAATGGAAATGCAAAGAAAATCCGACTTCCTATTTTTCCCTTTGTTTTGACAATCGATCAGTGTTGCCAGACGTTTTCAGAGAGAAGATAAAAACTACGATTTAGACGTTTTGAATGAGTGATCGTACAGGGGCTTACCATGAGCTCTTATAGCAGGACCTAAGCAGAACTGCCCTGTTTATAACAAGACAAGCTAATGTGGCACGTATAGCGCTGTCTCGTTCTAAGCAGGGCAGTTCTGTTTAGGCCCTGCTAATGGAGCTGATGATAAGACCCCTGATATTATTCTAAAAAGTTAGATACACATTATTGAAAAAAAAAACCGTCAGCTATAGAGTGAATGGACCCGCCTATCATACATGTGCTATTCTTTAATATACCTATGTCTGTATTATTCCTCTATGAAGCTTTTGATACATAGGTACTATAAATTAGGCACAAAATTATAAATGCATCTAAAATTTGATTGTTGGTAGGTACTTAGGAAACTATGACGTATTTGAAGTGTTGGGCGACTATTACATAGGTATTACTACTTGCCCACTTGTGTAGTTATTACCCACTTGTTAATTTGAGGAGATCTCGTTAATGTGATAGTAGGTAATTCTTTTATTTTCGTTTTTTTAATTGCTTAAGGAAAACCAACAGCAGTGATTACAGTATAAAGTGATAATAGTTACACAGAGCATATTATAGGTTACCACTGATAAAAACAGATTCAGATTTATGTCTTGAAAACTTTAAGTACTTAGGTACACTCAAGCAAATATTACGACTTAGCTTTTAAAGGGGGACAGGCATGTGTTTCCAACAAATAATACCTACCACTTTAAAGTTAAATAAATATTTCTAAAGCGATTCTTTACACGCCCTAATTTTATATTTATATTTCTAGACTTACCTATCTAACGACACCGAACGCATGGAATAGACGAGAAAAAACATTACCGCTTATTAGTATTCCGTGCCCTGCTTGATGTGTAGTGGAGGTAATCAAAAACATTATACCTACAGTTACATATCTAACATTTTTATTGTTTTACCTACAACCGTATATCGTACAAAATTTCAGTTTAACCGCGGACAGACAGCCAGTAGGTTCATAGGTACTGCTATACCAGCAGACACGAGATCATGCTCGAGTTTACTTTCTAAAAACATCCATTCCAAGAATTAATAAGTACCTACGTATAATTTTGCATTCTATGCATTATCCTGTTCTAACGCAAGAGTGTCTTCTTGCAAAAATCGTATGAATATGACATAAGTCGTACATCTGGCAACACAAATTCGAATTGACATTTCGCCCCACAACGATATTCATTTTTTAAATATCCGACATTTTTAAAAAGGTGTTAAGGACTATGCAGCCATGCAATGTAAGACTTTTAAAACACTAGTATTCTATAGGCTGATGATGATGTTGCAAGTAGGTACACGTAGGTACCTACATGGGACCACCAATAGGTACCAACCTACCCGTACCTACTTGTATAGTGGATACTGATACTGACTGGTGGCGAATTTTTAAACGGAATTTTAATTTAAATTTTACACGTTAGTCGTGTACTTGGGCGCAAAGGGCGAGCTAAAGTAATAGTGGCAAAAGTGCGGTCGGCCCAGCTAGCTCCACTCTACGATGCGTTAGAAATGTGAAGGAGCAGAAGCTCGTCTACAACTTGACAGTCGAGCCAGTATAGATATGACAAAGTGTGCTGCCATAAAAGGCACAATTTCTCACAAATGCAAACTCTATCGAAGACCGTTGTTGCTGTCATGTCAAAAATCTGTCTAACGAGGCCAGTAACTACGTGCTACCACCACAGATTCCTGCAAATCTTGGCATGATAAACCCGATTATCCCGGAGAGGTCTTTGGCCCGTATGAAGTACCGTAAGGCTATTGACGGTATACCCATAGAAACTTGGGAAACAATTGGGGCCCGGGGCGTACTCTTGCTCACTGAGCTAGGTATACAGGATAATAGGTACCGGGCTTATACTTGACGTGTGGCACGTAAATATTATTACGTCAATCTATAAACGAAATGGCAGTGTGCTGGAGTGCGCCAACTATATAACACGTTCGAAGCTATGCGAACGTGTTATAGACCAGAGACATCACCAGGAATTTTCTTGTCCGAATGACATTATGGGTTCAGGCCGGGCTAAATCACCATAAATCCAATCGTTACTCTCAGGATCTTTCAGGACTCCCACTGCAGTAAGAATCAACCTCTGTCTTGTGCATTTCTCGACCTGCACGAGTTCCTTCTACAGTATCACTCGGGATGTAATCTGGCTCGGAGATCATGGTCTGTACCCTAGGGACGGAACAAGGAAAGTCCGAGGCGTACATTAGGGTTATCCAAGACATGTACGCCAACAGAAAGTCGTCGTCAAAACTATCGTAATCTTCACGCCGGGGCAACGACTTCTTCTACGTAAGGCTCAAGTCAGACTTCATTTGGAGTATTGCTCTCAGCTATGGGCTGGAGCACCGGCATACCAGCTTCCTCAGAACACTTGTACAGCCGATAGAACACACACAAGGAGCAAAAGTCCCTTCGCTTCGCCAGTGGTTCTAACTTGCTTGTTTGTAGGGGATCATCGACAATTCGTCCTGTGCGTCTCTCTTCGGATTTCAGAGGATGAAGCAGGTTGGCAGTTTGCGAAACTACCGACCGAACAATACTTCATATGAGACCGCACCTGTGCCTTGTACAGCATCAGGCGCTACCCTGGGGTGAAGTATCGCTTGGACCGGTTAAGCACTCCAAGCTTTTTCGAATAAAGTTTGGCCTTACCTTCCACTTGACTCCGGAACCGTCCGCTATCCGATACGTCGACACCAAGGATCCCGATACTTTTTGAGATGGAAAGGTGTCAATAGGATAAATTCAAATAACTCTGAACAGTGCTGCACGAGACCAGGGATATCGGCCCCCATGTGAAACATAAGAGAAAATTGACTTTCATGTCACAATTTTTTTTTTTTTATGTCTGGGTGGGTCTTCTAAACATCTACTATCACTACAAGGTGGAATTTTTCTTGTACTCAATGACGTAGCCTACGGAGCTCTCACAGTCTAAATCTTTTACTCGATGTGAGACGTGTCGGTCGTTGAAATGAAGTAACCCAAAAGAGATAACCCATTTTTAAGTAAATTTCGGTACCTATAGGTAAATTACTATAGTGATGATTAACTTATCTATTCGATTTCTGTCACGTTGAATTTGTTATGTTATGTTATTTGGCTAAATTAAGTCGTCTAAATCTAAAAACAACCGTCACGTCTTTTGAAAAGCGGAGCGACGTGTAACATAATAAGAATAATACTAAAATGGACCTTATTCTATGAGCAATACATTCCGCATTGATCTTGCTCTCACGATTTTTGTTTATGAATTTGGATGAATTTTGCCAAACGTAATAAGCGCTTACGAAAGCTGTAGTTACGGTTCCAATAGGGATAACCTTCCCTAGCATCTCCGAAAAACTGTGAGTCAGCGGAATAGAAAAGGTCAACGATATATTTTTGTCCGAAAGTAAGAAACGAAAAGGGTATTGCTACTTTCCGCGATTGGCTTCATTGTGCAAGCCAACAAGCATCTTCCAGGTTATGGACGGAAGGATAGTCAGCTTTTTTATAAATAGTACAAATGGGAACCCTGAAACTAGTTGAACAACCTTTGTAGGCTAGGGAGCCGATTAGTACCCGTGTGACTCGTGACGGTATTTTTTTAATCACAAAAGGACATTTGTTTGGAAAACCGGCATCAGGACACTTCCGCGAAAGGGCATTTTATTTTGTTTTATTCAACAGGTACGACATACGACAAAGCGCGAATGCACGAACGGACATTTGCGCAAATGTGTTTCTTTGGAACTTAACGTACTTGAAACTTTAATAGAATAAGTGTTTCTATGTCCGCTATAAAATTAAAAAAATGTTGAAAACTAAGGGGGGTCCCATTTTTTCGGCGTGAGTAAGATGTTTTTTGTTACTTTTCTATCGTAATAAAGGTAACACACATACACAAAACTTTGTTTAATCATAGTGCTAATACTAAAGTATAACAACAAATAATAAAAAACGGTAATGTGTGAGTCGTACTCGAGCTACAAGTTTTCGTTTTAATAGAATTTGACAAATTACATATTGTTGGTCTGGCTTCTTCTTCCCTATACTAAATGGCTTTCCCCCATTTATTTTCAAAATTATTTAATTCAATACTCTTTTACACAAATGTCTATTCGCGCAAGTGTCTTTCACGTAAATGTCTTTCGCGCAATTGTACCAAGATTTCTGTAATCCACCATACTCCTTTTAATTTGGTACAGTGTTTTTTATACAAACTATACATTTGACCGCTGTCTAGGAACAGCCCATTCACTCTAGCCTTGAAGGTGTCCAGATATGATGATCAGAGAACACACCGGTGTTCCATTTCTTACCCGTACGCACTATAAAGGTTGAATTAAAGCGGCTCGTATAACTACATGAAAACACGTAAATACAAATTATTATCAAATTATTTATTGAAATATTGTACACAGTCCAACAATTCGGTAATAAACTAAGCAGTGCGGTCATTCCCGTAACCGCACCTGTATTCTGTGTCCCCGAATCGGCTTTAATCCTATGTCCATCTTCAACGCCAGCTCCTCCCGCTCTCCAGTGATTTCGAACTCCCGCACCACTTGAGCCACTATCGTCTTCATCAGAGCTATTGCGTATTTCCTACCTGAGATTAAAAAAAATATCAGTTCAAATACGTTTCTAGATTAACTTTATTTTATTTTGGTGATTGTCAAGTGCAATTGGCAATGTCACTTGGTTATTTCTACAATAGTAATTCCTCAAGTTCTATTTTATACCTAAATTACAAGTTTATACAGAGCTATGGCAGAATCCGATGCAGGTAAGTTGTAAGCCAAAAAGATTGGAAGGTACTTTTATTTTAACACAATATTATCATCATCATTATCGTACCAGCCGAAAGACTGCTGAGCATAGGCCTCCCCCAGATATCTCCACAAAGAAAGAAACTTTCGCGCTTCCAGCTGGCACCTGCGATATTTACACAATACACAATATTATATGTATTACCTATGCAAGACCTCTTCCCGCTGCTGAAAGGGAGAAAACTGCTTGGGTGTCCAAGACTTCCACCGTTTTCCAGCCACCGTTCAGGCCTGAACTCCTCGGCATCAGGGCCCCAGGCGCGCTTTGAGCGGCCGGCAGCCCACATGTGGATACCACAATGGGATCCTTTAGGAATTGTGCACGATTCTGGGGAGCAATCAGGATAGGTGAGTTAAAAGTAGCGTTATACCGGCTACAGAGGTACTTAGAAAATGGGAAATTTATGAAAATATTTTCAATCTGCCTCTCTGCCTGCGTCGTGGAGATTTTGGCAAAATATCTATTCTTCCGTAGAAAGAAGATCTTGAGTCAGAACAGAGGGTTGTCTTGTAGCAGGCGGCTTATACCGTATATTACCTACCCTACATAAACGTAGCAGTAGAGCGAAAGACATTTTGATTAGTTAGAAAGTTGTGTACAATAAACAGTTAAATAAATAAATAAATAAATAAAGATGCAACTGTAATAGTATTTATTCCGTGATCGGCAAATAACAAGTAAACTGTTCAAAAGCCAATGCTCATATGGTCATATCAAGGCACAGCAAGGTCAAAGTCAAATCACCCATACCATTCTCATATCTCCTATACTCACTAAGGACAAGATCGTGGTCGGCCTCCCTCACGACGACCGGCGCCGGTGGATATAGCCTCAGTGCCTCAAGAATAACAGCTTCACAGAATTGCAGTCTGGGCTGATCCTCCTTCTCGATTGCTCGCGTACTATCTCCGAAGACTTCTTTTACCCTGATTCATAAAGTTTGATGACATTTTAATATTGGTTGAAATTGGGCTAAACGGGCCACAAAGTGGATGGACGACCTTATGTGGGTGGCATAAAGTCGATCGAGACAAGGGATTGCAATTGTCATGTAACCATGTGAAAAGGTGAAAAGAACTTAATTAGAAACCAACCAGAGTAGAAGAAGTAAAATTATAGGGTGGGTAGGGTAGTAGTAGTATCTGTAGGGTAGTGGGGTAGGGGAAGGGTAGGGGGTAGGGACACACACCTAATATGACATATCGACTTTTTTAAAAGGAAGGAAGGAAATTAAAATTAGGGGAAGGAGGCAGAGGACGACCTAGAAGAAGTTGTGTGCAACAAGTGAAGGATAAAGTGGGAGGAGTGGCGATTGCTTCACCGACATGAGTGAGCGTCTTTTTAAGATAATGAGCATTCGTCATTTCACACTTACTCAGCATACAGCTTGTCCTGTACATCTTTCCTCTTCCCAATGATCACTAGTGCGAAAAAGAGGCCGGTGGCGACAGTCTCCTGCCCAGCCACGATTATCGTGTCTATCTCAGACCTGATCTGCTGCTCTGTCATCACGGTGTCCACATTTTCCATGTCCAATAGAATGTCGATGTATGGCTTGAATCGCTTCATACCATTTTCTGTAAAATAGTACGAGTTGTAACTCTAGATTTGAAAATGATCATTCTAGGACAGTATACCACATATAGTTTACCATTACTTTCCAGTGGAATACCTTCCATTTTCGTTTTCTCACGCTCTTTCTTCCGTTTCGTAATAATCTGTAAAATAATGCTCTCGGTGAATTAACTTTCTTTTTATGTAAACAGTAGGCAAACACCTTTCGTCCCATTTCGTAGCTGAAAGTCGTAGCTACCTACGTAAGGGTAATAAAATTTCCCATACGGGCAAGCAGGTCACCTGATAGAAAATGGTTACACCCATGGTGGCCTATAGACTAATGTGTTGATGCAACACCAGGGATTTCGCCAACGCGTTGCCCACCTCTGTATTACGTTGCTCTGGCAGCAAAAAGGCAAATGCCCCTCCACTACCAACGCCGCCGTTCCCCAAATCCCCACCGCATGGCGCATTGGCAATCTTATTCACCGGCAGGAACTTAATACTATTTAAAATACGTGGTATCGTTTGGCTGCGGCATTCTGTAAGGTGGATGCGATTTCCCAGTCGAGCATCTCCAATTCGAAAACAGGTTACCCCGCTATGCCCTACCTCTCTGTAATAAACTGCAAAATAAGCTACACAAAGACTAACCGTTTTAGAAACGTTGTGTAAGACAGCCACGCATTTCTGGAACTCCCTGTAGCTCGGAGTGAGACGGTAGATGAAGTCCACGTGGGTAATGAGGTTCATGCCACGCTCAATTATCAGTTCCAGGGTTCTTATGAACGCCTCGTAATATTCTGTTGTAACGATGCTGCCTGTAATATCGGAGCATCCGAGGGCTGTGTCTGTGGAGAATATCATTTATTATTTGTGTACTACGAGACAGGCGTTGTAGTAATCTAGAATTATCATCAGACCCAGACGATATCGGGCGACCCAGATTCAACATCAAGAGATTGCCCAGGATAGGAAGTGGTGGAGTGCTCTGGTGTCGGAGGCCAAGATCCAGTGCAGTAAGTAAGAAAGTATCATTAGAATGATTTCTCTTCATTCCCTGGTGCCTAAACCTGCTCAGCTCCGAGGCCTAGACTCCTGTGATATAACTCTAGTCTTGTCGTTGTGGTTTAGGCTGTGACGACGCCAGGTTTGTAACCTATTGAAGCGTCTAGAGTCGTGACAAAGAACGGTTGATCTCAAAAAAATAGAGGGAGGTTAGGCAGCTCAAACACAAATGGAATGATCATCACAGCTCTGGTTATGTCACAATGACCATCGCATATTCGTGATACTTTTCGGGGGCCCTCGGCCGGCGGGTCGCCAGCACGCGAGCGGATAATGGAACATAATGAAATACCTTCTGACATCAGATTACCTGCTCTTTAAACATGGCTGAACACAATCATTTTCTGAGTGTTCTCTATGTTGTTCCCTCTGTTATTTTACTCCTATTCTTAATTTTTAGCTTGTTTCTGATCTCCAAGTCTATTATTACTATTTATTTCTATTAGTATCTATTTATACCTATAGTTTATACATCGTTTCTGTAGTTTAATAAATTATTACCATTTAGTATATATCTTGTAATCTCTCCCGCATCGCCAACTTTTTTCGACCACACTTTTTCACGGTTGTGTACTATCAATGTAACTCCATGGGTAAAAAGCAAACCTATAAATTATGATGACAATTACCTTATAAAACCTCAGTATACTTACGACAAATAGTCTCCAAGGTCACATATGAGAGGTATTTGTTGAGCACGTCAAACTCAGCGTGCCCAACTTCTGACCGCATCCGCGTCGTCAGCTTCGTGGCCTGAACACTGAATGTGTCCTGGAATCCGGCGACCACGCCGCTAGTGAACGTGCCTCCCACCACCTTGATACTGCGCTTCCATATTGCACCTGGAATATAATATGCTGTTATTTAAGCCCCTGGGATTTTATAGCGCGCAGTGATGTAAAAAAACATTTTTTGAAATCAGATCATTAAGAGATGGGTTAAGGGTGCATGCTGGATTTTCTATAATGTCCTCCTTTATCGAGAAACAAAGTAAATCATTTATATAAAATAAATAAATATCGTCACGGGGCACTAAACTGTTCAAATTGCCTCCGGGTCCCTAGCGGAAGACCTTAGTCAACCTCGGTTCGCCATCGGTATTAGGACGCACACCTAACTAGTGGCGAGCTAGTTGCGAAAGTTCAACTAGCCTCAAAGTACGAAACGGTTACCCATCCAGTTCCCGGTGCTACTCTCAACATACAACCTCACTGGACTGGAACTCACGTGCAAATAAGATAGCGAGGTTCCATATCTGTACCATATCTGTACCTATTTATATTACTAAGATGATTTAGGGACTTCTCTTGTCAAAGCCACGGCTCTCCATGGTGCGCCCCCTTATTAGTCATATTACTAGGTGCTTAGGTACTTACCGGGGCCAGTAACTAGGCCATTTCCGAGCCAGTCTTTCGCGAATTTGTAGTAGAAAGGTTTCTCCACGAAGGCACTGCTCATAGTCCGCACGTCTTCAGGGTCGCTGATAACTGTAGAAGCACATTTTAATCCTTAGCCCGGATGGAACGTTCCGGAATGGAACGCAAATCGATAGGTGTAATATATCACATCTATCGACGAGAGCGAGAGCACTCTCTCACTGGTCACTAAAAGACTATCTTACAAGTTAACAAATTATAGAAGCTTACAAGTTATAGAAGATACAAAAGCAGTATTGCTTGAGGGTGTATATGTGTATGTAAAATATATAAATTCCAAATACTTAAAAATTAGAGACTTGCAAGGTTATAGTCAGAGTTAACTCTGACGTAGGTACTTACGGACGGCGGGCACCTGACCGATCCACACCACGAAAGGCAGCTGTTTCTCATCTACAACTCGCCCCAAGCTGCTCATCACATTCATTAGGTCTGCAAAATGATCCATACATACAATTAGTAGTCAGAACGTGTGGCTCGCTAGGCAATAAAAAAGGAGCTACCACATTAATTGCCTTCTTGAAAACCGTCATTGACCAAATATTAGATCGACCACATAACTGATACATCGCCCGCGGGGGGCGGGGAGGGCGATGTTTCAGGGCAGAATGCGGGGCAGGGAGTGTTTTGTTCCGTGAAACTTCACTTGATGACGTTTCCCGCTCCCGGCCGCGTTCAGCCCCGAAACAACCCCGAAATGTCTCCCTCCCGCCTACCTCGCCGCGGGCGATATACCACTTGTGTCATCGATCTAATAGTAAGGTTGTTATTTTCTAGAAATACTGTAACCTTTATATATCGTCTTTCAGCACCAGCGCCGAAATCATCAACATAGTAAAACAGTTCATTTTTCATTCATCCACTATCTAATTTTAAAGCACTTGTGAGATTATTCCCATCTCCATACCATACTAGACAGACAGATTGGGAATAGAAATCCTTACAATGTTTTGCCTATTGTCTGACCTACGGCTGTCCTTAAATGGTCTCTGAAATAAGGTTGCTCGGCTTCTACAATACTCATACAATGTAATTTGGCTTACGCTCTGTGCTCCCAAATACGTGATGTACGTTCCCTATAAAGGGCAGGCAGGGGTAGGTGGGGAGATGCGCGAGCATCAACCGCGCACGCCGACCACGCGCGTGAAGCAGCGCGCACGCGCACGCTAACGCCAAGCACGCCAACACAAACGCCGCCAGCATCTAGCGGAGTGACAGCATCAACATTAACAGACTTGAACATAATACAGCAGTGGACCTAGCACAGAACCTTGAGGAACGCCATGGATTTATGAGCTTGAGAATAACAACACATGACAACTCATAACGACTCATTCGAGTTCCACCCATAAAAAAGTCTGTCGATCTAGCTACGTAGTCCCAGGAAAACATGAAAGGCCTTAACAATATAAAGCTTTTCAGACAATTTACATCAATTATGTACGCTAGATCACCAGCAGATTGGTCATGTTTTTCAGAGTCTAGGTACACTATGTCGCTCCAACCACTTTCCTTCAGGGCAGCAAGTTTGATTCCAATATAATTCTGTAGTTGCCTACTTTTTGTAACTTACTGTGGCTATGGTTAAATTTGACAACCACACACCAGCCTCCGTTTATAAGTCAATTGACAATGAAAACTGAAACCCAAGAACTCCTCAAACTCTAGTCAAAGACTACAATGTCACTGGTCACATGTATTGTTCAAGTCCTGCTAAATATAATCTCGAAGGTAATTTGATGACACTTAATTGGCATAATTGATTTAAACGCTCGCTGGCTTCTGGGTAGCCCGGTAATTATGATGACAATATGCATTTCTCTAATGCATGTACATGTCACTTGTTAGGAACGCATTAGTTGAGAATACATACAGCACGTCCGCGAACTCCACCACGCTAACAAAATGAAAATGCAGCGGTGGATATGTAGCGTTACACGACTTGACCGTACCCGTAAAGAGTACATCCGAGTACAGCCTTGGCGTGAGATACATCGCGGATAAGATGTAAGAGGATATTGAGGTTTGGTCATGTGCTACGTAAGCCCCAGGGATATGTGGGAAATCGGTGCCTAAACCTCTCGGTATCAGGAAAAAGGTCCCGCGGGGGACCAAAGAAACGATGGATTGACATCGCCGAGTCAGATGCGCGAGTCAACGGCTTACGACGTGAGGATGCCGAAGATCGGCCGAAGTGGAGAAGAAAGAGAAAGAAAGCGGTCCCGGGCAGAAGCCGAAATTGACCGCTGAGATATGATGATGAGAAACAGATGTTGATGTCATTATGGATATAGGTAGTATGCTTGATCTTCTACTGAGACCGGTAGCTACAGTTTTTTCTATACTTTTTAAAATTGTTCTTCCCATTTTTTCATTTTTTGTTTTAAATAATGAACAGAAAGAAAAAAGCTCGACGTCAATCGAAATAACCGTTATGTCGTTATGATTTCAGTGGGTCAAGTGGCTACTGTAAGTGAATGAGTTTTATTGTGGATACTTTTGTTTACTTTAACCCCATATGTTGCAATGATCATCACATCATCTTTCCCACGTTCGATCCCGATTTCTGCCACCGATCGAGACCAATTTTTTAAAAGAGTTCCCTATTTTTGAACCGCTTGCCTCCAGTAGAACGGGTTTCAATTTTGATTTTCGGCATGTAAAATTCAATATTTTGATGCATGACCTTGATATTCCCTATTTTTGAACAGTTAACTGCGATGTCAAGGTAATATAAAATAAAAAATTTGTTCATGCTGAAAATCAAACTTGAAAACGACTGAACTAAAACTAAAAAAAAAAGAGTCCCAGAAAATATACACCAGTCTACGCGAAATGTAGTTAGGACACATCCTGTGTTTTATGTTTCCTCTAAGTGTAGGTACCTCTAAATCACATCGCGAGACTCGACCGAGCCATTTACTCTAATGAGCGGGCAGCGGTCGCGAACAAAACTGAAGGCGTGTACTCGCCTACTCCATTATGGGTAGCCATACACAGTAAATAAATTACCCAGTGTATACGTCTCTACCTACTATAATGTTTACTTTTATTTGGCTGTATGGGGTGTGGGTAGTTCCTTGAAGATTCCTCGTAAAGCAGTTTGAGAAAATACTATTATATTTTTAAACCATGAAGCGACTAGTGTTTTTAAATTTCAAGTGTACTACATTATCTACATTAGTGTATCTGCCCGTAACAACGTAGAAATTTACAATTTGTATGACACTCTTGTGGAAGGTGTTAGTGCTATTCTACCGGACACCACATGACAAAATTAAGTTCCGTAGGTAGATACTTTTTAGTCACACGCGTGTGAGTAAATACGAAGTCGAACCTAGCCGATGTGCATTACTTACCGCCTCGTATTTGTACATGTTCATATTGTAAATGAACAAATGTTGTGAAAATTGTACCAATTAGGTGGGAGGAGGGGTGGTTCAAGCTCTTGCTTTGTTTACCTTTGCTGACAAGGAGGAAGTGCTTAGGTATTTATTTGGATTATTATTAGTACCTACTTGAATGGGCTTTAGGTAAATCAGAGAGAAATATTTGTGAAAAGGAATTTGTTTTATGCTAGAGAAATTCCGAGACAAACACTCTCAAGCACGTCTTGGAATGTATTATCGATAGTACCTATAACTAACACTATCAGTATTATAAGCCTATTACGCTTGTTCAATAAGTAAAGTGAATAGACGGTATGATCCAGCGGAAAGGCCACGTGCAATTTTGCCTGCACAGGTTCTCTATTTTGACGGATTTTAATTGTCATTTTTGGAATAAAAATATTTTTTTTTAAATTACGTTTGCAGCACCGAAAGCGAAGGATTCAAAGAAAAGGAAAATAAACGTTATGTAACAAAATATTGAATTTTTCATGACGTAGGTAAATAACAATTAAAAACCGTTTGACTCGAGGCGAGCGGTTCAAAAATAAATGCCATAAAATTATCTTTTCAATAAAGCTAGTTTCACTGATACTAAATACTTTTTTTGTTTTATTTTTTATTTAAATATTATCTGACTTTTTCTCCGTCTCTAAAAAAACATAATTTACAAAGTTGGGGTGGCAATGAATGGGTTTTAAAGAACTGTCACTTGGGTCTTAAATTTTACTTTCTATTATTCGATCACCGAATAAAACGGTTTGTCCAAGAACTCAAGTCGAGCTGTAAAATTTACATTACTATTCACATGATTAATTCCAAGCGGCATATCTTCGAAGTACACTGGTTCTATAACACGTGGATTTTCAGTTGCGAGTGTAGTTCTGATCTCCGGGTTCCCTTTCGACAATTTGTTCCAACCACGTGCAAAAGTGCAAATTTATATTTGTCAGCGTTTCTTAAAAAGTTTCTTATTGAGTATTCAATTTATTATACGTAATTAGAATTCATAAACAAAACAAAACGAAACAGAAAAACAAGTTAAGCTTTGACTTGACTTAACACTAAATTAAATTATACAAAAACTACCCTAAAGATAATATATAATAATATTAATACTTAAATAAAAAAAAATTATACATTTAAGTAGTGGATTTTGCACAAAAATATGCAGTTTTTCTCCAAATCATCGTTCGTTCATCTACAACAGTGTGCGATAGAGATCTGAAGCGGAATACACGGACCCAGGTTTGCCGAAGAATTTATAATGAAATAAAGGGTTATTGCATACGAAACACTGTTTGGCCGTGTGGTGTCCGGCAGAGTAGAATAGCACCAACCCCTTACTCTCATGGGTGTCGTAGAAGGCGACTAATGTTTTCGAGGCAAAAGATCAAGCGTCTCCGTAGTCTGGAAAATGGCCAGCAGCATTTTTCATTGTTATAGTTCAACACTGCGATCTCCAATCCGCCTGCCAAGCGTGGAGATTATGGCAATAACCTCCCTTTCGTGGGAGAGGCCCTAAGTCCTGCAGTGGACTGTTACGGGCTGTGATGATGATAATACGAAACACTGGCTAATTATGTGCAGAGATTGTCAAATTTGTGCCATATATCTCAAAACATCGTCGTGGTGCTTAGCGGAATCGAAAAACAGGCGTGAGTCTGACAAATAATGTATTTGATACCTATCTTCGTGTCAAATTACGTAGATAATATTGGTGGGGTTTCTTTCAATCTCTAGAATTTATATTAGTGAATTATGGTAGTCGTTTCCATCGGCTCCACAAGCGCGCATTTCGGATATCTGTAAGCATTCAACTTTCATGCGGGATAGTATTATTTTTGGGGATAAAATTAGCTTATGTCATTCGGGAATAATCGGCCTTGCGTATCCCTCAGGATATCGCAGACAAAATCAAGGAGGCTCGTCTGCGCTGGTTTGGTCACGTGTTGCGTAAGGCTCAGGGAAACGTGGGAAACAGGTGCCTGAACCTGCCGGTATCAGGAAAGAGGCCCTGTAGGCGACCCAAGAAACGATGGATTGACATCGCTGAGTCGGATGCGAGAGCCAACGGCTTACGACGCGAGAATGCCGAAGACCGAGCGAACTGAAGAAGAATAGGTAGGATAGCGCACCCTGGCAGAGGCCGGGATAAGCGCTAGAACGATGATGATGATGACTCGGGAATAACGTAGCTTCCTATTAGTGAAACAATTTTAAGTCCGTCCAGTGGTTTTTGAGTTTAATCATTACCAAAAAAAATACAAATATCCAAAAATACAAGTTTTTGTCTTTATAATATTATTATATTAGATAGATTGATCGATCTTTATAATAGATTGTTGTATCTGTATGAAATAACCTTCGGATATTACAAAAAGTGAGCGAAGACTTCAATGACAGCCAACGGCTTTCTCTAACGTGCCTAACGTACTTCCCTGTGGTGTCCTGTATGTACATTGTGCAGGCTGGTAAAAAAATATGTACTGCAAATCTTTAATGTATCTCCGAAGCTTAATGTACAAATCGGAAGATCAGCGCCGCGGCTCCGGTCGTGGCTCATGCTGAGTGAGGTCCTTTTGTTGACAGGGTGTGCCACAGCACAACAATTCCGAATCGATTTATAAATTTTGTAATTTGTTATATGTGTTTTTTAATTGTATGATTATTCTTTATTTAAATTATGTGATTGTTGTAATGTGCTGGTCCTTGTTCATCAATAAATTTCTTTCATTTCATTTCATTTAAAATCTTTAAAAATTATTAGTATTTGTAATCGTTTATTGTAATAGGAATACCTATACTGATTTTTGTGACGATGAGATTACACAAAGTGTACTTTTATCAAAAGTGGCTAAGTTCGGTAGAAACAGGGACATCCGAGATGCTTTGCTGAAAATACCTTTTCATATCGTTAATATGTACCTCCACATTTCTGAAGCAATCCTGAATGTAAACGCGCAACGTGAATAAAGTACAATTGTTAAATTCTAGTCTGAAATTTTATTATGACAGTTTCCCACAAAAACGCTTCCACGCCAGCCATAGGTGCCTGACAGAGCAGAATATTGTACACACCGAATACTTTTAACTTATGTAGGTATGGGTTCTGTAAAAGTTGATTAAATGTCATACACCCGTATTCAGAAACGCAACTATGTGGTTTCACACTGCGCGAACATACAGGTTTCAATTTTCCATTTGACAATACTATAGAGTGGCGATCGGCGCATTGCGTCCGTTAAAATGAACGAAATTGATCAATTACATAGCAGTGCGTTCACTTAGCAGATGAGCAACGTGAAAACAAGAATAAACAATGTTTTATTTGTGAATAAGTACAGGTAACGTGCAAGGGCCTTCGTAAGGAAATGGACATCAACGGTGTCTGCTGTGTATTTTAAATACTGTCCTCCCAATTCTCCTGCAAGGCGCAGATATTATGTCAAAAATCCTTCATTCTGCTGTTATAGACTGTTAAGTTGCCGAGGATAACTTCATCATCAATTATTCACAAATATTAACGTAACAATGTTTAGTACACTAACAATTTTTAATTTAAAATAGTGCTTTAAAGTAAATTTCTAATGTTATGTGCTAGTTAGGTATAAACCGAACTTGGCACGATCTTGGGCCCAGCTGGGTGGATTAAAGGTCAAGCACCTTAGGAACAATCGCTTTAGAATGAGCACAGATGAATATGCAAAGACAATAAACCTCAAAACTCATGTGAATACGCTACACAGCCATAGACCGATAAGTGGTTTCGAATCAGCATGACATATAATATAACGAATAACAAACATGGTCAATATGTATTGAGTACCTACCTTAACAAAATCAGAGGTCGAAATAAAGCAAACCAATTCAAATTCAAATGGATATGTATTGTAAGGAGTACTTATTTTTAACAAACAAAATTGTAACAAAATGGTAAAATCGTACCTAATCTTTTGGCTTTTGGAAAATGCATGATAAATAGATATAGCAGTAAAAAAATAAATCTTCAAAGGCAGTAGATTCTCATGCCTCTTGGCCATTGTACTGTTTGCCTTTCCAATTTAACGATAAAGGATAAAGTAACTATATCTAAATTGAGTGACTTACCTGGACGGGTCGTTGCCTTTGGCGCACGTCGATCGCTCCTTTGCCTTCAACTTGGATGGTTTGCCTTCTTTTGACCTAAAGTTACCTTACTCGAAAGGCCTTCTATGGATCGAAACTATTAGAAATTATGCACACACACGCATAAGCGCCAACAGCCTACAGGAGCGTAAAATACAAAACGAACCAACAAAAGCAAATTAGCAAGCTAAATTAAGTTGTGTTTTATTGTTCCGAGATCCCTTGTCAGTTGACGTCCGTTAGAATTTCAACATCTTTTTGTCTTAGACGCTTCCTCTACAGTGGTACTGGCTTCTCTTCCTTTTTAACACACGAGAATTTGAGCTTTTGATACTTTTCTCCTTTATTATCCTCCTCCATGCCTACTTTCCATGCTTATTACGATCGACTCTGTCATAACTCGGTTATAATGACTATTAATAACTTCGGAAATATTCATGCATTATTTGTGGAATGGCGTGAAATTACGGCTCGTACTGATTATAAAAAATAGAAATGCTCATAAAATTGAACACACATATATAAAAAGAGCGAAGGGAGAATGCTATGTTCAAATCGGAAGTGTAGACGTCGAGGGTCATAGGTACATAGGTACATCGTCTAGTTCGGCTTAGTAGCATTGACTCTATCGCATGCGTGTAAAGCCAAAACTAGCCTATATGCATTATATCTACCGGTTTGTATCAGCAGAAATCTTACTAGGCGCTAATATCGCAGTCTCACTTTATGGACGCCTCCCAGGGTATTTTTGAAATGCTCGCCTAGATTCGGACGGCTTTAACATTTTATTTTCGGCAAGAAAAATTCGATATTTTGATGCTAATGCTGATTTTCCCTTTTTTTGAACCATACGCTTTCGATATTGCCAATGTGATGTCAAAAATAATACATTTTTAATGCAGGAAATCAAAATTGAGATCGTTCAAATCGATTCAATAATAGGGCCAAGACTCATTTTGGGTCTCTGCGTCATCAATCATCATTTTAAGTAAGGGTTTTTATTTATTGTTTGGTTCAAGTCCAAAATCATTAACAACAAGAGGTTAACAATTACATTTATGAACATTATAGGGACCTACGTACATGATTAATAAATAACAAGTCATTGTCATTTTATAAGATAATAACAATGAAGTGTCTTGTTTTAATGACAGGTAATTTTTCGTAATGACACTAGTCCGTTTCTGACTGATCATAATCACCGTCATTTTTTTTAATGGTATGCATTCAATCAAACTACATTGGATAGTCAAAGCATTCAAGATTACAAAAAAAAAAACAACTTAGGAAAGCAGTCATAAAGTTGACATTTCTTAGTGCGTTCTATTTTTACAATATAAAAACCAAGTATTATAAAATTTTTAGACTTGCTTTTCCTGCGACTTATGTCTGCGGACAAATTTTTATCCATAAAATATATTCTCAAGTGTTTTATCATTTGGGAAATTCGAGATTAAAGTACTTTATTACAGGTAAAGTTTTTTAGTTAGGTTGGGAAAATAATTCTTCCCATGTCGCTTGGGAATAATGTTGCACTATTGAGTGGTTCATTTGGTTAACATTGTTCATTTGGTCTGCCAGGTCTCGGGTTCGAATCCCGGCCGAGCAGAAATTATAATTATGAATTTTAATTTTTGTTATGGGTCTGGGTGTTATATGTGTAATAGGTACGTATTTAAAACTATTTAAGTAAGTAGTTTATTAGTTATCTAGCACTCATAACACAAGCTTTGCTTACTTTGGGTCTAGACGGCACTTTGTGAATAGTCCAAGCAATTTTGTTAATTTATTTATTATTGTTATAAAAGGATATTATGACGCCACTTTTTTACTCTTTATTATATTAATGAAATCTTTGAAACTGTAGCGTTCATCTCTGAACATCCCGTATGCATTCACTTATGTTTCTGGACACCCCGTCTATCGGTCAGGCGACAGTCTGCATTTGGCACTCGAGCTGCCACCACTGTGTATAACTGTGTAATTATAACATAACATAAACTGATTGTGTTACTTATATTCATTGTACAAGCTATCTCTAACATCGTGGTTTCAATAAGTGAATACTCCACTTTACAACACAACAAGAAGAGTTAGGGGATCTCTACACATAACATCAAGTCCCTAAACATGTTTCATTAACAAAATCATAAAGAATAAAAAGTCTATATATTTTTATCAGAAACTTTGAGAGAGAAAAAAGATTGAGTAGGAAAGCAGACCCTGGCAGAGGCCGGGATGAGCGCTAGGACGATGATGATGATATTTGTATGAGAAACTAACCTGGAAAAAGATGACAGAAGTCTGCGCAGTAATGAACTTCAATTGCTTGCGATTCCCGTTCATAGAACAACCGTATATAAAGGTTGTTTCAAATATGCCGCCTATAAAATATGGAATAATCTTCCCCTACCCCTTCGTCAGAGCATATCTCAGAATAGTTTCAAAGCGAAAATACAAAAATGATTACAGATTTAACAAAGATGAACGATACAACACCCTACTGACCCCTACGGAGAAAATAAACCATCTTAAAAACTAACTAAAATAGATTTATTCTTAAAACAAATCTAAACAAATAAAAATAAGAAAAACCAAATTATAGATTAAACATAACTAATAGATGAGACAGGAACCAAAAATACAGTCGTCTTACAGGTCTACAGGAATTTTAAAGCGTACTTTGCGACCTGATCGCGTCCTATACTCCTGCGGGGCAGTAGGCAGTGGAGCTGTAGGTATCGAGAGTGGTGACTCTGGGGCAGATGTAGCAGACGCTGGTGAAGGAGCCGTGACAGGTTCAATTTCTGGACATATAGTTCGTCTTTTCAAGCCGTCGGTGTAAGGTGGCTTTACGCGATCCAAGCTAACTTTGACTTTGCGGTTACCGGTAGCGATTGTGATTGTTTTATCATTGCATGCCACGACCTTGTATGGACCTAAGTAAAGAGGTTTCAGAGATAGTCTAACAGTGCTAAGAATGTTAAAAAGTTACAAAAGAATCATTATATAAAATTTAAGATAATTATGAAGGTGAATTGAAAGGTATTATTAATATTTTGGCCGTGTGGTGTCCGGCAGAGTAGAATAGCACCAACGCCTTACACTCATAGGTGTCGTACAAGGCGACTAATGTTTTCGATGCAAAAGATCAAGAGTCTCCGTAGTCTGGAAAATTTGCAGCAGCATTTTCCATTGTTATGTTTAAACACTGCGATCTTCAACCCGCCTGCCAAGCGTGGAGATTATGGCAATAACCTCCCCTTTCGTGGGAGAGGCCTTAAGTCCTGCAGTGGACTGTTACGGGCTGTGATGGTGATTAATATGTTTGCGAATAATTTAGGCAGGTGGCCGAGTGGTTAAGGTATCCGACTTGTAAGCGGGAGGTACCGGGTTCGAATCCCACTGGGGCCATGTACCAATGACTCTTTTCTGAGTTATGTATGTTGAGAGATAACCGATGCTTTACGGTGAAGGGAAACATCGTGATGAAACCTGTACATTCAGGCGACTGAATGTGCAACCATGATCCAATTTCGTCTGGTTCCCCTAGTAGCAGGATCACGGAGGTCAGATGGTAGTGATCTACCAAGTTCTGGATTATGGTCAAAGCGGACTGTGGACCGACGTGCGCGTGATCGCAACTGGGATTTTAAAGCCAAAATGTTCATATTTCTTTTTAATTTAAGCAGATTTTTTTCTAAAAATTGAAAACGCATTAATCCTAAAAACATTTGTTAAATGCTTCTAGTTCACATTCGCATCTTTAATATTGCTGTGGTTTTGAAGATTTGCACACACACATCACGTTGTCTATACTATACTATAATTGTGTTAACCTCAGCATAAAGATAGTTAGGAAGAGATAGCAAAGTTATGTCCGTCTCGTTGTCTGTCACGCGAGCCGCTCGAGCGAGGTCAGGGTCAGTGTTTCGCATAATCATCTTTGCCTTGAGAACCATTACTATAACCTACCTATTGTGCGATATTTGCAGTCTGGGAAAGACCCAATGCAGGTGTAGAGACTCGAATAATAATGATTTATTTCCACGTTGCACCAATAGAACTACCTATAAGTATATATAATAATCTACATATAGGTCATCATCATCAGATCTATGTCCAAATCTTTCTACCTACATTGTGAAGAAATGGGGAAAAATCTCATATCCAGGAGCCATCCTTAGCTAGCTGAAGTGAAAAATAAAAATGAAATGAAAAATATTTATTGACTCTGTCCGTTATGTTTGATAAGAGTAGCTGGTTCTGGTAAGGCTACTGCCTGAGTTCCAGAATACCAGCATAAATCTAGAGGTTCTAATAACTTAAGCTAAGCTTAAAACAAACAAAAATGTTTACGTAGCTCCTCTCTATATTGCTGTGCCCTTACGTAGTATCTTGTACTGCTACCATCAATGTACTTGATTATGCAATAAAACTGAATTACTGAATTACCGAAAAAATAACATAAATAACTAGCACTAGTAAGAAGCAGTGATCTGATTTCACAAAACCCTTACAGTGCCACAAACTTATCTGACCTGGTTGACGGTGTCGTTGTTGTTAGCGTTGACTGTTGTTGGTCTTTCAAAATGTCGCCATTTTTCCACAGTTTCAGTTTTGGCTACCAAGTCAGACAACTTTCTGGCACTGGGTTTTATACACTCAAGTTTCTAACCCGAAGAAAAGTTGTACATTTTTTATTTATCTCCATTATCATTATCAGTGTCCTTCATAATATTCATTCCATCTAGACATATGGGCCGCAGTCATATTTATGTTTTTGAGCGTATGTATGTATGTATGTATGTCGATTTCTTTGTTAACATATGCACTTCGGAGACTGCAATGGAACTGCCCAATCTAATACCCCCATCTTCGTTCCACCACCAAACGAAGAGAGCCTCGGCAAAATTACACTGTTTTACAATAGAAATTATACAGAATACTCGCACAAACCATCCCGACGGAACCTTCATATCCAAAGTAAAAAGTTCCATTTTCGAAAACAGTGCTTCAATGGATCACAGTGTTGCTTAATATTAGAAATACCAAACATTCTGTAGTCCACGCGAACGAAGTCGCGAGCACAGCTACGAGATATATCAACGAAATGTAAACACTTCTATCACGGGAATGTCAATAAGAACAGACATAAAGATTACCGATATTCGGAACTTTACCGATTGTTTTAATATTTGAGTTGATATATTTCTTTTCACTGCACGACACGACAACGACATGGGCTTATCTGGATAACATTTTGTTCCTTGTGATATCTCCGTGATAGCACAGCAAAAACAGCGTTGTTAAACATTGAATATAGAATTTTCTTTGTTTTTTTCCTCTGTCTACGATATATGTAAGTATAACGTTTTTAAAACGAACTAAAAGTATAAAATAATATTTGTACAGAAGTTTTATTTGTGTATTTATATCCCTATACAGATTCTTAACCACTTAAAGACTATTCTGAACACTTGCGATTGTAAATTTTTAATAGCTATGAAAATTCTTGTAACATTCTTACAAAAGTGCCAGGAAATAAGATTATAGTTGTCCGAAAGAGTAAACAATACCTAACGTATTTTACTACGTCGTCAGAACTGTATACCTAATGGATAAGTTGTTATAAGCTTTTAAAGTGACGATATTTAGTTCTGTACGGTCAGGGTACGTTATGGTGGTGGTGGGCGTACAGATTTTTCTAAATTTCTTTTGCTATGAAATGACAAACGAGCAGATAGCCCACCTGATTGGTAAGCAGTAAATGTTACCAGTATGAAATTGAAATTCTAATGCAAACTTTCGCTGTGGCTTTATCAATCGGTAAGGTACCTTAGGAAATCTAGAGTCCGTTAGAGTCAATTTTCCACGTGGGCGGAGCCGCAGGCTTATAGCCAATTTTAAATAAATTAATATACTGACACCTGTACCGCTGTGAGCGTTGGGTGCCGTGTCGTGAAAACTAAAACCAACTCTCCGAAATACGAGTAGAACGGACGCTGTCATCGGTGGACCGGCGGATGATTCGGAACTTTGACGATTAAGCGAAACTTTGACAATATCGGATTCAATTTGTCTTTTGAAATGTCCTTGCGCTTCGACTAATACTTATTTTATGTCAATTTTAATAATAATTACACTTCTATCTCTGATTTTATGTATGGTAGTGCGTTGAACCGAGGCGGTAGATATAAAATCTTTAATATTAAAATAATAATAAAATGAAATAATCATGTTGGCGTTAATGATCCGGTTGTGCTCTCGCGAGGGACCGTGGTCTGCCTTGACAATGATCCAAGATATGGCAAATGAGGTAATTACAGTGGACCGATTGCCGTCTGACCTCTGTGACCTTATTAACAGAGGATCATAGTTAACCAATAGGATTGACTAGATATCGTCAGTGAAGTTCTAACAGTGCGTAAGTCATATTTTTACGGTTTAACGATTTTAATATCAATGGATATAGAAATATGGCGTGCTTCATTTCAACAGCCATATTAGACTTACGCACTGTTAGAACTTTACTGACGATATATCTAAATAGCTTGCCTGACTATATGAACGTTATTTTTAAAACTAATTTACGTAGCCAGCTTATGATTTTAGACATCTTGGCTATTTTTACAGCTAGCCTGATTGTAATGAAAGTAGGTAACAGCGAGCCTGTAATTTTTGGAGGTTTAGCTATAAAAAAAAACCTATCAGTGGCAACGGCGGATCCAGTCCTTAGTCACAATCTCTTTTAAGTATCAATACAACACTTGGGACATAACTAACTTTAGAAAAGTTTCATTAAATTAATCGTAGCCAGGATTCAGTAAATCGTTATTGGACGTTAGTGTAAGGAAATGAAGTGAATTGATTGAGCGAGCTTTATAATAACATCTTGCATGCTTCAATCGATTACAAACAAATGCTACATTTAATCGCATGACTTCGCCAGCCGTAAGGCTATTGATACTATCGCCTTTTAGGGTACTTTTTACATAAATTAAATCAGGTAAGTCGTTCTCGTGTCCCAGTTTGCTGGCCAAAAAGTTCTTGACGAATTCAGTTCGGTAAATGCTTTTTATTCAGATAAACCAGCAGCCTACCCACCTGGTGAAAAGTGGTAGCTGTTGTCCATAATATCTACAATAATAACGATGATTTTGCGAATATCGCAACATAATTCACATTTTTGCAAAGAAAATTATGAAATGGAAACAAATTGTATTTGCTATTGATACTTCTCATATTTACGCATGCATAGTAATGCTAGCTCATTTTATACCGGGGTGGGTAGATTGATGTGCTGCTTTCTGTACAATAAGTAATTTAATCTATTAATCGAGGCATTGTTTTAGAGTTCCAGTTTAGGCGCCAAAATGTACTGGGCGAACAATGCTCGCTAAACTTGCCGAAACTACTGAACGGATTTTCATGAGGTTTTCACCAAAGATAAACAGAGTGATTCAAGAGAAAGGTTTATAGTGTAGGAGAAAATGTGGTCGCCTTCGCGGCGAAATATTCAACCTAGATTCAAGAGATTTAAATGTTTTGAGTCCCAGTTTGGGCGCCATCCCAAAAAAATTATAATTATTGATGATTATGATAAAGATTAACATCCTTTTGACTGTGTGCAGCGGCGTGACGTACGAATCAAAGGGACTTTGTCTAAATCTGCAGGTTTCCGGCTGTGCGGTTATCTTGTGTCCAATTCAACCGTTGCACCACGCACCGCTGGCTAGATGCTCTGTTCATCATCACTTATGTAGATTCTTTGGACGTTTCTTGCTCGTCCTATTTGGATGTAGAATGAGCTTCCATACAAATATTAAGAGGTATGTCAGAGGTCTAAGTAGAGGTGGGCAATGCATTAGTGAGAATAAAATTATAATAAAGTAAAAGGAAGTTGGTAACATTCAGACCAACCTACCGAATTGTAGTTGAGTCCCAGTTTGGGCGCCAAATTGTTCCTTGTACAAAATGCTTGCTGAAGTTTGCGATACCATTAATATTTTTAATGAAACGGCTTTTCATGGCAAGCACCTCGTTCATGAGAGGTACCGGTTTCAATCCCCAGTGCCGCTATGTTGAACACCAACCGATGCTTTTAGGGTGAGGGAAAACATCGTGAGGAACTCTGCATATTGAAAACGATAGATCAACCAATCATGTCAGTACTGCCAGATCCAGGATAATGTTTAAGGCGGACCGCGGACCCTCGCGCGCAAGAACACAACCGGGATATTGACGCCAAGATAATGATGCACTTTTAGTAATCATAGGGTTATGGTTATCTTTTTATCGCGACGTAACGTAACAATGGAAAATTCAATGCCAGTGGAACTCTATGGAAGTTTGTTATATCACTAGTGAGACCGGAAAATCTTCTCACACCCGTCTTGCAGAAATTTTTGTAGTCACTTGCGAAAATCTCAGCATGGATCTCTGCTCTGGAACAGCAGGGGGGGGGGGGGGACTCTTTTGTTGGAGGTAGTAAGTGGAAAGTAATAAAAAGACAATAGTGTATTCATTTTCTTTATTTATTATTTACAAATCTAATCACATCCGTTTTTATCTAATAATAACCTCAGCGTAGACTAAGAAGTTTACTTCTTAATTAAAATGGTAGGTGTAGTTGAAATTAGATATTTTTGTACCGACTATGAATAAAATGGTGGAATGGGCAATTAAAGTGAGATCATTTTAATTACATAATATAAAATTGATGGACCTTGAACCATAGTACGAGATTACAGCGCTGTCCAATATACCGATCCGTTTCTGTGACTCTCATTTCATAAAGTTAAAAAGGTTTCGTTAAAAATTTTATAAAACGACTTAAACAACAGAAATATCATAATTTTCCACAATTGCGTACAAATCACATTGTGTAATACTAGGTGTATTAAAGGAGGACATTTCACATTGTTGAGATTTCTAAACGACAATGATTAAAAACCATAGTCAAATTACTGGCCAGAGACATCGAAGAACGGAGATCACAGAATTTTTAAAAATCAATATCAAATAAAAAATAATAAGATATAGTTCATAAAGAACACTACTTAAAGGGTTGGTAGGTATCTACCTATATTTCGTATGCGTATCCTAAGATTTCAGATTACAATTTGACGGGACTCGTACATGAACTTTGATGTCGAAGGGTTTTATATTTCTGTTTTTTGTGAGAAAGTAAAAAAGCCGTAGGCCGAAAATTGTCTACTCTATAATTACACTATCTACAATTGTTCGAAGGCACATCGTTATATAGACTGTCCTAATTCCAAAGATCTTACGGGAAATAATTGCACCATACTGCTGAAGGTAACATGGGTTCGAAATTTTGTCACTTTTCTTTCTTCACTCCAGTGTGGACTACATTAGAACATTTTTACTAAACTTGCTACAGGTTGCTATGACAATTTACTGACGGTGATACTACTATTTACATATTAATAATGTAATGCTAATTTATACATCCATTTGTTGTATTTAGGAGGGCCTGTATTATAGAATCTATAGACATTTACAGTCCCGGTATATAAAGATATTTGTGTTGAAACAAAAATTATAAAGCTGAAAAGATTGTTTGCACTCACAATATTTGGAATTAAAGTCTGTTCAGGCATAGGTAGTTGATAAAAACAGGATTAGCAAACTCATTACAAATTGCGGCCAGCTTATTTTTTTTACAGATACTTAGGACGGCTTGCACCAAATTCTTAATCGCCTTTAAGCATAACATAAATACGATATTTCATAAAATATTACGTTGAACGTCATTTTTAAATGTGTTTTAGAATTTGGTGCAAGCCAGGCTTATAAAATACAAAAATTAATTTATAGTTAACGGAATAATGGCGAAACAAAAGAAGGTATTGCTAAGTATCATATGGTCAATAGTAGAAAAACAAAAACATTCCAACATATTTATTATTTATGGGTATATGAAATGCCAAATAAAGAAGAATCAAAGTCGGATGTTCATTAGAAAACACTAAAGAGCTTCGTCAACCTTCCTACCATCAATTTGCAAGAATCTGTCCGCCCGGCCCCGCACTTCACAATCGCTGCGTGCCTCGTACCACAAAACTCGGTGCGTGCGGCAATCAGCCACTGACTTCATACTACAAATGTCATATTACAACACTTGTTGCGACAGTCTCTATTGCGAGGAGTTTCATAATTGAAGAGCTGGCGAACGAAACGGTATAATTTCATACCGTTTTGATCGAAACCACGAACTTTGGATGAAACTTCAATACAGTTTTAGGGTGTTTTGATTGGAAATGAGTTGAGATTCGTATTCAGTGGGCCTAATACCTCCACCTAAGGCCTAAGGCCTGAAACCTATTTGTCAATGTCCAGAAGCGTAATTATGCCGTTTTGTTCGCCAGCTCCTCAATTTTTATCAAATCCTACTGAACAGACTTTATAATTTATATGTAGTCTTCGTGCATAGAAACTCTAAATTGAGGACTTTTCTTTATTTTTTGTCATATATTAAGTAATCAGGAATGTTTGAAAAATACTATGACCCAGCCTCAAATTTCAATATATATGTTTCGAATAAGTATGTTATACTTACATTCATGTCGAGATGATTATTTATTTTACTTACATTCACGTACAAACAATTTTCATAGCAACCGGAAGCACATAACTATATTTACATGAAATGACAAGTACATGAGGTCTTATTTTTTTTGGTTAACATCACATCAAGTATGATACTGAAAAATATATATTTTTTAAATTATTCTTTTTTTTTATATTATAATTATTAAACTTCACCCGCTCCGATCACGTGACTACACTTTCATTTACTGTACGACTACAAAATGTTCATAATTTTCGATTATATACAAGTCACTCGCAACTTCAACATATAAGATTACACGCGCACACAAATTCATTTACATAAATTGTCATAGCTTATGTAGGTACAAAAAGTCTTAACAGTTTATTTTAATGTAGTTTCAATAAATAAGGACAAACGTAGAGCACGATAACAAATATGTATTATCCGCATAAATCTAAATAAATTCACTTCTTTAAATAAATTTAGATTCTTCTTTACATTTCTGTGGCTAATATATTAGCCCGGCTTGGACCAAATTGTTAAACCCGTTTAAGAATGACATATAACGTTTTTTTTTTGTATGAAGCTTTTGCTTTAAGTATCAACATAAATGTGTTTAAGAATTTGGTGCAAGCTGCCCTTAATACGTCTTATTTAGTTTTTTTGGATAATACTTAGAGTTGTCGTACTCTACGTTTGTTTTTTTTTTATTGAAAAGTGCTTTAGTCAATACTTTGTTTCTATTTCACAACAACTATTTCTATTATAATACGACAGTATCAAGAACAAACATAAAAAATTTAATACAAAACCAATCTACCCTCAATAAATTGGTGTGCGCGCAAGCGAGTGGGGAACAGTAACGAGCGAGAGGGACACACTGTGACGTCACCGCGGGTGCGGCTATAAAGGCCGCGGGCGCGCGCGCGGCGCTCAGTACCGCGGCGCCACCCGCGGCGACCGCAGCCGTGGCGACAGTCGCGGGGAGCGGAGCGGCGAGCAGCGCAATGCCTGCAACGACAACGTTTAATTAAGATCTGTATTCATCATTATATCAGCCGAAAGACGCCCACTGTTGGGCATAGGCCTCCCCCAGATATCTCCACAAAGGCCGGTCCTGTGTCTTCCGCATCCAGCTGGTACCTGCGATCTTTGCCAGGCCTAACTACGCTCTATATTAATTAATAATAATATACCATTACAGGGTGCCAATCAGCTTCCGAGACTGTACAACCAGATAATGAACCCTCACTTAACAAAATATGCTGCAGCTTGCTATCGAAGTGTAGGCTAGACACGAGTTGGCAAGAGTCGAGCATAGATGGCGCTTACTTAACAAATGCTGCATCGCGTTAACGAAGTGTAGGCAGTGCATCGAGCTAGATCTACGATAGAGAAGCCCAGACACAATTTGGCAGTTATGCACATAGATGGCGTTCACTTAACAAATTCGATTATTGCTACTCGATAGGTGCCTATATAGACTTTGGGCTCTAAGCAAGCCACCTGTCATTGCGTAGGCGTAGCTTAACTCTATTCTACTTCGAGTCTATACTCACCTCGGGCTATGGCTTCAGTCGCTTGAACCCGGCGCCGTCGTGCCCCAGCTTCAGTTCTTCGTACAGAGTGGGGTCCACCTCTCGCTGCGGGGGGACCGTCCCCGCGGTCTCCTGCCGCCACGCGTTGCTGTTGGACACCCCGTTCGGGGGGACGGTAGACCCGTTCGCGGAACCGTTGGGGACCGTACCCTGCTGGGAGGAACGTAGTGTCGTTAATGCGAAAGGGAGAGGCACATCTGAAGGTATAACTGATAATAAATAAAACTGAATGAATGAATCGAATTGTGTACAAAAGGTTATTTTGGTAATTGTTAACGTAACAGAGTTCTTTTTTAAGAGTATTATCACGATAATGCCTTACTTGTTGCTGTTGCCAAAAGTACCTACATAACACGTTTTCAAGTAACGTTAGACGGTAGGTAAGTTTCATGGTGGGGATTTTTGACAAGTGGCTAGTATGTCGGTAAATTAAAATTATATTTAGAGTAATACTCGAACACAGACGAATTTCATGTGTGTATAGATGTATATAGGATGAATGGGTGAACGCTACAACTATAACAGAGCTAGTATTAAATTGACTTACGTTGACTACGGTATCTGGATTAGGTTCTCTGAGGTAGCTTGGATTCTCAAATGCCACTCCTCCTTGTGCCTTAAGTCTAAGATTCTGTAAAAGAAAATTATTGTTTATTGCAAACAAAAACAAAAAAATACAATGCAAAGGTAACAGTGAGTTGGCCATTAGACATCCATAAGCCAGCTATCCATCAGCTCGAAGCTGCAAGCGAATCGTGAGTATCACTATATGTATCGAGTATATATGTATCGAGTGAGTAGAGAGTCGAAGGGGAGGTATCGCATCCGATGAAGCCTAAAAAGCCTTTCAGTCTGTAGGCAGTCCCAAGGCAGAGTTTAGCTGATATACGCCTTGGTCTCTTGCGAGTCCAGCATAACCAGCCGACTGCGCTGGTACACATGAGTGATCTCTACCTCCCTCCCTCAAAAGTCCAGAGGGTGCCATTATACACTTTGTGGTAGGGCCAAATAAATATCTACTAATTCAGCCTCATCATAGAAGTAATTCTTTTCTATGCTCATTATCTTCCGATCGGTTATTCCCGGCTTCTGCCAGGATCCGCGACAATTTCATTTTGAATTAACGTGGTGTTTTGTCTAGTCTTTTCCATACTCACCCTTCTATGCCTGTAATACAAGCCGGCCGCCCCCAGTATGGCGGCGACGAGTATGCAGGCGAGCGCGACGCCCACGGCCGTGGCGGCGCCGCTGGGCGCGGGCGCGGCCGCCGCCCCCGCCTCCTGCCCCGCCGTCGTGAACAGGATCGGCGTGCTGAGGGAGGACGTGCCTGCGGGGGGAGGGGGTGGCTAAGTATATATGTTACCGGCCATATACAATGATGAAAGAAACTGAAGAGGACAGGGGATACTGTCAAATAATGTGTGTATATCTTTTGATTTAAAACAAGTTCAAATCAAAAATATTTTTTCATAGCGCGTTGATCAGTTAGAGTATTTGACAAAACTAATCAAACGAGCCAAACCTCGATGGGTTTACCTTTATGTTTACCTTTATGTTTATGTGTAGTTTAAAAGTTCCTATGGCCACCTTTCGTCTCCATCATCAGATTAGCTCCAATGGTATCATAACATTGCATTGTCACCCAACTTACATGAGTGTCCAAACAGCCCAATCGGAAATCGAGAAATGGGTAAAATTTAACTTGCCCGTCATCGAAGGAAAGCAATTTCTTTCGTCATTACCCAAACTCGGTTTCAGGACAAACTCATCATCCGTGGAAATCACGAATGGAAACGAAATTTTGGTCATATCCGAAGGTACTCACCGACTTCATTAGCCGCCTTGACAACGCACTCGTACTTGACGTCGTCCCGGAGGCCGGTGATGACGACGCTGGTCTCGCTGGTGTCCAGCTTCTCGGGCTGCTTGGCGCCGTACACGCGCCAGAATACCCGGTAGAGGTAGACTGTTTGCGGGTTCTTGAGAGGCGGCTCCCAGCTGTGGAGGGGTGGATGGGGGAGTTAGTGTGGGTACGTATAGCAGTTGGCTTTTGGCTGAGCCCCTCAGGAGAGTTGCAATAGCTACGACTTGCGAGCTCCAGGGCACCAGCTAATTATTCATCTTCAGTTGATAAAATCGCATAATAACCGACATTAGCCAAAAACTGCTGACTTGTAGTATTTTTGTTAAGGAGTCTAATATTGAGTTCACTAGGCAGACCGCCCGTTTATCCGGAAATAGGTAGCCAGAGGGCGTGCGAAGTGCAACACTCAACAGCTGACCCGAGTCGCTGGTCTGTACAAAAAATGTAGGCTGGGATATATATTGGATAGATATTGATATATATCCCAATACCTACACGGGGGTGCATCTCCCTTCTAATAGGGAGGAGACTCAAGTTCAACAGTGGATTGTTACGGATTGTTTTTTTTAAGAAACTGCCAAGCATTTGACTTTTGATTTGTCTCACCTGATGCGGCCGAAAATAGAGCATATCTGCCAACGAACAGCCTATTCACTCTAGCCTTGAAGGCGTCCAGATTATAATGATCACGGAACACACTCCCGGCAACGTAGGTATTCCATTCCTTAGCCGTACGCAAGCGGTTTATGTGTATTGCTCTGGATTGCTAAGGAACAATCCAGAGCAGTACAAGGATAATAATATATAAGGATTTGTGGATTGTTCGATACCTGAGCAACACAGAATGCGGCGTCGGCGCCACATGCGCCTTCAGCTCCCTCGGCGGGCCGGGCAGCCGCGCGCCCGCGTCCCGGAAGCAGGCGAGCGCGCGCCGCGCGTGGGAGAGCGCGCACGCGCGGGAGACCGCGCCGCCGCGGCAGAGCTCGAGGCAGTTGCGCGGGACGCCCCAGGAGGCGCAGCAGCTGCGGTGGTCTGGTGGGTGGGTGATGGAGATGTTAGTAAGGGACGTTTGTATGTCGTCGCTTATGGCGCGTCGGTTGCTAAGTGGTAAAGGTATCGCAAGCGAGAGGTACTGGGTTCGAATCCAGCTACATACCAATGTGTTTTGTAGTATATTATAAATCCTTATTTCTGAGTTTTGTACGTTAGTTGAACATTAGCCGATGCTCTTACGGTGAGCAAAAACATGCGATGAAACCGAAAGCAGTCGCTCCACTGTAATTGTCAACACGGACCCCGGGCCCTCGTACGCAAGTTCACAACCGGGACATTAACGCCAAAACGATTATTATTTATTTTATACGTCGTCGCTTACAAACTGCGTAAGCGTCGCATCCACCTAGTCACAGCGTAGCGCCGGAACAGGAAACAGGCAGCCTATTGGCGTGGTCGATGTCGCGGACTATGCGAGTGCGACATGACGACTGTGCGGGCGAGATGAAGGCGCTGCGCGTTTGTTTACCAATAATGGAATAAGCTTTCTGTCATTAGTATAGAAAACATAAACATTTGGGATAAACAATTGGATCTTATTGTAGAGAGAGCTAGCGGGTGGACCGAGCTTACCCAACATATGCTATATTTAAATAAGTTAAGTAATTTTTCGCCAATCAAAATCATCCTATACAGATTATCTTCTGCGTCAAGGCGCATTGGCCGATTGCATTCGCCATCTTCTTGGACTAAAAACTCATCAAAACAAAAAAAAATATTAAGTTTTGTGCTGCTTCTTTTAATAAAGTCATCCGTCCATTTCAGCCGATTCGCTAGTCAGTGGCCTAAGGCTTAAGCCTAATCAAGATATAACCAATGATTTTGCTATCTGATAGGATATCAACATGTACGTAGACATATGTAAAAGAAAATACCTGATCCATCAGCGGCGCACTTCATGAGCTTGTCGAAGTCATCCATGCACTCCGGCCGGTCCAATATGTTGTCCATGTCCAGGGTAAAACTGCACGCGTCAATGCAAGCCGACGACACGTTGTTCTGTGTGGTTAAATATTTATTTTGTTAAGACTTCTTTAGAAGAGCTCTGTATAGAGTTATATTTTTTGCTTTGTTAGTGCTTCTAGAAAAAGATTGAGAAGATAAACCCGGAACATGTCGTCCCTCGATATTGTCTCAAACGGAAGTGACTTGCTTTGCCAAAAGGTAAGTTTTTCGAAAGATACCTATCCAAGATACGATCGAAGAGGCTAGTCTGCATAGGTTTAACTAATAAACAGATCCTTCGGAAGGCTTAAGAAGCGATGGATTGATCATAGCATAGGAAACTCAAGACAATTCTGGATTGACCAAAGAAGAAGATCAAGATAGGGAAACCCTAAATCCTATAAAAAGAGACGACGATAAGCGAGATAGAGAGCCTCACGGTAGCACAGCACTCAGTGACGTTGTGTCTCGGCGCTGAGTTGCGCAGGCGCACCGATACCGGCCGCAGCGTCTTCCCGAAGGCGTTCTCGGCGTGGCAGAAGTAATCACCTTCCTCAGACTCCGATATCTTCTTTATGGTCAACTTCATCGTGTATTTGTTCGGGTCCTGGGGGTGTAAAAAATGAGAATTAGCGACAGTTATTTCTAATATTATTGTGACTAAGATGTTAAGTAGGTGTAGATACCAAACGTCAGTGAAGTGCGCTGTTTTTCACTCTATGGTATTTCCGTACCATTATGGTATTGACTTCCATGCCGCGCCATACAAAAGGAACCCACATTGTTGCTTAACAATTAGCTCCAAGATCTCCCTCAACCCCGGTGTTGCCAGGTGCTGACAACCAAAATTACGAAAATCTTTATAGATCCTGGGCTATCGACCACAATGCCTGATTTTGTAAAAAGACATTTTTGATTTTTTCGTTAATTTTTGGGGAAAATCTCCCTTTTTACGTACGTAAAAAGTTTTCTGTAAATTGATAACATATGGCAACACTTACATCAACATCCGCCACCAGGCTAATACTGTAGTTGGGTCCGTCGATGACGGGCGTCCGACCGTTGGGGTCCCGCCAGAACGCGATAGTGGGCTTCGGCAGGGCTTCGACTCGGCACTCGAGGATCACGGAGTCGCCGGCAGCGGCCATCGTGATGCCGGACGCTTGGATTGTCGGCACGTCTGTTTGGGAGACAATGGGGTAAGCAGGCGCAGACTGGGATTCAGATGGAATTGGAAGAGAGTCGCGAGGGAATTTAGATTTCCAACTGTCGAGAGCGACGATAATAGTTTTTTTTCACAATTCTATTCCAGATCACGCAAAGTGTTACGACTACCGAAAGGCTGGCTATAACGAAAAGCAAAAAGGTAATAAGAAAGTGCTGTCCTAATTGGCAACGGTCGTGCGACCATGGTCGTACGACGGGTGTTTTTGAGGTCTCCCATTGGTCGGGTAACGTACGTCGTACGACCATGGTCACATGACCGCTGCCGATTAGGTCAGCGCCGAAGGGGTCAGCAAATGGCATCCCTCGGTTGTCATTGCGATCATGAATTTCCTAGTGGCACAACTGGTGTGCTCAGGCCCGTATTCCATAGAGACTATTGAGTGCCACAAGCTACATTTCTGATTCTCTTTACAATAGAGGAAGAGGTATAAGAAAAAAGCTACGTACGTGATATGTTAATCTTCCTCGAAGCCTGCATGGGCGTGCCGTATCCGTTGTCCGCGTAGCACGAGATCTGGTCCATGTCGCGCGTCACATTGTGGATCACGGTCACCATGTGGCGGGTCAGCTCTTGGCGGACCAGCCGGCCTGGAAGAGGAGGGGTTGCTGAGTGGTTTTGTATAAAACTGCTGCCACACCGGTTCAACTTAACTTGGTAAACATTTCGAAACAGCACTAGAAACTTTTATAAACATTGCTCAACCGACAGAAAAAGTCGGGTAACCCCCGACCAAGATTACATTATTATACAGATTATACTTAAATATTATCTAAAGAATTGAACCGATTTAAATGAAACATGGTTCTTCATCTTGATTAAACTGGTTTTCACATAAAGAAAACCGCATCCAAATCGGACCATCTGTTCGGGAGCTACCACACTACAGACAGACACACAGATCGACAGATACACAGATACACAGATGCAACCTTGTCGAAGTAAATTGAAATTACAGTTGTCGAGAAGTTAAAGCTTGCTGGCTGTTTACCAGTTGGCTTGCTTTTCAGTTGTTCTAGGGGACCAATAGTCCCTTGCAATAATCAATTCCTTTGGGTGTCTGTAAAATACTTGTGTCCGAAAATTGACATTCCGATTCACTTCGACAAGGTTTCAAGTCGTCTTCATTGCACCCGGAAAGTAAGTACTTGATTTGCGAGTCCCTGGATACTCACCAGAGATGTACAGCGAGATGGTGGGTGTCGGGGTGCCCATGGCGATGCAGAGAATGGTCATGCTGGCGCCTTCCACCACCAGGTGCACCGGGTTAACTGTCGGCGGCTGCGGGACATAGGTGGGTTAATGTGTCATCAAAAAGTTACGTTACATTACAGTAACAGCGCAATGAAAGTAACAGGAACCCAAGACGTATTCGGTTTCACGTAGAAACCACGCTTAGCAGGCGACCACGGGCCCTATTTTTGAAACCGCTCGTATCCACTCGAGCGCTAGTGTGCGCTACCTATCCCTTTCACTAACAATTTCCAAAACACAGTAAATATAATAAACGTAGAGAATAAAAAGATAATAAATTTACCTATGGACGAAGTTTTAAAGAAGGGAAGAGAAAAGTTTAAAAGATTCTTCAGAAGAGAACAGATATATCTTTAACTTGAAACATACCCAGGAAGTCGTGTAAGACATATTGTTAACACTAATCATGAAAAAATTAAATCTAAAAATTAATTGCCGCCACTGGTGACCGGAGAGCTGGCTCGGTCATCGGGGAACGGATTAGCATCGCTGTCCAACGAGGCAACGCAGCCACCATTTTGGGCACCATTCCGGGGGCAGTGGTGTGGAATTTAAATTTTTTATTAGTAAGGTTATTTTCTTTATTTGTTATTATAAATATTGATGAAATTGGCGTTTTGCATGGCGAAAATAGGTGAAGGTTTAATTTGACAACATTAAGCTAACTGATGCATACCATTTCCTTTTGATAAGTACCCTTTTCATAAAATTACATCTGGTTGAAGAGACAAAATTGACGACAAATGAAAAGGGGAATTTTCAAACCCTTGGAAAAACTTGAGAAAATATTTTTTATTAAATTTTAAGGACTTACTGGCATCTAAACATACTCTATTTTCGAAATTAAGTATACATTTTATGTATCTACAGTTAAAAATATTTGGGCAAACGTGTAATTGCAAAAGAACGCCAATTTCATAGGTTTATACTATGTGTATTTCTTATAAATAATCTCTTGAAGTTAATGTCCCAGTTGTGCTCTCGAGCACGAGGGCCCGGGGTCCGCCTTGATTATGATCAAGGATTTGGCGATCAGGTAATTACAGTGAAGCGACTACCATCTGACCTCCGTGACCCTGCTACCAGGGGAACCTGATCTTTGATCATGGTTACAAATTTAGTTACTATGTGTATTCCTAATAAATGTAAGTCTATCAAGATAACAAATATTAATAATCCAATTGCTTGCTATTATGTACTTATTATGTTAGTTTTAAGTTTATTTTTTAATGTGTTATTGGACCAAATAAAGATACGTCTATGTCTATGTATAATATTATATTCCCTCAAACAAAAACAAACCATTAATATACCGCTATATATCTCAAAACATTTTATTATACCGATGCTTCACCAAAGTACCAGCAGATACAACATAAGTACGCGTCGCAAAACAATGAGCCCAACTCCTCGACAATTCCCTGTGGTGAGGTTGTTTGTGAAACATAACACTTTTATTACGTCCCCGTCTCGTTTATTTGCCGTTTTCGGCTTATTTTCGCTGGTAGGAATTTGCATTTCATATTTATTAGTCTGTGATGGGAACGGCCGAGTGGCCGCCTATTATTTTTTATTCATACAGGCGACGCTCGTGTGGAATTCGGTTTAGGGAATGTGGCCCAGTTTGTGGACACCCTAATGGGTGACAAGCAGACATTCCGATGTTGAAAGGTTTAATAAGTAGATATATTATATCAGGCGAACTCTCGATGAATGAGAAATTGAAATGATGAATTTTAAATTCTGTTACGAGTCTGGGTGTAGTATGTATAATAAGTATGAATTAAAAAAAAAAAGTATCGGTGTAGTTTATCAGTTATCTAACACCCATAACCCAAGCTTTGCTTATTTTGGGGTTAGATGGCGCAGTGTGTGAATTTGTTCAAGCATATTTATTTATATATTTATTCATTATGTAGAGAAGGCTGAAGTTTAGCACTGGCGGGTCGACGTACCTGAACATACGCGGACTAGATGGCGCTGTGTGCGAATTTGTCCAAGCATATTATTTATTATGTGGAGGAGGCTGAAGTCCAGAAGCCTGTAGACGTACCTCAACATACGCAGGGTAGGCAGGGTCGGTCCAGGCCAGCAGCGTCTCGCTGGGCAGCGAATCGCCGGCCTGCGCGTGCGCAGTCACCCACGCCACGTACTGCGTGTTGGGCGTCAGCTTCTCGAGCGTGGCGCCCGGCACCACGGTCGGGACGGCCGTCACGTTCTGCCCTGGTTGCGGCGACTTGTAGTATAGCCTGGAAGAAAAAGGGTATTAGACTTGATGGCTTGGCCACCGACACCCCAAGTTGTTACCTAAATGATTTAAAGTATTCCAAACGGGAAAAGCCATTGCATCAACACAAACCTTAAGTGAAACTCTAAAGTTGCTAAGTCACTCTTAACTTTATGACAACGATTTTGTGACTCCTAAAGTGCGTAAGCTTGGCCTAAGTTTAATTAGTCATTCTGGGGTCAATTGTATCTATATGGTACCTAAAGGCTGATATTATAAGTGACTTATTTAAAAATACCTCATAAACATTTCAACTTTGCCAGCCGCCATGAGTCAGCTCATAGTTCACACAAGACGGAAAAGGATACAAGGTAGAGGCCTCCTACAAGAGAGGAGACTGACTGATTCTAATCGGTACGCCCGTCTACCTAAATATTACAGTAGTACTGGTACTTATTCTGTGGTGCTGGTGTTACCTGGATGAAGGTGAAACGGAATGCTGACACGGATGTTTGACCTAAAGCCTGATGCATACATACACTCACGCTGCAGTAGTTTCACATATCACATACCTACTCTGGTCCACACCCCAAAGGCGTCGCGCGGAGGACCCCCTTAATTTTAAACATTTTTATTTGTTGTAGCGGCAATAAAAACATACCTATTTGAAAATTTCAAGTACCTGTCTGATACAGGTCCAAATATATTGTCGCGCATCTATCCATTCGCGCATATGTCTATTCGCGCAAGTGTCCCGATGTCCCGAGAACCGCAAGCAACAATCCTGACATACGAGTATCCCACGCCTCCTCCATATTCACACATTAAGGCTTGCCAAGACGTCAACTCACGTATAGGAGATCTTCTCGTCGGGCTGCGAGAACTGCGGCGGCTGCCAGCTGAGCGCCAGCCAGGTGGCGGAGTGCGACGCCACGGCCAGCGAGTGCGGCGGCGACGGGATGCCGGTGGCCTCCTTCTCCTCTGGGGGGGGTGGAATAGGTACATCGGTTATGGTGTTTTATGGGCTGGGTTTCACTAGTCGGCTACAGTTCAGCGAGGATTAGAATTGAAGGAGGCTCAGCAGTGGACTAATATGTGGAATAATTAGGTCCACCTATGAAGCTGGCGAAAATGACGGAAACTAATTTTCACCCACTCAATTTTTTCAATTTCTTGGAAATTGCAAATCTGATTATAACATGGCTTTGTAGGTAAGTTTCCAGAAAGAAAACAAATTCTGTTTTCTAAACTGGTTTCGAACCTTTGGTTTCGAAAGTGGTTGGAGGGGTACACCTAATCAGACAACATTGAGCTAACTGTTACATATCATTTCATTGCGATAACTATCCTCTTTATAAAATTACATCTGGTTAACGACACAAATGAAATAAAAAATATTTCGCCAAAAAAAACGCCAATTTCGTAAGTACCAATATAAGTATTGGTACTATGAAGTAACCTAAGGGTTACGAAACTCGACTATCGGTTACCATCGGTGACATTGATGAGCAGCATGCTGGACGGCAGCGAGGTGCCGTGCTCGTTGACTGCCACCACGAACACGTGGTAGGTGCCGTTCGGCTCCAATCCCGCGATGTGGGTCAGGGTGTCGGTCACGTTCATCTCCTGTGGGAACGTGAGGAGTTAGGCTAATTGGCAACGGTCGTACTACCGTGGTCGTGCGACGGGCGGTTTTGAGGAGTTTAGGGTCGGGCTACGTCCGTCATACGACCATGGTTGCATGAGCGCTGCCATTTAGGACAGTGCCTTAGAGTCCTTAGAGTCATTCAACGTTCCCGCGGGAACCTATTATGATATATGAATAATGTGGCTTCCTACTAGTAAAAGAATTTTGAAAATCTGGCCTGTAGTTTTTGAGTTTATTCATTACAAACAAAAATACTTACAAATAATCTTAGTATAGGTTATAAAATAATCATTTTATAACCATAATCCAATCTGGTCCGGTTCCCCTGGTAGCAAGGTCGCGGAGGTCAGATGGTAGTCGCTCCACTGTAATTACCTGATCGCCAAATCCTGAATCATGGTCAAGGCGGACCCCGGGCCCTCGTTCTCGAGATAAAATAATAATTTTGGCGTGAATATCCCGGTTGTGCTCTTATATGTAAGGGTCCGGAGTCGGCTTTGACCATGTTCAATGATTTGGCAGATCAGGTAATATAATTACCGTGGCTCGACTGCCATCTGACCTCCGTGACCCTGTTCACGGGGGAACCTGACCAGATTGAATCACGGTTACACAGGTATTACACATTTGATATTTATCTGGTGCTGGTACGTTTTTTTTATCCTGAAAATATTATCTATATCGAAGTAACGCTTCGAGAAAAGGTAGGTAGGGAGCGCCCCCTACTTTTTTTTCGGCTTGGCGGGGACACTTCCGTATCCCCGTAAGATATTTACTAGTAGCTGTCACTTGAATGCTAGCGAAGCATATGAATGAATTATTCGGTGGCACCGATTAAGAGCTAGACGCAACAACCAAACAAGACACAAGCCGCCAGCTTGTCTAAACAATTATCAGAGACGCGACATCACTGAATATGTAGATTTAGCGAGGATTTGCGCGCATCCAGTTTGCATATTAACTTTGTGACAACTTGGTGGAGTTTTGCTCAATTCTTGCTACAATAGCTCTTGTGTAATACTGAGTAGTTATTTTAGAAGATCTTTAGGAGTTTCGACGTCGGCAGATATTTACTCTGTCTGTCTCTACTGTATGCATCTAAGCTTTTTAGGTTATATTTTTACTCTAAGAATATCGTATGTCGATTCGACGTACATATTCGATTACGAAAAATCTGTTTTTCTCTTAAATTTTAAACCACTAAGGTGGCAAACAAGCTTACAGTCTGCCTGATGGTAAGCAGTTACTGCCGCCCATGAATGTTTGAAATACCAGGGGTATCTCTTTGGACTAAGAAAGAAGGGGAAGGCCTTGGCGTGTGGGTTGACCCTGGGGCCTGGAGTACGAGAACACAACCAGCACGTTGACGTAAACATGATTTTGTCATTAAAGCAGAATAATAGTCGTAATGATAAAAGCGTCGGTGGCCTAACTGTTAAGGGGTCCGACTCGTACTTCGAGGTACCGGGTTCGAACCTCAGTGCCGCCTTGTATCAATGACTCTTTCCATGTTTATGTAGGGTAGGTACATTAGTTGAACACTAACCGATGCTCTTACGGTGAGGGTAAACGTGATGAAACCTGCATATTCAGGTGACTGAATGTGTAACCATGATCAAATCTGATCAGGTTTCCTTGTTAATGCGGTCACGGAGGTCAGATGGCAATCGCTCCACTGTGGTTACCTGATCTGCCAAATCCTGGATCATGGTCAAGGCGGACCACGGGACACAACCGGGATATTAACGCCAAGTTGACTAATAGTCATAATGATAAAATTCAACTTGAATTAAAATTAATAATCATACAGAATCTACTTATCCGAAATGTCAAAACAAAAGTAAATAAAACGTCAAAAGCATCTACAGAGCCACACAATGTGCGTGACAGCCAGTCACTGTCTATATTTAAAAAGAGAGTCAAGGAGTATTATCTTTCCCTGTCTAGTCCATAACTTATATATTTATGTATTTTAGATAGCTTGTTTTAATAATATGTCTAGCTTTATATACCTATATATTACAATATTTATTATTGTTTTTATATATTCAATTTCTGTGCACGTCGTATCTGCGTTACTTTAGTCTAACATCACTCTTCTGTAGGCCTGCTGGAAGAAACTTCTTTTTAGAAATAAGCAGCGCCTGTTGTGTCTTCTATACTGTTATATTTCTCTGTATATAATTATTGTGTACAATAAACAGTTAAATAAAGTCACCACCACTCACGTTATCCAACTGCAACTGGTTGTAGTAGTAAGGCAGGGTGTTGTTGTCGACTTTCTGCCAGTGCACTGTGTAGGAGGTGGCGTTGGCGCCGTCCTGCGGCGCCGCCCAGTCCAGGAACAGCTTGTGGTCGGTGGAGAGCACCGCGTGGAGCTCCCGCGGGGGGCCGGGGAGGATGCCCGTGCCTGGGGAGCGGGGGTGGGGTCAATTTGGGATTGAAACGTAAAATTATTGAAGAAGACGTCGAATTCGAGTGAAAGAGGGGATGGGGTTGAGGTGGGTTAAAATGTTGTTGTTTGTTAAGTTCAAATTACACTTGGAATTCTTCTTCTTACCGAGTCGATGGGCTAAACACTGACTTATAATTCATTCGCCCAGTATTCGGCGACGTATACAGCGTTTGAATTTGAATTGAAACGTATCATCGAGCGAGCGCTTCATCCTTATGTCGTGGACCTTCCAACTATCCGCACGAGCCGCTTTGGCTTGACTTTTATAATACGTACGGCTAAGGAGTGGAACGCGTTGCCTGCGAGTGTGTTCCCTGATCAATATAATCTGGATGCCTTCAAGGCTAGAGTGAATAGGCTGTTCCAAGACGAGCATGCTCCATCTTCGGCCGCATCGTCACTTACCAACAGGTGAGATGGCGGTCAAATGCTTGTCTTGTTTAATAAAAAAAAAAAGAAAATCATTATTGAAGAAGAGATCGTCGAACTCGAGTGAAAGAGGGGATGGGGTTGTGGGGGGTTAAAATGTTATTGTTTGTTAAGTTACAATTTCACAAATCGTTTTTACGTGAAAGTGTAAAAAACATCCAACCTTACAAACTTTTGAATTTATTAACATTAGTAGGATGGAAATGAGAAAGGCGGAATGGTGTAAATGGTCAGCGCGAGCTCGTAATGTACAATGCAGGAGCATAAGCCCATGACCACCTTAAGAATCATATTCCTTTGCACTACTGTGCAGTTGTGAAACGATTTTTTAGCATTAATGAATTTTGACTTTAAATAACGAGTGCTTTGGGCATAAGGGACAGTTAATTCTCCCTTCTTTTAGCAAACTGCTAAAGATGCACGAAATACCGTGCATATTGCTATAGCGGCAAAGGAAAACTTTCTTGAAGTGGTAATGCGCATACCCCAGCCGTCTTCCAACACATGAGCCTTACTCACCCTCTTCGAAGCACTGCACGATGTTCCCGATGTAGGGAACGCAGGCGTTGATCCCGGCGGCGGCGGCGCCCGCGCAGACGCCGCGGCAGCTCGCGGGCACGCCGCGACGCGCGCAGCACTGCTCGTGGTTGCGGCCTGGGGGGACAGGAGAGAATGAATGACACGGTTCAAATTAACAAAAAAAAAAAAAAAAAAGAAAAATGCGTAGGCTTATGTATGTACGTAATAAACCATCTTTACACATTATAAAACAAAATCGCTTCCCGCCGTCTGTATCTATGTACGCTTAGATCTTTTAAACTACGCAACGGATTTTAATGCGCTTTTTAACAGTAGATAGAGTGATTCAAGAGAGAGGTTTACAAGGAAGGTAAAAGGTAGGTAGGGGTAAAATAGGTGCACGCGAACGAAGTCGCGCCGGGTCCACTAGTTTGCAATAAATAATAGATTAAAGATGAAACCTAATGGCACCGTCAATATCAGGACGGTGCAAAACCCACTCAGCTTTTACGTACGTTACGTACGTACGATGCCTGAACAACTAAAAAATAATCTACAAGAACCCACCGCCAGCCCCGCACCGCAGCAGTTTATGGAACTCCTGCGCACAGAGTGGCGCAAACGTCCACAGGTCCGACATCCGCGCGTCGTACGAGCACAGCGGCATGCACATGCCGGCCAGCTAGCTGCACACGGTCAAAAAATAAGCTACAAAAACTCACCGCCAGCCCCGCACCGCAGCAGCTTGTGGAACTCCTGTGCGCAGAGTGGCGCAAGAGTGCGCAAGTCGGACATCCTTGCGTCGTACGAGCACAGCGGCATGCAGACCCCGGCCAGCTGCACGCGGGCGCAGCAAGCGGTCACGTTGTACGCGTTGGCGGTTTCCAGCTCGTCTTCTTGTACCTTGAGGGGTGGTAAAGTTGTAGGAGGTTGGGAGGCACGCTCTGATATAAAAAGGGCAGAAAAGAAATTTGACCTTGAAAAGACGTCTTTCACATATTTTTGGACTAAATCAAGTGGAAAAAATATTATTTTCCGATAGAGCAAAATATTCCTAACATTATTTACTTTGACGTCAAATCTGTACGCCTAACGGGTCGGTTGTCATTGGCTGTTAGGGTTTCGCTGGAGATAGACAGGCATGCTGCAAGAAATGTCAGATAGACGAATAAGATCGAAAGATAACAAAATGAAGGTGTCACAGTAATGTCTTGGCTTGTCTTGACTCTAGTTTTGTAGGAGCTACTAAGGAAGTAACATGACTATTCATATGAGATATTTAAGTTCTAAGGAGCTAAATTGCCTTTATAACTTCATTACAGAAACGCTTTGTAGTTTTTACATTTAAAAACCAATAGCTATACCGACGCCAAGAGACGCCGCGAGACGAGTGTTGCGGGGTTCTAGAAATGGGTAACATAATTATGGTGTGATACCATCGTTGTTGCTGATGTTCACACGCAGCGGTGACCACTTTCTATCAGGTGGCCCGCTTGCCTGTCTTTTTGTCAACCAATGACAACAAAAACTCCAAGGAACGAAATTCATCCTACATTTTCAGGCGCTTTACAATCCCTAAGCAACGAACCTGACTCTGCGTCCTGAAGATGAGTCTCGGCGAGCCCTGACCCACGCCGTGTTCGTTGACGGCCTCTACGAAAATCTCGTAATCATTGTTGGACTCCAGGTCTTCCAGAATGAATGGTGACTGGATCTGGGAAAGGTCGGAATAATAATAATAAAAAACCATAATTAAATATTTCTTTGTTTAAATAGAGTACATTTTTCTTATGCTAATCTGAGATATGTACATTGTACATTCGTTAGAAGAACATTGTAAGGTTTTAACATAAGACCAGGATATTCTGAATACGTAGTAAACATGCGGTAAATAGTGCACATCGGCTGGTTTGGCGTGGCAGTAAATATATAAGTAGCCTAAACTGTGCATTATGCGCATATTACATTTTTAACTTCAATTGCCTAAATTCAGAAGCAAAAAGCGTGAGAGCAAATCAAAGTGGAATGTATTGCTCATAAGGTAAATCTTTGTATCACGTGTTTTATGTTACACGTCGCTTCGCTTTTCTTAAGGTATTGTTTGATAATATGTTTGTTGTTTGTCCCTTTGCATTTCTTATGGGCAATATTAAATAAACCCTACCTTCTCCAAAGCCTTATAATCATCGCGCTCCTTCAAGGACTTGTAATGCAAGTTGTAGGACTGCACGGTATCCGCCAACGCCGCCGGGGGCCGCCAATGCACCACGGCGTAGTCGGTGTCTATGTTGGTGAGGTGCAGCCTTGTGGGCGGGCCAGGCAGTACGCCGTAGCCTTGCAGCAAGCAGTTGGTGTATGACGTCATGTGGCGGAGGCATCTGTAAGAGGCATCAAGGTTAGAGTTGTGACTACTATGTTACATGAGACTATTATGTTATAGGTACGGCAGATAAACAGGCAAGAGGGCCACCTGATGGAAAGTGGTCACCGCCGCCTATGAACATCAGCAACGCGTTGCGCGCCTCTGAAGAGACGACTAATATACCTCTTGAACGATCCCATGTCGTAGTCCAAAGCACTGCGACTGGGACTTCATTCCTCTATATGGTTTAGCGTTTTTCTAAAGCTAAAAACGGAGCCCGTATACCATTACTTTGTCTGTCGGTCTGTCTGGCTGTCGGATACCCAACATTCCTTTGATCAGCAAGATTACTCTATCAAGTTGAAAAAAAATATAAATTTCTCTATATCAAAACCTAGGCATAAAGTACCAATAATAAGACCGCGCTAAGTGCCAATCACTTAGTAAAAAAAAATCTCTGTATGACAACTTATGACAAGTTTTTTAAAAGTTATAGAACGTCATTCATAAAAGTCATAACAAACAATTTGATTTCTGTAGGATTGTTTATTTTCGTGAGTTATGAAAAATATTATTAAATAATGGGCAACACAATTAAAAAGGAAGTGAGAGAGATAATTTTCAGCATGATTAATAATTTTGTCAAACTAAAAGTACAAGTTCAAGCCAAATAACTGAATGTTTACAAGAAGGGCTGACAAGGACTGATAAGGACAGATTATCCCCAGATTATTGCCATATCCACATTTTATAATTTTTACTATTGTCAGTCAATACGGACTTATCGTAGTCCTATTGTACTTACAAACTTACAATCAAACCTAAGTGAGGTAGAGCATAGGAGAAATTAGAGAATTCGACAGAGAATTGGAGCCGACTTAAGCTCTCTGAATATATGTTTATCGGGATGGAACTAGAATTACAAGGATAAATATGTAGTTATCTTTGTTTGCCACTAGCAATTGCTTTGAGTATTGTGTTAGGTACTCGTAACCTCAGTTTGTATAGACCAGGAGGTCACAAGAAAATTGAAAATGATAATAGAAATGAGCAGGTTTATTTTTATGAGTTGAAGAGTGGCTCCCTGATCTGATTTATGTTCGGCGGTTGCGTCAAACTGCGCTTGAAAGAGGCTTGTGAAAAAAAGATAAGGGAAATGGTCAGTTTTGGTATGTATTAGAAAAGGGACACTTTCCCACACTAAAATTTATAGGTCTTTTGAAATCATTAGGGTTTATAAAGAATGTTCTTTGATTATTTTTTCGTTTCTGATTTATTTAGCTTCTAAGTGGATTTGTTTTAGAAACGCGTGTCCCCTAACATAACAGCTAAACCGAATTATTTACATACGTCTAAAGTATTCATCATAATAATACACATAATGAAGTTAAGAGGAAAACTATCACAGATTAGTGGACTCTTCGAGATAATGAGTACCTAATAGTCAACCAATATGAAATGTAGGTGAATTGGCAAACATTTCATAAAAAATGTATGCAAAATAAGAAGTAGCTTAAGTTGTAACTTTGTAAGTTACAACATAAGCTACATTGTAGCGCTTAAAAGAGTTGTAACTCTTTTAAGCGCTGTTTCTCGAATACGCATCCGCCGAGAGTGGGCAGACCAACTTAAGTCAGATCAGGAGTCCACTACAACCCATAAAAATAACCTATTAGTTTCAATTTTCCTTTGACCTCCAAGTCTAGTATTACAATGAATAAACACGTAACAATATCTCTTTGGGTATCAATAATGAGCCCTAACCTTAGCTTATATTAAAATAGATCAGACATCGAGGTTAAGATAAAGTATCAATTTTCAAGAACCCTTCATCATACGTTGCGTCTCAAGTAAATCGCTTGGTTAGATCTAATACTCTGGGAGTTGGTGGTATAATTTCAATGTTTACGGAATGTCTAGGAAAGCAAAGTGCTATGCTATTATAAAACTTCAGTATCTATGTTTACTATTTTATAACTGTAACATAGCCGTATCTGTACATTGATGATATTCCAGAAGAAACAGTCGGGCAGGCCCAAAAACAGTTTTTCCATAGCTTATTAACGAAAATGTGCTTAGTAAATATTTAAAAACAACTCGAAAAAATATGACACAATATATTTTAGACGCGATTTTGGATGTATTGTACATACTAAAGTTTGGCAGTTACTATCGATTCTACACACCATAGAGGAGGCATAAGAAATGATTTCTTCACAATAAAAAAAAAAGTTTACTTTTAGTTTAGTTTTAAAAAGTTTTAGGTATCAAAAAAATAGGTATCAAAAATCAAATTTCCATATAAACAGACTTAACAACGCCACTGTTTTTCTGCGGCCGGCTCCTCGTCTACCCAACCCGTGTTCGAGCCTGCCTAATCAATTTATTGAACGTTTCATCGGCTGATTACTCCGACCGTAAAGCCTTAAAAGCTGATGAATTGTGAATTTAATGCTGTGTTATCGTAATTTTCGATTATGTTGCCATTTACAAAGTTCGCCTGGATATGTTGGGCTGGGTTGTTAACGGTGTTTGTACAGTGTGAATGAGGAGATGTATTATAATCAAACGTGATTGCCGATCGTACAAATCATGTTTGCTAATTACGAGTATCTCGTCTCATTGTCTCACATACTTATTTGACACCTTTTAGTTCAAGGAAACCTTTCTTAAAACTTTAATGATAGGGCGAATTAAGGATGCTTCTGTGTACGTATATCCACGATTCGTGCAGGTTTCATGTAACCAAAATGCAGAATAAACTAGACACTTGGTTATATCTGCCGAACAACGAAAGCCTACTTATATATACTCTTTATTGCACAAAAATACATGATGATACATATAAACATTATTATAATGTATCCAGTTGCTTGACGGCAGAAAAAACAGCATGGGGTTCTTCAAAAGGCATGTCTACAGATACCACAGAATATCTTTACTAACGAAACAGATACCTCAAAGATCGACACCGCATCAGCTCCCAGGTTGCAGATATCTTAGACGACGACGGTCACTTTCCATTAGGTTGACCTGACCGCCTCCCTTGGCAGTAAAACAAAAACAGGCGATAACCGCCCAACAACAGCAGACTCACTTGAAATGATTGAAGTCGAGAGTCGTGATGTTCCCGCTGCACAGCGGCAGGCAGGGCTCCGGCAGCCCCCTGGCGCGGCAGCAGGGCGTGTGGTCCATCCCGTTGGCGAGACAGCCGAAGGTGACCCCGGCCCACGGCGCGCAGATCATTAGATCTGTGACCTGCAGCTGGAGGTTAGACCGGCGCCACGCAGAGTGCGTTAGTCACAAATGAGAGTGAGTGAAGGGTTAGGTTTGTTGGATTGTAAACTGTTAATGTTGTGTATGGGTACAGTCAAGAAAGTCGGGAGGGCACCACCGTCCTAAGGTGACAGCTGAAGTTCTCAGTTTCAAAAGCGGTAGTTCCTTATCACGACTTTCTTGACAGAGTGCAAGCGCTAGAACGGCTAACTACGAGGTGGATGGACGACATCAAAGGTAGGAGATGGATGTAGGAGGTACGAGGCCAACCGGTATGAACGGCTCTAGGAGAGGAATAATATAAGCTGAGCTGCGTCTGATGTGCTTTGGGTATGGAACACGTTGCTTGCAAGTGTGTTCCCTAAGAATAATGTTTTTTTTAGTTATACTAGCCAGGCATTTGACCGCCATCTCACCTGGTGGAAAGTGACACCTTTGGACACCTTCAATGCGAGATTGAATAGTATGTTACTAATAAACTCAAACTCAAAAATTAATTGATCTCTTATTAGACGTGAAAAAAACTACGGAAAACAAATGAGGTCATTCAGGTAGTCAGGCAAGCTCCATCTTCGGCCGTATCGTCACATCATACGCCCGGTGATATGGCTTTCAAATGTCTGCTTACTTCATATAACAAAAACATATTAGTCTAACTAATCTGTGGACAGCCAGGATGGCCAATGCAAGGACGGCCGCCAGATAGTTCCTCTAGTAAAGGCGTGAAGTTAATGAAATGAGAAGACAATGTCGAATGGTACGGAAAACTATGGCTACGGTAATGAATCTGTGGTATGGAGAAATCAGATGCGGTACAGGATGCTCTTCAGGTACACAACTATATTAGTAAATCTATCTAAGAGAAAGAGACAATAATATCTGCGATTAAAAATCATCATATGTAAATAAAACCATGATACCATGAGAACATATCTAATTTGCCACATGTAGCTCCTTCTTCTTCAAAGCAGCTACATTTTTTTCCAGAGTTTACTTCCATTATTTTTCATAAAAAATGAGACAACGCAGCGTGGTGGTAGAGTAATGTATTGCGTTGTAAAAGCCACTAAGTCTTAGCCGCTGTCCTAATTGGCAACGATCGTGAGACCATGGTCGTTTTTGTTAAATTAAGATCTGTAATTACTTGCCTGAAACACAGGGTATCATATTATCCTAACTCAGGCAAAAAATATGTTTTATTTTATCTTTTACGTGTTTTTTAGATCCAAAGTTGAAATGTAATTCACAAGATTTAATAAAACTTTTATTTATTTATTATTTAGGAGACCTCGAAACCCCCCGTCGCACAACCGTTGCCAATTAGGACAACGCCTCATAGGTTAACCTATGAGGCCAGCCGAGAGCTGCGTGACCGGAAAACGGGCAGACACGTTTTGCTGTGGTTTGTTATAAAACTGTCTCCATTTCGCCTGTCAAGCATTAAGATTGACAAACCCCAACTGACGTGGAGTAACTAACTAAAGGCTAGCAGTGGACTGTTGATGATGACGAATGAGAGAATGACATGGAAACACATATACTTGAACCCATGCATGGACTTACGCCAATCTCGAATGTCTTCGTTGGGTCGCAGAGTTTGTCCACACATCCGTAGTGGTTCACACCAGCGGATACACAGCACCCCTTCACGTCGGGGAGCTTGGGAGCCTTCGCTACTTCTGTGGTCTTCATCTTGCCAGGTGTAAGGGTTAGGGATCTGTGAATAGGCGTGGTTCAGTGCAATAGCTGAATTCCTGAATCATATGAATCTGTCACCTTATGTAGACCATCCAGCTAGGTAAAGTGGAAAATATTTAGCTGCATTTTCTGTTTTGTATCTGCTAAGAATCCAAGCGCCAAGGGAAGTTTGTATTGGAGTGACAAGTAGGTCTTGTCATGGCTTAAACAGGCTTTTGGTGATGACGATGTAGGGTTAATTACCAGGGCGGAGGAGTACAATAGAGGTATCCCCGACGAAAAAAGACTGGTGTTTTAAGTTTGACGTGCGTGTCGGTATATCTGTGGGTCTGTGTATCTGTTTATGGCATCAAAAGGGCATGTAGCTCAGGAAGAGATGGACCGATTTGGGTGAAGTTTTATCGGGATGGCTCGTAGCTGTGTTTCTTTAAAATCGGTTCCCTAGTATAGAAAATATTTTAGTATACGTAAACTTGGTCTGGGGTTTTTCTCTCGGTTACATTATGGTTCAAGTATTTCACTCACCTAATAGCATAACTCGGCAAACTGGAGCCGTGGACGTTGTACGACGTCACAGTGATCTCATACATCGTGAACGGCAGCAAATCGTTGAGGAGCAGGAAGGTCTTATTCGCTTGCACCCTGTACGTCATTGGCTGGCTGACCTTTGTCACATTCTTCATTGTGCTATCTGTGGGCTCTATTAGATGAGCATCGAAGGACCTAAGTGTTGTCACGTTGACTATGTACTCTGTTATTGTGTCTGCGTTTTCGACTGGCATGTTCCATGAGATGTTCAGTTGTTTCTCGCTTAGTGGCTCCACCTCCACGTCCTCTGGTGGGCTTGGCAGCAGCTCTGGAAGGTTCGGTTGTTATATGTTTTGTTGCGTTTTGGTATTGGGAATGTAGAGGGTATTTTTGCTTCGTAGTGTGATGGTTTTGGTACCTACTGAATGACTGTGTATGTGTCTATGTGTGTAGGTACATTTAACAATAACACTTATGTTTAAACTTTTAACCGCGCTCTAAATAGGATAATAGATTTTTTTTTTAATTTAATTTTACAGATATCATCGTGGGCCTCATTTTCCTAAATGTTTGATACAAAAACAGAATACTAGATAGGTAATATTGTGCACGTCCTATCGGCGTCTCATGATCACATCACACTTCCGAAGGCCTGCTGGAAGAGATTTCTTTTAGAAATAAGTAGGGCCTTTTGTGCCATTTATTACTTTGCCTGTTATTCGCTATGTATTTCCTGTGCACAATAAATAAATAAATTATGCGAATATCTATATTTGTCAGTAAATGTCATAATAAAAACAAAAACTAAACATCTGTAGTACATTACTTCGTCCTTACTTAGTCCTACCAAATTATATATAGGAATACATGATATAATTAGATTTATCAGTACCTGCTCAAACATTACAAATAACTTGCTCAAACATTCGCTAACTCTATTAGTTTGTTCAGATTTGATATCTCATACTTAGTTTTAATGAATAAAGACACATCTAATGCATCTTTTATCTCTCTTACGACATAAAGGCAGACGCAAGGAACGCGTAATCAAATGAAATATAGAAAGCCATTTTAGTACAACGAGCGAAGGCATAAAGTAAAGCGGAGTTAAGTATTCTTCCATCCTGCCGTTGAACTACAAAGTATAATACGTCCCCATTCGACACATGTGTGACTTTCCAGCGAGCGAGTTGCCTACTTAGGACACAGAAAGGTCTAGAACATTTACATAGTGAGCGAGGAATAATTTAAACGAAATTTCGGAGCTAACACCGCACCGCTTGAGAGTTGCTTCGAATTTTACTTCTACGGAGCGGTCGGGAACTAATTTGCAACCCGTTTGGAATGTTCACGAGATTATTTCGCACCTGCATGTTTTATTCTGTTGGAAATTCGCCTGGATTTGTTAATTACTCGCTTTCTAAATAAAGCGGCTTTTTTTCGGTTTTTTCGTCGTTTCCTGTGGCAGGTCGTTTTAACCGTTGTTCGTTAGAACGCTAATACATAGGTACAGGTATATATATGTAACATGAGTACTAGGTAGGAACGCTATTGTCTAGGCAGCACAAAGCTAGTCACTATGAGCATGCTGCATGGCCGTGTGGTGTCCGGCAGAGTAGAATAGCACCAACCCCTTACATTCATGGGTGTCGTACAAGGCGACTAATGTTTTCGAGGCAAAATATCAAGAGTCTCCGCAGTCTGGAAAATGGGCAGCAGCATTTTCCATTACTATATTTAAACACTGCGATCTCCAACCCGCCTGCCAAGCGTGGAGATTATGGCAATAACCTCCTCTTTCGTGGGAGAGGCCCTAAGTCCTGCAGTGGACTGTTACGGGCTGTGATGATGATTAGCATGCTCTACAGAACGTTACCAATTAAGCTAGAACAATAATAAATTGAAATACATATATTTAAGTTCCAGTTCTAGTGTTTTAGCTATTCTAAAATCCACCTCAAGTATGACGCTACTACAAGCCTGTGATGTCCGTAGTCATAGGCATCGATTATATATTTGCTTAAACCAGCAACCTAAGTCATCAGAGCGGATCAAAATGGAGTGTACGATCACAGAATATGGTCTATTTTTGTATCACTTATATATTTAGGCGTCCGCTCCGCTTTCCAAAAGGCGCGATACTAAAATATACCTAATTCAGTAAGCAATACATTCCATTTCGATCTGCTCTCAAAAGCTTTACTGGGAATTTTAATATTATTTTAACATGAAAAATCGTTTTTTTTTGTGCCGTGACCATAACAAAGCTCTCTTGAAACTGTGTTTACTGTGCTAAAACCATCACCATTTTACAACCTCTGTTTAAAAAGGAAAGCAACTTGGGAAATTATAAGATTGATCAAAATTATAAAGTAAGCAAAACTTAATAATTAAGACAAGAAAAATTCAATAATTAAGTCTGTAGGTATACAACAAGAATAGTAGGTAGTTAAAAGATTAATGTCTTCATTATTGTTGCTTACTTAATGATTTCGATCAATCTTTAAATTTCCCAAGTCGCTTTAATTTCTAGACAGAGCCTGTTATCACCGCGTTCTAAACGCCCTGCAGCGCCATCTCTCGTGTAAGTTACCAATCACCACACTCACCGATTCCTTCCACGATACAAGCCAAAGTTTTCTCCATATACGCCGCGCAGGAGTAGTGGGTTTTGATGTTGTCGGTGACCGGAGTGAACTCTCCGCGGCAGACGTCCTGGCAGATATCTGGCACTCGCTCCTGCACGCAGCAGGGAACGTGGTTGCGTCCGTCGGCCATGCATCTGTGGACAGTGCGAGGTTGGAGTGGCGGTTTTGTTTTGCTTTGTGTGCCATTGGAAACAACACTGATCTAATGTCAGCATGCTTGGGATATATGATAATATGATACCGATAAGGTTAAGCAAAGCTTGCAGAGTCCGGGAACTGGAAGGGTAGTTGAGCTTCAGCCGCAACTCTTGGCATTAGGTGTGTCTTCTAATATAATTGACGAAGCGAAGTTGATCAATGGAACCACATTTGTTATAAATAATCATCATCTTGCTGTTAATGTCCTGGTTGTGCTCTCGCGCGTGAGGGCCCTGGGTCCGCCTTGCCCAAGATCCAGAATCTGCAGATCAGATAATTACAGTCAAGTGATTACCGTCTGACCTCTGTGACCTAATTAACAGAGGAACTTGACCAGATCAGGATGTTGTCCCTCATCGAAAGAGAAGAACATCGATTGGTGTTCCACTAATGTACAGAACTAAGGAAAGAGTCATTGGTACATGGCGGCGCTGGGGATCGAACTCCGGTATCTATCTCCCGCTTGCGAGTCAGACCCCAACATTAATCCACCGACGCTCTACCCATTTCCACCTCCAAAAGCATTCCAAAACTTACTTAACAATAGCAGGGAAGTCTGGCTGGCAAGTCTCCGGGTCTTGTCCAGTGCCTTCGAGTATCGTCTGTATGCTGCAGAACCCGATGCAGGCCTTGCTGACGTTGGCAGCTAGGCAGCAGTCGGTGTAGTTATGGGAGAGGGCGAGAGAGGACAGCGTCGGCACGTTGGCCGAGTATGTGTCCGTGGTGTTGACGTTCTCCGGTGGCGTCAGACCCCGTGATATGACTGTAAGGGATTGTATTAGATTAGAGATGTATCACATCACTCATAATTAGTCATTAGTTATAAATTAAACATCAAATATATCAGTATGTTAGCCGTTTATCAGTGTCTATTATATATCGGTCTGTAGTGTAGTTCAACCCCATACAGTTGATAATTAATTTTAAAATAAAACCGAATTTATTAGTACAGAAAATTATAATCAATAGTTAGATAACATTTATTTTAGGACTCGGTGCCAGCGCACAGTATCTAAATCATTAAATCAATTTATTAAATTTTAATAAATTTAAATAAAATAATAATTGGCGGAATAAACGCGTACAGTCGAATTGAGAACCTCCTCCGTTTTGATTTTAGAAAGGAATACGCGAGGTCTCTTTGTCTCAAGTCATGGTAGAGAAGGCAAGGAATTCGTTTTTAGTTCAATACGTTCGCAGGACTGATAATCGAAGTCGTTACTCACGTGACATTTGCCCCGATGAAGTTCCTGCGACAGCAGATCTGTGACTTACTTAAAAACGTTTTCCCGTACTTGCCAAGGAACCTAGGCTTTAGTTCTGTAGTTGGTAGTTTGTTGGTTCCAAGACCTGGCTGAGTGTCAAAAATGTCAAAGCCGTGGCCTACAACTATCCGGATAAAACCAGCCCTCACCTGTCAGTCGGTGGAAGCTCCTTACGGGTGGTTCCACGTTTAACTCGCACACGTAGAGGCCAGCGTCGCTTGGCTTCACGTTCTTGATCACCAGCGCCCAGACGTCGCCGCCCTTCGCGATGCCGGGCCCTTGGAGGGGCTCCTCAGCTGGAATGACGGCTTTGTTGTAGTTGTAGGTCTATACCTAATCTCTATAGATTCAAGTAGATATTGAGGAAAGAATAAATCTATGGAGCCTTCGAAAGATGAGCTGTGAGGAGAGATTGTTCAATGAGGAAAAGTGAAAGAGTCTAAACTAGGATTAATGTTAATAAGCAATGTGTACGCATCGGTACATGAAGTTATTGTGTTGCTTTTGTTTATTGAAATAGAGTTGCACCTGGCTGAAATTGTGTAACAATTTATCTCCAAACTCATAGATTAATTTTAATTCATATAAGTCTACGAGTGACATCCTCAAAGTTATTAATATGAACAGCAATGTATGTATGTCCTGTAGCTGAGATGATGAGGATAAAACTTAAGTGTAGTTAATATCGAAAATACTCAACAACTCACAATCATCGTGCAACACTTGCACTCTCTGATCCCTGGTGACGGCCACGTCTCCAGCTGTAAGCAGCACCAGATCTCTGGCTCGTTTCCAGAGTACTGGTTTTCCTCTTGCGCCTAGTACTACGCAGGTGAGGAGGGCGTCCTCCCCGCTCCGCACCGCCACTCCCCCCGCTGGGGCCCTCATCCAGGCTTCTTTGGGCTCCTCCTCTTGTGAGCTGCCGGTGGAGGCGCTGGCGCTCTCCACTGACTCGGCTTTCATGTCTGGAACAAAATGAGAGGTGTGGTAAGAGATTGACGTTGAGGTTGAAGTTTGAAGTGGTTCGAGGTTGTAGTTTTTGGGTGGTGACGATATGTATAATGGAAAACGGGGTTTTAAAGATAATTATATGGTGTAACAAATTGCAGTGCTCTTGAGGTTCTATTTTTTCAAAGGCTTTTAAATCATAATTTCAGAGAAATATAAAATGAAGCTCTAAACATGAAGCTGCCAAAAGTTTACAAGAATTTCCGTGTTCACTTTTGCGACCGAACATACGAATCGTATCGTCGGATACGAACGCCGTACATAATTTGTTATTGACATTGTTGACCTACTGAGTTCAGTCCCCAACCTTTCCCGAGGATTTAGGGACAGGGACATCTACACGACACGGACGGGACATTATCCAGTCCCCGGTGGCATCAAAAATCGATGAATATTAATGGGGTGGCTCCTCCATTATGAACTTTGTTGGAGGAACTTTTCAAACACTGTCCGAGTGGCCCGATCAATAGGGGCTTAAATCAAGGGCTGTAACCGTAAGCACATAACTACTATTCCTCTTCAAAGGGCCTTTGAGGGTTTAAAAGCCAATTCTGGGCCGGCGGCGGTGGCCACCTCCGCTAAAGAGGTCGTCTGTACCCAGCGGCTGGGGTTCCCAAGGAATATAAATGTCAAAAAACGAATTTCGAGGTGAGGTCGCAATTGTAGCGGCCTATCAGGAAGCCCTTTATGAGCAATCTGGCTGGATGAGCTCGCTGAGCTAATTTATTTATTTATTTAAAACGCCATGCATTCTAGTGTTCCACGGCGGACTTAAACCTTTGTAGATTTGTCAACCAGAAAGCTGTGATAATCTCTTTGCGCATCCAGTCATTGTCACACTAAAGCAAAACTGTATTGTATTAATCCTTTATTAGATTGCGGTGAACTAATCACAGATTTATTGAATGTAAATTTCTAAATTAAAACGCCGCAACAGCCGAAACTGGCAGATATTTTAAGAGAAATAAAACTGCAGTCATTACTACCAAACACCCAACTCAACTGTTATCTGTAACACAGCCACTAACTGTAAAATATAACACTTTAGAGACCCGCTTCCAAGCCTAACCCCGTCTCATTAGGATGCAGTGCAGCGCCCCCGTTAAAACTAGGATAAAGATATCGGCGGATAGTGCCTGGATACACCGCACCTTTCGCTTTCCACTTTGTGTTTGAGCTGTTCGGAATATGCTGAATAATTGTATTCAACCGTAACAACATTGTATTGGTAATAAATGGTTGAATTGATACGATATATAGGCGTGGAAAAGGTTTAGAGTTGCATGTGAAATGGAAATGTTAGTAATATAGTAATAGCATGTAAATAAAAATTTGAACATATCTAATAATTTTGTATGTCGATTCAGTATTGTACTTTGGATAAGTTTCGCCAGAAAATGGAAATAACATTTTTAAATACAAAATATTATACAGTGGTGATTAGTTATATTATGAGGGATTTGGAAGATAGAATAGAGTAGAATATTTATCTACTAAAAACATTATCACAATAGGTGTTAAAATAATCATGACACAGTGGCTCACACATGTTCAGCCAGCATTAACAGGCATGCAAATTTGTTCTGTGTTAATCTTATGGTAGAAATGCATAGAAAGGAGCCCCCCCCCCTTTCTACTGTTTTGGCTACAATCTGTAGAAGTATCCTACTAACGCAATCACAATCCAGAGAGTTTTAACAGAACAGGATCACAGTAGCAGGTTCACGGAGGTCAGATCGATCGCAGTCGCTCCACTGTAATTATCTGATATGCCAAATCCTGGATCATGGTCAAGGCGGACCCTAGGCCCTCATGCACGAGAGCACAACCGGGACATTAACGCTAAGTGTCGCTATCGCGACATCCGTTCGTATCCTTTCCGATCCGATGCGATGCGCGCCGTTTGGTGGAAATTGTACTTTAGAGCCCTTAAAGACGTACAAAACTTCTAAACGTTTTGTCCCAAACGTTTTTGCTTATTTTATTCAGTCTTTGCCTGTGATTCCGGTGAGACGAGCCATGGCGTTTTTTAAATTTTCTTTTTGTATAAACAGGCCCTAACTCTGCCCCTCTACCACTGAAGCCCCACCCCACCTCATTGGCGATGCAACTCGCCTCTCACGTGCTAAGACCCGGATAAAGAAATCAACGCAAATTGAGCGCCCCTCGAACCTTCTCGAATCAATCTGTATGATAACTGCCCTGTCCGTGGCTGTATATCTTGCGCAGCTTCCTTGGTGTTTGTGAGGGGTTTATTTAATCTTAGTATGCATTCAGGAGATAGGCTGATGATGCTGACACTGTATGAGGTACACTGGACAAGTGAAGTGTATTACCACTTTAGAGGATCATTTACTTTGCAGCTATCGCCATATATAGGCAGGACTGATGGATGGTTAGCAGGATTGAATTTTCTGAAAGAAGGGACTATTAGCTGTTCTTTAGTCTCTAAGAGCTCATCCTTGATCCCAGGACCTTATTGATTTTACACAGATAGTTAACACATTCTGAAGACCTGAGTTGTTCAGTTATTTAACATGCCGGTCTGCCACACAGTGGTCCTGGGTTGAATTCCTGGTCGAGCAGAAATTGAAATGATGAATTTTAATTTTTGTCACGGGCCTGGGTGTTATATGTATGTATTTATAAAGTATATAAGTAGTTTATCAGTTATCTATTGCACCCATAACACAAGCTTTGTTTACTTTGGGGCTAGATGGCCCTGTGTCAATTGTCTAAGCATATTTATATTTAATATTCTACAAAAACTGTTGTCCGATTTATACTCGCGGATCTCTGAAGGTAGTTTGTTGTATATATACCGACCTCATTGATAGGTCCAACCGTTGATAAGCTAATACCACAGACAAACATACAGTCAAGCAAATTCAACGTTCTATCCGTAGCAATGTTTCTTGCTTCAGCATTCAGTTACCCTCTGAAGGGGAATGCGGTCGAGTTAAGAGGCTTATTCGGACTAACGTTGAGCGTCTGTCGGCGTTTGCTTTCAGGCTTCAGGTACAATCGGTAGTAAGCAGTATGGCATTTTGACTTTGAACAGAATATACGTTAGTCGGCGATAATAATGTATTTTGGCTTATTTACTCACGATTTATGCGAGAGAGGCGACGCCCTACCACAGGCTCTACTGGGCCGAAAAGTATGTATAAGTATCTAGGGGTCAAGGCGGACCCCGGGCCTTCGTGCGCGAGAACACAACCGTGACATTAACGCTAAGATAATAGATAGAAGTACATACATACGTAAAGCTCACGCCTGTGTCCCACAGGTGGGGTAGGCAGAGACTATGGACCGCCACTTTGCGCCATAGAAGTACACTAACTGCAATATCGTTGTTGGGTGTTTATTTTAATAATGTGCTTACACACACAGCAAGGACACAGTCCTTGCTGTGTGATCACAAACCTCGTAGGCTAACCACTGAAGCACAGATTTTGATTATTTTTGGGGCACAAATAAGCACAAAATAGGTACTCTAAATGGTAGAATCATTTCAAGTACCTACATATTTGAAAATGGGATCGCTCGGTTATCACGGCTATGTGCCGTTCAGCAGGTACGCTTAAACGATCTAGCTATTCAATTCAGGCAACAAACTCGGTCTCATATGTAAGTATAATAGGAAAGGGGGAAAAATTAGAAGTACCACGCAGGTGCCCGAACAAAGTGGGTGTAATACAAAGCACAGCCTTCCGGGAAGACTTCCCTCTCGTGGCCCGGGTACTTACACACGGCCGTGGCGAATGGCGAGCTGGGGACTGCTTATTTTGTTTACTACCAAATAATCTAATTAATTAAAAAACGGAGTGCGCACATTGAAATTGCTAAAATGCGGTATTTCAGACTGGTGCTGATGCGCGGAGCTCAGGCGATATTATTGGATTTATTGGTTTCCTGTGCCATGTCGACGGTAATTTTACAAAAAGCAAAGAGTTGCTGTTATTGTCTTGAGCAAAACTTTCTAGCTCGTTGGAGACTAATCATCGTGTTTTGTCTTGTTGTAAAAATATTACTATAATGTATAATTTATTCAAATTAGAGTGAAGGTGGGATATAACAGGGGGAAGTGGACTTGGTGATATAGAAGAAAACACGGGAGAGTGAATGAGATGGAATAGTGGATGACATGGGAGACTGGAAGAGGTAGAAAATATAAGTGGACAAAGCGGGATAGTAGACAAAGTTGGAAAGATCTGCATTATCCAGCAAAGACGAATTAAGTCAGTTTTTTTTAATATTATTACAGCCCAACAGTCGACTGTAGGACTTAGGGCCTCTCCCACGAAATGGGAGGTTATTGCCCTAATCTCCACGTTTGGCAGGCGGGTTGGAGATCGCAGTGTTATAAGTATGACAATGGAAAACGCTGCTGCCCATTTTCCAGCCTATGGAGACTCTTAGATCTTTTGCCTCGAAAGCATTAGTCGCCTTGTACGACACCCACGAATGTAAAGGGGTTGGTGCCATTCTACTCTGCCGGACACCACACGGCTATGTAAAGGGGTTAGTGCTATGTCAAAGTGCGAAGTCACTTGTTTGCATACAATTTGCTCGCTACTCTCCTCGGCCCTGAGCCCCCACCGCCTCTACACAGCGACGGATGTCATCTCATCTCATTTTATAAAAGTCTTCACGCGGCTCCTCCAACGGCGGGGTGAATGGGCCTTGACTCCTTGGAGGTGTAAATCTATATATTATAATGGAACTACATTTTCTTTAAAGGTTGTTGGAAGACAGTTTTTAGTGATAAGAGCGCCTTTGATGTGTCTTTAGAAATTACTAGCCATCCACCACGGCTCTAATTTTGATATTTCGAATTTAGATAAAGTGCAGGACGCCGCAATTGGAACGCTAACTTCAACTTGATGGACTCTATATCTCTGTTTTTACCTCCCGATGAAAAATGGGAGTGTTTTAAGTTTGATGTGTGTATATAGGCTCTAGGCATGTGTGTAGGTGTGTGTATGGCTGTGGCATCGTAGAGCCCGAATGGATGGACTGATTTCGATGCGGTTTTCTTTATTTGTAAGCTAGTTTAATCAAAATAGTTCCTAGCTTTGTGTCATTAAAATTTGTTTAGTATTTTAGAAAATATTTGAGTATATGTGAACGTGGTCGACGGTTATCCGACTATTTCTTTCGGTTAGCTTAGATTATTCAAAATGGGAATAGAATGCAGTTGAGTTTAAAAAACTGGAAAAGATTCGAAGTGAGTAAAATATCTTGGTTAATAACGCGCTAAAGCAGTAATCCTGCATCCGCCCCATTACAAAGGGTGTTCGTAAATGAAAAAAAAAAGAAGAACAGCTGATTCAAACGGGATTCAGCCTCATTTTCATCGAATAATAATTACGGTTCGGCGCCGTAGGAAAACCGGTATAACGGTCCGCTTTATCTGAAAAGTGAGCTGTCAGTTTTAGAATTGTTTACCGAAGATTCGCCCGTACCTACTTAATAACTGGGCGCGTGGCAGGGTGCCCGCCAAGTGAAGGAAAAGTGCGAGAATGATAGCGAGTACTTTGGTGAGTGAGCAAAATAACGCATTACAAATAACGGACTGATGTAAGAAAACCACGTTTTTATATTAGCCAACATTTCAGTGAGTGAGCAAAATAATGCATCACAAATAATACAAACAACAACAACAATAAACAACACTTTGTTAGACAAAGCCTCAATGGCTTTAAGTCCGATAATTGCTGTAATTTGTGCAATAAAGTTTTTAAATAAATAAATAAATAATACACTGATGTCAGAAAACCACGGTTCTATATAGGTACTGAAATACCACCTTAATTTTACTTCTAAAAATCCGAAACCCAAACTAAATATTAGATTTTAATGAAACAAGGCAAGATTCATAATAGATTAAACTGATTTTCGTCTCGGTCTTCCCCTTTCAACGCTTCTATTCACTACATATGCCTATATCTGTTAATCTGCTTTCATTCATCCTCTCTACAACACAGATATACACCTCCAATCGTAAATATTCCAAACTTCAAGCTACAACCCCTGAAATCTATTTTTTTAATACTTTATTGTACATTATAGGAGAACATAAAAGAACACAAAGCCGGCCTTATCGCTTGGACCGAGCGGAAATTGGTGAGAAAATAACATTATAGTAGGCAATATAGAAAACACTGAAGTTTATTTAATTTATCCAATCCAAAGTTTTAATAAGAAAGGACAGTTGCTGTGAAAACTGAAACCGATAACAAATAATGCAGGAGCGTAGCACAGCGCTTTTGTCCGTAAGTGCCGTAAAGGCGACTAAGAAATAGGGTTATTTTTCAGGAGCACATCCGTGAGAGAAAATGTGGGAACAGTATCACTATAAAACACTACTTTGCGGCTTCTCCACCGCAGTGAATATACAAGTCTATTCAAATAGGGATCTGTTTAAGTGAAGAAAGAAGAACAGCCTTATGGAACTTGGCGGTTTCATGTTGTTTTAAAATTGTATTTTGTAATACAATTTTATAAAGGAAACTCTCGGTTGTTAATAGATACCTCTTGGCTGCGACTTCGTAAGCGTAAAATTGAGTTACTTTTTGGAGATAAAAATGTTCTTCCACCTTGGAAAATTTGATCTAATCATAATACTTTACCATATTTTTCCGTAATATATGACAGATTAAAATTTATTATACAAAAGTTTTTTAATTCTATCATACAATGGAGAGCCATAATGCACTACACAAACTCCGTCATTTATGATTAAAATCTGGGAGAAGAATAAGAGTACTAAAGAAAATAAGTTTATTAATTTTACAAATTCTAACTTAATTATAATGTTGTTTCTGGAAGGAACTTCTAGAAAGTTACTATGAACAGGTAAGTACCTCATCCAGAATAATTCCTTTCCTTTTTCAAACCGAAATTAAAAATAAACAGCACCACAGCCAATTACGGGAAGATTAAACAAAAACAATCATCTAAACACAGACCTGTAAGACTAAAATGAACTGCTTTTTACATTGCCGTTTTCTACATTTTATTTTCGTTTTCATTTCGCAATCTGATTAAGAGGTATAACGGAAAATTGAGTTTCCACGGAGAAAATATAAGTTTCCAAGAAATTAATGGGTAAAAAAGGGAAATAAAGGATAGACTGTACAGGTCAGAATGAAACACGTAGGTCAGGCAGGTGGACTAAACATCGACAAAACTATTTAGAAAAAAATCCCAGTAGTTTAGATGACCTGGATGAGCTCGTTAAATGATCCCTTTGGTTTCCGTAGTTTTTTAACGTTTGATAAGAGATTAATCAATCCTATTTCGATAAATAATTTTTGAGTTTGAGTTTAACGGAAAAAAAACCCAGTAAATAGTTATGTTATGTAAATAATGCTTAATTTTCCGATAGATAGATGGAGTAGGCTTCGAAGTATAGTCTCTGTCGCACGCGTGAGAATACACGAACTGAAAACATCGAAAATCACCTTGGCGTTAATGTGGCGAGGGCCCGGGGTCCACCTTGACCATGGTCTAGGATTTGGCAGGTTAACCTGCACGGTTTCATCACGATGTTTTCCCTCAACGTAAGAGCATGTACAACTAATATACATAACTCAGAAATGTGTCATTGGTACATGGCTGCAGTGGGATTCGAACTCGGTACCTTTCGATTACGATTCGTATACCTTAACCACTCGGCCACCGACACTCCTGTGATACGAACAGAAACTCGTCTAGCAGTGCAATTACGAGTAGGTAGTACGTATCCAATTTATTTTATTTTTATTTATTTAACAGTTGTGCACAGAAAATACATAGCTTATAAATATATTAGCCAAAAAATAAATTATCAGCCTTTCTTAAGACAATAATAAATATGCACTACCTAATACCATCATCAGTTATCAGGTGGTAGGACTCTGTTAAGTTTTGTAATACTAATACTATAGGCATTTGTATAATGTTTGTACTGAATTCCTGCCACAAACCGCTAGCAACTTCCACCCAAAGCTCAGGTATCTCTGCGATGTAAACATGGAAACCTCAAAAACATTGCGTCGGGAAAAAAGTAATGCCCGACGCATGTTACTAATGTAATACGAAACCAAACTGGGAGAAAAACACAAATTTATTTCATCCGCCGAACCTTACGACTTTCCTTTTCCCGACGCGGATAGAAAACGGGAAAAAATATATTAATATCTCACCCAGATAGAGGGAACAAGTGAAAATTGACTTTATAACAAGAATTTGTAAAGTATAATTTTGTTTGAAATAAGTGGTTGGCCGAGGAGTAGTGATGGGATCTGATCCGTTTTGAGGAGACGTGAGACTGTAATAAAATTTTAAGTCCATATCGGAGTTGGTAATTCTTCATCCAATCTGGTCAGGTTTCAGAAGTCAGATCGCAGTTGTTCTACGTTAATTACTGGCCTGCCAAATTCAAGATTATTATTTATTGAAGAGTTATTAGATAAAAGAGGTTTCTGTGGCAATAAAAGAGATCCCTTTTTATGTCTGGCTGTAGCTTGTTTAGTCTCTGCTTACCCCTATGGGGTACGAGCGTGTGTATGTATGATTTGTTTTTACTACACGTAAGTCATAATAATACTGGCTATTTATGATTCCATATTTTTTGGTATCTTTGTCTTAACTTAATGAGCATTCGTAGTTCCCTATACGGCATTTTACTAAAGAGAGAGAGAGAGTATCACAAGTAATAGCCGCATCATTCGCAGTAACCGCAATCAAGGAAGAGTTCTAAACCCCCAGAAATTGGAACCAGTATAATATTTTCTGGTATGCGGATTGCGGACAAAGCGTCCTACCCCTAGCTGGGCCGGTGGTAAATATTTATGTGGGCCTTGGTCGCAAGGGTTAAAAATGAATTCGGCCTTAATGGAGCCGGAGTGGCAATGGATGGACGGCGACCGGCATGAATTCTAATGTAGTTTTTAGTGCTGCCGAGGCTAGAGCTGTTATCTCCTGAGGTAGATAGGGACAATACAATGAGGAAACTGTAACTTTATCGATAAAGGTGTCGGTTTCGGCGTGGAAAAGTGGCAGACATACAGACAGACGGCGGTATGTGTTAAATAGCTATATGTATGTAGCGCGTGTCAGTTATGCTCCGAAATAATTGTTCACCACAAGTTGCCACATGCCACCGAGTAGCTATTTTACATACCCTGCCAAAGGAATTGCCAAGGTATTATTTGTCCTTATTGGTCCTTGGCAAGAGAACAGTATATTAACTGAGCGGCCAAATAACTAATATTTGGGCGGATACTTGTGGAGTGAAGTTGTGTCTCTTATTGAATTTCGGGTTTTGATTCACATTCGTGATACTGTAATGAGTGACAAAGACCTGTGAAAGTGTATAGTGATGGGAAGTCACGTTACAATAGGAAATATCATACAAATGTGCTATTGTGGGGTGTGAAGGCATGGCTACGGCCTTGAAATACACGTCATAGAACGTTATTTTTAGCAGAGTCCCTAAAGCGGGGACATTATTGAGACTGTGTTATTTGTTTCGTTTTTAGCTGATGGACTTAGATGCCAAAAACTATTAATAAAGAACATATTCACGATATATAGTTGATCATACATCATCATAGAGCTACGTGCTCGTAGAAATGCGCTACGAGTCGGTAATGCACTGAATCGAGTTATATATGTAGATAAGACACTTTTGGTTCATTGTAAAAAAATACAAAAATGATCAAATTCGTAAAATTGTTTACACGAGACGGAATTATTTTGTCAAGTTTATTGATATTGTAAAAATGTAAGGCGAACGAAGCGGGTAAGGGATTCGCTGTACCCTTATAAAGTACATGTTTTAGTATCCACCTATAAAAACAAGATAATGACCATTATTGTGACAGGGGTCACTGGGAGAGTCTTAGCTACTTACTTTAATAGTCTATCTTATTATCTACTTTATTATTAAGTTAGAGGCTCTCGTTTAACAACGATTCTCTATATGTTCTATATTAACATATAGACACATTTTATTTATATTTGGAATTCAGTGTTATTATATGTATGTTTTACTAGCTGCCTCCCGCAGCAACGTCCGCGTAAAAATCAGTGCAACTTTGAATGTTCGAATAAATCCTATAGTCCAATCAGCTTTCATATTCTATATATAGATTGTATTACTGTAAGACTTTTTTACTGTAATAATAAAAAAACTGGAGGAGTCTGAAAATTTCAATTGTATTTTTGCCAATGATCCGGTCGTCTCTCTAGTTCGAAAACTTGGAATTAAACTTACGTTTACATTGTGAACCATATATCAAAAAAGCACAGATACCTGATTTAATGCAGCGTTGACAACCCTTTTATGTTTAATGACAGGATTACTATAGCCGTGTTATTATAACTTATCAAAGTTACAGTTTCTCTACTGTTAGTTTAGTATGCGCAATGTGAAATATTTTGTTGAAGTAATATCAAATATCCCAAATCTGACGTAACCAAATACAAAATATAGCGGCACAATTCAAGCAAACCCAGTTTTATAGTGCGGGAGCGCGACGTCATAAAATATTCGTCAATACCCTATTCTCGGGGCGGCATCTAGTCAAACATTCGGGATTTCGCTCGTAATGAATTTGCTCTAGGATACTCGGGTTCTAGATCGGGAGTGCTTCGCCAACACGGCGCCCTGAGCACACGAGTATGAGATCCGCGGGAAGATGGAATTTGCTGAGGGCTCTATGGCGGGAATTTAGTTCAGCAGAGATGTCGAGTGGACATGTTCCATTAGTGATATGTATGGAGAATTTGTTGGGGATCTGTGTGTTGATATAGTGATATTTTATTTCTCAATGTCACATGCATTTAAAATGAATATTATTTGAACGGTCATTAGACCGATGTTATTTTGATCTGAAACGAATTTTTTAATCGTTTCTTCTTTTATGTAAATAGAGGCATAGAAAGTGTAATCTTATAAACCATTAATAACTTAACATAAGAAATTACGAGAACAAGATTAAAAACAAAACAAAAACTTAAACTACAGTAGTTAAACTACTGTAAATTATTACAGTACAAAATTTAATTACAAACCCTTCTGCATATCTACGTCTGTTCTCACAACAACAGACAAAATTGGAAATAAACAAAATGTAACGCCCTTTGTGCTGTTGCCGCGCTGCCGAACGCCATGTATTAAGCAGTTCCCGCTCAAGCGCCACGGTGTGGATGGCAGCGACTTTGCGTTCCATGGCTAAATGACGCCAGTAAATTACGCCCGGCTCCCAGACCATCGCCGCGGGCGGACAAACACGCCAAGCAAACGTTATATTAGACCAGAACGTCGACGGACGAAAATAGAAGGAGCCATTTTGTGCAAGGCATCTGAATTTTTATTGGAAATGAAGGAGTTTTGAACAAATGAATGAATAAAGGATACAGTCGGTACATGTAGGTAACGGTAATAGAGAAAACAACAGGTGGCCTTATCGCTTAAAGCGATTTCTTCCAGACAACTTTTACCAAATAATTATGATTGCACATTATGTAAAGTTATTAATTTTGAGAATTTATAATTAAATCACACATAAAAGTATGTTATTATAGTTGGGAAGTGAAAAATCTAAGTTTTGTAGATCACTTCAGCTTTTAGATGCATCCAAGCATTTGAACTTGAGATCTTTATAGGTATATTCATACAAAATAATCCAGAGGTGTGTGGAATCACACGAGCGCGTCTAAAATTGTATAGCGCGCTCTAAATATCCTTTATCTTAGTTCATTAGAACATTCAGTAATTAATACATTTACGAAGTTGTGAGGTACAACCGCAATTTATACTTAACTTTAAAGTGTCCCGGAACACGATGAAGGATTAAGCGAGAAATCAACTATGCATGAGCTTGACTTGTCTTGAGTTTGCAAACGGCTCGCGTTAAATAGTTCCCGTCTAAATGACGGTAGTAAATTACGTCGGGCTCCCGTACCACGACGCTCCGTACAAACACACAACGTAAACATTATTACTACGGAATATGGTAGGATTAAAATTGCACACCGAATTTAATATTAAAATAGTTTAGCTCCGACATTACAGTGTTATGACGAAATTTCGGCGGATTAGGATGGAGTTTTGGTCTGAATTAATTTGGAGTGTATACAAGATCGCGATAAACAAAACGTCGATGAATGTTGTTGCAAGGTTGCAAGGTTGCGATGCACGTTACGGCGAACGATCTTTACCGTGAAGCCACCGCATTTCGATGTACGTTATCGCGAAAGATCTTCACTGCGAAGCCATTAGGTTTACTAAGCCGGCGCGTCGGTGCGCCGCCGCCGCCAATTCGACACGAAAAGGGGTTGGCGCGCCGAGTAAGGTAAAGAAGAAAGTATGGCTCGACAGGCCAACCGGAGAATACCAGAGTCAATGAATACAAGTAGACGAAACGGAATAGATTATGAGAATTAGTAAAGAAGACGTATGACAAAAAGTCAGAAGCGCAAAAGAAGCAAGGCTCTCTGAAGATATCCGGTATCGCACCGCAGTGAAGATCATTCGCAGTGACGTGCATCGTAATCTTTGTAGCATCGTGGTAGCATTCATCGATATTCATAGCATCACTCATTCATTTGTGGATGGTAACTGTAAACGAGGGAAGCGTTTGTTAAACGAATGGTTCTATGTCGACGGTAGGCCTTGGCAATGGCTGGTTACTACCTTCCACACTAAGTCGCATCGGCAAAAGCACACGTGCGTAGCGCTGGGAAGCAGTTGAATACAATATCGTCAACAGAACAAACGTTTCAGCGCTTTTTCCACGTCACCATTTCGAGACGCGTTCACAACCCAGTATCACATCACCCGCCACCTCCTAAAGCTCGCTACGGACCTCATAGCCACGAAGCATGAGGTTACTAATTAATCCGAGCTGGCAAGCCATCCCGCACGCACATTGCACAGAGTAAAAACGGCGCTAGCGCTGTTTTATTGGACATTTAATGAGAACTCCGCGCCAGCCATCATTTACATGCGGCTTCGTAGGCATAGAAGTCTCGTAGAGGCGGCGGTGTTATCTGTCTAACGAAAGCTAAGGGATCAGACAGAAAGCGGTCACGCGTTCGAGCGTTCCGCATTCGCGTTTTGCGTTTTTGTATTGTTTCACGTTACATAGACATACCCATACGGCAGGCGTTTTGACAGCGTCGGTCAACCAGAACAGCGGGGCTGATCGCTCGAACACAGAACACAAATGCGGAACTATAGATATCTTTAGATACCTTTTGTATTCGGAATAAACTGTTCTAGGTTAAGGTAAGAATTTGAGAAACAATTTCGCGGGCAAATCAAAGCAAAATTATTGTGAAGTAATAAAGCCAAAATTTTGATGAACTTATCTCACAAAATAGATAACAAATAGCTAATGTTTATGTCATGTCTATGTATGTATACCTACCATTGAAATAATTCTTGTTATTGGTAAAAGCGTAATTTGAGTACTTGAGTTAGAAATAGATAAGATGTGGGAGGTAGTGGGTTGGTCCAATAACAAGCCTTTCTATGAAAATATCGACGTAAATAAGTTGCCATTTATACCATGACATCACCTTTTTCCCTCTATATTTATTAGTTGTCTGTCTTTTGCTTGGTATAGGCAATATTTTCAAAGTTCTTCCAAAATAAATCAGGGACAAAAGTTAAATAAAGTGTACGGAAATTGCAATTATTACAGAACTTGCTTCGGCCCACAGCTGCGCCCGTATAAATATCGAATAGACCGCGATTTTGGCACATATATAACTTCAAACACCGTAAAGTTTCATAAAAATTCGTCTAGAAATATTTGTGTGACAGACCAACAAACGCAAAAAATTTGATTAACTACAACAAACTACAGAATCTTCACAACTATAAGTAGCTTAAATAGACCATCCAAAGAAAAAATGAATGTCCTGTCCGATTATTCCTAGCTCTGCGTCTACTTAATAACTGAGGAATCCGCCCTCCGTAGGTGAAGTATACGCCCCTGAAGATTATCGTTATTACTTAAAACGTTTGGGTTTGCTCCTGCGGGGCTCCTACATGTATCCATCGTAGCCGTATATGGAGGTGTAGGTTATATGCGGTATTTCAATCTAAATTAGACCTTAGGTAGAGAAACGTACGCGTTTTTTAGAATATCGGTCTGTACGGTGTTTATAACGTTTAATAATGTGACTGCTTAACAGCACGCGATTAAAATATTGGTCCAATCAATTTAATAATTTAGTAGGTAACTGTAAAAAAAAAAAAATTACAAACCTAAAGTCAGTTAATGTGGGACGCTGGTTCCCGGTCAACTCGCGAATTTCGAAAGTTGATCGGGAGTTGACTAGTTTCAATTTAAATTGTGAAATCATGTTATAATTCAAGAGATTAATGAGAAAATAACCTTCAGTACAAGATATTAATTCAATGCTGTTCCCGCGGGAACGGGTCCGGAACGTATCTAATAACCGAATTTTACGCGGAGTAAGACAGGGGCAAAAGCTCAAAAGCTAAACTAACATTTTAAAGAAAAACGATTTGTATTTTTGTTTGTAATGAATAAAGTCATAAATAACTGGAACGATTTTTAAAATTTATTTATTAATGGAATGCTACTTTATCACTGAGGCTACTTTTTATCATCATCATGGCGTTAATGTCCCGGTTGTGCTCTCGAGCACGAGGGCCCGGGGTCCGCCTTAACCATGATCCAGGATTTGGCGATCAGGTAATTACAGTGGAGCGACTACCATCTGACCTCCGTGACCCTGCTACCAGAAGAACCTGACGATTGGATCATGGTTACAAAATCAATTGCCTGAATTTGCAGGTTTTATCACGATGTTTTCCCTCACCTTAAGAGCATCGGTTAGAATTCAACTAATGTCTCAGAAAAGAGTTATTAGTACATGGCCGCAGCGGGTCTCGAACCCGATACCTCTCACTTACGAGTCGGATACTCATTCGCCCGGCCACCGACGCTCATCTGAGGCTACTTTTTATCCGGGGAATAATAGATTCCCCCGGAAAAGTCGATTGTTTACAGCCGTGAAAGCCGCTGAGAACGGATAGTCCCAGAAAATCCAAGAACGATTAGACAGACATTCCCAGATGAATCGCGAGCCAGACTTTAGAGGTCAGACGTCTAAATGAAAAGTTAGTTTTAGTACAAATAAATGTTGACTGTTCCAGTTTGAGCCAGGTTTATTTCGGCTCTGTGATCCTCTTCTATCTTAATGTAACTAAATTACTGCAACATGAATCAAAAAATATCTTGAGGCTATATTACGTAAGCTGAGAAACTATATAGGTACCAAATTAAATGATGTGTATAATAGGTATGTAAAACGTATTTATTTGGCGGAGAGATGGACCCGAATACAGAGCGAATAAGAATAGTGTGACAGAAAAACTGTGCAAGACTACAGTCTAATTTGAGACATATACCGAAACGCTAATGCCCTTTTTTAAGTGACAGCTTTTTCAGTAAAATCCGTCACATAGAGTGCTATAAGGACCCTATACGATTATTTATTATTTATTATTATTATTATTTATATTAAACAAGACAAGCATTTGATTGCCATCTCACCTGTTGGTAAGTGACGATGCGGCCGAAGATGGAGCATTTAGGGAGTGATGGTGAAATCAGGCATTAGAGTGTCCACTGTGTTGAGTTGGATTAACGAGTTCAACGCAGCGGGAGTACAATGAACGTATCTTTATGGATTTTTTTTATAAAAGTTCGTACTAAGATATCACATACACACAACAAAAATAATAATTAACAACCCCTTCTTTTAGGCGTCGCCGCAGTCGAGGCAAAACCTTCCTCAGACAAAAAAATAACGCAGGTACTCATAATACCGATAGCCACCCAGAAGGTTGGCCCAGATGGAAAACATTCCAGTACAAAACACACGTCCCTACTACTTGCATAGATGGTTATACTGTGGAGGTCTGTATAAAAGGGACCTCCCTCAGCATTACGCCTGAAGGGCATGAATATTTCCATAAAGACATTAGTATTCCGCAAAGGAACAACCGATAGCATAAGCATGATTCGTTGTCGAAACCCCAATCCGTAGGACAAACAGTCACTGCGACAGATCACCTCTCAAGGTATGAGGGGAGGAAAGGGTTGGTTGGAAAATTCGTTTGAAATGAAATTCATAAAAATTTGGGCTAATGCCGAGTCAGATACGTGCCCTGAGGGTATGTAGATCCGTTTGTAGATATAGTCGTATAATTGTATCGTATGTTATGGGCGACAGTTACCACTGTGGGACTGTCTGCTCGTTTGTAACTGAGTAGCATAAAAAAAACTCATAATATAGAAATAGCAGATACTTGGTCCATTCTGGGAATTGTTACTAGATATATTTTCAGTATTTTGTCTATTTTCGATGCGGACCTGCCGATACAAATAACGCTACTTACGAGAATTTCATGGATATATCAGTAAAATATTTCTTGTACTGATATGTGTATTATGGACTTTCAGATTTTGTGCCATTAAATTT